>OZ005747.1:9732027-11033665 GCA_963930835.1 Spongia lamella
TCACTCACACTCACTTGCAACGTTGCATTAATTCTGTAGGTTACTAAAAGCACCAAGCGTAATGCCATCACAAGGGGGTGATAATTCAAAAGTCTATATACTCTAATAGAACAGTCATATATCTTAAATTATTGTTGGCAAGTAGATTACTGGTTCACAGTAATTTATTCCTAGGCATAATTCTTGTAATGATCATAATAATTAACCACAATAGGTGTAAATATATGAGCACTTAAACACTCTGCAGTAAAAATAACAACATACATTCCTACCCAAACCTGATCACATGCGCATGTATTTGCTAATACCTAAGTTTATAATTTATTTACGTAGATGTTAATGAATGTGCTGGAGATCATGAATGTCATCACTTGTGCAATAATACTGATGGTTCATTCCATTGCCATTGTAATCCAGGCTACATGTTAGATTCTAATGGAACTACATGCACAGGTTTATAAAAAATTACAAGTGTTGTTAATAGTTGTATATGTATTTCCTATAAAGCTGTGTGTCCTGCTGGTTGTTTCAATGGTGGAAACTGCTCTGCACCTGGAATATGTACATGTCCCTCTATGTGGACTGGCAATGATTGTAGGCAAGGTATATACATATGTACGTATATTGTAATCCTAATGCTAAAAACACCCTGAGTGTAAAAATGATGTAAGGTCAATCAGAAGCAGCATTGTAAATAGATATGTGCAACCAAACACTGTGATATCAATCAATTGAAGCCAAGAAATTATGTATTTATCAAAAATCTCTTTAACTACCTACTTGAATGACATACATACATACAATAGTTTACAAGGTGGGTATTTTTGCAACTATGATGGGCTTTATCACTTGGTCACCTTTATAATAACGATGTGGTACAAAAGATGTCCAAGTGACAAAGCCAATCTTAGTTATGAAAATAACTTGTAAACTATTGTAGTCATTCAAGTACGTTCTTAAAAATATTTTTGATAAAAAACTGCCCTCAGATGATATCAAAGGCTTGGTCACACAAACTTATTTACAATGCTGCTTCTGATTGGCCTTGCAGTCTTACACTTTTTTATACCCAGGGTGTTTATGTTTAGCATATCACTACTTTTCAGAAGTCAAGCAGCACAGAAGTGCTGGGCATCACATGTAGTTACATAGTTACATTCATATATGTACATACGTATGTATGTGCATAATATTGTAAATTAAACTTTGAAGCTTAATTTTGAAAATCTCAGCTCCACAATTTTATTTAAACTTTAAAGATTGATGCATATATTGTTTATCTGAACTTTTATGCAAATCGTTTGAAGAGGGTCCAAATTATGAAACTTTCAACCTGCAGTGTAATAGCCTTTCTTAAATACATTCATATGTTAACTTCTGCTGAGCATACATTGGAGAAATACTGATACAAGTTTGACTGAAATCCATGAAGAAATGGGTGAGTTATTGGACAAACAAATGAATGTACAAAAGTTTGTTCAAGGAAGTTTTCACAAGCCCACAAAAAGTGTGATAAAAATGAAAGAAAGAAAGAATGAGAAAACAACTGTCATGTAAAACATTTTTGTAAAGGAAAGAAGACTGGCTACCAATTTCAATGAACTTAGGGGCGTTAATTCTACAAATAGTGAAGGCACTAATGCTCAAATACTGAATGAATCAGGCTGATAACGATGAATCATCAGCATGGCACATAAACGAGCACCATACAACTCACAATAGCTGGCATTGAGGAATGGTGGAGCCGACTTCATCCATTGTTAGTATATTTGTATTAAGAACCTGTGATGGCTTCTAGGGTGGCTTACATAGCTACAGCATTTGCAAAGTTTTGAGCGGTGCTACATGTAAATAACTCACTCAGTGGTTACGTATGTTGGCCTCACAACTCTTGATGTATGGATCAAACTAATAAATTATCATATTAAATAGATATAACTGAATTTGTTACTTTGTTTTAATGTCAATGTGTACATTGAATAATAATTTATTACTGAATACGTATGTACTTATGTATTATGGCTTCAACGAAGGTTGGAATTTGACATTCAAAGCTTCGCTACATAATAAATAATGGTTCACAAAGCTGATGGAGTTGTATACGTAGGTTACAGATTTTTCTTGTATATACTTATGTAATTCCTGCGAGTAACATGAGCAAAATCCGACTGGTTTAATAGAATGTTTGACTGTTCTATTAGAGTATATCAGTCTGATTTTCCTGTGGACATGACCACGAGGAGTTGGACAGGTCCGTTCTTGGCTACGCCACTAGGACTTTCATCTACATCTATGTACTATATAAAGCTGAAAAGCTGTCAGTCCATCTGTCTGTATTTATTTGGGTCACGTCGATAACTCTGTCATATCTGTATGGATCAACTCCAGACTTGGTTTATGGTTAGTTTTAGTCTCAAACTTCATGGATTTTGTGTTTATTAACTTCTAAGTGCTGTAGTCGATCAACCTGAACACGTAATAAGTCATTTTCACCATCATTTTCAGTTGCGTTAAATTTTAAAATCAGTGTAGATCTGCTTGAACGTTATTTATGGTAACATACCATGGCTCAGCCTTTAATGAACAATAAGATAATCTAAATTGAAAGCCAGTGGACGATATGGTCGAAGAGTTATGGTTGATTTTCAATGCGTTCCTATAGTCTTCTAACCCTATAGCTACGTATATACCTAGTCCCTTATGCATACCTATATAGTTAGTTTCCTATGCTCATGTAGTTGCATACTTGTTTTACACTGTGTCATATGTCTACTTAGTCTTCTCAGCCCCGACATTACCTAGTTTCTATAGTAGTCTCATATGCCTGTTGTCTATGTCTAGGAAACTATAGGTGGCCACAAAAGATTTAGTAGTTAAGCATAGACAGGCTTAGGGGACTAGGGAATCCTGTCATATGATCTATAGCTATCATGCACAGCATGCATTTAACTACGTAAACCTGCACGATAGGGCAGGTACATTTGCTAGTATTTGATAGTATTTGATAAGTTTAAAAATTTTAACAACAACTCAGAATGGTGCAATGGATCGATCACACAAATTGGCATGTCCATACAGCAACCATGCTTGGCTCAAAGCTAATTAAACACTAAAAGAATGCATAGATGTATAATGGAAGTATTGACTGCTGCAAGAAAGAAAACAATATTCATCCATAAATTCTTTCATATGTTCATCCATAAATTTTTTCATATTTATTATTAATATACATGTGTTATGAGTGCATTACAACACATTGAAGAACTATTCGAAGTTTGCTTAACCTTTCAAGGATAAGCTTACTCTTCAAAGTTTGCTTAACCTTCGAAACATTTGATGGCTCTGTTCCAGTACTAGTGCATACATACGTATGTTACTAAATCGCTGAATTCATTTAGTCTTTGCATCTAACTACGTATTAAAGCATTATAGAGCTATAACTAAGGTAAACAAATTTGTTTTGGTTTAAAGTGGGCATAGCACACGAGCATCGATTGAGTGAAATGTACTGTACATAGCTACATTACAAAGCTTCTTAAGGTAGTGTACTCTTCAAAGTTTACTTAACCTTTAAACCTTTGAAACATTCAAAGATATTTTTCCAGACCTAGTACGTATGTATATACATTTTACATAATATTATCATATTATTTAGATGTCAATGAATGTGCTGGAGATCATGGATGTCATCACTTGTGCAATAATACTGATGGTTCATTCCATTGCTATTGTAATCCAGGCTACATGTTAGATTCTAATGGAACTACATGCACAGGTTGATCATAATAATTAATCAGTGCAAGAAATTATAATGTTAATTTACTACACAGATATCAATGAGTGCCTTATTAGTAATGGTGGATGTGAATTCTCCTGTACAAACTTAGAAGGCATAAATAATAGAACTGGATTAGGTTATGAATGTGGATGTGATGATGGTTATCAACTTGCTCCTAATAATCATGATTGCATTGGTATGGAATATATACATAACAAAACAAGACTTATGGGAAATTTTGTTGTTAAACTTTATTGCTACACCTTTTGATGATGTACGTACAAATGTGTATACGTATGTACGTACATATTTTGACATAAAATTTCAAATATTATACGTACGTATATGGTGTAATCTTCAACCAAATGCGAATGAGCCTGCAAAATCAACTGAACATCTTAGGGTCTAAATGGACTTTATACATTTCATTTGCAAATATTCTCTATTGGATTCTGAATTTTGTGGTAAAAAATTTACGTACTTTGTTAGTGTGAGTAATTACATCATTGATTATTGCAGAACAGGACTTTAAATAATGAAGTAAATGTCATGATTTTGCATATAAATTTTAAACTAATCTTTAATCTATTTACATACGTACTTATTTATTATAAAGCTGTGTGTCCTGCTGGTTGTTTCAATGGTGGAAACTGCTCTGCACCTGGAATTTGTACATGTCCTTCTATGTGGACTGGCAATGACTGTAGACAGGGTATGGAAAGTTATCCTACTAGATAAGTGTATAAACATACATACTTATACATGTAGATCTAGCAACTCTATAATTTATGTTACCCGATTTTGGCCATCTATACACAAGAGACACATAAGATAATTCTAAGGAATTTGCCTAGCTTGAAATATGTGACCTAGCATGAGAAGATAAAGCTTATGTGCACATAAATCTGACCACATTAATTTTTGGATTTCAAAATTAAATAACTTCATATAATATACATGGGAATCCAGCACAATTTTCACTATTTATGTAGCTTTTCATAAGGAATCTAATGCAGTTTACAGATTTTGTAAATCTTAAGGAGATACATACTATAATATATTTTGTGTATATAAACCCAATTTTCTCATGCCAGGTCACAAATTTGTTTGGTTATATGACCTGAAATATCTGTTAGGAATACATTGAAATACCAGAATAATTGCAGAAATGCATTTGGTTGGCTTGTGAGTTAGAGTTACAGGGCCACAGAATTAGATATTCTAATAATTTCACTTGTATGTAGATGTTAGGTTTTCCAAAACCGGGTCACATATGTATTATTATCCTATTGCTTACAATTATTTTACATATTATTGATATAAGAACTATGCACTTACTACGTATATCTACTTCACTGTATGTACATACGTAATGATATTGTTTAGATATCAATGAATGCGCTGGAGATCATGGATGTCATCACTTGTGCAATAATACTGATGGTTCATTCCATTGCTATTGTAATCCAGGCTACATGTTAGATTCTAATGGAACTACATGCACAGGTTGATCATAATAATTAATCAATACAAGAAAATTAATTATGATGCTAATGTGCTACACAGATATCAATGAGTGCCTTATTAGTAATGGTGGATGTGAATTCTCCTGTACAAACTTAGATGGCATAGACAATAGAACTGGATTAGGTTATCAATGTGGATGTGATGATGGTTATCAACTTGCTCCTAATAATCATAATTGCATTGGTATGTACAAGAGAATACATGTATAACAAAACAAGACTTATGAGAAATTAAATTATTATATTTAATAGTTATAAATAAGCACAAGGGATTTGTCTGATATGTATACCTAATCCCCAAGGGCGTACAGCACCCAAGGGCGAGGGTGTACATATCAAGCAAATTCCAAGTGCTTCTGTTACAACTGTTACATATATGAAACTATCATGGCCTCACAGTATTTATATAGAGACTTGTTGCATTCGATTATGGTTTTCAATAAAGTTACTTAAAAGCTTAGCAATGCATCCCTTTTATACAGATACCTGTAGAATTCTATTGTGGGTTTGAATATGATTTAAATGTTTTTATGATGTAATAAATATAGAAAACTATAAACCATACATAATTAAAAATTTTAAGCTTCGTTAGGAGATGAGCAATATTATATTGAAACCCACAACTACATCTTACAGGGCTTTCTATATAAAGGATTGGTCAATATTATGAGATCAAAGCTTAGGTCAAAGGAAAATCTTTAGTTCCTAGCAGGTGTACAACTACCGTATGGCCAGAAATATTGGTATTTAACTAAATTTGGCGGTTAGCATAATAAACATTGTTTCACCAAATTTTAATCTGTCTATATTTAATTCTTGTACGTATTTAGACAGAGTCCATTCTCTACCATCATTGTAATTGGTTTAATTTTTGGTGTGGGTCACAGTTGATGATTTTGTATGTGTCATTTCTTTAATTGCTTCATCTGAATGTTCTTAGTCTGATAAAGATTACAAATGATGTAATCTTCAACCATTAGCTAGCTAGTGACTGGGCCTGCAAAAATTAACCTTGTGAGTGTGTGGGAATAAATTATAGCAAATTTGTATTGCTAGTTAATTCACAAGGGAAATTATGGCTCATTAAAAGTGTGCAGGTACATATGTAGTTTTATCACAGACTCTGTAATTTTTATAATTGTGATCACTGCTTATGTACGTACCTACGTCTGTAATTTTCAAACTATAAATTTATCTATTTATGTACGTATTTCCTATAAAGCTGTGTGTCCTGCTGGTTGTTTCAATGGAGGAAACTGCTCTGCACCTGGAATATGTACATGTCCCTCTATGTGGACTGGCAATGATTGCAGACAAGGTGTGGAATGCTATCCTACATACTAGATAACTAGTGTATATACATATGTGAGAATATATACATACGTACATATTGTAGATCAAACAATTAATATCTTATAGTTTTAATGATGTTTTCATGCAGAATTGATAATGTTTGCTATGTACGAATGTAGATATATTACTGATTATTATTTATGTAGATGTCGATGAATGTGCTGAAGATCATGGATGTCATCACTTATGCAATAATACTGACGGTTCATTCCATTGCTATTGTAATCCAGGCTACATGTTAACTTCAAATAGAACTACATGCACAGGTTGATCATAATAATTCATAATAATTAATCAGTACAAGAAATTATAATGTGCTAATGTACTACACAGATATCAATGAATGCCTTATTAGTAATGGTCGATGTGAATTCTCCTGTACAAACTTAGAAGGCATAAACAATAGAACTGGATTAGGTTATGAATGTGGATGTGATGATGGTTATCAACTTGCTCCTAATAATCATGATTGCATTGGTAATGGAATATATACATAACAAAACAAGACGTATGGGAAATTTTAATGAAAGTTTATATTGATAATGTACTTACAAATGTGCATACTTATATAATTTGACAAAATTTCAAAGATTGCAACGTACACGATAATAACCAACATATGAATGAGTTCACTCACACTCACTTACAACATTGTATTAATTCTGTACCTAAGTTCTAAAAGTCTATATACTCTATTAGAACAGTCATTAATCTTTAAATATTGTTGACAAGTAGATTACTGGTTCACAGTGATTTATTCCAGGCATAATTCTTGTAATGATCATAATAATTAACCACAATAGTTGTAAATTTATGAGCGCTTAAACACACTGCAGTAAAAATAACAACATACATTCCTACGCAAACCTGGTCACATGCGTATGTATTTGCTAATATCTAAGTTTATAATATATTTATGTAGATGTTAATGAATGTGCTGGAGATCATGGATGTCATCACTTGTGTAATAATACTGATGGTTCATTCCATTGCTATTGTAATCCAGGCTACATGTTAGATTCTAATGGAACTACATGCACAGGTTTAGAAAAAATTACAAGTGTTGTTAATAATTGTGTATGTATTTCCTATACGTAAAGCTGTGTGTCCTGCTGGTTGTTTCAATGGTGGAAACTGCTCTGCACCTGGAATATGTACATGTCCTTCTATGTGGACTGGCAATGATTGTAAACAAGGTACGTACGTATATAGGTATGCACGTGTATATATATTGTAATCCTAATGCTCTCAGTGTAAATAAGGTGTGAGGTCAATCAGAAGCAGCATTGTAAATAGGTATGTGCAACTAAAAATTGTGATATCAACTGAGGCCAAGAAGTTACATATTTATCAAAAATCTCTTTTAACTACATACTTGAATGACATACGTACAATAGTTCACAAGGTGGGTATTTTCGCAACTATGATGAACTTTATCACTTGATCACCTTTACAATAACGATGTGATATAAAAGGTGTCCAAGTGACAAAGCCAATCATAGTTGTGAAAACAATTTGTAAACTATTGTAGTCATTGAAGTACGTACTTAAAAAGATTTTTGATAAAAATTCTTACCCTCAGATGGCAACAAAGGTTTGGTCACACAAACTTATTTACAATGCTGCTTCTTAGAGTCTTTTACACTTTTTACACCCAGGGCATTTATGTTTAACATATCACTACTCTTCAGAAGTCAAGCAGCAGAGAAGTGCTGGGCATCACATGTACTTAGTTACATTCATATACGTATGTACATATGTATGTGCAAAATATTTTAAATTAAACTTTACTTAATCCCTACTTTTGGCTCATTCATTGACAAGTAGGTTTGCCAAAAGTAGGGATTAAACTTTTATAAATTACTGATCTCATGCAAGAATCTTTGGTGTTCTCTCATGCCAAAATCTTATTACTTGTTTCCTTACTTTTTGGAGCTGAGGTCGATCCCTACTCACCATTTTAATTTTGAATTTTTAATTATTCTAGTTTGTTTGCCTTTTATATTCCATAGCATGCTACGTATAAGCATAATAATCTTTCAGGACCCTAGCATGCACCAAAATTGTTACATGGGCCTGCTTAATAATTATGCTTGTTTACAGGCGCTTATTACCAAAGCGCTTACATGGCAAAGCGTCTATGTTACAGCAATTTATGTTTGAAAGACCAGCATCTACGTATGTATTTATTCAAGGCTATGACTTGAAGTTGACGCTGTAATGAAGCACATATGCAAAAACATCGTATCAGCACTGCAATATATTTATATCACGTGTGCCCAGGATTTTGTGTGACGTAATAAGCAGAAGCCGTAACAAGCTTATCGACACCTTTCATGAGTATCTCACCTTGTTTAAAGGAATAAAGAAGAACAAGAAAGGATAATGAAGGATAAAAGAATCACCATGGTGCAGTGGATGAATCTTCAGCAGAATGATAGTTCATTAATCGGATGCAATTATCTTTGTTGTGTGAAAAATCTGGAGCCATACCTCTAGTGTTAGTGGATCTTATGGCAGGCCGGCAGGCAGGCAGTCCGGCAGGCAGTCTGGCAGGCAGGCAGACAAATGTTGGTAGATTTAAAAAATTTGTAAATTCTCTACTGATCGCACTGTTCAGATTTTCTTAGTGTTTGGCGAAGGAACGGTATTATCATAGCATAACCAATGTATTTCGGTCGGGTTTTTCAGCTAAAGTGTATTGTAAGACATGTTTTGGAGGTGCATAAAAGTGGGATGCCATTTTTTATGTCAATCCCTACTATTAAGTACTACCGTACTTAATGATATAAAATTTTATGCAAATCGTTTGAAGAGGGTCCAAATTATAGAACTAACAACCTGCAGTGTAATAGCCTTTCTCAAATACGTACATTCAAATGTTAACTTCAGGCTGAAAATAGTATGACAGGTGTGTAGCATACATGGGAGAAATGCTGATACAAATTTGACTGAAATCCATGAAGAAATGGGTGAGTTATTGGACACACAAATGAATGAAGAAAATGAGAGTTTGTTCCAAGGTTCAAGCAAGTTCTCACAAACCCATGAAATATGTGTGATGAAAATGAAAGAAAGAAAGAATGTGCCATGTAAAAGCTTTTTTGTAAAGGATAGTGAAGGCACTAATGCTCAAATACCAAGTGAATCAGGCTGATAACGATGATTCATCAGCATGGCACATGAACAAGCACCATACGTACAACTCACAATAGCTGGCACAAAGGAATGGTTCATCCATTGTTGGTATATTGATTCAGATTTGTATTAAGAACATGTAATAGCTTCTATGGTGGCTTAGCTACAGCGTTTGCAAATTTTTGAGCGGTGCTACATGTAAATAACTCACTCAGTTGTTGCGTATGTTGGCCTCACAACTGTTGATGTATGGATCAAGCAAATAAATTATCTTATTAAGAAGATATATCAAAATTCATTACTTGCTTTAATGTGAATAATAATAAATTATTACTGAATACGTATGTACGTATGTATGTATTAAGGCTGCAATGAAGGTTGCAGTTTGACATTCAAACCTTCATTAATAAATGATAGTTCGAAGCTGACGGAGTTGTATATGTAGGTTACAGGTTTTTCTCGTACATACTTATGCAATTCCTGTGAGTAACATGAGCAAAATCTGACTGCTTTAATAGAGCGTTTGGCTGTTCTATTAGAGTATATCAGTCTGATTTTCCTGTGGACATGCAACAAGGAGTTGGACAGGCCTGCTCTTGGCTATGCCACTAGAGCTTTCATCTACATATTTGATAAGTTTGTAAATGTTAACAACAACTCAGAATGATGCAATGTATCAATCACACAAATTGGCATGTCCATAAAGCATTCATGACACTAATTAAATACTAAAGAATGCATTTAACTACCAATTTATATGTTTATAGATTCTACTATGGTAGCAATCCACATAGTTTTGTTTTTTATTGGGTATGGCACTCAAACATTAAACGCCAGATGTATAAAGGAAGTATAGGCTGCCGTAAAAAAGAAAAAATGTTCACCCATAAATTCTTTCACAATATGCCATGAGTGCATTACAGTACTTCGAAGGACTATTTTAACTTTTCATGGATAAACTTACTCTTCTAACCTTTGAAACATTGTCCAGTCCAAGTACATTCATACGTATATTACTAAATCGCTGAATTCACTTGGTCTTTACGTCTAACTATTAAAGCATTATAGAGCTATAACTAAGGTAATAAATGAAATTGTTTTGGTTTAAAGTGGGTATCACACATGAGCATCGATTGAGTGAAATGTACTATACATAGTTACATTACAAAGCTTCATAAGGTGGTTTACTCTTCAATGTTTAATTAACCTATAAATCTAAGAAACATTCCAAGATTTTTTCCAGTCCGTATAATTATACATTTTACATACGTAAGATTATCATATTGTTTAGATGTCAATGAATGTGCTGGAGATCATGGATGTCATCACTTGTGCAATAATACTGATGGTTCATTCCATTGCTATTGTAATCCAGGCTACATGTTAGATTCTAATGGAACTACATGCACAGGTTGATCATAATAATTAATCAGTACAAGAAATTATAATGTTAATGTACTACACAGATATCAATGAATGCCTTATTAGTAATGGTGGATGTGAATTCTCCTGTACAAACTTAGAAAGCATAAGCAATAGAACTGGATTAGGCTATCAATGTAGATGTGGTGATGGTTATCAACTTGCTCCTAATAATCATGATTGCATTGGTATGGAATATATATGTAAGAAAAACAAGACTTATGGGAAATTTTGGTGTTAAACTTTATAACTACACCTTTTGATTATGTACGTACATATTTTGACATAAAATTTCAAAGATTATATACGTAATCTTTAGCCAAATGTAATTGAGCCTGCAAATATCAACTGAATGCCTTAGGGTCTAATGGACCTCATACATTTTGTTTGCAAATGTTCTCTATTGGATTCTGCATTAAATTTTGTGGTAAAAATTTACATACTTTGTTAGTGCGAGAAATTACATTGTTGATTATTGCAGAACAGCACTTTATCTAGGCATAAATAAATAATGAAGTAAATGTCATGATTTTGCATGTAAATTTTAAACTAATCTTTAATCTATTTACATACTTATTTATTATAAAGCTGTGTGTCCTGCTGGTTGTTTCAATGGTGGAAACTGTTCTTCACCTGGAATTTGTACATGTCCCTCTATGTGGACTGGCAATGATTGTAGACAAGGTATGTACGTATATAGTTATCCTACTAGATAAGTGCATAAACAGACATGTATATCCAGCAAGTACTATATATGTGACCAGATTTTGGAAAACCTACCATCTACACACAAAAGACACATAAGATAATTCTAAGTAATTTGCCTAGATTGAAATATGTGACCTGACATGAGAAAATAGGGCTTATGTGCACATAAAATTTGACCACAATTTTGGATTTCACTTCACATATACACATGGGAGTCCAGCACAATTTTCACCATTTATGCAGCTTTTCATAGGAAATCTAATACAGTTTACAGACCTAAAAATATATGTTGGAAATACATTGAATTGCCAGAATAATTGCAGAAATACATTTGATTGGCTTGCGAGTTAGAGTTATAGGGCCACAGAATTAGATACTCTAATTATTTCACTTCTATGTAGATGGTTGGTTTTCCAAAACCGGTTCACATATTATAATCTTATTGATATAATAACTATGTACGTACGTAGCTATATCTACTTCACTGTACATACATACATAATTAGATGTCAATGAATGTGCTGGAGATCATGGATGTCATCACTTGTGCAATAATACTGATGGTTCATTCCATTGCTATTGTAATCCAGGCTACATGTTAGATTCTAATGGAACTACATGCACAGGTTGATCATAATAATTAATCAATGCAAGAAATTATAATGTTAATGTACTAAACAGATATTAATGAATGCCTTATTAGTAATGGTGGATGTGAATTCTCCTGTACAAACTTAGAAGGAGGATTGGGTTATCAATGTGGATGTGATGATGGTTATCAACTTGCTTCTAATAATCATGATTGCATTGGTATGTACGTACGTACAAGAGAATAATATATAACAAAATAGGACTTATGAGAAATTCAATTATTACACTTTACAATATTTTAGTTGTAACACAAGCACAAGGGATTTGTCTAATATGTACACCCAACCCCCAAGGGCGTACAGCGCCCAAGGTGTTACATATGTGACACTATCGTGGCCTCACAATATTTATATAGAGACTTGCTGCCTTCAATTATGGTTTTCAAATAAATTTAATTAAAGGTTCAGCAATGCATTCATTTTATACAGGCACCTGTAGAATTGTATTGTGGGTTTGAATATGATCAAAATGTTTTTATGATGTAATAAATATAGAAAACTATAAACCATAATTAAACATTTTTAGGAGATGATCAATATTATATTGAAACCCACAATTAAAGGCTTATTATATATAGGATTGATCAATACCATGAGATCAAAGCTAAGATCAAAGGAAAATCTTTAGTCCAAAAGAAGGCCTGGCTGGTGTACAACTAGCGTATGGCCGGAAATATTGGCGTGGAACTAAATTTGGTGGTTGGCGAAATAACATTGTTTTGCCAAATTTTAATCTACATAACTACAAATAATCCCTGTATTTAAAGTCTAGGCGGTTAAATTTGCGGAGCATGTTTTTGAATCGCGTGCATGTTGTATCCATGTCTCTTTACATATTTTTCAAGATTCAAAAATACCAATCGTTTCAAGAAAAATGTCAACTCACCTTTCCAACTATAGCTAAGTTACAGAAGATGAACTAAGAGTGACAAATCTTTGCTTAGAATGCTCTCTGAACCTGAGATTAGACTCAGCAATACTGAAGACACTGTAGGCATGTTAACTATAATGGCCATTCCACAGAATAAGAGGAAAAGAAGAAAGACAATGATTGTCAGTCAACAAATTCATGAGCGCTGCTATTAACTTTGTAAACTTCCATTTAAATTAAGCACCTTTATTATTAATTTCACCAAAATCTCATATCACCCTCGATATCGCCAATATTTAATAATACAACCTTTCTACACTTTCACCAAATATAATTACCGCCAATATTTCCGGCCATACAATATTCTGTCATCGTGTTATGGAATTTCTGAAATGGTGATGTTGCTTCTTTCTCTTGTTGTTTTTCATGATTCCTCCTTCTTGAAGTTTTCAAACAATGGTTTTCTAAGTGTACATATATGATAAACCCCCTTATCTGAAAGAAATCAATGCTGTTAAGTATACATTGAATGCGGAAAAGACATAGTGTATATGATGATATGATATGATATGTCCTCCCTCCCAGCTGAAGATCAGCGACATCTCTAGTACAAATTGGATGAGCTTCTGTATGAACAAAAAGTCTAAATTTCATCTATTATCTGAGCCTTCTACTGAAGCTGGTGCCTGTCTTAATGGCCATATCTGTGCCTTCATCAGGTAGCTACTAAACTTGATGATGAATCACTGTATATTACACTTGCTTCACCTTGGTGCTGCAATTATTGTTGATCATGTTTGTGTTTGTTGTTGACATACATCTATGGCACCCATGGCTTGTCTTATTGACATACATAGTATAGGTCTTCTTCCTCATCATGCATCAGTGAATGAAACTATTCATCATGCTCTTGTTTCCGGTGGTGTTCTAGCTATTCTAGAGCCTGGCTGTGTTTGCCATGAAGATCCTAAATGACCTGATGGTATTTCACTGATTGCTTGGCGGATAGGTTTGCATCTCTTGTGGGATTTTACTTATTCTAACACTCTAACCTTGTTACTTCAATTCATGAGGAAGGCAGTTGCCGGATAGTTCTGAAACTCAAAAAAGGAAAAGTAATTTCTGTGATGGCAACCATCCCAACTACAATATACATATTGGACAGAGTTCATTCTCTACCATCATTGTAATAGGTTTAAATTTTTTGATGTGGGTCACAGATGATGATTTCATACGTATATGTCATTTCTTTAATTGCTTAATCTCAATATTCTTAGTCTGATGTGATCCAATAAAAATGCCAAGGATTACAAATGATGTAATCTTCAACTATTAGCTACGTAGCTAGTGACTGAGCCTGCAAAAATTAACCTTGTGAGTGTGTAAGACAATAGCAAATTTGTATTGTTAGTTAATTCACAAAGGAAATTATGAGTGTACAGGAACGTACATACGTACATACGTAGCTATATATTTATCTATTTATGTATGTAAGTATTTCCTATAAAGCTGTGTGTACTGCTGGTTGTTTCAATGGTGGAAACTGCTCTGCACCTGGAATATGTACATGTCCCTCCATGTGGACTGGCAATGATTGTAGACAAGGTACAGAATTCTATCCTAAGTACTAAATAGCTATGTACATACGTGAGAATAGTACGTATGTAGGTCAAATAATTAATATCTGTGGTTTTAATGATGTTTTCATGCAGAATATATATAATTTGCTACATATGTGTGTATGTATATTGTTTATGTAGATGTCAATGAATGTGCTGCAGATCATGGATGTCATCACTTGTGCAATAATACTGATGGTTCATTCCATTGCTATTGTAATCCAGGCTACATGTTAGATTCTAATGGAACTACATGCATAGGTTGGTCATAATAATAAATACAGGAAATTATAATGTTAATGTACGTACTACACAGATATCAATGAATGCCTTATTAGTAATGGTGGATGTGAATTCTCTTGTACAAACTTAGAAGGCATAAATAATAGAACTGGATTAGGTTATCAATGTGGATGTGATGATGGTTATCAACTTGCTCCTAATAATCATGATTGCATTGGTATGGAACATATACATAACAAAACAGGACTTATGGGAAATTTTAATGTTAAACTTTATAGCTACACCTTTTGATAACGTACTTACGTGCATATTTTGACATAAAATTTCAAAGATTAAACGTACATAGCTATATGGTGTAATCTTCAACTATTTGTGATTAAGCCAACTGAATATCTAAATGGACTTTTCATTTCATTGGCCTTCAGCGATTCTCTGTTAGATTCTGCTTTTGTGATAAATATTGTCCCTTGTTAGTGCGAATGATTACATAGTTGATTATTATAGGACAGGACACATTAAACTTTATCTATGCTTTCATAAATAAATAATGAAGTATATGTCATGGTTTTGCATGAAAACAGGATTTTTTAGAAAACCATCTAGTCATGTATTACTTTTATGTCATCAGTGTAGTCGTACTTAACTGCTTTTAGATGGTAAAACATCGACTTGTTATATCTGAGATTGTTTAAATTAATGTTTGATTTATTTACATACGTACGTACTTACGTATTTCCTATAAAGCTGTGTGTCCTGCTGGTTGTTTCAATGGTGGAAACTGCTCTGTACCTGAAATATGTACATGTCCCTCTATGTGGACTGGCAATGACTGTAGGCAAGGTATATACATATGTACGTATATTGTAATCCTAATGCTAAAAACACCCTGAGTGTAAAAATGATGTGAGGTCAATCATTATTAAAGTTATCCTACTAGATAAGTGCATAAACATACGAATACATATAGATCTGGCAATTACTATATAATCCTATAGCTATAATTATAATGATTTTACTAACTACGTATGTACGTGTATTTAGTTTACTGTACATACATACATAATGATATTGTTTAGATGTCAATGAATGTGCTGGAGATCATGGATGTCATCACTTGTGCAATAATACTGATGGTTCATTCCATTGCTATTGTAATCCAGGCTACATGTTAGATTCTAATGGAACTACATGCACAGGTTGATCATAATAATTAATCAGTACAAGAAATTATAATGTTAATGTATTACACAGATATCAATGAATGCCTTATTAGTAATGGTGGATGTGAATTCTCCTGTACAAACTTAGAAGGCATAAACAATAGAACTGGATTAGGTTATGAATGTGGATGTGATGATGGTCATCAACTTGCTCCTAATAATCATGATTGCATTGGTATGTATAATAAAACAAGATACATGACTTTACGATATGTATATTAGGAGTGAAACAATTTCAATTTTATAATTCAAATACTGTATATGACAATGTTTGAGGGGGAAACTTTTGTGATTAAAATGGAAGTTAAAATTCAAGGTGAAAACATTCGCGGTAGCAGCTTCTTTTAATAATAAATTCCTAATCTGCTGTAGTAAACTATTGATAGTGAAAATCGTGAAAACCATAAAAGTTTTCTCCCTCAAATGTTTTGTTGTATTCAGTATTGTTTACATACATTGACGAATGAATTCAATAAATTAATGCATTCTTTAAAGTAATGCAAAGAATGCAAAATGCTCTAATATTCAAGACGTTCAGTGGTAGGATTGGTAGGCAAAGGATGTTATTGTTATCAAAAATGTGATAATAGTCTCCAGCATCTTATTTATCCCCTATTACACCAGTTTAGCTGATATAGCTAATTAGACTGTCATAGTGGAAGCAAATGCCATATAATTAACAATTATCAATTAAACAAATATGTGAAAATTAATGTACGTACGTAGTTCGCTCATCTGACAGACCAGCCAGTAGTCATCCACCATCATCATTTGATTGTGGTGGAGTTGGTAACTAGCTAGGTGTACAAGAATTTCCATCTGCCTATGGAACATGTGTACTTTTCTTTTCCTTGCATGCGCTGCAACTGCCTGTGCCTGCATGTACAGTACAGCACAACATGATGCTTGGATGCATGAGAGGCCTAGGTTTTTTAAATAACCGGCAGACATCGTATGTGCACTATCACATCCAGGATAGAGATGGCAAACAACTGATGAGCATCATTGGTGCCTTTTATATTTAAAAAATTATGCTGGCATGATTGATGCAGGCTTACTTACCTTGTTCATGTAACTTCCTTATAACATACGTAATTGAATGTTATAATTTCTGCAGCGCTTAGTGTCTTAGATTGTAAAGTATCAAGAACTTGTTATACAAAGCTGTTTTAATTGTGCATATCCAAATTGAAATTGTAACCATGCAAGTTTAAATATTATGCACACAATACGTATGTACATACGTACATGCAAATATTTGATACTATTATATGTGTGAACATATACACTGTAGGCACATACCTTTAGGTTCGCTTTTTATTAAACTAGGTGCGGAGTGTGCCTGGTTTCTTGTCCGTCAAGGAGTGTGTGTCTGTGTGTGTCTGCCCACCAGGCTATTAAAAAAGATTCACATGAAATTAAGTCTGAATAACCAATCAAACAAGTCTCATTTTTTATATGACACATATTATTGCTGGGCATGGCCTTAGTAACGAAGCATGTTGTGACTTACTGTAAAAGGAGCAAGGTAAGGCTGTGTTAGCCATTCATTTCACAGTAAATGGGTAAAGGGTGTTTAACCAGCTGCATTGCTAACAAGACAGATAGCTTCAGTTTAAAAAGTGCCAAGCAGATAGTGAAACTTATAATAAAGACTGGCCTGTTACAATAAGAATTTCAGCTACTTATCACTTTTAAAAAGTTTTATCACAAAAAATAAAGTGTAAACAAAAGAAATAAAAGAAATTATTTGTATGTGCTGTTATGTATTCCCTGGTGATGATTCTTTGCTTCCTTACTCGTGACGTCATTGAATATTATGTACAGTTGATTAATAGTTGTTTACTGTAGCTTGCATACGTAGCACCTGGTAAAGCATCAACTTGTTTAACAAACCCTAGCTTTCCCAGCTGATTTCCAGGAGCACACAACTAATGTTATAAAATCTTATATTACAAATTAGCCACATCTTATACTCCTTAGAAACCATATATCAACATGTTGCCCACAACGTAATTAGATTATTAGATTTGCTCAATCGCCAACCACAAAAATGTATTTCGACAAAAAGTTGTTTAGTCATTCTTGAACAATGCATGCACATTTATAAACTGCCTCGTGACACATTGTCCTCAGAACACAAAGTGCTTAATAACAAACCTGTTTTTCTTGTACATAGTTTTAAAAAAACAGTAGTAACGTGCAATCATGCACATGGTCATCATGCCAAGGTAGAGAAAATCACCATTTAAATGATTTATACCGTGTCAACGTCATCCTTCATGATACCTTATTATGATAAAATAGCTGATCGTGACAAATACAACTCGAAACACAGTTCAACTTAAGCCTGGTAGGAAGGTTTTACATTACTTAACGATCATGCAATAGTCCGCGAAGACACCAATTTTCCTAGTAACTGCCCCCATTGGGGCATGACTGCTTTCAGATAGGTACATTAGCCATTGAAAACATACAATTAAAGCTTCAGTGAATCTTTCAAGTTATAATTTGGCGAGTAATAAGCAAAACTGCCATATGGTGATTACAGCCGAGAAAGGATAATTAATTTTATATCTAACTTGTTGCCTGGGTTACAAAAATTGTAATCAAGACTATCCATATGTATTTCAGTTATGAATGATATGTATACGTAAGTTTAGCTGCTACATATATATGTAGGTAGAGACTGGATATGAGTATAATCTTAATTATCAGCCACAGTGAAGGCACAAAAATTGGTGGCTAGCCAGTAGAAATGAAACTGGTGAAATGTATTAGAAACTTTCTCAGATATACTTGCATGCTTTCCAGTGTTGGAGTACATAATATTGCTGCTGACAATCTGTGTACACACACACACACACAGAATACGTAACTACTGTGTATGCGCATGCAGTATACGTATAGCTATGTACGTAGTTCTCATGTGTTCATGACACACACATACATACGTATAGCAAAATTTGTAAGATTTTTTCATACTACACATGTACGTATTAGTTTATAGCATATAGCCATGCATAATATTATTATGCTAATATGTATATCTACATAGCTATTTGCTAAGACAACTAAAAATGTTATATACATAGTATATGTACGTATGTAGCTACTATCACTGCTGTTATGCTTTTAGCATCTCTACTAAAAGCTACTATTGATCCTAATAATGTGACTGCTAAAGTGTTTGAGAGTGTTACATTTGTCTGTTCTACTACTGGAATTGGAGACTTGTCATTTGTGTGGGAGCATGATGATTCAGTGATTGCAACATCCAATTCTACTTCACAACAAGACTTTCTCAATATTGATTCAATCATGCCGCAACATCAAGGCCAGTACCAGTGTACTGTGATATCATCCTATTCATCCTTGAGCTCTTATGCAATTGCTACACTAAATCTTAATGGTAATTTTGTTCATATACATACTTACGTAGCTAACCATTTTGTATTAATTTTCTTTATTCCTAGTACCATCATTTGATTCAAGAACTACTTTACAACAAATCACTTCTAATGCATCGGCCAACACCATAACTGTTTATATACCTTTAATTGATAATTCTGGTGGTCCCATAAGGTAAGTACTTACTCATTGTATGTATACTGTTCGTGTATTAAAACCATATTTTATTTGGTAACAGTCATTATTACATTGTGATCAGTCTTATTAAACTGGAAGAAACTGCAGCAGTGAAAGAGAATGAACTAACACCAGCTAATCAAAAAAAGAGGGATTCCAACCTTCCTTTGTATGTCACTGCCTCTATAAATTATGATGACTTCCATCCAACTTTTACTATTGGAGATAGCAGCATTTCTACTGACCCAGTATCACGAAGAACATTTTACAATGCTCCATTACAACAACAACAGACATATTATTACTTTATCAGAGCATACTCAGCAGCTCATACTACAGAGGTGAGCTATAAATACTTTTATATTCTAATTACAGGGTAGCTATGTAGCTAATGAAAAATTTTAGTATAACAATTAAATCTTGCGTAGTTGGCAACACTCTTACTGTAATTATGTAATTAAAAATTGGAATTATTTCTGCCGCATATACATAGCTACGTAGCTAGTGTAAGATACTATATACGTACATACGTAGATACGTATGTAAGTGGTGGAAGAAACAGGACTATGTGACTGCAATCCCACCTAGAGTAAATTTTTGAAAAATTGAATCAGTTGTACACAGACACCTATTATAATAACAATACATAGATAGTTAGATACTGTAGTTAGCCAATTCTGCTGAAATAGAGCATGAAATTTTTTCTATGAGACTCAAAACATCAATGCATTTCTATATTTGATAAGGCATGAGTTGCTGGATGTTACCATTTTCTGCACTACTGGCTGCTAGTGCCATTTTTGCTCCAGTATGGATTAGAACATGATTTCCATCGTGTTGTTATGTATTGTTTGAGTTTATGTTGTGGTACATATATTCAAAGTTCCTATAAGGTTATGGCTGGCAACTGATGAGTGATGAAAGTTACTCACAGTGTAGGCTGAGTTAATCATGCTCAAAATTCTTTGCATTATTCTACATACGTATTCATTTCCTTAAATCTGTTTGCAGTATGCTCCAATGTTCATACATTATTAATTCTTACAATCATTGTTTAAAAACTCATCACTTTTTGTTTTTCCCGCTCTATTAAAGTAACATAAGCCTCAGTACAAAGTACAAAGTAAACCTGAATGCTTTATTAGAATGTTTGTATGTTCTATTAGAGTATATCGATCTATTGATCTATTTGTGTGACGTGATCAAAGTCCCAGTTTCTTGCAGATATTTACATGCAAAATATCAGAATAATTTGCATTATGCTAAACATTATTCCGGCATAATCACCGCAGCCCTATCACACAAGTATATCAATTATGGCTCTTCGAATAAACAACCGATCATTGATCACTACTTGTAGAGAATGTGCAAAGCACCACTCATTACGTACTTTCACCATGTTGCTAGCATTATCACTAGCAACTAAGTGCACATCTTGTCATGAGTATCTATTTGTGCTGCTACGTATATACTCAACAGTATGACAGGTTGTGCATGTAGAAATGCAGAATCTTTGTGAATAATAAATCGCTAATCTAGTGGGCTGGTAAGCTATATAATGAAGTTATATTTATGCCATTGCTCCATACTATCTGTGGTGAGGTTCACATATCTGTGACTAGTTCAGCAAAAACCCACCATTTTTGTGATTTATTTAACCTCACAAAAATACCGTACAGCAAGAAGGTCTGGCAGAGGAAATTTTTAGCGATTTTGATGAATCGTCAAATTCACTTGAAAACCATGCTTATAATTATTGCCTTATGGCTGAATCTATCAATTCGCCTCACCATATGCTCAACAGTGAATTTGCCGATTTTCCACTGCCAAACTTTCCCACTATGTGGTAGCTGTAAAATACCGGTAGTTGCATCAATTTTAATATAATGTTACAGTAGCAGAATAATCATATATATATCTTTCACACCTTACATCAAAGGATACAGGTGTGGTATAACCTGGATTATCAGGACACTTGGCTGTGGTATAACCAGGATGTCAAAGGGTATAAGTATGTCACTTATTTGAGGTGTTCAACACCTTAACTTGTTTATGTAGTCACCAATGCAATATCAATTGTGGTTTTCCATGTAATTCTCATGCAAATCTTGATCCATTTTTAGAACTTATAACTCTTTAACAGTTTCTTGTAGAAATTTGCATTATAAGCCACTGCAGTGGCTCTACCCGCAAGCAACAAAACAAACTTTCCCGTCGTAGCTCGTATCAAAAAATGGTTTGCGCCATCTTGTTCCTCACGTGATTTTGCATCTACTGATATATAAATGATCATGTGCCGGAAAAATGGTGGAGCAGAAGAATGCGACCGGCAATGTAATACAGTTTGAAAGAAGATGCGTTGTTTAGCGCTTCATTGTCAGCGAGTTCTTTTACGTATATTAAAACAATATACAGTACAGCTCAAATGCAACTTGACGCCCACACGAGGGTTGCCGGGTGAAAAGTCTTGGGTGGTTTACAGAATTCACAACAAATGGTCGCGGGTACCCGTAAAGGATCTTATTTGTGTCAGGTAACCTGTAACACCTGTTGGGTCTCTGCAATCAAGAATCTATGCCGTTTGTTTCGATACAACTATTTAAAAAGAAATTACTACTCACTATTAAAGAACTATCGACTCTTGGCATTAATTACACTAATATAGACAGTCATAGTGAATCCTCAACTCAATTCCTAAAGGCATCAACTATTATCAATTGCGAGGAAAGCATGAGGTGACTGCATGCATGTTAATTAATACTTGGCTACTTAATAAACGCCCAGGGCACTACCAAAATTCCCTTTTTCATTTTGTAAAATGGAGTGGCCAGTGCAGTATACATAAGAAAACCAGTTTTCCCTCTTCTTGTGTCCATTTGCTAACAAGGCATGGCAATACAATCGATCCAAATGGGTATAAATTAGCAGATACATGACATGACAGCACTGAAGACACGACAGCCTATGTATATAAGTAAGTGTAGAGTAAACAAACCAGCATGAAGAACTGAGGAAGGTGAGAAGAGCGATTCAAGAACCCGTGTCATTACCCATTGCAGTTATCCTTTGGCGGGAGTGTAGGCCCATACACGCACACTAGGGTGCGGGCGACATGGTGAAAAACCGCGTGTGCCCTTCCCGCATGTATCAAGTTGTACCGTATAGCGGGTTATTTTCAAAGGGAATTTATTTTCGGATATTTCGTTTAGCTGTTTCCCTTCGAAAATAAATTCCACCGAAATTTATATGCAATAATAAAACCCTACAATTTAAATCTGGTGTACGAAAATAAATTCTTTGAAACATAAATTTGGTATACTTGGTCAAAAATTTCTTCTTCGAAATTAACCCGCTATACGGTATTTGAGCTGTACCGTATATGCATGGTTAGATAGGATATAAAATGTAGAATCTTTTCATGTACAATAATAGTGGGGTGTACTTGGCACCAGGCCCTTTTAAATGCTTACCTGGATTTTTTCACGCATTTCAAATTAATGTGTGAGTTATGTGTCCTTAATGCATTAATGTCATATTTCAAAGGAGCTGCCTGGTGTTTATTTTGGCATATATACATGCATGGCAGGTTTGGTATATAGCTATACGTATACTTACCTGGGAGCAGGTTGGTATATAGCTACCGCCATAGGGTTACTTATTTTTGAGGATAAATTTTTTAAGGAATTTGCAGAAATTTAATTTACTTGAAAATCTCTATCTTCAAATTTTTTTGCTTCAACTATTAGCTATAATAGCTACTACCACTTAGCTATATCCTTGAAATTTATCCACGAAAGTTTTTGTTTCAAGCAGATATTTGGCAATCCGCAAAATTTTATATCCTAGAAAATAAGTTGCCCTACGGTATATACTCACCAAGGCTTCTCTTTATCATACGCATATGAATAGCAAAAAGTACAAATAACGTCACGCACAGCATAAACATCTTCAGAGTCAGTGTTCGAATGATGCAATAGAAATCAACCACTGGATATATGCTCCTTCTAAAACCAAGGGTTTTCACAGACCTTCACTAATCTAACTTCGCAACTTCATCTTTCATTCCATTGCAAATCCTTATTCTGTAAAATATTTCCTGCTGGGAAATTTGTAGCAAGGCTCTAATGCTTGTAAAACTCTTGTGATTCCAATATCTTCAAATGCTAACAAGGGTAGGCAATCGACCACAAGCATTTCACCTATTATTTACTGATCCAATTATCAGTGCAACTCTAATAATTATGTTGTTAAAGGAAAATAAGATAAGTAAGGATGCCTGATTACTTTATGAGCAAGTAGCTACATCTTTACATATGTATATTATAATTATTTACATTTGCATATGATATACAGACTAGCCATATACATACGTAGCAGAAAAAATTCAATTAAATTACAACATCGCTATATGATATACGTACCTAATTCACTGAACTATACCATTTCATCTACTGCATACGCATTTTTATTTTTACTGCAGCATCCTTTCTTTGGCACTAGTCAAATATCATCTCCAATTAGTAAGTTACACGGTGACAGACTATTGTTCACACATGCACATGTAGTCATGTACGTATGTTTGTAACATTAGATACGTATGTGGCTAGAGACTAGCTATAGCCAGCTACTGATGAATGCAACTACATAGCTGGAAAGCATATTTAACTGTAACAGTAGATCTACATACATATGTAGCTATGTACAGTAGTTAGTTGCAGAAAATTAATTATGATAGCAAGCTCAGTAACAATTTACAATGTTGACTGTAGTATTTTTAGTCTTAAAGAGTTAAATCCTTAATCAAGGTAATTAATATGTAATGATGGGACCTGATTTTGGAAAACCTACCATCTACACACAAGAGACACATAAATAATTATAAATAATTTGCCTAACTAGACATATTTTTTTTGCTATACAAATAGCTGTTAGGAATACATTTATATTTATCAGAAATACTTTGTTAGACTTATGGGTTAGAGTACAAGGCCGCAGAGATATTCTAATTATTTCACTTGTGTATAGATGGTAGATTTTCCAAAATCGGTCACAATTTAGTCAAATACATCTATAGAATACAGATGATATACTTAAAATATTACTTTTTTGTAGTGATAATGTTATCTGCTGTAACAACTGCAAGCGGCATGTCATCTTCAACAAGTACAAGTCATATCCCTACAGTATTGTCAACTGTCATCACTACGGTCACTATCATTGTTTTAGTAATAATAGTGATTGTTTTAATTATAAGAAGGAAGAAAACCAAGAAGTTGCCAGAAACAGGGTATGTAACAGAGTAATTACAAAAACGTAGTATTTCACAGTATGAATTGATATGTACGTACGTAGCTAAATGCCATAAAAACATTTCTAGAGAATACCAGTCCACATACCCTGTATGTAGGTAATTATGAGGGAAGTAAAACTAAATATTTAGCTGTGTTTACAAATTTCTCATTAAGTAAGTATGTACATATTGTTTGTTAACTAGTCATGTTATTAAGCATGTACATACATGTAGCTGAGTATGTAAATAATCCACTCTCAAACACATGCTTACACACACGTAGTTATGAAATTTATATTATTTCACACTAAGCCCACATTTTTTGCAGGGATTTCGTCAATTTTCGTAATCCATTATACAATGAAAAGATTGAAGATGTAACACCACCAGAAAGTACTATTGATTATAAACAACATATTCAGGATGATAACGAAAGCCATATATATACCAATATAGCTGGTGATTCTGATACTATAAAATCTAATCAAGTATCATGTGATGAATATTATAACACAAATTGGTGTATGGAAAACACCCATACAGCACATTATGACACTCCAAGGCCATTGTCCAAGCCAAAGGATACTGATAAACCAGTTTTTGCACTTGACAATGTAACTGCTGTTGACCATCAACTTGCAACCAATGAAAACCTCCAGACGGAGGATGATGAGGAATATGTGCCACCAACAGATTTAGAAAACCAATATGCTTTACCGGGTGGAACGCACAGAAATGAAGACCAGCAATATCCCTCGCTTGCATCACCATGGCCACCAGCAGAATATGAAGAGCTAGTTGGTCAACGACCTCCATCTTCCATTTATACACTTCCCACCAAAATCCCAGCTAATAACTAAATTACTAAATAAATTTGTGTGCTAAACTATCCCTATAACATTGTAACTGACATTATATATATATATATGCTTAGCTACTTACATAGCTACAGCTGTAAACTTTAAATTTTCATTTAACAAGTGTGTGTATAATTAGAGTTGCATGTGCAGTGTGCATATTTATACTTATAGCTATGCCTAAATCCTATTTGAGCAAAATTACTACTTTGTGCTTGCCATGTATAATACCTTCTCAATGTAGAAGTCATTATATTACTATACCTACATACATACATACGTACATATAGCTACTTACATTAATTTAAGTATAAAATTTAAAAGATATACGCTATTATGTAACAGTTACCTTGTATAACAAGATTGAAACATGGTAGCTATACTTATACACTATTCCATAGGATGGCTTCTTAAAAGTTTTTAACTAAAAATATGTGACAATATACCAAGTACAGTACAACATATACCGTATAGCGGGTTTTTATAGCGAGACATTTATTTTAGCGTTTGGTTTCATTCGCTAAAATTTAATCCGCGACTATTTATATCACGTGCATATTTATTGATCGCGCGAGTTTCAAGGTGTTACCTCGTGTTTTGACCCTGTGGAATGTCTATCCTAGACTATTACAGCAGAAAGACTGGAAC
Source organism: Spongia lamella (assembly GCA_963930835.1). Taxonomy (NCBI): domain Eukaryota; kingdom Metazoa; phylum Porifera; class Demospongiae; order Dictyoceratida; family Spongiidae; genus Spongia; species Spongia lamella. The sequence goes on from OZ005747.1 coordinate 9,758,939, forward strand.
TCTTCCGAACCCGAAAGGAAGTCTCTCAAGTTCGATACCACCGCATTCTATTGCTTCAGCAAACCGTGAAGTGAACGAACTTGTACAGTCACAGAGTGCCCAACGGCCGAAACGCCAGAGAAAGGCTAACAAAAATAATGTGTACTCTCCCGACCTGCGAGCACAAATGGGCAAAGCCGCTGCAGAAATTGGAGCGACTGCTGCTGCTAGAAATTTTTCAGCTAAGCTTGGTAGCTACTAACATAAACGATGCGTAAAATTTTCATATGAATAATTTAATACTGATTATTATTAAAATCTTTCGTATGGCTATACGTAATACCAACCTTGCAAGTGGTTTTTTGTTAAGTATGACCTTGTCAAGCGGTTTTCATGAGTTACAGGTAACATGTATTGGAATTATTTGCACGCGCATTCTAATACAAGCGAGATTTTAATTTTAGCGATCCTGTGCCGTTCGCTAAAATTAGTGTCGCTGTTATTTTTTCACGTGGGAATTTTTAGACGCTATAAAAACCCGCTATACGGTATCAAAATTTTAATTATGTATTATGTAAATGCCTTATTAATAATATTTTGTTTTTTAGCTTTAGCTACTATTTTTTAGTTTAACAATTTCACAATACATAATTCACCAAATGCATATGTATCACAGCTTCTCTCCACTATATGATAGTAAACATCTGCATAGTTATAATAATAATAATAATAATAATGATTTTATTATAGCAGCACATAACTACAGTGAGAATTACATTTATAAGTATTTAGGTATTTATTTACAGTGCAGCTAAAGACAGCCTACAAGTCCTGCAGGATACCAGTTAATCAGTTACAAAGTTTACTGAAAAGTGTTTTAGGTCGGAGCGAGCATTGGCTACACGGACAAAGATAGTGATATGTATGTATATTATCAGAGTCAAACTGTTGTACAAAATGAGTCCAGAAATAGTGATAAAGTTTTGATTTGATAGTGCTGGTACTGAGATTTAAGTCAATAACTGGTAGCGAGTTCCATAGACGGGTTATTCGATTAAAATAAAAATGACGAGTATGATTAGTGGAGGCAAAATTGTGAATTAACTTATTAAAGGATCCTGATCTAGTTGTTGATATATTAAATGTCACGTAATCATGAATGTTAAAAGCAGGTGTAGGAGATTTTAAAGATTTTATGAAGAATAGAATGTCATTAAGTTCCAGAAAATATATTAACGGTAAGATTTGACACTGTAATAGTCTTGATTTGTAATCCAAGTCATAGTTGTTCAAAATAAACTTTGTGACACGACGCTGTAATCTTTCAAAGTGTTCAATATCCTTAATCAGGTATGGCCTCCACAATGGTGAGCAATACACCAATTGAGATCTAACTAAAGTGAGATATAAGCGTTTTCTTGCAATTGTTGATGGACAGGTAAAGGTACGTCGCAAGATGTAGAACATTTTGTAAGCTTTGGATATTATATTCTTATAGTGGAGATTCCATTGAAGATCAGAAGAAAACATAATGCCTAAATCTTTGATTTGATGTGTAGAGGAGACTGGATCCATATTGATGAATAATCACTGTCACATGATATTCTACTGAAGTGATAATGAACATGATAGCATTTATCAGGATTAAGAGATAGGTCCCATGAAGCACTCCACAAGGAAACCTCGTTAAGGTCCTCTTGAAGCAAGTCACTGTTGAAGGAATTATTTATAACCATCATTAGTTTAGTGTCATCTGCATAAGTGAATGGTCTGGCTGTTTTGATTGAATCAAACATATCATTAATAAAAATTATGTAAAACAATGGACCCAGTAAGCTGCCCTGGGGATCCCCAGAGACAACTGGTAGAAGATTGGAAACCTGACCATCAACACGAACACACTGTATCCTGTTGGTTAGATAAGCTCCAATCCAGTCCCACAGATCACCACTAATCCCATACTGCCACAGCTTACACAGTAATTCATTACGCACCACAGAGTCAAAAGTTTTTCTGTAGTCAAGGTATATGACATCAACATCACAGTGGAGGGATTTTGCCAGATATAATTCATGTGTAAATGAGAGTAGTTGCTGAAGGCAGGAACGTCCAGGGATAAAACCAAACTGATAAACTGACAATCGATTATAAAGGAAATCAAACAGATTCTGAAAAACAATTTTTTCAAAAATCTTGGATACAATGCACAGCAAAGAAATAGGCCTATAATTCTTAACAAGGCTATTGTCGCCAGACTTAAGTACAGGCACTATGCAATGTGTGCGCCACTCCTGTGGTAGTGATTGAGATCTAAGACTTAAGGTAAATAAATAATGAATAGGAGATGTGAGAGACTCAGCACAGTACCTCAGGAGTGCAGGATTGATAGAGTCAATGCCAGAAGCTTTGTTTGGATCCAAATTGCACAATGCTTGGAAAACATCCAAGGCAGAGATATTGATGGTTGATAGAACTGTTTCAGCAGCTGGTAGGTCAGCAGGTGAGGGTAGCCCATAGGAGGAATGAGTAAATACCGAATGAAAATACTGGTTGAATAATTGAGCCTGATCAAAGCCAGCAGAAGCCTGTGTGTCATTAAGATACATGATGGAGGGTAGTTGGCGGTTACTAGATAAGGTAGTAATATACTTGTATATTCTGCTAGAGTTATTTGCAGCTAGATCCTGGATTAACTGAGATTCAAAGTTATGTTTTGCAGTTACCATTGCCTCGGATAATTTTGCTTCCGAGTTAGAAAGCTGAGATAACAAACTTGGCGATGAGTTAGTTCTACATCTACGCCTCAGTGTGTGTACTTTATTAAGTTGGTGTTGAATCTCTGAATTAAACCATTTTGGACGGGGGTATCTCCTGGAATAAATTTTAGGTACAAACTGTGAGATTGCCTCAAAAATTATCCTCTTAAAACAATTCCATGCATCCTCTAAATCAGAGGTTCCATAGAGCTCATTAAAATCATATTGATTGAAAAAATTGTTCATTGCTTCCCAGTTTGCTTTGGAATAGTTGGGTATGTAATCAAAACATTTGCCTATATAGGACCATGTTCTTTGCCAATCTTTTCAATTGTATGCTTGAGCCAATTAGCTATGTCAGCATTATAATTATTGAGCATACCGTATAGCGGGTTTTATTTGTGAGGCACATGCAATTTTTGCGAATCGTTCATTTTTATAGTCTAGCAGTAATATTTGCTATTATTAAATTTGCGAACTGCAAGAGCTACATATATAGAAAAATAATTAATTATTACAGTATTTGTACGTATATCAGTTTAAAATTTGCTAACTCATGATCATGATTCCTCACAAAATTTGCAAAAATTAGGACCTCGTAAATAAAATTCTATGTAGTAGGTAAAGTTTTTGTGCAAAGCACACTTATCACTAGGGGGCCTATTATGCTTATTTTTTTACCTATTATGCTATGCTGCAGTGCTCAAAATTTTGACCTATTATGCTCAATATTATGCTCATGTAGAAACTATTCTATTAGAGTATATTCACTTGTATCATAAAATATTTAACATGGTGACTGTTCTATTAGAGTATATCTGTACAAATAATAATTATGTTGAGTGTTCTATTAGAGTATATCGATCATTAATAATATTTTTAGCCAAATACTTCCTATTATGCTGGCATTATGCTTAATGCTTTTAGCTACCTATTATGTTCAAAATTATGCTGGCATAATCGGCTGGTCCCTACTTATCACTTAGAAGTAAATACGTAGCTACTAGTGAATTTTTGAGTGAATATAGTGATATTTTTATTGAATTATTTGATGAATGCAATGATAAAAGTGAAGAATTCAACAAAATAGGAACCATAGTGTAAATGTATGTGATATTATAATGAGTGCAAAAGTCAACAAGAATCTTAACTTAAACCTGTTAAATTATATATCTCAATTGTCGAACATAAATTTGAGTATAATATAATATATAGACTTAATTTTGAATTTTGGAGCACTGCTCAAAGCATAATAGGTAGTTTTAAAAGCATAATTGGCTCATGCCTACACAGTAAAATTGAAAAGTTATATGTACTCAATGTGGTAGAATTAATCTCTTCAATATGGGGTTATTGTACCATTATGTCAGTTGGTTTGACTGTCCTGGATAGAATTAATTAATAAGGTAATTTTAAACTATAATGGGTACTGTAACCTATGTTGTATATAGATATGGCAACCATTATTCAATGCGTATATATTTAACTCTCCAATACTTCTTATATAACCTATTTAGTATGTAAAATATAACCAACTGATGATCGTTTTTACCTATATTCATGCATGTAAATATAAATCACTTTTAGGTTGACATAACCATGCTATCTTAGCATATTCTATCAATCCATACTGGTAAATTTAAGTTTGCGGTAGATTATGCTGACCACACAAAGTTAAAATAACACTTGGAAGTTACATTAATCATTATAGCTTAAATATAACTAGTGTTCTTATTGAGCAAAAGCAACAACAAAAAGTGGCAGTAACTCAAAATGGTAAAACAAACAAATTATACAATGGTTGTTTTAATTATCAAGGTTCAAGCAACCATAAAATGATTATCTTAACCGATATTAGCAGTTGTCATAACCACGCATTATTGTATACATCTCATGACAATTCAAACCCACTATCAATCACAACACATTCAAATGTACGTTATTTATACATTGTGATAACCTTATATAAATAGGTATGTTGGTTACTTATGTATATTGTATTTGTTGTTGTTGTTATTATTGTGTATTGCTATATATAATAGGGTAGATTTGATCACCCTTACAGGTTGTTGTAACCATTATAATCATGGTTGATTTAACCACTCACAGATTAGTATATAGTCCCATTCATTTTATTAATTTTATCTGTACAGTATCTAGTTGAAGTTACTAAAGTATCAGTTGAAGTTACTAGAAACAAACCAGTTATTATTACCAGTGTATATTTATTTTTACCTGCTTATATAGGAGTTATTTTAATTAAAACAAAAAGAGTTGGATATAACCACATTGTTTGAAGTTACTTACAACAAACCATACTGGTTACTGCAACTGTCATATTAAATAGTTGCTAATACCAACATACCAAAGAGATATTATAACCAAAATTTTGGGTCATCTGAATTACAGGTAAAACAACCCAATTTTTTGGGTAGATATAAACTTTTTATTTTACTGTGTAAATCTTTGGTATATTCACCTGTGACTGTTCTTTCCTTGCTCATTTATGATGCATAAGAACCAGACCACTGTTTCTCAGCTGGCAGCTGCAGGGCATTTGATAAATTTTTAAATCTCATGCTATGCTAGTTTCACTAGGCCAGCTATAGCTAGCTATTTAAGGACACAAAATTAATTATATAGCTATTTGTGTACTTAATAAATTTTGGAAAACCTGTATACCATCTACAGACAAGTGAAATAATTAGAATATCTAACTCTGTGGCCTTGCAACTCAAACCCACAAGCCAACCAAAGTATTTCTGCAATTATTCTGGTAATTTAATGTGTCCTTGACACATAGCTATCAGGTTGTTAAGCACAGTCATGCGTATTTCAAGCTGGGCAAATTATATACTTGTAATTATATATTTTATATATACTAGTGTCTCCTGTGTATAGATGGTAGGCCTGAGCCTAATACAGCAGTATCTACCGGTATAATTTTGAGAATAATAGGTTGCAATTTTAATGAGAATATCTAATTCTGGAATTATAGAACATTCACGAGCATAATACAAGAATAATTGGAAAGTTACATTGGGTAAATGTAATGAAATAATCTTAAAAAATTTATGATGTTGGTGAAGATGTCCATATCCATGCATCAATATTTCATGTAGATTCCGAAGAAAAGTCTGCACTGGCAATTTCCTGTTTACCAGTATAATAGTCACTGTAGTGTACGTAGCTATTGTGGACATTATTATCACCAATACAATAAAAATCACAAGGAATATAGCTATAATCGGAATAATGGGTCAAAAATTTGGAAGGAATAATAGGAGCATATTAGGCTCAACCCTAAATCCAGCCACAAATGGAATGTTGCAATTATTAAAGTACATAATTTAGATACCATAGGGAGACTTATTTTTCGAGGATGTAAAGTTTCGTGGATTGTGAAAAATCTGCTATAAACAAATATTTTCATGGATAAAGTTTTGAGGATACAAGTGGTAAGTATTATAGGTGTAGTTGGAGCTAAACGTTTTCGAGGATACATATTTTTGAGGTTTTGTAAATTTCTGCAAAATCCTTAAATATTTTCATCCTCGAAAATAAGTCACCCTATGGTAGATTTAAGGTCAAGGGGTGATTTTCATTCAGAACAGGTTTAGGAAAATGGGTAAAGTTTAAAAGACTTCTCAAAAGAATAATATACGTAGGTAATTATATAATTTAAATTAAAAGCATAATAGGTACAGCCCTAAAGGTCCGAGTCAAATTTTGTTTATTTTACCCAACATGCTTTCAGGAATTTGGTCATGCGGATCAATCACAAAAGTCCAGGATTGTAATACTCTCTAATATAGTAGTCAGTAGTCACAGGTGACTGTTCTATCAGAGAGTATTGCTGTATACGTAGTTAATACAAGTTAATGTATTGTAAATTTTAAATAATTAGTTGGTCATTCTGTAGGGTAAATAAAGATTTTAACCTGTGTCATTGTACTTATTACCATATCTACTGTAAGCCAATGGGTCAATACAATGGGTCATTGTGGTCAAGGCCTTTGACCCATGTCAAGTTTGTTTGGTTTAATGTGAGCAAATAGTATTTGTATGTATATGTAGTGTTTTTTACACACATTCAGTTAGCATTCCAATTAAAGTGATGCTTTGTAAATTATAAACTAAGTAATAATTATAAAGATGCTGACATATTAGTATAAGGCAGTGGCTAGGAGACTGACATGTACATATACATAACAAACACTGTAGCAATATAGGAATTTCCTGCTACATTACAGAATTTAGGCCTGAGTCAATTATGCTCGAAAAATGCTTTTGGGAATTTCCCAAAAATTTCCCCTATTAGGCCAGGCAAACTTGATTTCTTGTTTCTCATCCACCAAATTCTGTGCTTATATGCGGGCGGGCGGTCATTTTTCATTATTCATTATACAGTAATTTATTCAAAATGTTAAAAAAAGCTCATTAAAATTGTTAAAATTGTAAAAATAGGCAAAAATTGAGATAATGAAAGTTGAGGCAGTGATATTGAAACCCATGCGGGCGGGGATGAGAAACAAGTAATCAAATTTGCTTGGCCTTATGCTTGGACTCTTTCCTATTATGGTTGATTATGCTAACAGTAATTACAGCTGTAAGTTATGTATATACACATAATTAGCTCTATTAACTGTGTATACAGCTTTGAGTTAGTTGCATTAACTGTGTATACAACTGTACTATGGCTTTAATTACAACTCAGCAGTGACATGCGCCACAATGTACTAAGTCTATACAGTATACGTAGGTAGCTATAGCTACCCATAGATAATATCTATGCTATACCCTTGGAAGACTTGAAGCTATGGTTTCTACTATATATCATCATCACGAACTTTACAACAGCTGTTGCTGTGTCTGCTGTCACATGGAGCGCCATCTTGAGACAATTTACTAAAAATTACGATTTATTCCAGGATACTACCCCAAAATGCCGGCATTATGCCCGCAGCATAGCAGGTAAGCCTAATATGCTTTAAATTATGCCTGCATATTTGAAGCAGGCCAAGCAGAATTTCCTATAAAATTTATTTTATCAGTCGATCATTGTAAGAAAAAAGTTCTGCAATACTGTTGAAGGAAATTCATATTTTTCCAGTGAAATCCATTTTTGATCATTACAAATAATGTGGCATGAACATACATGTAGCTATGATTTCATTTAATTACATTCATAGCTACAACGTTCAGCAGTACCTTTCCTTTATGGCCACCACTGCTTTCCTCTTCAACACCACCAAGCATGTCATGACTTAATTAATTCATAATAATCAAGGTAAAAGAAATGCGTTGGTAGCAAACCAATGGCGGCTTTAGTCTATAGGTATGACCATTAACAATAATAATTATTATGATAAATGACTACTGGATTTATTGTACCAATAGTTGGTTTGTACTACATGTGATCATCATAATTATGCTACGTAGCAACGATTATCACATTCACAACGTTTGACGTTTTAGCAGAATTTCATTAAAATGTCAAATTTAATCTCTCTCATCGCTTATGCTTGTACGTACGTATACATAAACCATCGACCAAAGCTTACAATCCAACATACACAGCTATATACACCAATCTCACAAATTAATAATTATAGCTACCGTGCCTTCGATCTGGATTCTCTAGACAAATGCATCGGTGAGCCGCTGTATTGCATTGTTGTTCCTGTTCCCTTCTTTCTGGATTATCCGCACAAAATCGTCGTGTATCTTTCTCTTATACGTAGCTAAGTACTGTATGCACTCTATGTAACTTTGATGGCAACTTGAGAAATTTGATACTCTAGATTTACCTTGCTTTGATGTTTCTTAACAGCACAAAAAGGAAAGGGAGGTAGCCATAGCTGTTAATCATCCTCCTAACATGTCAAAATATAACTTTTCTTGTTTCTATATATCTTAGCTCTCATATCTGTAACTATAGCTCTATATCGACATGGAATCTTACAAGCAATAATGTTACTGTAACATAATTATACATACTATATATACAAGATACTCTTTAGCTATTGCATCATTAATGTACAAGCGGTTGTATGGCTAGGTTGATTATGAAATGTACACCTTTACAGTCACACCTTGTTTACTACTATAATGACTACATTAGTAAAAGATAAGCTGAATTTGCGCATATTATACCACAAAAATAACACTCCACAAAAAGTAGGACCCATGAAGAATTTACTTGCTCATTAAAACCCAAAAATTTAACCAACAAAAATAGAGAAGTAGCTAATGCATCAATCATTTTATTGTTTTCCTTTATGGCCACTACTTAGCTTTCCTCTTAAATATCATCATGCATGTGATGATTTGATTAATTCATAATAATCAAGGTATAAGAAATGCGTTGGTAGCAAACCAATGGCGGCTTTGGTCTATAGTTTGATAAATGAATACAGAAGTCATTGGAGTGATTGTTGTTTTAGACTACATGTCACCATATAGTAGCAATGATTATGCATTGTAGCTATATACGAAGGCTACTTGTTAAAAATATATATATTTTACATACGTTGTCACGCCTAGCTACGTACATACGTATATACATAATTATAGCTACATATTAAAAACTATTGTTTGGATCTGATCAACCACTTCTGTTGCACAATTAATTGATATTAGCTAGCAATATTAACTGATGTTAAGCATTGTAAGAAAAGGTATAGCTACGTATATTAGCCATCATAAGACCATACAGTGCTACACAGCTTAGCTACTGTTAATCTATTGTTATTGTTGTAGCTATACGTATGATGAACAGAGACTCATTACTAATGAATGGTATAGTTACATGGCAATGCATACACATTTTACTTTGTGTTTTATACTCCAGTGCCTTACTAATAAAGATTTTCAAGCCAGATGCACACCTGGTTTCATGAAATTGCTTTTGTTCACCAAGTATCTGCATGTCTGTGTCCACCCACGAGGCTATAAATATGTATAACTATTCACATGAAATGAAGCTTTAATAACTGGTTTAACTTACCAATAAAAATTTTGTCTTAGCTACTAATAAAGATTTTTAAAATTAGTATAGCTGAAAGAAAATTCTTATTGAGACACTGCGAGTCAGTTAGCCAAACGCTTTTACCTGTATGTCATTCCCATTGTATACTTTCCTAACATAAGCACTTGCAACCAACTGCTTCCTTTGTATACGTACGTATGTACAACCAGTCAATCACAATGGCAACCGTGATAACAATAGTTATTATTAGAAAGAGAGATATACTCGCCCCCTTTCTAATAAGCTAATATGGCAAGACATTTTTCATTAATAATGTATCGCTGCACTAGCTATAGCTATTAAAATTACTGTGCATACGAAAACTTTATTAAGGTTGGCATACATATATTTGGAGCTAATATTGTAAAGTGACTACGACAGTTGTTGTTATTATGAACTACATACGTAGCTATCAATCATGCCATCAATCATGATTCATTGTAGCTACGTAGCTATGCAGTTAACATTAATTTGACAAAAGCTAAGCCTGATGGAATCATTATTTCTCAAGAATTAGCTATACTTGTGTAGATATCTAGTCACAATAAATTTAATGCCTTTCATGTACCAGCCATGCAGCTGGTTTATTTAGTCATGGTTGGGTACTCCTAATAATAATCATTAAATGACATCATCATGATCAATAAAAGATCTTTACATCATCACATGTAGTTACCTGTAGATCAAAGCATTTACTAGTACTCCAGCTTACCTATTTGTTTCAAAGAGTGAAGCTGTAGTGTTGACATGTAGCTACATGTACGTAGCTATGGTATGTACGTACATGATAAGGTTGAAAATTAACAAACAACATTATAACATTGCTATAATATAGATTTACGTTACATGCTTTTACTTTACTAATGGATTTACTTTAGCTACATTGCTCTTTACATTGCAATTACTAATTCAACACAAAAACTTTAAAGCCAGGTGCTATAATTTTTGTATTTAATTTTAGCTATTCAGTATTTCAAATACATAGGGACAAATTCCTGTATGAAATACGGTATGACAAAAATATTGTGTGACGGAGCATGTGAACACCGGTCTCATCTGCACATCCAATTATAAATTTGAAGACATAGCTAACTAGCTTAGGCCTGTGATGAAGCTGTAGACTTAAAAATTTTGATTAGACTTTAATCTATTGACTTGTATGATTTATGATAATGCATAGAGTTAAATCAGCTTATACGTACATATAATTATATTCAAACATGCGAGAGTTGATTGTCAACAACCAGAGGAGGCTGGACATGTGCACGTGCATATGCATGCTGCAGATTTCATGTGAGCCTATGGGTTAGCTACAATACAAAATCGGCACTGACAGGATTGAATGGGTAGAGTAAATATTTTTATATACTCCACATAAGCTTCAAGGTATAGTGTAGATTTCATAGTGATAGCTCTCTTATTTTGCTAAACACACATAGCTAGCTACCATCGATATAAAAGCTAGCCTTTTCTACCTGAATGGTGATTAATATAATGACTTTACATTGCTATACAGTATACACAGTATTGGTAGTTGTAATAAACAAGTTTAATAAAATTATTTTTAGCAGTGCTTATTAATAAAGTGTGTCCAACCTCCTCTATTCAACTACCAGGTTTGACAACTAATCCACAATCAAAGTATATAGGGTTAATTATAAATTATAATGCACTACTGAGTACTGTTTATTAAAACCCACAATTATTACAAGCTTCCATATAAATATAGAGTGGCCGAAGGATGTGTGACTTTAGGCTTGAGCTGCTTAGTGCTCACCAGTAGGAGGGACCATGTTACAATTTAGTTGTAACATGGTCACTTGTAGTTTTCCTAGCTAAAATGTACACACAGGCCTGCGCCCCTCCAGTTTCAGGTACGTATGTACAGTATACGTACATAGCACTTGTGCCCATGTTACAACTACTGCATGTAGCTACGTAGCTGTAACAGGCTATTATGAAAAACTCTTATGCGTACATTCAACTTTGTCATATCATATGATCATCTCACAGAATCCATAGCTAGGCCGTTGTTGTAGATGTCAAAATAATACTTCAAAATTCATTACACTTATATGGAGGCAAGTAGTTAGCTATTTAATAACAACCAATCCTGACCATGCAGTGATTCAACACAAATTTATCATGCACAATGTTTTTAGTTACAAGTATAGACCAAAGTCACCATGGTCACCAGCTGCATGGTTTGCTATGTACTTATGCATTTTTCATCTAAGTCATGATATGCATGGTGGCGTTTAAGAGGAAAGCAAAGGTGTAGCACGTATGTATAAGGAAGTCAAAGTTTAAAGCAGGAAGCCATATAAAATAAACCATATTTAACTATATAAGGTGACTAGTTTCTCCACAATTTAGCTATCGAGTGATAAAGTTCCTCATTGAATCTTCAATCTTTCTCATTCTACCAATTATCAAGCTGAAAAAGATCTAGAATGGCTCAAGCATCTAATCCAATTATCCTTTCTGGAGCCCTGGGATCAGAGCAAGTTTATGGTGCTAACAGGAATATCCCTGACAGTAGTAAGATGACATTGGGCAAAATTGATGGAAGTGCATCATTTTACGTTGTCTACAGAGACCCAGATTACCAGGAGACAAATTGGGATGCTGAATGCAGTAAGATTGTGGATGGCTCAACCGAGATTGAATTTGGATTTACCGCAAGATCGACCCAAGGTTTTGACAAAGTAGGAATTTCCCTCTTTGAGCACATCTACTACTGTGGAACTGGTGGAACTTTCAAAAGTTCTTATCCTGATATCACTGATTCTTTTCCGGCTGGAGACCGAGGAGCTAGCTCCTTTATTGTCATGAAGGGAGTGTGGGCCCTTTACACTGAGAAGAACTACAAAGGAATTCAACTTTCGGTTGATCGCCAAAATGAGTTTGGACCTGGGACTCGGATTTCGTTTATAAATCCTGGCAATGACATGGTGAAGTCTGTCAAGCTTATTCGAGAAAATTAATCTTGCTAACACTATCATGTTGGACTGACAATACTTGAACTATAATCAATTAATAGGCTGATTAGGAATAGGCTAGAAATCATTTTGTGTACTTTAAATTTTTCATATTAACTGTAAATGAAGCTATACTACACAGATAGCAACTCTGCGTATCTATAGCTACGTAGCTATAGTAAGATAGCTAGCTATAATATTATATACGTATATACGTAGGGCTGGCATATTTCTAATATCATGACAGGGTACCTATTATACATGTGTGTAAAAACAGAGACAGGTGTTAATTAGCTAGCTAGCTACCTAGACTAACCTAGTCTAGTAGAATACAGCCAGACTAATAATACACTACTGTATGGTTAAATTAAATATTGGTTATTCTCAAATTTCTTTCCAAAACATTTGAAGAGCATGCCTTAATTAATTTTCAAAAAGAAAGCCTCAAAATTAAATCATGTTTCAACAATCAATTCAGATTTGGCTTTACTCTGCATCCCTCTTCAAGACTTGTATTTTTATGCTTCCAGTGTGTTGCATAGCTAATTAAAATATCAGTTGCTATATAAGATGGCTCCCCATCCTAATAGACTATCTGATTGTGAGGACATATCATCAAGGTCCTTTAAAAGTCAGTGATCTCAAAGGTGATCAAGGTTGGAAATGTCTTTTCATTATAATTATAATATCATATGCATGCATCAGTGATTATTTCAGAGCTGATAGGGGGGAATATTCCCCTCAAAATCCCAAATTCCCCCCTAAAATTATGATTGACCAATGCACCCAATTGTGATTGTGGTTCAGTACCAAACTTCACACTTTACCAACCCTTTATACGTACATAGCTACTTAACTTGCAGGCTGATTGTGCTTCCAGTCATCACCCCCAAAATTCATAATTCTCTCCCAAATATGAAATCCACAACATGGATGTGTGTGTGTGTGTGTGTGTGTGTGTGTGTGTGTGTGTGTGTGTGTGTGTGTGTGTGTGTGTGTGTGTGTGTGTGTGTGTGTGTGTGTGTGTGTGTGTGTGTGTGTGTGTGTGTGTGTGTGTGTGTGTGTGTGTGTGTGTGTGTGTGTGTGTGTGTGTGTGTGTGTGTGTGTGTGTGTGTGTGTGTGTGTGTGTGTGTGTGTGTGTGTGTGTGTGTGTGTGTGTGTGTGCACATGTGTGTGTTATCATGGTGTTATGCATATGAATAGCAATGCTAAATTGCATTGCTTCTTTTGAATAGCAATGCATATTCACCTGTGCATATATTTGTGACCCAGCATGGGAAAATAGGGCTTATATTTATATATGTGCATATAAAATTTGAGGATTTCAAAATTATATAAAAAGCTTCGTGTAACTATAGCTACTCAGTACTTATGGATCTGTATTATTTTTACAGCTGAAATCCTAGGGAAGAAATGAAGTTATGTATTTGCACCTCATACGTAGGTATATTATGCTTGAATTATGCTCCAATTGATGAGTATTTCAATATACATGACTGTTCTATTAGAGGGCATCGATCTATTTTGACAAATCAAATTTCATATTTCACCTACAAAATTATTATCACAGCAAAAACTTAGTGCATACATTGTAAACTCCTTTGCACATACAAGTACATGAACAAATAGTTTCCAAACTTGCATATAGCTGTTCAATATTCCTACCTGAATTGATTGTTTTGCTGGTATGTATGTCCGTACTTTCCATGAATGTATTAAGATAAAGCTTAAGATTGAAGTGACATTCCAGTAGCTAGCTAACTACAACTTGAACTGCAAGTAGGACTTTTGGTCTGTGCTGTAATCTTGGTAGCCAGTTATGTGTATTGTAACTATTGTTTTTATAAATTAGCTACGTAGTTACATACGTAGCTAAAAGATTAAAGTATCTTCAGTAAGTTCAGTTATAGCATTCAACATTTTAGCATCAGAATTGAAAATTAAGAGATGGAGCTAACGTATTTCTTGGCGTGTTCATTTACTTTACTGTATGAAGTTAATTATAATTTTTATTTTATATATATAATTACATACGTAGATATAATATAATTACGTAAGCCAGCTATAGCTACTGCTTTACAGAAGAGAAAACTAGACCAGAAAAGAGAAGTAACACAGAACTGTCAAACAAAGACTTTAGATCAGCTAGAGTTTAACATTTCAAATATACGTACCATTAATTAGTAATTAGTGGTATAACGAACTATGCACACTGGAAAAAATATGTGAATTTCCTGCTACAATATATAGGGCAGAATTTCCTATAGAATTTACTTTATCAGTCGATAATTGTAAGGAAACTCTGCCCTATACTGTGAAAATACTATTGACTGAATTTCCTACATTTTTCCAATGATGAAAATAAAATATATAATTATAAATCTAGTATCTGTACTCTGTAGCAATGTACATTTGAATAGATTATGTGGCTTACGCACAGAGTATAAAGTAGCTACGTAGTGCACACACAGATTCCACATTAAAATTAATATTAAAATAGTGTGTCGACAAGGGCCTAGGGTAGCTATGCAATAATTGTAATTGCAATGTGTACATGTCTATAGTATATTAGTACTGTATACACAAGTTCATTTCCTAGTTAACAGCTGCACTTCAAGTATAGCTAACTAGTGCATTAAGTTAATTCATTTAATTCTTGAGAAATCAATTTCATCATAGACATGGGGATATATAGATTCCTCTGGACACATGTAGCATGACATGTATAATAATATTATACACTGTTAAAATTTATGTTGATATAATGTAAATAATTTCTGTAGTATTAAAGCTTATTGCATTAATGGATTATTGACCCAGGATTACTGAACATAACTAGTTATAATTATATTGATATCAGGGTTGAATCTGGGTCAGGTCATTCCGTCAGATAGGTTACTTTTACTCCTGGTCATGTGAGTAAACTCCAGGTTTGTAATACTCTGTAGAAATATTTACTGTGACTGTTCTATTAGAGAGTATTGCTATAATTAATACATAAAAACTCTTGTAAATTTAAAATACGTAGCTGCATTGTTAATTAAATAAAGCTTTAACCAGGGTCATCATACCTGATGAATGAACAAAAAAGCCGGAAGACTGGAACAGCACATTGGAATTTTAGGTCCTTATTATTAGCAGGGATGAAGGAAGCAGTTGAGATTGGGTAGCCAGTTCTGCTATCCAAGTATCTCAGCATGCAAAGCATGCTAAGACTAAGGGATCTGAGGGCAAGCCCCAGGAAGATTTTGAACTGAGATTGAATCTGGGAGCCACTTCAGGTATCTAGGGCTGCACCGATTCCAAATTTTACCGATACTTCAAGTACCAACTACTGCTATTAAATGTATTCGCAAGTACAAGTACCGATACTGATACATGAAAGCACTCCACAGTCTGCAATCATAAGTTGTCATTTAACTAAAACACTTAAAAATATTTATAGAAATTCAATTCATTGTAATAGTACATATAAGGTATCAACAACAGAATTGGTACTTGTATAATATACTTTACTGATTCCGATACCATCAAAAAATGCTGGTATTGGTCCGATACCGATACCGATGCCAGTACTCGGTGCAGCCCTACAGGTATCTAAGGTGGTACTGAGAGTGACTGTGTGCTTGATGGATGAAACAATTTCTATATTCTATCATACCTACTAGCTGCATAAGTCTAAATTGCAAGCTTGATCATGAATGCCGGAAACCCATTTTCACTTATTCATGATCAGTTACATTCACCGGCACCCGCCTACAATTCTCGCTACAAACTATCATACAATCTGCTACATCGGACTGTCCCTCATTGTGACTTGGAACTCCTTAGGCTGAGTCTATACGAGAGTCTACATGCACGCCGGCTGTTACTAGTCTCGTGAACCATACAAGGGGCAGATCCAGAATTTTCTGAGAGGGGGTCTGAACACAGAGGCCCGGTGTATCTCTGATGCAGGGGGTCTGGGGGTGCAGTCCCCCCAGAAGTAATTAGCCAAATATGGAGTAGGGGGTGTGATGGGTGCAACCTTTTTGAATATATAGGTTGTTTTCTTACATGAAATCCTGAAATGACACTTGCTTTAAAGAAATAATGCATTTTAGTGTTTTTATACCAATACATCACTCTTTTGGCTTCTTTGATATATTTCTGGAGAGGGGTCTCAAGATCCCATGCAAAGACCCCTCTGGATCTGCCCCTGCAGACCTTTTTTTCTAATATATTAGAAAAAAGGATCTGGTTCACGAGACTATAGGTTACTGAATTTGAAACAAGCTTTGATAGCTACTGTACTTCCAAAAGACTACTCCGTACGACACAGCCACGAATGGTATCATTAATAGCCATCGTACCACGAGTTCATTAATTTTGATCACGTGATAGCTATATACTTACATATTGTACTGAGGTACTGTGCTAGTTAATAAATATTAGCTATGATGGAAGTTTCTATTATAAGGTAGCTTCACTAATTTGTGATAGCGTTCTTTATAGCTAATATATTCATTGCTGATGAGACATTTCCCATAGTTATAACTTATAAGCAGCACTTCAAACCTCGGCCAGTCAGTTGTGTAGACAATTGCCTACCCAGTTCTGCTGCCCCTGATTAGTCCTTAAATATGGCCAATATTATATAAAGGCATGCTATAGCTGGACTGCAAAAAGTATTTAATTTAACACCAGCGATGTATACTGCAATGTTTCATTAAGATATCTCACAACATTTTTTAACAGGGGGCTTGTGCCTCCCAAGCTCCCCTTAAAATCACCTATGATAATATCAATTACCATGTCTAAGCCAATGGGTCAGTGGGTCATCGGGGTCAATACCCTTGATCCAGTTTGTTTACTAACATTAAAAGTGGTGAGTAAATAATTGTTTGTGGGTATACATACGTAACTATTGATAGCTATAACTACACAGCATCTTAATCAAAGTGAAGCTCTGTAGTAATATATAAAGCATTTATATGCTGACATAAACCTATGTAGCTATGAGGCAGTAGCTACGAAGGAGACTGAGGATTGAGGAAATTTCTAGTAAAGTAGCTACTGTACGTAACAAGTCCATTTTTGATCATTACAAATAATAATGTGGTATGCATGTAGCTACTGATGTACATCATGTATTGTGGATACAGCTAAGTTTCATTTAAACTGCTACGCATTCATAGCTATACGTACAAGCTTCAGCAGTACCTTTCCTTAATGGCCACCACTGCTTTCCTCTTCAACACCACCAAGCATGTCATGACTTAATTATTAATTCATAACAATCAAGGTAAAAGAAATGCGTAGGTAGCAAACCAATGCATGCTCCGGCTCTAGTCTATACAGTTATGATAATTATTATTGTGATAAATGACCACAAGAGTTTTATTGGACCAATTGTTGGTTTAAACTACATGTATACCGTATACGTCAAAACATTCGAGGGGGAAAACTTTCGCGGTTCATCAACAATGTGCATTATGTAGGGAAAACTTTTGCGGTTAGCAGCCTTAAAGCCCACGCGGGCCTCTGCAATACGGATTTTAGAGTGTGCGCAAATTAGAATAAAGTTTGATGCGCAAATTAGAATAAAGTTTGATACGCGAACTGGGCGCATGGCTGAAGACGAACTTGAAACCTACAGTTCTGTCTGTGGTTATCATGTGTATCAAGACAATTGGACACCTGTGGTTGGAGAACGACTTCACTGCAAACGGTAATTATTTTCTAATTGTCAAGTAGGAAAAGTTTCAATGGTAAAACATTCGCGTTTAGCTAAAATCCGCGAAAACCGCGAAAGTTTTCCCCCTCAAATATTTTGACGTATACGGTATATTGTAATCATCATAATTATGCTACCAATGATTACCATACACATACATATAATGTATAGCTAGCTAGCATTTGGCGGTTTAGCAGATTTTGATAAAAATGTCAAATTTAAATTCTGATCACTTATTTTAGTACGTAGATCACTTATTTTAGTACGTACTTAAACCATTGGCTTACGTATGTTTTAGACCTCCACTAAACTACAATCTAATACACATGGCTACGTACGTAGCTACATCCCAATTTGCCAATCCTCCAAATTAATAATCGTCTAGTAACTTTTATAGCTACTGTATATGCACTCTATATGCACGTAGCTATGATGGCTACTTGAGAAATTTCATTTTGATACTTTAGGTTTACTTTGCTTTGATGTTTCTTAGCAGCACAAGAAGGAAAGGGAGGTAGTCATAGCTGTTAATCATCCTCCTAACATGTCAAAAATAACTTTTCTTGTTTCTATATAGCTACGTATCTTAGCTAGCTATCATATCTTTAACTATAGCTCTATATCGACATGGAATCTTACAGGCAATAATGTTACATAATTATACATACTATAAATACAAGATACTTTTTAGCTATTGCATCATTCATGTACAAGCGATTGTATGGCTAGGTTGATTATGAAACGTACACCTTTACAGTCACGCCCTGTTTACTACTATAATGACTAAGATAAGCTGAATTTGTGCACATATTATACCACAAAAATAACACTCCACAAAAGGTAGGATCCATGAAGAATTTACTTGCTCATTAAAACCCAAAAATTTAACACAAAAATAGAGAAGTAATGCATCAGTCATTTTATGGTTTTCCTTTATGGTCACTACTTAGCTTTCCTCTTAAATATCATCATGCATGTGATGATTTGATTAATTCATAATAATCAAGGTATAAGAAATGCGTTGGTAGGAAACCAATGGCGGCTTTGGTCTATAGTTTGATAAATGAATACAGAAGTCATTGGAGTGATTGTTGTTTTGGACTACATGTGACCGTGTGGTAGCAATGATTATGCATTGTAGCTACGTATGTATGAAGGCTAGCTAGCTACTTGTTAAATTTTTATGTTTTACATGCATTGACATGCCTATGTACATGATTATAATTATGTAGCTACATAATAAAAATTATTGTTTGGATCTAATCAACCACTTCTTATTTGATATGAGGCAATAGAATACAGCCGGTTTTAGCTAAGTTAAGGTTAAGCTTATCAAGTTAATATATTAGCCATCATAAGGCCAGTGCTACACATGTCCAGCTAGCTAGCTACGTACTGTTAATTAGAGCTGCGTCTATTATGCTCTGAAAATTGCCTATTATGGTTTTTGGAATTGCTCCAATTTTGTGGCTATACTGAGCTATGCTAGATTTATGGCTACTCCACTGACAACTGATCAATTACGTATATGATATAGAGTTAAATACGAATATTCTATAAAGCTCACTTGTTTATGAACCTCCAGTTACCTCTACATACAGCATAAATTCTGATCTGTCACATGCCAGTAGTAGAGCTTTCAACAAAATTATTGTAATTAATTTTAGAGGTGCCTAACACATAGCGACTATGAAGGAGTTGTAGAAGCGGGTGTAGAAGCTATGCCATGTGAATTTATGCTGTTGTGAAGTGTTGAATGGCAGTGGGGGTGAGTGTAATTTATAGTTTTTAGACTGTATAAATGGCACGAGTAGGTTTTAATTATGTAGTTTGCGCCCCGCGCCATAAATTTTGCCTATTATTCATGATGCTTTATCACACCTATCATGCTAAAAATTATGCTGGCATAATCGACGTAGGCCTACTGCTAATGTATTGGAATAAACAATATAAATAATGAACTAGTCTGGCGTAGCCATACCCTTGGATTGGACCGCGCGTGTGGTCCGGCCAATCCAACGGTCTGGCCATGCACGCCAGATTAATAATGAACAGAGACTCGTTTATACTAATGAATGGTATAGCTACATGGCAATGTTTTTTATGCTCCAGTGCCTTAATAAGTACAGATTTTTAAACCATGTGCTCATAAAATTGCGTTTGTCCACAAAGTATCTGTATATCTGTGTCCACCCCCAAAGGCTATTTACATAAAATGAAGCTTTAATAATTGTTTAACTTACTAATAAAGATTTTGGCTTAGCTCACACACACATGCACGCACACACACACATGCACGCACACGTCACATCTGTGTCCACCCCCAAGGCTATTTACATAAAATGAAACTTTAATAATTGTTTAACTTACTAATAAAGATTTTGGCTTAGCTCACACATACATGCACGCACACGGCACATACCGGCACACACAACACTTAGCTACTCACTCACTCACTCACTCACTCACTCACTCACTCACTCACTCACTCACTCACTCACTCACTCACACACACGCACACACACTCACACACACACACACACACACACACACACACACACACACATTGCAGACAACAGAATACAACAGAATCGTAAGAAACCAAGTGCACACCTTGTTTAAATAAAATTTCAGCTACGTATAGTTCACCATTATATGTACATATGAACGTAGTTACATTTCATCACCACCGAGCATGTTATGACTTAGCTAATTAATTCATAACAATCAAGGTAAAAGAATGCATTTATAACAAACCATTGGCGGCTTTAGTCTGTAGTTATGACCATTAACAATGTGATAGCTAGTATTATTGCTATTGATTGGACTACATGCCTCCACCATAATATTTATGGTTGCTACCATCTTATTATGCATATGCTAACACCCAATGACTTTATAATAGCTACCTTACCCGTGTATTAGTAAGTTGTTGTTTTGACCTAACCAACTGCTTCCTTTATATACAATCAGTCAATCACATTGGCAATAATATGACGTGATAACTTATTTAAGGCCAACATTTAGTAACTAATACCTTGTCACTTTCCTGTCACCCGCCCGTGTGCTATTTTTCCTACCTCATTGGTAATTATTGTTGTAATGAATACAGTGAATTCCATGTATTTTGTTTTCTTTGTGAGACTGTAACATACCTCAGCACTAAAGGTACGTAGCATGGCCTTAGGAAGAATCATAGTTCTATAGACCATTATCGATCAATAGTTTGACTCTGTATAGTTAACTAGTCTAAGACTGGTCATTTCCCTTTACTTTTTGAGGTGTCTAATGATATTAATGTATTGTTTTGAAAATAATGCCATTTTAATTATTAATAATAACTAATAACCGCCCACTTGCACTAGCTAAATATTCTCCAGGGGACAGGAAACAAGGTATCAATAAAATTAATGTTGGCCTAATATTATTGGAAGAGAGTTATACTAGCGCCTCCTTCTAATATGGCAGGACATCTCTGGTTATTTTTACATCGTAATGTATATATAGATAATGTATCTCTGCATTAGCTATTAAAATTATGTGCATATTAAGTTTGATATACATACATATGTTTGGATCTAAAAATTTGTAAATTGACTATATATAAAAGATGTCATTGTTATTTTGAACTACATAATTATGTACATGTCATCAATATTGATTCATTGTAACTAGCTATGCAGTTTGCACTTGGCAAATTTAATGCTGAAATTGTGATTACAACAGCCTGATGGAATCATTATTTCTCAAGAATTAGCTATACTTGTGTAGATATCTAGTTGCAATAAATTTAATGCCTTTCATGTACCAGCCACGCAGCTGGTTTATTTAGTCGTGGTTGGGTACTCCTAATAATAATCATTAAATGACATGATCATGATCAATAAAATATCTTTACATCATCACATGTAGTTACCTGTAGATCAAAGCATTTACTTCAGCTTACCTGTTTGTTTCAAAGAGTGAAGATGAATACCACTGGTATGTTATCCAAGGTGACAAATTCAATAGCATGCTGTTGCTTAATAGGCCATGCTGGTGGGATATTTTATACTAATCTGACAGAGTGACAGACATCCTCCTAAGGGACAATAGAAGCTTAGCTATAACATAACTCATTGTTAACATCAAGACTCACGGTAGTGAGTCACGCGGCCAAGTAAAGTAGGACGCGTGACCCCCGTGAGTTATTTACACAAATAACTAACTCTAATAGAGCGCTCACCCAAGATCATCTCATAAAATTCAACTTTCTGAAAACCAGCGTGCAATATAAAACAATCTTTAGTAACGCGTTATACAAGAATAGTGTTATGCAAGTAATCACTAATAGTCTTTAGAAATACCCTATGACATTTTGCCGAAATTGTCGTATTCTTCTCCTTCTCCTTCGCATACTCATTAGCGCAAAGAGGCTGATGCGGCCAAGACTTTTGAAGTTTATATCTTAAAATCAGAGCCTTGCAATTGCTACTATACGTTATTTGGGTATTGGAGTTTATTTCAGACAAAAATTGAGGTTCCAGCTTGTTTGTGAGAACCCCCATAACACGATTTCTCAAAATTTGGTTCATTTGCTCGTGCGCTTTAAGGAACAAACTTTGATATATAATAAAACTTTTCAAGAAGTTTGGCTCGATTCTGACCTGCCGTTTGTCTGTAAAGTGGTCAGTTAATTTGTATACAGCATGCTAATATGCCCAAGCTAATTGCTTAATTGCTCACATTATCATTAGAAAATCGTCTTCAGCTACTGCAAATCTACAACAAAATTGTTCCTTTTAGCAGCTACATTAGCATTCATTGCTTCACATTTGAATTTTATGATTTTATGTACATACGTACGTATGTAGTTATGTAAAATATGGATGCACCTGGAGTTATGCCGTATATTTCTCAAGAATTATTCACAATGAATTAAATACCTTACATGTACCAGCTGGTTTATTTAGTCATGGTTGGATGTTCTTAATAATGACCATTAATTAAATGACATCATCAACAAAAGGTCTTTACATCAGATTTTATCATCATAATTATGTATGTATGTATCTGAAGAATAACTCTTTTCACTGCTTCATTATATTTCAAAAATAGAAGCTGCAGTGTTAGTACAGTATACTGACAATCAATCAATCAACATTAATAACTTCCAAAACGTTTGGAGCAGAGGAAGCTCTGATTCTGAATGTTGGGGGAGGGGCACTTACATGCCTTAAACCGAAGTGATTTTCTATTGCAAAACAGGGAATTACTATTGTAGATCTATATATGTGACCGGGCCTGTGAAAATCAACCATGTGAGCGCAAATTACACCTAGTTAGATATTCATTTCTAAAAGGAGTATTTTCATTCTGTAAGCTTTAAGGGATTCCCCATTACATTCTGCATTTGTGACTAAAAATTAGTTTGATAGTATTAATAGAACATAAGTTATGGCTAGTAAAAATTATTTGAAAAAACTAGGCAATTTTTGTGCGACTAGATGGTTGATTTTCGCAGGCCTGGTCACATATAACAGGGGCAGAGGAAGCTCCTGGAAGTAGGGGGGCCACTTATAGCTAGTAACAATTGAAATCCTGTGCACTTGTAGTTTTCCTGATACGTACACACAGGCCTGCACCCCTCCAGTTTCAGGTACACATACATAGCAGCTGTGCCCATGTTACAATTACTGCATATACATAGCTAGCTGTGAATTAATATGCTTGCTATTATGAAAAACTCTCACTTGCTATTATGTAACTATCAGGATTTTTACAGCTATTTTTGTGGAGCTATGAAAAATATGTGAACATGTAGGGTTTTCACAGAGCTGGTCACATATTAGGCACAGCCCTCACTATACTTTATCATGCACAACGTTTTTAGTTACAAGTATAGACCAAAGTCACCATGGTCACTGATTCGCTATGTAATACGTATGCATTTTTCATCAGCTAAGTCATGATACATATGTATGGTAGTGTTTAAGAGGAAAACAAGGGTGTAGTTACATATGTATAGGGAAATCAAAGGAAGCCAGAAAAAATAAGCGGTATTAGACTATAATAAGGTGACTAGTTTCTCCACAATTTAGCTAGTCGAGTGACAAAGTTCCTCATTAAAACTTCGTTCTACCAATTATCAAGCTGATAACAAGATCTAGAATGGCTCAAGCATCAAATTCAATTTCAGTTGATGGCCAAAATGAGTTTGGACCTGGGACTCAGATCTCATTTATATAACCTGGCAATGACATGGTGAAGTCTGTCAAGCTTCTTCGAGAAAATTAATTTTACTATCACTATCTTGTTGGACTGACAATACCTGAACTATAATCAATTAATAGGCTTATTAGGAAATAGGCTAGAAATCATTTTGTGCACTTTAAAATTTTCATATTAACTGTAGATGAAGCTACGTACGTATACTAGCTACACAGATTGCAACTCTAGCTAGCTATAGTAAGATAGCATGTCTCTAATAGTTGTCATGACAGCATAGCTACGTACGTATGTATACATGTATGTAAAACAGAGATGGGCACTAGTTAGCTACGTAGCTACGTAGCTACGTAGCTAGCTAGCTACCTAGTCTTAGACTAGTAGAATATAGCCAGACTAATAGCATACTACTGAGGTTCACCAACAAAATTTAATAATGCTATAGCTAACTTTCAATTTTTCAAATCTTTTTATTGTCCAGATAATTCATAAACACACATAACTATGTCACACCAAATGAGGAAGACATACGTACGTAGCTACTGGTTAAGGATACACAAGAATCACCAGCCACCTTCCAAAATTTGATAAAGTGTTTCGGTATCTATAAATAACATGAACATACACTGATGCTGTCCTTACACTAATAACATGTGTAACTATAATACGTGTCTAGCTATGTTAACTATAGTATCTAGCACCTCAGTTCCAAATTGTTCTTTTCAAGAATTAAAAAAATAATTATAATATATGTATAACAAGCAAACATTAACTTACAAGCCATAGCTCTGTGCATTGCTACTAGTAACGTGCACATTTATTAGTTAGCTATGTACATGTTTAATAGTTAATGGTCATGTATGGAAATGAAAGCGCCTAAGTACAGTACATACATATATAATACAACCAGATAACTTTTACCAAGAGTTTATAGCTACAGGCTAAAAGAGTAAAACTCACTATAGCCTGTAAAAATGAGCCTGTCCTCCGCGTATATACATTTGCATAATCACGTAGTCACATAGTCATGTTGTCAATGATTTGTTTTTAACCCATGTTGCTTTCAACACAAAAGAAATGAGTAACAGTGTATTACTTGAATCCGTTTGAATTCAATCTAACCTATGTATTAGCTATAAATTGTGGCTTTTAGCTCCCTATTGATATTAGCTAAGTTTGCATGGACATCATTCCATCAACATTTCCATTTTCAAATTCTATTCCAATGGACAGATTAGGGATACCTATGTAGCTATACGTTCACATCGTGATGACAAAGTACACATTAGCATTCATGATCAGCTGGTTTTGTTGTTCACATAATGCTACCTAACAAATTCATTATAGTCTACGTAGCTAATTATAATTAACTGTTCTATAGTATGTAGCTAATTAAATAATTGCTGGTTGCCTTGTATCAACACTTTTAAGTGATTTTGACCTTATTCAAAATGTTGAAGCAGTTCAAGTGCTCCGTTGAAGCCGTTCAAGTGCTCTGTATCATCTACGAGGTTCATGCATACCATAAATTCCATGTGGCCAGAAATTCTGGGGGTGTAGGGTAGCTTAACATGTTATTATTATTTTTTATTATCTCTTGAGGGACAGAAGACCATAAAAGGTAAGATAAGTGGGTTATGAATACTGATATTGATCTATCACTTAAATATGTTTTACCTAGTAAGGAATGAAACCAGCTAGCTAGCTACCAGTGTTCTGAAAGAATTTTTATGATGTTTTTATAACAAATGCAGCTACTGATTATTGTGATTGTTAGTTTCTCATCCAGCAATTTTATTTTTAACAATGCAGGCGGGCAGACATTACCATTATTCCATTATGCTTTTGTATTGTATAAAACAAGGAATTTTTATGTTTTAAATGAAAACAAAGTCCTATTGGTGTATGCCGTTTATACAACAAGCATAGGTCGTTTGTATAGCTACGGAGATCTATGCAACAAGCTGCAATGGCACAACTTCCACTAGCTATTTGTCACGAGAACACACTTCTTTCAATAAAGTGACACGTAAACAATCAAACGTGACATGTTGCACTTTCATAAAAGCATATTGCATTTGTACGCATGCACGATGTGTATAATGGCAATTGTGGCAATTTCACAAAATAGGATGCGGGTGGTAAAAGAGGCATGCGGGCGGTGGATGAGAAACTAACATCCACCAAATAGGAGCCTTATTATTATTTTTATTACTAGCAACGATGACATACAACCAAGTACAGTTATTACGAATCGATCACCAGCGAATTAGTTTGTCGCTAAGATATTAAAACCATATGTCACAGTATTGCTATACTTTCTGAGATCATATAGGGATAACAGTGCAGTAGGTTATAGATTATTTACACTCATGGTGTGTATTCTCTAATAGAGCTAGCAATATATACAATTCACATCAGATACACATGAATCACTACTGATATAGAAAATACATGGATAACCGAATCAGACTATAGAGCTAGTTGGTAATGAAGTTTATTTAGCCAATACAAACTAACTTACCACAAAGGTGGGTTGGCATGGCTTCACACATTGAACCACACGAGCAAACTAATATTATTGTTATACAAACAAATCAAATGCAGTGTAACAACCAAAACAAGGTTAAACTTAGCTTTGTGCAGGTTCACCATGTCACGACGATATTATACGGAGTTATCCGAAACTCCACATGGTCACTTGGAATAGGCGTTTATTAGAATTTTAGCGATTTTACACGAAGAGAGGGAGTTGAATAAAACCCTGTATATTAAATGAACGCCGTTGAATAAGGACCCGATTAAAGGTTAATATATGTGTCTAGAATGCGTAGTTTCACTGTTTTTTATTAATTACCTAATACTTAATTACCTAAGACTTATATACGCCCATTTTGACGTCACTTTTAACCGGCAATTTTTATTATTCTTATTACTTGGTTGTATAATTATATTTATTATTATTATTATTGGCTTTACAGCAATTATACATGACAAGATAATTTACATAGTAAGAGAAACAAAGGCAGGTAGCTACTGCTGAAGGAATGCCAACAAAGCTGACATCCAAATTACAAAAATTTAACTATTTATAGCTATAGCCATGTAGCTATATAGCTAGCTAGCTATTCTACAAATTAATTAGGAAGTATGTACAAGGTGACTAGACATCTATTAGCTACAAGGACAATAAAAATGATATGATCATGGAATGTCACGATCAGAGTCAAAATGATTGATAAAATGGAGCCAAAAATAGTGGATTTGATTGAATTAATAGAAGAATCAATGTTTATCAGGGGTAGCTAAGGCATTCAAAAGTCGTGGGATTCTGTTAGCTAAAATAGAAATTTCTTGCAAGGTTAGCTAATGCAGAATCTTTTGTGCCTAAACTTGAAATGAGATGATCATGTTGAAGTCTACAGCTTTATCGCGTTTACAGCGGTTGCACAAATTTGGGTGTACGTACAGTATCACAGCTTCATGTCTCATCACCGCAATGGTTGTCAGTGTACTCCTTGATTAAATATCGTTCTTTGTGTGCCATGCACATGCAAGGTTTTAGCTATATCGTCACAATAATTTGTGGGATCCCCCATTTACTTTTGGCTCTACTAATTCCTATGACACTCGATGGTCTGAGAGACTTATTCAGCCATGCAGTGTTTTGTAGGTTGCATGGCCTCTAAGCTGTTAGCAGAAACTGTTTAGACACATGACATCACGCTGGTGGAATGAGCTGCCAAGTGGTATCGTTGCATCCTCCACGTTTTCATCTGCTGTGTATAACTATGTTTTATATAATGACTTGGTTTGTTGTATTTATAATTATTTGTTGTATTTCTTTTGTTTTTGTTGTATTGAATTGTTTTTGTTGTATTGTACTTTAGTTATGTATCATGGTAGCTATAGTTGTAATTGTCATTGTATGTACTCCTGTAGGAAGAAAGGCTTTGCTGAATACCTGAGCTTAAATCTATGGAGTGTAATTAGTGCCAAAAATACTGAGTACATATAAACAAGTAAAACAGTAAAGAAGGCGGTTTTATATTTGAGGGCGCTTTTTAAGAAGGCGGTTATATTTTTGAGGGCGCTTTTTAAGAAGGCGGTTTTATATTTGATAGCGCTTTTTAGGAAGACGGTTTTAGTTAGGGCGCTTTTATTTATTAGGACACCTTTTTGGAGGGCGTTTTTGTTGGACCACGCTATCAAATTATCAGTTGAAATAATTAATGAGTAATTGCACTATGATACTTTATGGCTTCACTTGTTGATTTTTTTATTTGTTGTATTTCTTACATAGCTAGGCATATAATTATTATATACACATGCACTGCATGTGACACAAAGAAAGTTAAAGTTGTATAGCTGTGTAGATGAGGCACTGCATGGCATAACCCAGTTTGGGCCTGCCATGGATATACGTAGGTACGTGCATGTCCAACTCCAAATTAATGGTATACATACAAATCCTAGCTAGCTACATGTAGCTATGCTGTAATACGTAACTATGCGTAGCTAAGCTTTAGCTTATGATATTTATCTTCAGGGATTTAAGTGCCTGTACAATGGAAAATGACTAGCTATAGTTAGCTATGCTGTGCATGTGTGGTGGATAATTCTTCACTTACAGACATCATGAAATTCCCTTTTACTATATAGTTACATAGCTATAGCTAGCTATAATCAAGTCTAACCCTAACCCTAGCTGTAGTTACCTACGTATACTGTAGCTATACGTATATACATATGACTATATATTATACTGGGTCATTGTAGATACAATAGCTAGCTATAATACATATAGCTCTGGGCTAGGATTACATTATATGGTTATCCTAATCCTAACCCTAACATCCTAACCCTAACCCTATAGCTGCATGCATGAGGTTATAATTATTGGTAACTCTATAGCATTTTAACAGACTTATAGAAAAATACAGAGATTGGTTATTAATATAATTAATTGATCAAGCATGCATAATGAATTGAACAATAACTTAAGAGTGCATACATATGTGACTTGAATAATGGACAACTATAGATAGATATTATGCAATATGTGCATGTGCGTGTGTATGTGAAAATGTGTGTTTGTGTGAATGTAGCTATATGTGTGCATGTGTGTGTGTTTGCATGTGTATGTGAGTGTGAGTGTGTGTCTATGCATGCATGCTCATGTGTGTGTGTGTGTGTGTGTGTGTATGTGTGTGTGTGTGTGTGTGTGTGTGTGTGTATGTGTGTGTGTGTGTGTGTGTGTGTGTATGTGTGTGACACATGTACACGGTGGCCCGGCATGTAGCTATGGCTTTCCATTGAACAGACACTTTTCATATACGTATGTGAATATAAGCTTTAACTTGTTATATAGCTATATATGCAGGCTCAACCGGTGCTACTGCCTCACCCATAGCTATATAGCTACATGCACCACAGTGAATGTGTATATATATGGCATGGCCGGTAATATCATCATTATTATTATTGTGCAAACTTCAACTAGCAAAGGAAAATATGTGTACGTTTACAATTTAATTATCTAGTTTGTTTTTGAAGGAGACTAATGAATTTATAGTTAAAGTTCCTAGCTATAGTTTGTTATTACAATATTGAAGTGGAATAATCAATCTCTGTACTATTATTGTGATACATAATTATCACAATAGCTAATCCATTGACAAGCTAGCTACCTGTAGTTATAGGTAAAGCCGTACATGTATAGCTACCTACTAACCCTAACCTTAACCCTAGCTGTAACTACCTATATAATTAACTGGGGCAATCAATTTGATGTAGACACATAACTATATATATATATAATATGTATAAAACATACGTATAATATAGCTCTGGGTTATGGTTATATTAGGGTTATACCCTAGCCCTAACCCTGGCAACTATAGCTATAGCATTTTAACAGACTAGCCTATAGATCTAGAATAGTACAGTTTGCTACTATATAGATCTGTTAAAATGCTATAGCTACATAGCTAGCTATAGTTGCCAGGTTAGGGCTAGGATAACCCTAACCCAGAGCTATATTATATGTTTTATACATATTATATAGCTATGTGTCTATATACATCAAATTGATTGCCCCAGTTATGTATACATACATATATAGGTAGCTATACATGCAGCTATAGGGGTTAAGGTTAGGGTTAGTAGCTAGCTAGCTAACTACATGTACAGCTATGTACATAGCTATAGCTATATGTTATTGGGGTTATCTAGCTACGTATCTCTATGTTACCAATTTACAGGTATAGCTATAGGTATATAGCTAGCTAGTCAATGGATTAGTTATACATTGTGATAATAATATTATTGTGGAATAACCATGATAAAAATTGTAGCTATAGCTAATATTTCATATCATGATCATTTATCACTATATATAGCTATATACGCCATGCATGTCAACAAGATTTCATATCATCAACTCTTATCATCATGTTACTAACGTATGTAGTATGTACTGTCTGAATGTAACAGAGATGTAACACTGTGATACTATCATGCACCCTGCATACTGATGTTAAGCTATATAGTTATACTGTATCAAGCTATTATAAGCTGTCATGTACTATGTAGCTATATACTTATAGACATTCTAGTGTGGGTAGCTACTGGGATATCATTGTACTATATATAGTAGCTATGTATAGCTATATACCACACCCTTTCAACCCTTTACAAACTAGCTATAGCTAGCTATATAGCTACGTACATAATAAAAGGGTACCTAATCAACTGGTAAACTTGTAGCAATTTTTATATCAGCTAGTGCAAGTCATGTACAACCAGCTATATATTAAATTTCATGATATCTGTAAGAGAAGAATTATATCCATGCATGCACTACAACCGTATAACTATAGTCATTTTCCATTGTGCAGGCACTTAAATAAATCCCATAAGCTCTCCTCTAGCTATATAGCTACATGCATGTATATTAAATAGTAGCTACATTAATTTGGAGTTGGACTAGCACGTACCTACGGCTATCCAGGCCCAACTTGCATGGGTTATGTCAGTGCCTCATCTACACAACTACACAACTTTGAGAAAAGATAACTTTCTTTGCATGTGTCACAGTGCATGCATATTTGCCTAGCTATGTAAGAAATACAACAAATAAAAAATTAACAAGTGAAGCCATAAAATATCATAGTGCAATTACTCATTAATTATTTCAACTGATAATTTGATAGCGTGGTCCAACAAAAACGCCCTCCAAAAAGGTGTCCTAATAAATAAAAGTGCCCTAACTAAAACCGTCTTCCTAAAAAGCGCTATCAAATATAAAACCGCCTTCTTAAAAAGCGCCCTCAAAAATAAAACCGCCTTCTTAAAAAGCGCCCTCAAATATAAAACCGCCTTCTATACTGTTTTACTTGTTTATATGTACTCAGTAATTTTGGCACTTATTACACTCCATATAAATCAAATCAAATCAAAGTAGTAGAAAAACTGATAAAGTCAGAAATATCCAAACTATTGTATAGCTAATTTAATGAAAAATAGTACTATATCTGATATAATTCAAGTGTCATCATAAAAGGAAGCAGCTGCATGAAGCCTGATTAGCCTTTGTTTATAAGAGGAAGTAGCTATAACTGATCGTTAAAAATTTTGGTCGCCCTTCTCTGGACACACTCGATAACCATGTGCTGACATACTGGCATAGCTATTACAGAACAGTACATAAAATGCGAACGGACAAGTGTGAGATAGAGTTTTAGCTTGGTGGATGAAGAGTTACAGGGGCTAAATGGGCGCCTTATGATTTGTAAGCGAGTAGCGATAGTATGGCCTCCTCTACAAACTTCGCGAATCGCTATATGCCAAAAATCCTCACAAAGTAATAACGATGTTCCTAGCTGAGATAGGTTACCTCTTCCAGTACAAATAATACCCCAAAACTTTTGTCCGCATTCCGTAAAATCTGAACTTAAGGGTTTGCGCGAGCCCCATGTTTACGTACGTGAGTTGGTGATAACACGGATAACTTGAACGGCTTCATACTTTGAATAAGGTCATTATGATAATAACCTAATAGTGCTGGTCAATCAGTGGTGCATTAATGGCCAGCAGGAGGTATTATATGTGTTTTCAACTTATATAAGCAGCTATGTATGCGCTAGCTATATAGCTACGTTGCTAATACATCTAGTTAGCTAGATCTCTTTAGAGAGATCTATTTGATTTTTCATCCTTCACCAACTCATAGCTAGGCAATGGAACATATATTATAGTAATTGCCTATAGCTAGTTGCTCATACAAATTTATGCCCATAGTGTTCTTATGAGTTGCTCTAACGTACGTATATGTAGCTAGGTACGTATCTATCTACCTAGGCTATGTTGCCTGCATACACGTAGCTATAGCTAGGGTAAAGGGTATTAGTAGTGACAGAGGAAGCCAATCCTAGCCATGGGGCTAATCAAATTCTTGGGACACATTGGTATAGAGAAAAACTACTTTTCTATAGAGTGACAGTAAAAACAGGGATACCTCAGCCCCATATAGCCCCCTCTGACAGTGCATGGCTATATTTAAGAAGTATCTAAAAATTTTTGTTATTACATAGCTATTACATAGCTACGTATGTACAAATTTGCATGTAGCTATATATTATATAGTTGTTGATTGTAGCTATCTAGCTATTACGAATAAATAAGAATATTGAGAAAACTTTACCATTCAAAGTTTTCTTCCCAATAACTAGCTATCTGCTTGCATGTAAGGCTGATTTCCTAACCCCCAATTCATCAAAGTTTTCCACCATCAAGATTTTGTGCTAGCTACGTATATGGTAATTACAGTGACATATATTTACGTATTACATGATATGCACGTCAGATACTTTATGGAAGTTCAGGTTTAACACAATTAATAATATGTACATAGTTGACTATACAAAATGGCATTTGCTTAAAGTGATAAAATACAAACACATAAGCTAGCTAGCTACATATGTAGTTACAGATAAAAAGTAAAACAGCTACGTATGTCAATTATGACTACTCTTTGGTAGTTGAACATTTCTCACACTCATCTTGCATAGCAGGGATTATACCTTTGCGGAAGGTTATTGAAAGCAATTCATCGACATCCTCTATGTTGGGATACTGGCGTAAAGCCCACTTGAGGTATACACAAAACTCATTCCAATCGACATAACCATCTGCATCCATATCAATAGCTTTCAAGCCTGCTCTGGTATCTTCACAACGGTAGCAAGAGAAATACGGTGCCATGAAACCATTGTAGAAACTATCATATTGAATGCGATCATCATTTTTCTTGGTTTCCTGGTTATCCCAGGCATCCCATATTTCTCGCACGCTGTCAAGTAGCTTTATGTTGTTTTGCAATTTGAGCTCAATGGTGGAAATCACGTCAGCCATCTCAGCTGTTAGCTCCCCTCCTGAGCGATCATACAGAACTGCGATTCCCATTTTACTGGTATACTCCTCTTTCCTTCCCTTCGTTAAGTCCTCAATCATCACCTGTTTCATTTTTTCTGCTCTGTCTAGTGTGAAGTCGGGATTATCTTCATATGATCTTTTAAGATTGTCCACAATCATTTGTGTGGAGGCAAGTGTGCTAATTCTGATTGGACGTTCCTCACCAAAAAAATCTGCCATGTCAAATTCTGCTTCTTTCATTATTCCTCCGGCGATGCCACCAAAGCCAAATGTCAAATCTAAAGCTCTTCCTCCATAGACAAGTTGTTTGGGTGCTGGTGGCACACCTGTGGTTAGCTGAGTGACATTGATGGCGGCATTTCGCAAGTAAGTACAGTTATAATTCTGCTGCACAATCTTATTCCCCATTCGAATTAAATTCATTAGTGTGATAGTAGAGCAGGCATGCCCCATGGCAGCTCCTTCTTCAGAAACGCTTGCCCAAATGCCATTGGCACCAGCCATTAGACACTTCAATTGGGTAGTCTCAGCATTGCCATATTTCTTATGCACGTGCACCAGTAGGTGGCCATTCCATTTGCAGGAATCCATAATATTTCTCACGCTTTTTGTCCATGCTGCTACTTCTTCTGGAAGGTATTTTCCGGTTGGTTCTTCATATATTATCCCAAGATGATCACGTATTTCCGGTGGTTGAGATCCCATAAATGACACCAGGCTAAAAACACGCTCTGGCGCAGTCATCATAGCGAGTGGGAAATCCCGAAGGTTCACGAATATTCGAGCTTCTCTTGACAGGTTTTCAAAGGTCCATTGGATGCGCGTCAGAAGAACGTCGCAATAATCTTTCATCGTAAATTTATTGTAATCAATATTACTATCTGCCAAATCTATTTCGAAAATCGGATTCCTCAATTTGAACGTATCCATTTTGGCTATTCCGATAGGAATGATTTCGGTGTCCGGGATTCCATCGGTTACGGGATAGCTAACTAAATCGGAAAAAGCATACAGTAGACTCATGTCTTCTCCTCGCTTGTCAAGAGCATCTAAGAAATGATCATCCACTCTAGTCATGTGTCCAAAGGCCGCCACTATTATGTGTTTAAACCCGCACCTTTTTACCTCGTCTAAAATCGCCAGTTTATTCTCTAAGGTGTGGCCACGAAGCTGCCCAACTGTACTTTCTCGGAGCGAATTGTCAAGTACAAAGCAATCAAGGTTTTTCAGTACATTTCTCTTTGCTTTTTTCCTCTTTAGAACCTTTTCTAGACGGGCTACTTCCTCTGGATGCGAATTCATCATACAATTATTTAGCGGATACTGTGCAGTCACGGAAGGTCGAGATCAAGTTTTACTGTCAGTAAAATCTTCGTTTAGCAAACCAACTGTACATGGATGCTCAGAACCGTTCATTTTATATAGCCTGGTTTTCCGGATACGTAAATAATATTTCGTATATTAATGTAGCTATGACGTACTTAGATTAACTAATGGCCGGATTACGTTATGTAGATAGCTAAAGCCGGTCGCGCTAATCTATTATTTATGCAACATTTCCGATAGAACCTTTGATGACATAATAAGCTCTAATTACATGTTATAGAATTCATAGCAAGGAAAGCCTTATAAATATAATAGTTATACATCTGGAGTACTTAAATCGTCAGTATGCATCAAATTATAGTAATAGTATCCTTTAATGCTAATACGTACTGTAGCTACGCTTTTAATTAGTAATGACAAAAGTAAATGATTTTTGTGTGACTATAATACAATGAATACATACATACATACGTACATACGTATAGCTAATAGCTACTTTTACGTATAGCTTAGCTGCTATTAATAGTGGTTTATAATAATTGTAAAAAGTAGGTGCGTTACTTAAAAAAGCATCTTGCAGGACTGTTTTGCATCCCGGCACACTTTTAAGTAGCCGTTCAGCTGGTGCTCCCTTTACAACTTTTTGATTTTGAATTAAGTAGCTGTTGCTTTAATAACAAGTATGTACCTATAGGTAATAAGTAAAATATCTAACTAGCTAAGCTAGCTAAGCTATGTAGCCGTGAACTTCAATCATTAAACCTCTGTAGCTACGTATGTTCTTGGTACAGATAGCTACTCTTAATAAAAATTTCTCTCAGTTATTTGGTTTCTTTTTCTGCTTGTTGATTCCCCACAAGTTGAAAATATATGTAGCTATGCTCCACAGCATGAAAGTAAAGACTTAGTATGTATAACAAAACAAAATTAAAGCTATATATTATAGTATTTATCTTGTGTAGTATTGCATGTATTACTATGCAAGTGTGCACGTGAAACAAAAATACTTTTCTAAAAGTAACTAAGTATTAGTAAAGTATACTGGAACTATAGTGTTGTTCCAGTATACTTTTACTAATACTAGTACTTTTGAAAAGTGTAGCTGTTTTCCTGCATAGCATTACTTACGTACTAATACAATTTTCCACATTACACAAATACTAAAGTATTACTCAACACTATGGTATTTGCTGGTTAAAATACTAAATACTTACAACTGATTAGCTACCTATAAAATAGTTTTGAGAGATACAAAATACTTTGAAGGTATTGTTTAACAATACTTTGTAAGAGTAACTTACGTACATGTTCTTTGGGGCAATGGATTTTTTGAATTTCACAAATTTATATGGTACGCAGTGTGATACTCTGTATGATACTAATTATTCATAACTATATGGTTATATACCTACATCGTAATATATAATATATATATATATATTGCGTCCTGTCTGTACTTACTTAAACTTAAGTATTATTTTGTTGATTACTATTACAATACCTTTGGAAAGTTTAAAGGGGCTATGCGATGTTTACAAGAAAAGCTTTACAAATTTAGCCAAACAGGCTTGTTACAGCTGCTTTACAGCTGTATTAGCCAATGGTTTGTGGTTGCAATTATTTCATGTAATACAAAAATTATTATGTGGCTTCATAACATCGCACAGCCCCTTTAAGCATGATTACTAATACTATACAATACTAAGCTAAATTTAAGAGAGAAACACTTTACAATACAATACTACATAGATTTCCAAGCCAAATACAAAACTTATACTTTAGTCTTTACGTTTCCTATGCATAATACTATATTAAATAAATCTCCTCATACTGGAACAACACTATATGGAAGGAAACATGCAGTAAGCTTATAATATAGTCATGCAGAATAGCTTAGCTCATTACATACCAATGAATGGAAGAAAAGCCTCCGCTACATAACTAGCTTATAGTTCATACCTTTGACTTTGCCAAGTTAATTGGCTATAAAAAATCTAGATGATACACAAGGTCCAAATTTTCTGCAATAATAAAGTGATGTGTATTCTATTAACCTTGTATATATCGACTCTTTATTATATTAATGGTCAGCTATGTACATCTTGCCTAACAAATTTAAAGTTATAAAGCATTGAATAATGTAATTTGAAGGTGTTGTTTTTGCTTGGACGATCTGTCCTTATACAACTGCATACAAGTGAAGTATATAGGGTTAACAATTGTTTTATTTGCTCTTAGCTAGTACATTATTTGGATCTTAGCTAGTCCCTACCCTAGCAACTGTTGGTAAAGTTACCAACTTATTGCATCATTGAAGCAGGGATGTCTGATTGGAAGGAAGTAGCTATCAGTTGTTTATGTTTACAAGTACATAGCTAGCTAGAACAGGCCAGTTTCTATATACGTACGTATAGGCCTGAGTCATTTATGCTCAAAATTTTATCCTTGATTTTGCCCAAAAATATTTTCTCACAACATTGCACTTAAACATGACCCAATATTTTATTTCATGAATGCTCTATTAGAGATCAACTTTGACTGTTTTATTAGAGTGTATTGATCTAACTTTATTCCACTGATATTGTTATTCAAAGTTGTACAGCACTAGTGATAGCTAGCCATACTTGACATGATAATATTGTCTATAGATCAAAATAAAGTTCCTATGTAGGTGTAAGGCTGTAGACAAGTTCTGTCGACAGCTTGGAAATTTAGAGCTTGCCACTCTCTCAAATTTATACAAGAACAGTTGTGCATCACTACGCATTTTTACCCAGAATGATTCCCGATTGGAGCAATCTACGTATTGATAAAATCAATGAGCTGGACCTCACTTCATTTAAGGTCTCCTTAATGAACTTATGAATTACATTAACGTGTTACCCCTTGTTGAAAGTAATAGCTATAGTATCACCTGATAATCATTTACTTTTTATGCTCAAGTTTTATGGGCCGCTATAAGGCACTATTGCTTAATATAAATCAAAACATTTGTCAATTTATAAACATGAAAAGGGGTCTAAGTGATTTAGCATACAGGAAATTTATCATGTCTTTTTGCTTGCTTGCTTGATAATTCATCCCTTTATATCATATAGTATGGCTGAAAGCCGTTTAAGTGCAAACCAACATTACATCAAACAGGTGGAGTACTAACCAACATTACATCTGAAACACGAGTGCTAACCATACCATGAGAACCATTAAGTACCATGCATGGCATGTACGTATATACCATTCAAGTGCTAGCTAACCATAAGTTATTAACCACAATGTATGAATAAAACTTTCTAATCAAGGACATAGAAAAATTTAGCTGCAGGTAGGGACCGGCCTATTATGCATATTTTTACCTATTATGCTGTGCTGCAGTGCTCAAAATTTTGACATATTATGCTCAATATTATGCTCATGTACAAACTGTTCTATTAGAGTATATTCACTTGTATCATAAAATATTTAACAGTATATCTAAAGTTCTACACACTACAGTAGTACAAATAATAATGTTGAGTGTTCTATTAGAGTATATCGATCATAAATAATATTTTTAGCCAAACACTTCCTATTATGCTGGCATTATGCTTGATGCTTATTATGCTCAAAATTATGCTGGCATAATCAGCTGGTCCCTAGCTGCAGGTCAAGTATATATTTGTATGAAACACAATAGTAAAGCTGATCATTTGATTTTAGGCCTGTTAGGATTGTATAGTACTGCAATACACAAAATTTAATGACTATTAGATGTTGATCATGTTGTTCCTCTACACGCTATTGACAAGATTTACTTTTCTTTACAATAGTCGGTACCGCTACGTGCTTATTGTTTTATTGCATGCTGTGATAAATTAATCATTGTTATAATTTCATCTACATAAGTGATCTCAATCAAGCCGTACTATTGCTTGTACAGATAGCTACAGTAGCTAGCTAGCTATACTTGGCTTATCAAATAATTATATAGCTACCACTGTAATATTCATGTCATACTGGTACAAATTATAAGACACCATTGATCTATTCATGTATGTAGTTAGCTGTACTGTTGCTTGTACACTGAGACTGAAATGTACATGCATTGTGCTTTGTCACCTTTGTGTGCTTATAATTATATAATTCAAATTGCATGGAAAGTCATCCAATGGTATGTAGCTTAGTGCATGCATGCATGCATCTATCATAGCACCAGGCTCACCCTTCAATTATGCTGTACATTTCACCTAGTATATAATTAGAACGTAGCTCTACATTGTACACAACTTTTGGATGTCCTTTAGGAGTGTAGCAGTATATGTACTACGTAGGTCTCCTGAGTAATAATAATTGGGAACAAATGTTAAGCTGTTTCTTAATCGGATCTGATGTTGGTCTGAAATGTTCATCGTATCAATGTTAAGCTGTTTCTACCTACCAATTTCCTCTTGAGTAAAATTGTAATGGACTGCAATCCACTTGAGTGCTTTGCTAGAGTATTTCAATGTACCATGACTGTTCTATTAGAGAGTGTCTATAACTTTAACAAAACTTCTTCATAAAATTTCTTATTTCACTGGAGCTTGATATGCCAGCCTATTATTGATATTAAGCATGCCGGCATATTATGATGCAGGCCTACCTACCAATTTCCTCAACATAACACGACTATTAGCTAGCTAGCTACATATGTAGCAAGCTTTTTGGAGTGTATCAACCACTCTTATAATATCATAAGATATTCAAACAATTAAGCATAGTTTGACTTTCACATATACTAACTCAACCTATACGTACATAATTACGTACTGCATGGCAATTACTAGCTACATACAGCAGGTACACAACTTTCTTTGAATTTAATGACAGGATACGTATTTCAGTAGAACGTGCAGTGAGCTTTTAATAGGTATACACTGACCAAACTTAACCTTGAATAATTATTGAGATCCTATAAATGAAACAAGATAAAACACGCGTTCAGGAGCCTCCATCATTAGCTACCACAGGAAAATCCCTAAAATTCACGAGTATGTAAGCATCTTTCGAAAGGTTGCTAAAAGTCCATTGGATTCGCTGGATAAGCACTTGATAATAGTCTTTCATCGTAAATTTCTTATAATCCACATTACTGTCAGACAAATCGATCTCAAAAATCGGATTTCTCAGATTGAACTTCGCCATTTTAGTTATTCCAATAGGAATAGTTTTAGTATCCGGGGTTCCATCGGTTGCACAGGAAACTAAGTCGGAAAATGAAAATATCGTGTTTGTATTTTCTCCTCTTTTTGAAAGTGTTTCTAAGAACTCATCTTTGATCGTGGTCATATCTGCAAACGATGCGACTATTACATGCTCGAATCCACTTTTTTTAACCTCCTCTAAAATCGCCATTTTTTCTTCTAAGGTGTGGTTACAGGGTTGTCCAACGGCACTTTCTCGCAATGAACTGTCAAGCATGAAGCAATCTAGTGTTCGCAGTACTTCACGTTTTGAATTTTCCTTCTCCATAGCTTCTGCTAGACGGGAAATTTCTTCCGAATGTGAATTCATATTGGTCGCGTTATGATCAAGATTATGTAGCTAAATGCTCTAGCTAGCCAGATGGCTTGTAGCTAAATGTGTGTAGCTACTTGGTTATATCTGCATATTGACATGTTCGCTTTTATAGTCAGTTATTGTGTCACGTGATGCGCTGATGATGACGAGTTATATCCGCTCAATCCATAATGACGTAGTAAAATGCGCAATTAAAGGGTCAGTGTATCGATAGTTTTCATGTGAATCCGCTTAAATGCCGTGTAGCGGAAAACTTTGACTGCATGGGGAGAAGTTTGTCAAATTCACTGTTATGAGCGTTTAGCTTCGGGGATAGATCATGAGCGGGTTTAACAAGTGGAATTCGGATGGTATTGGTTTGGTGAATCACGGACGATTCGCCAAATTTCCCCGCCATACGATTATACGTACCACTTTGATTGCGACTGTTATGAATTGATGAACGGGCGAGGTTACAATAACAGGACATGTGCAACGTACTGTAGTCTTAAAGCTATAGCTATAGCAACACTTTTCAACTTATAGCTAGTGTTAATGCATGAGGCGTGGCACTTGTGTGCTAATTTCGGTTTTGGTAATATAGGCATCAAAAAGTTTTATAATGAAAACATTACCAAATCATTCATAAGGATCACACACTTACTATTACACACTTACTGTACTATCATACAACTGCTAGGCTGAATTCAGTAACCTAGCTTTTACAGTCGTTAGATCAAGCACCACTAAAAATAATTTAAATTGTTCTGTGAATAGCTCCCTGTACAAGAGATTTCATGCTGTAGAGGTACGTAACATCATCATGCTGTAGAGGTACGTAGCTATCATCATTTTAAACAATCTTTGAGATTATTTCATTGCATTATTCGCTGTAACTTCCAATTATTCTTGTATTATGCTCGTGAATGTAGCTAGCTACATGTTCTCTATAAATCCAGAATTCTCAAAATTATGCCGGCATATTAGGCTCAGGCCTACTCAAAAATTTTTTGCCCAAAATGCTTTCAGGAGTTTCCTAAAATTGTTACCTGTTATGCTCTTCACATTCCCTATTGTATTTGTAGCTATTAATTTATGTTCCAATTTGGACAACATTATTATTGTTTTTAAAAATAACTCAACATTAGTTTATGAATGTTCTATTAGGCCTTAGAGTGTTTCAATAAACATTGACTGTTTATTAAAGTGTATCTACAGTAGATAACTATCCAATTGAATATTTCACAATAGCTACGTACCCTTACTGTTTTAGATTATCAATGTATTTTAAAAATGGAAGTTCTTACATATTTGGCCCAACAGCTATAATTATGTATAAGTTATAACACAGGCAAGAGTGCTTTGCCTGATATAAAATTATATGCATGATACCCAAGGGCGCACAGCGCCCGAGGGCAAGTGCATATAACACAGGCAAAGTACGAGTGCCTGTGTTATAACTAATATATTCCACTTCCAGCACTCTAAATATCTGCCCAAACTCAATAGAAACATTTTGGCTTCTTTATATAGTAGCAGGTGTTAGTTGTGATTGTGGAAC
Organism: Spongia lamella; assembly: GCA_963930835.1. Taxonomy (NCBI): domain Eukaryota; kingdom Metazoa; phylum Porifera; class Demospongiae; order Dictyoceratida; family Spongiidae; genus Spongia; species Spongia lamella. The sequence goes on from OZ005747.1 coordinate 9,801,444, forward strand.
TCTATTTTATCGTTGTCATGACGTTCTTGCAAGGTAGTACTGGTGATTGTGGGTTTACCTTAACTTTTTATAAAACTACAGGACTTGTAAATGGGCAAATAACCATGCACTTATAATTGCTTCAAAAGGATAAACTAATGGTGAGTGTTGTAAATAAAATAGATTAGAGTAGATTAATATACATAAACTCACACAGTAAATAGATTATTTTATCACATGAGAAACTCACCTCAAATGGTCCTTTGGCTTTAATCGGCTTATAAACGTCCAACAACAAATACAAACATTGTTAAATTAGTAACAAAGTTATTTTTCAACTAGAATAAAGATTAAATTTAGAAAATTAAAACCAACAATCGATATCACAATCATGCACCTATATAAAAGAGTGGTAGTTTCATTTCCTGCATCAAGGCATTGTAACAATGCACTAACGAGATATCAGCACACCTAAGTGTGTGATATTTTCTGTATCGCACACCCATACGTATGTGTGTGATATGACATATATACACTGGCTTTTCCCTTTGATCTGAGGTGTTAAAGTGGTATATTATAGTATGTAGCTTATTATGCAACTATTGTCTCATCATTTATGTATAGCTAAAATTACCTAATTAATAAGTCAATTAGTTCTGTAGTAAACAAATCATTACTTTTAAAGATTCTGGCAAGACATTTCTTTAATAGTCCTTGGAAAAACTGGCTTGACATGCTGAAGTGGCTGCAAAAGGTATGATAACATGTAGAGGATGACATTGGTGAGTTGGCTTGTTGGTGATGCCAAAGTATGATGGGAGATACGTACATATACTGAGCTCAGATTATACATAATTTATGGAAGAAACTTAATCTAGCAATCTTATGACAAACTTCCAGTGTTGGCCATTTAAGTAACTGTAGAATAGCAGTAAACTGTAAATAATAAAGCGTACATACCATACTAAATGGTGTGATAATTGACAGTGTAGGATGATAACCACCTCATTAATATAGTGATTAGAACTCCCTCATTGTTATTTATCACACCATTTAGTGTGGTATGCACACTTCATTTTTTACAGTGTATAACACTGTTAATGTGGCCCATCTGGCAGCTCTGTATTGGATTCTTTCAAGACTGTTTATGTAAGCCATTTGGTGTGGGTCCCAGACAATAGATGTGTACTCCATAAGTGGGCGAACTAGAGAGACATATTCAGCAGCCTTAACTTCTTGTGAACATTTATATAAGTATGCCTTAAAAAGTTAAGGGTTTTAGAAGCCCTATTCACAATATTATTAATATGAAATGACCATGCTAATGTATTGTGCAGAATTATGAGTTTTGTGTTTTAGTCTCCAACAAGTGGCCTTGTAATATGTACTCATTGGATGTCGGCGATTGAGATCTAGTACATTTGATAACTGTACATTTATTAAGATTAAATTTCATCTGCCAAGACTGGACCCACTGAGACAGGCAATCGAGATCAAATTGTAAACAGGATGCATTTTCCTCAGATTTAATCACTCTATACAGCAGACAGTCATCAGCAAAAGTCATAATGATGACGAAATATTAACAGCAATGTCATTAACATAAATCAGAAACATGAGAGGGCCCAGGACAGTATCTTGGGGCACTCCAGATTTTACTGAGGCCACATAAGAAAGCTCACCATCTATTACAACCTGTTGACTTCTCTGTCAGGGGCGTAGGAGCCTATTTTTGTGTGGTCAGGCCATCAGAGAAAATTTAGGGGGCCTGGGGTACATAGTTAAAGTGGACGCTTTTAGCCATTGTGCGAAGCACAATCAGCATGCATAGCATGCTAATGCTAGGGGGGTCTGGGGGCATGCCCCCCCAGGAAAGTTTTGAAAAATAGATGCTCTGAGATTGAATCTGGGGGTATTTCAGAGTCAATATATTATGTAATGTTCAGAGTCAATATATTATGTAATGTTCAGAGTCAAATTACTTATTAAATGAAGAGCCATGCCGGGCTGCCTTGCAGGTCATCTATAGGCTCCTATATAGCTACATAGTATAACTACTGAAGGAGAGCTTGCAAGTCATTATTTCTTTGAACTTATAAAATGCTACACATGCACAATGCTGTACTAATAACTAACTACGTAGCTAGCTACATAACAACTGAGAGCACATGAGGTTGTCAGATGTTCAATTTCACAACAAGCCCAATCAGCCTACGACTGTACCACTAATGGTACGTAGGTAGGTGTTAAATAATGGTACGTAGGTAGGTGTTAAATAAAGCACGTGCTATCTCACCTGATTCGTGGTGGATGGATATTATCTATGGTGGTATGAAATACGGATCTGTCGAACCACACGAGAGTATCCGCCATACACGCATGCCGGCTACTACACAAATATCGGTACGCGATGTACCCTCAACAAACAACACCTTATTCATATGTTTATGCATAATAACTCACCGAAGTGTAAGCAGTGGTACTAAACAGCTATCCTCCACCGGACGATCTGTCTATTTATAAGCGCTTGCGCAAAGAGAATTAATTATTAATAAAGTGTATCACGTGAGACATATTGTGTTTGAACCCAGGTTTGAACTGTTTATCATGGCCTTGAAATCTGCACAGACTGGTAAGCCTCTTTGTTATTACGTAGTACTAGCCATTTGTAGATAGCAGGTTTTCAGTTTTTCAGTAGTTTAAAAAAAATTTAGCCTGTTGAAAAGTGGTCAGGCCATGGCCTGACCAGCCGGTGCGGCTCCTACGCCTATGTCTGTGTTAACCATGTCTCGATCCATGTACAAGACATATTCTCTAATGCCATTATTATAAGATGAGAGCTTAGTCAAGAGGCATCTATGTGGGACTTTATCAAATGCTTTCATGAAGTCTATAATGGGATAATATTGATCTGATAGTGATTGTCCATAGCATGTAAAAGGTCTTGAATAAGTGAGATTAATTGGCTTTGGCATGAATAACTTGCTCTGAAGCCATGTTGATTGTCAATAAGGAGGTTGTTATTCTGAAATGCTCCATAATTGAGTGAAAATGATGTTTTAGGGTTTTGTAGCAAACAGAGGTTAAGGATATCAACCTGTAATTAGCTAGTAGGACAGTTTCTATTACTTTTCTTAAACACGGGAGTAATATTGGCACTTGTATAATTATGGAATTCCTTACCCCCTATTGATCTAACCTGACCCACATCTACAATAGTTATAATTACATAATTATTATGGAGTCGTTTTGTCAAGAATAATTATTTTGACAGTGATTTATAATGTGTTTACTTTTCATTATCTTTGCATTGTTCCAGCTCCCAAAACTTCACACCTGATGAACACTTATTATCTATCCTCATCCCTCTGCCTTTTATATACGTACACACTTTATGTAATTTTCATTAAGTACGGTAGTACTTAATAGTAGGGATCGACATGAAAAAACATGGCGTCCGACTTTCACGTGCCTCCATAACTCGCCTCACAATAATTATACTTTTCACGAAAAAACCGACTAAAATCCATTTGTAACACTATAACAAAACTGTACCTTTATTAAACTCCATGGAAAACCTAACAACACGATCAGTAGAGATTTGAAAATTTCGAAATCTACCAGAATTTCGTCTGACTGCCGGCCTGCCTGCCTGCCATAAGACCCACTAGCACTAGGAGTATGGCTCCAGATTTCTCACACAACAAAGGAAATCGTGTCCGATTTACGAAACTGCTGTTCCGCTGAAGATTCATCCACTGCGCCTTAGTGTTTCTTTTCATCCCTCACTATCTTCCTTTTTCTTCGTTTAGTCTGTAGAAAGGCGAGAAAATTATGAAAGAAGGTGTCGATCGGCTTGCACCTTCGGCTTTTACGTCACCAAAACAGCCACTTACACACGTGACATAATCAGTAATGCGCCCGCCGTTAAATACTATATGAACAGACGCGATGTTTTTGCGTGTACTTTATTACATCTTCAACTATAGAGTACGTGTGAATATATAACTTATACAACATCTTTTCGATGTTTTTCGAATGTATTTCACTACAGTGCAGCTGTTCCGCCATGTTAACGATGTTGTTAACATGCGCCTGTAAAAACAATTAAGTAATGTTTTGGCGCCTGGAAAACGATTACTTTTGCAAGTATGCTATAAAAAGCAAACAAACCAGAATATTTAAAAATTAAAAATTTTAATAAGGTGAGTAGGGATCACTCTTGCAATGCTAGCTAAAAAAAGTAAGGAAACAAGGGAAAAGATTTTCAAGTGGCATGAGAGAACACTAAAGATTCTAGCATGAGATAATTTATAAAAGTTTCATCCCTACTTTTGGCTCATTTTCAGTATTAGGAGTAAGCCAAATGTAGGGATTAAACTTTTATAAATTATCTCATGCTAGAATCTTTAGTGTTCTCTCATGCCACTTGAAAATCTTTTCCCTTGTTTCCTTACTTTTTTTAGCTAGCATTGCAAGAGTGATCCCTACTCACCTTTTTAAATTTTTAATTTTTAAATATTCTAGTGTAATTGGTTAAGTACATAGTGCAAATTATTTGGTTGTTAGCACTGGTTAATAATGTTGATTGATTGAAAGTGCAAGCCACCCACATACATATGTATGTGCTGTTGCAAGTCCCCTTTGTTCCTCAACCACCTTTCATAATACGTATATATATTTCAGACATGGTGTTGAACCTGATTGCTTGGACACATAAAAACAGTGAATCTTGTGCTGCAGCAGTAAAGGAGATTTAGCTAGCTACATAATAAGTAACATAAATAAGTATAATATGTGTACATACATATAATGTAAAAGCCTGTTTTTCTCATGCTGGGTGACGTAGCTATAAAGCCATACATATTTTGCTTCAATAGAAACTTAATTGGCTTTGAGGTGTTGTTTTACTAAGTAGCTACGTATGTGAAATACTTCTATATTGTAGTATTATGGTTTAACAATTATGATTTGTCACCACTGGTCACCATGCAACCCTGTTTTTTGTACGTAGTTTTAGAGGCATCCAATTGTGTGAAACGTATACAAAATAACACCTTCAATTAAAATAGTCATACCATAAAGGTACACATATACGTAACATTATAATTATTGCAAATTATAAAAATACTTTTTGTCTCACCCAATCAAAAATGTGACCCGGCATGAGAAAATAGGGCTTATGTGCACATAAAATTTGACCACATTTTTGCATTTCAAAATTAAATAACTTCATGCATGCACATGGGACTCCAGTACAATTTTTACCATTTATGCAGCTTTTCATAAGGAATCTGATGCGGTTTACAGATTTTGTAAATTTCATACAGTAATGAAGATACATACTATAATATGAATAGGAGTATTTTGTGCACATATAAGCCTGGTTTTCTCATGCCGGGTCACAAATTTCTCTATCTAATTTTTATCAGTTTGCTATTTGGTTTCTTTTTCCACTTGTGGATTCCCCACCAGTTGAAAATATACACCCCCCACAGCATGAAAGTAAAGAATTAGTATAACAAAACATACATACTTTTGTATTTGGTATTTCTTATGTAGTATTTTATATCCAATGTAGCTATATTATATATATAGCTAGTATTGTAATACTAAGAGTGAAACAGCAATACTTTTTAAAAAGTAAGTAGCTATTAGTAAAGTATATTATTGGGTTAGTAAATATATAATACGTATCAGCTTATTTTGTAATTATCAGAGTATTTCATCACCTTGATCTCCTTTGAACCCTTTTGTACCATGGCCAGGTATACCAGCTTCACAATTCACCAACTGCCCCCCTCAATCCGGTTTACCTGTGTATATATGGTAGTATAGCTATATGGCTATATCTTTAGATTCAAAATTATACTGCAATTATATAAACAGTAGCTATAGTGCACGTAAAGATTGCCCAATAGCAAGTTGACCTCTTATTCACTCTAGCTAGCTACTTGTGTGAGATGTTACTTTGTACTTATCTATACTTGAAAGGCTTTTTGATGAAATAATGACATATACGTACAGTGGATCAACTTGTGAGCTGTCTTATTCAGTAAAATAATCAGAAAAAAATTAATAAACAGTGCACCAATGGACCTTATCCACAATGATGTCAAAAATCAAAAATGGCGGTGAGAGTGTGGGGACTTTTACTAAAATGGCAACATCTCGTTAAGATCGACGTGAAAAACTTGAGTCAGTATAAATTTCATATGAAGTATGGTATCAGTTGTGTTTTATTGCGTCTCAAATAATCAAAACCGTGCACCCTAAACTTGAATCAGTTTTAAAAGTACTGGAAGCAAAACGCTTGCCTTTGCATTGGATGATAGTAGCTATACTTGCCTCACCTGGTGTATTTTCTCATTCTTCATGTTAATCATAGCGAAATGCTAAAGGCTCTCCATAGGCTCTCTGTACAAAGTCCCCTGCCATTTTTATTATTTTATGTCATTGCGGATATATATAAGGTACATAGGACTTCACTTTCACTAAAAACATAAAATTCCTTGTTTTAAAGCATAATGGAATAATGGTAATGTCCTCCTGCCCGCATTACTAAATTAAAATTGCTGGATGAGAAACTAACAATCACCGAATAGTGGCCTAAATTACGTATATACATAGCTACGTACATCATAATTTAATTTTTATCATATCCCACACGAGCTATGTTGCATAACCTTTAAGTACGTAGCTATGTTACGATATATACGTATAGCTATATATGTTCCGCACGGATGCTTAACCGGTGTCCGGTTGCATAACTGCATGGATGTCCCGATAACTAACCGGGCATCCAGTTATGCAACAGGTAACTATATCAGAACAAATGCTCTTTCACTAAATGAAAGAATATATAATAGTAACTATGCTATAGTAATAATTGTAAGGTTATTATAGCTACTGGTCTCAGTTGACTCGAGTTGACGTCTTACCTTAAAACTTTGCAGCCGACTTGAAGCGCTTGTACAGGCATGTAAGGCACTACTGGTATAAACACCTGTTACTCCAGAAGGATCCAATACTCACGCGAGCAGTAGTAACTTCACATGAGTAGTAACTTCACATGAGCAGTTATCTTTACTTGGTCCCGGGATTCTGACTTGGACTTTAATCTCAAGAAGTTTATTCACCTATCATTTAATAGCAAGTTGGATACCACGTATACTATATCTGATATATGTATACCATGCTCCGATTCCCATAAAGATCTCGGAATCGTATTGTCTGTGGACTTATGCTGGGATAAGCACTATAAAACCATCACTGCACGTGCTTATAAGGTGTTGGGGCTAATACGTCGAACATTTTCCTCTTGTCATTTAACTTCTATGATGGTTAAACTATATGTATCATTGGTCCGATCACAATTACTTTACTGCACCCAAATATGGCGTCCACGTTTGATGAAAGATATCTTGAACATAGAACGTGTACAGCGCCGTGCCACCAAGTACATACTTAATGATTATACCAGTTCCTACAAAACTCGTTTGATAAAACTGAAACTTCTCCCTTTAATGTACTTGTTTGAATTACATGACATTCTATTTGCCATCAAATCAATTAAAACACCAACCATCCGATTCAATATTACCAATTACATCAACTTCAACTCCGCTAACACTAGATCAGGCGCCAACAACAAACTCATACCTATTCATCATTTAAATAATCTATCTCGACATTCTTATTTCCACCGTCTGCCATCACTGTGGAATACTATGCCTGTGTTTGATCTAAATGTGTCCTTTGCTACGCTCAAGTTTAAATTAAAAAAGCACTTCTGGGAACACTTTCTAAATCACTTTGAAAACAATAATAACTGCACTCTTCACTACCAATGTCCCTGCTCAGGATGTCACATATCCAGACTTCCTACCATCAACTTGACACACTTATAACATCTGTATGTATGTATGGCAACTAAATCTATAGCTAATTATTATATATAATTTGTAATTGTAGGCTGTTGGCACAGGTTGCCAATCAGTCCTTTGGTGTGTACACATCATAAAGCCAATAATAATAATAATAATAATCTGGACACGTGCACTATAAAATCTCTCAAGGTACGGTGAAGTTTTATTCGGTGAGAACTCGCTTGCTAAATGTGTATGTTCGGATTTTCTGATGGAGAATGATGATGCAAGGAAAGCTCTTGAGGACTACATCTATAGCGCTTTTCCAGAAGATAAGAAAAGAAACAGAAGCGCGGTAGCTAATAAGTAGGAACCTGGAGCAGAGAATTATAATATTTGAAAGGAAGTGACGATGAAGATAAATTGTTTCAGCATTATGTGAAGAAAACTGGATTTAGCTTGTTAAACCTACTGTACCTGCAGCTGGAGTTCGAGATGAATTAGTAGTTGCCATTAAAAAAGAGAAACAGGTTAGCATCAAAACTCAATTTTAAGTACTACATTTTATGTAAAACAGTTTATCTAGGCAATAGAGTTTTGTTTTAAAGCATGATAGAATAAGTTTTAATAGTTCTACAATTTCCATAATAGAATGAAAATGATCGCACAGTTATGAAGGGGCATAGAAAAGTAGCAGTGGTGGAAGATTTCTTCACAATAATAAAGCAAGTCCATGATGTAGATTGTCTACATGCTGGATCTAAAAACGGGTACGTCACTAATCTAATCAGCATGACTTATTGCACATTTTTAATTCTTTGTGTGTACATTTACCTTTTAAATTCAACAGATTCAGAGTTTGTATATACTCTAATCTTCCAGAGTGTTGTTGATCAGTACATTAAGCTCTGCAAACCTTGTAATTTGTGAAAACCTCAGGCCACCCATGCTCCACTTAAAGCTTTAAAATGGACTATTTTCTCAAGTACAGGTATGTATATGTGTGAGAAATACCGTTGGTTACTGTATTATTTAGATTGATCTCATTGATATGCGACACTTACCACATGGAGAATTCAAGTGGATCCTGCACATAATAGATCATTGGTCTAAGTTCAATTTGCATTTCCATTGCAACACAAATCTGCTAGTGATGTAGCAAATGCCCTGCAAAAGTGGGTTTTTCCTTTTATAGGGCTGCCTAGCATCCTTCAGAGTGACAATGGTCGTGAATTTGTAAATAAGCTTATTGAAGAAGTGCTTTCTACATGGCCTGGACAAGTGCAGCTTGTCAGTGGCCGTCCCCATCACCCTCAGTCTCAGGGACAAGTTGAGTAAGCCCACTACACAATGGAAAGAATGATAAGTGTGAAGGTTGTGGAAAGCAAATCAAAATGTCCACCATGGGCTGATTGGCTCCCTCACATTGTCTGTAAGCATATGTGTATCTTAGCTCATGCAGTGTAATTATTTTGTAGCTCAACTACCATAAGTAAAAATTTTGTGGTTTTGTGGATTCTTAAACAAATCACAATTTGGCCCTGTATGCTTGTTACCTTTCAAACTGTAATCCCAACTTATTTAGCACCATCATGAAAATCTTCCCAACATTTTGCTAAAAAATTCTCTAGTTTAAGCTTTAATGTTTATGGTAACCTAGGTGACAGTAATTAGAATAGCTAAATGCATAATATACAGGTTGGGTGGATACTACCATATCCTTGTATGCATTGTTTTTTTTTACATAGACATGCTCAACACCCAAGTACATGAGGCTACAAAGCACATTCCTTATAAACTGGTCTTTGGGCAACCTCCAAGGTTTCTGCTTGTACCAGATGCAACTTTCAAAGGCAAGATAAATGAAGAAGAACTTGCCAAACCCAGCCAAGAAGAAGAGAATGACAGCATTGCAGAAGAGCCAGAAGACCACGACAGAGTGCATAGAGAAACGTCTGAAGAAGAAACTCGACAGCAGTCAATTAAAAAGAATGAATTACATTGGACTATGCTGTTCTTTTGATGGGAATGTAGTACTTCGTTATTATTATTATTATTATTATTAAATTAATGTTTTACAGCATAGGCAAAGCTACAACAAAATTAGAAGGAAAATGTATGCAAGTATAACAAAGTAAAGCCTAGCTGAGAGCTGTTGGCATTTAGATGTGTGATTGATTTGTAAATATGTAAATCAGTACGCGGCAGCTATTCAGTGTTCACAAATCCCGGAAAATTAAGTCCGAACTGATTTTAGTATCTATGTGGAAGGCAACCTTCGTGCACCCACTGATAGCATTCACTGTAATAATTGATTTAATCGATGGTGGTTTCATCAGTCTCCTGGCCTGTCACGGTCACGAAAAAGTTGTTGATTGAAAAGTAAAACTGATAAACGTCGTCACGGGCTGAACCGCCTCCCAAAACGTCATTAAGACGTTAAGCGTTCTCTGCCCTGTGTGCCTCACTGGGCAGAAGTATTAACTATTTAGCTATAGCCGGGTAATACTAAAATCCCGTCGATTGCACAACCGGCTATGCAGCGTAGTTGCCCCGTTGCTTAACCGGGTAGATACATCTACCCGGTTGCACAACCGGATAGGTGAATCTACCCGGTTAAGCAACGGGATAGGTAGAGATTCAGGTAGCACATCCGGACGGCCGGTTGCGCAACTGGGTGTCCGGTTACTTAACCGGCATCCGGTTACGCAATCGAGCGAGCTACGCTTGGATACGTAGATACATATTCGTACCTATACGTATAGACTAGCTATAAAAGGCTGCTGCCACTTTAATTAGCTGTCTTATCTGAACTGATAGGATTTAGCTATAACTTCAGTTGATATTGAGACAGCGCACGATGAATCGCTCAAGGCTTGTAGCGGCTGCAATCATTCTGTTAGCCGGTTTATCTACTTTTCGGAACGTACAAGCCATCGAATCTATATCGTGGAATTACACCGATCAAGGATTCTGGGACACCGTGGAGAACTGGGAGTGCAACGGCTATGTTATGCTATGTTACCTGCATACACGTATAGCTAGCTATAGGGTAAAGGGTATTAGCTATATGCAGCAGTGACAGAGGAAGCCAATCCTAGCTATGGGGCTAATCAAATTTTTGGGACACGTTGGTATAGAGAAAAACTACTTCTCTATATAGAGTGACAGTAAAAACAGGGAGGCTTCAGCCCCCTATAGTCCCTCTTTCCGCTGCATATGATATGCAGACAGTGGCTATATTTAAGAAGTTGTCTAAATTTTTTGTTATTACATAGCTATTACATATGTAGCTACGTACATACAAATTTGCATGTTGGCCATAGTTGTTGATTATAGTTGTTGACTGTATCTATCCAGCTATTACAAATATTGAGTACCATTCAAAGTTTTCTTCCCAATAACTATCTATCTGTTTAAATGTAAGGCTGATTTCCTAACCCCCAATTCATCAAAGTTTTCTACCATCAAGACTTTGTGATAGCTAGTTAGCTACAATACCCAGTACCTACAGTGACATATATTTACGTATTAGCTACATGATACGCACATCAGATACTTTATAGAAGTTCAGGTTTAACACAATTTCGTACATAGTTGATTATACAAAATGGCATTTGCTTAAAGTGATAAAATACAAACATATAGCTAGCTATAGCTACATACATAGTTTCAGATAAAAAGTAAAACAGCTAACTTTGTCAATTATGCATGACTACTCTTTGGTAGTTGAACATTTCTCACACTCATCTTGCATAGCAGGGATTATACCTTTACGGAAGGTTATTGAAAGCAATTCATCGACATCTACTATATTGGGATACTGGCGTAAAGCCCACTTGAGGTATACACAAAACTCATTCCAATCGACATAACCATTTGCATCCATATCAATAGCTTTCAAGCCTGCTCTGGTATCTTCACAACGGTAGCAAGAGAAATACGGTGCCATGAAACCATTATAGAAACTATCATATTGAATGCGATCATCATTTTTCTTGGTTTCCTGGTTATCCCAGGCATCCCATATTTCCCGCACACTGTCAAGTAGCTTTATGTTGTTTTGCAATTTGAGCTCAATGGTGGAAATCACGTCAGCTATCTCAGCTGTTAGCTCCCCTCCTGAGCGATCATACAGAACTGCGATTCCCATTTTACTGGTATACTCCTCTTTCCTTCCCTTCGTTAAGTCATCAATCATCACCTGTTTCATTTTTTCTGCTCTGTCTAGTGTGAAGTCGGGATTATCTCCATATGATCTTTTAAGATTGTCCACAATCATTTGTGTGGAGGCAAGTGTGCTAATTCTGATTGGACGTTCCTCACCAAAAAAATCTGCCATATCAAATTCTGCTTCTTTCATTATTCCTCCGGCGATGCCACCAAAGCCAAATGTCAAATCTAAAGCTCTTCCTCCATAGACAATTTGTTTGGGTGCTGGTGGCACACCTGTGGTTACCTGAGTGACATTGATGGCCGCATTTCGCAAGTAAGTACAGTTATAATTCTGCTGCACAATCTTATTCCCCATTCGAATTAAATTCATTAGCGTGATAGTAGAGCAGGCATGCCCCATGGCAGCTCCTTCTTCAGAAACGCTTGCCCAAATGCCATTGGCACCAGCCATTAGACACTTCAATTGGGTAGTCTCCGCATTGCCATATTTCTTATGCACGTGCACCAGTAGGTGGCCATTCCATTTGCAGGAATCCATAACATTTCGCACGCTTTTTGTCCATGCTGCTACTTCTTCTGGAAGGTATTTTCCGGTTGGTTCTTCATATATTATCCCAAGATGATCACGTATTTCCGGAGGTTGAGATCCCATAAATGACACCAGGCTAAAAACACGTTCTGGGGCAGTCATCATAGCGAGTGGGAAATCCCGAAGGTTCACGAATATTCGAGCTTCTCTTGACAGGTTGTCAAAGGTCCATTGGATGCGCGTCAGAAGAACGTCGCAATAATCTTTCATCGTAAATTTATCGTAATCAATATTACTATCTGCCAAATCTATTTCAAAAATCGGATTCCTCAATTTGAACGTACCCATTTTGGCTATTCCGATAGGAATGGTTTTGGTGTCTGGGATTCCATCGGTTATGGGATAGCTAACTAAATCGGAAAAAGCATACAGTACACTCATGTCTTCTCCTCGCTTGTCAAGAGCATCTAAGAAATGATCATCCACTCTAGTCATGTGTCCAAAGGCCGCCACTATTATGTTCTTAAACCCGCACCTTTTTACCTCGTCTAAAATCGCCAGTTTATTCTCTAAGGTGTGACCACGAAGCTGCCCAACTGTACTTTCTCGGAGCGAATTGTCAAGTACAAAGCAATCAAGGTTTTTCAGTACATTTCTCTTTGCTTTTTTCCTCTTTAGAACCTTTTCTAGACGGGCTACTTCCTCTGGATGCGAATTCATCATACAATTATTTAGCGGATACTGTGCAGTCACGGAAGGTCGAGATCAAGTTTTACTGTCAGTAAAATATTTGTTTAGCAAATCAACTGTATATGGATGCTCAGAACCGTTCATTTTATATAGCCTGTTTTTCAGGATACGTAAATAATATTACGTATATTAATGGAGCTATGACGTATTTATTTAAATTCGATTAACTAATGGCGGGATTACGTTATGTAGATAGCTAAAGCCGGTCTCGCTAATCTATTATTTATGCAACATTTCCGATAGAACCTTTGATGACATAATAAGCTCTAATTACATCAAGAGTATATAATAATAGAAGAGGAGGAGAGTGTTTAACTCTCGATATAACCCGTACAAACACACTGCGCTAAGTTCAGTCCATAAAACACAGTAAAACATCGTTTTAAATTAATGAAAGAACAGAAGACTCGATGATTGGTGTTGAATGAAGCCAGAGTATAACGTCGCTCGTTTTACAGCCCCTGCGCGTAATACGTGGTGCGGCAACGTGTCAGAGGAAAGGGCGCGTAATGTAGCGCGGCTATTGTGTGATTCGGCGTGGTTATTGTGATGGGTACCCGCTACGAATAAAAACCAACAGTGGAAGTTGCCAAAGAAGATTGCTTTCAAGTTCGCAAGCGGGAGAAGAAGGAACATTATCCAGTCACTCTTCGTTTTTTAAAAATAATGCTCACCTCAACTCTGGCAGTAATGGTATTGGCGGTTTATCAGAACTTCGTTTCCTTTTCGGACGGTGGAATCCGAATCACTGGAGCTTGAACTAGAATCCGTGAAAACCTTCGCTCGCCACATGTTGCTTGATGAATGAAGCGCGTATACAATATTGAAATAATTATTCTTGTGTGCGCGTGTTGAGGCGCCTGTATGGTAATTGTCACCTAAGGTGGCTATGGCCGATTGCATCATAACTTAGCGCAGTGTTTTTGGCGTACCTATAGCAGTTAGACGCTCTCCTCCTCTTCTATTATTATATACTCTTGATTACATGTTATAGAATTCATAGCAAGGAAAGCCATATAAATATAATAGTTATACATCTGGAGTACTTAAATCGTCAGTATGCATCAAATTATAGTAATAGCATCCTTTAATGCTAATACGTACTGTAGCTACGCTTTTAATTAGTAATGACAAAAGTAAATGATTTTTGTGTGACTACAATACAATCAATACATACATACATATGTAGACTGAACTAATGATGTAGAAATGTAACTATTAGTGTGTAGTAGGAATGCACGTGATATTTGTATTACGTAAGGAATATATTTAGTTGGCACGTGTGACAGTGGGACTAGATTAAGAATTTGGATTGAACCTCGTGGCACATATTACATTGGTAGCAGAGGATGTCCAGCGTAACGCACGTCAGTTTACCGAAGACTTTTGACTCAGGAAAAGTCTCTGAGTGGTTCCAGCGCTTCGAGATTTGTTGTCGTGCAAACTTATGGGACAATGACAAAATGGCGCTAAAGTTGCCTACCCTTCTAGAAGGCGAGGCGTTAGCTGTATGGTTAGAGCTAACTGCGGAGGAGCAGAAGGACTATTCCGCGGCGAAACAGAAAATTATCGACGCTATCAAACCGATGAGTTTCATTTCGTTGGACGACTTTCACAAACGAGTATTGCGTCCGCAAGAACCACTGTCTCTGTATGTTCACGAGCTAAAGCAACTGCTAAATCAAGCGATTCCGGAGATTACAGCACCAACTGCAGAACAGTTATTATTACATCAGTTTTTAACCGGTCTGCCGCAAGAGGTCAGCAAGCAACTTCGAGCAACCGGAGCCACAGATACATTAAAGACAGCACTCGAGCGAGCAAAGATCCTAATGACTGTTGAACAGCATAATCCAGCTAACCCCGTTGCCACTGCTCAACCAAAACCTACCACTGAGTTCCGTCAGCTGCAACAGCAAATCACCGAGTTAACTGCTCAAGTGGCAGCCCTTACTACACGTCAAGCCAGTCCCAGGACACCACCAGCAGTCAGGGAGAACAGACCAACACGATGCTTTATATGTAACAGGGTTGGCCACCTGCAATACAATTGCCCAACACGCCGGGACTCAAGACTCTGTTTTACTTGCGGACAGCAAGGCCATGGCTGGAGAACTTGCCCACAGGGAAACGGCCAGGGGGCGACTGCCTGGGGCAGCAGTCGTCCCCGTCAGTAAGCCCACAACTAGTCACGGTGGCCACAGTGAGAAACAAGGCCACAGTGATCACGCGGAAAGTGGGAGAAGTTGTCGTTGAAATTATGCTTGACACAGGGTCAGCCGTCTCCTTATTGCGCCGCACAGAAGCAGATTCTATGAACACTCACCCATCATCACAGGGATGTTCCTCAATCCAGTTAGTCACCGCCTCAGGGGAGTCATTGCCTATTATCAGTTGTGTTGAAGCATCTGTACAGATAACTGACCATTTTATGGCGACACATCAGCTTCTTATTGTGGACTCATTGATTTATCCGGTGATACTTGGAACTGATTTCCTTTACAAACACCACATGTGTCTAGATTTTACATCCTCCCCGGTCACAATTCAGCACAATACATCTGATTTAGACAGTCTACAACCATTGTGGGATGCCACAGTAGAAGCCAAAGCTAAACGATGTGCCACAGCTGCTATAAGTGATGCCTCGGACCATGACATTGTTGAGGGATGTAGCATTCCACGCTATGACAAACCAGTCATCTATGATGTACCGCCTTGCAGTGAGATCAATATTGGTGAGGTGCTCAAAGAATACAAGTACTTGTTTAGATCAATACCAGGTGCTACCACCCTGGCTTACCACCATATCCCAACCACAGAAAACCCAATACGAGTACCCCCACGAAGAATTCCCGGCCATTACAAGCAAGAGATTGAACAACAAATCCACGATATGTTACAACAAGGCATCATAGAGGAGAGTTGCAGCCCATGGATGGCACCTGCTGTTTTCGTTAGGAAGAAGTCAGGTGATATACGCCTGTGCGTGGACTACTGAGAGTTAAACAAGAAGACTCAAAAGGACACATACCCATTACCACTACCAGATGAAGTACAGGACAAATTAGCAAACTCTAAAATTTTCACTACCCTAGATTTGCAATGTGGATACTGGCAGATGCCCGTTAACCCTCAAGACCGTCACAAGACTGCATTCTGCCCGGGACCGGGAATGGGTTTATTTCAGTTTAGGTGTATGCCATTTGGACTGACTGGAGCCCCCAGCTCCTTCCAAAGGCTGATGAATCAACTGCTCAGGGACTTACCATTTGTCACGGTATATCTCGATGATATACTTGTTCATTCAGCCAATAGTTATGAACATGCTCAGCACCTGAGGCAAGTGTTTGATCGCCTGAGTGAGGCCAATCTTTCTCTCAGAGGTAGTAAGTGCCACATAGCTATGTCAAAAGTGTCCTATCTAGGTCATGTGTTTTCTTCTGCAGGGATGTCACCTGACCAACAAAAAGTCACTGCTGTGAGTGATTGGAAGACGCCAACTAGTGTGGAGGAGGTTCATAAATTCATAGGACTTGCGTCGTATTATCGTCGATATATACAGGGATTTTCAGATATTGCCAAACCTCTCCACAATCTCACCGTGAAGCAAGTCCAGTTTGCCTGGTCGGACGAATGTGACAAAGCATTTAATACGCTAAAGAACAAATTTGTTCAAGCTCCAGTACTTGCCTACCCCCAGTTTAACCTGGCTTCCCCTGTCTTTGTGTTGCAAACTGATGCCAGTTCTGTTGGCGTAGGCGCTATACTGGAACAAGGGGGTCGTGTCATAACATATGCAAGCAGAGCACTGAACCAGGCAGAACAGCAGTACAGTGTCATACAAAAAGAATGTTTGGCAATAGTATTTGCATTAAAACAATTCAGACATTACCTGCTTGGGAGATCATTTGAACTACTAACTGACCATGCACCACTTCAGTGGTTGTCATCACAGAAGATGGAGGGCTTGCTCTGTCGATGGGCACTAGCCATGCAAGAGTTTGACTTTGTCATTAAGTACCGCAAGGGCTGCAATAATGGTAATGCTGATGCACTGTCACGCAATGTACCTGCCCCCCCTGTAGTCGCAGCTACACAGTTTGTTTCTGGCCCCATTAAGAAGGACATCCAGCAAGCTCAACAAGCAGACCCCACCTTGCAGATAGTTTATGAAGCAGTACAGAAGCCCAGATACAGACCAACTTATCACCAGTGGCGTAGAACACCACTATCTAGATTTTGCAGGTTGTGGTCTCAACTCACATTGTGCGATGGCGTTCTGTGCCGACAGTACACACCACAACCTCTGGGAACAGTTGTAACGGTACCAATCTTACCCAAGAGTCTTCAAAGACAAGCCCTACAGCAATGCCATGACTCTCCGGTAGCTGGCCATCAAGGCTTCAACAAAACATTAGAACTTCTTCGTAAAGAAGCATATTGGGTCAACATGATTAGTGACGTTGAGTCATATTGCCGACAGTGTCAAAAGTGCCAGCAGTCTAAGCTTCCTTCACCTTCTCGAGCCCCTTTGACATCAACACCAATAGGCAAGCCCTGGCAAATGGTAGCCGTAGACATTTTGAGTGTTCCTGTATCAGCCAGCGGTAACAAATGTCTACTTGTTGTACAAGACTACTTCACGAAATGGGCCGATGCCATTCCCTTGCCGAATCAGAAGGCTATCACCATCACAAAGGCACTTGTCAACGTATTCGCTACCATGGGCATACCTCAGATTGTACACTCTGATCAGGGTCAGAATTTTGAGAGTGCTGTGCTTAAGCAAACCCTTGATGCATTTGGGATACAAAAGTCACGCACAACAGCCTATCATCCGCAAGGCGATGGCCTTGTTGAGAGGTTTAATCGCTCTCTTCTGCAACTCCTCCGCACATATGTTGACAAAGAATTTGATTGGGAACAGCATCTACCTCTTGCTGTATGCTTACCGGACAGCAGCGCACTCCTCTACAGGCATATCCCCACACATGCTGATGTTTGGCAGGGAACCTCATGCTTTGTTATTTGATTCCCCACTTACTTTTGACTCTGGTTCCTATCAATACTACCTTCGAGCTAAGCTTGCTGAACTCCAAGATTTAGTTGAATCCAATTTAGTGAAGGCAGCAGATCAACAGAAGTTCCATTATGATAAACAGTCCAAGGTACCCTCCTTTGCTATACATGACAAAGTATGGCTTTCCATACCCACTGCTGGCAAGCTGCAACCAAGGTGGGAGGGTGGATGGAAAGTGACATTTGTCAAGAGTCCAGTGACTATTGAGATCAGTAATGGAAGGAAGAGTAAAGTGGTTCACAGTAACAGATTACAACATCGTTTTCAAGCAGCAGCTAACAGCTCAGAGAGCACTGTGACTAACAAGGCAGTACCATTGTGGACCCCACCTCAAGTTGAACATGTTATTGAAGAGACAGTTAGCCCATCACACCGTTACCCACCACGACAACGGCGACCACCACAGTTTTACAGGCCTTAAGCTTGAGGACAAGCTCAACTAGAGAGGGACGTATGTAGACTGAACTAATGATGTAGAAATGTAACTATTAGTGTGTAGTAGGAATGCACGTGATATTTGTAATACGTAAGGAATATATTTAGTTGGCATGTGTGACAGTGGGACTAGATTAAGAATTTGGATTGAACCTCGTGGCACATATTACACATACAAATAGCTACTTTTACGTATAGCTTAGCTGCTATTAATAGTGATTTATAATAATTGTAAAAAGTAGGTGCGTTACTTAAAAAAAGCATCTTGCAGAATTGTTTTGCATCCCGGCACACTTTTAAGTAGCCGTTCAGCTGGTGCTCCCTTTACAACTTTTTGATTTTGAATTAAGTAGCTGTTGCTTTAATAACAAGTATGTACCTATAGGTAATAAGTAAAATATCTAACTAGCTAAGCTATGTAGCCGTGAACTTCAATCATTAAACCTCTGTAGCTACGTATGTTCTTGGTACAGATAGCTACTTTTAATAAAAATTTCTCTCAGTTATTTGGTTTCTTTTTCTGCTTGTTGATTCCCCACAAGTTGAAAATATATGTAGCTATGCTCCACAGCATGAAAGTAAAGACTTAGTATGTATAACAAAACAAAATTAAAGCTATATATTATAGTATTTATCTTGTGTAGTATTGCATGTATTACTATGCAAGTGTGCACGTGAAACAAAAATACTTTTCTAAAAGTAACTAAGTATTAGTAAAGTATACTGGAACTATAGTGTTGTTCCAGTATACTTTTACTAATACTAGTACTTTTGAAAAGTGTAGCTGTTTTCCTGCATAGCATTACTTACGTACTAATACAATTTTCCACATTACACAAATACTAAAGTATTACTCAACACTATGGTATTTGCTGGTTAAAATACTAAATACTTACAACTGATTAGCTACCTATAAAATAGTTTTGAGAGATACAAAATACTTTGAAGGTATTGTTTAACAATACTTTGTAAGAGTAACTTACGTACATGTTCTTTGGGGCAATGGATTTTTTGAATTTCACAAATTTATATGGTACGCAGTGTGATACTCTGTATGATACTAATTATTCATAACTATATGGTTATATACCTACATCGTAATATATAATATATATATATATATTGCGTCCTGTCTGTACTTACTTAAACTTAAGTATTATTTTGTTGATTACTATTACAATACCTTTGGAAAGTTTAAAGGGGCTATGCGATGTTTACAAGAAAAGCTTTACAAATTTAGCCAAACAGGCTTGTTACAGCTGCTTTACAGCTGTATTAGCCAATGGTTTGTGGTTGCAATTATTTCATGTAATGCAAAAATTATTATGTGGCTTCATAACATCGCACAGCCCCTTTAAGCATGATTACTAATACTATACAATACTAAGCTAAATTTAAGAGAGAAACACTTTACAATACAATACTACATAGATTTCCAAGCCAAATACAAAACTTATACTTTAGTCTTTACGTTTCCTATGCATAATACTAATACTAAACTATATTAAATAAATTTCCTCATACTGGAACAACACTATATGGAAGGAAGCTTATAATATAGTCATGCAGAATAGCTTAGCTCATTACATACCAATAAATGGAAGAAAAGCCTCCGCTACATAACTAGCTTATATATAGTTCATACCTTTGACTTTGCCAAGTTAATTGGCTATAAAAAATCTAGGTGATACACAAGGTCCAAATTTTCTGCAATAATAAAGTGATGTGTATTCTACTAACCTTGTATATATCGACTCTTTATTATATTAATGGTCAGCTATATATATACATCTTGCCTAACAAATTTAAAGTTATAAAGCATTGAATAATGTAATTTGAAGGTGTTGTTTTTGCATGGACGATCTGTCCTTATACAACTGCATACAAGTGAAGTATATAGGGTTAACAATTGTTTTATTTGCTCTTAGCTAGTACATTATTTGGATCTTAGCTAATCCCTACCCTAGCAACTGTTGGTAAAGTTACCAACTTATTGCATCATTGAAGCAGGGATGTCTGATTGGAAGGAAGTAGCTATCAGTTGTTTATGTTTACAAGTACATAGCTAGCTAGAACAGGCCAGTTTCTATATACGTACGTATAGGCCTGAGTCATTTATGCTCAAAATTTTATCCTTGATTTTGCCCAAAAATATTTTCTCACAACATTGCACTTAAACATGACCCAATATTTTATTTCATGAATGCTCTATTAGAGATCAACTTTGACTGTTTTATTAGAGTGTATTGATCTAACTTTATTCCACTGATATTGTTATTCAAAGTTGTACAGCACTAGTGATAGCTAGCCATACTTGACATGATAATATTGTCTATAGATCAAAATAAAGTTCCTATGTAGGTGTAAGGCTGTAGACAAGTTCTGTCGACAGCTTGGAAATTTAGAGCTTGCCACTCTCTCAAATTTATACAAGAACAGTTGTGCATCACTACGCATTTTTACCCAGAATGATTCCCGATTGGAGCAATCTACGTATTGATAAAATCAATGAGCTGGACCTCACTTCATTTAAGGTCTCCTTAATGAACTTATGAATTACATTAACGTGTTACCCCTTGTTGAAAGTAATAGCTATAGTATCACCTGATAATCATTTACTTTTTATGCTCAAGTTTTATGGGCCACTATAAGGCACTATTGCTTAATATAAATCAAAACATTTGTCAATTTATAAACATGAAAAGGGGTCTAAGTGATTTAGCATACAGGAAATTTATCATGTCTTTTTGCTTGCTTGCTTGATAATTCATCCCTTTATATCATATAGTATGGCTGAAAGCCGTTTAAGTGCAAACCAACATTACATCAAACAGGTGGAGTACTAACCAACATTACATCTGAAACACGAGTGCTAACCATACCATGAGAACCATTAAGTACCATAGCATGTACGTATATACCATTCAAGTGCTAGCTAACCATAAGTTATTAACCACAATGTATGAATAAAACTTTATAATCAAGGACATAGAAAAATTTAGCTGCAGGTAGGGGCAAGCCTATTATGCATATTTTTACCTATTATGCTGTGCTGCAGTGCTCAAAATTTTGACATATGTGACCAGATTAGCCAAAAGGGGTCTTATACACGCACAGTTTCAAGTCTCACTTTTCACCGCCATTCGACAGACACAACACTAAACTAACAGTTGATATGGCTGTCATGGCCAAAAGTACAGCAGTCTGCTTTCACTGAGGCTTCTTTCTCCAGCCTGTATGACGTACGAGAGTGCTCGGATGTTCTATAAATGGCCCCATCTTGCCTGGACAAGCAGACAGACGGCAGGGAATCACCACACGACTAGCTGGCGAGATTGGCCGTGATTTTAGCTACATTTTGTGATATCTGAGGCTGAAAACAGCCTGAATTGACACCATATGGCCATAAGGATCCTTCTGGTCGGAAGGCCCCGCCACTTCGTGGCTCCCACCTCCCCCCACCCTTGCCACCCCACCGGATTTGTTTGTGGTATTGACTACCTTGTGAAATAAACTATCTAAAATGGCGGGAAACGCAGCTAACTATTCATTGAAGAGTTGATCCAATAAACTACCATGAGTGACTGTGCATTCGTGGAGAATTGCACACAAGCAGCTTCATGCATTCTCGAGATATATTTAATTGAATATTTCAAAAATGTATTTCTAGATATTTATAATTGCGCGTATAAGACCCCTTTTTGCAAATCCAGTCACATATTATGCTCAATATTATGCTCATGTACAAACTGTTCTATTAGAGTATATTCACTTGTATCATAAAATATTTAACAGCATATCTAAAGTTCTACACACTACAGTAGTACAAATAATAATGTTGAGTGTTCTATTAGAGTATATCGATCATAAATAATATTTTTAGCCAAACACTTCCTATTATGCTGGCATTATGCTTGATGCTTATTATGCTCAAAATTATGCTGGCATAATCAGCTGGTCCCTAGCTGCAGGTCAAGTATATATTTGTATGAAACACAATAGTAAAGTTTATCATTTGATTTTAGGCCTGTTAGGATTGTATAGTACTGCAATACACAAAATTTAATGACTATTAGATGTTGATCATGTTGTTCTTCTACATGCTATTGACAAAATTTACTTTTCTTTACAATAGTCGGTACCGCTACGTGCTTATTGTTTTATTGCATGCTGTGATAAATTAATCATTGTTATAATTTCATCTACGTAAGTGATCTCAATCAAGCCGTACTATTGCTTGTACAGATAGCTAGCTAACTAGCTAGCTATACTTGGCTTATCAAATAATTATATAGCTACCACTGTAACATTCATGTCATACTGGTACAAATTATAAGACACCATTGATCTATTCATGTATGTAGTTAGCTGTACTGTTGCTTGTACACTGAGACTGAAATGTACATGCATTGTGCTTTGTCACCTTTGTGTGCTTATAATTATATAATTATTACAATTTCAAATTGCATGGAAAGTCATCCAATGGTACGTAGCTAAGTGCATGCATGCATCTATCATAGCACCAGGCTCACCCTTCAATAATTATTATGCTGTACATTTCACCTAGTATATAATTAGAACGTAGCTCTACATTGTACACAACTTTTGGATGTCCTTTAGGAGTGTAGCAGTATATGTACTACGTAGGTCTCCTGAGTAATAATAATTGGGAACAAATGTTAAGCTGTTTCTTAATCGGATCTGATGTTGGTCTGAAATGTTCATCGTATCAATGTTAAGCTGTTTCTACCTACCAATTTCCTCTTGAGTAAAATTGTAATGGACTGCAATCCACTTGAGTGCTTTGCTAGAGTATTTCAATGTACCATGACTGTTCTATTAGAGAGTGTCTATAACTTTAACAAAACTTCTTCATAAAATTTCTTATTTCACTGGAGCTTGATATGCCAGCCTATTATTGATATTAAGCATGCCGGCATATTATGATGCAGGCCTACCTACCAATTTCCTCAACATAACACGACTATTAGCTAGCTAGCTACATATGTAGCAAGCTTTTTGGAGTGTATCAACCACTCTTATAATATCATAAGATATTCAAACAATTAAGCATAGTTTGACTTTCACATATACTAACTCAAACCTATACGTACATAATTACGTACTGCATGGCAATTACTAGCTACATACAGCAGGTACACAACTTTCTTTGAATTTAATGACAGGATACGTATTTCAGTAGAACGTGCAGTGAGCTTTTAATAGGTATACACTGACCAAACTTAACCTTGAATAATTATTGAGATCCTATAAATGAAACAAGATAAAACACGCGTTCAGGAGCCTCCATCATTAGCTACCACAGGAAAATCCTTAAAATTCACGAGTATGTAAGCATCTTTCGAAAGGTTGCTAAAAGTCCATTGGATTCGCTGGATAAGCACTTGATAATAGTCTTTCATCGTAAATTTCTTATAATCCACATTACTGTCAGAAAAATTGATCTCAAAAATCGGATTTCTCAGATTGAACTTCGCCATTTAGTTGGAATAGTTTTAGTATCCGGGGTTCCATCGGTTGCACAGGAAACTAAGTCGGAAAATGAAAATATCGTGTTTGTATTTTCTCCTCTTTTTGAAAGTGTTTCTTAGAACTCATCTTCGATCGTGGTCGTATCTGCAAACGATGCGACTATTACATGCTCGAATCCACTTTTTTTTAACCTCCTCTAAAATCGCCATTTTTTCTTCTAAGGTGTGGTTACAGGGTTGTCCAACGGCACTTTCTCGCAATGAACTGTCAAGCATGAAGCAATCTAGTGTTCGCAGTACTTCACGTTTTGAATTTTCCTTCTCCATAGCTTCTGCTAGACGGGAAATTTCTTCCGAATGTGAATTCATATTGGTCGCGTTATGATCAAGATTATGTAGCTACGTAAATGCTCTAGCTAGCCAGATGGCTTGTAGCTAAATGTGTGTAGCTACTTGGTTATATCTGCATATTGACATGTTCGCTTTTATAGTCAGTTATTGTGTCATGTGATGCGCTGATGATGACGAGTTATATCCGCTCAATCCATAATGACGTAGTAAAATGCGCAATTAAAGGGTCAGTGTATCGATAGTTTTCATGTGAATCCGGCTCGTGTGAATCCGCTTAAATTCCGTGTAGCGGAAAACTTTGACTGGGGAGAAGTTTGTCAAATTCACTGTTATGAGCGTTTAGCTTCGGGGATAGATCATGAGCCGGTTTAACAAGTGGAATTCGGATGGTATTGGTTTGGTGAATCACGGACGATTCGCCAAATTTCCCCGCCATACGATTATACGTACCACTTTGATTGCGACTGTTATGAATTGATGAACGGTCGCAATCAAAGTGGTACGTAAAAAAAGGGGAAATGTTTTCTGTGCAATAAATGTTTTCTGTGCAATATTTTCGCATGAAAAGTATTTAATTCTGCATATCACAGATAGCACTTTTACTGTATATGTGAACACCCTACAATTCTGTGAGCAAACTGTGACTGCCTGCAGCCATTTGGTATTGTAGTATGATTCTAGTAGTCACATCCAGGCTATAAACTGCCACTGTATTCATCATAAAGATGATAATTATAAAATTAGCTCAACATTAGATTATGAATGTTCTATTAGAGTGTTTCAATAAACATTGACTGTTTATTAAAGCGTATCAGTAGATAACTATCCAATTGAGTATTTCAATATACGTACATACCCTGACTGTTCTAGAGTATCAATGTATTTAAAATGAAAGTTCATATTTGACATAGCATTGTGTTTATTATTATGCAACTATTGTCTCATCAGTTATGTTTTTGTAGACTGCCACGCTTATATAATTATGGAATTCCCTACCCCCTATTGATCTAACCTTACCAACATCTACAATAAGACATCGTTTTGTCAAGAATAATTATTTTGATAGTGGTTTATAATGTGTCTACTTTTCATTATCTCTGCATTGTTCCATGTACATAGCTCCCAAAACTTCACACCTGATGAACACTTATTATCTATCCTCATCCCTCTGCCTTTTTATATACACACTTTATTTAATGTAATTTTTGGCTGTTGGCACTGGTTAATAATGTTGATTGATTGAAAGTGCTAATATATCTAGATTCTCTACAAGCCGCCTACATAATTATGTACTCTTACAAGTCTTCCTTTGTTTGTCAACCATGCACCTTTCATTATACTATATAATGCTATATATACTTCAGACATGGTATTGGATCTGATTACTTGGACACATTAATAAAATGCACTTGTGATGGCATAGAATAAAAACGGAAGATTATGCACACACTTGCTATTTTCTTTTTTCTGTGCATTCAAATCTTCATAGTTTAATGAAGTATTCAAGCAATTTTTAGTGTCACTATCACAGTTTTCACCCTTTAAATACCACCACCAACAAGAACTATTTTGCATAGAGTAAAACCGGAAGCATGACCTATGCATATGCGTTTCATGGCTATTCTACCTTTTCCTGTGGAGGATGAATTGCTGGGTGCTAGTGGAAGCGCTAAAATCTTCACAGTAAGATGAATATTCCTCAGATAGCCTTTCACTAGAAATAAAACTTCCCTACTCTGCTTGCTCTGAAAATTCACACACATCTCTTCTAGCCTTACGCGTTTCTACAATTGTCCGCCATTTTATTATACTAATTCGAAATAATGCCAATTTTGGGTTGTACCTAGAACAGGGTGCACTTAATTATGGCCAAAAATTTTATCCTGATACCATTTTTCGTTGATGAGATACAGCGTTACTATCCAAGCTGGCTTCTTACTACTTTTCAAAGGTATTTTTCTGAATAAAGCAAGGTGTGCGTAAGCTTCCATTTTTATTCTATGCCATCACACTTAGCACTTGTGTTTCAAGATTCTCCTTCCTCTCCTGTATACTATTATAGAAAACATCATAATTATTATAAAAATATGTAGCTTGCTACCTATAGTAATGATAAAGCACACTTCAGAAGAATTTAAGATGGTTAGAAGCTTACGTAGCAGACAGTTATACAAACTGCAGCATGCACAGCAACAGAGATAACAGCAGTTGACATAAACACACACACACACACACACACACACACACACACACACACACACACACACACAGAGAGAGAAACTGCAGGTAACTACAGACCCACATGGTCTAGTCTGCATTCAATAGTATAAGTTGATTCAGCCTGTCAACAGCCATAACCTTTTCACATGTTTATTAAAGTGTATCTACAGTAGATAACTATCTAATTGAGTATTTCATTATACGTACCCTGACTGTTCTAGAGTATCAATGTATTTTTAAAAATGGAAGTTCTAGTTTGACCCAATAGCTATATGCTATGTAGCATTGTGTTTATATTATTATGCAACTATTGTCTCATTATTTATGTATAGCTACAATTACCTAATTAATAAGTCAATTAGTTCTGTAGTAAATAA
Organism: Spongia lamella; assembly: GCA_963930835.1. Classification (NCBI taxonomy): domain Eukaryota; kingdom Metazoa; phylum Porifera; class Demospongiae; order Dictyoceratida; family Spongiidae; genus Spongia; species Spongia lamella. The sequence goes on from OZ005747.1 coordinate 9,828,704, forward strand.
ATCATTACTTTTGATTTTAATTAAAAGATTCTGGCAAGATATTTCTTTAATTAATAGTCCTTGGAAAAAAACTGGCTTGATATGCTGAAGTGGCTGCAAAAGGTATATGATAACATGTAGAGGATGACATTGGCGAGTTGGCTTGTTGGTGATGCAGAAGTATGATGGGAGATACGTATACTGGGCTCAGATTATACATAATTTATGGAAGAAACTTAATCTTAGACTAGCAATCTTATGGCAAACTTCCAGTGTTGGCTATTTAAGTGACTGTAGAATAGCAGTATAACACTGTTAAACCTGCTATATAATTCGATGTGGCCCATCTGGCAGCTCTGTGTTGGATTCTTTCAAGACTGTTTATGCAAGCCATTTGGTGTGGTTCCCAGACAATAGATGCATACTCCATAAGTGGGCGAACTAGAGAGACATACGTACGTATGCAGCAGCCTTTGATAGTGATTGTCCATAGCATGCATGTAATAGGTCTTGAATAAGTGAGATTAGTTGGCTTTGGCATGAATAACCTGCTCTGAAGCCACGTTGATTGTCAATAAGGACCCGATTAAGGAGGTTGTTATTCTGTAAATGCTCCATAATTGAGTGAAAATGATGTTCTAGGGTTTTGTAGCAAACAGAGGTTAAGGATATCAGCCTGTAATTAGTAGGACAGTTTTTATTACTTTTCTTAAACACAGTAGTAATATTGGCACTTGTATAGTTATGGAATTCCTTACCCCCTATTGATCTAACCTTACTCACATCTACAATAGTTATAATTTATTTTAAAGACATTTTATGGAGTCGTTTTGTCAAGAATATTATTTTGACAGTGATATATAATGTGTCTACTTTTCATTATCTTTGCATTGTTCCAGCTCCCAAAACTTCACACCTGATGAACACTTATTGTCTATCCTCATCCCTCTGCCTTTTTATATACACACTTTATTTAATGTAATTGGTTAAGTACATAGTGTAAATCATTTGGCTATTGGCACTGGTTAATAATGTTGATTGATTGAAAGTGCTAATATAATAATCTAGATTCTCTACAAGTCACCTACAGTTGCAAGTCCTCCTTTGTTCCTCAACCACCTTTCATATACGTACTATATATGTATACTTCAGATACGTATGGTACAATGTACTTCAGATATGGTACAGTGCCTAACACAGCTACTAACCTACTGAAATCATGAGCCAACTAAAAGTAGGGATTAATTAAACTTTTATCAATTATCTCATGCCAGAATTTGGCTTTAGTGTTCTCTATGCCAAAACTTTTCCTTGTTTCCTTACTTTTTATATCAATCCCTATTCCTTTTTTAAATTTTTAATTATTCTAGTGTATATAGAAAGCATCACAATATTATAAAATACGTAGCTTGCTACCTATAGTAATGATGAAGCACACTTCAGAAGAATTTAAGATGGTTAGAAGCTTAGCAGATAGTTATACAAACTGCAACAACGCTAGCATCAGATCTATAGAGACAACAGCAGTTGACATAAACACACACACGCACTAATACACAAGCACAGTGACATTAGCTACAGATGAAAACCACAGGTAGCTACAGACCTACATGGTCTGGTCTGCATGCAATAGTATAAGTTGATGAGTTCAGGACTCCTACTCAGCCTGTCAACAGGCGTAACCTTTTCACAGGTTGAATACAGTATTTACAATGTGTTAGCGTACCTTTATGGTCTGATTTCATTGAAGGTGTTATTTTAGTATAAAATTTCACAACTGCATGGATGCATTTTAAAAGGGTTGCATGGTGACCTAATCATTAAGCCATAATACTACAATAGAAGGCATTAGAAGCATTTCGCATACGTAGCTATATAGCTACTTAGTGAAACACCGAAGCCAATTAAGTTTCTATTGAAGCAAACTATGTATAGCTATAGCTACGTGACCCAGCATGAAAAAACAGGCTTTTAGCTAATATATAATATTATGTACACATACTCTATTCATATTACAGTATAATCATGTAGCTATATAATTATATCCCCTTTACTGCACGTGCAAGATTTTAGAAATGTATACGTAGCTACACGTTGAAAATTGTCTTAGCTACAGCTGTATATGTGCACAACTGTTTATAGCTATATGTAATTGCAGTATAATTTTGAATCTAAAGGTATTATACATAGGTATAGCAATAGCTATAGTTACATGTGGTCAAATTTTTGTGCACATAGCTAAGTCATGTTTTCTCATGCTTGCATGCATGCATGGTCACTATATATGTAGCTATGTATGTACATATATATTGTAGCCATATAGCTACGTATATAGACAGCTAGTGTCATGGCTTCATGCTGAATGGTGACCATCCAAGCATGAGAAACAGGATATAGCAAAATAGCTATGCCTCCTTTGTTCTTCAATCGCCTTTCATATACGTACAACTGTACTTATATACTTCAGACATTGTATTGGACCTGATTGTTTGTACACATGCACATTAATACTTCTACCTCAACCTTCTCCCTCTAACTTACTCTCCTGTACACTATTATAGAGAACATCATCAGTATAGGTAATTATTATAAAAATACGTAGCTTGCCACCTAGTACACTTCAGAAGGATTTAAGATGCTTAGAAACTTAGCAGACAGACATGCAAACTGCAGCATGCAACAGAGACAACAGCAGTTGACATACGTAAACACACACATACACACATTAACACACGCAAGCACAGTGACATTACAGAAAAAAAGCCATTAAAACCAGGTAGCTATATAGCTACAGACCCACATGGTCTGGTCTGCATTCAATAGTTTAGATTGCATGATGAGTGCGAGACTCTCAGCCGGCCTATCAACAGGCTTAACTTTCTCACAGGTCTAGATCTCTTAGTGAAACACAGTATTTAGCTATAATGTTATATGTGTACCTTTATGGTCTGATTGCATTGAATGTGTTATTTTAGCATAAAGTTTCACACAACTGGATGCCTTTTAAACAACAAAAAATCAGGGTTGCATGGTGACCAGTGGTGACAAATAATCATTATAAGCCATAATATTACAATAGAAGCATTTCACATACGTAGCTATAGCTACTTAGTAAAACAACACCTCAAAGCCAGTTAATTTTCTATTGAAGCAAACTATGTATGGCTAGCTAGCTACGTGACCCAGCATGAGAAAAACAGACTTTTATAATGTACACATACTTTATTCATATTACACTATAATGTAGCTAGCTATATAGCTAATATTATAATTATCTCCTTCAGCTACTGCACAATTTTAGAAATCTACAAGCTTAGTATAGCTACGTATACGTACGTAGCTACATGGTGGAAGTTGTGTTAGCTATATACGTACACTACTGTTTCGTTAAATTGCAGTATAATTTTGAAAATGGAATACATAATTGTTATGACGACAGAACATCGGATCGGTCTAAAATTTGCAATCAGATGTTCTGGGCCGCACGAGCGCTACACTGATCGAGCCTACGAGCCTTGTCCATGGCCGGTAGGTGCGGGTATAATCTTGTGAAACTCGATCATGCTGGAGATATAGACGTATAGTCGCTAGCTATAAGGTAAGTGTCTGCAATACGAGACAGCTGGTATTATGAGACTCTTTTGTTAATGTTGCAAATAACCACAGTTCATAGCTAAAACTTGCATAAAATCAGTACAGAAGAAAAAGAAGAAAGTGAAGGAAGTGGCTAGTAACACAGAAGAAAGTGAAGCTGAGTGCCCAAAGTGTACCCTAATTTATGGGGAAACTGAGATAAATGGTAATGCTGTGACCTATGTGAAACATGGTTTGATTTGAAGTGTGCTAATGTTTCAAAAACTGATATTCCTGAGGAATATTATTGTAGTGACTGTGTTTAGAGGACTTTTGTGGTTTTATAGCATCCATGTACCCATATATACATAAGTTTGTTAACATTTATACCAGAAAATTGAACTGTCCCATTTTATGATCCATTGTCTCATAATATGCAGCAATTACACACGAGAGGAAATGGTACAATTACATCATAGTAGTTAAAGCTACATCCTTTATTTCTTTGTAGTTTGATGCAGACATGTTGATGAAAGTATGATCCAATTTTCACTGTTGTACATAGTTTCTACATTTCATAGTAGTAACATGAAATAAGTTCTGCCTCACAGTTGTCTCATAATACCACCACTGTCTCATAGTTACCCACAGTGTGGTCATGCAATAAAACTTTACAAGTTCTCATGATTAAATTATCCTTTGAATTTCATTTTTGTGTGGTTTATAGTAAATGAGATGGTGAGTATCTGGATTAAAATTGAAGTCCCTGTAAGCTTCCTTTGAGTAGTAATATTGAAGTGTTCTTAAGTGTCCCATAATAGCAACACTTACCTTATGTGGTAAATTTTTGTGCACATACGTATACGTTTTCTCATTTTGAATTTGAATTAGCTAGTTACTAGACAGGCAGCGATAGCTGATTTGTCCAGGAGCACAGCTCATACTTGCCGTGGGTGCATGGTCACTATTAAATATGAAGCCATGATATTACCTGGTTACAACCATGCATGTATATGTATGTTGTAGCTATGTAGTATCATGGCTTCATACTGATTGGTGAGAATGATGACCAAGCAAGCATGAGTAGCAAAACAACTATGTGTGCACTACATTAATTTTATAAGGTGTGTAACATACAACCTATACGTATAGCTAGCCGGCCATAATTGTATGTTACCCGCTTAGTGACAGTATAAACATATAGATATAGCTATAGCTATGTGTTGCAACATTTCTTTGCAATGCTCCTACTCTAGAAATAACCCGATGATGCATTACCGTATACGACGAAACATTCGAAGGGGAAAACTTTCGCGGTTTTTGCTAGACCGCGAATGTCTTGCCGCAATTGCTAATGACGATGCACGAAAATTTCATTATACGTAGCTACCATGCTTCAGGGCCGCCACGTAAATTACGTATATATCTACGTACATCATAATTAAATTTTTATCATATCCCGCGTGCGCTATGTTTGCGTGGTATGTTGCTAATTGCGTAGCTAGATAGTTACGTATTTTAGCTAGCTATAAAAGATTGCTGCCACTTTCATTAGCTGTCTTATCTGAACTGACTCACTTCAGTTGATATTTAGCTAGACAGCGCACGATGAATCGCTCAAGGCTTGTAGCAGCTGCAATCGTTTTGTTAGCCGGTTTACCTGCTTTTCGGAACGTACAAGCCAGTGAATCGATATCGTGGAATTACACCAATCAAGGATTCTGGAACACCGTGGAGGACTGGGAGTGCAACGGTCAGCGTCAGTCGCCTATCGATATTGATACCAACACGCTGGTTACAAGCGACGAGTTGATCGATTTGATCCTGACTAATTTTGACCAGGCTTATGATGGTACTTTTAAGAATACCGGGCATTCGGTCCAGTTTGAGCCCAATGCAGAATCACCCGTCGCACGCTTTCAGAACCATCGGGGTACTTATGAATTGCAACAGTTTCATTTTCACTGGGGGGCTACTAGTAGCGAGGGATCCGAACACACGGTAGATGGACAGGCTTACAGTGGCGAGCTTCACTTTGTTACTAGAAATACTATGGGAAATGACACCGCCGGAGATGCCTTTGCTGTGTTGGGTGTGCTTCTGACCAGCGACTCCTCTATGTCCACTGGACCATATATGGAACTACTTAGTAACATTCCCACCGAGCCGGATGGTAATATGAGTACACGTACAGTTAATGGAGTGAGACCAACTGACCTTATGCCAACCAATTTGAGCTACTATTATTATGAAGGTTCTTTGACCACACCGGCGTGCTATGAAAGAGTACAATGGTTTTTATTGAGAACTCCAGTGAACGTACCATCAGAATTTCTGGAAGCACTGCGTAGCACTGTGGACGATGAAGATGGAGAGATACTTGATATGAATTTCAGGATGACCCAGCCTTTAAATGGTCGTCAGGCTATGATACAAACTGATGATCGTGATGGTGGAGCTTCTAGAATAAGTGGAAAAGGGCTAGTCATATTTGCTTCCTTCATCATGTTCTTTTTGTTTTACTTTTAGGTACTGTAGCTAATATAGAAATATAACATGCAGTGTTGTATTAGCTACGTACTTACCTATTTTACATCTGTTAGTCATAGCAAAATATATATAGCTAGCTATAGGTAGCTAGGAAGAGAACATTATTATACATTAGATATAATTATATGAACATGTGTTTGTCAAACTGTTTAGTTGTACATATAATACTGCACAGTATGAACAATGTACGTAGGGCTGATTTAATTTCTTTATGTAGTTGTGATGTTTTGACTCAGCGTGGTTTTGAAATGTTAGCCAACAAGACACACGATATAGTTAAATAGCTGTTACAATGATGTAATCACTGTCCTTAAACAGCAACTACAACTTGCTGAAAATCCTCTATTTATAATTATACACAAGCATATTGCTATCTGGCTACATAATAATATGTAGCTATATGTAACCGTGCATATATATTACAATCACAGCTCTATCATAAGCTTGCACTGCTGCAGAGACAAAACATGATCATAATACAGTAATACGTAAGTATTACAGTAGTTAGCTATGTAGCTATGTGGTATACGTAGTTCAATGACGTACGTAACTGACATTCACTAAAATAATATATTTCAACAAACATCATTTCATATGTTGACACTATAGCTAGTACCATTACTCACCATACAAGTGGCATTGGTTGCTTTGATTTTCCATAAACTTGAATGACCTATACTAAAATATAAAGCATCACTTCATATGTTGACACTATAGTACTATTACTCACTACACAAGTGGCATTGGTTGCTTTGATTAACTTGACTGACCTATAAGTAGAAATATGTGCATATTAGACATTTGCTTTGAAAAGCACATACCATGCAATATCATCCCTGGCTGAAACAGTGTAAGAAATTCATTAGCTATTATGAATATAATCACATGTTGATGGACTAAAACAACTAAATGTCTGAGCATCCAATTATGGAATTATGAATATTTAGCTGATTATCTTTGTAGCTAAAATTAATATGGTTAAAAGTTTTCTTCTTCAGATCTCTAGCTTTAGCAACAACGTTACAAAACCAGATGTCTAGTGTACGTATATAAAATACTAAAACTCCTTCTATACACTAAGCTACATATAAAGGCATACCGCGTATTAATAATGGGTTATATTCAAAGCAGAAATTTTCGTAAAACAACTGATAAATTAAATTTCGAAGGTTGTATTTTCGTACTTTCCATTTGCCAGCAACAATCCTCGCACGCACGATAAAATTAGTAGCGCTAGCTAATAGTGTATGCGCATATCGAGTGCGCCTTTATTCGACGAGATCGGAGAACGAGCATACAAGTATAGCTGGTTGGTTTCAGGCCATTTCAATGGCACACTGACTCTTTACTAACTGAACTTGTACTGGAACAAACGTGAGGTAAATGCCTGTGTTTAGCTCTTTTGTTAGCTTCCTTATTGCTGTCGAGATCGTCTTGAAAGTACTAACTTTGATGCATGATATAGTTCATTAGGATGGGAGAGCTTAGTAACTAGAAATCTTATGCAACACGGTGTTAGCACCAAACACAAGATGGCTGCACGGTAATGGAATCCAACGTAATGTGATTTAATTTCGAAAAGTTTTTATTATTTTTGTAGAAAGCATGCATTGCTCTTCGAAAAATTCGAAAATAGAAAATAATCCGTTATACGGGGACTAAGCTAAGTCTTTGTCCCCTCAAAAACATCACTTGCATGGCACATATAAAGATAAGTGATACTAGAAAAATTAGCTACATTACGTATCATATATTAATATGATACGTAATGTAGCTAATTTTTCTAGTATCACTTATCTTTATATGTGCCATGCAAGTGATGTTTTTGAGGGGACAAAGACTTAGCTGCCACTTAACCATTCTTCAACTAAGATAATCTTTCAAAGTTAATAAATCTGTAGATGTGTATTAAGAAAACTAGAAATATACAATAGCTAGCTACTCTTGGCATCATGCATATGTGTAATACGTTACTTGCATGTGAAAAGGTAGCTATTATAGCTACCCTAGAATAAACACAAAAACATGCACCCTGCTGTAGCTATGTAGCTACGTAAATAGATTGCTTGTTACCCATGTACTGTATTCATCCAATTATTGCTAATGAACTAAAGGTAATTAGCTATAGTTATATTTGAGGGCCTACGTACGTATATTGCATGTATACTGACAAATGAAAGCATGTAGCTATATAATAGCTATATATATGGAGCAGCAGCTAGGTGGTATATATGCAGCAGCTATATACGTATACCACCAGATAAAATTGCATACAAAGTGACTATATTGCTGTTTATTGGATTCAGTGTATAGCTAACAGTTATAGCTACAACCTCACTCTTAGCACTTACAGAGTGCTTGGTCACTGCAATGATAACATAAACAGCACTTACAGCAGTAGCTAAACTTATTTGGCTGCTACTAAGTCTGTAGCCATAGCAATTACATACAATAATTTATAGCTATATACAAATTTTCAAGATATGTAAGCTTACTTTTACAAAAGGATTGGCAAAGGAAGGCTACCAAATAGACAGAGCTACGTAGCTATCACCAATAATGGCCAAACATTTCCACTATATGGCATACGTATCATTTAAAGCATCAGATGTTGCATTACTGATGATGATGCATGTGGTGTTATGATACGAGGTGAAGGTGTGAAGCCATATAAGCTAGCTACGTATGTAGCTATAACTTGTGTTCATATTTTTCTTTGTAGCTACATATATGGTATAGCTATACGTACGTATACTGCAAATTCATGAACCTTGACTACATAAATTTCCAAATTAATGTATATATAGCTACTTTAGTCCTTAAATTACGTACAACTTTTACAAGCTAAAAATATTTACATAAGTACGTACATACTTTGAAATTAGAAATTAAAATTTCTTAAATACATACGTAGCTAGATATATAGTACAAGTACAAGCACACGAGTTCTTCCATGAGAAGGTAAATAGCTACTACCAAAAGGATGAGTTTTAAGTACAATTCAGTACAAGCTTGGAAATGATTTGGGCTATAAGTTAGTGTAGCTAATCACAAATACTTAACTATAATTGTAGTGAGCCAATGTCTAAATTAGCTATTGTTTGTAACTTTAGGAACTACGTAGCTAGCTACGTACGTATATTAACTAACTACATACTGTTACATTATTGCATTGTTGAATATATTGCATTATTACATTATTGTACGTACGTAGCAATGTACATATTGCATTCTTGAATACAGCAATTGTGATCAACTACAGTAAAATCAGCAATCATAACAATTTACTGTATGTTTGTCTGTATGTTTGCCTGCTAGCCTGCATGTCTTAATATAAACGCACTACATGCTTTCCATAATCACTTGGAACATCGTTTTCGGACAGTTTTTCAAAGTATGTAGCTATTATACATAAGTATGCAACTATAAAAAGCAAACAAACTAGAATAATTAAAATTATATGGTGAGTATAACTAGGGATCGATCTTTCAGCACTACAAAAAACAAGGAAAATATTTTGGCACAAGAGAGCACCAAGCATTTTGGCATGAGATAGCTATATAGCTAACTTATTAAAGTTTAATCCCTATAAATTTGTACTAACTAAAATCATGAGCCAAAAGTAGGTATTAAACTTTTATAAATTATCTCATGCCAGAATCTTTAGTGTTCTCTCGTGCCAAAATCTTTTTCCTTGTTTCCTTACTTTTTGGAGCACTGAAAGATCGATCCCTAACTACAGCATTAAATTATTAACAGCATTAAACAGCATAAAATTATTAAACAGCATTAAATTATTAACAGCATTAAATTATTAAACTTACAACATTAAATTTTTAATTATGTATTCTGCAGACATAGCTAGCTATGTACGTATTTAATTTAACATTGTCTATATAACTATTAATTTGGTTAATGTGTGCACATACGTACATACTAGTGTTGTTTTAGTAAGGTCTTGTAATTTTAGTTTTAGTTTTAGTTATAGTAAGTTAGATAAAACATTTTAGTTTTAGTTTTAGTTTTAGTAAGACTTATGAAATTCTTTTAGTTTTAGTTTTAGTTTTAGTAAGACTATTAAAAATCTTTTAGTTTTTAAGTAATACTTATGAAATTCTTTTAGTTTTAGTTTTAGTTTTGGTACGATTTATAAAATTCTTTTAGTTTTAGTTTTAGTTTTAGTAAGATATATGAAATTCTTTTAGTTTTAGTTTTAGTTTTAGTAACATTTATAAAATCCTTTTAGTTTTAGTTTTAGTTTTAGTAACGCTTACAAAATTATTTGTTTTAGTTTTAGTTGTAGTAAAATTACCAAATACTTTAGTTTTAGATTTAGTTTTAGTGATTATTTATGAAATCTGTGAAAGTTTTGTGCATAAAATCTATGAAATCTTTATGAAATATTCATTAAATCCCTGAAATACCTATAAAAATCTTTTAAATCTTTTGAAATACATGAAATCTTAATAAAATTCTTAAACTTTAGTTTTACTGACGTTTAGATTAAGTTCAACCTTGATTTTAATTTTAGTTTTAGTTTTAGTACTGATTTTTTAGTTTTAGTTTTAATTTTAGTACTGACATGAATTTACTTTTAGTTTTAGTTTAAGTTTAATCCTGATTTTAATTTTAGTTTTAGTTTTAGTACCAATTTGAATTTTATTTTAGTTTTAGTTTTAGTACTAACGTGGATTTTATTTTAGTTTTAGTTTTAGTTTTAGTTTTAGTACTGAATTGAATTTTATTTTAGTTTTAGTTTTAGTTTTAGTACTAACGTGGATTGTATTTTAGTTTTAGTTTTAGTTTTAGTACTGGAGTGAAATTACTTTTAGTTTTAGATTTAGTTTTAGTTAACTAAAATAAATTGTCTTACTAAAACTACTTTTAGTTTTAGTTTTGATTAACTAAAACAACACTAGTACATACATATACATACGTAGGTCTATACATAAATTACATACGTAGGATAATAACTATATGTCTACTGTTATGATTACCATATATGTAAATGTGAATTTGAAGGGATGTACGCAGGTAATTTTACAAATCTGTTACAATTCATACGTAGGTTTACCCTAAACATGTGACCATTATGTACTTGGTTAAAAATCCTCATGAAGAATGATTGCCATGCTGAGAAAAACATCAGACATTATATAGAACATGACCTGCAACACATAACTATCAATGCCTGTACATATCCTGAACCTTGGCAATGGACATAATGGTTACATATAGCTTTGTAGGTTAAGCTTGTATGTAGCTACGTATATTGTAAATTGTCAGCTGTGTGCGGCACAATAAATGTGACCGGATCTGCAAACTCAACCATGTAGTCGCACAAAAACACAAAAATCACCTAATTTTTTGAAATATTTCTTTTTGTAACTTCTGCTCTATTTACACTAGAACACTAACAGTTGTAACAAAAATGCAGAATTTAATGGAGAATGTTATAAAGCTTACAGAATGAAAATACTCCTTTTAGAACTAAAGATATTCATAATTATCTAGCTAGGTGTAATTTGCACTCACATGGTTGATTTTTGCAGGCCCAATCACAAATACGTATGTACGTAATTATTTATTAGCTAGTATATATACATGGTAACTGTAGCTATATGCATATAAACATTAAATAGTGTTTTTATTTTAACTTAAAATACTATACATAAGTCATATTTTGAGGGATGAATTTTGTGACAATTTTAATCCTCAAAAAAGTAACAGCAACTAAACTAATGTGTTGACTCAAAAGATAAATTACAAAAATCCTTTTTGGCATGTCTTCCATGAAATATAAGACTGTTGAAAACTACATATGTACTGCATGCATAGCAGATGGTAGCTACATATAAAGCATAGCTATACTTTCAGTAATATCAATGTTTGGGTGAAAACTTATTTTGTGTTTAAGATATGGTCATGTAGTTACTACAAGAGAAGCCATTCTATTTATGTATCTAATGGTTCTGTGGTCATTAAGATGGAACAGTAGCTATTAGCAATGAATGCAATATAGCTAGTTACATGTAGGTACTTAGCTAAAACATTGGTAGCAAACGAAACAGCCCATGTAACACTAATAATTATTATGGTTATACATATAATTGCTTCAGGCGACAGCTTGGCAATCACAACATACATAATCACAGAGGAACCACAAATCCACAAATTAGCACATAATATAGATAATAAACCATGTGCCTCCTGTAGTGCTTTTGATCCTTAAATACTGGCTATTCAATTTGTTATGGTTGATCACATACCAGTGATCAGCCATAATTAATCAGATAGACAAGTAGCTACTACTGAAACACTCAACAGTATGGCTATATATGTACTCCCTTCACCCCACACTAGAAAATGCTGTAAACGAAGCTATGTGTATAGCGTATCGAACCTACGTACTAATGTGACCCGGCATGAGAAAACAGGGCTATGTGTGCATAAAATTTGACCATGCACATTTTGGACTACAAAATTAAATACATAACTTCATGTATATATACATACACATGGGAGCTAGTCCAGCACAATTTTCACCTTTTATATAATTAAGCAGATTTTCATAGGGAACCTAATGCAGTTTACAAATTTTGTAAATCTTATTCAGTAATGGAGATACATACCATAATATGAATAGGTGTATTTTGTGTACATAAGCCAGGTTTTCTCATGCCGGGTCACATATGCTCCCTTTATTTAAATTTGTCTGGTACGTATCTTCATCACCACATTAAAATGAGCTACAAACTGCCAACCCAATAATGTAACACTATGAACTATACATAGCCACCACCATTAATAAAACTACTGTAGCAATTTCGGACAGGAGTGGTCGACAAGCATTAAGTACTGGCTATAGGGCTAACCGTATATGTATCTACAATAGTTAGCTATGTATATGAGGTGTTATATAAAATTATATTGATTACATATCCCGATATTGATGTCAACATCATGTTTATTGTTGGTAGGGTTGTACATCTAAGGTCAACTACATATGTATAATAGCAGTATACATTATTTTATGGCCTTACAAAACTGTAAACTAGTGTTGTTTTAGTTAATCAAAGCTAAAACTAAAAGTAGTTTTAGTAAGACAATTTTATTTTAGTTAACTAAAACTAAAACTAAAATAAAATCCATGTCGGTACTAAAACTAAAACTAAAACTAAAATATAATTCAAATTGGTGCTAAAACTAAAACTAAAATTAAAATCAGGATTAAACTTAAACTAAAACTAAAATAAAATTCAAATCAAGGTTGAACTTAAATCAGTAAAACTAAAGTTTAAGATTTCATGTATTTCAAAACATTTCATAAAGATTTAAAAGATTTTTATAGGTATTTCAGAGATTTAATGAATATTTCATAAAGATTTCATAGATTTTATGCACAAAACTTTCACAGATTTCATAAATAATCTATAAATATCACTAAAACTAAAAGTATTTGGTAATTTTATTACAACTAAAACTAAAACTAAAATATATTTTGTAAGCGTTACTAAAACTAAAACTAAAAGGAATTTATAAATCTAAAACTAAAACTAAAAGAATTTCATAAAACTAAAGCTAAAAAACTAAAAGAATTTCATAAATCTTACTAAAACTAAAACTAAATCTAAAAGGATTTATAAGTATTACTAAAACTAAAACTAAAACTAAATCTAAAAGGATTTTATAAGTAGCTATTACTAAAACTAAAACTAAAACTAAAAGAATTTTATAAGTCTTACTAAAACTAAAACTAAAACTAAAAGAATTTCATAAGTCTTACTAAAACTAAAACTAAAATGTTTTATCTACGTAACTTACTATAACTAAAACTAAACCTAAAATTACAAGGGTTGGCTAACCCTCCCACACCTATGTATGCCAATCACTTACAGGTAAGAGTTATCCTATAAATTAAAAACTTTTGTCAGCAGACAACTAATTATATGTACAGAGATCAACATCCTCCGTAAAGCAGGTTGGCACTTGCCTAAAGATTAGTGCCAGTGTTTATATAAGGTACGTATAGTTTCATTAGAATATTTAAAAATTAAAAATTTTAATAAGGTGAGTAGGGATCACTCTTGCAATGCTAGCTAAAAAAAGTAAGGAAACAAGGGAAAAGATTTTCAAGTGGCATGAGTGAACATTAAAGATTCTAGCATGAGATAATTTATAAAAGTTTAATCCCTACATTTGGCTTACTCTTAATACTGAAAATGAGCCAAAAGTAGGGATTAAACTTTTATAAATTATATCTCATGCTAGAATCTTTAGTGTTCTCTCAAGCCACTTGAAAATCTTTTCCCTTGTTTCCTTACTTTTTTAGCTAGCTTTGCAAGAGTGATCCCTACTCACCTTTTAAAATTTTTAATTTTTAAATATTCTAGTTTGTTTGCTTTTTATAGCATACTTGCAAAAGTAATCGCCTTCCAGGCACCAAAATATTACTTAATTGTTTTTACAAGCGCATGTTAAAAACAGCGTTAACATTGCGGAGCAGCTGCATTGTAGTAAAATACATTCGAAAATATGTTGTCTAAGTTATATATCGGCACGTACTCTATAGTTCACAATGCAATAAAGTTCACGCAAAACACCTCGTCTGTTCATAGTATTTAACGGCGGGCGCATTACTAATTATGTCACGTGTGTAAGTGGCTGTTTTGGTGACGTAAAAGCAGAAGGTGCAAGTTTATCGACATCTTCTTTCATAATTTTCTTGCCTTTCTACAAGCTAAATGAAAGATAGCGAGGGATGAAAAGAAACAGTAAGACGCAGTGGATGAATCTTCAGCGGAACAGCAGTTTCGTAAATCGGACATGATTTCCTTTGTTGTGTGAGAAATCTGGAGCCATACCCCTAGTGCTAGTGGGTTTTACGGCAGTCCGGCAGGCAGGCAGGCCGGCAGTCAGACCAAATACTGGTAGGTTCGAAAATTTTTAAAATTCTCTACCGATCGCACTGTTAGGATTTTCACGGAGTTTAACGAAGGAACGGTGTTATCATAGAGTAACCAATGTATTCCGGTCGGTTTTTTTCGGGTAAGGTGTATTGTTAGGCGTGTTGTGGAGGCGCAAAAAAGT
The DNA here is from genome assembly GCA_963930835.1 of Spongia lamella. Lineage (NCBI taxonomy): Eukaryota > Metazoa > Porifera > Demospongiae > Dictyoceratida > Spongiidae > Spongia > Spongia lamella. The sequence continues at coordinate 9,843,896 of OZ005747.1, forward strand.
GGGACGCCATGTTTTTTCGTGTCGATCCTTACTATTAAGTACTATCGTACTTTTTTTAAATTAGAAGGGAAGACTACATCAGTTAAAAATAACTGCTCTTCAGCAGTGCCCTATAACATACAACAAACAACTAATAAACAATTAGCTATACAATGACTTACATAATAATTTAAAACATTTTAAACTATTTGCTGAGCATAGCTAAATTCTGATTATTAATATTGTTCCAGGCTACCGCTCCTCTATTAAACAAACTTCTCTGTCCATAAGTGGTCCGCATCCTAGGAATAAATAGGTGATAGCTGTTTCTACTAGCATGACCAGTAACATTCGCAGAATTAGTAAACATATCCCGAAGGTAAACAGGGACAAGCTGGTGTAAAAATTTGTACACTTGAATAATTGAATGAAAGTGGCGGCGTTCTGCCAAAGTGACTTTAACAAAACCAGTATCATTAGACATGTGACCAACAAATCTAGCATGTATTCGCTCCATAGATTTTGAAAGTGATGCAGTTGGAGGAGCCCACACAACGTCACAATAATCAATAACAGGAAGAATAAAACTATGATACAGTTGGAATAAAATTGCATCAGATAAAGGCAGCAAACGATATAGACAGTGCACCTTCCCTTTAATCCTCCTAAGGACATATTTAGTATGCTTCCGCCAAGTTAACTGCTGATCAATAAAATTAATAAACCCAAATACTTGGTGCATGGAACCTGAGTGAGAGTCTGTCCACTAATGTGAATAGTTACATTTTGATGGTTTATCTTTTGTCTAGAGCCGATAAACATCACAGGTGACTTAGATACATTAATAATACAGGTAGCTAGTTATACCGTACGTATATACGTATATTTGATTATTAACATTTTAGCTAGGTGAAAAATCAATAATGTTGATAGGACATCATCTGCACCATTAAGTACCAGTCATTCGGCTAATTAAACAGTAAATTTCCTTGATAACATGTTAGCTAAATGTTATGTGTACCAATTCATCCCACTTCAACTTTACATTACGTACAGTAGCTATGTATACAATATTATACATACATTATAATTATTGTAACATCATTATAATAATCATAGTACGTAGTTAGTCTACAAAGCCCTTAGCTATGTAGCTATAACCTAAAATTCTTTCTTACATGCAGTGCCTTAGCTATCACTACCGATACAGCACACCACAGTATTATATCTTATTACTAATGTATAGCTAACCGCTTAAACGTACATATTTAAACAAGCTTATTGTTCAAATCCAAGGCTCTACACACGTATGTTGTTTTAGAAACCTAAGGAATGTTACATAATCACCAAGGGTGTAGCCTGAGGTGATTATGTAATATTTCAAAGGTTTCTGAAACAATGTAGAATTGACTGATTTGAACACTTACTAACCAATTTAGATTGTGACTCTCTAGCATCCATTTCGTATGAAAATTGTATTTATAGCTACTTGACTTATGTACCTTTACAGGATGGTTAGACTAAATTAAACTACCATAGAAACAAGTTTTCCAATGAAAAACCACATTCACTACACTGTATGGCTGAGTGGTTAAACAATTAAATTTTAAAGATCTCACTTGAGTATTGCATTATATAAACTTCTTTCCCACTGAAGCCATACATCAAAGGATTTTACTATACTACAGTACTACAGGTATATATCAGTTATTGCCAGGTTATTGTACAGTAAGGTATGAGGTGTTTAACACCATAACACATCAGCAATTTCTTTTATAAGTCAAAGCTTTCTTGAAGTCTTTGGTGGGAAAGAAGCCAGTTATATCACAGTAGTCATAGGATATCTTTGTTCTACTCCTACTGTGATATAACTATAACTTAATTATCACTAAAACATCAAACAATGTTATGTATGCCATAAAATTTCTTGTATGGTTTCACTAAAATGTTTTTATCACTCTAATTATGCAACACTATATCATCGTATATCTGTACGTATCTACGTACTTTTTCAGATGAGCACATTCGACAAATACGTAACACAAATCTGCGGTTTCTGCCTGTATTTATGTATGCTGCAGTCAAAAAAATTGATAAGCAGTTTTGAGTGTCAATTAACGGATTACCTTCAAGTCAAGTTAAGACTGGTTGTAAAATTTTAAGCACAGTAGCTAGCCACATGGATGTGGGTGGTTTTGTCACATACATATTATATAGAATTGTGTGCTAACAAGCATTACTTGAGTAATACCATTACCACATTGTTGAAAGACATTAAATGGCTTAACAAAACAGACAGGAAATGTTGTTCAATCGCAAGTAATGTAGTGATGTGCAAGTACAGTTAATTGTTACATGATCATAGTCTATATATAGTAGACTTGCATCAAAAACCAATAAAAATATTTGGTAAAAGTTGTATAACAATCATTACTTGAGTGAGGCCATTACCAAATATTGAAAGATATTCAATGGCTTAACAAAACAGACAGGAAATGTTGTTCAATCGCAAGTAATGTAGTGATGTGCAAGTACAGTATGATAAGACTTGCATCAAAAATATTTGGTAAAAGTTGGCACAGCTTGTATTTGACAAAACAGTCACATTATTGCTGAATACATTAGCATGAGCCAAATAAACATGTGTCAATAATAGCAATAGAACTTCTAAGGGTTCATTTCACATGAATATTTGTGCACTTGGTATTAAATTAACTGTCTCAAAAAAGAATCTGTTCTTACAATGTAAAATTGCTACAATAGGTAGCTAGCTACATAGCTACGTAGCTAACTGATTTACACATATTCCAGTACTAGCTACGTATATGTACATACGCTAGCTGTACATATACATAAGTTTAAACTACATAGTTACGTAGACAAACTAAAGCCTCAAATTCTAAATATTTTTACTCGATGGGCATGCATGCATGAGGCAATTTGACATAGTAAGTAGCTACATATGTACGTACATACATAGCTACATACATACGTAGCTATGTACGTACTAGTCTATATGTATATACATATGTATATACGTATGTATATACATAGAAACGTTTGTAAAATGCATAATTATGAAATCTGATCAATCAAAATCTCATTAATAATGAACTAATTTTGATAGCTACTCCATTAAATTCCTGTAATAATTGATCACAGTGATAAAGACAAAATATTTACTAATTTGCATTTATCTCCCAATGAATCCACACTTAAAAGATTTATAGGGTGACTAATCTGATATATCACATTGCGGTCAGGTTGATAACTGGATAGCTATCACCTAATAAAAAAGCTATGAAAGTCAAAGTTATATTTATATAATTTAACCTACCCTTTTAAGGATAATAAGGCAGCCAGCTATTCGTTGTACAAAAGGAAAGCTTTGATAGCTAGCTAGCTATGTAGTCTAGATCTTTGGGAAATAAGCAAGTTATAATCGTACACTCGTATGATATCTTTGTTATTAAAGCTTGTCCTCAGCTTTGCTCAGAGACTCCTGTAACAACAAGTATCTTACTCATACCTGGGTTATAACTCTAACCAAGAGTAAATAGAGTAAATAATAGATACATAGTACACTACTCCCTAGCTGAAATGGACATTGAATTACTATTATACCGAGAAGAACAACTGTCCTCTCTACCCCTCAAATTCAGTCATGCACTTCTACAACTTTGAATCCTCATGAATTGAAGACAGTTTTACGAATTATAAGCACATACATTGCCTCTTTAACACTGTTATATGCATTCTGATTTAATAGAATGTTATATATATAAGGAAGTTATTAGTAATCTGTGATACGGCAAATTATACATAAATATCATGTAGCTAGCTATCATCATAAACTAGTGCTGAAAGGAATAATCGGATATTCGGACTATTCATTTGAAATAATGATATTCAAATAGTTTGAAACCAATAGAATATTCGTTTTTCTATTTAAAGCCTTACATTTATCTAGTATAGCAATTTGTTTGCTTGTTTCTATTGCATAATGGATATTTGACTAAAGGTTCTATAATTTTTACTTTTTAGTTTTTACTTTTTAGTTGATTTCTTTTGATACCAGCTAACCTGATAGTTGCTTCATCAGAGGTATTCAGTCATTGCTTGGTTTTGGACAATAGATTAATCGGTATTCGTTCGAATTGGGAACCAGGATTTATCCATTCACCAAAATTTCCCCCTGTCAAATGATTATGCTATACAATAACATCATGAGGAAGTCACATAAATTAAGACTCATTAGTCATCACTGAGAAGTGAATTACAATGCGTAATCTTTTATACTCTAGTGATACAGTGTGTGGAACCCCTTTAAGATAGACACCAGTGAGGATTAACTTTTGACCATTAAAAAGGTATCGTTAATTCAGGGGTTTTTCTCATACTTTTGAGGACCTATGTACATTATACTTATCAATTCTACTACCGTTGATATACATAGCATAGTTTATTGTAATATGAGGGGGAGGATACAGTATTGTATCTTTCATAAATTGTATTGAGTGTACTGTGAAGTACAGGACTGTGTTTAACAAAACACAGTCCAGTTATTGTAATTAATACTGCAGTCCTTAGTTCTTACCCAGGTACGTACATATACTAGAGAGTATTAATCTAAATTTAGTGGGAAGGGCATTTATACATTTACGTCACCCACAAAATTACATTGCACCTGCTGTGTATTACATGTTTGGTATTTCCAACAATCACAGCCCAATACTCTTGCCTTCAACAAAAAATGTTATTGACAAATTCTAGGGAGTTTCCAGAAACCCCTGGAACTCCATCCCTAGCAAATAATGGTACCACTAGTGCAAATCATGGGTACTTAGCTATCAGTACAGAAAGTGGTAGCTACATGCCAAAGCATGTCAGGGCCAGTGGCGTAGCCAGACCCGGGCCTACTAGGGCCTGTGCCCTACCATAAACTTCCCAGGCCCTACCATCACCAGGTCAGCAAGACTCACGTGATTCTTCGATACAAAGAAAGCAGACGTACATGGTTTCTCTAACAGTGCTAACACAATCGAGCGCAAGATCCAGCATGGTAATCAAGTACGAATCAATTAGAATTGAAATTAAGATGCTCACGAGATACGCTTTCAAATTTTCAAAATGGAGGAGGCAGTGTGCGCACTGCATACACGAGGCATACCAGTCCAGTAGCACAGGTGTAATAACACAAGTAAGCTTCTGGATTTAACGAAGCATTTTTGTTTTCTGCTTGAACTTGCAGCCTATGTTGTGCCGCTTTGTGTGATGCCAGCCAAGTGAGCTGACAGCCGTAAGCCGTTTAGTGATGGATATACCGTACCGAGTGTGGTTAGAAGGCCATTCAGCTGAGAGTTAATGATACAGCATTATTGTCTACTAAATCACTGGAATGATGTGGCTGTGAAAGTGTGAATAAACCCGTGTAGATGTGTTCCGTGGCCGAAAAGATGACAGGCGTAGTTTCAGTTTGTGAATTGTCAAGACTGCACCTAGCTGTTGTTTCTCCGTGAAGGTCGGTGTGGCTGGCATCATGCAGTGAAAAGAAAATATTGCTCATAGCTTATGTGATACACGTGACCATCGTAATGCATTCCCACAATCGATAACCATGCACAATAGTCACATTTATATACATGCTTCGTAGCATAGTTTATGCATGTTAGCTACTAGTTTCATGCATTTAGAATATATGTTTTAGACAATTTGGTCTTATGATTATTTAAGCCTTGTTAATGCAGCCACCCTAGGGACCAAAATAACTGGCTCTTAATGAGGTGACCTTATTAGTTAATTCAACCAAGCAAAGAAGTGACCTCATAATAGGAAGATCCTCATAACTGGTCACACCAACTCAAAGAAACTTACAGTAACAGCATTTTGAGCATAACAATTAATCTAGTAAATGGGCGACTGATAATATTGCACCTGTTGATATTCCTTTTCTATCCAATGCAGTGTGATATAAATCATATAATACGTCTAACAGATCTAAAAATCACACAAGCCATCCATTTATTTGCTTTTTGCAAAAATGGAATGTTACTTTCAAATCCTGGGATTTTGATATTTCTATTTATTTACAAACGAACTCTTAGAATTCAAATATTTGGTATATTCGTTTTAGCCCTACCAAATTGCTTGCTCAAAAGCATCGCATCACATGAACAAAATGATACTTAAAGGACTGTGTTGTGTTGTGCAATAAAAAAGCATCCCATTTGTATGTATGCATAGCACTATATCCCATTTAATGAAACCATCAAAAACAAAAGTTTAAATAATAACAAGGAAAATGAGAGCCAGTGTGAATACAAACATACGTCAGTACATAACAGAGTATCAATTAACAGACAAGGCCCCCCACATGTGAATATGCTAAACAGTAAACACATATACTAAACAGCAAACACATATATGTACATATTAAAAAGAAACACTTAATTCACATACGTATACACACATTGAATAATTTCAACTGGCAATATGTGTGGTAAAATCTTTATTGATGATCAAGTTGTCCACTCATACAAAATAAGTATTTGGATACCAAAGAGGGTACTTTGCCCCCTGAGTTAGGCCTCAATGATAAACTTGCACTTAGTCGATCAGCACCTGCGCTCAACAGTCAATTAAAGTCCTGCATCCTGAAAATCTTGATTTGCACCCTGAATTCTTTTCTAGAAAAAATCCTGTTTGTACACACGTGGGTGTTTATTTTTAAAGTACATACATAGCTACAAAATTACCAAGTGCAAGATAGCCATAAAATATAGTTATGTACATAATTAAATATGCTTAAACATAAGGTTATGAGAGGAGCTACCCAGATATCAGACCAGGGGTGTTTTGTATTGTAATGACACTTAATGAAAGAATTAGTGCGTTATTATAACTTCAAGGTTTTTGAGATTTCCAAAGGTGGAATGGGAGGAGAGTGCTTCAGCCCCCTCAGCACCCCTCTAAATCCGCCACTGTATTAGTGTTGTGCGGTATTACCGAAAATATATCGATAATTCGGTAAATTTAGATATACCGTGGTGGGCTCGATATCGGTATCGAACTGTGCTTATATCGATAAATACCGCTGCATCGATATAATCAATAAATCCGGTAAATACCGATGCTAGCTACTGGTACCGCCAACTCTCGATATGATCTTTCGTTCGGTAATCCATAGATATTATATACTATACCGTACAGTATACGTAGTATATAATATCTATGGGTAATCGCCACGGTAATTAAGTAATAGAAGCTATAACTGCAGCTGCTGGTTACTGCCCGCTGCAGTGGCTGCAAAGCAAAACCATTAGTCGTGCAATTGCGTTATCGTATCCCTCAGATTGCACCACGACACGTGACCACTTGAAAATGGCGTCAAATACATAATCGGAACTTGAAGACGAGGTTGAAGAGACGGAAGAGGCTGGGCCGGATGTTATAATAGTAGAATCGGTTAATGCAAAAGGGAAAAGTAAAGAGAGTGCAGTATGGCTTTACTTTGAAAAGACAGAGGAAAGGAGTGGATCTCAGAGTCAGGCTCAGCGCGTGGCCAATTGTAAGGAATGCGGGAAAAGCATTAAAGTTGTGAAAGGAAATACTTCTAACTTAATGAGCCACCTGAAGACAAGGCATTCTAAAATATATGACGAAGTGAGACGGAAGACTGATGAAAAGCGCAAAAGTAAACAACCAAGCAGTCAGTCCAGGGTGCTGAAGAGACACACGCAACAATGCCATAATTGTTATTACATGATTATAATAGTATATTAACTGATACATTAAATTAAATTAAATTATAATATTATTACAATACAATACAATAATACCGATGTTGATACCGATACCGAACATTGACAGCAATTATCGTACCGGAAAAATACCGACTGCCAAAATCCAATACCGCACAACACTACACTGTATATGGTATACTCTCCATTCTATATATTATGGTATATACTACTACTCTTTATAATTATACATATCGTATAGCACAAAACTTTGGCGGATCAGTGCCCAAAGTAATTTTGGCAGAGAAAACATTGGCGGATTGGTCATTTTCAGTGCACTGGAGATAGATCTAGTGTATGTATTATTAGAGTGTTTCAGTAAAACTCCGTATTTGTTTTGATTTATATTCAATATTTGTAAAAGTAACTGTTTAAAATGTATCTTAGAACATGAAACTACTCACCAAGTACTTACTGTAGTTTTAGTATTGCTAGTAGTGTAATGGGGCACTACATATGAAGCACTTTTTATTAATGCCCACTTTATTTCAATAGCTAGCTAGAGCTTGTGCAAAATCGTGGTGAAAGAAAACTTTGGCGGATTGGCTATCAACCGCCAAAGTTTTCTCCCGCCAATGTTTTGTGCTATACGGTACATCAAAATGATTATAATAAATAGCCAAATTTTTTCATAATTATAATTATGGTATGTGTATGGTATTACAATGCAGACCCTTAAGATTTTGTTTTGTATAACTATGTACGTAGGTTGTTATGTACATAATAAAAACTATGTACATACACTATAGTGGGAACGTAGCTATATAATGTAGAAATATTAGGAACAAAAGGTTGATATAAAAGGAAATTTTGGGATCAGTAAATGCAATCCTTTGAATAAAAGATTGTTAAGTAGCTGAAATAACAGCTACTCTAAAACCTTTTATTACAAGTATGCAGACTTAGCCAATATAGCTGATATCACTAAATAAAAACCTTTTATTAAAACTTTGCAGATTTAGCAAGTATAGCTGGTACCACTGAAGCTTTGTAACCAAACTATATGGAAGTACGTAGTAGAAATCATAGGGGATACCAAAACAGTCACTACAAATATTTAGTTACGGTTCATCTTATACAATATTGTTCATACAGTCAAGGTAATTTCATATAGCTATAATCAAGGTAATTCGCAGTAATTATTTTACAAAACAATCAAGGTAATTTTCTAAAAAATGTAACTAATCAAGATAATTTATTACAATCAAGGTAATTTTCTAGTGCTTTATCCCACAATTTCACAATAGTTAGAAATCAAATTAACTTCATAGTATTTTAAGTTCTCCTTTTTCAACAGCACCTTTCAATGACTTTATTATTTCACTGTGCTCAGGTCCACATCCATCAAAACTAATGACATAACTTTGTCAGCTGTAGGATATTACAGTACCTTTAAACCATGTTGTGGAAGTGTGGCTATCGTCATCATAAAATTCGACGGTGATGCGTGTGCCAATCGCCCTGCTTCCATTAGGTATCTTCTTGATCTGTAGCAAAGAATGCTTTTCAGATGGCTTTGATGGCTTGAACTTTTTCTGTCTTGGCTTTGCTTGGTAGGAAATAGTCACATTCGCTTCCGTAGCTAACTGCAATATAGCTTGGCGTTTATCCTCCAAGTAAATATGTTCTACCAAGGGCTTCAGTGAAATCAGTTTTGTGCCATCAGGAATGCTCTGTCGGTTAATTGATTCAACCGGGTTAGTGGTACCAGGAAATTTATCCCAATCTTCATCTTCAAGCAAGCTGTATGCCTTACTTAGCTTTTGCAGTATGCGAGGAGCTCTCCACCAATCTGTCCAAGTTTGAATTTTTTCCAATTCCTTGTGTCCCGATCATCAAATCCAGAATACATATCCTGTGGAAGGTGTAAAGAAATGGTATCCAAAGATTTCATTCCACAAAGAACATCAAATTCGCCCTGAACAACATCTGTTGATAATTCATCAGAGATTCTTCTTGCAATGTGCATAAAAATATGATACCCTGGCGATGAACTTGATGAGTTCACTCGTTTAGCTACTCTCATTGCTGATTACAAAAAATGTATACGGCATCCACGTAAAATGCACACTATACCTTTACCAAAGCTTGCTTGAAAAGCATTAGCTTCTGCATCTGCAAAATCCACTAAGATTTCTTTATATGAAGTAGTAATATTGTAGTTTTTGTGCTGCTTCTTCACATTTCCAGCCAATACAGATAATGCTTTACCAATTGATATGGCATCTTTGCAATTTAAATGAGCTCTGCCACATGCAATATACTTTGTCGAAATGCTGTTTTGGCAGACAATATTCAGAAGATAAGGGAAGAATTGGCAGCCTGTGTAGTCAATATCTACAAACAAAACATATGCTACCGACCACTGATGTGCTTGAAAGGGAGACTGGAACTGTCTCTTTCGACCAAAATTGTATGCATCATCTCCTTCTAATTGGTACTTACCTACCAATTTACTAACAGCTTCAGCATTTGACAAAGTAATGGTACCATCAATACGGTCTTTAATTGATGGGAAGGATACCACAACCTTGAAAGGATTAACTCTATCATTGTCCACTTTGTCAATCTCTCTTCTTGCCTTACTTACCACAGCTCTGACCCGATCAATGTTAGCAGCTGCTAAAGATGCTTCCATTGGTTGATAATTTAACCCAATACCTTTTTGCATGTCTTTTGGAGTAATTTTGATGTTGCTTTTAACCATGTTAGTAATGTCCTGAAGGACTACTGGAGATATTTTCCATTCTGATGGTGGAGGATGGTTGTGAATGTAGTCATTCTTTTCAGCATTGAAAACTACAAACCACCTCCTTCTATCTTCTGTTGGATTTAGCGGATATATGTATACTACATAGCAACTACATGGGCCTGAAGAAACTAAAGTCATTGTAGGGTGGTCTTTACATCTGTTGATCTTTTGCTTGGTGGACACAACGTATGAACACCCTTCCTTTCCACACTTCTTCACTCCGGAACAATATGATCGATTTGCCAAAAGCCGAGTTTCCTCGCCATTTACAGCTGCAGAAATCTCCTTCACTTTAGTCTGAGATCGTGAGAATTGTATACAGTTTACTAACCAATGTGGATCATTGGTAGCACCACTTTGGGAAAAGCAATCATCAAAGTAAAAGCAAATGTCTTTATTCTTGAATTCCTCTCCAAATCCTAAATACTTTAGGCAGTCCACTGTTCCTTCTATCCACAATGAATCCAAAGCAGCAGTTAGATGAGGTTTGAGCTGAGCCCCATGATTGTGAATTGGCTTCTTCATCGGCTTGCTGTGAGTTACTCCTAGTATAATCTCAGCCATGTTGGAATATGGAATTACTGAGACAACATAACAGAATGCGGAGTGTAAATAAACGATTCACCAGATTTAGATAAAACATACCTTCGGTGCACTTCATAATGGCTGTCAAATAGCCGGAATGTAAAAGAAAGATCTAAAAAACCTAGGTGCACTGCCACATACAGAATTTTATGCCACGTAGACTGTAACATATTTAATCCCTTTACCATTACTCCACATCCCCAGCATGAATTAGACCTGTGGGAATTATGCTCCAAATTTCTATCATTATTCTATTCCGAATTTCTCCCAAAATTTCATCAATATGCTTATTTTTATTCTTTTTATGCTTCTGACTTCATCATTATTCCCCAGTTACAGTTGATTAATAAATTCCATTTAATATACAATAACCAGCAAAACAGTATTACTTATGCAAAAAAGAACTGCACACAATTATTTATTAACTTGACTGTCAATAACTGCATTATTATACTTACAATTTTGTCATAGGTGGTGTTCAACGACTATTATACTGCAGCATTAAGGACACCTCTATGTAGTCTTGTAATGCACTTAGCTGCTGGCAGTTGAAAGAAGACTTCAACAATGAAAAGACCCGCTCAGACGCCGCTGATGATGGCTGTACTAGTAATACTTTACGGGCAGCTGCTGCCCAGCATGGTAATTCAGACTAATACGATGCCACCATTGGAGAATATCAATTTCAGGATCCAGGTCAATTACTTTGGCTAGATAAGTAGGAAGCTCCTGCTTAAGTCCATCTAGGACCGCCTGTGAATTTAAAAATGGGAAAGCTTTAACAGTATTAACAGCCTCAGCATCTGGTTGAATGTCCTTCAATCGTTGTGGAGAAAAATATCTGGCTGCTTTAAATGCTAAAAGTGAGTCTTTTAGGTTGGAATCAAACATCTTGTTAAAGTAATCAAGTGCAGGTTGCACACGTGCTGTCGCATAGTGGATAATGTTTTGCTGTAAAGCTTGATTTGAATTTGTTCCAGTAGATCCTCTTGAGTGTAATGGACGGAAAACTCTTTGAAGTAAACTCTTATCGCTACTACTACACAACCTCCTAGCAACAGCATTGACATTAGGAATGTGCCCAGCACGAATTGTGGCCCTGACAATTTCTATTTTCTCATAGGCTTCAAGGACTAAAGGACCATCTCCTTCAAGCGCGTAAGTTGCAGTTACAAATGGTTTTCCCCAGTCAAGTATGGCAGCAAGCTCCACTTCAAGCTGGGCCCTCTTCTGAGGATCAGTAAAAAAGGTCATCAGTTTTGCAGTAGTGGTAGCAGAACCAAGACCATCTCGTCGCAAAAATGGCAAAACATCTCCAAATTGTACTGATACTTGTTCAATAACTTCCCAACGGCTCCACCAGCGTGTTGGACTATAAGTTGCCATTGATTTTCCTGTCTGGTCAAGCCACAAAAACCTTGTTTTAGGACTATGAGAAAACAAGCTAATCCAACTTATGATAAATTCAGAGAGATTTGGTGTATTAAAGTGTTCTCCTACGCTGTCAATGGTATGAGACAAGCAGCCAATGCTCAAAAGGTTAGGATATACCACCTTGAGAGTACGAGAAGCTGTTTCATTAACAGCTGCCCTGTCTTTCATGGCAGCTAACAAAAGGTCGGTTGAAATACCATATTTCACTGACAGAACCGAAATTAGTTCTCTAGCTAGTTACTCACCAGTAACACTCTTTACCAACAATTGAAGACGAACTAGACATTGCACAATCATCCAATCAGAATTTACATAGCGAATGACAATAGCCAATGCTTCCCCTAAGCGGGTCGTGCCATCAAAGATAACTGATACATCTTTACCATTGATCTTTTGTTGAATTTTTTCAAATTCTTCTTTGTGAATAAATGGTATCAAGTCATGCATGTTTCTTCTGTCTGTGAGACAATACCCAGTCTCCTCAAAAAGCTCTCTAAATAACTCAACTTTGTTTAGCGGGACTCCAGCACGAAGGAAAGCTGAAACAACCTTGACACGAAACACCTGTGTGTCCTCAGCTATGTTCTCACTAACCATATGGGTTTCTTCATTGTAATTATTTAGTTTCTTTGCAATATCTCTCTCCCTAGCTTCCTTTCTCTTCAGTCGTTCCTTGCCATCTTTGTGCTTTTGTGACTTCAAATGATTAACAAGACTTGAGCTTTTCAGACTCAACTCTTCCCTACAAGCTGTACAAAACAGCTTGCCATGTGAAATACTAAGGCTATCATTCAGATATTTCTTTACACGGTCTTGTGGCTTTACACCCTTAGGCTCAGACTTAATCGAGGAAGAGGGTTTGGTTTTCTTGCGCTTTCCAGCCGGGTTGCACTGTAGTTTTCTTTTTCTAGTTAAATCTGATGGTGTGGGCGCTTTAAGAACACTCAATAAGCTTATGGCACTGGTTGAACTAGTAGAATTACCCGTTTCAGCAACATTGTCATTGCCTGCCCCTACGGACGATGGTTCACCTTGTTCTTCCTCACTTTCCAGCACCCCACTCAGTTCAGCATCGCTATCGTTGCTTACTTCAGAATCACTAATGTTTACTTCATCTAACACAGTGCTAGACGATAGAACACTTGATGGAGGATTCTTTCTTGCTGATGTAGCCCTCGATGTAGCCATAGCACATGCCACCACGTGAATTCTTATATATTCAGGCGACTGGAAGTGAGCACTCACGTGATTTACGAAGGAGAAGCCGTCCGATCGATATGCATTATGTAAGTAGCTGCAATCTATGCTGCAATGTATTGTTTTCTGTTGCTTGGTTTGTCTTGAGTTTGTTAAATGTGCAGATTATTCACGCATTATTCTCGTTTATTCGAATTATTCCCAAATTATGCTAGAATAATTCCGGCATAGCTTCTGCCATCAATATTCCCGAAAATATTCCCGCATAATTCCCGCAGGCCTAGCATGAATCATTGTTATCGAGTAAGTCAACCATTTCTGCAAAAGAACAAATGTATCGTTCATTTATTCGTAACAACACAGCTGTCAGTAGGGTTTTAGTAACTCCCTGAAAACCTACATTGTTTAAGGCTTTGATTGTTTGAAATAACAGCAGTCAATATATCAAAACTTTCCTGGCAGATAGCATCAGATACGTGACAAACTGCACAAAGGGGAGCATTAGCTGTAAAGCATGTTGGAGGATCATTGTCATCTGCACCACCATAAAAATGGGACAACGCCCAAGAAAGGCACTTTCCATGGTACAGAGAGTAAATGAACCTCCAACTCTTTTCATACGTCGACAGCACGTCTGCTTTACCCAACTGCATTGAATGGTCTTCCTCCGGACAGTCTAAAGCTGATTTTAACCACAACCCTAGCCTTTTGTCGTCTATATACTCATTGAATAATGAAATTCCATTTGCCTTTGCACCAGGCCTTCTACCTGCTCTGCCCATTTCTTGAAGCAATACCCCAAGATTTCTGGGGCAACCTATTCTAATGACCTGTGAAACATTGGGGTTGTCCACTCCTAATTCGTAAGATTCAGTGGCAACAAGAATGCTTATTTCTCCACACAAAAACTTTCTATTTACCTGCTTTCTGTCATCAACTGTCATTTGTCCTGTGTACTTACCAGCCTTGTAGCCATTCAGTCGGAGCTTCTCTACTACTTCTTCCACATCTTTGACAAAGTCCAAGTATACTACCGTTGAATGTCCGTCCAACACTGGTTCAATTGCAGATACGGTTTTCTCCCACATAGTATTACTAGTAGCAGTTGATTGATGATTGTTTTCTTCATCATTGCTTTCTTCATCTAAAATCTCAATTTCCATGCTACTTGATTTACATCTCTTGTAACGAAGCAGGCTTAGCTCTAAATTATCCCTGTGTACTCCCTTTGTTAGCACTACACATTGATCATTGTGCAAATATTCTTGCTGCAGTTTTTCAACCTGGCAACCAGTTAGTGTTGCAGACATTGCAATTATAGGACATGGTAGATTTTCAACTGCTTCATGTCATTAAATGCAGGGCGATAAGAATACATACGATCAAAGATCTTATGGGCTTCATCAATAGTAATCAGGCAGAATCTTTCCTTCTTGCTTAGTACGGTAGAAAATTGACCCTTTGTTCCAACAAAGGTGGATGTAGCTGGTGTGCCAAACAAGTATTCAGGTGTGCAGAAAGCTAC
Organism: Spongia lamella; assembly: GCA_963930835.1. Lineage (NCBI taxonomy): Eukaryota > Metazoa > Porifera > Demospongiae > Dictyoceratida > Spongiidae > Spongia > Spongia lamella. Next base: position 9,859,167 of record OZ005747.1, read on the forward strand.
AGTTGGCTCATCATTAGAGGTTTCAAATACCCGGTGGTAGTTAGCAGACTTGCTACTACCAGCTGCTCTACCCAAGGCTATAGCTTGTATACCCCTTTTCTGCAAACTATCAACTTGGTTGGTTATGACAGATACAGCAGATTCTACCACCAAAGATACCTTACCTGGAGAGCAAAGTGCAGGAATAACAAAACACAATGATTTTCCATACCCAGTAGGCTGCACTAATATTGCATCTTGTCCATGTTTGACTGCTGCTGCACATTCAATTTGAAACTGTTTAAATTCTGTAATTTTTAGTACATTTTTAACTTTTTGCATGTCCACATTGTGTTCATGATTACGTGTGGAATTATTGTTGTTCATTTCATTCTCAGTTGCAGGAACAGAAGAGTTAGAATGTAATAACTGAGCATTTACTACAGGCTGAGAATTTGTACAGTCCAACATGCCGCTTTTTGAACTATCAATAGATGTGTCTAGATCGTGGCCATCTCTACTTGCATAAATATATGAATGACTAGTGCTTGGACTGTCAAGAGTCTGAGAAGAATTTTGTTTGCTCATTAGTGAATTTTGGCTACTTCCTAAACTAGCATCTATCTCAAGGTAAAATTCACTATTTTCTGGACTGTTAGGGTTATCATCGATTATACTACCATTAAATTTAGTGGAAGGCACATCAAAGCATTCATCCTTATGCTTAGCAGGAGCATCTTGGTCAACTAAACCACTTTCCTTGTCAGAAGTTATCACCTCTAAATACCCCTCAAGCTGTTGTGATATTTCAGAAATATTTGGCCTTTCAAGAGATTTCTTGCTCCATGCAGCACTTCTGTATTAATTGCATTATACACTGTGGGGAATCGTCAGGAATGGCAGGCCGATGTCCACATTGTACAGCACTGAGGAGTTGCATAGATACTACTGGCCAAGGCTCCTTACAAAAAAAACTTCATAAATCAAAATGGCAAGGGAATAAACATCAGATTTTGTTGTCGGCTCCATTGAAAAATTTACATCTCCAATTAATTCAGGAGCTAAATATCCAACTGTTTGAAAGATGCAGATTTAGATGATAAATGTGAGGCACCAGAAATCATATTGCAGGCGTAGTCAGTAATTTTAAAAACAAAGTCGTCTTCTGCAGCACCACATACAAGGGTATTTGTGGCTTAATATCTCCATGCACTATGTTTTGATGATGAAGATACTGCACACCCTCTGCTGTATCAATTAATGCAAGGAGCCTAAGTTCCATGGGAATGCAATTACCTAGTTGCAGCAGCAAACCAGCCAATGTTGTAACTGTCAATCCATCTACACTTTTACTGCAGTGTTCTAGAACAATTAAACCTGTCTGAGGGCAAATATCAAGGACTTGTGCAATGTGTGGGTGTGAAGGATTAAAAAGTGGTTCATAAGCCTTTACAAAAGATGGAGCTAGTCCAGGAACATACATTTTAAGTTGCTTTATCGCAACCGAGGCACCATACCATGTTCCCAGAAACACCCTGCTTGATGCACCATCTCCTATAATTCTGTATTAGCGTAAGTGGTCAATTATCGGACGCATTTTGACTAACTGTTGTAACTCGAGAAGTATCCGTCGTACTGACTTCCGGTTTTCACCAATCGATAGCCCACTCTTTGGTCTCTTTGGAAACCAATATTCATCTTTGTGACGTAATTAGATTTTCCGTGACATGCAAAAGTGCACAGGGTGTCGGCAATGAATTATTGGATACGCGTATGAATTATCGGATGCTGTACTTTTTCTAGGATGAATTATCGGACAGCCATGAAACTTTGTGGCATAGTTCCTTATAGGCTAGATGGATCCTTTAGATATTTTTGCAGAATGTAAGGGATATTATGCCAAGTAAGCCCTGTAAGTTTGGTGCTGTTATCTTTCTCTGTCATTGTGTTATAACGATACGGGTATTTAAACTTGGCTGTATTTTAGAAAATCAGCCATGGTGAAAGTAGCAGCCGTAGGATGTCTTTAAAATGCTTTGTTATTGGTTTGATCTGCATAAAAAGTGTTAATTCCCATTCTTTCATTTTTAGTTTAATCCGTATACTATGTTTCTCGTAATACTATCGCTTACGTTACGCATGCGCATGTTTCAATACAAGAGGCCTTGTCCGATAATTCATACCGTCCGATAATTGACCACTTACGCTAGCTACCTTTAGTCACTTTCCCTTCTAAATTACACTTGCTCACCCAATTGAAAGTGGCCACAGGTGTCCTTGGTATGCTGACAGACATTCTTCTCCTCTTGTTAGCTGTAGCTTCATAGAATGCTCCTGAAGTTATTAGTAAAGTATATAGCTACACATTATACAGAACTACGTAGCTAAGTAATCATTACTTACTTTGTGACATTTCACATTTCACATTAAATGTTGTATTATCCAAGCACAATAAAAGTAACTTTCGCTTACACGTGGTAAATTGCAAAATGTGCGGGAAAACCACTCGACGGCACGTGACAACAGTGCGCGTAATCCAGAACAGTTGTAACAGCGAGTGGGCGAACCTTGTTATAAAAGGATACAGTGGTTGCAGTTGTTACAGCGAGTGGGCGATACTTGCTATAAAAGGATACAGTGGTCGCAGTTATTACAACGAGTGGGCGAAACTTGCTATAAAAAGGATACAGTGGTCGCAGTTATTACAGCGCACTAGAGAATGTTTTAATAAAATATTTGACCTATAGCTGTAATAATAGCGACGTGGTATATTTTTATAAAAGCCATATCCTTTAATTAGTTGATTTTATACATTACTAAATTTTCTTTCATACAAATATATTTACTGAGAATTAAAAATCTTTAAATAAAAAGTAATAGAAACTAACTTTTAAACCTAGTCTAGTCTCCGATGAGAAAGTAGCAATCATGAATAGTGGCCTACATTACGTATAGCTATATACATAGCTATATACATAGCTACGTACATCATAATTAAATTTTTATCATATCCCACGCGGGTTATGTTGCATAACCTTTAAGTACATAGATATGTTATGATATAATACAGCTATATATACGTAGCTAGCACTGCAAAAAAAGAACAGATTTCTTGATGTTTCCAAATTTATGGAAAGTTTTGGAAAGATCATGTTCATAAGCATACTAACTTTCCACAGCTTTCCAATATGTAGAAATATATGGAAATATATAATAAATATAAATTAATATATAATTAGCTAGTTGTACATCTTACAAAATTTTTCTACATAATATTATATACCATCCTTTGAACACTTATTATATTTAAATTATTAATTATGATTGCACTAATAGAGAATATTATTCTGTGATTGTACTATTAGGGAAATATAATAAATTATGATGTCTCATTAGTTTTACATAATTTAAAGCATTCACATAGTTATGTATTATCAATAAAATAATGATTATGTATGTTAGCTACGTACAACAATTTACATGCATACAGGTAGCTATCATAACAGGAACTGAAGAGCTATAATTTTGAAATCACCACCAGAAGCTTTAAAGGAACCTTCAGTGATCACTTAGTTACTGTGCACATGCAGTCTGATAATACTCTGATTGGAGGAGGAAAAATAGCACTGTTCTCCCTACCACCCCAGCATCCATCAGTATAACCTCCGGAGAAATTATTTTATGTTGTACCACAAAACAGATGGTACATTGTGTGACTATTGCTCATGGATGCACAACATCCATGAGCAATAGTCAATAAGCATTGCTATGTACCATAAACCCATGGATCATTAATTATTGTGGTTTAATTGGATTAGCTATTATTCAAACTTTATCGAAAATTAATGTATAGCTCTTCGTTACTATATAGGCAATAAGCCATGTAGTATATACATAGCTATATATAGCTAGATATGTATATATATTGTATCAGTTTTCAATAAGGAAATAGAGTACGTATATAGTATACATACACATGGTGCAAATGCCTCGTGCACTTTATAGCACCATATATTAAGATGTAGCTATAACTTTCACTGTAGCTAGCTGGCTAGATGTGCATAAAGGATTTGGAGAGTGACTTCTGAAGTAAATGGATCTGCACTTCAGTAACCTATATGTAAATAATGTTAGCTAAATAACAATCAGCTAGCTACACAAAATGTTTAATTACATAGCAAGATTAGTTAGCTAGCTGTTTGATAATAGGACAAAATTTTACTATTATGAAAAGCAACGATAATTAATATGTTACTTGTATTGGCTGGCCCCACAAGAGATCAACAGAGTAATCTCAGTTAAAACCTCTGTACACAAGCACACATGTTATTATCATTGCATAGCAACAACAATATTTGATGGCTGTATGTTCTATGCCCAGCTAGTCCCACAGGAAATCATGTGTGTATGATCTCAGTTAAAACCTGCCATGCAAAACATACAACTACCATATAATTGCTGTTGTATATATAATACCTAGTATATATAACTAGCTAGCTAAGTAATATTAAATGCAATTTGCATATGAACATACCTGGTTATAAGTATGTAGATACACATCCTGGTTTAGCGATGTAGCTACTTGTATCCAAGATGCGTAGCTAACTACGTAGCTAGCTATAGCTATGTGCTGCTATAAATCATTATTATTATTATTAATTTTATTGTCATCATGCAGTATTATACTATAATACGTATAAAACTGTTAACTATATACGTATATATATATTATGTATAGCCACACAACTATTATTATTATTAATATTATTACTAGCAATGATGACATACAACCAAGTACAGTAATTTTGAGTTAATCACCTAGCGATAATTAGTCCTATATGTATAAACTAGGAATGTATTACTGGCATGTTAGAAAGCCACAACCTATAGCAAATTAATTGACTCACTGTAGCTATACTTGCAGTTATATAAATGTATTCTAGAACTGTTCCAAATCACACATTAACACTGTCACATGAATCCTTAATACATATGGAGTTCACAGCTAAAAGTGTCGGAAATCTTAAGGAAACATCTTAGAAATATCATTAAATACACTTAGAAATACATCAAATTACATGTGTGATTTGAAACCATAATCTGGTCACAAATGAGCTACAATACACACTGACAATTATCACACTAACTACGTATAGCATACAGCATACACGCCAATCTCATAGTATAATATGCGTGCATAGATTTTATACAAACCTTACAATCACTACCACGTTAGGCTTCCATGGTTTCGTGGCTGACACAACGTGCTTTCTGTGTCAATTATAATTTTGGGGGTACAGCTAGTAGCTATATAGCCTTTATAATTATCACAAAGGTACAACGACAGCAACTGAAATGCGTTCGAGAACAGCTGATTACGTAGACCACGACAATAAGTCAGTGTCGTCTATTCAGTACAATTCAGATTGCAATGGAGCCTGCAAATTAAGAATAACAATGGATCTACTCATCTATCATCTCGCATGATCATACACTTGCTGCAGATGGCGCATGTGCGCTTATTTAGTCATATTAGCTAAGCATATGGCACATACCCAAGGTACATAAATTGGTCCAGCAAGTTAACATTGAAATTAGCAACTGTAGAGGGCGTGTGGCTGAAGTAAAAAAAGATTTAGTTAACGGAAAGATCTAGTCTGATACGTAACAAAACATTCACAGTTGAATACTGTATATATCATGTGATTGCCACAAACAGATTAGTCATCACTAGCTATAGAGCATCCCTGTAGTACCCGGAAGACATAACAAAATGTCAGGATCATCTGGTGCAGCAAGTTCAAATGACTTTTTCAGGTTAATTTGCCTGGTGAAAACCACAGAATGTGAATTTAATTACAGTAAATTATCCTTGATATGATATCACTTGTAGGCCACCAAAGGGTGGATCAGGCAACTGAAATGAGCATCAATTATAATTAATTCAAATGTAATTACAACCATAAAATCAATGTATAGCTACGTAGCTACTTTTGCTTATTTGTCTTGATCCAGAATCTTGAATTGGACAAAACATGAAGACAGGTAACACTTCAACCTACATAAAATGTATATAATTGCACATAACCAATGTAGCTTTGTATGTACGTACATACAACTGGATCTACTAATTCTTATGTGCATATTTTACAATTTTGATTACTTCAGCCTCTGGTTCCAGGAATAACCAGCATCCAGTACCTGAAGCATATTGGGTATTAGCTATTGTTCTTACATATAAATGGCTAACTAGCTAGCATATTACAGCTAGCTATTCATATGCACATGTCATTAGCTATACAGTATTTAATAAACTACTTAATCTATGGTACCTTTGCTTGATTCAGAGTAGTAATTCTGGTTTGATCGATGAAGTTGTTACTTGGCAGCTAAAGTTTGTGGAAACGTAACAGGAAATACTATAATCAAGGTTGTGATACGTAGTTCCGTGTGTAGGTAAGTCAGGTGATGTAATATAGATATAGTGATCATTTGTTGTTACAAGCCCTGAAATACAGGAATAAGAAACAATAAGTAGCTTAGCTACGTATATTGCTAAGAGAAGGGATGAGTTTTAACCCTATATGAAAGGTAGCTTAGCTATGCATATAGCCACTGTAGCTATAGCTAGCCAACTATAGCAAGCTAATAGCTAAATTCAGTTTAGCCAAGTAACTATGTAACATGCATAGCCGGCTACATATTGTCTCAAAATTAATTTTAGCTATAGCTATATCACAGAGGCTAGATGTGCATAAAGGATCTGGAGAGTGACTTCTGAAGTAGCTAATTCCAAATGGATTTCAGTTCAGTAACCTATATGTAAATAATGTTAGCTAAATAACAATCAGCTAGCTACACAAAATGTTTAATTACATAGCAAGATTAGTTAGCTAGCTGTTTGATAATAGGACAAAATTTTACTATTATGAAAAGCAACGATAATTAATATGTTACTTGTATTGGCTGGCCCCACAAGAGATCAACAGAGTAATCTCAGTTAAAACCTCCGTACACAAGCACACATGTTATTATCATTGCATAGCAACAACAATATTTGATGGCTGTATGTTCTATGCCCAGCTAGTCCCACAGGAAATCATGTGTGTATGATCTCAGTTAAAACCTGCCATGCAAAACATACAACTACCATATAATTGCTGTTGTATATATATACCTAGTATATATAACTAGCTAGCTAAGTAATATTAAATGCAATTTGCATATGAACATACCTGGTTATAAGTATGTATCCTGGTTTAGCGATGTAGCTACTTGTATCCAAGATGCGTTTCAATAACTAGCTAGCTATTATGAATGCAGAATGACAAAATACGATCACAGTCTGTCCCTAATCGCCTGCTACTCTAGATGACTCATTATGTAATTGTTATAAACTGGCGGTGGATGAATGACCAGCTTATGAGCAGAAAGCTTAAATATATATTGTATATATAGCTAAACTTATGACCATATTCCGTTTATCGACTGGAGATTACAAGCATCCCTTTCGAGGAGCGCTTATAAGCTGCAATCTGGCGATAAGCGCCACCCCGAGCTAGTCCAGACATCAGCTTCCCTCGTATTTGGATGGGTTTGTGTGGATGGAATGCTGGAAAGGAACAAATGCATATAACAACACACATGCCAACATTAGCACACAGTAGACTAGTCTCGTGTGGCAAGACCCCTTTTTGCGTGAGTGCTTGTCGATTAGAAATAAGTTCCCCGTTATATCAACTACTCAACTTCTTTGTGTTTCTATGTTTGTTACTTTGCTTTGAAAAGAATAAAAGCTGGAAAAAATTCAATGGCACGTGATGTGATTGTCACGTAATGTAATAGTAAACGAAGGTAAGAAAATGGAGCGGAGTGTGTAGATACAATCACAGATTGACTGTGATCATGTTTTATTGTTGATCAAATATAACTTTAATCTATGACAACCAGTTAGCTTTGCATAGTTCACTATATATAGGGTTTTCTATACTGACACTACTTTTCACAGTCATCATGGTGCCCAGCCATGTTATCTGCTACCTTTCACAGCCATAAAAAATAACAGGATACAAAGGTTACATTTCGTCTGTGCACATGCGTGTATATGTGCGCACATGCGCAAAGTGCTACATACAAATTCATGTGTTGTGAATTGAATTAAAAAACTGAAAGGAATACATGTTTTCATCGAGTGGTTCATATAACCTACCTGGACATGACTGCACGGTCGTCATATATTTCGTTGGGATATAGTCCGTGCAGCACGAGATGCTAGCTCCATACATTAGCTAGCTCCGTACAATAATATAGCTAGACAGCTAAAGCATGCAGTTAGACTTTTATCATGTGTCTTACAAATAAGTAGTATGGTACTATATAGTTAAGTATTAAATATATAGCTAAGTCTTGAATCCAGTCAGGATATGTAGCTATCCATGTTCATATAGTTATATATAGCTGGTATAAATAGGTTGCAGTCCAACACGTGAATTGCCAACCTTATAACCTGAGGATTACAATAAAATGATGACTACATGCGTATGTTATTAGAAAAGAAAAGTAATTATCTTGCTATAGTATCCCCAGCTGTTCATGTAGACATTCTATATCTATTGTCATGGTGCTCTGATCATTTCAGTGATAAGTGTACCGCCCTCGGTGAATCACGTGATTTGAATATCGATGAGAAGCAGACTGTTGTTAGCTACGTACATCGTGCCACCCATCTGTGCATGCATTCACTTTTCCTATTCAACCACCATTAGCTATATATTATAATGCCACCGTCTCTCATCGGTGTCAAATCTGTCAATAGCCTCGTATGGCAGATGGAGTATGGCTCGCTTATATCTGAGTGCGAACAACGGCAATTAGATATTGGCTATTAACTGACATGCTAGTGAAATTTATATGATCTCGGCGGCCCGGAACTATACATACGTAGCCTACTAATAGGCTACTATAATAATCAGTAGCTACACAACTTACGTAAACTGAAATATACATACCTTACATGACGTGTATCGTCGGTCTTCACATTAAAACCGGCAGACCGGGCACCCCACTGATCTCTATACAATGAAATCTCAGGAAGATGAATATGCCCGAGGGGCCCGACACTATGAATTTTCTTCGACGTGATTCGGAATCTTTTGGAATCTTGGCAGGATTCCTAGATTTCTGGCTTGATTCCAAGATTCCTGACTTGATTCTAAAGATTCCTGTATACCAAATAAGGCTATCCATATCATGTGATTAACAATATACGGATAAATACAAAGTTTTACAAGAATATTAATGAAAGTTAAGATTCCAGATTCTAGAATCTTGGCAACCATCGACGAGATTCGGAATCCTGTCGTACCCCTCGAATATGCCATACTCTAGGCGCGCGTACTGTCTTTGGCGCTAACCTTAAACCAAATCACGTGCATGCCAGTATCACGCGAGTTCTGCCCTCGAGCAAGTGGCACCGCCAGTGAAATGTAAAATCATAGATATTCTACGGTAAAATTTCGATAGCACAGGCGAAGATCAGTGATTGCGAGTACTGTTGGTGCTGCTGGTGTTATACTGTAACAGTTTTACCGTTCTTTACTGCTCATGGCAACCGCTCCAATTGACGATACAACGTATGCTATAATTTGTGTACTTCCATGTGTGTTATTTATTTATATACTTGCATTTTGACTTGTTTCCCATTCTACTGAGATCAGAAAACCATGTGGGCATAGTCTCACGTAGCCAGAACGTTTATGCCAGAAAGTATAATGCCAGACTAGGGCTGCATAACTACTGTAGCTATGTACACTTATAGTAGCTATCAACATTGTTTAGAAAAGATAACTTATACAATAACATTGCAGTTCAAGTTGCATCCTAACTGCCGACTCAGAGGCTACTGTGCATGATCAGTAATACTGTCTTGAATATATAGTAGTTTCTTGAATATTATAAATGTGCTAGACTATTCCTGACTGGGTAGCTAGCATGCAACCTGTGGATATGGTACCATGTAGGGTTAATTATGTTAGAGGTTACTGAACAGACTTAAGTCTGTGAGATAATCAAAGAAATGCAAACTGAAACCATATGTAAAGATATAGTGGTGAACCATAATTATGGCATTGGTGAACTATATGGCTGTTTGAGGTTATAATTCACTCTGTTTAGTTTTTTAGCAAGTCTGAGCAAATTAAAATAATGTCATATGGACTTTATGTTCTAAAAGTCTATATATGCCAATTGATGTTTTTTTGTAAATTAGAGATGCTTTATGTATGTACACATTTCATTTTCTTCAGTTTCATGACTGTCTTCTTTGGGTGATGTCATTAGATCACTGCATGAAAACCTTGAAAAGCAAGTCCATGCAGTATTGCATTTGTAACAATATCCTATCACTCCACACTGTAGCTCCATCTATTTTTGTAGTCCCATTGGTTTTACGGTGATCTCAATCTGCATGGTAAAGGTTGTCTTCAAGGGAGATTTGTGCTATAATGCCTGCTGTAGTCTGTGGGACCCTGCATGACAAGTATTAGTTTTATTTTACACCATACAATATATATATTATATATAGCTAGCTAGTGCTTTTGGCGACCCTCCTAAGGAAAATACTTTAGCAGCATAAATAACTCTCAAACTCAAATATAGTGGACTTGAATATCATAGGATTTTATATCAGTACAAAGTATCAAAACTATATATACGGTACTGCTTGAAAAAAACTTGATAAAAACATGTGGGTAAAAGGCAAAAAAATTGCATGTATACCTTACGGTAGTTAAAATGTAAGCGGGTGCCCATGCACGATTCACCCATACGGGCTATCTTAGGCGGATCGGGTTTGACTTACCATTCCTGCAGGTCATGCAGTATTAGCCCAACAATGGTTGGGCATCGACATACAATGGCCAGAACATGCATGGCCGTGCCACTATAAACTATCGTCATCCCCACATGTATATAAATAGACACATTCTATACAGGTAGTCTTACGTGTATTTTGAAACCAGCAGGCTACTGCTCCAAGTACTGCAGAAAGCTTGTTCTAGCAAGTCGAAAGCCATTATTCTGCCTATTCTAAACAATGCCTAATTATTGTTTCTATTTTTTCGTGCAGATGGCAGAGGCGAAGTGTCTATTAAAGCCCGGGTTCATTGGCTATAAGGTAATTAATGGGGTTTTCATGTTTCTTGTGGTGTTTTGTTTATATAATTTTTGTTATTTCATTTAAAATTAGTTTCGGTACACATGCGAATAGATTGCCATTACTAGATTCTTTGTGGTTAAAAAACCTAGGGTGAGCCTGCTGGCTTTCCTGCTTCAGGTATTGTTATGGGCGCCCGTGGTAATAACTGATATTAGTTTACGGGTATTTGGTCTATCACCCGCACCATCGGGTCCGGGTTCCCAATGGTGCAGATATTGCAAGTCTTTTGGGCGTGGGCATCAAGTTTTCTTCGAGCAGTACCATATATCAATTTATTAAAACTATGTATACACACAAAACATAATTTATGAACTCGCTACTAAACACTCGTAACTTTGGCTTTCTGGTATAGTTATTATTCATCATAATATTAATTATATACCAAATTTATATGTGGGATCAGACAAAAGGAGAAAAAATTACATTTGAAAATGTGTTCAATCTAGTTCTATAATGTATGTTTTATCACAATGAAGGTACTAATACTGGGCGAATCAGGCTGAAAACGATGGTTTGCATGGGAGCACAGATGAGCACCATTAAAATTGCAATGGATGATACTTAGGAGTTAGGACAGTGATGCTGATTTCCACCATCGTTGGTTTATTGATTCTGTATAGTAAGAGCGTGCTAGATCTGTAATAACTAAGTGATAGCTCTTATGTTGGCTTAGCTAGAGCGTTAGCAAATTTCTGAACAGTGTTACATGTAAATAACTTACTCAGTGGTTGTGTATTACTGCTGCTTGGCCTTGCGACTCACTATTGTTAGTCTAGATATTCTGTCTGGCAGTCAATGCAGTTTATCCTAAAATACAAAGCATTTATTTCAATAAAAATTTACATTTTCAGTAATAATTAACACATACATGCAATACACTTTCATAAAAAACTATAGATAAATCTTAAACTATATTAAACAAGGAATGCAATGATCTCCACAGAGATAAAAGAAGATAGAAAAGATAAAACCTTAAGATCAAAGATAAAACCTTACATAAGATCAATGTATTCTTATGCAATATAATTAGATTTGTGGCCTAAATAAGGCTTCTTTCTTAAATCGCTTGTAACACCACAACTTCCACTAACCGCCACCCTAAGATGTAGAATATATACTGGGGTGTAATTTTAGTTATATATACCCTGGGGTATAACTACCATACATACACTACCTGCTATTAATTTAGTGCTAGATAATGTACTATGCCAGTGGAATACTATACAGAAGCTAGTGCTGTGTGTCAGGTTTTTCTAGTATACTAGCAAGTACAAAGCTGTTCATGATGTATTTGAGTTAAGTGATAGTGGGTGGAGGGCTGAATGTTAAGCAAAAAAAATTGTGTAACGGATTATCAATGTTTACACCGCTTTCTGTGGAGTGGGGAAATAGCACAAGTTTTACAAGTGAACTAACAGGTTTTCTTTGTGTTGTACGAGTTATCAGGTACTAAAATTATGAGTACTAGAGAAGAAAATAAACTTGAGCGATTTAGTGGCTTTAGATTTGCATAATTTGACACGCGAGGTAATTTTATATCCTATTTATTTGGTGCTATTTCTTTGTGTAGGAACATCGTATTGCTATGAAATTTGCTGTAATGATAGTGTAAGACTTGCTCTACAATAAAAATTATCGCATAGCTACATAGCCTGATGCGCACAGCTAAGTTAAACAATATATATATATATATATTTCAATTTACGGTTGACCGCCACCTTAAGTTGTTTACTCAATATATAGAGCTGGGCAGTATGACAATATTTATCGTATATTGTGATATGCAACTGTTATTGTAGAAACTAATTACAATACGATATTATCGGCATTTCAGCAATTAGCTATAGTGGTGGCTAAAAACCCACAAGTAATGTAAAAATTTTCAAACTAGTGTAAACCTACTTGCATCAAGATGCTAAATATGTATTTACAGTCAAATTTTCCAACACGCATGTATGGTATACTTCATAGAAAAGTTTACGTTTCGTACCGTAGTACGATCGTAGTACGATCCGTAGTATGAGTAATTGTACCGTAGTACAGAACGTACTTTACTACGTACCATACCTTACTTTCGTGATTAAGTACGCGTACTTATTAATTCTTAAACCCCTGTTGACGCCATATTGATGGTATAACTTACCCGATGGACTTGCTAACAAGTTTCTTGTGCGTTTCAGTAGCCGGTGCGCTTATTATAGAAAGGTCACGCCACTATTGGGCCGTTTACTAACATACCCGGGTTCCGTTCATGGAGTATTGTTTGTGTCAGGTAAAAATGGTTGTCTCTGGAGAAAAGTTATAGCGATACTTAGGTTTATTTAGTGTTGTAGAAATGCAATACAAAGAAAACAGGCTTGAAACTTGGTTGTATTGTTGATTGGCATCGTTTGTTAATCGTGCGCGTGTATACGCATTTTGAAACTGGAAGGAAACAGGTTTGTGAATAATCGCTGCATACAGAAAAGATATAAAATGATTATTAATAGTGTATAAACGCTGTTTTGTTACCATTTAAAGTGTTTTGTTTGGCTTGCGTAGATGTTTAGCAACATTCTTGTGGTTAATAATGGGATGAATTTTGGTAGAATCCCCAAGATTCCCTTGGGGATTCCTTCGGCTAAGTCCTAACATTTCCTGATACAATAAGCTAAGTACGTATTGTATCGTAATTACGCTGTAGTACGTTTCGTAGTAACTTGTAATCGTAATCATGCCGTAGTATTGTTCGTAGTAACTTGTAATCGTAGTCGTACCGTGATCACGAAACGTAAACTTTTCTATGAAGTGTACCGTACCAATGGACCGAAGAATACACTAGGGAATAACGTAATTCGACTGCATTTGGCCTACCATAATTCGACTACATTTGGCCTACCGTAATTCGACTACATTTGGCCTACCGTAAACCATAAATTTGTTATGTAACTCTAAAATACAAAAAATGTTTTTCATGGTAACCAGCAGTGATTTAAAGATAAACAACCTAGCTTTTGTCTATATAGTACAAACAACCATTCTCGACTAATGTATAAATTGGTCCAAAACAAAGCCGCTTTCTAGTGCTTTTAGGTAAACAACAATATTACGTATGCACACACGCGCACATGGTTTGTCATGCCATTGTCTAGAAAATCACCCTACAGCTCTTACAACTCGCGTTATCGACTGAACGATGCTTCTTGATGACTATAAACAACGATTAAAGTGAAACAAAACTCTAGTTCAACTCTGCTACAAAGTTTGTTTCACGAGTGTTACATAACACACACGCAACAGTCCGCAAGGGTGCCGGATATCCCTGTTAGCTGGCCTCGTGGGGGCATGAACTTTTAGAATATGCGCATTGGCTACTGAAACATGTGATGAATGTTTTATCTCGTCGTCCGATGCATGTTATTAGACCAAACTGCCATATGGCGTCTCTGACAGTTAAAGGGTTAACTTGTGGATTACTTTTAACCTCACTTTACATTTTAAATGACCTCTTGACACGACACTAACCTACAAAACAATATCACGATATTTATATAGTAATATCGTGAAGTTTAAAGAAATGTTTTATTGTCATCCTTTTCTCAGATATCGAGAATTCAATTCCAACCGTATTAGTGCTAATATTCTCTTATATATTTCCCTAGGAGAATATTTTTCAAACCTTACCCAAAACCACAATACATTCTCCACACATTTTGTATTGAAATTGTGCATGCATGGTCGACTTTGTAGTGAAAAAGTGGACCGTTCATTCTTCATGACTAGACTGATAAATCGACAAGGTACGTATGTATGTATTAAAGGTAGTGTTACATTATACCGACCGTATCAGTTGATAAATATCGTGTGTCTAGTTTTCGAAGATTTTGTTCAAAAATCCATGGGTTTCCAATACAAATACACGTAAAAATTTATTTTTGAGGGCATGGCACTTGTTCAAACACACGTGTTGTAAATGTTCGCAATTTGTACTGTTCTTAGACTAATCCAGTAGAGTGACAGTTTTCATAACTTGCCACAAACTTAAAAACCTTCTTCTTTGGCATCCCTTTTATTTCAAACTCCATTGCTTCTTACAGGCTGATGGCTTATCGCAACCTATTTTACAATATGATATAAGGTTTTTTCACAAACATACACTTAATTATACAGAAGTTATGGGAGTATATTTGGTGGCAAGTGATATCCAGCAAAAGCAAAAATTACAGCTTAGAATTAACAATGTTTGTATCTACAAGACTATTACAAGGTACTATTTCTAATATTATATTCTTGTTCCCAATGAGATGGGGATTATTTTAGCCCATTTGCATGCACTAAAGTACGTATATATTTTCACTATGGAGCTTTCTATTGCTTACTCCTTTTTCAGCTAAATAGAGACCAGCCTATTATGCTTTTAGTTTTACCTATTATGCTATGCTGCTATATATGCTGCAGTGCAGACTGTTTTATTAGAATATAACTTGTCCAAATGAATTATCTATGTTGAATGTTTTATTAAAGTATATTTACTTGCTTACATGCACTAAAATATTGAATGAAGCATCTTTAAAAATCCATAAGTAGTGCTCTGTATAGATACAGTATTTCAAAAGCATTTGTATAGGCTCTAACACTAGAGCATGCGTCATCGCGTATAATAACAGACAATCAAAAATTTGTTTTCTAACCATTACTGTATACTTACCCACGCTTTGTGGGGAGTATAACAAAGGCCACATATCCAAATGATTGCTGTGCCTTGCCAGCGAGATTGAATATACTCTAACATAACAGTCAAATATTTTATTCATAATCAGCTGTTCTGTTAGAGTATACATATTGATCTTTTACTCTCACTGATAAGGAACAGTAAAAGTGTCAACCTTTGCAACATCAGTGATCTTTAGCCAGCTAGGCAAAACTTTAACTTAATTTCTAGTAATCTTTCAATATGATAGCATTCAATTTGTGTAAATAGATCCATGGTAGAGTAGCAATTTCCTTGTCAATCCTTACTACCATCTTTAACCCTTCAAAGCCTAACTTATAGTATGCGTAAATATGGCGTGACATCTATATATGAAATGAAAGCCACTTAAATAACCTACAACATGGTATAAAAAGTTATATGATAAAGGACTCACTTGTCACGAAGCGATGAAACAGCAAAGTTGCATTTTTACTGGACTCGAGCCGTGTTATCGCCATACAAGTCAGCCATTTTGTTATCATGTGATCTATAATATACCATTCGAACCGGAAGCGCATGAGGATTAATATGGCGCTTAGAGATTTTTGATAGGAAGAAGTATGAGAGAGTTACGGCGGTTTATTCATGTCAAGGTAGAGAAAAATATTTCTACGCCATATTTTGCAGGTTCTTCTCCGCTTTCGAACTTATTCGAGGAAGATTGTTTTTAACGGAAGCTTCAATGAAAAGTACCGAAATTGTACGGTGAGTAAAGTAATTATATTTATATTGGACGAATGGTTATAGAGATATGGCAGTTTAAACTGAGGCATGCATTTGAAAGCCTCTATATTGGCACTCAGTCTTCGAAGGGTTAATGATACTGTGTGTGCATGATTTAGATTTTGTTGTGTAGTTACATTAATTATTTATGATGCTTGTTTTAGGTAGCTGGCTGGCAGGCAAATTATGGGTTGGCAGATAAAATTAATTGGTTTGGCAGTAAACTCACCATAGTGGTTAAGAGAACAACAAAATGGCTATTTACAGCCAAGTGCTATCTTATATCACTGTGGTGAAATTATTGCCATTATACAGCAGGACCATCCATTGGATTTGTTACATTTCTGTAACTTTCAATAGGTTTATGTGTATTTCCAATTACATATTTCCATCCATTTCCGTTTGGAAAGGTGTGGAAATCTGGCCATTCCAAATATTGGAAAGTCATTTATATACTGTATTTCCAAATTTATGGAAAGCTAATGAAATCATGTGGAAATATGGTATTTCCAACATCTTTCCAAAGACTGAAAATAGTTGGAAATCCATACATTTTTTGCAGTGTAGACTATATACGTATAGCTACACTGCAAAATCTGAAGTATGAAATTCATACAAAATTACCACAATGAGCATACCAAATTCAATTTTGGTACGTAAGGTATAAGCGTTGCTATTATGGGACACTTAAGAACACTTCAATACTACTACTCAAAGGAAGCTTACAGGGACTTTAATTTTAATCCAGATACTCACCATCTCATTTACTATAAACCACACAAAAATGAAGTTCAAAGGATAATTTAATCATGAGAACTTGTAAGGTTTTATTACATGACCACTGTGGGTAACTATGAGACAGTGGTGATATTATGAGACAACTGTGAGGCAGAACTTATTTCATGTTACTACTATGAAATGTATAGAAACTATGTACAACAGTGAAAATTGCAGGGGCGGATCTAGGATATTTTGAGGGAGGGGGCTAAACCTAGAAGTGTATCTCTGAAGCAGGGGGTCTGGGTGGCGCAGCCCCCCAGAAGCTATAGGCTATTTGGTTTTTGAACTACCAAAATCAAGGATTTAGAGCACATTTGATGGATTTTTTAAAAAGGGCTAATAAAATGCATGTATAATTGAACCAGGGGTGTGGTGGGTGCAACCCCTCTGAGGGTATAGGTTATTTTATTTTGTAAAGTGTAAAAATGACACTTAATGCAAGAATTAATGTGTTTTAGTGCATTTTTACATCAATACATAGAGTCTATAATGTTCCTTGAGGTTGCAAGGAGGGGGGGGCTATAGCCCCCCTAGCCCCCCCTAAATCCGCCACTGAATTGGATCATACTTTCATCAACATGTCTGCATCAAACTACAAAGTAATAAAGCATGTAGCTTTAACTACTATGATGTAATTGTACCATTTCCTCTCATGCATGTGTAATTGCTGCATATTATGAGACAGTGAATCATAAAATGGGACAGTTCAATTTTCTGGTATAAATGTTAACAAACTTATGTATATATGGGTACATTGATGCTATAAAACCACAAAAGTCCTCTAGAGACAGTCACTACAATAATATTCCTCAGGAATATTAGTTTTTGAAACATTAGCACACTTCAAATCAAATCATGTTTCACATATGTCACAGCATTACCATTTCCCCATGAATTAGGGCACACTTTGGGCACTCAGCTTCACTTTCTTCTGTGTCACTAGCTACTTCCTTCACTTTCTTCTTTTTCTTCTGTACTGATTTTATGCAAGTTTTAGCTATGAACTGTGGTTATTTGCAACGTTAACAAGAGTCTCATAATACCAACTGTCTCGTATTGCAGACACTTACCTTATACTCATTGTGGTAATTTTGTATGAATCATATCAAGAAATTTGCGGAAGTTTGCTATAACTTACATGTACCAGCTGTAACCAATTATGTTAACATAAAATGTATTGATGCTGTGGCAAAACAAGTCGAATTTTACCTAATATTCATTGTAACTTTTTCTTCAAGCTTGCAATTCACTTTTCTACGCTTGCTCCATATTAAGCAACTCTTGACATTGATTCACACTACCTGTTTGCCTTGATTGCAGAAAAATTTTGCGCGTCAAATCACCATTGATCCTTCAGTGTAGCTACCTTTTCCCATACATTTTCTAATGGGAGCTTAATAGGGCCTGAATACAACGACCCAAAACTTTTTGTACACGCACTGTATTAAATTTTCTACGCTAGAAATTCATTCTCTATGAACTGGCGATTCTAACGAAGTACAACACTAAGATTTTAACTAGAATTTGGGCGCGTCAAAAAACAATAAATTACTTTATTGTATAGTAATTTGCTTGCTACACAGTGGCAAAAAGGCTAACAATTTAGATATTAGCTAGATATGATAACTATATTTCGTCTCTATTTCCCTTAGCTTGTGCCGTGTACTGTACGAAGGGAATAACAACAATCCGGCATGTTTTAGCAGCTACTAAGCGCGCATAGCCTTGGATGAAACTGACTACGCCAAGGAGAATCAAAGGAATTAGCCCTCGAGTTAACCACGGGCTTGTACCGTATCAGTATCAGTTTTGCGAATCCATTCGTCGCTGTTGGACCCGTAACCAACGTATATTATATGTATCTTCACACGGTGTTGATGCCGGGGTCAGCCGGTTCAGTAGGGCCAGGATGGCGGTAATGGTCAGGGGCCTCGGGGCGTCTCTGCGGGCCTAATGACTGTAGCTGCTTTCCTTATTCGAGCAGTACTACTCCTAGTACGACCTTTTACACGATCAATGCAGCTCAAAGTATTCATCTTCCACTAGCTATGGCTTGAACTATATAGCTACTAACCCCGCAATAGCTGCACAGTAAAAAATGGTGTGCTATTTTAGTACAGTACAGTGTGCTATAGTGTACAAGTGTGCTAATTTAGCACACTTACTGTGCTAAATGGTTGGCTAGCTGATAGCACACTAAAAATAGCACATTTTAATGTGCTATATTAGCACACTATAGGTGTGCTAATCATGTGAAGTGTGCTGTTTTAGCACACTATACTCATCAGTGTACTGTTTTAGCACACAATATTTACAAACGTGCTGTTTTAGCACACCTTGCCTGTAAGTGTGCTGTTTATCTGTTAGTGTGCTTTTTTAGCACACTATATCTATAGGTGTGCTATTTTAGCATACTATACCTGTAGGTGTGCTATTTTAGCACGATGGGTGTTGGGTCACAGTGCACACATGCGAAACACGCGACTTATTGTGACGTAATGCTATAGATTTACAGGCCTATAAGAGTGATACATACGTATAGATAATATGCGGCAGACCTAGCAGTGTTTGTCTTTGCTGAAGTATTCATCAGTTGGCTCATGATTTCAAGTCCTTTGATCCCCGTCGAAAACCAAGATACAGCATATGCGTGTGCACCAATTGGAATATGGAATCTCAAGATTTGGCCAAATCATCATACTCCTGAGAGCTGATATTAAGTGAAGCAGTTAAACGCACGCACATAGTAGAGTCTAGGATCAAGAAATTTTCAAGTCCAAGATATATTATTCTTGATGTACACAGATGAGAAAAGCTGGGTCGGTACACAAAGACAAGAAATTCTGGAATTTTTATTATTTTTATTCTGGTATCGCAAATGTCCTTGAATTTTAGCTCGCCGGGTTGCTTTGGTGCATACAGACTCGCTAATACTTTATACGTAGGAGCTCCAACTAACGCTAGTAATAAGTGGCACTTCTCATCATTATTCTCTATCTTGTTTGCAAGAATAAAATGTTCGAAACGTTGGATGTAAAGTACCCACTCGTCATTGGACGCGTTGAACGGTGGCAGAGCACCCACGTAGGAAGTCATCCTCGTCGCCACTGTTATGTTTCAGTTAAATAGTAAATTAGTAATCACGAAACATGTACAATTAAGGAACACGGTACAACACTACAACAGCTATCTACTTAACCAAGCAAATTACAATCACGTGCATGCCTAGATTACATCATACACTACACCTACTGTCACGATAGTGCA
The DNA here is from genome assembly GCA_963930835.1 of Spongia lamella. Classification (NCBI taxonomy): domain Eukaryota; kingdom Metazoa; phylum Porifera; class Demospongiae; order Dictyoceratida; family Spongiidae; genus Spongia; species Spongia lamella. Next base: position 9,879,863 of record OZ005747.1, read on the forward strand.
GAAATATATCACGATAGTTAAAGGATCAGTTTAAATTACTCAATACTATCACGATAGTAAACAGTACTATCACTATCACAATAGTTGATCAACTATCATGATAGTCAATACTATCGTACTATCGCCCAGCCCTAATTGGGACTTGGAACTGCTCCCATTACTAGCTAGATGCCTCCTAAGCCTTGTAGTGTGGTATAGGCAACTTGTGCTTGTGGTTACTTTGGTGGCTTGTTGATACTACTATACACAGTTCTTTAGCCACCTCCCATCCCTCGTACCCCCTTCAAGCCCCATTGCTATGTTGGCCTGAAGTTAGTCCCCACCTATCTCAAAAGCCCCAAAATTCATTGAAAAGATTACTTATAACTACTGCTGCTAATAAAAGCCAGCCAGTTAACAGGCAGCAGACTGTTTTGAAATAATGCCATGTGCATACATGGCTGATTTTCCCAAACCCGGCCACATATTATAATTATGCATTTCTCAACAGTATGAGAGTACGTAGTTTTTCCTTCTAATTTGCTAAAGTTTATTTGGACATTTATCCACCTTTGTCAAGCTGTTATTTTGCACACTGTATAATCTAGTGAAATTTAAAATACAAATTCTCAAGTTTCCTCCTAGCTCACTCCGTCATATGTACATCATCTACCGCCCTACATAGTAGGGAAGCTGATTACAATTTGTGAAGATGAACATGTCACAACCTGCATATACAGGTAAATTTTACCATCATCACATGATATGTGAAGACATGCATGCAAAAGTAGGCACTTAATAGAATTCCTAAATGAAATACGTAGATCTTGTGTCCAGAGGATATACGATCTATGGTGTGTTCATACATTCCTGCCATACCCTTTCCCCTCCCACTGCATGTCAACTAGTTCGTTTCAATCGAGGTTTCAATCCAAAGTCCACATCGATGAAAATCGCCCGTCATTAAATGAGCCGAATAGACTGTAGTAGTAGTAGTAGTAGTATTATTTCACCTCGAATTTCACAAAACTTTGAATTCACTGTTTTAAAACAAATTCCTTTGTCCCTTCAGCTTCAGCTGGTCTGGACTCTCCCTGTGCACGTGAAATGATAATTATCACGTGACCATCCTTCTTCTATGGCAACAGCCGAGGTAACAGCAGAAATTACTATGGGACAATACGATAAGACTTGCGATAAAACCCAAGGATCAATAAATTCCAGGGCAAAGGTTATTAGAACACTTAGCTAGAAGTTTTCACTCGAGTGCTGCTTTATACAGAAAAATGCTGTTTGTGTCCTTCCCGGGCCGCCGGCAGTGCCACTGAGCTGGCTTGTTCCGGCTCTGCATTATTCGTGGTGTTCATATTATATTATTCAGTAGCGCCAGCAGCTGGTTTCAAGCCTTAGATGGCAGTCTGCTTTGTAGTATCAAGTTGTGCAACTTCATTAATTATTTTTAGTTTTGCCAGGGACATGATGAGTGATGTGCATATCATCTCAGCTGACCAAACTACTATAGAACAGTGGGAGAAAGAAACAGTACTAGTAGTAAACTGATGTACTGAAATCACATAAGAATATGAAGCTGAATTTGGCAGAGAGCTGGCAATCCCAACACAGAGGCGTGGGAGGATGCATCTGAAGAGAGCTGCATGACCATAGCCGATTCGATTCATATCCTGAGCCGATTCATCTGATACATGGTAACACTCTGAGGTACGTGTTAGTACTCTGCATGTGTGAATGTAATAGAACACCTTTCTGTTAAAGATCTGTCCATGGCCTACTGCTATATCTGCATAGAAAAAATAGGTATGTTACATGTCACTGAAACATTTAGCTAGCTAGCTGATATGTTTATTTCAGTGTGGAACTATATTCAAATTGTGAGGTTGCCGTCAAGCAGTTATAATTATAGCTATCATCAGTTTTATCCAATGTTATAACCTATTGTGATCCTTTTTGCAGCACCATGTATACAATATCCTGTAGTATGAATTCCTGCAAGACAAAATTATGTTCTATATACACTGTAAAAATGAAGCGTGCATACCACACTAAATGGTGTGATAAATGACATCGAGGGGGTTCTAATCACTTAATTAATAAGGTGGTTATCATCCTACACTGTCTTTTATCACACCATTTAGTGTGGTATGCACACTTCCTTGTTTACAGTGTATAATCTACATTTACATGATGTAAATGTAGATTATACATGCACTGTAAACAAGGAAGTGTGCATACCACACTAAATGGTGTGATAAACGACAGTGTAGGATGATAACCACCTTATTAATTAAGTGATTAGAACCCCCTCGATGTCATTTATCACACCATTTAGTGTGGTATGCACACTTCATTTTTACAGTGTATATAGAACATAATTTTGTCTTGCAGGAATTCATACTACAGGATATTGTATACATGGCGCTGCAAAAAGGATCACACTATAGGTTATACGTAACATTGGATAAAAACTTATCGTATTTATTGTGCATGTATTAGCTATATTTTAGATCCAGACTGCTATCATTTCAGCCACTCCATATCAGCATGCAACTTAGCCGCTACTGAGTTCTGCTATGAATCCACCAAACTGGATGTAATGCAGCAGTTTAGCAATTGTTGTACTGCATAATTATATACATACTTGTACATGTGTATTTAAAGTTATTTGAATTATAGAAATATAGTATAATTATAATATAGCACACTTTAATGTGTTAAAATAGCACACTTGTAAAAATAACACATGTGTAATGTGTTAAAACTGGAGACATCAGTTTAGCACACTTTACTGTGCTAAAATAGCACATTTGTTTTTAGTGTGTGAGTGTACGGTATAATATGTAAGTCTATATTTCAGCTGTCACATTATGTTAATTTTATGTTGGTAGAGTCAATTACATATAAAATAAAAGGAAAACAAGTATAAATTAACTATAATGTATATAATTATTATACAAAAAGAATAGAGGCATTACGTAATAAATTATGTACTTAATTTCATCTTAATATGTCTTTGATCTTTATTGAAACAAATCACCTCGTTTGTTCCAAGCAGCTGCAGCAAAAAGTTCCGTTTTAGGCCTATATTTCTTCATATGTCAGTCATACTTCGCATTTTGCAGTGCACGCTTGGATATGTATATAGCTACATATACGTATCTAGGCCTATAACTACAAAAGGCTGCTGCCACTTTAATTAGCTGTCTTATCTGAACTGATAGGATTTAGCTATAACTTCAGTTGATATTGAGACAGCGCACGATGAATCGCTCAAGGCTTGTAGCGGCTGCAATCATTCTGTTAGCCGGTTTATCTGCTTTTCGGAACGTACAAGCCATCGAATCTATACCGTGGAATTACACCGATCAAGAATTCTGGGACGCCGTGGAGGACTGGGAGTGCAACGGTCAGCGTCAGTCGCCTATTGACATTGATACCAGCACGCTAGTTACAAGCGGCGAGTTGATCGATTTGACGCTGACTAATTTTGACCAGGCTTATGATGGTACTTTTATGAATACCGGACACTCCGTCGAGTTTGTGCCCGATGCAGGACCACCCGTCGCGCGCTTTCAGAACCATCGGGGTACTTATGAATTACAACAGTTTCACTTCCACTGGGGGGCTACTAGTGGCGAGGGATCCGAACACACGGTAGATGGACAGGCTTACAGTGGTGAGCTTCACTTTGTTACTAGAAAGACTGTGGGAAATGAGACCGCCGGAGATGCCTTCGCTGTGTTGGGTGTCCTTCTGGCCAACGACTCCTCTTTGTCCACTAGTACTGGATTATATATGGAACTACTTAGTAACATTCCTGCCGAGGCGGATGGGAATATGACAGTTAATGGAGTGAGACCAACTGACCTTATGCCAACCAATCTGAGCTACTATTATTATGAAGGTTCTTTGACCACACCGGCATGCTATGAAAGGGTACAATGGTTTGTATTGAGAACTCCAGTGAACGTACCATCAGAATTTCTAGAGGCACTGCGTAGCACTGTGGAGGGCGAAGATGGAGAGATACTTGATATGAATTTCAGGATGACACAGCCTTTAAATGGTCGTCAGGTTATGATACAAACTGATGCCGAAGATCGTGATGGTGGAGCTTCCAGATTAAGTGGAAAATGGCTACTAATATTTGCAGCCTTCATCATGTTCTTTTCATTTTACTTTTAGGTAGCTACTGTAATATACATAGAAATATAACAGTGTTGTATTATAACTACTTGCCTATTTTACATCTGTGAATCATTAGCAAAATAGCTATATAGCTAGCTAGGTAGGAAGAGAACATTATTATACATTATAATAATGAACATGTGTTTGTCAAACCGTTTAGTTGTACATATAATACCACCCGCACAGTATGAACAATGTACGTAGAGCTGATTTAATTTCTTTATGTAGTTGTGATGTTTTGACTCAGCGTGGTTTTTAAATGTTAGCCAACAAGACATGCATAATGCACACGGTACATAGGTTGTTACAATGATGTTATAACTGCATGTCCTTAAACAGCTTGCTGAAAACCCTCTATTTATAATTATACACAGTCAAGCATATTGCTATCTGGCTACATAATAATTTGTAGCTATAGTATATAGCTATAGCCATATGTACGTAACCGTGCATGTATATACTGTATATATATATAATACATAATATAATATTACAATCATAAGCTTGCACTGCTGGAAAGACAAAACATGATCGTAATACATTAATACGTAAGTATTACAGTATAGTAGCTAGCCATGTGGCTATGTGTTATACGTATATTGTTAGTACGTAGTTCAATGACGTAACTGACATTCACTAAAATAATACATTTCAAAAACATCATTTCATATGTTGACATGCACTATAGTACTATATTACTCACTATACACAAGTGGCATTGCATGGTTGCTTTGATTTTCCATAAACTTGTATGACCTCTAAACAGAAATATGTGCCATGTTGGATATTTCCTTTGAAGAGCACATACCAGTATCATCCCTGGCTGGGGGGGCTGAAACAGTGTAGGAAATTCATTATCATGAATATAATCACATTTTTGATGGACTAAAACAGCTAATGTCTGAGCATCCAATTATGGAATTATGAATATTTAGCTAATTATCTTTGTAGCTAAATATGATTAAAACTTTTCTTCTTCAGATCTCTATTGCTTTAGCAACAAGGCTGCGAAACTAGATGTGTATACGTATGTAAAATATTAAAACTCCTTCTATACACTATAAGCTATAAAGGCATACGTACATAGTAAGTTATTAATGTACGTACGTATGTAGCTGATTTTTCTAAATCTATGTGCCATGCATGTGATGTTTTTGAGGGGACAAAGACTTACCGTTTAACCATATGCATTCTTCAACTAAAATAATGTTTCAAAGTTAATAAACCTGTAGATACGTATGTATTAAGAAAACTAGAAATATACAGTAACTGACCACGTACTCTTAGCATCATGCATATATATGTGCTATATGTTCATATGTATATACGTAGATATTATACGTATGTACTTGAACGTGAAAAGGTATGTAGCTATATAGCTACTGACGTACAGCCTCCTAGAATAAACACATATGCATCCTCCTATGGCTGTATACGTTTGTAAATAGATCACTTGCTGCCCATGCACTCACTGTATTCATCTATCATATATCAAAGCAATGCATGGCACAAATTATTGCTGATGAACTATAAGGTAACTATATCTGTTTGAGGGCCTATATTGCACGTATACTGACAAATGAAAGCAGCTATGGCTACCGTATAGTGGGTTTTATTTGCGAGGCCTTATTGTTTTGACAAAATATATAGCTAACATGCAGTTATAGCTACAACTTTACTTTTAGCACTTACAGACTGTTAAATTGTTATAACACAAACAGCAGTAGCTAAACTTATTTGGCTGCTACTACAGTAAGTCTGTAGCCATAGCAACTACCATATAGCTACATACATACAAATTGTCAACATATTTGAATTTCATGGATAGCATTACCTTCAAAAAAGGATTGGCAAAGAAAGGTTACCAAAAATTTAATATAGACAGAGCTACGTAGCTACGTAGATCCAGGTAAGTATTGAATCAATAGTTAACCTGTAGCTATGATTTGGGTTTGGCAAGTCATGAATCACCAATAATAGCCAAACATTTTCACTATATATAATTATTATGGCATACGTATCATTTAAACAATCAGATGCTGCATTACTGATGATGATTGATGCATGTGGTGTTATGACCTATTGAAGATTTGTTTTTTTATTTTATTGTTAATGTTTGACTGGGCCTGCAAAAATCAACCTTGTAGTTAGGTACGTATGAAATTTACATATAAATTACTATACATAAATTACATAGGATAATAAACATGTTTGTCTATACAGTTATGAATACCATGCATATGTATAATACGCTTATGTATGTGTCAGCATGAGAAAACCGGGGTTACGTACACAAACTACACCTATTCATATTACAGTATGTATGTATCTCCTTTACTATTTGTGACCAGATTTGCGAAAACGTGCATAGTTCACACATCCACTTTTTGAATTTTGAAGATTCATAAAATCTGTTACAAATAATAGATTAACCTGAAACTTACAGAGTTTATACATCTATTATTCCTCTATCATCCCTGCAAATTTCAGATCTGTATACTGTTCCTATTACGTACGTTTTATAGATCTTTGAACGTGCAAAATCGAATGTGTGAACTATGCACGTTTTCCCAAATCCGGTCACATTTAAGATTTTAGAAATCTGTAAGTTGCAAAAGACTCCCCATGAAAATTTATGATGAAAGGTTTATTAGACTCCTATGATTATTTGTAAAGTTATTTAATCCAAAAATGTGGCCAATTTTTATGTGTACACACGTAGCTAAGCCATGTTTTCTCATGCCTGGTTGCATATTATGTAAATGTAAATTTGAGGATGTACGCAGTAATTTTATAAATCCATTACAATTCATCGGTTTACACTAAACATGTGACTATGCATTGACCATTATGTACGTATATGCATGCTGAGAAAAACATCAGACATTATTATTACAGAACATGACCTACAACACAGCTATCAATGCCTGTACATATGTTTGAATCTCCAAAGCCTTGGCAGTGGATATAATAGTTACATACGTAGCTTTGCATGTATGTAGCTACGTACATAATTATATTGTAAATTGTCAGCTGTGTGTGGCACAACAAAATATGTACATAGTATTTTTAGTATATTTATTATTATTAATGATAAATGGTAAGAAGGAAGACAAAGTCTTATAGCTAAAACCAATCTCTATAACTAAATCATACATATTGAAATCTCAAAGTTGAAACTACTTAAAAAATATCTAATTGAGTTTTAAATGATAATAAATTTGATGCGTTGACAATTTCAGAGGGTAATCTATTCCAGTGGTCTATGATTCTCTGTGAAGAACTATATCTTCTACGACTTTTGTTACAATGATGCTTGTAAATTTTCAAGCCATTAGTTCTGGTGGGGTTAGTATTCATAGTAAAAAATGATCCTATCTGAGGTGTACTGTACCATGTAAGATTTTATACATCATAATGAGATCCATCCTGAGATGACGGTATTGTAGGTAAGTTAAGAGCAGATAATCTTTCTTGATGTGTGCATTGCTTAATTGATGGAATGAGTTTTGTAGCCCTTCTTTGTATCTTTTCTATAGTACGCATGTCCTCTAACAGGTAGGGGTTCCATATATTAGAAGCATAGTCTAGATGGGGACGAACTAGACTAGTATACAACAGACGCACAATATTGGGATCCAGGTATTTAAATATCCGATTAACTTGATGACTCCTAGAACTTTGTATATAGCTAGCTACATGGTAACTGTAGCTATATGCATATAAACAAAATAGTGTATTTATTTTAACTTAAAATAACTACTATAGCTACATGTACATAAGCCATACTTTTGAGAGATGATTTTTGTGAAAATTTAGTCCTCAAAAAAGTAACAACTTAACTAAATGCGTCGTCTCAAAAAACTACAAATATATTTTTGGCATGTCCTCCATGAAACATAAGACTGTTTAAAACTATGTATGTACGTACATACATAGCAGATGATGTAAACTTCTAAAGCATAGCTACTTTCAGTGAAATCAGTGTTTGGGTGAAAGTTTGTTTGAACCAATATAATTTTGTGTTGAAGATACATATGGTTATGTAGTTACTACAAGAGAAGCCGTTTATGTATAGCTATACTTACGTACCAATGGTTTCAGTCTGTGATCATTAAGATGGAACAGTATAAAATTATAGCTATGCTCCAAAAAGTAAAGAAACAAGGAAGAAGATTTTGGCATGAGAGAACACTAAAGATTCTGGCATGAGATAATTTATAAAAGTTTAATCCCTACTTTTGGCAAACCTAGTTACTCGAAATGAGCCAAAAGTATGGATTAAGCTGACCTTCGAAGGTATGTAATCTATGATCAAGGTGCTTAAATATTATGACCATATCTGCTTTTCCAAAGTATAAAAACTACTTTGATTTGTAGAAAGGTAGCTATCCATGGTATGGTAAGTATACTCATTCTCGGAACAATGAGCGTCCGACTAATGATCAGATGACGTTTGGTTCCATTGATTTGTATTTCGTAGAAATAAACGAAATACAAGTTTATATTTATGGAGTGTATATAAGAGTTACTCTTTAACATCGATTGGAGAAAGACTAGGTTAGCTTTAAGGATTGTGAGCAGTACCAACTGTCCGATAATAAATACTATTTTCTGATAATTGAGAGGTTTCAGACACGTCACTTCGAGGGGTCCGTCACGGATTGGAATCTGGTAGCTACGCCTTTTGAGATTCTGGAATCTGGAATCTTGCCTTGGCAGAAAAACTCTGTATACGTTTGAATATTTTAGGATTTTGTATTTAAAAATATTCCAATTACCATGAAATCTTATTTGGAATCCCAAATTACCTGGAATCTCTACCAAGATTCCGAATCTCGTACACTATTAAATTTTCATTTTGTGACGGACCCCTCATGTCATTCAGAACTACCGCGTCCAAACGAAGAAACCTGCAAGTGTGATATTTTTGTATGTAAGCCCCTGTAGCCTTGACCTCTCTTAAGGCATATCAGGTATTGGAATATTCCTTGTCAGTTCTAACGTCCGAACGTATGGTGGCCGATAATCAGTGGCTTACTCTAGAAGAACAAGAAAGGATAAAAGGAATCACCATGGCGCAGTGGATAAACCTTAATCGGAACAACTGTTTCGTAAATCGGATGCGATTCGCTACCTTTGTTTTGTGAAATTTCTGAAGCCGTACACCTAGCGCTAGTGGATCTTACGGCAGGCTGGCAGACAAAATCCAGTCGGTAAATTTCGAAATTTTTATGTAATATACAGTAGCTATATACTTATAGCTACGTACATATAACGTAGCTAGGTAGTCTACCTAACTATATAAAACATTTGTAGCAAATTAAACACAAACAGCCCATGTAATGCTACTAATTATGGTTATACATAATTGCTTCAGGCAACAGCTCAAGTTGGCAATCACAGCATACATAACCACAGAGAAACCACATATTCACAAATTAAGTAGCATATAATGTAGACAACAAGCCACATGCCCCCTGTAGTGCTTTTGATCCTTAAATACTGGCTCTTCAATTTGTTATGGTTGATCACATACCACACACTAAAAACAAATGTGCTATTTTAGCACAGTAAAGTGTGCTAAACTGATGTCTCCAGTTTTAGCACATTACAGATGTGTTATTTTTACAAGTGTGCTATTTTAACACATTAAAGTGTGCTATTTTAGCACAGTAAAGTGTGCTATATTATAATTGTACTATATTTCTATAATTCAAATAACTTTAAATACACATGTACAAGTATGTATATAATTATGCAGTACAACAATTGCTAAACTGCTACATTACATCCAGTTCATTTCGGTTTGGTGAATTCATAGCAGAACTCAGTAGCGGCTAAGTTGCATGCTGATATGGAGTGGCTGAAATGATAGTGTCGGACTCTCTTTAATGCAGTCTGGATCTAAAATATAGCTAATACATGCACAATAAATACGATAAGTTTTTATCCAATGTTACGTATAACCTAGTGTGATCCTTTTTGCAGTGCCATGTATACAATATCCTGTAGTATGAATTCCTGCAAGACAAAATTATGTTCTATATACACTGTAAAAATGAAGTGTGCATACCACACTAAATGGTGTGATAAATGACATCAAGGGGGTTCTAATCACTTATTAATAAGGTGGTTATCATCCTACACTGTCATTTATCACATTATTTAGTGTGGTATGCACACTTCCTTGTTTACAGTGTACAATCTACATTTACATGCATTGATGAAGTGTGCATACCACACTAAATGATGTGATAAATGACATTGTACCACACTAAATGGTGTGATAAATGACAGTGTAGGATGATAACCACCTTATCAATAAGTGATTAGAATCCCATCAATGTCATTTATCACACCATTTAGTGTGGTATGCACACTTCATTTTTACAGTGTATATAGAACATAATTTTGTCTTGCAGGAATTCATACTACAGGATATCAAGACTCACGATAGTGAGTCGCGAGGCCAAGAAGAAGCGCAGCAACGCGACAACTGAGTGAGTTATTTACACGTAGCACCGCCCTAAAACTCGCAAACGCTCTAACTAAGCCGCCATTAAAGCTATCGCTTAGTTATTACCTACCCACAACGTTCTTACTATATAGAATCAACAAACCTAGAATGGAGGAAATAGGCGCCACCATTCCTAAGTACCAGCCATTGCGAGTTTTATGGCGCCCGTTGTGCGACTACGCACGACGAACCATCCTTTCCCGCCCAATTCGCCCGTTTACTAGACAATTAGTACCTTCATTGTTTGAAGAATCAATATCCCGACGTTCGTAGAAATCCATTCAGCCACTCTTCCGATACAGCCTTATAAATGCCTTCCTGTGACCACAAAATTTTTTACGCGGCAGTCGTTTTTTTCTTCTTTCATTTTCATCGCACACTTTTTTCGTGAGCTTGCGGGAGTTTTCGTGAATCCGGAAGTTTTTTTCAAACTCTCTTTTTATACATTCACTTGTTTGTCTAATAACTCACTCATTTCTTCATGGATTTCAGCCAAATTTGTATCAGCACTTCTCCTATGTATGCTCTACCTGTCATACTATTATCAGTCTGAAGTAAACACTTGAATGTATTTGAGAAGGGCTATTATACTGCAGGTTGATAGTTGTCATAACTTGGACCCCCTTCAAATGATTTGCATAAACTTTCAGATACACCATCTATATTGATGTATCATTCTGTAGTGAAAGTTAAAAAATAATCTCGGTCTTAAGTTTTTCAAAATTAAGCTTCAAAGTTTAATTTACAATATTGTGTGCTAGGTAAGTACAAGTTATGCCCATGCAGTACTTCTTTGCTGCTTGCTAGTAATAACATCTGTTTACAACATCCTGCAAGGTGTAATAAAGTGTGAAACCACTCAGAAGCAATTAGTTTTTAGCTGACTTCTTGAATGACACTAGAAACATTTTTCATAATCTCGGGCTTGAGTTTTTCAAAATTAAGCTTCAAAGTTTAATTTGCAATACTGTGTGCTAGGCAAGTACAAGTTATGTCCATGCAGTACTTCTCTGCTGCTTCAGGGGCGTGGCCAGCCATTTCTTGATGGTCGGGCAATGGTTCAAGCATGTAACTAAGTATATTGTTATATATTAATGCATACATATGCCCACTTTCATGTGAGCATTTACTTCCTTTGAAAAGTGTATGCACACTATCCTAGCTATGATGTAATGTATAACAAATGCTGCTGCATGAAGCTATAGGTACTCGATCATAAGATCCAGGAAACTATCCAGCGATGATCACGACTATACCAGCTCACGTGCCTCTGGATTACTTGAATGGGCATCTACTAGACATTGAAAATATATATCAGTAATACAATGTTTGAAATAATGTAACCACACAAGATGGCATGTATACACAAGGCCAACAGTAAGGAGGCACCCTGTTTTTCACACAAGTCCTTAATTTTATAACCTGGGTGTTGGGACACGTTTATACATGCATAATTGACCTTGATATCCAGCTGTCTCAAAGCTCCAGTCTGCATGCATGTCGAAGGCTGGAGGATTCATCAGTAATTCTTCTATATGACCCTTGTAAATCAGTGGACAGTCATTGGGCTCACCTGATCAGGTATTTCGGCATGTACAAACCATTCAATTGCATGTCTTGTATCATAAAATACCTACGGTACCTGCTCACAAAACATGAATCAGGTGGGGCGACAATGGTGATCCACTATGGCGCATCATTGCAGTCCACCATATTTGCGACTCCATTTTAATATCATTAAACTAATGGATCACGTGACCTTACTTTTGTCACACGACTTGTCACCAGCGTAATAACACTGCCGATACCACTCCTCTCAGTGCATGTTAAAAGAAGTAACATTGATTTTACAATAGCTACATTATATATTTTAAATAAATAAATCTTGATGGTGGGGCAAAGATCAGTGACGGTCGGGCAAATGCCCCACCATGCCCACCCCTAGCTACGCCTCTGCTGCTTGCTAGTAATAACATCTGTTTATATGCTTCCAAAAAAGTAGTGATATGCTAAACAAAAACACCCTGGGTGTAAAAAAAGTGCGAGGCCAATCAGAAGCAGCATTGCAAACAGGTGCGACCAAAAACTTTGATATCAGTTGAGGCCAAGAAGTTACTTATCAAAATTTTTTTAACTACTTGAATGACATACAATGGTTTACAGCATATTTTCACAAATATGATTGGCTTTGTCACTTGGCCACCTTTTTCACACCATCATTATTAATAAAGGTGGCCAAGTGACAAAGCCAATCATATTTGTGAAAATATGCTGTAAACCATTGTATGTCATTCAAGTAGTTAAAAAAATTTTGATAAGTAACTTCTTGGCCTCAACTGATATCAAAGTTTTTGGTCGCACCTGTTTGCAATGCTGCTTCTGATTGGCCTCGCACTTTTTTTACACCCAGGGTGTTTTTGTTTAGCATTGTATATACATGGCGCTGCAAAAAGGATCACAATAGGTTATAACATTGGATAAAGCTGATGATAGCTATATAACTGCTTGACGGCAACCTCACAATTTGAATATAGTTCCACACTGAAAGTAAACATATCAGCTAGCTAGCTAAATGTTTCAGTAACATGTAACATACCTATTTTTCTATGCAGATATAGCAGTAGGCCATGGACAGATCTTTAACATGCAGAAAAGTGTTCTATTACATTCACACATGCAGAGTAATAACACGTACCTCAGAGTGTTACCATGTATCAGATAAATTGGCTCAGGATATGAATCGAATCGGCTATGGTCATGCAGCTCTCTTCAGATGCATCCTCCCACGCCTCTGTGTTGGGATTGCCGGCTCTCTGCCAAATTCAGCTTCATATTCTTATGTTATTTCAGTACATCAGTTTACTACTAGTACTGTTTCTTTCTCCCACTGTTCTATAGTAGTTTGGTCAGCTGAGATGATATGCACATCACTCATCATGTTCCTGGCACTGAAAAGTAATAAAGTTGCACAATACTGCAAAGCAGACTGCCATCTAAGGCTTGAAACCAGCTGCTGGCGCTACTGAATAATATAATATGAACGCCACGAATAATGCAGAGCCGGAACAAGCCAGCTCAGCGGCACTGCCGGCGGCCTGGGAAGGACACAAACAGCATTTTCCTGTAAGCAGCACTCGAGTGAAAACTACTAGCTAAGTGTTCTAATAACCTTCGCCCTGGAATTTATTGATCCTTGGGTTTTATCGCAAGTCTTATCGTATTGTCCCATAGTAATTTCTGCTGTTACCTCGGCTGTTGCCATAGAAGAAGGCTGGTCACGTGATAATTATCATTCACGTGCGCAGGGAGAGTCCAGACCAGCTGAAGCTGAAGGGACAAAGGAATTTGTTTTAAAACAGCGAATTCGAAGTTTTGTGAAATTGGAGGTGAATACTACTACTACTACTACTACTACTACTACTACTACTACTACTACTACTACTACTACTACTACTACTACTACTACTACTACTACTACTACTACTACTACTACTGTCCATTCGGCTCATTTATTAAATGACGGGCGATTTTCATCGATGTGGACTTTGGATTGAAACCTCAATTGAAACGAACTAGTTGACATGCAGTGGGAGGGGAAAGGGTATGGCAGGAATGTATGAACACACCATAGATCATATATCCTCTGGACACAAGATCTACGTATTTTGTTTAGGAATTCTATTAAGTGCCTACTTTTGCATGCATGTCTTCACATATCATGTGATGATGGTAAAATTTACCTCTCTACGCAGGTTGTGACATGTTCATCTTCACAAATTGTAACCAACTTCCCTACTATGTAGGGCGGTAGATGATGTAGCTACATATGGTGGAATGAGCTAGGAGGAAACTTGAGAATTTGTATATTACTATTTAAATTTCACTAGATTATACAATGTGCAAAATAACAGCTTGACAAAGGTGGATAAATGTCCAAATAAACTTTAGCAAATTAGAAGGAAAAACTACGTACTCTCATACTGTTGAGAAATGCATAATTATAATATGTGGCCAGGTTTGGGAAAATCAGCCATGTATGCACATGGCATTATTTCAAAACAGTCTGCTGCCTGTTAACTGGCTGGCTTTTATTAGCAGCAGTAGTTATAAGTAATCTTTTCAATGAATTTTGGGGCTTTTGAGAGTATACTTCAGGTGGGAACTAACTTCAGGCCAACATAGCAATGGGGCTTGAAGGGGGTACGAGGGATGGGAGGTGGCTAAAGAACTGTGTATAGTAGTATCAACAAGCCACCAAAGTAACCACAAGCACAAGTTGCCTATACCACAATACAAGGCCTAGGAGGCATCTAGCTAGTAATGGGAGCAGTTCCAAGTCCCAATTAGGGCTGGGCAATAGTACGATAGTATTGACTATCATGATAGTTGATCAACTATCGTGATAGTGATAGTACTGTTTACTATCGTGATAGTATTGAGTAATTTAAACTGATCCTTTAACTATCGTGATATATTTCTGCACTATTGTGATAGTAGGTGTAGTGTATGATGTAATCTAGGCATGCACGTGATTGTAATTTGCTTGGTTAAGTAGATAGCCGTTGTAGTGTTGTACCGTGTTCCTTGATTGTACATGTTTCGTGATTACTAATTTACTATTTAACCGAAACATAACAGTGGCGACGAGGATGACTTCCTACGTGGGTGCTCCGCAACCGTTCAACGCATCCAATGACGAGTGGGTACTTTACATCCAACGTTTTGAACATTTTATTCTTGCAAACAAGATAGAGAATAATGATGAGAAGTGCCACTTATTACTAGCGTTAGTTGGAGCTCCTATGTATAAAGTATTAGCGAGTCTGTGTGCACCAAAGCAACCCGGCGAGCTAAAATTCAAGGAAATTTGCGATACCAGAATAAAAATAATAAAAATTCCAGAATTTCTTGTCTTTGTGTACCGACCCAGCTTTTCTCATCTGTACATCAAGAATAATATATCTTGGACTTGAAAATTTCTTGATCCTAGACTCCACTATGTGCATGCGTTTAACTGCTTCACTTAAGATCAGCTCTCAGGAGTATGATGATTTGGCCAAATCCTGAGATTCCATATTCCAATTGGTGCACATGCATATGCTGTATCTCGGTTTTCGACGGGGATCAAAGGGCTTGAAATCATGAGCTAACTGATGAATACTTCAGCAAAGACAAACACTGCTAGGTCCGCCGCATATTATCTATACGTATGTATCACTCTTATAGGCCTGTAAATCTATAGCGTTACGTCACAATAATAGTCGCGTGTTTTGCATGTGTGCACTGTGACCCAGCACCCATCGTGCTAAAATAGTACACCTACAGATATAGTGTGCTAAAATAGCACACTAACAGATAAACAGCACACTTACAGGCAAGGTGTGCTAAAACAGCACGTTTGTAAATATTGTTTGCTAAAACAGCACACTGATGAGTATGGTGTGCTAAAACAGCACACTTCATATGACTAGCACACCTATAGTGTGCTAATATAGCACATTAAAATGTGCTATTTTTAGTGTGCTATCGGCTAGCCAACCATTTAGCACAGTAAGTGTGCTAAATTAGCACACTTGTACACTATAGCACACTGTACTGTGCTAAAATAGCACACCATTTTTTACTGTGCAGTGATCAGCCATAACTACTCAGATATACAAGTGGCTATTATTAAAACACTCAACAGTATGGCTATACTCCCTTCACCACACTCCACAAAATGCTGTAAATGAAGCTATGTGTATAGCGTATCATACCTACATATTAATGTGATTCGGCATGAGAAAATAGGGCTTACGTGTACATAAGATTTGACACACGGGAGCTCAAATCTGGCACAATTTTAGATAGCTACGTATATATGAGTATTTTCATATAGGGAATCCAGTGCAGTTTACAGATTTTGTAAATCTCATTCAGTAATGGAGATACATACGTACAACATTTTGAATAGGTGCATGTATTTTGTGTACATAAGCTCGGTTTTCTCATGTTGGGTCACATTTGCTCCCTATAGCTATATTAATATTATTTAAATTTGTCTAACTACGATACATATGTATCTTCATCACCACAATAAAATGAGCTAACGTTATGAACTACGTACATAGCTACACTACTGTAACAATTTTGGACAGGATCCGGAGTGGTTGATAAGGTACCGGCTGTATGGCTAACTGTTCTGAAAACTATTATGTATCTATACAGTAGCTACGTACCTATATGAGGTGTTATAAAATTATAATGATTACGTATCCTGTTATTAATGTCAATTATATATTATGTCATTTCCCTGGCTCAATGTTTATCAACTAGATTTGGGGCTTGTACACATATCCAAGGTCTACTATGTATAATAGTAGTATACATTTATGGTGTATACTGTATATAGCCTAAAAATTTTTAGGATTAAAAATTTGTGGAATGACGAATTTAGCAGTTTCGTGGATAAAATTTTCGTGGATTGCAGAAGTAGCTATTGTATTGAATTATACTGTAGCACAAAACTTTCAAGGCTAAAATTTTTGTAGGTACTTCAAAATCCACGAAATCTACAAAAAATTTCACCCTTGAATTTTTGAGGCTATACGCCATGTATACGGAATCTTATTTGGGGAGGAAAATATAGCCCACCCTCCTACACCTATATGTATACCAATCGGTTACAAGTAAGAGTTATCCCATAAATAAAGACTTTTTGCCAGCAGATAACTGATTAGCTATATGTACAGAGATCAACATCATCTATAAAAGCAGGTCGGCACTTGCCTAAAGATTAATGCCAGTATTTATATAAGGTATGTATGGCTTCTTGGAACACCACAGTATACTATTACAGTGTAAGTACGTAGGTATATTTGCTTGTTAATATTTACGTAGGTACGTAGGTGAAAAATCAATAATGGTGATAGGACATCATCTGCACCATTGAGTAACAGTCATTCAGCTAATTATACAGTAATTTACTTGATAACATGTCAATTAAGTATGTGTACCGATTCATCCCACTTCAACTTTACACTACGTAGCAGTCGTAGCTACAATTATTGTGACATCACTATATATGTTAGTCTACAAAGTCCTAAACTACATAGCTACGTATGTGTAACCTAAAATTCTTCTTACAGTGCCTTATATGAAAAACTTCACCACCAATATGGCAGCACCCCATCTTACTACTAATGTATAACTACTGCTTAAACGTACGTACATATTTAAATACAAATCAGGTTCTACATAATTATTATTTATGTTATTTTAGAAACCTAAAGAATGCTACATACGTAATCACCGAGGGTGTAGCCAGAGGTGATTAATATGCAATATTCTAAAGGTTTCTGGAATTAACTGATTTGAACAATGATTATTAATAACCAAATTAGATTGTAAATCTCTAGAATCATATGAAAATGGCATTTACACTTGAATTACCTTTACAGGATGGCCAAACTAAATTTATTAACATAGAAACAATTTTTTTCCAATGAAAAACCACATGCACTATGGCTGAGTAGTTAAACAATTTAAAGATCTCACTTGAGTACATCATTATAAATTATAAACTTACTTATCACTAAAACATCAAACCATGTTATGCATACCATAGTCTATATTTCATGTATGGCTTCACTAAAATGTTTTTATTACTCTAATTATGCAACACCATCATTGTACATCTGTATGTATCTATGTACTTTTCAAATGAGCACATTCATAGAATCAATAAGTACAAATCTGCGTAGCTAATATTAGCTATGTTGCAGTCAAAAAATACATTTTACAAGCCGTTTTGAGTGTCAATTAACGGATTACCTTCAAGTCAATTAAATATTAAAAATGATTGTTGTTATACACGTAATTACAAGTACAGCAGCTACATGGCCTGGATGTGGGTGGTTATGTCACATTATTACTCACATACATATAAATTGAATTATGTGCTAACAATCTTTACTTGAGTGATGCCATTACCAAATATTGAAAGACATTAAATGGCTTAACAAAACAGACAGGAAATGTTGCTCAATCACAAGTAGCTACAGTTAATTGTTACATGATAGTCTATAGCAGACTTGCAACAAAAATATTTGGTAAAAGTTGGCACAACTTGCATTTGACAAAACAGTCCCATTATTGCTTAATGCATTAGCATGAGGCAAATAAACATGTTCTGGCTATTTGAGGCTTCTGTCTATATACATATGTAAAGTGACTGACTGACCAACCAAAACCTTCATACGTACTTCCAAATTTTCCATTTCAATGATTATAACTCTCATTGGGAAAGACATAGCTACCGACTGCTTTATCGCTGCTGAAAATTTGTTGGAGCTTTCTGTAAAGAGTTTATAGGCTACTACATATGTAGCTAAGTTGGCAAAATCATATATATGAACTAGGCTAGTTGACACTCGGACAGTCACATATGTACGACAGTGTAAGATAGCCCAGTGCAGGTTATTTTGTTAATGACGGTGGAGTGGCCAAGAGGCCATACTTCATGCAAACATTAAGGTTACAACAATAATTAATATCAATGAAATCAACTATAAAGTTAATGTGCATATACGTACGTACATAGAACTATATGCATTCACCCTATGCATGCACATACTGTACGTATATATGTACTTGTATAGTCCAGCTACCTACATATACAAGGTACTACGTATGTACACAAGTCCTCAATGACATTCTATATTAAATTTGTAATTATACTGAGTCATTCCTAAGTACATATGTATAAACTACCCACCATCCCTGTAATTTTCACTATTAGCAATCACCAGGAAATGATATATGAAAAGTAACATGAATACATACGTAATACTATACATATGTAGATCCTACAGGGATATGTATATGTGAACCGGTTGTAGAATTGTTGTAATATATGCGTAGCTACTAGCAAAAGTTATAATGAACAATGAACATGCAACTAGCTATGTATGTATGTATGGTAAAAATCATAGCTGTAATAATTATTATATAATTACATAATACTAACAAGGCAAAATTAATGTAGTAAGGGGATTGTGTAAAGACCTCGGCACCATGTCACAGTAGCTCTAAGAAATATGTTAAGCAAGCTGTGGTCTTCGACCATAAACCGGTTGATGTTTTACCATAAAAGACTTGTCAATCTACTGTTACTGTTAAGAATGTTACAATGAATGAATAAGTAGTGTTTTATTGTCACAGATGAGTACAATGAATGAATACGTATATAGTGTTTTATTGTCACAGATGAGTACATGCACGCACGCACACGCACACACGCAATACACACACACACAAACACTCAACACACACACACACAACACACCCAAAAGAAAGACCAAACAAGTGTACAGGTCGGTGTGCAATTGGTTTAACTATCTCAAAAAAGAATCTGTTCCTATACAATGCAAAATTGCTACAATATGTTTGTACATTCCACTATATGTATGCTAACTGCACATGTGTAGCTATAAGCTAAACTACATACATAGCTATAGTTACGTATCTTTCTGTCCCAAACTAAAGCCTCAATTTCTACTTGATGTGCATGCATGGGGCAATTGAACATTGTAGCTATGTACGTACTAGTCTATACATACATACATACATACATACATACATACATACATACATACATACATACGTACGTACGTACATACATACATACATACATACATACACACATGCACATACATACATATATACGTATATACATACACATGCATATAAGTAGCTACATATGTACATACATATATTGGTGAAATGCATAATTATGAAATTCAATTTTAAAAAATCTCATTAATAATAAACTACTTTTGCACTCCATTAAATTTCCTATAATTGAGTGATAAAGACATCAAGTATTTACTAATTTGTATTTATCTCCCAATGAATCCACACTTAAAAAGATGTATAGGGTGATTAATATGATTTATATCATACTGAAGCCATACATCAAAGAAACAAAGCTCAGGAACATGCATTAAAAAGAAATAACTGACCTGCCAGCTGTAGGTATAAATAATTATATGATCAAAGGTAACGAGAAAAAATACCCAAACAGGTCTAGAGTGTAATTGTGATCAAAGGCAGTAGGATAGTCTTATGATCTGTTTGTGATCAAAGGTAGTAGGATAAAAGCCAGTTATATCACAAGCACTCGTTGATATCATTGTTATTACACTCAACCTCAAGCTTTGCCCTCGGTCTCATGTAATAACAATGATATCAAACTCATGCTTGTGATATAACTATAACTTATCACATTGTGGTCAGGTTGGATATCACCTAATAAAAAAGCTATGAAAATCAAAGCTATATTTAACCTATGTACATATTATAGGGATAATAAGGCAGCCAGTTCTTCATTGTACAAAAGAAACCTTTGATATGTACATAGTCTAGACTTTTGGGGAATTAGCAAGTTATAACCTAGAAATATATGTATACATACACTCGTATGATCCGTATCTTTACTATTAAAACTCATCCTTGGCTTTGCCTCAGAGACTCCTGTAATAATGCTCATACCTGGGTTATGTATAACAAAGTACACTACCCCCTCAAAGCTGAATGGACATCGAATTATTATTATTATTGTTATTATAGAAAGTATCCCAAGAAGAACAATTATCCTCCCTACTCCTCAAATGCAGTCCTGCACTCTTACAATTTGAATCCTCATGAAGTTAATAGACAGTTTTACGAATTATATACACATGCACTACCTCTTTAACACCGTTTTACGTATTCTGATTTAATAGAATGTATATAAGAAAAGGAGGGAAGCCATTAGTGATCTGTGATTATTTGGCACATTATAAATATCATGTATCACCACAGTTAAGCTGCTAGATGCGATATCACAATACCCTAAGGGAAAGATACGTACGTATGTCATTGTTTATGCTTTAAAATAGGGCTAGTTATAGTTATGTATACGTAGTTATAGTGACTGGATTTGGGAAAACGTGCGTAGTTCACACATTTGATCTTTCTCATTCAAGGATTCATAAAATCTGGAAGAAACAGTGTACAGATCTAAATTTGCAGGAATGGTAGCTCTATACCCTCTGCAAGCTTCAAGATTATCTATCATCCCTAACAGATTTTATGATTCCTTAAAGTTGAAAAATTGGATGTGTGAACTACGTATGCACGTTTTCGCAAATCCGGTCACATATTATACTAAAAATAGGGCCATAAGCACTGTAACTAACCCAAAAGTTACTATGTACGTATGTTACACTTCACACAGGTATTACGTATCTGTAATCACGATGACGTACATAGCTTATTATCACGATTATCATAACAGTTCCATGTATGCATGAAAATTCATCAAAACACTATAGCTAGCTACTGAAAATTAATTATTGGTAGCTACTACATATCATGTACCTAGTAAATGTGTAACTAGTTATACGTATCTACGTATGTTATAAACTACTCCTTTGGTAGCACACTTTCTCTACTGGTAGCAAAAAATTTACAGTAAATCAGTATTTTACCTAAAATATTACCTATCATGATAGTAATTAAGTACCAATCTATTATCCACAGCCCTATCATAAACACACTTGCACTGCTTTAAATATACTCTAATACAACAATCGTTATAACAACATGACTAGTCACAATAGTGGGAGTATAAATATTTTACAGGGGAAATTTAGCAATTCGTCAAAATAATATAAAGATTAAGCTCATTTGTCAAAATTTTTATCAATCTTAAGTTTGGGATTTATCAATTCACCATGAGGAAGTCACATAAAGACTCATCAGTCATCACTAAGAAATGAATTACAATGCATAATCTTTTATACTCTACGTAGTAATGTAGTGTGTATGTGGAACCCCTCTTATGACAGACACGTACCAGTGAGGATTAACTTTTATCCATTAAAAAGACATCTTAAATTCAGGGGTTTTAAAAATACTTTCCTAATACGTACCTGCATACATTATACACACGTAACTGTTGATACCTTGACAATCTACTTTTACAATGTTTACGCAATATGTATGTACTGTACCTTTAGACCTTAAAATGAGTAATTTTAATGATAATTATCGTAAATTTAGTAAATCTTATGATTGCATACAATGCATTCATTTGTGACTGCTTTATGGTACTAGTATATTTAATGTGGAGTGTATTGAACAAAGGTTTATAATAATTATTAACGTTAGCAAGTTTTTGTAACTACTCACTAAAATTATTGTATCATTAGTAAACTTAATTAACTTAAGGTATGTACGTAACATAATTTATTGTAATATGAGGGGGAAGATACAGGAATTGTATCTTTCATAAAGTGTATCGAGTGTACTATATCATATATATATAAAGTACAGAACTGTGATTAACAAAAATACAGTAAATACAGTCCAACAGTCCTTAGTTCTTACCCAGGTACGTACATGGGTAATGGGTCTTTATCAATTCTCACAAGCTTATTGCCACTTGCGGTTACCTTATTACTGTAACCACCTCATTATAGTGGCCACATAAGATACATCCCATTAGTCTATTATACTGTTTTGAATTTTTATATTACAAAAATAAGGCCAGCAGCCAGATATTCCATGCCCAAAGCACATACCAGCACTAGAAATGTTAACGTAAAAACAAATTACAATATTTACATGTGTGAAATATTTAATTAGGTACTATATACAAAGCGACACTGATACTGGAGTGTAGATATTAAAACAAAGACATCGTGAAGAGCCAAGCAGTGAAATACATGGCATAGTCAAAATTTCTTAGGAGTAGTTCCCATTAGTAAACAGGGAATCCAGATTGTGCACATTCAAAGTGAATGCTTTAATGGAGTGTTTGATTGCAAGTATTAATCTAAATTTAGTGGGCAGCACATTTACACATCTACTCCACCCACAAAATTACATTGTACCTGCTGTGTATTATATACATAAAATGAACATATGGGGCATTTCTAACAATCACAGCCCAATGCTTTTGCTTTTAACAAAAAAAGTTATTGATCATTTGGTCCTAGCCTTATTAATGCTCCCACCCTAGGGACCAAAATAAACTGGCCCTATTAATGAGGTGACCTTGTTATTATTAATTCGACCAAGTAAAGAAGTGCCCTCATAATAGGAAGGTCGTCACACCAACTCAAAGAAATTAAATGACAATTAATCTAGTGCGCGGGCGACTGATAATATTGCACCTACTGATATTCCTTTTCTATCCACTGCAGAGTACTGTAACAATATAAGAGTAAAATATTGTTAGGACACAACGGCCAATTAAATGTGAATTTGACTGGCCATCTTAAAAATTGCTTGGCCATCAAGTAAACATGTAGGACACCACGTAAGTAAACTATACACTCTGTGGTATGTAAAGCAAATATCGGAGAGTCACATGGATAGGGAACAATCCCAGGAATGCATACAATTGTATTCAGCCTTAAACTTCATACTCTATTTTCAAACAGTGTATCAATAAGTTAATTACTACTACAAAAATAAGACTAGAAGTCTTCCATAATTTAAACTTGCCATCACTCAGCTGGTTATAAGTACATATTAGCACTTCTATAAAAGTAAAGTGGTGTTTGTCTGAAAAGTTTAAGTGGTAAGCTCTGTGTTTACACAAGGTATGGCTTCCTGGCCACCTCTAAGCCAACAAAAAATTTAATTAAGATAGGTGTTGGGCTTTAACACTACTGCATTAATTTCTGTTGGTAGTACAATGATCAGCAACAATGGCCAATCAATTGTTGAATTGATTGGCCAACGTAGTGATTTGGTCAGAAAATGGCTGATGGCCAACTGTTATATTGTACTCTGCACTGCAGTGTGATACAAATCATATAATATAATAAGCCTTACTATATATAAAGAAGAACCATATACGTAATTTCCCCAATACATATGTATGTACGTAATGGAGTATCAACAGAAAGGCCCCACACATGTGAATATGGTAAACAGTAAACACAAATACGAACTAAACAGTAAACCCATATATGAAGTAAACAGTAAACACATATACAAAACAGTAAACACATAATTATAGGTATTAAAAAGTAAATGCAAAATTCACATACGTATGTACATATACATACATGGAATAATTTCAACTGGCAATGTGTGTGGTAAAATCTTTATTAATGATCAAGTTGTCTACTCACCATAACTCCTTCAACCCACAACCAAGAATCAAACTTTGCTTCAACTTATCGCACATAAGGCTTTATATTGTTGACCATTATGAGACAATTTTTCATTGACTATACTACAACCTACAGTCTAACTATAAGCTACTACGTATATCAGCGTGGTTATCCTGGGGACCAAAGAGGGCACTTTGCCCCGCGATCATGAGTTAGGCCTCAATACAAACTTGCACTTAGTCGATCAGCACCTGCGCTCAACAGTCACTTAAAGTCCTGCACTCTGAAAATCTTGATTTGCCCCCTGAATTCTTTTCTAGCTGTTTGTACACACGTGGGTGTTTATTCTTAAAGTACGTACGTAGCTACAAAAATTACCAAGTGCAAGATAGCCATAAAATATAGTTACGTACATAATTAAATACGTATGCTACATAAGGTTATGAGAGGAACTACCCAATGAAGCATAGATATCAGACCAGGGGTGTGGTGGGTGGAGCCTACAAGTTGTTTTGTATTGAAATGACACTTAATAAAAGAATTAGTGTGTTATTGTAACTTCAAGGTTTTTGAGATTTCCAAAAGTGGCATGGGAGGAGAGTGCTTCAGCCCTCTCAGCACCCCCCTAAATCCACCACTGTATATTATGGTATGTACCACTTTCACACCTCAGATCAAAGGAAACAACAGGGCAATATATCTCATATTCCCTCTTCACCAGGGCATTATAATGATATTGCCCTCTCCACAGGGCATTATAATGATATTACCCGGGAAAATTATTCCTTTGAACTCTTTGATCTACTCTCTGATATACAAACTGAAGTGGAACTACACTCTTTATATAGGCGCATCAATTCGATATCGATTGTGGGTTTTAGTTTTAAAGTTTAGGCAGGTTTCTAGTCGTCATTTCTAGGCCTAAAATCGTTCTAATTTATTGTCTACTAAGTTTAGAAGTATATTTACCAAAGGGATCTCAGTTTGAGGTGAGTTACTTGCACGACAAAAACAATCTGTTACCATGTGCTCATTATTCTATTTAAATGACACCACTAACCTTAATTTATCCACCGAACAATTTAAAGCAAATTTTCAACCGAAAGAAGTCTTTTAGTCTTGCTTGTAGCTTGTAAACTTGTTTATAAACCCACAATCGTTGCGACTATGTGTGCAAGAACGTCATGAAAACATCATATCTAAAACTCACAATCGAAACTCACAAGCCACACTATAAATACAATCACCGCAAATTGATCTAACTCTTAGCTTGAGCTGTTGAGTTAGCTCGCTAAGGAAGTGGTACATAATA
Organism: Spongia lamella; assembly: GCA_963930835.1. Lineage (NCBI taxonomy): Eukaryota > Metazoa > Porifera > Demospongiae > Dictyoceratida > Spongiidae > Spongia > Spongia lamella. The sequence goes on from OZ005747.1 coordinate 9,906,027, forward strand.
GTTGTAACACAGGCACTCGTGGCCTGCCTGATATGTACACCCTCAGCCCTCGGGCCTGTGGCCCTCGTGCTTTGGGTGTACATATCAGGCAGACCACTCGTGCCTGTGTTACAACTATTAAATATTCTCCTTTCTATATATATTACTAACTCTTGGTATATACTACTACTCTTTATACATACTGTATAGCTCAAAACTTTGGCGGTGGAAAACTTTGGTGGATCAGTGCCCAAAGTAATTTTGGCAGAGAAAACATTGGCGGATTGGTCATTTTCAATCTAGTGTATGTATTATTAGAGTGTTTCAGTAAAACTCCGTATTTGTTTTGATTTATATTCAATATCGTGTAAAAGTAACTGTTTAAAACATATCTTAGAACATGAAACTACTCACCAAGTGCTTACTGTAGTAGTGTTTTGGTATTGCTAGTAGTGTAATGGGGCACTACACATGAATCGCTTTTTATTAATGCCCACTTTATTTCAATAGCTAGCTACAGCTTGTACAAAATCGTGGTGAAAGAAAACGCTGGCGGATAAAACTTTGGCGGATTGGCTATCAACCGCCAAATCCACCAAAGTTTTCTCCCGCCAAAGTTTTGTGCTATACGGTACATCAAAATGATAATAAATAGCCAATTTTTTTCATAATTGGTATGTGTATGGTATTACCGTCAAATTTAATTCTCTGGCCCAAAATTGTCATTGATACAGCATAAAATAAACATTGCTCAGGACCATGTCAACACAAGATAAACCTTTGTTCTGAGATTCACCAAGAAATACAGATGTACTGTTATACTGTTGTATTACGTACATTTTGGCTCAGACAAGACAAAACATCTGTCAGGGATGTGAACAACAAAAGCGTCAATTCCAAAAGTGTTTGGTAAATATCTGATGTTTGATTGTTAACAGCTAAAATTCACCTCACCACTATTTAATGGGTTTAGTGACGGTTGTTCCAATTACCTACTCAAAATCATTTGAACATTGAGTATCATATACGTAAATTATCTGTTGAACAATACACTATATATGTAATACTCAAACATTTAAACCAAGGTACGTGGTTTAACAGACAACACAGAATACTCTTTTATCAACGATATGCGTGTAGTATATTCATCACTTGTCCACAAAAACAATTGAAACACTTTAAACAAGAAACAACTGGATTGCAATGAAATATAAACTTTAGCAATCTTGTCTTCTATCAAACAGCTAAATCTAATTGAATTGAATTTGCAGGTATAGTCCCTGGTTCACCAAATCAAAATTACTGCCAACCAGCCATCAATAACTAGTGTCTCCAGTACTAAATAACTCATACTGATGAATGCTCAGTGAGTAAATATTCAAAAACAGCATATACAAACCACTGAGTTGCTAACAAGCTATGCCTATTAGGTACAACTAACATCAAAGGTTAAGTACATGCTATGCAAATATATACATGAGTGGTGAAAAGTGGTAGGTATTTAATAAGCATAAAGAAAAATTAGTTTTAAGGTTTACTGGCTACTGTCACCTTGTACCATGACTTGACGGCCATTCAATGGCTGCGGCTCTCGGTAATTTGTACTCAACAACTGTCCTTCCATCCCGGTAACCGTGCTACGTAGCGTATCCAAAAAAGCAGACGGCACATTCAGAGGAGTCCTCAGCAGAAACCATTGTACAACTTCACTGCATGGTGGTGTGGTCAATGAACCTTCATAGTAATAGTAGCCCAAACTGTTTGGCAGCAGGTCAGTTGGTCTCACTGCACCAACTGAGTTGATCTTTTGATCTTGAGTAGGGATATTATCGAGGAGCTCCTTCCATGACCTAGTGACAGGCATGGAGGAGTCACTGGCCAGAAGGACACCCAACACAGCAAAAGCATCTCCGGCGGTATCATTTCCCGCAGTCTTTCTAGTAACAAAGTGAAGCTCACCACTGTAAGCCTGTCCATCTACCGTGTGTTCGGATCCCTCGCTACTAGTAGCTCCCCAGTGGAAGTGGAACTGTTGCAATTCATAGATACCCCGGTGGTTTTGGAAGGTTGCGCTTGGTGAGCCCGGGGCAGGATCAAAGCGAATAGAATTCCTTGCGTTACTCCAAGTTCCACTTAAACTTTTATCGAAGTTTGTTAGTTTCAATTCAACCAACGCGGGGCTTTTAATAAGGCTCCCGGTGTCAATATTGATCGGGGACTGGCGCAAACCTTGGCCAGCCCAACCTTTGACAGATTTCCATGTTTCCAGATCGTTATAATTCCAGGAATTCGCGTCCATTGTACATTTTTCGTTTCCACGGTAGCTACAACAACTCAGCAGCCGCTTGAAGGTTCGGCAGACGCTCGGGCATGTGCGAACAAATCGAACAACGTACATATTGAGCACGTGTAAGCACGTGATTAAACAACATTAAGTGATTAACCTTTGATTGTGGAGCATTCAAAGAAGACCACTGTACTCCGTGTTACACACTCTGGGAGTTTATCAGCGCCAAATTCATCCGGGATGTCAAAGAGCGTATTACAATAATATCGTTGTATACTTCCGTGTATCGTCAGGAACCAAATATGTAATCACGCGCCTCCTATATTATTTCTTAAAATCTGTCATGATGAATGATGAATGTGTTAGTCTAGCAGAACAATAGTACAATATTACTATGCAGATATTACTATATGTTACATACTGGTCATTTAAATAAGGAAATAGATTGATTATAACTGGAGTATCAGCCTTCCAGGTAAGTTATGGAGTAATGTGCACGTGATTACATTACTTGCCAGTCAGTCTTGATTAACTGTTTACTTTTGTTGATATGTGAATACTTATCAAGCTTGGGTTCAGATCATAATCAGGAATATAGCAATGCTGCACCATAGTGAATTATTTGGCAGCTGCACACACAATATATTTTTTTGCTACGTAGGCTATTAAGGCATCTGCATGCCTTTTAATATGTACGTGCACACACGTACATATTACACCTGTATCTACATTATAATGCATGCATACATACATACATACATACATACACACACACACACACACACAAGCACATACACGCACATACGTACATGCACACAAGCACACTTTTACAGTGCAATTTTTCCATTATTATCATGAACATTTCGTCTATCCGATATGACATATTAATTATTACGTATATATTGTGCCTGTAAAATTAATTATTTTTTATCCTGTAAATCAAAAGTATACATAAAAGATTAGCATAGTAGCTAGTGTATGTGCCATTGGAATATTTTGTGCTAACTAGTGTGTGTGTGTGTGTGTGTGTGTGTGTGTGTGTGTGTGTGTGTGTGTGTGTGTGTGTGTGTGTGTGTGTGTGTGTGTGTGTGCATGTGCGTGCGTGCGTGTGTGTGTGCACTAATTCTCTACTTCATTGCATGACAAGTTTATACTAAGGGTGGGAAATTAATTGGTGTTGCCTATTTATCGTGCTATTTTCTATTTCAATAACCAATATCATACAGCTTTTACTACTAACAATAATTGTGTAATTGTGTAATATCGTGATAACCGGCACCTATCATGATTAGTTTTGGAGTGTTTGGATACATTTGTATACAGTTTGAGACATTTTTCAATAAATCAATAATCATGATAATTATGATACGTTTACTTTACAATAATCGCATGCCAAATATCAATATTGCCTATCCCTAGTTTATAACTACACTTACGTAATAACACTTGGGACTAGAATTTTTTACATTAATATAATTATGATGTCAATAGTGGATCCACATCATTATTATTATTAGATATACAGCACTGGTCAAATTGCATCTTATACCCGCATCTTGCCAGTATGAGGGAGATGTAGCAAAGCTTTGATAAGTAGCTACACAACTATATATGTAGTGTTGGGCGGTATCAGTATTTTACTTCCGGTATATGGTATTACAAATTCAAAACGATATTCAGTATTCCACAGTATTTTGATCTTACTAGTGCAGTTGAGCACATCTTATAATTGCTGTATACTTTCTATAAATTATGTTAGGTGTGTAAGCAAAATTGAAAATTATGTCCAAATAGCTACATTCTATTTTACTGTTTACTTAAACGCAAAAAATTACAGACAGCTTTGCCTACTTTTTTATTGAAAGTACCCACTAGTGGTATACGGTATCGTTTGAAAGTAATACCGGTATTAACTTAATACCTTACCTAACCAAAAATACCGGTATACTGCCCAACACTACAACTATAGCAGAACTACGTATGTACATAGCTATAACTAAAAATGCAAAATGGCTATGCTAAACACATGTACCATGCAGCCTTATATGGAGCATCAGTAAATTACTCTGGTAATTCTTCATGTGACAACTGCATTTGTATGGAAGCATTTGTAATTATCCGTTTTTAAATGTATTTGTTTGTAAACGCACGACGCTTGTACCATTAATCGGTTTTTCTATGTAAATGTTTGTGAACGCGACACTCGTACCATTTGACTCGCTTGTGTGGGGCTCACTTAATTAAGATACCTAATTAGGTAGCTAGCTATCTAGTAAATTCATCTGATAGTAAATTAACGTGTTCATAACAGGTTTCAACAGATGTTTAGAGTCCAAAATATGTAGCTACGTAGCTATATGTAGGACATATTAGTTACATATATTGTGTTTTGCTGATAATAATAATTATATCAGTAAAAAGTTGGAATGATGGTATACTGATTCATGCTTAGTTATAAGGGGTGTTCGTGTTGTATGTGTAACATTGGCAGGGATGATTTGCCAGCAGATATATGTACGTAGCTGTACACATTAGCATAACAGCTAGAGCTCTGAGGGCAAGCTCAGCCATATAAATTATCGGCATTCGGATAAGAAGTTGTAACACATCTGGAGGAACTGTGGTATGTGCTAACATCAATTGTAGATTCTCTTTGATCTGAGGTGTGATCCCTTTGATATAAGGTTTGAAAGCATTGCATATGTTTATATTGCAGTGAAGCCCCACTTCTTAGGAATTTCCCATATTAACACTCGACCCTGACTTTCCCTCAAATCCTCAAATATACATAGTAACAGACAGTGTTGTACACACCAATCAAAGTTTTGCTCACCTCCTGCCATGCAGAAAAGAAATTTAACCATGAGATTAGACTAAAATTGTGTCACTGTAGTGAGAAATTGTATCGTATTTAGCTTTACGTATATACATCCAGGTTTGAGTCCCTGGCTTGTCCTGCTCTTCCCACTGACCTTTCTCATGCAGGGAGTCCCTGCATGGGAAAGGTCAGTGGGAAAAGCAGGACAAGAAATTTTCCCAACATTAAAGGACATAATAGACTTCCTATATATTTAGTAGGTCAAATTGCATCCTATACTCACATCTTGCCGGTATGGGGGAGATGGGACAAAATTTTGATAAGTAGCTAGTGACAACTACGTATTATAGCAGAACTATGTACGTAGGTCTACGTATCACTAAAAATTCAAAATGGCTATACATTAAAGCTTGTTAATTTACTATGTATCGGATAAATTTACTACATAATGAGCTACCTACTTAATAGCTATTTTTAATTGGGGCAAGCCTGAGCGAGCCCCACACTAACGAGTCAAACGGTACGAGTGTCACGTTCACAAACATTTACATGGAAATACAGATTAATGGTATGAGCGCTGCATGTTCACAAAAATTACGTTTAAAAATGGATAACTTACAAATGCTTCCATACAAGTGCAGTCGTCACACGAACAATTGCCAGAATAGTGTACTGATGCTCCATATAAGGCTGGTACGTACGTTCATCACATGAAGAATTGCCAAAGTAGTTTACTGATGTTCCCTGATACGTGCATTCATCACACGAAGAATTACCAGAGTAGCTATGCATATATGTAGTTTACTGATGCTTCACTATATTGGCAACATGTGATAACATACTGACTTGGCTGCATGAGATGGATAGGGAGGAGCACCAAGAAAAGAGCCGAGAGCGAGACAGATTAAGAAGGTCAACGTAGAAACTTGGCAAACTATTACATCATGCGCTGGGGAGCATGACAGCCCACCATGCAACAGGCGTAGCGCCCTCTAGGGCTTACTAGGGGAGACCCTCAAATAGTGGTAACGAACAATCAGCATAACAATCATTGCGTCTGATGCATCCATGCCTTTGTAATGATGATTAACTGTTACAATATTAAATTTTTGTGCCTGCGTGTTGTAACTATTGTGGTCAGCCATACTTTGCCATGTTGAACTACCTACGTACTCCCCACGTGACCATACGAATTATCAATTTAATTGCATTTTACAGTTACTAGCTACGTATGTATGTCATCTCCATGCATTCTCAGGGTCGCCCCTCGATGCTGTGAGCATCTGTCTAGTCAATATATTATGGTGCCACTGCATGACTGCCACATGCACATGCATATCTCAATATTGTCACTTTACATGTTAATTATTGTGTTTAACCACCACACTGTATAGGTACCAGTTAACAAGTGCCTAAGTATCTGTATAGACCATAGCTAGAACTATAAATTTTTAGTAATTGTTGGTAATGAGTAATGAAAATGACTACGTAGAAATATAAATTTTTGGTAGCAAGTAATGAAAATGTAAACGGATTTGTGAAAACAGCTACATAGCTAGTCCTTACTGACACATCTTGTAGCTAATGTCAATATTCAAGACACTGACATACGTACATACATGCATGGCCACACACATGCAGAATCGAATAAACCAAAGTTATGGTAGACTTGTTCATAAATATGATGACTAAAAGTTTGAAGTCTTGCTGTGACAATAAGCCCATATTTTTATGTGTCTATATAACTACGTATTTGTGGAGCTACAATATAAATATTATACAAGCTATAAGGTGTAGCTACGTATGCATCCCTCTGCATTTCTACCATTTAGTTAGATAATTTAAATAGAAGTGCTTAACTATAGCTATACGTATAGCTATTATATATGTACGTATAAGATTTTGGATTTCCTAGAACTACATGCATATTTGCTGCGTATATAGTTACTGTATAGCACAATTATGGAGCGGGGAGAAATATTGGCGAATTTGGTGAATCGACTGCCATTTGCCAATATTTTACCTACCAGTATTTTCTTACCAACTTAGTATCTTTACTCTTAAGTCCAAATTTGCCAAATTTTCCCCCACCATTCTCTGGAGATAGGCCTATATTCGCCAATATTTTCCCCTGCCGCGTAATTGCGCTATACGCGCGATAGCTATATAGCACACATGCCATGCATAGCTGTACACTATGTATTGGCTACCTGCATGCTGTAGTTTTTGCATGCATACATATGCATGGCTGTTAACATCATGATATAGCTAGCTACGTATAGTATTTTAGCGTTCCTAAATCTTAAATACCTATAGCTACAGTAGCTATATACGTGTGCTAAAAACACTTTCGGCCAATTAATCCACCATTAATGTCGTACATAATAGCAAACATTAATTCACACTATATTATATAGCTACATATATACACATGCAACTGAGTGACTAAAAACAATATGTTTGAGTAGCTATAGCTATATGTAAAAGTGTTATCATGCAGAGCATATAATATATAGCTATTGTGTTTTTCAATGTTATTAATGTGTACATGCAGTTTAACACTTGTGTTATATTTCTTGCAATAGTATAGCTATATAGCTATAAACATGTTTTTAACAAACTATGTATAGCTATAGTCTTACATTCATTAACAAAATATAGATATATAGCTATGACAAAATATATATGTAATTTATATACTTATATAGAGATATACGTATAATAATGTACAGTAGTACAATAATATTTGTAAATAAATGTGTTCTAAATATGGCCAGCTATATGCAGCTAATAGAAAAGTACAGTTGTGAGTAAGGCTATGGACAGTAGCAGACCTCCACTCAGCCTAAGTGATGTGCTACCAACAGCACTGCTGGTTTTTATCATGACCTCACGACCATTCAGATCCTGCGTGTCTCGATAATTTGTGGTGAGCGTATCCCCATCTTCATCGTTTACAGTCGTACGTAGTGCCTCCAGAAAAGCCGAAGGCACACTGACAGGATTCTTCAGTACAAACCATTGCACAACCTCACTGCATGCCGGTGTTGTTAAAGAACCCTCATAGTGATAGTAGCTCATGGAAGAGGGTAGGAATTCAGTTACATCCAGGCCGCTAACTGAGTTGACGTCATCATAATCAGTAGGGATGTTATTATAAAGTTCCAACCATGATCCAGTGACGGACAATGAGCTGTCACTCTCCAGAAGGACACCCATCACAGTGTAAGCGTCATCATCAGTAGAATCTCCTGTAGTCTTCCTAGTAACAAAGTGTAGTTCACCGCTGTACATTCCTCCATCAACCGTGTGTTCAGACCCCTGCGTGCTGGTGGATCCCCAGTGGAAATGAAACTGCTGTAGTTCGTAAGTTCCCAAGTGATTCTCGATAACTGCGGTGTCCAAGTCGGAATCCGGAGTGAACTGAACCGAGTGCCCGGTGTTGGTAAAATTTCCGCTGAAGCTCTGGTCGAAATTGGTCAGGCTCAAATCGATCAAGGAATCGTTTGTGTTTAGATTACCAGTATCGATGTCGATTGGCGACTGGCGTGTACCGTCGCAGTCCCATGCTGACACAGATTCCCAGGCGTCTTGGTCGCTGTAATCCCAGGGGGTGGATGCTCCCGCGATTTTGAAAGTAGCAAAACTGAGCAGCAGAATTAAAGTAACAGTTTGCAGGTACTCCATGATCTATGATTAAACACTGGTTGTGGTACCTACATATTTATAGCTAAGTATAGGTGAGAAAAAATCGGCTAATACCATAGCAACCTATGCGGCTTGGCTGCAGCCGCCGCAATGGGGCGGGTTAAATTTACGCGCCTGCCGCTTATCAACAGTGTAAAAAAGTGTAAGCACCACCTGGCGCTTATAAGTATATTGGGTATATGCGCCTGGCGCTGGACCATTAAGTCGAATCCAGCTATATAATTATATTCTACCGATATATCAGTGATGAAACCGGGTGAAACTTAAGAAATCTGTATAGCTACTAGCTACGTGCATCGAATGTATTAACCGTATATAGTCTATATAGTATATCCGGTAGGCTAATAGCTAATTATTTCTCTTTCCATAAAACTATATAGACCTATAAATTCGAAGTCCGTTGCATGTAGCTAACGGTGAGATTGTAAGCCTGCAGCCAAATCTTACACCATGTACCATATATCTATATAGCTAGCTAATTTATGCATGCAACTATAGCTATATCCTATAGATGCATGGATGTAGAGCCTGCATGCATGCAGTACAGCTATATATGCATGGCATATGCTTACGCGAGCTAGGTTATGCAGCACGGATAATATATAATCCTGGATTTACAGAAATGGATATTAAAATATATAGCTATATATGTGACCCGGTCTGACAAAACCAGTCTTATTGCCGCAAAATACACATATTCATTTTATGATACCTATCACTTGTTCTGTCGGTTCTATTCAAATTCTGTTAATTTTATTGAATTCCTTAGGATTTTCTGCATAATAGGTGAAGTTTGTGTTATAATAGCATGTTGAGAAAAAGGATTATTAAATTTTGAATACTGAAAATTAGCTCAAAATTTACGTAGCAATAAGACTGGTTTTGTCAGACTGGGTCACATATAATATTATCATGCTGTGTACATTTTTCCTGATATACTGCCAATTGATATAACCATTGAAGGAGTTACTACCTTACTCTCTAATTTAGAAGTCCACAAGGCCAGTGGTCCGGATGAAATTCCAACCACACTTTTAAAAAATCTTGCACCAGTAGCTAATAGCTCCTGCTTTAACTATAATCTTTCAGGCATCTCTCTGTTAATCCTCAATCCCAGCAGAATGGAAGACAGCCAACATTGTCCCGTTGTTTAAGAAGGGAAATCGAAGTGACCCAAGTAATTATAGACCAGTGTCTCTAACATGTATCTGCTCTAAATTACTTGAACATATAGTGTACTCGCATATTTTTTTACATCTGAAGAAGTATAATATTCTTACTGAAGAACAACATGGTTTTCGACAGAACAGATCTTGCAAAACTCAACTTATAGCCACAGTAAATGACCTTGCAGAAAACTTGAATACTGGTAATCAAACTGACGTAATTTTACTTGATTTCAGTAAAGCTTTCGACAAGGTCCCTCATAACCGCCTCTGCCACAAACTGCACCACCTTGGCATAAATGGTACCTTGCTTACCTGGATCAAGCATTTTTTGACTATCAGGCAACAACAAGTAGTAGTGAATGGAGAGTCTAGTTCACCCTCGCTAGTAACATCTGGAGTACCCCAAGGGACGGTACTTGCCCCCCTTTTATTTCTATGCTATATTAATGACATTACAACAAACATATCTTCAAAAATCAAACTATATATGCTGATGATGTACTGATTTATAGCATTATCAACTCCGAAGCAGACTGTAGAAACTTACAAAATGACTTAAACACCTTACAAGATTGGGCGCTGTCCTGGCAGATGAACTTTAATTCATCGAAATGTGAGTTTCTAAGAGTTAGTAATAGAAAGAAAATCACTGAATTTCAGTACTGTATTCAAGGTGACACCATTCGAGAAACACAAAACGCAAAATACCTTGGTATTACAATAAACAATAAACTATCATGGTCTAAACATACACACAACATAACTAGTAAAGCAAATTCTGTAATCGGATTCTTGCGTAGAAACTTCCATCAATGCCCGATTCAAACTAAATCTGCACTATACTTAACTTTAGTCAGACCAATTTTAGAATATGCAGTTACTGTCTGGGCACCTCACCACCAGTCAGACATCCATCAGCTAGAAGCAGTGCAAAGGAGGGCAGCCAGATTTGTCATGAATTGCTATGATCGCTACCAAAGCGTCTCTGACATGCTGTGTAAACTGAGCTGGCCAACTCTGGCAAAGCGTAGAGAACATTTTAAGATCATAATGTTATATAAGATTATACATAATATAGTACATATACAACCAGATTTACCATTCACCTACTCCAATCAGATCAACTATTATTATCTACATCAATAGTCTCCCTGACGCTGTTCTTCACAGTAAAACTCTAATGTTTGCTGATGACACCAAATGCTTTAGACACATCAAGTCACTTGCTGATCAGCAGTTACTACAAGCTGACCTAAACTTGTTATCCAGCTGGAGTGCAGTTTCTTGTTTATCTTTTAATCCATCCAAGAGTGTTCATATTTCATTTAGCTCTAAACTTCCCACATCATATATTCTTAATGAATGTCCAATTAATTCGCCATCGTCTCACAAAGATCTGGGTGTCATAGTTAGTAGTGACCTGCAGTGGCACCATCATCATGACCACATTCTTGGAAAAGCATATAAAACACTAGGCATCATCAGACGTACTTTTAGTCATTCAAACTCAGCCACTACTAAACTTAAATTATATATTTCTCTTATTAAATCTTAGCTCACCTATTGTTCTATAATCTGGCGTCCACATCTAATACAAGACATATCGAAACTTGAACAAATTCAACGAAGGGCCACTAAATATATTTTAAATGATTACTCCTCCACTTACAGAACTTGTCTATTACATCTAAATTTGTTACCCTTAATGTACGTTTTTGAAATATCAGATATCAAGTTCTTAATTAAAAGCTTGAAATTCCCTTCAAACTGCTTCGACATCAATCATTTTATCTCATTTTCTTCTAGTGGCACCAGATCCTGTGGAGTTAAACTAATACATAATATTTCATCTACCAATAAACAATGGAATTTCTAGCTACTTTGTTAGAATATGTAGACTGTGGAATGCTTTACCAATCATTGATTTAGCTTTACCGATGCATATTATCAAGAAACATCTAAAGATGCTTTTCTGGAATCATTTTAATGGGAACTTTAATTGATTCGTTAAATCCTCACACTTTTCATTTCCTCTGTCTGTGTGCCAGCTGTCTGAACTCACCTCCACCTGTCAACTTTATTCATTTAGTCAACAATAACATTTGTAATTAGTTTATTTTATTTAGTTATAGCGTAAGCTCCCGTATATCGATGGTTTCTTATTATCGATACGGGGGTACTTAATTATCAATACATTAGTATACATTAAAACACGGATATATTACGGGTTCCTTTGTGTTGATTTCTTTCTTGTGTGATGCGAAGCAAGGCGAAAGGTGAACTGTGTGAAGTATTTTCGGTGAAAGGTACATAGGCACTTACTTGCTATACAATTTTCTGTTTTGGCCGATGGCATTTCTTCGAAAAACAGACCCGTTTTCTTGTCATTGGCCTATCTTTTCACAAGTCTTCTTGTGTAACTGTCGAGGAATTCAGTTTAATTGCAACACTGTGCACAATCACTGTTATTACTGTGTACAACAGTCCTTTAAAAAATCATAACTTCCTGATGCAACAATATTTTTCCACGAAATTCATATAGGCGCCTGATAATTAGTTGTGGAATGCAGGGGAATTTTTTGGGATTTTTTGAAGGCCACATGTGTGAGTATTATACTGTCAAAGTTGTGGCTATTGATAATTGAAGCATAAGCGCTAATGCAATATTGATAATATGGGATGGATATTGATAATTAAATAACGCTTGTGAACTTTTAAGTGCACATAACTTCTGATCCATTGGCACTATGTGCTTATAATTCAGGGGATTGAAAGAGGCATTAATAAGGATTTTAACGATATAAAACTTTTTATTCTGCGATACTTCCTCACGAAGTTATGAAGCTAGTAAGTTTATATATTGATAAATGGGAGCTTACGCTAGTTAGCTACTAGGGCTATAGGTTATAATGCACCTATAGCTAGACCCTTAGCCACATTTGTAACCCATGTGTGCTATAAAGCAAATATAATTTTTTTAAACTATACAAGAGGCCATCTCTTGAAGATTCAGCAGCCAGCCACCAGAATTGACAGTTATTTATACTCATTCTTGCCATCAGCAATTAAGTTGTGGAACTCTCTACCAACAAATGTTATTGACTCCCGCACACTTAATGACTTTAAAAATAAATTAACTAATTTGTAATAAATCAACCAAATCATGTTGTACATTTTACTCATTATTGAGTTCTGTACAGTAGCTAATAATAAATAAATAAATAAATGAAGCTTCCTTCTGCATGTAGCTAGTTACATAAAAATTGAGAACAGGCAGTGTGCAACAAAAATATTGCATTTTGTAACAATTTCTTTATTACGTTTATTGTTAACATATATAGCTAGCTACGTACGTACCTCATATTTGCGCAGTTAAGATTCAGTATAAAATTAATAAAGCTAAAGTCTGTCAGTATAAAGATGTCTGCTGCTTATGCTCATTCTTACAGCAACTTATGATCAGACAACATCACTTCATCATCACTGCAACTCTGATGAATACTCACCATCTAGTGGTATGGCTGACCTAAGTATACAGCAGTTCACTATATATACACTATACAATATTTTTTTGCATATCAAGACTCACGGTAGTAAGTCGCGTGGCCAAGAAAAACGCGACGACTACCGAGAGTCTTTTACACGTAACAAAAGTATTAACATTTTAATTATTGCGCATTAATTAAAACCATAGATTATATATATATAATCTATGTTAAAACCAACCTTTCCACAACTCAAATCACTTCTTTCACTTCTTTTTATCGCTGCTGTCCATCCATTGGTGTCTCCTTTACTTAGTAAGTCAAAATATAACGTAATCTCTACAGGCTGTCCAAATATGAGTTTCGCGAAGTATATGCGTTTCGAAAGAATTTCGTTCCTTTCCTTCGTCTGGTTTTTTTTTTTTCGCAGGTTGTGGGCGAACTTTATGGGCGCTTATAACAATTTCTGGTTTAGCTTACTCCTTTATAAATTGCTTGTAACTTCCACTGGCATTGCTCTCAATGTTTACTAAACAAATGAAAGTATTTTATTGCTTAATCTGAAGTTGAATATCGTCTATCAAAATTCGATCCCAAAATTTCAATTTTAGAACTCTTTTAAACTTTCTGATAGCGAAAAAGGTTGTTATTAGCTTTCTTATAGTACTACTTGTTAGTTTGAAAGCGTTCTGTGATGGCTGATGGTAATTTTTCGCATTGGCGCCTATTTTTAGTATAACGCGCATTCTTTCCAATTTTTGATTCTTTCACGTGATACATTTGTGATAGAGTGATCAGAGTTTTTGCCGCCGATTTTTGAAATCGCTATACCTTGTGCTACTGATTTTTCAGAGAGTTGGTCTAGCAGTGTTTTTCTACACTATCGACAAATCGTCCGACTGAATACTGCCCTCGCGTGTTCGAAAAGAAGAACGATTATACCGGCACTGATTAGTAGCCGGAGACAGCCATTGTTTGCCTTCTGATTTCCTTCTTCACATTTTTTTCAAAGCTGTAGAATAGGTAAGTGTGGTGATGCGTGTCAAGTACGTTGTTCTCTGTTACTCTGTTATCTTTGGTAGATTTCTTGGCTATTCTGGTGGTGGCAAAGATGCTGGCTTCAGGTTCTTGCCTATTAAGGAATTACACAGGGGGTGTTTATAAAATATATGGGTGGTGGCAAAGATGCTGGCTTCAGGTTCTTGCCTATTAAGGAATTACTACTTCATTAGTATGCTTAGTAATTGTATTGCAGTCAAAGATCAAGGGAAAATTGATGCAGTCAAATTAAAGGTCAAGCCTTATTTTTATGATAGTCAAGAGCCTTTTGACCATGATCCCAGCTGAAACTAAAGACACGCCGATCCGCATAATAGGTAGCTACAAGTAGCTACAAGCATCCTACGGCCAAGGTAACTCAAAAAATTGCATGTGATTGCAAGCAACAGCTTTTCATTTTTTGTCACAGGAAAAATTCAATGAACAACCTTAGCAATTTTTAGATGGTCAGTTGTACGTATATAGCTACACTGGTGTATAACAAAACTATAATTACACGTAACAATATATAACAATACACAAGACTATGGACTATGAGGTGACGTGTTCTTTCATCACACAATGATGGAAATTGAACTTGTTATAAAATGATACCGGCAGTGGTCGCAGTTATTACAGTGCGCTAGAGAATGTTTTAATAAAATATTTAACCTATGTAGCTAGCTAGCTGTAATAATATATCGACATGGTATCTTTTTATAAAAGCCATTATTATTATTATTATTATTTAGCTATAATTAGCAAAGCCCCTTAGGGGTATCAAGCTAATGTGTAATTATTTACTTATAATAGCTATATATATGTATGATTACTAGTTGTTGTTTAAATTGATTTAAAGTTAGGTTGTGCAAGTCAGGAATTTGCAAGTTGTTCCATTCCGGGATGGTTCTTGGAAAAAAAGAGTACCGGTAGGTGTTAGATGTTGACTGGGTATGTATAGGTATTTCAGTTTGTGCTGGGCTCTTGTAATGGTTAACAGTGATGGTGATGGTAAGTAAATGCTATAGGTACTGAAAGAAAATTACTTGTGAGTTTAAACAGCAATACCAGACGGGCATGTTGTCTACGTTCCTTAAGTGGTGGCCATTTCAAGGCTTCTAGGATATAACTAATACTGTCATGGTTAGTTCTCCGCCATGGCTTGTTGAGGACAAAACGGGCAGCACGATGCTGGATCATTTCTAACTTGTGTATGGATGTTTGGTGGTATGGATCCCATATAGGACAGCAGTAGTCTAAGATAGGCAAGACAAAATGCAAGTAACTGGCCTCCCGCAGGGTTCTAGAGGAGCCACGTAAATTCCTCCACAGAAAGCCCAAAATACGGTTGGCCTTGTTACAGACATAGTCCACTTGAGATTGCCATGACATTCTGTGATGGAGGTAGACACCAAGGTAAAAATGTTGTTCAACTATCTGCAGGGGAATGCCATTCATTGAGTAGGAGAAATTACTAAGAGTATAGTGACCTGTATTATGTTGCATTTAGGAATGTTAAATTCCATGTTAAAAGCTCTAGCCCAGGAAGTTAAAGAGTTGAGGTCTTCCTGTAATGTGCATATCCTTTATTATAGCTAGTTGATTTTATACATTACTAAATATTCTTTCATACACTGAATATAGCTGGGAATTAAAAATCTTTAAATAAAATAATAGCTAGCAACTAACTTTTTGACCTATATAGTCTATAGTCTCCGTCCGCCGCGAATTTATTTTTTGGGCCCACTTCCAACTTAGAATTTTTTACTTGGATTAATTTCCTTTGGATAATTAAAAACATAACTATGGAACAGTGTTTCCCTCACGTGATGTACACATTTCTACCATAAGTTTAATGGACTGCTCGTTCAGTTTTTGTCTTCCAGTCACTTTCTACCATTTGACGCGAGGTTTTACGTGTGGCGATCAAAGCGGACCTTAGATATCCAAACGTTCATGCCCCACGTGAGTTTCTTTGTGCCAGGAGCTGACTCTGTACTCGATGAATGAGTCGCTCGACGTGAGTTTATTTTGTTATTGCATCATATCTTGCCATTGGCTAACCATTGTAGTAACATTTTTCACTACTGATTAGTTTTTGTATGTTTGTCTAGAACTACATTGTGTGCTGAAGGTCCACCAGCAGCCATGCTGATGCAGTATTGGGTATATGTAACACTAATAATTATTTGATTTAATATAAACGCTTGGATTTTTGCAGATGCCGTCAAACCCCCACTTACAAGAAAACCATCATCAGGTATGTCGAACATCAGGGTTTTACAAATGGAAACACGTAGCTACAACATTTGACTGTCATTACCTGCTGGTGTATTGTTACAAGAACAGGATGGGTAGTGGATGACACTAAAGGATGGATTAGCACGATACTGTATAATGGAAAATTTTGATAGGGAAATTTTTGATGTCAATTCGAGATGAAATCTGTACAAAACTAGGGAACTAGACACACAGGAGTAAGACATCCATCAAAAATTTGTCATGGACTGGAATTTCATAGCTGAATTGGTCAAATTTTCCCATCAGTTTTGTGCTACACAATTTTTGTATATTTTGCATTGCATCTGATTTGTGATTTACAGGTTTTACCATTTATAATACTGTATAGTAGGAAAATTTGGTGGGGGAAAACTTTGACAAATTGTCTGTGATTTGTCAAACTTACTTTTACTTATAATTATTGCCTAATGGGTGAATCATCCATTCGCCAAACATTTCCCCGCCAAACTTTCTGGCTACATGGTATGAGAAATACAAAATTTATGCAGGAGAGTTGACGATGGATCCATTATGGGAGCTACCTGGATTGATAACACAGTATTACGAAAACACATGCAGTTTGCTATCTATGATCCTGCATGCATCACACTAGTCCATGTGCCCTTTAATTCTTGTATCTAGGGAATTGGCTTTCTCGAATTCCATAGTGACAATTCCAATTTGGCTGCATAAGATTGAAGAATATTATACTGGTTTGACAGCACTTGCAAAAACCAAGTAATATTATTACACTGTTTGCTGGAGGATCGCCTATAAAATCATGTTACTGCAGTGGTTAGCCAATGGCTCCACAAAAGGTAAAATCCCTACACACATAGAATAATGCAATAACATACTCATGCACGTTGAGACTCGCGTGAGGCATAAACGTTGGAATATCTGTTCAGTGAAAAGCCAGTCTGCTGTGCTCGCTATCACGTAAAACACACTGGTAGGAAGGGACTGGAATGCAATGTGAAATCACGTGGGGAAACACTGCTCCATAATAATCACTTGTTTTCAATTATCCAAAAGAAATTAATTCAAGTAAAAATTTCTAAGTTGAAAGTGGGCCCAAAAAATAAATTCGCCCGTCCGCCCCTGCTAGCTTAAAAGTTTCTTGTATTGTCATACGTAGTACGTAAGATTTCTGGCTTGAGCTGCTCAGGATGCTTTCCAGCATGCAGCCCTCGGGCTTTCAGGGCCGGTGCACATATCAGGCAAACCTCTCATGCCTATATGCATGGTACGTACGTATATATCTACTAGATAGATGCTCACAGCATTGAGGGGCGAGCCTGAGAATGCATGGAGAGGAATCTGTCTTGCTCTCTTAGGCACTCCTCCCTATATTCATCTCATGCAGCCATTTTCAGTATGCACCACTATATTCTTATTGATTATGGATAGCTATTAATTAACCGTCACTGACTGAATATATTTATAGTTGAGCAACTTGGGCCTACGGTATTTCCTTTGTATATACCATAGGCAAGAATGCTACTAATTGAATATATTCAATGCCAAAACTCCTTGCTGGCCTGCTTATACGTATAAGAAACCAATTGTACTTTATACTTGTGGGACAGTTTACTCAATTTCAATAGTTGGCTGTTTCTCCTAGGTTCTGTGTCTGTGTTGTGCATACGTATGTGTTATTTGTATCCATGTTTGTGCATGTGTTATACTGTTTAGTTCTGTGACTGTGTTTGTGTTGTGTATGTATTATTTTTTTAGTATGTATATATGCAGATCATGGGTATTAGGTTGTTGAACAACTATCAAAACCTCCACATGGTGTTCAACGGGGAATGGTTGGCATGTCAGTTATTATTTTTACGGGGCTGTGTGGACAATTGTATTATACTGTGTTATGTTTTTGTCTTTGCAGAAGATATGACGTGGAGTAGCATTGGTGTGTCTATACTGTACGTGTGTGAAAGAAACTTCACGCATCCATAATTCACAACAGCAATGTTCAAATAATGAAGTGGAATTTGAAATAACAGAATACAGTGTATTTGAAGTGCAGTTGCAGCCAGTGAAGTAGTTGAAATACGAAGTCAAGTTGAAATAGACAATGAAGTAATTTTATTGTTGAAATGGCAGAAGATTGGAATTCAGTTATATTTATTTATATACTTTGCTAGTACTTAATTATCAATATGAAAACATGGTAATACAATAAATACGTTTTGAATTATTGTGTAAATATGGAAATACGAAAAATATTTATTCACAATAAATGTTCGGATTGCTCGTACTCTGGTTATGTCATCGTGTATGGGGGTGCCCAGGAGAACGTGTAGTATTATTATTATTTATCTGATTTGTCAAGAGACTGGGTGGCACCAAAAGGCATAGCCTGTACGAGGGTGCTTCCCACAACACAAAAACAGCACAATACAAATACAGAACTATCTACATAACAGACACAGCAAACAAAGCAAAAAGAACAAATTACAAAACAAAAACAAATTACAGGAAATCACAAAAACAAAAATTAAACATGACAGAAAACTGGGTATAGCGCTCGTCGAAACTTTGGTGCACTGAGAGATACGTACTACATCATACGGGACAGTATTCCATAAAAATGCTGTGTTTACAAAAAAAGAAAATCGATAAGAATTGATCATGGATTGTGGCGGAACAAGGGTCATAGAGTGTGCTCGAGTACAGGAAGTATTGAATTTACAATAATCAGAAAGTTTCAAAGAGTCATACCAACCATGTAAGATGCCATACATCATAGCCACACTCAGGTAGTTCCGTCGTGATGAAAGGGTAGGTCAATACAGCTCCTGCATGTAAGCAAACATCTGAGGATTTACTCCACTGCCTCTGCACAGAGGGCCAGCGGCTTCCACATGCCTAACGCGCTGCACGTCGCTGGATAGATTCCAGTGAGGCCTTGTCTGAGACAGTATGGGGATTCCACACCGTGCACGCATACTCCATGCAGCGATGGACGTACAGATACATGTACTTGTAAGTCATGTATTTGGCTACAGTAGTAGTGGGTTTGTGTCGAAAACATCAGAGTCGTAGCTTTATCCATCGCGGAGTTATGCCGTCTGATTATTGCTTCTGTAACGAGAAACATCATGGATAATAAAAGGTTTTTAAATGCCGGCTATAATATTATTGTAGGTCTATGTATTTTGCCGCAAACCATGTAGGCATAGGCGCTTTACACGGGGAGATACGGGAGTCCAAGCATCGCCCGCTGCATCGGGCTTCAAAACGCGTTTTAAAAAGTTTATGCGTAAAATAATTTGGTTTACAAACCTCAGAGCCACTATAGTGGCTTACGGTCTTCGAAGGGTTAATATGTTCCATAAATCAACATTAATTATGCTCCAAGAAATAATCTGATTACACTCCCTATCCTTTTATCTTACAACTTCTACTTGTTTATGAGTATCAGTAGTCTTTCTGGTACCTCTACAGCATGTACGGGGAACTATTCACGAAATAAATTTTTAGTGGCGCTTGATCTAGCAATTCAGCCTTGCAGTTGTACGATAGTACAGGTATGTGTGTAATCATGGTAAGTGTGTGGCTCTTATAAAATTATTTGAGTATGTTTTCATTATATAACTGGCGCCGCGCGCTAGAAATTTTGCCTATCATGCTTGATGCTTTTTGATGTCTATTATGCCCAAAATTATGCTGGCATAGTCGGCGCAAGCCTACTACGTAGCTAGTACGTATGTAAAGATTATTGTTATAAGAACTCTTCATTGTTTAAATATTACCACAACTATAATAGTAATACATACACAGTACTGACAGTAGGTATAAAAATTAAAAACAGTATACGTAACTTGTTTTACAATCAATTGTCATTATTATAAATAAAAAATTATTAGCTATATAGTTATGTACATGTATTACGTATATGCAGTCATGGTTCTTTCTTAGCTGCAAACTGGTAGATGTATATGTAGTCATTCTGCAAAAATAAATAAAAATTTGTGATTACATATGTACGTAGCTAATATGTACGTATGCATGTACTGTATTATCATATTGCCATTACAGCTACGTACATACATACATTGATATGTGGCTACAAGTTATGGATATCACTAGCACTTTAAGATCTAATTAAAGTAGACCGTTAAAGCTAGCAGCAAAGACCTGTTTTTTGAAAACAACAATATTTAACTTCTATCATAATGACTACATAGTATGAATCCACAATATAGGCAAACTAAAGCTTTTCAGGGAGCACTAAAGTACGTAGAAGGCATTTCATTAACTTCGTAAGAGCAAGAGCTAGTCTAGGAGGGAGTGATGTGACCTTAATGCAGCCCTGTACGGATAATACTATACAAACTCAACAGTGAGACCATGTACGTAGCTATGTAATAATTATATATATTGTGAGTAGGACTGAGGTAATCTAGCTCAAAGTTCTTGCATTCCTTAAAACTATCTGCAGTATGCTCCAAAACTCATGTATCATTCTCACAATTATTCTTTAAAATGTTTTAAAAACCATACTCCAATATCTGACTGTTCTATTAGAGTAACATGAGGTTTACTCTATCTGCTCTATCAGAGCAGATAGAGTAAATCTGATACATATATATTATATATATACGTACGTATGTACATTATGAGCTGGTACGTATACTGTATACTCACCAATTTAGAGTGGTCGACACGATGGTATTACTCCTCGCCAAACTCCATTGATACACGATGTTACAGGACTGCCGACAAGTCTGTAGTTGTTGTGACAACTGACTAATGCGTATTTGATTGCTCCAACATCAACCATGTTCAACTGACCGGTATTGCCAATATTGATGGTAGGACACGTAGCTATATGGAGAGCAAAATACAATAACTACATATCAAAAGCCGGCCTACCAGATATAATTCCATGCAGAATATACCTTAATACAACATACACTCAAGAGTGAAGCTAATTTACTTACCGACACATTGAGCAGTTTGTGGTGTAGGGCTCCAGTTTCCATTAGAGCAGGTGTACTCATCATATATACTGACACCAGTATAACCACTGTTACATGTGATCCTCATTGTATAGTCACCAGAATCTTCTGGAAGCTCCAATTCATATCGACCATTCTCAAGAGGAAAATTTGTACTGCACAAAACTGTAAAACAAATAGGTACAGTGACATATGACACATCAAATACTGCATGGAGGGTTATTTTTGCTAGGTTTTCTATGAAGCTAAAACACTAAAATTAATTCTGCTAACATTTATTCTACAATACAAATACAAGCATCATCAAAAAGTGAAAATAAAACCCCACAAAAAAATTATTTTTAGCAGTGAATAAACCAGCTATATGATGTATACTTATTCAGTTATTGATAATCACACTTTAAACAATTATCCTTTTTAACCATACATCATAGTATTATCATGCATGTATGTACATACGGTACGTATATACTGAATACATCAACGACTTACTTCTACACTTGGGCACAGGAGCCGACCATTGTCCATTCCTGCAAGTAATAGTCGTCTGTCCTATCAGTTGGGCATTGGCTGACGGAATGAACGTCACTGTACTACCATCTGTTAGTCCTCCGCGTAATGCTGTGGTCCCACACGATATTGTACCAGGGTGTTCACAAAACACTGTAACAAGATAATAATATCAGTAATTTCATTATGAGATACTGTGTTTTACACTAGACATTCTTAATAACTGGAGATATGCATGCGGGTCATCAACAAAGCACTTACATGATGTAGTCAAATGGCATGTGGGTGGTGTTCCCTCCCAGACTCCATCTTCTTTGCATCTCCTTTGTTGAAACCCTTCAAGTGTATAGCCGGGAGAGCACGTGTATATGGCACCAGAGCCCACAGTGTTGCCAGTGAGCCGTACTTGACCATTAGCTACATTATCAAGATCTGGACACAAGATGGCTGTAAGAAAAAAACATCAAAATATAAACTTTATCATGGCTATGTATAAGAAAAAGTACATTAGCAATCACTTTAGTATAATGGAATTGGAAACCATAATGTGTAATGAAATCAGTTACACATATAATTATATTAATAGGCGTAAGCCTTCTCACAGGATAATATTTCTGATAACACATACTATTGAGTTGACTTTGTTACATATACTATATAGGTAGCTACGCATGTAGTTATTGTTTACTATGTGACTTACCTTCACAAGTTGGTGGCTGTCGGGACCACACTCCTAGTATGCAAGCAGATGTTTGTCTCCCTCTGCGACGATAACCAGCATCACAAGTGAACCTAGCCACGTTCAGTATGTATGTGATGCTTCCATGAGCGGGAGACTGCAGCCTTGGACAACCTACACATTGTGAGATGGCAGAGTGAGTAATGTATAACCTTTATTTAAATATGTTTATAAACATGAAGAATATATATATTTCTACTGTCATGGTGTTAAACATACATGTGTGCTATGCATAGGTATGTATGCATATGTGGGGATGTATGTCAGTAGTTTTTATGTATACGTATGCCTGTGGGGTGTGTGTACATGTGTGATACTAACCAATGAGGAAGCTATTGGCAGTGGGTACAGTTGGGGCAGTTGTAGCTGGTGGAGCGGTTGTAGTCGGAACACTTGTAGTCGGAGGTGCAGTTGTAGATGTAGTTGGTCTAGCGGTGGTCGGCACAGTAGTAGGAGCAGTAGTTGCGGCAGTGCTTTCCCTACACTCGTCACCTACAACCATAGGACAGCAAACAATGAAGTGCAGTGTTCCTTATTTCATATCACATATCACCACAAAGCCTTTCAATATGGCCAACACTGAAACCACTTACACAGCTAACCCATGTCCTGTTTAGAAAATCACAGCTTATATATATGTACATATTTACGTGATGAGAAAACCATGAGAAAACCAGGTTTATGTACGTACACAAAATACACCTATTCATATTATGGTATCATAGATATGTACTCTACTCTCAAGTATGTAGCTGTAATAGTATGTAGATATTTTCTTTACGTACTGTGTAAGATTTACAAAACCTATAGCTAAGCTACACGAGATTCCCCATTGAAAAACTGGTGTTAGACTCCTACGTATGTTTATGTAATAAGTTATGAAATCCAATTTTTTATGTGCGCGTAACATCACATAGCTAAGGTATTCTGAACTGAAATGGAGGTGAAGTTTAGTTCTGCTTATCCAGTTACGTATGTTATATCATTCTTTACCACTTACCCTCTTTGGATATTTGATCTTGTATCCATTCAGAGTATTGGCAAACATCAAGTGACACAAAATTCTGATTAGGCTGCTCTCCATCTGATGGGCATTCCAATCCCAATGATGACAAGCCAAACAACCTATTGTCTCTAACAGCCAATCCCACAGCATTATCAGAACACTGAGATTTTCTGAAGCAAAGCATCTGTGATGCCGTGAAGGCTCCAGCATACTCCCTGGTACAGGCCCTTTTACGGGCCCTTGTAACATTGTACTCAACAAGAGTTCTTCTATTTAACAAATCACAAAAGCCATAATCCGTTGCACTATTGAATAATGAACAACGATCTACTGGTTGCAACTTCACAATGTTACTGGAAAGGCAGTCTATTTTGATCAAAGCAATATCATGGAGATTTGATGATGAATTGTACTCTGGATGAATGGTGACTTCAGTTCGTCTCATTCTTTCACCCAGTGTCAACCTATTCCTAGAAGATCTGCCTAGTCTGGTATACACTCTTACAGTGGGTCTGGAGCATTTGTTGAAGCATCTGGCGGCAGTCACCACGTGATCATCTGCCACTACAGCACCGAGACACCTGTCTGTTTGTCCATTACACCTGACGGTAACCAGTGCAATGTAAGAAGAATAGGAGAATGCCACTGCATATGATGCTGCCAACGACAGCAGTAGTAGAGTAGAAATATGGAGTCCTACCATAACTATAAAAAACAGATGAAATAATACACACAGGTGCTAAAAGCTATATACACATTTATATATAATCCAAGCATTAAATCAAGAACCAAAAAGGTTTCTATATGTATATACTCTACATCCTAGGTATATAGCTATCTAGTGTATTTTATACAAGCTAGCACAAAATACTCTACAAACTAAGCATTTTTGGCAGCTTACTTAGAAGTTAGAATGTTCAAGAGAGTCACAGCTGGGTTGAAATTTGTTTTCTACACAAGAACTGTTGCAGTTTTATACACTAACACTGAAGCCAAATAAAATTAACCTTTGCGGTTTTAGTCATAAGGCTTCACAGGATTGATGTCAGCTGATCTGGAAGGAACCACAGGCCTCCTGAATCACTAAGCGACATAGAACAGGAAATAAAATGCATCCACTGTTTATTTAATATGCACCTGTGTAACTCTTCTAAATCAGCAGAATATAAAATTATTGAAGGTTTGATTTAGTGTTTTGATAACACTCTACAGAGATGTAGCTAGTTACATTAGCGCTATGATTCCATAGAAGAGGCTTGCTTATTTATGGGATTCCTAAAGAGATAAAGGAAAAAGATTATGATCAGTTTCAAAATCGTGTCATCAGTTGAAAACTAACACAGGGCTGCCTACATAACGTGGTATAATCACATTTGTGGCATGATCATTATAATCACATTGTGGTCCTATTTTCATATCACCAACAACAACTTAGTTACTGCCACCTTACATCACAGTGTGTGATGGATGGTAAAAGGATTACAATGAGCCATCCAGTCCTGCCACACCTAGTCATTATAATGACCACAAGGCATATGATACTACTGATGATGTTAGTTGAATACAACAACAGCAGAAATCACCACAGTTACTTAAGAGAATGCATAAAAGAGTTCAGTGGCATCAATTTGTAAAGAAAATTTGAGTGCATGTACGTAGCACTTGGTAGCCCTGTAGTTACAGGGAAAGTTTGAAAGAAGTGGGTATTGTTACAGCTGAGAAACTGTTATTTATTTCATGAGGAAGTTGGCTGGCAGGTTTTCTACAGCAAACACAGCATTATACGTAGGTAATTAACACATAAACAATGATGTGAAATGTTAGTTACACAATAATTGTGTGGTCAACATTGTGCAATATGTAACAGCACATTCACAAAGTTAAATTATTTTATCAATGAACACCTGTATTTCTTACACCATGTGTATGACAGTCCTTTAGCAGCTGTAGGAAGTTTACAGAGCACATCTTCTAATTTGTAAACCATATATGCTCCTATAACTATAGCTATATACTGTAGCTACATGTAGGCATGTATAGACACTAAAAAAGTGTGCTAAACTGATGTCTCCAGTTTTAGCACATTACAAATGTGCTACTTTTACAAATGTGCTATTTTAACACATTAAAGTGTGCTATTTTAGCACAGTAAAGTGTGCTATATTATAATTGTACTATATTTCTATAATTATAATGAATTCAAATAACTTTAAATACACATGTACAAGTATGTATATAATTATACAGTACAACAATTGCTAAACTGCTGCATTACATCCAGTTCATTTCGGTTTGGTGGATTCATAGCAGAACTCAGTAGCGGCTAAGTTGCATACTGATATGGAGTGGCTGAAATGATAGTGTCGAACTCTCTTTAATGCAATCTGGATCTAAAATATAGCTAATACATGCACAATAAATACGATAAGTTTTTATCCAATGTTATAACCTAGTGTGATCCGTTTGCAGTGCCATGTATACAATATCCTGTAGTATGAATTCCTGTAAGACAAAATTATGTTCTATATATACAATCTACATTTACATGCATTGATGTAAACATCAACGCATGTAAATGTACATTGTATACTGTAAAAAAGGAAGTGTGCGTACCACACTAAATGGTGTGATATAAATGACAGTGTAGGATGATAACCACCTTATTAATAAGTGATTAGAACCCCCTCGATGTCGTTTATCACACCATTTAGTGTGGTATGCACACTTCATTTTTACAGTGTATATAGAACATAATTTTGTCTTGCAGGAATTCATACTACAGGATATTGTATATACATGGTGCTGCAAAAAGGATCACAATAGGTTATAACATTGGATAAAATTGATGATAGCTATATAACTACTTGACGGCAACCTCACAATTTGAATATAGTTCCACACTGAAAGTAAACATATCAGCTAGCTAGCTAAATGTTTCAGTAACATGTAACATACCTATTTTTTCGATGCAGATATAGCAGTAGGCCATGGACAGATCTTTAACAGAAAAGTGTTCTATTACATTCACACATGCAGAGTAATAACATGTACCTCAGAATGTTACCATGTATCAGATGAATCGGCTCAGGATATGAATCGCATTGGCTATGGTCATGCAGCTCTCTTCAGATGCATTCTCCCACGCCTCTGTGTTGGGATTGCCAGCTCTCTGCTAAATTCAGCTTCATATTCTTATGTGATTTCAGTACATCAGTTTACAACTAGTAGCTACTGTTTCTTTCTCCCACTGTTCTATAGTAGTTTGGTCAGTTGAGATGATATGCACATCACTCATCATGTCCCTGGCAAAAGTAAAAATAATTAATGAAGTTGCACAATACTGCAAAGCAGACTGCCATCTAAGGCTTGAAACCAGCTGCTGGCGCTACTGAATAATATAATATGAACACCACGAATAATGCAGAGCCGGAACAAGCCAGCTCAGTGGCACTGCCGGCGGCCCAGGAAGGACACAAACAGCATTTTTCCGTAAGCAGCACTCGAGTGAAAACTTCTAGCTAAGTGTTCTAATAACCTTCGCCCTGGAATTTATTGATCCTTGGGTTTTATCGCAAGTCTTATCGTATTGTCCCATAGTAATTTCTGCTGTTACCTCGGCTGTTGCCATAGAAGAAGGCTGGTCACGTGATAATTATCATTTCACGTGCGCAAGGAGAGTCCAGACCAGCTGAAGTTGAAGGGACAAAGGAATTTGTTTTAAAACAGCGAATTCGAAGTTTTGTGAAATTCGAGGTGAAATACTACTACTACTACTACTACTACTACAGTCTATTCGGCTCATTTAATGACGGGCGATTTTCATCGATGTGGACTTTGGATTGAAACCTCGATTGAAACGAACTAGTTGACATGCAGTGGGAGGGGAAAGGGTATGGCAGGAATGTATGAACACACCATAGATAGTATATCCTCTGGACACAAGATCTACGTATTTCGTTTAGGAATTCTATTAAGTGCCTATTTTTGCATGCATGTCTTCACATATCATGTGATGATGGTAAATTTACCTCTCTATGCAGGTTGTGACATGTTCATCTTCACAACTTGTAACCAGCTTCCCTACTATGTAGGGCGGTAGATGATGTACATATGATGGAGTGAGCTAGGAAGAAACTTGAGAATTTGTATATTACTATTTAAATTTCACTAGATTATACAGTGTGCAAAATAACAGCTTGACAAAGGTGGATAAATGTCCAAATAAACTTTAGCAAATTAGAAGGAAAAACTACGTACTCTCATACTGTTGAGAAATGCATAATTATAATATGTGGCCAGGTTTGGGAAAATCAGCCATGTATCATAGTGCACATGACATTATTTCAAAACAGTCTGCTGCCTGTTAACTGGCTGGCTTTTATTAGCAGCAGTAGTTATAAGTAATCTTTTCAATGAATTTTGGGGCTTTTGAGATATACTTCAGGTGGGGACTAACTTCGGGCCAACATAGCAATGGGGCTTGAAGGGGCTACGAGGGATGGGAGGTGGCTAAAGAACTGTGTATAGTAGTATCAACAAGCCACCAAAGTAACCACAAGCACAAGTTGCCTATACCACACTACAAGGCCTAGGAGGCATCTAGCTAGTAATGGGAGCAGTTCCAAGTCCCAATTAGGGCTAATTGACTATCATGATAGTTGATCAACTATCGTGATAGTGATAGTACTGTTTACTATCATGATAGTATTGAGTAATTTAAACTGATCCTTTAACTATCATGATATATTTCTGCACTATCGTGATAGTAGGTGTAGTGTATGATGTAATCTAGGCATGCACGTGATTGTAATTTGCTTGGTTAAGTAGATAGCCGTTGTAGTGTTGTACCGTGTTCCTTGATTGTACATGTTTCATGATTACTAATTTACTATTTAACCGAAACATAACAGTGGCGACGAGGATGACTTCCTACGTGGATGCTCCGCAACCGTTCAACGCGTCCAGTGACGAATGGGCACTTTACATCCAACGTTTCGAACATTTTATTCTTGCAAACAAGATAGAGAATAATGATGAGAAGTGCCACTTATTACTAGCGTTAGTTGGAGCTCCTACGTATAAAGTATTAGCGAGTCTGTGTGCACCAAAGCAACCCGGCGAGCTAAAATTCAAGGACATTTGCGATACCAGAATAAAAATAATAAATTTCTTGTCTTTGTGTACCGACCCAGCTTTTCTCATCTGTGTACATCAAGAATAATATATCTTGGACTTGATCCTAGACTCCATTATGTGCGTACGTTTAACTGCTTCACTTAATATCAGCTCTCAGGAGTATGATGATTTGGCCAAATCCTGAGATTCCATATTCCAATTGGTGCACACGCATATGCTGTATCTCGGTTTTCGACGGGGATCAAAGGGCTTGAAATCATGAGCCAACTGATGAATACTTAGCAAAGACAAACACTGCTAGGTCTGCCGCATATTATCTATACGTATGTATCACTCTTATAGGCCTGTAAATCTATAGTGTTACGTCACAATAATAGTCACGTGTTTCACATGTGTGCACTGTGACCCAGCACCCATCGTGCTAAATAGCACACCTACAGATATAGTGTACTAAAGTAGCACACCTATAGATATAGTGTGCTAAAATAGCACACTAACAGATAAACAGCACACTTACACTAAAACAGCACATTTGTAAATATTGTGTGCTAAAACAGCACACTGATGAGTATGGTGTGCTAAAACAGCACACTTCACATGATTAGCACACCTATAGTGTGCTAATATAGCACATTAAAATGTGCTATTTTTAGTGTGCTATCGGCTAGCCAACCATTTAGCACAGTAAGTGTGCTCAATTAGCACACTTGTACACTATAGCACACTGTACTGTGCTAAAATAGCACACCATTTTTTACTGTGTAGACATACATGGTCACTATAATAGCCACAGTTGATATGCACCATTAAGATTATTCATGGGCCAATGCCATTGGCAACTAAAGCTGTGATCACTTTAGGAAGTGGATGATTACAATAGATGATGCACAGAGTTTAGTATAACATAACAGGACATAAATGTGTAGGAAAATTAATTTAATCAGGATGATATTAATAGTTGTAATAGGGATCCAATTACAATTACACACAGTAGCTACACAGTATGTCATAAAATTACACAGTTTACTTATTACGTAAATGCATCTATTCAATATGTATTTTCAGTTTATAGTCTATAGTTCATGTAGACTACTTACGGTACAGTTCAAACGTAATGCGCCTATCAATTGTTTCTCCCACTATCCCCCCCTGGGGCTACATAGGGGAAAGGCAGGGGGATTTTCCTCAGTTTTGAACAGAAGACGTGCCCCAAGGGTGGGGAATTTGACCCTTGAAGTTGTCAAATCCCCACATAATCCCCTGTAAGGAACAAGGATTAGGTGGGGATTTGATTGCCTGACCTGCCCAAAGGGTGAAGCATTTGATCATCGACTTTGTCAAATCCCGACCCATCCCCACCCAGTGCCCCAGGGGGGGATAGTGGGGCCAACAATTGATAGGCGCATAACGTCGCATTCACTCGCGAGTCGCTCTAGAGCAAACGGCTTCCCTCGATCGAGTGTCGAGCTTTACAACACATCGAGTAGCCATCACTCGAATCGATACTACACAAGTGACGAGGGCTGTACGAGTGCACATTCTCGCTCGAGTAACGTATTCGCTGGAGTACTGACATACTCGCTCGAGCTCGAGTAATTATTACAATCCTGCCATATCGTTGTACTTTCGAGTCCTCGTACGTACAAATATGGTTAACTTACTAGCTGTACTACGAAATTTTGAACGAGAAGGCATACAAGACATAGCGACAAAAACGTGGCTGGAAACGCTATTGCGCATGCGTATGATTTCCTCCCATTTGAAGCCCATCTCAAGAGTATTGACCAAGTATTAAATCAATGAGCTATCATACCTGGTATCAAACTAAACAGAAGGAACAACGACAGTCGCAACTTTGACTAGAAGTGGTGTTGTTTGCGAGTCGCGGTCGAGTGATAGTTTTCGAGCGAGTTGTCGACTCCTATAGTCTCGCGTAGCCAGACCGCTTCTTTTCTTTTTATATTGAGGAGGGACAGAAGGGTCTGGTCCATCGAACAGTAAATTTCTTTGCAGACCACTACCCTGAACTGGGTGGGGGCGCCCGCGCTCTTCAGAAGTTTCTACTTGAGACCAGTCGGGTCCGTCATCTCGCGAGTCGTCGATGGATAATTCACGAGGCTGATTCGAGTGATTCAGTACTCGATATACAACGAGTGGTCTTTGAAGAGTTTCGAGGTTCGAGTGGATGGCATTCGAGAGACGAGCGAGACAATAGTGAGCGAGTGCGACATTACCTTTGAGCTGTACCGTAGCTACGTACGTATGTAGCTACCCCATTATAATAGTAGCAATGACATAGCCAGGTAGTATGTAGTTAGACTGTATGTGTATTAAGTAAACACACACACACACACATACATATGTACCTAATAAAAATTATAGTTATATCATGTGGTATAGATGAATACTATCAAAAGGGATTTTTATCTCACCAGCTGTAGGTGTATGGTAGCTCACATGATATCATTGCCTAACCGATTCAGTGTGTGATGATGCCACTGGTTGATGAAAAACATCAAAGAGGTCAGTTTAGAAATCACAAGTTGGAAATTTATGTATGTATCAAAAGGAAACTTGTAAAGGTTATGACAGAAGGAAACCAGTTTCCACCAGCTGGTCATTGGAGCATTTCTAGGTAATCAATTACATTTCCTCTATGAAATTTGCTTTTGATGATCATGAACACTACTATATAGCTATGCACTTGGTTGTGGGACAGACTTTATGTGGTTACCAGCGGAATACCTCAAACTACGTACCATCTGATAAACCCATTATCCTCAGTCACCAGTGGTGAGATATTAAAATTTTAAATGGGTTCTTATCTTTCGTCACTGACTCACTGGCGAGATAAAATGTTACATAAGTATGTACATAATCATAGTTCAACTTGTCATACTATAGTGCAGGGACTATAAAAACTCAACAGTTACGGTAGCTACGTAGGACTTGGCTATATACGTTGCTAAGTGGAATTTCATGCTTCAAGCACAACTGAAACAAAGCAATAATCCATTCAATAGTTGGCTAGACACTATGGGTGCTAGCTATACACACAACAGCTGTTAACTGGCTGTCACAAATTAATGGTGGTTAACTTCACATATAGCTAGCTAGCTAGCTATATATGGGCATTGTGTTGATACATCACACCATATGCATGTTAGAGCTATTGACACCTTAATTGCATACCTTGACATCTACCTATACCATAATATAAGCCACAGGTAAATGGATGCATCTTAGTCTATTTCACTCATTTTTCTTTCCAGCATTATAGCTATTCTTTTAAAACTTAGCTATAGCTACCTATTTTGCAACTGCTCACTTAAAACAATTTACTTTACCTACATCTACAGAAACTTTAAGTTACATCATAATGTCTTACTTCTGTTACTAACCATACGTATGTAGCTAGGGACCATCTGCATAATAAACTGTTGTCAAGGATCTGCGAAATTATTTTTGATGGTGAGTTTAATATTATCCTAATTAAACTCCATGTCTATAGTGCATGCACATGCAAACATACGTAAGTTCGACCAAAGTATAGTAACTAATACGTATACATATGTGACCGGACCTGCAAAAATCAACCATGTGAGCACAAAATACACCTACGTAGTTAGATATTCATGAATATCTTCAGTTCTATAAGGAGTATTTTTATTCTGTAAGCTTTAAAAGATCCTCCATTAAATTCTGCATTTGTGGTAAAACATTTAGCTTGTTAGTATAAATAGAGCATAAGTTATGGTAAGATACGTATATTTGAAAAAACTAGGCGATTTTTGTGCGACTATATGGTTGATTTTCGCAGACCCGGTCACATATTTTAACATAATTATTCTATATAGCTACCTACGTATATGAAAGTTGATATCACACAGTAAGGAAAACACATCACTTTTGTAGCCATGTATAAAGCCATGTATCTAGCTAACTTAAAATGAAAATAAAATAAAATCACAGGTGCATGGAGCAACAAATTAAATGACATGAAGTCATGGACATTTCATCTGATTAATACAAATAAACTTGACTAGTTAACTACAATCTGAGTTTTAAACAAGGGGCTTTTGGTTTTGCAATAATCAGTTATATAATTATAAAAGCCAGATAATCATACCAGGCATATAGCTAGCTACGTGATAGGAATGCTAATAGGAAGGCAATAGCACAGAGCAAAATGCTAGCATAATAGGAGCAAAATACGAAAACTGAAATTGTAGTATGGCTACTATCTGATTATAGTTATATTATAGCACATAATATAGCTAATAACATGAGACCACACAAAGTATAATTCTGTAACTATATGTGTGTGATCCAGGCATCCAAATAATTTAGCTAGCTAAATAAAATTTAGAATAAAAGTCTGATCACTTTTTATTTACGTAGCTAATTCACAATGTTTTTCATTCATTATAAGATTTGTTTAAGTTATATATAATTATTATACGTACGTAGCTATCCACAAAATTATTCATATGGTTAATAAAATAATTTTTTATGTTTTACTATTTTGCAAGAGGATCACGTAACTTTGTTTGGCCTCATGATATAGCTATACATCAGCCCAATCTAAGGTGATAACATACATACTTAAGCTGAAACCACTGCACTGTGTGAAGCCAAATTATTACATGGTGGGATAGAAGCCTAGCTATAGTCTGCATGATAACCTAATTAGGCTGAGGCAAAGATAATGTCATAGATAGCTACAACACTCCTGTGATAATAATTATCATGTACGTAGCATATCTCAGTGTATGGCCAAATTAATATCACTCATGTGGCTTGGAAAAGACTGGCTCTGCCTCCATGTTTGTATACTTTGATCTCCGATTAAATATTATAGCTGTAAAATCCTGATAGTAGCACATTTATAGAAAATGTAGCGGGATAAAAATTAGCATGCAAACATAGAGGGCTTTGTGGAGCCAGTCATATACATAATTTATAGCTATGGGAAGACAATATACAATTAACATACATGTAACTAGTTACTATAGTACGTACCACAATAAAGTTGCATACAAATAACACA
Source organism: Spongia lamella (assembly GCA_963930835.1). Classification (NCBI taxonomy): domain Eukaryota; kingdom Metazoa; phylum Porifera; class Demospongiae; order Dictyoceratida; family Spongiidae; genus Spongia; species Spongia lamella. The sequence goes on from OZ005747.1 coordinate 9,940,202, forward strand.
ATGAAAGTAGCTACTATTAGCTGTTGGCAATGCATATGTGGCACATTTAGGCCATATGTTCACCTTATTCACTTTACAACTTCTATCTTGTGAGCAATTCATACGTAGGTGCTGGGAATGGATGGCAAGGTTGCTTTCAGTTTTCGCTGTCACTTCACAGGATTATAATTTTTCTCCATACAAATAAGCCATAGCCAGCTAATATCTAGCTAATGCCCTTCAGTTTGGAACAGGTTCTGACACCTACCTATGGAGCATGTTCCAATATTTTATGATCACACAAATATTACTACATAATGATCTGTTGTATGTGTCCATATACTAACCGCTAGAGCAATGATTCAAGTGATTACTGTATGTAATAACTATATATGAGGCCAGTCAGGGAATAAAGACATCTTATAACTACTAGCTATAGCTATGTCTCAACTGGCCTCTCTATCCCAACAAAGCCTTTAATGGATGTTCTGCATGAGTGTACAAGTTTCAAGGTTTATAAATTCAGTAGTTTTTGGCTAACCTTGTTGATATACTTTACGCGATGTTCAAAATTTCTGTTGAAAATCAAAAACTACCATGCACCAACACTATAAGATTATGTCTGCTGGTATCACAATAAATCCTGTATAATATAGTCACATAGCTACGTAACTACGTATATACGTACATAGCTGTCAACCATTGAGTTAGCCAATAAACATAGCTTTGTAAATATACAGATCTCTAAATTGGGGCTGGCAAAATGTTTAAATGTTCAGATATTCGTTGGCTATCTTACTATTCGTTCACTAAAATCACTATTCGATTTTCACTATATCAAGCAATATTTTCAAAGGTTAAATGTGCACCTTTTTGTTATTTTATTTGGTTTTCCAGACTTGCTCCCTCATAGATCTGTGACTTTTATAGCATAAATAGGAAGATTGTATATTGTATGTAATAGCTACACTATCCTTGTTTGTAATCTAAACAATGTTCGAACATTCGTTCGTTTTTGATCAAAATATTTGGTTTAGCTACACATTGTAAAAGTTATTTTATTGCTACATAAAATCATACTTCCTGTTGGATGCAGCTGAATCTATTTCCTGTCATATTTGTAATCACATGCAGGAACAGGAAGTGCTTCCATGGTTATGTAACATCATTAGCTGTATCTCCTGCGTAGCTATAATGTAAACACAAATTTTGCTGTGCTGGATGTTAAAAATTACAAAAACTGTGAATTCTGTTATATTTAGAGTAGGACTGGGATGAATGTCAATTTTTGGTTGCATGAATACTTAGTTACCATTCAAGCATTTAGACTACAAATGCACACGCACGCACGCACACACACACACGCACACTCACACACACAGTATGGATAAAACATGAGATCATTTGGCTTCTTTTTATGCTTCATAGTACTGAGGATGAGTATTACTCCAGATGAGGGGGCAGGTGTACAGCGGTATCCATACTGGACAGGGTAGCCATACTGAATGTCTATAAGCAATGACTACAGCCACACTGATGCAGAGCTGAGTCCACAAAATTAAGCTAGGGATGGGGGGGCAAATTGAAGCTTTTCAAAGTGTAGGGAACTTTTCTTGTAAGCACTAATGCTATTATAGTCTATAATCTTTTTAACATACGTAGTTATTACAATTTTGTATTTCAAAACCTATAGGGGCCGGCCGGGAGGCAAAAATTAATGTAGGAGGGATGAATGCCCCCTTAAAATGCACCCCTGCTGATGGTATCCATTCCTATTCATCTACAGTTTGCATGGACTAAACAATGAAAGTAGCTAGCTAGCTTGTGTGTGTCCTTTCTGCTTAGAATTTTTATACACCAAGCAGTTATATACGTATATGCCTCACTTGTAGACAGAAACAGCTACTATATCAAGATGAGTAGGCAAACTAATTAGTTTAATATCATCTTGTAATTCATTACTTCAGTAAATTATATAATATGTGATAGACTCATTAGTTGTTGAAAATTCATAACTGTTGATATGATAATAAGGTTTCTGCAGGGATACATAACATCCATGACCATGTCATAGTAACATACCATATATGGCAATTATGAATGTGATAATTTACTTATATGGTATCAGTTTATACTCCATGATCACATCACTTGACATCATCACTAACAAACTGGTTTATGATAATCACATTCATTATAACATTAACACACATCACATACATACATATGTATGTAGGCTAGGTACTTAGTTACGGTGTATCATCAATCATTTTAAAGAGTATACTCGCCAGTACCACAGATATAGCTACTGATGCTACACACCCTAGTTTATTACATATGTTATTTCTGCCAATACATATTTTGCTACACCATCATCATAGTATATGCTTGAATATGTTGAGGATTTATGTTCAACTGATTAAATGTAACAAAGGACAACCATACATACATACAAGAACAATAGAACACCTGTTGTAACTATTGTGCCTAGATAACCGAATTAGCTAATGTTCAACTGATTAAATGTAACAAAGGACAACCATACATACATACAAGAACAATAGAACACCTGTTGTAACTATTGTGCCTAGATAACCGAATTAGCTAATGCATGATGTAAGTGTGTGTTGAGTCATGTTGATTGATGGATCACGTGTTCCTCTACAAATATCACATGATTAACATATGTACTTTAAGCTTGTATTGACCTTCCACAAGGTGAGTTGCATTTATATGTGTTGTGTCAAAATTTAGAATATCAAACATACGTAGCTACTCAATAGCCTTGTTTTCATATGTAACCATACCTATATAATTCCAGCACTGTATTTGGCTGTGTTTCAGTTGTTGGAAAGCTACATATAACCTGCTGCTTTGTGGCTCCGATCCCGACCACCACTGTATAAGCACTTGTGACATTAACTATGATGGTAGACATTTCAGCTACCAGTTCATATCATAATCCATCAAAATGTCTTGAATGACTGTAGCTAGATACATTAGTGGAGAATAACATACTTTCCTTCTCAAGAAATAATCAATTAAATGTGACCAAGTCTGAGATAACCATTCTTATCTACACATAAAATAATTATGACTTGCGTACGTTTTTCAAATTTAATCTTAACATAACATAGTAGTTTAACACAAATTTCATGACATCAAGTAAAAATTATATAGGAAATCAATAAAACAGATTTTTTATAGCACACAGAAAAAGAGATATACACCATAATATGAATACGTAGGTGTATTTTGTGTAGATATAAGACTGGTTTTCTCAGGCCCGGTCACAAATAGCCATTTTGACAGTTTCTAAAATCCTATCATACATAAAAATTATGTAGTCAATAATGAATTATACGTATAACTATAATTATATGAAAACATGGTAATACAATAAATACGTTTTGAATTATTGTGTAAATATGGAAATATGAAAAATATTTATTCACAATAAATGTTCGGATTGCTCGTACTCTGGTTATGTCATCGTGTATGGGGGTGCCCAGGAGAACATGTAGTATTATTATTATTTATCTGATTTGTCAAGAGACTGGGTGGCACCAAAAGGCATAGCCTGTACAAGGGTGCTTCCCACAACACAAAAACAGCACAATACAAATACAGAACTATCTACATAACAGACACAGCAAACAAAGCAAAAAGAACAAATTACAAAACAAAAATAAATTACAGGAAATCACAAAAACAAAAATTAAACATGACAGAAAACTGGGTATAGCGCTCGTCGAAACTTTGGTGCACTGAGAGATACGTACTACATCATACGGGACAGTATTCCATAAAAATGCTGTGTTCACAAAAAAAGAAAATCGATAAGAATTGATCATGGATTGTGGCGGAACAAGGGTCATAGAGTGTGCTCGAGTACAGGAAGTATTGAATTTACAATAATCAGAAAGTTTCAAAGAGTCATACCGACCACGTAAGATGCCATATATCATAGCCACACTCAGGTAGTTCCGTCGTGATGAAAGGGTAGGTCAATACAGCTCCTGCATGTAAGCAAACATCTGAGGATTTACTCCACTGCCTCTGCACAGGGGACCAGCGGCTTCCACATGCCTAACGCGCTGGATAGATTCCAGTGAGGCCTTGTCTGAGACAGTATGGGGATTCCACACCGTGCACGCATACTCCATGCAGTGATGGACGTACAGATACTTGTAAGTCATGTATTTGGCTACAGTAGTAGTGGGTTTGTGTCGAAAACATCAGAGTCGTAGCTTTATCCATCGCGGAGTTATGCCGTCTGATTATTGCTTCTGTAACGAGAAACATCATGGATAATAAAAGATTTTTAAATGCTATAATATTATTGTAGGTCTATGTATTTTGCCGCAAACCATGTAGGCATAGGCGCTTTACACGGGGAGATACAGGGGTCCAAGCATCGCCCGCTGCATCGGGCGTCAAAACGCGTTTTAAAAAGTTTATGCGTAAAATAATTTGGTTTACAAACCTCAGAGCCACTATAGTGGCTTACGGTCTTCGAAGGGTTAATATGTTCCATAAATCAACATTAATTATGCTCCAAGAAATAATCTGATTACACTCCCTATCCTTTCATCTTACAACTTCTACTTGTTTATGAGTATCAGTAGTCTTTCTGGTATCTCTACAGCATGTACGGGGAACTATTCACGAAATAAATGTTTAGTGGCGCTTGATCTAGCAATTCATCACCCGCTTCGCACGTTTTTGTGGGTTATATACCATACATAGTACGCGTAATATGCGGTTTATTAACCGTCATATAGGATAGGTAATTCAGAATTAAAGGAAACTTAAGAATTATACAATGACTTATATAGTATTGGAAATACTATTGCGAGTGATTCTGTAAGGGTGCTTTTGTGATCAGCTGGCAGGCTAGCAGATTTATTGGTATGTTTATATTAAGCTGTGTTAGTCTGTTTAGCTTTTACTACTAATTTCACCGGCTAGTTTTGGCCAACTAGGCATTAAAACTGATGGTACAACCGAATAATGTCATAGTCATAATACCTGTTGCTTTGATATACTGCACGTATATGATATAATACATGGGCTGTAGTAGAAAATTGTGCAAGCACATATCATGAAGTCGGGGATGAAGTTGTTAAAGCCTGGGGAACACCTCAATTGAGGCAATCAACATTGTATGATAAAAGTTTCATTTAGCAGATCACCTGGCTTGTGTGCGAGCTTGTGTGGTATGTGTTGTGATTTACTGTTGGCAGTATTTGAAGTACTTAGTGCATTTGATCTTTATAATTGAAGAATAAGTATGACTAGACTTAGATATAGATAAGTTTCCTAGTTGTTCGATGTGTCAAATCATATGCATGCAGAAGTCATAAGTTCATGTCAATTTACTGTGCAGCGACAGAGGAACCTATTGAATTCAAAACTGGGGGGCTATTTAAATTATCAGGACACATTGTATGGAGAAAATTACGATCCTATGGAGTGACAGTAAAAATAGGGGGCCTTCAGCTTCCTAGCTTCCCCTTTCCACCGCCTATGAATGTACATCACATTAAATACATACACATATATATATCTATCCGCCTGTGAATGTGTGTGTGTGTGCTTTGGTGCGTGCGTGCGTGCATGCGTGTGTGTGTGTGCATGCGTGAATGAGTGAGTGAGTGAGTGAGTGAGGCAGCAGTACCCTTGTGGTTAGAGCGTTGGCTTGCTTACATAGAGGTCCCCAGTGCTATTCCCAGCTGCTGCTGTTGTTTCATTAAGCAAGTCACATTGCTCCAGTCTACCCAGCTGTATTAATGGGGACCTGGCAATAGGTGGGGAAGCAAATGCCAAGTTGTGCATGTCTCTCTTAATGGCTGAGCTTTAGGTGGGACTTTGGGTGCCCATACCGTCATCCTTGGGGCAAGCACAGCCCTCCTGCGAATCACTAGTCCCGTATCCAGGAGGATTTGTCCTGCACCAACTCGGAGTACCTGTTTGGTGCACAGGTATAATTTGACTGTGTGTGTGTGAGTGTTTGTGCGTGTGTATGTGCATGCGTGCGTGTGTGTGACGTGACAGCAATTATTGCATATCCATGTTATTGTAATTATAAGCTAAACAAAAACACCCTGGGTGTAAAAAAATTGCGAGGCCAATCAGAAGCAGCATTGCAAATAGGTATGTATGACCAAAAACTTTGATATCAGTTGAGGCCAAGAAATTACTTATCAAAAATCTACTTGAATGACACAATAGTTTATAGCATATTGTCACAACTATGATTGATTTTGTCACTTGGCCACCTTTATGCTAAACAAAAACACCTTGGGTGTAAAAAAAAGTGCGAGGCCAATCAGAAGCAGCATTGCAAATAGGTATGTGCGACCAAAAACTTTGATATCATTTGAGGTTTCAAGGTGGCCAAGTGACAAAGCCAATCATAGTTGTGAAAATATGCTATAAACTATTGTATGTCACTCAAGTAGTGAAAAAGATTTTTGATAAGTAACTTCTTGGCCTCAAGTTTTTGGTCGCACATACCTATTTGCAATGCTGCTTCTGATTGGCCTCGCACTTTTTTTACACTCAAGGTGTTTTTGTTTAGCATATCACTACTTTTTTGGAAGTATAAACACATGTTATTACTAGCAAGCAGCAGTGAAGTATTGCATGGGCATAACTTGTACTTGCCTAGCACACAATATTGCAAATTAAACTTTGAAGCATAATTTTGAAAAACTCAAGCCCGAGATTTTTTTAAAACTTTCACTACAGAGTGATAGCTACATCAATATAGATTGCATATCTGAAAGTTTATGCAAATCATATGAAGGGGGTCCAAGTTATGACAACTATCAACCTGCAGTGTAATAGCCCTTCTCAAATACATTCAAGTGTTTACTTCAGAGTGATAATAGTATGACAGGTAGAGCATACATGGGAGAAGTGCTGATACAAATTTGGCTGAAATCCATGAAGAAATGATTGAGTTATTAGACAAACAAGTGAATGTATAAAAAGAGAGTTTGAAATAAACTTCCGGGGTTCACAAAAGCTCCCGCAAGCCTCCGAAAAAGTGTGTGATGAAAATAAAAGAAAGAAAGAAAGAAGAAAAAAAACGACTGCCGCATAAAAATTTTTGTGGTTACAGGAAGGCATTTATAAGGCTGTAACAGAAGAATGGCTGAAACGATGTCGATCAACTTCGGGATATTGATTCTTCAAACAATGAAGGTACTAATTGTCTAGTAAACGGGTGAATTGGGCGGGAAAGGATGGTTCGTCGTGCGTAGTCATACAATAGGCACCATAAAACTCGCAATGGCTGGTACTTAGGAATGGTGGCGCCTATTTCCTCCATTCTCGGTTTGTTGATTCTATACAGTAAGAATATTGTGGGTTGGTAATAACAAAGCGATAGCTTTAATGGCGGCTTAGCTGGAGCATTTGCGAGTTTGAGGGCGGTGCTACGTGTAAATAACTCACTCAGTGGTTGCGTTGCTGCGCTTCTTCTTGGCCTCACGACTCACTATCGTGAGTCTTGATTAATAATGATGGTGTGAAAAAGGTGGCCAAGTGACAAAGTCAATCATAGTTGTGACAATATGCTATAAACTATTGTGTCATTCAAGTACTGTAGATTTTTGATAAGTAATTTCTTGGCCTCAACTGATATCAAAGTTTTTGGTCGTACATACCTATTTGCAATGCTGCTTCTGATTGGCCTCGCACTTTTTTTACATCCAGGGTGTTTTTGTTTAGCATATCACTACTTTTTTGGAAGTATAAACAGATGTTATTACTAGCAAGCAGCAGAGAAGTACTGCATGGGCATAACTTGTACTTGCCTAGCACACAATATTGCAAATTAAACTTTGAAGCTTAATTTTGAAAAACTCAAGCCCGAGATTTTTTTTAACTTTCACTACAGAGTGATACATCAATATAGATTGTGTATCTGAAAGTTTATGCAAATCATTCGAAGGGGGTCCAACTATCAACCTGCAGTGTAATAGTCCTTCTCAAATACATTCAAGTGTTTACTTCAGACTGATAATAGTATGACAGGTAGAGCATACATAGGAGAAGTGCTGATACAAATTTGGCTGAAATCCATGAAGAGACGAGTGAGTTATTAGACAAACAAGTGAATGTATAAAAAGGGAGTTTGAAAAAAACTTCCGGGGTTCACAAAAGCTCCTGCAAGCCCCCGAAAAAAGAAAGAAAGAAAAAACGACTGCCGCGTAAAATTTTTTGTGGTCATAGGAAGGCTTTATAAGGCTGTATCGGAAGAATGGCTGAATAGATTTCTATGAACTTCAGGATATTGATTCTTCAAACAATGAAGGTACTAATTGTCTAGTAAACGGGAAAATTTGGCGGGAAAGGATGGTTCGTCATGCGTAGTCGCACAACAGGCACCATAAAACTCGCAATGGCTGGTACTTAGGAATGGTGGCGCCTATTTCCTCCATTCTTGATTTATTGATTCTATATAGTAAGAACGTTGTGGGTCGGTAATAACTAAGCGATAGCTTTAATGGCGGCTTAGCTAGAGCGTTTGCGAGTTTGAGGGCGGTGCTACGTGTAAATAACTCACTCAGTGGTCGCGTTGCTGTTCTTCTTCTTGGCCTCGCGACTCACTATCGTGAGTCTTGATGACATATTTGTGTACCCTGATATTGTGTAATGATGGTAATGTTGCAATATTGTTCCAGCAGTGGTCAACACTACCACTCATTGATGATGAGAAATATAGTATTGATCACTGAAAATCTTAGCATATTGGATAACCCACTACACCACAAGTGACTCAACAATGCTTTATTACCCCAAAGCGGGAATTTATTATGAGAAAAGAATCAAATGATTTTGCTCTCAGAAATATTTGTTATTGTATCTGCTACGAGAGATACTGTACGTACTAGCCTAAAATTTTCGACAGTTAAAATTTTCATGGAATGGTGAATTTAGCAGTTTCGTGGATAAAATTTTTGTGGATTTCAGAAGTGTTATACTGTAGGACAAATTTGCAAGGCAAGATCCACGAAAAGTTTCACCCTCAAAAATATGGATTCAAAAATGTGAATGTGTAATGATACACCATTTGGGCGTATCGATATATTGCCACTTTTGTATCACAATACAGCAATATATTGTACGATACAGTAAAGTGTGAATTAGCTGATTTTTACAGATAGACAGAACTTTTTCCCAAAATTACAAATTTCTAAATAGGTACAATCATAATATACACCACAGCATCAGTCATAAAATACTGTACATATATGTAAGTATGCAGTCTTAATGTCAATACATTGACACAATATTTGCAGGGCTGAATCCAGAAATGTATCTTGTAAGCACTAACACAATTATAGTCAGACTCTATATCTTTTAACATATATAGACTTTCAAAATTTATATTCCAAAACCTGGGGGGCAAGACTTAATCTAGGAGGGGTGAATGCCCCCGTCCCCTTTAAATGCAGCCCTGATTTGATATATTGATATGACCTAGCTAAATGTGTATCAATACAGTATCACTACCTAATGTACACGATATATCGATATATTGTTGCATCTCCACTGACAATAAGTTTCCACTATACAGTACCTTTCAATAAATTGCAATGGCTTATGGGTTTTGCTCAGGTGTTAAAAGTAGTTACAAATTTTGAAACATGTTTCATAGGTAATACAGCTGTTAGTCCCTGGATTATTATTAATGTGAAAGTGCACACAAATACACTTACACTTATGTCCCACTTAAGCCATGCCTTAGAAACTTGTATGTAGTATGATAAATCTGTATGACATGTACATAGATACATAGATATCACTTGTCTTTGTATAGTAAATATAAGCAACATACATCAACTTATAGACCTAGATTTAGGCAAGGTGCATTCTTATGATTCTGCTATTTGTAAACAAAGATTCATATGGGATACAGGAAATTCACACTTCTTGCAATTTCATACGAGTAGTTGCGTACACATGCGCTTTGCAGTTTTTGGGGCAATGTTATGGTGTACGTATCAACGTACGCAGTGGCTGTCCTAAAGCCTTTGCTCGGCTTATATCTGCTTACTGTAAACATATATACACGTGTGTTTTACACATTCAGTGGTCATATAAATTGCCAATAAAACAATTATACATATGCAACTATGTATGCACCATGCATATCATATGAAATTACAAGAAGTGTGAAAACTCCTGTCATACATTACACATACATATGTATATGTACACATGCAACAACATACATGTGTGTGTATGTGTGATGTGTGTGTATGTATATGTTTGTATATGTACGTATGTACGTATGTGTGTAGTGTGAGCATGTGAAATATAGTTGTCATTAATGATGTATACGTACCACAAATATCCCACACTGTATTCCTCTTGACACGAACAACCATTTTGTTTATACGTATTACATGATGTACAATTTTACGTATGTGAACAATAGACAAGTGAAAGTTTTCGGCCAAATATTTACATACGTATGTACATTAATTAATGATATGTACAAAATTCTAATATTGGAATCAGTTTGATACCGGTCTGTTTACCAATAAAACATTATTACCTGTATATTGCATTTCTGGAGTCACCCTGGTAACACTGTTTGTCATGATAACGTTGTTGCCATGCCAACACTGTTACTTTGATTCTGTACTGTTTTATACGTATATCTAATTTGTTGTAAGGAAACATTGTGAGGATACAAATTTCAAAATGTTGAGTTTTGGTACGTAGCTCTATGTTGAGTTTTATGGGCTCGTAATGTGTCTTTATGTGCTGTGATAGTTTTCAAAATTATTCAATGTAATCTACTTATGTTGTGTCACCATGGTAATATACATGTTTTTATGCAGTGCTCATAGATTCCAAATTCAGACCGACTACATACAGACAGACGTACAGGGGTGTAGGTTAATACACTCAGTCTGCATAAGCAGCGATGCAATAGCAAGGTAATCCTGTGTCTACCATACCACATATATACAAGTCAGGTAAACACAGTACCCCTAGCTTAACAATTAAAACCATTTTCATCCTCCTACAGGCCACAGGGACTTCTGGCAGTAATGGTACTAATGGACCTAGCTAGAAAGCTTAAATATTAAGAGAAAAAGAAAACGTACAGGACTTGATCATGAACATTTTATTTTTATTCATGATAATTTTTTGTATGATGTGATCGTAAACATTAAATGCTATATGTTTCTTGGATGTTCATAATTATTGTGATGGTTGTTTATGCTGGGGATCAGTGTGTACACAGGATATGGTTACAGTTCGTATGATATTGTATAGATATACATATATAGAATTCAAATACATTGCACACAGCACAGGCAAGATTCCCAAGTCATGCATGATTTTGTACATCTGCCAACCCATGGCTATTCATACTACAGGTGTGTGATATACAAAATTTTCATATCACGATATGAAATTTTCTATCATGATACACTATGTACTATATCATATATTGCACATCACTAAATTTCACACATTCATATGTATTAAATATATATAGCTACTAAAGTATTCCTTAGCAAGCATATGGCAACTAACTATTATATGGATCCGGACAAAAGGCCATATTTGTAGCTATAATTCAGAGCATTAAATATATGTTTCAATTATTTTTGAGATTATAGTTTTTCTGGTTCATTATGCTTGTACGTACGTATATAGCCACCCTGTAATATTATTGCAGAATTCTTGGATTTTTAATAGTAGGCCTCACAAGGTTTTAAATTTGCTGTAGTCACAGCTAGCTCTTCTTATATAAGACTTACATAACACTATGTATATACATGTACATGTACATGTACAGGTGAATTGCACAACATTATTTTTTGCTTAGATGTGAGAATACATGACATAATAATAATAATAATAATATAATAATAATTATATACTGTTACAAGAGGCTGAAGAAATTATGTATGATCGTGACTTACGTATGTGTGTAGCATAGGTATATGCATAATACTCAATTGAATCTTGCAGTTAATTATAAATGTTGATTAACGATCATTTACCATAAAATAATCATGATCCATATAAACAATTAAGATGCCAACATACGCACCCACACAAACCGACATACACATGTGCACACACTTGCCTTAGGTAAGGACATCCTATAGGCTTTATATTACTTCTGTGTATGCCTTCCATTACCAAGTCAAACTAATAATAATAGCATTAACAACACATGCATGTAGCTACACACACCAAGCTGTGCAATAACATATTACACCTTATATAATGGAACCTCAGATGGCTACTATACACTTCACTGAAAGTATGTTAAACATGTATGTATTTACTCATATGCATGGAGCTATGTACTACACCAAATTATGAAGCTATATATATAATATGCAGTACAGGGTCTGAAAGCTTGTTTATAATATGGGCATCGGATCCCATGCACCTGTAAGAGGCAGCTGGTACTAGTAGTACTGTAAATAATTATTATAACAAAGAATAATATACGTATTGGTAAATGTAATACACGATGCCAGCCAATATTATAATTATTAATACCACGCTTAATGTCAATCAGTTGCAACTGGTGCATCTTAGATGAAAAAAATAACATTAGCTAAACTATGTATGTATGTATTATAGATAGGCAGAATGAGGCAGTAAATAAATCAATATACGTAATAATATACATATAACTACACACGTATAAATCATTTCATTCAAATTCAACAAAAATTTAAACAATACTGAAGTTGGCATGCCTTGTACATACAATTGAAATGTTACATGTTTTATTGTGTCCACTCTTAAGCTTTCTAGCAGAGCCATTACCACTACTGTGGTCTCTTTATAGTCGTCCCTGACCTGTAGAAGGATGATAATGGATTTTATCATTAAGCTACGTAGGATTACTGTTTACCTGACTCATACATACGTATGTGGATTCGTGGGGTATGGTAGGGCTTGATATGTACGTACATAGCCACACATAGCTACTGCCACCGATTGCTTGATCTGCGGAAGTTGAAATCAAGCCAATAGTAACAGACAAGACACAGGATTACCTTGCTATTGCATCGCTGCTTATGCAGACTGAGTGTACTAACCTACACCCCTAGCTGTAGTCTGTCTGTATGTAGTCGGTCTGAATTTGGAATCTATGAGCACTGCATAAAAACATGTATATTACCATGGTGACACAACATAAGTAGATTACATTGAATAATTTTGAAAACTATCACAGCACATAAATACACATTATGAGCCCATAAAACTCAACATAGCAAAACTCAACATTTTATAAAATTCACAAAAATCAACAAATCAGATACCGTATACGGCAAATGTTTTGAGGGGAACCTTTCGTGGTTAGAACAAAAATGAACATTAACGGGAAAGCTTTCGTGGTAGCAGCTTCTTTTAATAATGAAAAGTCTAATCTAGTAAACGATTCGCAGTTGAGTAAAGAAATGTGAAAACCACAAAACTTTTCACCTTCAAAAGATTTTCCGTATACGGTATACAAAGCAGTACAGGATCACAGTAACAGTGTTGACATGGCAACAGTGTTATCATGACAACAGTGTTACCATGACTTGCAATACTTACATTACTGCAATCAGGAGAGTACCCACTATAGCATGCAATTTCACAAACTTCTTGCATCATTTGGAATTTGAGTTCAACTACATGCATTAAATGTCGCCACAAAAACATAACATATGTACATAAATTTCTACACTGTACAAATCCAGCCTACGTATGTACATACTCCTTAACAATAATGTCTGATCAGCTGTTTTATAGTGTGCACGTATCACACTTACATTACACTACCACAACAGTTATTATGTAAGTGTTCCCATACCATTGGTGATAGTATCACACACATTGGAAGGCAGCCTTCACATAGAAAGTACAAAATCTAGCCTGAGCTCTGGTACGGAAAAAGTAGCAAATGTAAGCTGTCCATAATGGATGGTACTAAGAATTCTGGACAATTGATATTAATAATAGAGTTTATCATTATCTGTATACATGGCTATGAAACAGGAGTGTAGCCACTGATTAAGAGAAGCTAATCAGAATATTAACATGTAATAAGGTAAGTGTGGTTTAGTGTGCATGACAGCAATACAATGATCATATCAGTGATTTTTCTTTTTGTTCCCGGGTCCCATCACCTGCTAAGTATGGCCCACTTGATTGCTATACTGGAAATATGCTGTGGTCAAAATTTCATGAGCTAAACAGACTATGTACAACAATAGATAGTGTAGAAGTTGTGTGAATACAGCTGTATGTTAATAGGCTATGAAGTCCCTTTATCCAGACTAATGACAGTCATCTAGCTACAGACTACATAGATGGATGGATCACTCTACACAGGGTTTGGCATTCTAACACATGACATGAGCAAACTTAAACCGATACTAAATCTACTTTTGTGATACATCTTGTAACATGTAACATAAATGTACAAAATATATACTCAAGTTCTGCAAGGCACATACGTACATAGGATTTCAAAAGGGGATATAAAATTTTGAACCATGGGTACAAGGTCCAAATATTCTGTATGCATACACAAACACACACAAATTATATGCATTTCTATTCCACTGCATGGGCACTGCGTGGGCAGATCAAATGTCTCTGTGGTAAGTACATTTAAGTTATTACCAGAGAAACAAAAAAACCATCATAACTAGCTACAAGTAATTAGCCAGGAGTAATCACCTGACCTGTGTGCAGAGCATGAAATAACAGTCGGACATCAGACATTTTCCGACCACTTTTGGTGTTGACCTGTACAATTCCCACCTTAATCTGACACGTGTCCGAGCCAAACTTTAATGCTATAGTATAAGTTTCTACCATTGTCAGATCGTTTTTTGATAAATGTCAGAACAAATTTTATGTTGTGCTGACATGTGTCCGAGCACTTTTCAGTCCTTGTTTCATGCTCTGGTGTGCGTGTGTGTGTGTGTGTGTGTGTGTGTGTGTGTGTGTGTGTGTGTGTGTGTGTGTGTGTGTGTGTGTGTGTGTGTGTGTGTGTGTGTGTGTGTGTGTGTGTGTGTGTGTGTACATACATACGTACATGTGTACATGCGTTTGTTCATCTGTGATCTACCTACACACATGTATATGCTTTGGTACATCGTGTGTGGTATATATTCTGGTTTCCCTCATAATAATGCTCCATTCATAAACAGATCAGTATCAATTTGATTCTGATATTACTGATATATTAGCATTTTGTAATTAATGTACATACATATACGTAAGGATTTGACTGAAAACTTTCACAGCAAATCTTGTCTATTGTTCACATACGTAAAATTGTACATCATGTAATAATTATGTATAAACAAAATGGTTGTTCATGTCAAGAGGAGTAAAGTATAGGATATTTGTGGTATATGTCACTAATGACAACTACTATACTGTCTCGAATTATGGCCTGTCTTGTATAAACGCCTGGTCCCGTTAAGTCGCCAGGGGTCCAACAAAATTAAATGTTGGGTTTCAAATAAACGCAAAAAGTTGAAGTTCAAATAGACGGTGAAAAGCTGCTGCAAAGGAATAAATGCCCGGGCCATAATTCGAGACAATACGGTATATTTCATGGTCACACTACACACACATACGTACACACACACACACACACACACATACATACATACACACACACACTAGGCCGATTGGGCAATAATACAATATTATCATGATACCGTGATATTGAACTCAATGATAATCATACCAAAGAAAATTTTGAGTATCATTATATGACAATATTAACAGTGCGATTATCGTAAGGTTTACTGCTTAAACTTAATAAAATTCCTGCATATTTGTTCACAATTTCAATACTTATATTACTGATAGTGATTCATTATCAAGTTAATATTTGTATAATACCGGTGTTGAAATTTACACAGTAATCGTGACAGTGATTCTTAATACCGTCCAACCCAAATACACACACACACACATACATACATACATACATACATACATACACACACACACACACATACATACATACATACATACATACATACATACATTACATATATACCTACACACATCACACATACACACACATGCATGTGAAAAAGCTTGTTGCATGTATACACATACATATGTGGTAAATATAAGAAGCACAAAACACTGATTGATAAACATGCACCTACTGATAAATAGGCAAGGTGCATTCTTATGATTCTGCTATATATAAAACAAAGATTCATATGGGATACAGGAAATTCACACTTCTTGCAATTTTGTACGAGTAGTTGCGTACACATGCACATGTCTGACTTATCTCAATGTGCTGATCCAGCATATTCTTCAATACCTGATGTATCTTTCTCTACAGATGGCATATTAAAACTGATCAAATCATTAAACATTAATAAAGCTTCTGGCCCTGATAACATTCCTGCCAGAGTCCTCACAATATGTGCTGAAGAGATTGCACCAATACTAACGATCTTGTTCACTCAATCTTTTAATAGTGGCGATCTACCAAATGATTGGTTAACAGCAAATATCACCCCTGTTTTTAAGAAGGGCGATAAAAGTAACCCTTCTAATTACCGCCCAATCTCCTTGACATCTCTGTGCTGCAAGTTAATGGAACACATTCTCTGTCACAACATAATGAATCTCCTTGAGTCTAACCATATCCTAAATGACTATCAATATGGCTTTAGATCATCTCATTCTTGCCAGGCCCAATTGATCTCCATTATTGAAGAACTCCAGGTAGCACTTGATTGTCACCTGTCCATCAAGTTGATCTCCTTATGCTTGACTTCTCCAAGGTGTTTGACACTGTCCCCCATCAGCACCTGCTAAAGAAATTGAAATATTACGGAACTAATGGAAAGTTATACTATTGGTTATCTACCTGGCTAATCAAAAGATCACAGAGAGTTGTTGTTGATGGATATGAATCAAAGTATGCAAGGGTTATATCTGGCATCCCACAAGGAACCGTTTTAGGCCCTGTAATGTTTTTGCTGTATATTAACAACATCAATAATAATATTTCTTCTTCGCTGAGACTGTTTGCTGATGACTGTATCATATACAGAATTATCAAATCTGAACAAGACCACCTCCAATTACAACAAGACTTACATACTGTTTATGAATGGTCACAAAAATGGCAAACGCGCTTTAACATCAGTAAATGTGTTGCACTCAGATGCTGCAGAATGTTATCCCCGTCTTTATTTACATACGTCCTCAACGATCAGCCTATATCTTGTGTTGACCAACACCCCTATCTTGGTGTTATTTTAACATCTAATATGTCCTTTTCACCTCACATCCAGAAGATTGCTGCTAAAGCCACCAGAGTGTTAAACTTTATCAAGCGCAACCTACGTATATAACTGTTCTAAAGAAATTAAATCTAAAGCCTACCTTACCTTAGTACGTACCATCTTGGAGTATGCCTCCCCAGTATGGGACCCTCATCTAATAAAAGATTCTGACCAAATTGAGAAAGTACAAAGAACAGCTGCTTGTTGGGTAACATCGGATTACAGTTGGTCAAGCAGTGTAACAGTAATGTTAAACAATTTAAACTGGCCTACTCTCTCACTCCGTCGTAAAATCTCTAAATTACAGATCTTTTATAAAGCCATTCATAATTTAACAGCATTACCAATACCAGATTATTTTCTCCATACCACCCGATTTACACGGAATTATCACAGCCTTCACTATGTCATCCCATCATCAAACTCTGACTCATACAAGTTTAGCTTCTTCCATCAATTATCCGAGCTTGGAACAATTTACCAATTTCCTTAATTGAAACAAACTCTCTACAACTTTTTATATCAAATTTAAACCAATACTTGTAACTAGCTAATCATTATTGATGATCTTTTTGTAATTGTATACCTGGGCTGTGCCCCTGGACAAATCAGCTATCGCTGCCTGTCCAGTAATTAATTCAAATTCAAAAATTCAAATTCAAAATGTGCTTTGTTTATAGATGCGGTGTTATGGTGTATATATCAATGTACATAGTGGCTGTCATAAAGCCTTTGCTCAGCTTATATCTGCTTACTGTAAACATATATACACGTGTGTTTTACACATTCAGTGTTCATATATATCGCCAAATAAAACATGCATGCGTATGCCACTACACCATGCATATCACATGAAATAGCAAGAAGTGTGAATACATTACACATACGTAACCATGGTGTTGCACAGATAATTTGATGTCTAATGCTAATGTGTTTACCTGGGAAGTACAATACTATATTTCTCATTATCAATGAGTGGTGGTGTCGACCACTGTTGGGACAATATTGCAACATTACCATCATTACACAATATCAGGGTATGCAAATATGTCATTACAAATGGTATGGATATTATAGTTGCAATTGTCACAATAACACAGGTATGCAATAATCGCCGATGCCAATATTCATATTGTCATATCACACACACACACACACACACGCACACGCACACACACACACACACACACTCACACGAACACACACACACACGAACACACACACACACATACATACCACCCACACACACACACGCACGCACGCGAACACACACACATTCACAGGTGGATAGATAGACATATGTGTATGTATTCAATGTTAGGTATTTACTGGTCTGCTAAATGAAACTTTTATCATACAATGTTGATTGCCTCAATTGAGGTGTTCCCCAGGCTTTAACAACTTCATGATAAGTGCTTGCACAATTTTCTACTACACCCCATGAGTTATATCATATACGTGCAGTATATCAAAGCAACAGGTATTACGACTATGACATTATTCGGTTATACCATCAGTTTTAATGCATAGTTGGCCAAAACAAGCCGGTGGTATTTATAGTAAAAGCTAAACAGACTAACACAGCTTAATATAAACATACCAATAAATCTGCTAGCCTGCCAGCTGATCACAAAAGCACCCTCACAGAATCACTCGCAATAGTATTTCCAATACTATAATTAAAATCATTTTATAATTCTTAAGTTTCCTTTAATTCTGAATTACCTATCCTATATGACGGTTAATAAACCGCATATTACGCGTACTATGTATGGTATATAACTCGGATCTAATATGCGAAGCGGGTGTGCAGTTGTACGATAGTACAGGTATGTGTGTAATCATGGTAAGTGTGTGGCTCTTATAAAATTATTTGAGTATGTTTTCATTATATAACTACTGGCGCCGCGCGCTAGAAATTTTGCCTATCATGCTTGATGCTTTTTGATGTCTATTATGCCCAAAATTATGCTGGCATAGTCGGCGCAAGCCTACTACGTAGCTAGTACGTATGTAAAGATTATTGTTATAAGAACTCTTCATTGTTTAAATATTATCACAACTATAATAGTAATACATACACAGTACTGACTGACAGTAGGTATAAAAATTAAAAACAGTATACGTAACTTGTTTTACAATCAATTGATTGTGATATCATTATTATAAATAAAAAATTATTAGCTATATAGTTATGTACATGTATTACGTATATGCAGTCATGGTTCTTTCTTAGCTGCAAACTGGTAGATGTATATGTAGTCATTCTGCAAAAATAAATAAAAATTTGTGATTACATATGTACGTAGCTAATATGTATGCATGTACTGTATTATCATATTGCCATTACAGCTACGTACATACATACATTGATATGTGGCTACAAGTTATGGATATCACTAGCACTTTAAGACCTAATTAAAGTAGACCGTTAAAGCTAGCAGCAAAGACCTGTTTTTTGAAAACAACAATATTTAACTTCTATCATAATGACTACATAGTATGAATCCACAATATAGGCAAACTAAAGCTTTTCAGGGAACATTAAAGTACGTAGAAGGCATTTCATTAACTTCGTAAGAGCAAGAGCTAGTCTAGGAGGGAGTGATGTGACCTTAATGCAGCCCTGTACGGATAATACTATACAAACTCAACAGTGAGACCATGTACGTAGCTATGTAATAATTATATATATGTGAGTAGGACTGAGGTAATCAAGCTTAAAGTTCTTGCATTTCTTAAAACTATCTGCAGTATGCTCCAAAACTCATGTATCATTCTCACAATTATTCTTTAAAATGTTTTAAAAACCATACTCCAATATCTGACTGTTCTATTAGAGTAACATGAGGTTTACTCTATCTGCTCTATCAGAGCAGATAGAGTAAATCTGATACATATATATTATATATATACGTACGTATGTACATTATGAGCTGGTACGTATATACTCACCAATTTAGAGTGGTCGACACGATGGTATTACTCCTTGCCAAACTCCATTGATACACGATGTTACAGGACTGCCGACAAGTCTGTAGTTGTTGTGACAACTGACTAATGCGTATTTGATTGCTCCAACATCAACCATGTTCAACTGACCGGTATTGCCAATATTGATGGTAGGACACGTAGCTATATGGAGAGCAAAATACAATAACTACATATCAAAAGCCGGCCTACCAGATATAATTCCATGTGGAATATACCCTAATACAACATACACTCAAGAGTGAAGCTAATTTTACTTACCGACACATTGAGCAGTTTGTGGTGTGGGGCTCCAGTTTCCATTAGAGCAGGTGTACTCATCATATATACTGACACCAGTATAACCACTGTTACATGTGATCCTCATTGTATAGTCACCAGAATCTTCTGGAAGCTCCAATTCATGTCGACCATTCTCAAGAGGAAAATTTGTACTGCACAAAACTGTAAAACAAAAAGGTACAGTGACATATGTACATATGTATGACACATCAAATACTGCATGGAGGGTTATTTTTGCTAGGTTTTCTATGAAGCTAAAACAATAAAATTAATTCTGCTAACATTTATTCTACAATACAAATACAAGCATCATCAAAAGTGAAAATAAAACCCCACAAAAAATTTATTTTTAGCAGTGAATAAACCAGCTATATGATGTACGTATACTTATTCAGTTATTGATAATCACACTTTAAACAATTATCCTTTTTAACCATACATCATAGTATTATCATGCATGTATGTACATACGGTATATACTGGATACATCAGCGACTTACTTCTACACTTGGGCACAGGAGCCGACCATTGTCCATTCCTGCAAGTAATAGTTGTCTGTCCTATCAGTTGGGCATTGGCTGACGGAATGAACGTCACCGTACTACCATCTGTCAGTCCTCCGCGTAATGCTGTGGTCCCACACGATATTGTACCAGGGTGTTCACAAAACACTGTAACAAGATAATAATATCAGTAATTTCATTATGAGATACTGTTTTTTACACTAGACACTCTTAATAACTGGAGATGTGTATGTGGGTCATCAACGAAGCACTTACATGATGTAGTCAAATGGCATGTGGGTGGTGTTCCCTCCCAGTCTCCATCTCCATTGCATCTCCTTTGTTGAAACCCTTCAAGTGTATAGCCGGGAGAGCATGAGTATATGGCACCAGAGCCCACAGTGTTGCCAGTGAGCCGTACTTGACCATTAGCTACATTATCAAGATCTGGACACAAGATGGCTGTAAGAAAAAACATCAAAATAAAAACTTTATCATGGCTACGTATAAGAAAAAGTACATTAGCAATCACTTTAGTATAATGGAATTGGAAACCATAATGTGTAGTGAAATCAGTTACACATATAATTATATTAATAGGCATAAGCCTTCTCACAGGATAATATCTCTGATAACACATGCTATTGAGTTGACTTTGTTACATATACTATATACGTATGTAGCAATAGATAGCTACGCATGTAGTTATTGTTTACTATGCGACTTACCTTCACAAATTGGTGGCTGTCGGGACCACACTCCTAGTATGCAAGCAGATGTTTGTCTCCCTATGCGACGATAACCAGCATCACAAGTGAACCTAGCCACGTTCAGTATGTATGTGATGCTTCCATGAGCGGGAGCCTGCAGCCTTGGACAACCTACACATTGTGAGATGGCAGAGTGAGTAATGTATAACATTTATTTAAATATGTATATATTAAACATAAAGAATAAATATTTCCACTGTCATGGTGTTAAACATACATGTGTGCTATGCATAGGTATGTATGCATATGTGGGGGTGTGTGTCAGTAGTTTTTATGTATACGTGTCTGTGGGGTGTGTGTACATGTGTGATACTAACCAATGAGGAAGCTATTGGCAGTGGGTACAGTTGGGACAGTTGTAGCTGGTGGAGCGGTTGTAGTCGGTGCACTTGTAGTCGGAGCACTTGTAGTCGGAGGTGCAGTTGTAGATGTAGTTGGTCTAGCGGTGGTCGGCACAGTAGTAGGAGCAGTAGTTGCGGCAGTGCTTTCCCTACACTCGTCACCTACAACCATAGGACAGCAAACAATGAAGTGCAGTGTTCCTTATTTCATATCACATATCACCACAAAGCCTTTCAATATGGCCAACACTGAAACCACTTACACAGCTAACCCATGTCCTGTTTAGAAAAATCATAGTCTAGGGTCAACTTATATACATGTACATATGTACATGATGAGAAAACTAGGCTTATGTATGTACACAAACTACACCTATTTATATTATGGTATCATAGATATGTACTCTACTCTCAAGTATGTAGCTATAATAGTATGTAGTTTATGTACGTACTGTACAAGATTTACAAAACCTATAGCTAAGCTACATGAGATTCCCCATTGAAAAACTGGTGTTAGACTCCTACATATGTTTATGCAACAAGTTATGAAATCCAAATTTTATGTGCACGTAACATCACATAGCTAAGGTATTCTGAACTGAAATGGAGGTGAAGTTTAGTTCTGCTTATCCAGTTACGTATGTTATATCATTCTTTACTACTTACCCTCTTTGGATATTTGATCTTGTATCCATTCAGAGTATTGGCAAACATCAAGTGACACAAAATTCTGATTAGGCTGCTCTCCATCTGATGGGCATTCCAATCCCAATGATGACAAGCCAAACAACCTATTGTCTCTAACAGCCAATCCCACAGCATTATCAGAACACTGAGATTTTCTGAAGCAAAGCATCTGTGATGCCGTGAAGGCTCCAGCATACTCCCTGGTACAGGCCCTTTTACGGGCCCTTGTAACATTGTACTCAACAAGAGTTCTTCTATTTAGCAAATCGCAAAAGCCATAATCCGTTGCACTATTGAATAATGAACAACGATCTACCGGTTGCAACTTCACAATGTTACTGGAAAGGCAGTCTATTTTGATCAAAGCAATATCATGGAGATTTGATGATGAATTGTACTCTGGATGAATGGTGACTTCAGTTCGTCTCATTCTTTCACCCAATGTCAACCTATTCCTAGAAGACCTGCCTAGTCTGGTATACACTCTTACAGTGGGTCTGGAGCATTTGTTGAAGCACCTGGCGGCAGTCACCACGTGATCATCTGCCACTACAGCACCGAGACACCTGTCTGTTTGTCCATTACACCTGACGGTGACCAGTGCAATGTAAGAAGAATAGGAGAATGCCACTGCATATGATGTTGCCAACGACAGCAGTAGTAGAGTAGAAATATGGAGTCCTGCCATAACTATAAAAAACAGATGAAATAATACATACAGATGCTAAAAGCTCTATATACATTTATACATAATCCAAGCATTAAATCAAGAACCAAAAGTTTCTATATGTATATACTCTACATCCTAGGAATATAGCTATCTAGTGTATTTTATACAAGCTAGCACCAAATATTCTACAAACTAAGCATTTTTGGCAGCTTACTTAGAAGTTAGAATGTTCAAGAGAGTCACAGCTGGGTTGAAATTTGTTTTCTACACAAGAACTGTTGCAGTTTTATACACTAACACTGAAGCCAAATAAAATTAACCACCTTTGTGGTTTTAGTCATAAAAGGCTTCACAAGATTGATGTCAGCTGATCTGGAAGGAACCACTGGCCTCCTGAATTGCTATAGCTACATACGTAGAACAGGAAATAAAATGCATCCACTGTTTATTTAATACGCACCACAGTGTAACTCTTCTAAATCAGCAGAATTATAAAATTATTGAAGGTTTGATTTAGTGTTTTGATAACACTCTACAGAGATGTAGCTAATTACATTAGTGCTATGATTCCATAGAAGAGGCTTGCTTATTTATGGGCTTCCTAAAGAGATAAAGGAAAAAGATTATGATCAGTTTCAAAATCGTGTCATCAGTTGAAAACTAATACAGGGCTACCTACATAACGTGGTATAATCACATTTGTGGCATGATCATTATAATCACATTGTGGTCCTGTTTTCATATCACTGACAACAACTTAGTTACCGCCACCTTACATCACAGTGTGTGATGGATGGTAAAAGGATTACAATGAGCCATCCAGTCCTGCCACACCTAGTCATTATAATGACCACAAGGCATATGATACTACTGATGATGTTAGTTGAGTACAACAACAGCAGAAATCACCACAGTTACTTAAGAGAATGCATAAAAGAGTTCAGTGGCATCAATTTGTAAAGAAAATTTGAGTGCATGTACGTAGTAGCGCTTGGTAGCCCTGTAGTTACAGGAAAAGTTTGAAAGAAGTGTATACTGTTACAGCTGAGAAACTGTTATGTATTTCATGAGGAAGTTGGCTGGCAGGTTTTCTACAGCAAACACAGCATTATAGGTACGTAGTTAACACATAAACAATGATGTGAAATGTTGGTTACGCAATAATTGTGTGGTCAACATTGTGCAATATGTCTAACAGCACATTCACAAAGTTAAATTATTTTATCAATGAACACCTGTATTTCTTACACCACGTGTATGACAGTCTTTTAGCAGCTGTGGGAAGTTTACAGAGCACATCTTCTAATTTGTAAACCATATATGCTCCTATAAGCTACATGTAGGCATGTATAGACATACATGGTCACCATAATAGGCACAGTTGATATGCACCATTAAGATTATTCATGGGCCAATGCCATTATAACAACTATAGCTGTGATCACTTTAGGAAGTGGATGATTACAATAGATGATGCACAGAGTTTAGTATAACATAACAGGACAAATGTGTAGGAAAATTAATTTAATCAGGATGATATTAATAGTTGTAATAGGCATCCAATTACAATTACACACAGTAGCTACACAGTATGTCATAAAATTACACAGTTTACTTATTACGTAAGTGCATCTATTCAATATGTATTTTCAGTTTATAGTTTATAGTTCATGTAGACTACTTAGCTACATGTGTATGTAGCTACCCCATTATAATAGTAGCAATGACATAGCCAGGTAGTATGTAGTTAGACTGTATGTGTATTAAGTAAACACACACACACACACACACACACACACACACACACACACACACACACACACACACACACACACACACACACACACACACACACACACACACACACACACACACACACACACACACACACACACACACACACACACACACACACACACACACACACACACACACACACACACACACACACACACACACACACACACACACACACACACACACACACACACACGTACCTAATAAAAATTATAGTTATATCATGTGGTATAGATGAATACTATCAAAAGGGATTTTTATCTCACCAGCTGTAGGTGTATGGTAGCTCACATAATATCATTACCTAACTGATTCAGTGTGCGATGATGCCACTGGTTGATGAAAAGCATCAAAGAGGTCGGTTTAGAAATCACAAGTTAGAAATTTATGTATGTATCAAAAGGAAACTTGACAGAAGGAAACCAGTTTCCACCAGCCGGTCATTGGAACATATCTAGGTAATCAATTACATTTCCTCTATGAAATTTGCTTTTGATGATCATGAACACTACTATATAGCTATGCACTCGGTTGTGGGGCAGACTTTATGTGGTTACCAGCGGAATACCTCAAACTACGTACCATCTGATAAACCCATTATCCTCAGTCACCAGTGGTGAGATATTAAAATTTTAAATGGGTTCTTATCTTTTGTCACTGACTCACTGGCGAGATAAAATGTTACATAAGTATGTACATAATCATAGTTCAACTTGTCATACTATAGTGCAGGGACTATAAAAACTCAACAGTTACGGTAGCTACGTAGGACTTGGCTATATACGTTGCTAAGTGGAATTTTATGCTTCAAGCACAACTGAAACAAAGCAATAATCCATTCAATAGTTGGCTAGACACTATGGGTGCTAGCTATACACACAACAGCTGTTAACTGGCTGTCACAAATTAATGGTGGTTAACTTCACATATAGCTAGCTAGCTATATATGGGCATTGTGTTGATACATCACACCATATGCATGTCAGAGCTATTGACACCTTAATTACATACCTTGACATCTACCTATACCATAATATAAGCCACAGGTAAATGGATGCATCTTAGTCTATTTTCACTCATTTTTCTTTCCAGCATTATAGCTATTCTTTTAAAACTTAGCTAGCTACCTATTTTGCAACTGCTCACTTAAAACAATTTACTTTACCTACATCTACAGAAACTTTAAGTTACATCATAATGTCTTACTTCTGTTACTAACCATACGTATGTAGCTAGCTAGGGACCATCTGCATAATAAACTGTTGTCAAGGATCTGTGAAATTATTTTTGATGGTGAGTTTGATATTATCCTAATTAAACTCCATGTCTATAGTACATGCATATGCAAACATACGTAAGTCTGACCAAAGTACGTATATATAGTAACTAATATATTTTAACATAATTATTCTATATAGCTACCTATATGAAAGTTGATATCACACAGTAAGGAAAACACATCACTTTTGTAGCCATGTATAAAGCCATGTATCTAGCTAACTTAAAATGAAACTAAAATAAAATCACCGCAGGTGCATGGAGCAACAAATAAAATGACATGAAGTCATGGAAATTTCATCTGTTAAATATGTAGATTAATACAAATATAAATTTGACTAGCTACGTAACTACAATCTGAGTTGGGACTTTTGGTTTTGAAATGATCAGTTATATATAAAAAGCCAGATAACCATAGCTACTGGGCATATACGTAGCTAGCTACATAATAGGAATGCTAATAGGAAGGCAATAGCACAGAGCAAAATGCTAGCACAATAGGAGCAAAATACGAAAATTGAAATTGTAGTACCAATATAATGCACTAATTCAGTATAGCTGTAGCTATGTAGCTATCTACATCAGATAGTAGCTACATAGTTATATCATACCACATATGGTAATAATATAGCTAATAACATGAGACCGCACAAAGTATAATTCTGTAGCTATCTGTGTGTGATCCAGGCATCCAAATAATTTAGCTAGCTAAATAAAATTTAGAATAAAAAGCCTGATCACCTTTTATATAGCTAGCTAGCTAATTCACAATGTTTTTTTCATTCATTATAAAATTTGTTTAAGTTTTATGTAATTATTATACGTACGTAGCTATCCACAAAATTATTCATATGGTTAATAAAATATTTTATGTTTTACTGTTTGGCAAGAGGATCACGTAACTTTGTTTGGCCTCATGATATACGTAGCATCAACCCAATCTATGGTGATAACATACATGCTTAAGCTGAAACCACTGCACTGTGTGAAGCCAAATTATTACATGGTGGTATAGAAGCCTGCATGATAACCTAATTAGGCTGAGGCAAAGATAATGTCATAGATAGCTACAACACTCCTACTGTGATAATAATTACCATCATGTATGTAGTATATCTCAGTGTATGGCCAAATTAATATCACTCATGCGGCTTGGAAAAGACTGGCTCTGCCTCCATGTTTGTATACTTTGATCTCCACATAAGTATTATAGCTGTGAAATCCTGATAGTACGTATAGCACATTTGCACATTTATAGTAAATGTAGCTGGATCAAAATTAGCATGCAAACATAGAGGGTTTTGTGGAGCCGGTCATATACATAAAAATGTTAAAATCACAGAACAACTCTTCAGAATTAAAGCTCATAAAATATGGGGGTTCTGCTGTCAATTAAGAAACGAATTCCAAGAGACTAAAAGTTTGTAAGGGATACATACTACAAGTGGCAGTCACAAATGCAGTCAAACAGTCAAGCATACCTTAACAGCTCCTTTCTTTGTTGGCTTTGATATACATATAGCTATGGAAAGACAATATACAATTAACATACATGTAACTAGTTACTATAGTACGTACCACAGAAAAGTTGCATACAAATAACA
Organism: Spongia lamella; assembly: GCA_963930835.1. Classification (NCBI taxonomy): domain Eukaryota; kingdom Metazoa; phylum Porifera; class Demospongiae; order Dictyoceratida; family Spongiidae; genus Spongia; species Spongia lamella. The sequence continues at coordinate 9,968,437 of OZ005747.1, forward strand.
CAGTGAAAGTAGCTACTATTAGCCGTTGGCAATGCATATATGACACATTTAGGCCATATGTTCACCTTATTCACTTTACAACTTCTATCTTGTGAGCAATTCATACGTAGGTACTGGGAATGGGATGGCAAGGGGGCTTTCAGTTTTCACTGTCACTTCACAGGATTATAATTTTTCTCCATACAAATAAGCCATAGCCAGCTAATATCTAGCTAATGCCCTTCAGTTTGGAACAGGTTCTGACACTTACCTATGGAGCATGTTCCAATATTTTATGATCACACAAATATTACTACATAATGATCTGTTGTATGTATCCATATACTAACCGCTAGAGCAATGATGCAAGTGATTACTGTATGTAATAACTCTACCACAGTGGGAGTGTGTAGGACATGTATATTACATGAGGCCAGTCAGTGAATAAACACATCTTATAACTACTAGCTATAGCTATGTCTCAACTGGCCTCTCTATCCCAACAAAGCCTTTAATGGATATCCTGCATGAGTGTACAAATTTCAAGGTTTATTGATTTTGTAGTTTTTGGCTAACCTTGTTAATATACTTTACGAGATGTTCAAAATTTCTTTTGAAAATCAAAAACTACCATGCACCAACACTAAGATTATGTCTGCTGGTATCACAATAAATCCTGTACAATATAGCCACATAGCTACGTAGTACTATTCGTTTGCTAAAATCACTATTCGATTTTTACTATATTTTAGGATAGTTACAAAGGTTAAATGTCAGTGTTCCTTTTTGTTATTTTATTTGGTTTTCCAGACTTCTCCCTCATAGATCTGTGACATTTATAGCATAAATAGGAAGATTGTATGTTGTACGTAATAGCTCACTATCCTTGTTTATTTTTAGTGTAATCTAAACAATGTTCGAACATTCGTTCGTTTTTGATCAAAATATTTGGTTTAGCTACACATTGTAAAAGTTATTTTATTGCTACATAAAATCATACTTCCTGTTGGAAGCAGCTGAATCTATTTCCTGTCATATTCATAATGGTATGCAGGAACAGGAAGTGCTTCCATGGTTATGTAACATCATTAACTGTATCTCCTGTGTATAATGTAAACATAAATTTTGCTGTGCTGGATGTTAACAACTGCAAAAACTGTGAATTCTGTTACATTTAGAGTAGGCTAGGACTGGCAATTTTTGGTTGCATGAATACTTACCATTCAAGCATTTAGACCACAAATATACACGCACGCACACACACAGAGTATGGATAAAAATACATGAGATCATTTGACTTCTTTTTATGCTTCATAGTACTGAGGATGAGTATTACTCCAGATGAGGGGGCAGGTGTACAGCGGTATCCATACTGGACAGGGTAGCCATACTGAATGTCTATAAGCAATGACTACAGCCACACTGATGCAGAGCTGAATCCACAAAGTGCAGCTAGGGATGGGGGTCAAATTGAAGCTTTTCTTGGAAGCACTAATGCTATTATAGTCTATAATCTTTTTAAAATAGTTATTACAATTTTGTTTTCCAAAACCTATAGGGGGCCGGCTTGGGGGCAAGAATTAACCTAGGAGGGGCAAATGCCTCCTGCCCCCTTAAAATGTAGCCCTGCTGATGGTATCCATTCCTATTCATCTACAGTCTGCATGGACTAAACAATGAAAGTAGCTAGCTAGCTTGTGTGTGTCCTTTCTGCTTAGAATTTTATACATCAAGCAGTTATATACGTATATGCCTCACTTGTAGACAGAAATAGCTACTATATCAAGATGAGTAGGCAAACTAATTAGTTTAATATCATCCTGTAATTCATTACTTCAGTAAATTATGTGATAGACTCATTAGTTGTTGAAAATTCATGACTGTTGATATGATAATAAGGTTTCTGCAGGGATACATAACATCCATGACCATATTATAGTTCATAGTAACATACCATATATGGCAATTATGAATGTGATAATATACTTATATGGTATCAGTTTATACTCTATGATCACATCACTTGACATCATCACTAACAAACTGGTTTATGATAATCACATTCATTATAACATAAACACACATCACATACACGTACATACATACGTATGTATATAGGCTAGGTACTTAGTTACAGTGTATCGTCAATCATTTTAAAGAGTAAACTCGCCAGTACCACAGATATAGCTACTGGTGCTACACATCCTAGTTTATCACATATGTTATTTCTGCCAATACATATTTTGCTACACCATCATCATAGTATATGCTTGAATATCACATGATTAAATGCTTGAATGGAACATACGTACTTGTATTGACCTTCTTGAACTCTAGTTTATTCACAAGGTGAGTTGAAAATTTAGAATATCAAATGTACGTAGCTACTCAATAACCTTGTTTTCATATGTAACCATACCTATATAATTCCAGCACTGTAGTTAACTCTATTTGGCTGTGTTTCAGTTGTTGGAAAGCTACACATAACCTGCTGCTTTGTGGCTCCGATCCCGACCACCACTGTATAAGCACTTGTGACATTAAACTATGATGGTAGACATTTCAGCTACCAGTTCATATCATAATCCGTCAAAATGTCTTGAATAACTGTAGCTAGATACATTAGTGGAGAATAACATACTTTCCTTCTCAAGAAATAATCAATTAAATGTGACCAAGTCTGAGAAAACCATTCTTATCTACACGTAAAATATGACCTGCGTACATAATTTTTAGTTTTTCAAATTTAATAACTGTTTTTCTTAACATAGCATAGTAGTCTAACACAAATTTCATGACATGTAAATTTTATAGGAATTCAATAAAACAGATTTTCTATAGCACACACAGAAAAAGTGATAGATACCATAAGTGCGGTATATTGTGTAGACAAGATGGTTTTCTCTGGCCCGGTCACAAATAGCCATTTTGACAGTTTCTAAAATCCTATCACACATAAAATAATTATGTAGTCAATAATGAATTATATGTATAACTGGTAGCTAAGTTGTAGCTACAGTAAATTTCCATTATAGCAAATTTCATTCAATTTCCAATGATAAAGATTTAATATGGATGTCTAAGCCATTGCATATACATAGCTATGGATATAAATCATTTCCATCATAGATAGCCATACCTTATGGAAACACGATTGGAAACTTCCATTGTATATGTTGTGCGATCATGCCTAGACATAGTAAAAACATAAAAACATATTTAGTACCTGTACACTCATATTTTTTCATGACCCGGCATAAGAAAATAGGGAAATAGGGCTTATGTACGCATAAAATTTGACCACATTTTTGGATTTCAAAATTAAATAACTTAATGCATACACATGGCAGTCCAGCACAATTTTCAACATTTATGCAGCTTTACATAGGAAATCTAATGTAGTTTATAGATTTTGTACATAAATCGTGTACAGTCATGAAGATACATACTATAATATGAATGGGTGTATTTTGTGTACATAAGCCTGGTTTTCTCATGCTGGGTCACATATTGCATAATATTATGTCAAATTGTCATTATAAACTCCGTAGTCTTGTAATAACACTTTTGGCTCAGAGATAACTTTTATGATTTCTATACAATATTATTCGAATGTATGTAGGTTTTTTGCGAAAAACCCTGTAATCTGAACGGCTGAATATTTTTCCTTCATACCGTATACGTCAAAACATTCGAGGGGGAAAACTTTCGCGGTTTTCGCAGATTTTAGCAAAACGCGAATGTTTTACCATTGAAACTTTTCCTGCTTCACAATTAGAAAATAATTACCGTTCGCAGTGAAGTCGCTCTCCAATCACAGGTGTCCAATTGTCTTGATACACATGATAACCATGGACAGAACTGTCGGTTTCAAATTCGGCTTTGGCCATGCGCCCAGCGTGCGTGTCAAACGTTATTCTAACCTGCGCACACTCCAAAATCCATATTGCAGAGGCGCGTGTGGGCTTTAAGGCTGCAAACCGCGAAAGTTTTCCCTACATAATGCACATTGTTGATGAACCGCGAAAGTTTTCTCCCTCAAATGTTTTGATGTATACGGTATTGCATATTTAGATACGTATGGAAGTTGCATTGACTCATATTAATATCTACCTGCTCCGATTAATTCTAAGATCCAAGTCCTGCTACTATCTATGGTTGCATATTTTATAAAATTTTATGGTATGTACGTATGTAATAATACATTTCAAAATAGCTGCTATTGATATAGGTACTATTGTTCTTTCTTAATACGTATGTACATGTTCTCAAATGAATCAACCATGCATGTACATACATATCTATATTATTCTATGCCATCAACGATACAATTACTCTAATAGAATATATATACACAGTACTGTTGTTTTGGACCATTTAATGCATTTGGAACAAATAATAAATGCATGTCCTTAAAATTTCAAGTATTTTAATTAAAAATTCAGCCAGAGTGATTCAGTTTTAAAAGCGGATGTGCCAAATGGTAGCTAGGTGTTTAAAAGGAGAGTGACTTACAGTAATAATTTTGGATTACTATTACGTACATTTAAAAGTTTTATTACTTATTACTAAAGTACTGGAGTAGCTATAAAGCCGGTTTAAACATAAACTATTCATGTATATGCATTGATTGTGACTTCTTCAATATTCTTAACAATAACAGTAGAATTAACAATAGGTACGTAATTACTTAAAGCAGTTTGTATGCAGCTCGAGGTGAGAGTCGAGTGGCAAATATAGCATGAGGCAAAGGTGAGTGCTATATTTGTCATGAGACCCTCAGTCCCTCACTAAGAGCTGTATATTTCATACAAACAAAGCAGCAGTGCTTTAAGTGTTTTATTGTATTTTACACCTACTGATGTGTGAATAAAACACACAGTTCTTTGATAGTAGTGAATAAAGGAATTGCACAAATGAATGGCAGTTTTCTTTGCTTAAAAGTGACTTACGTACATATATGCTATTTTTCATGAGCTAATTTACATAAAATTCTGGAAACATATTCACACATGTATGTACAAATTTATAAATTATAACCGTGTGATATGGAATAAAATCCTATCACACATAAAACGTGTGTCCATGAGTGCACTCATTCAGTATAATATATGTATAACTCATTGCTATACATACGTATGTACATACGTATGAAGCAACCTCTAGTGGACAGCCAGTAAAGTGCATACATACATAACTATATTAGGGAGTAAGGGAATATTATAACATGTTCCATGATCAAATCCATTAGCTTAATACAGGTAGCTACAACAGAAGCTCTCGTAGAACATTATGTCTGTGCATTTGTAGAACTGTAGCTACTTGCTGTATACATACATACCATAACATACGTAGCATAAAATGTTAGTATGAAAACTGATATACATTTAATATGTACGTATTATATACAATGTTTGCATTTATACACATTATATAATTATAATGGTAATTCTGTACAATGGCTTATGTAGTTGTCAATATTAATTCTTTATCTTGTAGGTTTTCAGTGAAAGTTTACTAAATCTAACTCCTATCAATATCCTGTTATATACAGTATATAACATAGCTATACATAGATATCCACAAGGTTATTACAACCTTGTAATAATTTTGGAGTTGAACTTTGTTTCTAACACTGTTATGAGGTTGTAAGAATTTTAACGAAAGCATAATGGTAAGCTCATCATACAAATGTAATTATTGTCATTGACCAGAAGCAGTTTTGTTATGTTAGCTATAGCCATAGTTACAGGTGTAACATGTGAAAATATGATCACCAACTGTTTGTACTATGTATAACTATGTGCATATATGGTAATGTTACATATGAACATGTTGTTTATACTGATACAGCTAGTCTGATAACATCCACATGTACGTAGTAAATATTTATATAATTTTGTGTTATGATTACCCAGCACAAGAATACGTAATTCTAGCAATCTGTATATCATCAATGCAATTAAATGCTATACTGTGATACTATAAAATATAAAATATACGAACATCTACATTATATTAAAGCTTATCGCTAATATAACTTACGTATAATTGACTATATTTATTTATTAGGATATGATATCTGTACAAGTTGAGCACACATAGCTACATACGTAGGTACATGAAAAGTTGACTTTAATGCAAGGACACATTTGCCTGCCAACTTTTTATTTAAAATTTTATGCATGAAGCGTTGATAAAATTTTTATAAATTAAAAAGCCAAATACACTTACATACGTATGTAGCTATGTATGTACATAAAATTAAACAATTCATATTTTAGAGTGTCAAGTGTATAAAAATACAGCAATAATTGTTATAGCTACTTACACACCAACAGAATGTACGTACGTATATACTCCATAGAAATAAAAATAATATTAACTACTTAATACGTTTGTACGTACGTACATAGCGATATAGCTAGCTGTAGATATATGCCACTTCCCCTCAGACATACATTGGTCTTTTGCCTCTCCAATTCTATCACTAAATTCACCCTTTTGATACATATAATGTAGCTAGGTATGGCATTACAAAATGAATAAAAAGGTAATACATAAACTATACAAGGGCCCAATCTGTGTATGTACGTATATACATAGTCAGTAGCGGCTATATAGCAGGAGAATTGAATGTAGCTACATATTGAAACAACCTTTAGTAGGCAGCCAGTAGAGCAACTACTTTATTAAGGAGTAAGGGAATAATTATTATAATATGTTCCATGATCAAATTAATACTGGTACGTAGCTACAACAGAAGCTCTGACTCATAATTATTGTGTGCATTTGTACTTGCTGTATCATAATTATAAGATTGATCTCTGATGTCATAATAACATAAAACTATTAATGTAACATACATACGTATCTCAAAATAAGGCTAAAATTCAAAAGCTACTCTAATGTTTCTATTTTCACATGTGCTCCATGTAGCTACGTAGTAACTAGCTACTGATTGTGTACTTACGAACATATAGCTAGTGGTTATGTTGGTAAACCTCTTATATTAGCAGTAGATCACATGAGGATCTTTATGAGAATAAGAATGTGAAATACATACATAGCTATATGCACATTGAGTCAATCACTGACAATTCTACTGTCAATAATCCATAACTAAAATTTTTGACAGCAATGTGGATAATATGCATATATATGTTTTAATTTTTGTCTTAAAAAAATTGGATGCTATCCAAAGACAAGTTCAATCCGGCTGCTTACGTATGTACAGTAACATGCAAGCTTTGTTTTACGGCATTTCTTATACAAGCTATACGTATCAATGGCAACAAAGTAAATATATAACATAGCTATAGTGTATAGGAAAATATCTAATGTCTTAGGAAAGAAAGTTTTATATACGAAAGTTTTTTATTCATATGTACTGTGTACATTGTTTAGCTACATATATAGCTATTTTGTACTTAACACATTTTCATCAGTTTCGTTTCTACTGGCTAACCAGCAACTTCTCTATTTTATTGTTTCTTCTTTGTTGTAGCTAATTATGTTGTATAGCTACTGTTTAGTTATGATTGGGCCTATAGGCTTAGTGGTGGGTGATATTAAAAATAATACACATGTTTACATAAAATTTGCACATGTTACATGAATGACTTTCAAATGCACACATTTCATGCATTTAATATGCAAGTTTATATGTGCCTTCATAACATGCGTATTAACTATGTATTTATTTGTAATGCCATCAAATGCATCAATTAGCTACGTATGTATATGATGGGGGTGGGTTTATTGATAGGGTCGAAGTGGCAGTCTTTAATTGGTACAAATACATTAGTTACTTTCATCCTTGAGACATAACCATATAAGGATAGATATTTACAAATGTGTATATATATATTAGCTATGTACAAACGTACTGTGTACAACAAAACATTCGATAGGGAAATCTTTTGCGGTTTTCGTAATTTTTACTCAACCACAAATGTTTTCCATTGAATAGTTTACTAGATTAGGCATTATTAAAAGAAGCTGCTACTGCAAAAGTTTTCCTGTGAATTTTCGTTTTTATTCTAACTGCATAAGTTTTTCTCTTCACATGTTTTGTCGTATACAGTATACTGTATACTTCGAGGGGGAAAACTTTCGTGGTTTTCATGGATTTTAGCAAAACGCGAATGTTTTACCAATGAAACTTTTTCTGATTTATTCTAATTTGCGCACACTCTAAAATCCATATTGCAGAGGCGCATGTGTAGGCTTTAAGGCTGGAAACCGTGAAAGTTTTCCCTACATAATGCACATTGTTGATGAACCACGAATGTTTCCCCCTTGAATGATTTTTCGTATATGGGGTATAGCTACGTACATACGTATACGTAGTAATTATACTCACCATGAAATCTGGCAGAGCCCGAAATTAGCTGGAAAAAATGCCAAGACATAGTGTCAGAAGTAAACTGATTTTGATCAGACATTTAGAATTTTTTGTTCAGACAAAATAGTGTAAAATATGGGAAATACTTTAAAATCAACAAAAAGCCAAAAAAATTGTCCGAGACAAAATGTCCCACCAAATTTCAAAATTTTCGGACATCCGGTACTTTTGGTCAGAAGATGTCTGATGTCTGACTGTTATTTCAGGCTCTGAGTACATATATAGCTAGGTTTGATCTGTAAAAGGTTCATGGAGCTGGTAGCTATGCCGTGATGACACATCCTGATGCTATATAATGTGTATATAGTAATATTTTTAATGAGTTTTTCAATTAGGTCTTTAATGGTAAAAATAACAAATAATTGATTATTTTATTAAAATTGCATTGACCCTATACATACTAAGAAGCCTACACCCAAGTGATGGGCATGCTTAACTGTGTGATGAAACAGTTGCCTGAATCTTTTTCCAATCAGTGTGTAACTATGTACGCATATACATATGTAGTTAGGGAAAACTGCACTTTTGTGTTCAAAGTCTTAAATGTGGTGTAGTTCATAGAATTAGCTTCATTGCATCTTTGGATTGCTATGTATGTAGATCAAGCTACTATAATTTTAAAAATTCTGAGCTGATTTTCAGATACGTATTTCATTTGAGGATATACATATGTATATTACTCTTTTAGGTGATAGCCACGTAGCTGTACGTAGTTTTTTAAGATAATATAAAATCAATTAGTTCATTAAAAACAGTAAAGTTAACACTGTAGTACACGTCATAAAGGAGTTGTATGATGCCTTATATTATACTTTTACAATAAGGGATTCAGTGTTGGTTGTTCATATATTATATCAGCATGTGTGTGTGTGTGTGTGCGTGTGTGTGTGTGTACGTGTGTGTGTGTGTGTACACGTGTGTGTGTACACGTGTGTGTGTGTGTGTGTGTGTGTGTGTGTGTGTGTGTGTGTGTGTGTGTGTGTGTATGTGTGTACGTGTGTTTACATATAATGGAATACACTGCTTTTGTGTACAGCGATTAAAGTATTCTTTATTCAGATATGCTAAAACAGTATAACATAGCTATAGTGATAGATTAAACTGACATCTACATGGGTAATTGTACTATAAATTCTATAATGAATGTTTACTATATAAATATTAATTCCTTACTAACATTTTCACTCCCTTCCAAACTCTAATACAACATACATGTTCTTAACCCTTCCAGCACTGACATGACGATTTTAGATATTTGCCTGACAAAACCATGTTACCTCATTATTTTTCATGTATTTGTATCAAAAGCGAACACAGCAAACGAATAATTAGTTGCCTCATTTTGTATCCAAATACCCCCATAATAAAACGAATATTAGTCCAAATATATTCGTTTAAACCTTCTCTGCAACATGCGCACCCAAGTGAATAAGATCTACATTATAGCCACATAATTATATTGTGTACAAACTACATACTCACATTACAGAAACAAAAAGCATATTGTATTTGCTGTAGCATCAGTAGTATAGTAGCATCAGATCTAGAATGAAAAGTTGGTTAAGATGGTACCGCACAGGTACGTAGAAGTTTTAAAGCTACATATTAAGTATGTAGATGTTACATATACGTATGTAACAGAGGCAGAGGAAGCAGTTTCAGATTGGTGAGGTACACAGTACATCTATTGACACATAATTTAGCTTTTTAAATTTAATGATGGCATTGATGCCTCAGTGCACAGTGTATGCCTAAACGATTACATCCCAGTCTGATAAAGTATTGTGCAGAGTCTATATACATATTTAAATGGAGATCATGAGGGAGCAGAATTATTCCTACTACGTAGGTAAGTGACTGTTTCATAAGAGTATATCAATCTTTTGATAAATTTCTATGTTTCTATTAAAACACTTTCTGTTATGCTAGCATTGTGCTTGATGTTTTAGTTTCCTATTGCGCCACAAATCAAATTTGAGGTAGGCAAGTGCCTACCCTATTCCAGTGCCCCTGAAGGAATGAGGAGAGTCAGAGTTTCATTGTGCGCTTAAATTATTATCAAGTTTTGTTATATACACTTTGGGTTAACTTATGCACCCATGGTATCGATACTTAAATAATAATAATATTATATAAACAGTGTACAAGGCAAGGTAGAAGCATAAATATCTATGGTAGAAGGTATACCGTAGTCTCGTGAACCAGCCCCTTTTTTCCTTATATATTCGGACGGGAAAAAGGTCTCCGTTACCTTATTCGTTCTGCCAAATCCCCAGATTTTGGGGATTGTTTATTGGATAGGCTATAAAGGATCGTTAACAAGGTGTGAGTGACGTACTAGTTCAATCACGTACCTTCGGGCCGCGTGCCTTTGCTGAAACGTTAGCATTGCATTACTCGCACCTTGTTAACGATCCTTTAAAACATATCCACACGAATAAACAATCCCCAAAATCTGGGGATTTGGCAGAACGAATAAGGTAACGGAGTTACACCAGACCCTTTTTCCCGTCCGAATATATAAGAAAAAAGGGGCTGGTTCACGAGACTAGGGTTGCAATGTACGTAAAAACACTTACATGTATGATCATCCAACCTTAGGCGTGTAGCCCCCTTTGTTCGGAGAATTTATAAACCAACGACAGCTATCCTTAGATTTTTGACACACAAAAATCAAAATATCTGTGACACAAAAATCAAAATTACGTCACGTGATAAAATTTTAGGGAAACAGGAAGTCTGCCATCTAGCATATATTATCCACATCATAGTTGTATCTTGCATGAGTCGCAAGCGACGGCTGCGCGTGTGTGGTGAAAACTCAGTTCCGTGAAGTTGCGCTACTACGAACAGTAATAGGCTACGACTAGCTATGAGCAGTAATGCAGTACTAGGCTACGAGCAGTAGGTATCCTTTACTTTTCTTCTACTTTGTAAGGTCAGTTAAGTTGCATCATATGTATGTATGTATGTATGTATGTATGTATGTATGTATGTATGTATGTATGTACATATGACTGGAGCCAGACTCACTTTTCTTTTTACTTAGGGTGGGAAAACAGTGACTATTAAAGCGAGGGAATGAGCGCGTAGATCGATCATGTGTTGGCTTTTCCGCGCTGCAGCCATATCGTCGTAGCGTAATTATAGACATGCCTCGGGCGACATGCCTCGGGCGACATGCCTGAATGTTGTGATCTCACTTACCTAGCTATCACGTAACGGTGTTTAGAGCTTTTTTGACTTCATTTTATAACCACCTATTTGTTGTGTGTATATCTACGCATCTAATTACTACCTGTGAATTCGTTGTAGAAAGCTATGATTCATGTATATGTACGTAGCTATGTACTTACTGTATGTACTTAAGCTGTGTGATACTAACTGAAAAGATTTATTGAATGTGTGTGGCCTTTCTTCTAAGTATTAAACAAAAATATTTAATAAAGGAAGCCACATAGAGTAAACAAAATGATGTGGCTTTGGGCAAACCAGGGCTGGTAATTTGACATGTTAACTACGTAGCATTGTGGGGTGAGCTGATTTATGCAAGGTCATAGGCATATGACATATACCAAAAATAGTTTTCAGTGCATTAATAGTAGCTGCATGTTAGCTTATAAGTTATGCATGGTGTAAACTAAAACAAGTTAAGGTAGTGAGACTAGCTGACTAGCTATATATGATTAGTATAAGTAATCACACACATTTGAGAATAATTGTACCAGTAACAGTCAAGTAATTGCATGAGGCGAAGCCGAGCACAAATTTGACTGTTACATGTACAATTATTCTTGATAATGTGTGTGATTGCATTGCATGGCATACAATGCCCACTCTAACCTGAGGTATACCACTTATTTCAATCTGAAAGTCTTGTTCATTCTGTGTCAGTATAACAGTGTGTTTAGAATAAGTTACGATTCATTCTAAAGGTTAGGTTTGAGAAATTCTTGTAGAGATTATTGAATATAACTGACAACCTGTTACCATTACTGGGATGTTTGTTGCACTTAAATAGTTTCTTGCATTGAGAATTTTGACTGGCTATTTTAGCATGCTTGCCTATACCCCAGGCTATTAAAACTATACAATTTGGAACCTTCTCTCTCATGCAGTGTTTTCTCTAGCCACCTCTCTTGCTGTCGCTCAATATAGCCTTTAGGTATGCTATTGCGATACTTTTGGGGATCTATTCCTTTCGGGTTTCATATCATTTCTTTGCCTTTTGCAGCGTTGCTGTCATTCCCTGATTCATAAACCCATGGAACAAATTTTCTATAATTGCCACATTGCATGTATTGTATTGTTGTTTTTATTGCTCAGGCTTGCCCCAATTATGGTAGTCACATATTTAATGTACATTAACTTTTGTTGTACTGAAAATTTTCTATATACGGTTTTGAATGTACATACATACATACGTGGTTCTAAAACTATTTGTGACCTTCCGAGGCCTAGTTTGCACTTGGTAACATTTTGAGAAATGCCATTAATTTTCAAGAGCTGCCTATAGCTGACCATCTAGTAACATAATAAACAAAATGGAGTGGAGATAATTATAACTGCTGGATTGGTCTTGCAATGTGTCAGAATATGAAAAGTCTTGGTAGAACATGACCTGACACCTGTATATGCATTATATGCTGTAAGGGCACACATCACTAAAGCATCTTTTGTTGTTTGATAGTATAAACTGTTATGCAAATGTATTCACCATCAAAAGCATTCTACATGCTCTTCACAAAATGGATGTGTAGTTTTGTTTATTGGTGGGACATTTTGGGTAACCGTTTTCTTTTATGGTCAGACATATGGTGTTTTTGTTCGGATTTTGTCCTGTGACCAACCTTTATATTGGTCTCTGATCTATTAGCTTTCATATTATACGTAGTTAACCTTCTGAATGGCTGATGACTGGATTTCAAGGCTTTTAACAGGTGGTAAATTTCAGGCAAGTGAAGTGAGGGGGCGGGTGGTTGGATAGAAGGGAGGGGTGGGAGGTAGCTCAGAATGCCATAAGGCACTGTTTAGAAAAGCAACCATGGGGCAGCCGCATCCATACCACATCACAAGGCCAAGGAAGAATCTACCTATATAGCAATGGGAACAGTTCCAGGTCATGGCCACCAAATTGATGCTACGTATCTACAAGTGCCATTCTCTTAATCATGACACACAGGGTTGGCAAAATGCCCTTCAGAAAAGCGCATTGGTCAGTGGAGACACTGCAAAATTGGCTATCATTTTATTGCTGTTTATGAGCATAAAAATCTTTTAGCACATTTAGTTTAATGGCTATGCTACTAAAATCAACAATTTATGGTGAAAGGATGTGGTTTACAACAATAACATGTGACTATCACATGATGTTATCCTATGCTAAGTTTACATTCCTATGGTTAAAGTTTAACTTGCTTTTGTCAGCAACAGTTTCATTTAGCAGAGATGACCCTGTTATCTTCCCTCAGATATCATTACTTAGTAAAGACAATCTGACATCAGTGACCTCTTGGGGTTCTTTGTACATCCACCCGATTGCCTCTCACCCTGACGCATCCTTAATAGTAGTATGGTATAGAATGTTAATGCTTTATGTGGAATGTTTCATGTGGTATTTGTTTACACTAAAATAATGCATTCCAACTGAATGACTCCCTCTATATCATTGTAACAAAAAAACAAAGAAGGAGAAAGGAAGCACCATGAAGCAGTGGATAACTTGTTTTCATATTAATTGAACCTTGTACGTAGCACAAAATTAATATACTTAATGTGGTGCGAAAAACTCTAGCCATGGGATGTAATTAGTGCTGAAAGGAATAATCGGATTAATCTTTACTTTCTAGTTGCTTTTTGTGATTCTTTTCATACTAACTAGGGCTAAAACGAATATACCGAATATTCGAATTCTAATTCGATTCGGAATTCGTTCGTAAATAAATCGAAATTCGAAATATCGAAATCCTAGGGTTGAAAAGTAAAGTTGCATTTTTGCAGAAAGCAAGTAATGGGTGGATTGCTTTTGTGGTTTTTAGACCTATTAGGCTTATTATATCATACTGCAGTGGATAGAAAAGGCATATTAGCAGGTGCAATATTATGGGCCGCCCACGCACTTGATTAAATGTTATGCTCAAAAAAAGGTTTTTGATGTTTCTTTTAAGATTTATCTGACCAATTATGAAGACTTTCCTATACCCTTGTGATTACAAGAGTTATTAAGCTAATTGAAATTGTCTATAGAATATTCGAATATTCGTTCCTTTAAAAAATTATTTGTTCGTTTACATTTAGAATATTCGTTTTAGCCCTAATACTAACCTGATAATAAGTTGTTTTATCAGAGGTATTAGGTCATTTTTATATATGGTTTTGGACAATAGATTAATCGGTATTTGTTCGAATTGGGAACCAACTATTCAAATAATAAAAATTGCCATTTGTTTCAGCACTAGGTGTAATGTAGTCAGGTGTTATGGCAGGTGGACAGGCTAAGGCTGGTAGACAAAATACGAGCGGATTACAGAGCTTACTACAGACCAAATATGGGACACTTTTACTACTTTTAACAAAGGCATATCGTTACTACAGCAGTACCAATGGGTTTTGAAGTAAGGCGTATTGTAAGATGTTCTCGTGAAGTGCATAAAACCAATAGTAGTTTCTGCAATTAAGTACTAGTGTGTACTTAATAATTGCTTTCTTGAGTATTATTAAACCAGGTGCGTGCCAGCCAAAAGGTTGGCATGTGCCTGGTTTCTTGAATTTGCTTTTGTCCACTAAGTGTGTATCTGTATGTATCTGCCACCAGGCTATTAAGCATTGTTACCATTCATGTGAAATCATGAAATGCAGCCTGAATTAACCTATGAAACAAGTCCTACTGCTTTTCAGTTTCTACGTATATATGAAACTTGCTATGGATATCGATGGATGTGGCCTTAGTAACAAAGTGTGTCATGAATTATCGTATAGTGCAAACCTTTGGCGGGGCTAAACTTTGGTGAATTTGGTGAAATGATTTTGATTGGCCAAATTTAACTCCAAATTTTCAAGTCCACGTGTTTGACGAGCTTTTATAAGAAATATCGATTTTGAAGAACGTTACTATTTTCAACGAGACACGGATGATATCTTGTTACTTGATTCACGTGATTTCGAAATTGAACCGCATTAAATAGAATTGTGAAGGCATGTTGATTTGCCAAACTTACACCCTCCAAATGTTCAGTGAGAGAAAATTCGCCAAAGTTTCATGCTATACGGTACTTGCAAAGGAGAGCAATATAAGTCTGTGTTAGCCATTCAGTTTGCAGTAAATGAAGGTTAACTATACTGTAGTTAAATGGAGTTAATGGAGGGCGGTCGCAGGTCAGGATATTACATAAGAGTTATACTAGTCGATTACACATGCACGGTACAGTCTTCACTTATCGTACAAGCAGCGGACAGCAAAGTTGGGCTCTTCATTGAAAACGCTTGATTCTCATTGCATTATGGACCCGCCATCTACCAGCTCAGATGCACAGTCTTCACAGTTTACCCCAGAACAACAAGCATGAATTCAGCAACTAGTGGCGAGCTTGTCGTAGCTACCACCTGTTACGACCTCACCGTCCTCGTCACAACCTACAAGCCTTGGAAACGGGGTTTTCCGCTGGAAATATTATTGAGTAGTTTAATATAGTGTTGTGGTAGCTATAGTTGGGCATGAATGCACATACTTCTTGCACGATCATGGAATCAGAGAGGCTAATAGCTTGAAAGCATGAAATCTCTTGCTAATGAAAACACTTTTCCACAGACCCTCAAGATCATAATATTATACAGATGTATGCAGCATAGCACAGCAGAGCTAGAGCACAAGCAATATCAGCACAGCATAGCACCTGCAGCACAGAAGCACAGCACCTACAGTATATATAGAAGGCACAAACAAAATGTGAATAAATTACAGCTAGCACGTACGTAGCTACAGCTCAAGGTAAAAAAAAAATTTAAATACGTAGATTAAGCACAAAAGTATGCATGGTTTATGAACGGGCACCATATAGTAAGTAGCATAGCAAAAACAGCATATAGCTATAAAATGGCGACACTAGCATACAGTAAAGTATAGCATTCATGTCAAAGCTTTAGCGTAGTGAGCAAAAATATATGGCAAACAAAGCTAAGTGAACTGTAGAATATCTGCTAGAGTTAAGCTCGATTTAGCAAGCTAAGCCTCCTCCCTTGTTACTAGTAAAAATAATTTGTTTATTGTCAGGTTAGTCAATTTATTCCAGCTTAGTCCTGCTATCAATTCTTCAGAATATTCCAACCTTCTCAGTCTCATCAATGTCTAGTTTCTCATCGCCGGGACAGAACACACTGCCCACAGTTGTCACAAGCCAGCTCATAACTGCCCCAATATACCCACAGAGCTGCCATCAAAATTAGTCAAAAAAATCTTCTTAGATTTGGATTTTATTGATATGATGGAGCTAATGCCTGATAGCTGGAAGGTGGGAGCAGAAAGTTCATCATGCTGTACAAAGATCCATCATACTTCATGTAAAGGCCCGATAACCAACATTCTGTTATCGCTGGAGTGCTATTGATCAATGGTTTCAGTGTTGGCTTCCAGATATCCAAACTACATTGGCCATCTCATGACTTATCAGAAAACTATAATCAAGGCCCACCGATCTTTTGTGGGTGTGGGCTGGGTGTCATATGACATCTGCTACCGGCGTAAAGCAGTAAACAGAAAATCCGGAGAAGTGGACTTTAATTTGTACGACGAAACTTTTGCCAAAAGAGCCATGGCTATCTCACGCTGCAGCCACTGCTTAGTGAGTTACATTTATCATTGAATTGTCCGGAAGTTGCGGATTCCCAAGATAGCCGTAAGAAGGATTCACTAGCTAAGTTTCCTTGCCTATTGGAGCCGTCAGTCCCAATCTGTAGATTTGTTTAATGATCACCAAGGAAATCGGTGTACATTTATGCCGGAGTGCAAATATGCACATGCTTGCTCTAACTGCTTAGGACACAACCCTAACTCATGCTGTTCTGATAAGAAGCCATATTCTAAATCGTAGAAACAGCAAATGCAACTGAAGCTGCGATTGCAATCTGAAACTAAGCATATTGATTTTATGTACTCATGTGATTCGTATTATGATGATAGTTACATAGTGATGTATATATTTTCCAATGTATTAGTAAAATCAATGCGTAATGTAAACACTTCCTGTGTGTATGTTTCCACCTCTCAGCGTGTGATCTCCCACTCAATAGGTGGGGCATAAATTAATGCTATATCTATGTACTATATAACTATTATGCAGTAGCACACACAAATGCACATTAGCCACAGTACCGCTCACTTTAAACTTGACACACGCGTGTGTGTGCACGCGTGTAAAAGTAAATAATTTGGTGTGTACCGTCAGTGCTGCACGCGAATGTGGCATGCGCACAAATGCACGCGGAACACTAGACATGCACGACACAAATACGCCCGCTATGTGCACACCCGTGGCACTCTAGACGTGCACTAAACTAATATGCCCGCTACGTGCGCACGTTCTGCCATCTAACACGCATGGCACTCTAGACGTGCACCAAACTAATATGCTCGTTACGTGCGCATGTTTTATTATTACACATGCACGTACAGTATATTGGCATAGGAAATGCAGCTGGTTCACGTCACAATACTACAAATCCTACAGTACAATGGCACCCGACAGCATTATCAGACAACTGACCAGTCAGCTGATTGAACCCACTGATCACGTACCTTTGTCGTATATTAAAACCACACTTACCGGAAATTCATTTCTTAAAAATGGCGAGGATGAGTCTAGAGACGAGGAAGAGGGTACTAACCTTGGATATGCCATAATGTTAACAGCAACGCAGCAGTGCAGGATAAATGTACAACATGACTGAATTTCGACTCAGTATTAGAATACACGTGTCCACTTGTGTAATTTTGTAACTCGCCGTAACTTTTTGTTATTTACTCAAAATTGAAGATGCTATAATGCAAATTTAATCGAAGGTTAAATGGCTTTAACTGTAAGGTTAGCCAGTCAGTAATGTCAGGTATCCAGCATACCAAGCAAGGGTTAATCTCTTGAGAAACATGCGCCCAGTACATAGAAAACACCCACGCAGTACACGAGAAATGCCCATTTAATACACACCATAAACCTGTTTAAGCACACAGTAAACAAGTTTCAGTGAAAAAGTGAAAGCAAAATCAAGCGTACTGTCTTTCACTTGCTTTTTAACCCCAGTTCCCACCCTTTCCCAGGGAAATATATATTTCTCCATTGAATGGTTTAGGCTGTTCAATGTGACATGGGTTGGTACTGTAGCACTGATGGCATAGTCATCCCCAGATCGCAGTTTTGCTAAGATGCACATGACCATCAGGGCACCATCTATTCCTTGGTAGTCACGTGGTCATGTGTCCAATCACGTGAGCTCACGTGATCAAAAGATTGGCTACAGCACCCAGACAACCCATTACTCCATTCCTATAATATATAGCTAGCTAGCTATATAGCTCCATGCCTTAGTATCTCAGGGTATAGTGTCAACCGATAAACGGTTAATTTTCCATAATGTAGTAACTATGGTGTGAACTACTCGTGTATGGCAAGGACAATAATGGAACACGCGAAATCTACTACTGTGCACAGCGTATGGTAAGTCTTGAGAGTCGTACACGTGTCTAAATGCACAAGTGCAGTTCGTGCAAACAGTTAATGCATGAGTATTCTTTTCGTGCACTGAACTTTGTACTCGTGCATAATATGCACGCGTCAAGGCACGCGTGCAGTTCAAGCTACACACGCCAACAAAATGAACGTCTCGTGCGTGCACGCGTGCAGTTCAAGCTACACATGCCAACAAAATGAATGTCTCGTGCATGCACGCGTGCAGTTCAAGCTACACACGCCAACAAAACGAATGTCTCGTGCATGCACGCGTGCAATTTCCAATGGTAATACGTCATAGGTCTGTCATGCGCACGCGGAAAATGTTGCGGGCATTTTTGAAAACGTGTCAAACCGTGCAGTTGCTGCACACGTGTGTCGTCAAGTTTAAAGTGAGCGGTACTGTACATTATAGAATAAGAGCATAGCATACACAATTCTCGTATTTTCAACCAGGAGCAGATGGGACATATCGTTATACCAACGACCTTTGTCTCTGGAACATAGGAGTCCTATCCCAATGTCAGCAGTATTTCCACAATTCACACTCCTCTATTGTTATCATCATGGCATAGATGCCTTCAATCACATCCAGACAAGGACTTTAGGGATTACATTTTAAAAGGTATTGCTAATGGTTTCCATATTGGCAGGGATCCTACCCACCCTTTGAAATCAGTTACTAAGAACATTTCATCAGCACGTGATAACCCACAAGTCATTGAGGATTACCTACATAAAGAGACTCAACAGGGTATCATCTCTGGCCCTGTTCCACCACATAAAGCTTTAAATGTGAACATTAATCGAATTGGAGTGAACATCAACCCGGGAAATGGCACCTAATCACAGACCTTTCATACCCTGAGAGCGCAAGTGTGAATGACCCCATAGACTCTATACGTACTTTGCTCACTAAAGTATTTCACTAGACTGAGCAGCGTAATAGTCTGTCTGAGAAATGAGTGGCCAGGTTGGACTACTGTACATGCATGATGAAGGGTACCAATAAGAGATTCCAGCTCTCTTCTCATGCAAGATTTGTGTGATTCCCATTGCTGTGCAGTGTCTATTAGTCTGTGAAGCTTATCTTGAGGTAGCTGCAATTCTTGCTTGACAGTATCAATCACAATACCTAAGAATTCAGTGTTGGTGCTCGGACATACCTGTTTCTCTGGAGCTAGAGGGACACTCAGATCTTCACATACAGATTATAATGTCTGTATGATAATTGTGCATTCTTCTGAGTCAGGTGGTTCCACCACCGCAAAGTTATCTAAATAGTGGTATATGAAATCCACATTCTTTTTTGCTACACACCATTCTAATGCATCAGCCATTGCATTGAATATTTTTGGTGCTGATCGTAGTCCGAATGGTAACATTCCATCAACATAGATGTTGTAATTCCATTTCATCCCTAGATATGGATGATCTGGAGGTGACACTGTTATCAACCGGTATGCAGCTTTAATATCAATTTTGCAATGAGGGAACTTTTACCCAGACACATGGCTTTACTAGCTACCTGTGCCACTGTAATATAGCAACATCACCATATTAGGCTTAATGCAAGCTTTCGCTCAGACATTACATGGTGGCAACTTTTTGCTACACATTGGAATGGACGCTCATTCTTGCCTGGCTCAAACAGCAAGCAGGTGGTAGTTGCATCAGGACATTGGGGATGTGGAGCATGGTGGGGCACACGATGGTTCCAACTGCAGTGGAACGACAGTACAAAAACAATAAAAGAAAATTATAATTGCAGCAATTACTTGGGGCCCAGAGTGGAAAGGTTGTAAGATAATTGCTACGGTACCGCTCAATTATAACTTCATTTTTACACGCGTGGCACAACGACAAAATCATAATGAATCCCGTTACGTGTTTGCGTGGACCACGTTTCCTCGTGGCGTGGAATATACACGTCTCGTATGGTACCACGCATGTCTATTCCACGATTCTCATGCGTGGAATGGCCACGCGTGGAATAGTCACGCGTGCAACAGCCACGCATGTAAACATGCATTAGCACACAAGTACAATTAATATACTTACAAAGATGTGACAGATCAATATACTTTCTCTTGCTTCAATCTCTGAACGATAGATGGAACAGAGAATCCGCAAGAATACAACGAAACAATTCTTTTTCGAGCCTCGATGGCTAAACGTGGCATCACCTCAATTCTTTATTAATGCCCGACACTCCAGAAGCGTAATCTCAGTATTTCCGTGTTCTCTAAGAAAAGTCTCGTGGTGATGCGTCAGGCTGTCTACGCACTGTGTGTAAGTAGCTTACAAGCTCATAATTTCATTTATACCTGCCGTTTTTGCTAAACAAATTTCGTGCTGCTATGATCGACCCCATAGTTGGCCACAGGCTGATATCCTTATCTCGCGTTCTTATACTTGCATTATACATTATACAAGGTACGGTACAGCTCTAAGATAACGTCGCTGTCGCTCGCAAATTTTGTCGAGTAAACAGCATTACTCGATCGAGTTTCGTGTACTGAAGCGCTCGCAGTGTGTGAAGTGATGAGTACTCGAAGTAAACTCGAGTACTCGAAATAAACTCGAGTGCATGATTTAGCATAAAGCTACGTAAGTACTGCACGTACGTGACAGGCCTTATAGTGACAAAGCGCAAGTATAGACGACAAGTACTCAAGTGTGAAGAGTAACTTCACGAGTCAACTTTAGTTTCCTTTAGATATACTATGTAACGTGCGGTAAAAGCCTAACACGCATAAAATATTAATCTATCGAGCTCTATTGCCGCATAGATAATAATTTTATATTGCTCGAAAATATTAAGATACACTTACGCGCATTGTTCTTTTGTTGTGTTGCCTTCTTTGCCACTCACAAATAATAAAATGATGAAACTAATCCTATTTTAATCACTAACAAATTGAAGAACGAGCGAAATTGATGCACTGAGACCAGTACAGCGACTACATTATAAAACGTGATACTGTTTATGCACATGCCCAAGTATTATTCTATTTAAAGCATAGCGTACGGTTCTAATAATAAATCTCGAGCAAACATCCCTAGTGATTCGAGCTTTGTGTGAACGCGAGTATCTTCAACCCTCGAGTGTTTTATCCCTCGACAGTGATCGAGTTCAGCGTATCGAGCATTCGAGTGGCGAGTGTGTAAGTTGCGAGCGAGGCGACGTTACCTTAGAGCTGTACCGTACTTGACTGAATTACAACCTGTGTAACTATAAGAACTCTCGTGGATTTTCCCTGGATGTTCGCTTGTAAGTGCCACGACCAGTCTTGCTGAAAATTCCACGTCTCGTGTAAATCCCATGTCTCGTGGAAACACCATGTCTTGTCTCGTGGAAACGCCATGTCTCGTATCGTGGAGATTAAGTTTTCCACGGGAAAGTGTGGCACCATGCACGGCAAATACCGCGTGGTGCCACGCTTGTCCATGCGTGTAAAAATGAAGTTATAATTGAGCGGTACCGTGGATGTGACAATGAGGGGGTGGTGACAGTTTTGGGCAGTCGATACAGCAAAGAGCCACACATCATGCACATGCTACATATGCTGTTCTTTATAGAAGCTACATAAACTACAGTTTAAACTTGTTTCACAGCATATTCCAGGTCCATGCAATACAGTAGCTGACCATTTGTCTATAAACCAGTTAGACAAATTTTATGCAGACTTTCCCACAGCACATCGCTTCTCATCTGTTGTGTCCTCTTCCCTTTTACAGTGGCTCCTAGACCCCAACATGGACTGGACCTCTCCTCGCTGGACCCAGCTGTTCAACATTTTTGTTCACAAGGTATAGCTCCATCATCAAGCAAGACCTACCAATCTGCTCTTCGTAAATTTGCCTCCTTTTGCTCCACATATATATTGTCTCTGTTCACAGTGTTAGAATCCCTGCTATGCTACTTTGCCTGCTATTTGGCCTGCCAGCATCTGTCGCCTCAGATGATATAAGTATATCTAGCTGCAATCAGGCACATACAAATCCTAATTGGGCTGCCTGAGCCAAAAGAAGTCTCATCTATGCCAAGACTCTGGCTTATGCAGTCAGGTGTACAGTGATCACATAGAGCAAAAGTAAAAGATCCAACAAAGATAAGACTATTACACCAACCATTTTACTGAAAATTAAAGAGTATTGGTCTTCTCACCAGATATTGTAATGCTCTGGGCTGCAGCCACACTTTGTTTCTTCGGCTTTTTCAGGGCAGGGGAGATCACTGTTCTAAGCCTGACTTTATTTGAGCCCACTAAGCATCTTGCCTGGGGATATGTGGCAATAGATGATGCCATGAACTCACAGGCCCTGAGAGTATGCCTGAAGAAATCGAAGACCGATCAACTAGGTAAAGGAGCTGAGGTGTACATCGGGAAGACTGACTGCCCACTTTGTCCTGTACAGGCAGTCTTGGGTTTTATGGCCACACATGGGATATACGTAGTAGGGCCCATTTTTCAAATTCGCAAATGGACAAACTAGTTTTTACAACACATATTCATGGAGCATTACAGATTGTAGGTCTCCCTGAGTCTCAGTTGCTGGTCACAGCTTTCGCATTGGGGCGGCCACAGCAGCAGCCAGTGCAGACATTGAGGATTCAATGATCATAACTCTGGGACGCTGGAGCAGCTCAGCTATTTTACTGTACATTTGTACACCCAGACAACACTTAGCTGGTTTTTCAAGGGCATTGACAGTAAGACGGTAAAAGCTCATATAAGCATATCAATAGTTAGATATAAATGCTACTGTTTTAATTACTTTGATTATCATGGGTGTGACGTTACTGCATGAAAAAGCTTTTTGTGTTTGGAGGTAGGAACAAGTTTCTTTGGACCGTTGGAGCCCACCTTGGCTCCATCTCAACCTCCATAATTCTAAGGTGATACTCTTATATTGTACAAGGTTAAGCAGGTAATTTAAAGGGTACAGTACCGCTCACTTTAAACTTGACACACGCGTGTGTGTACACGCGTGCATGCACACGTTTAACACGTGTAAAAGTGAATAATTTGGCGTGTATCATCAGTGCTGCACGCGAATTTGGCGTGCGCACAAATGCATGTGGAACACTAGACATGCATGACACAAATATGCCCGCTACGTGCACACGTTTTGCCATCTAACACGCGTGACACTCTAGACATGCATCAAACTAATATGCCCGCTACATGCGCACGTTTTGCCATCTAACACGCGTGGCACTCTAGGCGTGCACCAAACTAATATGCTCGTTACGTGCGCACGTTTTATCATTACACATGCACGTACAATATATTGGCATAGGAAATGCAGCTGGTTCCCTTCACAATACTACAAATCCTACAGTACAACGGCACCCGACAGCATTATCAGACAACTGACCAGTCAGCTGATTGAACCCACTGATCACGTGCCTTTGCCATATATTAAAACCACACTTACCGGAAATTCATTTCTTAAAAATGGCGAGGATAAGTCTAGAGACGAGGAAAAGGGTGCTAACCTTGGATATGCCATAATCTTAACAGCAACGCAGCAGTGCAGGATAGATGTGCAACACGACTGAATGGCGACTCAAAGTATTAGAATACACATGTCCACTTGTGTAATTCCGTAACTCGCCGTAAATTTTTGTTATTTACTCAAAATTGAAGATACTATAATTTTCCATAATGTAGTAACTAATACTAACTGTTGTTGTGAACTACTCGTGTATGGCAAAGGACAATAATGGAACACGCGAAATCTACTACTGTGTACAGCGTATGGTAAGTCTTGAGAGTCATACGTTCACGTGTCTAAATGCACGAGTGCAGTTCGTGCAAACAGTTAATGCATGAGTGTTCTTTTCGTGCACTCGTGCATAATATGCACGCGTCGAGGCAAGCGTGCAGTTCAAGCTACACATGCCAACAAAATGAATGTCTCGTGCATGCACGCGTGCAGTTCAAGCTATACACGCCAACAAAATGAATGTCTCGTGCATGCACGTGTGCAGTTCAAGCTACACACGCCAACAAAATGAACGTCTCGTGCATGCACGCGTGTAATTTCCAATGGTAGTACGTCATAGGTCTGTCGTGCGCACGCGGAAAATGTTGCGGGCATTTTTGAAAACGTGTCGAGCCGTGCAGTTGCTGCACGCGTGTGTCGTCAAGTTTAAAGTGAGCGGTACTGTAATAAGGGTGAGGATACTTACGCATGCTTTAGGTTGTGTGCGGTTATGCTAAGATGTGTAAGTAGGGGAATTCCCTACAGCTAATTATAAGGATCCGGAACCACCCCATGCATGCTTATAGACAACCAACATTAATATAAAAGGCTTTTAACCAGTTGTACATAACTAATAAGATGGAGGCTTCAGTTTACTAGTAGGCGTGCCATGCAGACAGCTAAGCTTATAGAAGACTGGCCTATAGTGTAACAGTAAGAATTCAATTATACTACTTTTAGAAAGTGTTATTACTAATTAGTACATGAGCACAAAGCAAAATCATTAAATTTGTATGTGTTGCTATGTATGTGATGAGTGTTTGCTCGCATGATGTCATCAATTATTATTACAATAATTATATTGAATAGCAGTTGATTAACAGTTGTTTAACTTACATAGTGCCTAGTTTTTATATTCTGTTGGTGTTCACCTCGGATTTCATTTTCCTTTAATAACTTCCGTTGCAAAAGGCAAAGAGCAAAAATTTTAAGATTAGTGTGAAGTCTTTCAAGTTCCGCAAACAATAAAAATTAAGGACAAAGCGCTAAAGTTTCTCCATACAGTATAGGGGAACCGTTCAACTTTAGGTTTTGAAGTTAATTACTAGAAAATATAGCTTGTGGTCGAAGTCTAACAAATTTATGCGCACTTATATTATAGGATTATATAATCAATATTCATTCAATCTTTGCTCAATAAAGCCTGTCTTACCTGTTGTTTTGGATCCTTTCTTAAGAATATTTGGATGGCCCTTACTGTGACATTTCTATGCTGCTCTCTTGAAGTTTTCGTCATCTTTGTAAAGAGATTGACAGACCCTTTGTTTGCCTTGTGAGGGCATTTATAAAATACTTTTCATAATGGCAAGGAAGAAGATACAATTTGTTTTAGCTGCTTGTTTGCTGTTACTGTTGCTGTAGAATCTCATGACACCATTATTATTTGCGCTAAAAGGTAATGATTATTATGTAATAGAGATGGGATGATACAGGGTACAGGAGTATTGATGCGTCATGCCAAAGGTATCACATACCATACATCACTGCTTTTTAAAGCCTTTAATTTAGAATACTCTTGAGCTTTCTCTGTGGTAACCAATACAGTACAGCTCACAGCCAAGCTTACAATTGCACTCGTGTTCTCGTGCGGGAACCGAACAAACCTCGCGGGTTTTGTTCTTAGTATACAAGCTATGCACGCGTAGTAGAATGTACATAAAGATATTTACCACACGACAAGAGTACTCGAATATAGAGGCACACTCTATAGCAGTGCTTGCGAGTAAATAGTGAATACTCGTGAGAGGGCATGTCATGCATCAAGAAACGTATAGGCCTATATAAGTCTGTTTGCGCTTCCTTATCACCTCGCCATCACGCCCTCTGAGATTTAACTTACGTAGCTACTTAATATGCAGAGCGTACGACTTTTCTGTAATTTGAGGATCCAAACAAATAGCACCAGTTTTAATTGAAGTGCCTTATCATGTGTGCTCGAGTGTGTGCTTTTGTGTTACAACACGCGCGAGAGCTCTGGTGCGTGCAATTCTATCTTTCTGGTGCCGTTGTTTAGTGTCCAGTTATTGGAGTGGTATAGAGTGACTAGGGTGGATTATTAACAATTAAGGTACGTAAGTAATAAAATACATTCTAATTTGTGTGCATGTTGAGTCGAGTCGAGGCCTGATTCGTTCACTTCGTAACGCGACACGTGAAATACTCCCGTACAAATCTAAGACTCGCATGTACTAATCCTACACAGGTAACTGACTCACTCGCATTTAGCATGCAAGTTTTGACTAGTGTCTTGAACTACACACACGAGAAAATGACACGAGTTGTAAACTTGGCCGTAAGCTGTACCGTACCTGAAGGCAGTGATAATCTTTTCAAGGATATATATCCAAATATTACCATAATAGCTATACAAGTCTTTTTCTTATACCATTTTCAACAAAAACTTGTGACTTTATGTACGGTACCGCTCAATTTAAACTTGAAACTCACGTGTAGTAAACTCGCGTGTATTTTCCATAGTTCTTAGAGTGTTTTTTGTAAACTCGTGGCCTGACTGACACGCCAGAAAGTTCGTTGTGTCAATCTCGTGTGCCTTTTGAGGTATGGCTCGAGTATCAGAAACTTGCATGTTCAAGTACTTTATTTATCAATTTTACCAGTTAGGCGCTGGAGGTGTACACAGAAGTGAAAGCCAGTATGAGGTGTTTACTAGAAGCCAAGGAGCCTAAGAATCAAACAGAGTATTATCACTAGCCAGATGGTCAACTCGTGACACGCGTTCAGTACACGTCCATGATATCAATATAGAAAATAAGCTTCATTCCAGTTGATAGTAGTGGGCATAATGATGTTAAGGGGACATTTAACTTCGTCAATGCGCCATGCACATGATGCCAGCAATGGTATAACGGTACATAGTACGTATAAAGAATTTGAAAGGGCACCTCTGATAGAGTTTTGTAAGGTAAATGTATGAGTAGCTGTGTTGTGTAAATACATGTGCGCATAGGTAACAGGGATTTTTATGGGTGCTTATATGTACCTACTGCAAGTGATAACATCCTGTATTGGCAAAACTCACACGATAGTCTACACTCATATAAAGGTGATATAATCACACTTGTCGTGTATCGAGTTACACGAGGTGCATGTCGAGCTCTTCACGAGTGCTGTGATGTCATCAATTTATCGTGGACTTGCTGGCTTGTAAAAAATCAAGTAAGCTTCATGTAGTGCATGTAAATATCGCACATGAGTTTTTAAACCAGGCGCGCGCCTGGTTTCTTGAAATCGTTTTCGTGAAAACGTCAGTATGTGTGTATGTTTGCGTGTGTGTGTGTCCGCCCCCAGGCTATTAAAAACTATTCACGTAAAATGAAGCCTGAATAACCAATCAAATTAGTCCTACTGCTTTTCTATGACACTTGCTATCGATATTACTGATGGGCGGGGCCTTAGTAACGAAGGTACGGTACCGCTCTATGGTAACGTCGCACTCACTCGCGAATTTTTGTCGAGTAAACAGCATTACTCGATCGAGTTTCGTGTATTGAAGTGCTCGCAGCGCGTGAAGTGACG
Organism: Spongia lamella; assembly: GCA_963930835.1. Taxonomy (NCBI): domain Eukaryota; kingdom Metazoa; phylum Porifera; class Demospongiae; order Dictyoceratida; family Spongiidae; genus Spongia; species Spongia lamella. Next base: position 9,996,853 of record OZ005747.1, read on the forward strand.
AGTACTCGAAGTAAACTCGAGTACATGATTTAGCATAAAGCTACGTAAGTACTGCATGTACGTGACAGGCCTTATAGTGACAAAGCGCAAGTAGACGACGAGTACTCAAATGTGAAGAGTAACTTCACGAGTCAACTTTAGTTTCCTTTAGATATAGTATGTAACGTGTGGTAAAAGCCCAACACGTACAAAATATTAATCTATCAAGCTCTAGCTATTACCGCGTAGATAATTTTATATTGCTCGAAAATATTAAGATACACTTACGTGCATTGTTCTTTTGTTGTGTTGCCTTCCTTGCCAGTCATAAATAATAAAATGATGAAACAAATCCTATTATAATCACTAACAAATTGAAGAACGAATGAAATTGATGCACTGAGACCAGTACAGTGACTACATTGTAAAACGTGTCACTGTTTATGCGTATGCCCAAGTATTATTCTATTTAAAGCATAGCATACAGTTCTAATAATAAATCTCAAGCAAACATTCCTAGTGATTCGAGCTTTGTGTGAACACGAGTATCTTCAAGTTAGTAAACCCTCGAGTGCTTTATCGCTCGAGAGTGATCGAGTTCAGCGTATTAAGCATTCGAGTGGCGAGTGTGTAAGTTGCGAGCAAGTGCGACGTTACCTTAGAGCGGTACCGTAACTGCCAAATAAGAACAAGGTAATGCAGTGTTAGCCGTTCATTCCATAGTAAAAGTTGTTTGAACAGCTGTACATTATTAACAAGACAGAGCGCTTCAGTTTTGAAAGTGGGCGTGCCGTGCGGGTTGCGGAGCTTATAATACAAGACTAGCCTATAGTGTTACAGTAAGAATTTTGGCTTAAAACAACTTTGTACTACTTTTAAAAAGTTTTATCATTAAAGTACTGGAGTATATAGCCGGTTTAAACAAAAGAATTATATTTGTATGCGTTGCTATGTGCTCCTTAGTGATGAGTCTTTGCTCACATGACTTACTTGTGACGTCATTAATTACTATTACAATACACTGAATAGCAGTTGATTAGCAGTGGTTTAACTTACACATCGCCTGGTTTTTAGATGGTAGAACATCAACTTGTTATCAAATTAAATTGAGCAGTACTGTATTACACACAGCATTTATTGATTGACATAATAATTAATTTATTGATGCATCGATACTCAATTTGCAGTATCGATATGCATACTGAATCATTATATATTGTGATAATATATTGTGATACATGATGCATCATAGTATTTTCCCTTCTCTATTATGTAAGTAATGTAGAGTCAGTAATTGGTGGTTGCTTTGAACTTAATCAGCTTTGTGAGTTGGGTTTCAGGGCCAGGTCAATGCAAACAGACTATAGATCGTAAAACATCAACTTTTTAGGTAAAATACCCTTCTGACATACGTATGCTTATAGTAGTGCATGTAAAATATCACATGCAAGTTTGAACGGTACCATACGTACGTATGTACAGAGTTGGGGTCGTTCTTTTTAAAAAGTAACTAGTTACATATTACTCGTTACTTTCAGGAAAAGTAACTCGTTACAGTTACATATTACTCTCCCACAAAAGTAACTAGTAATATATTACTAGTTACTTTTTTCACTATAAACTACTAAATATTATTACTAGTTACATATTACTTTTGAGAAAAGTAACTTGTTATATTACTTAGTTACTTTGAAAGTAATATATTACTTAACTTAGTTACAAAGTAACTAGTTACCCCCAACTCTGCGTATGTACATATGTATTTTTGTATTTTGTCGATTTCACTACCTGTAAAAGGTTTTAATGACATCATAATTTCAAATTACAGTGTATTTATAAGCATGTGTCACTCACGTATGTTCATACATAGATATGTTTGTATATATAATTTATGTTGAAGTAAGGCTTATTGTAAGATGTGTATTTGAAGTGCATAGAATTATGGAAACCATACATTTTCCCTGCTGTTAAGTACTACTATACTTAATGAAAATAGGCAGGGGTACTAGTGGTCTGGGTACTACTAATTGCAGTGTATCTGTAAGACTTACCCTGTGCAATTGGCAGGGGTACTAGTGGTCCGTGTGACCAGGTTTTGTGACAGAGCTAGCCCAGTGCCAGACCGCCAACTTTGATGGCTGTTATTTAACAAGAGGTTAGCTACGTATGTAGCACTCAAATTATTCCCCCATCACATTGCATGATGTAGATTTTGACTGGTTTACCCATCGTACAATACATGAGAAGGGTTACAATTTGGGAGGGTACATCATGATCATCTGGTGCAGAGGGAGACATGCTAGATAAAGCTATCTGTATGGGTATATACCAACCCTAGAAACAAGGTTGTATGATGCATCACTGCAAGGTAAAGCCATTGTGCTAAGCTGGATAATTTATAGCTCCTTTGCAGGACTTGGGCTCACAACCACCGGAAGGAATAGTAGAGATACCTGTATCCATTCCATGGGTTTATACATTACCTTTGCCCTATAGTTATGTTTTACAAACTCATCCGATAAATACTCTGCACTTTATCTGTTGCTTGGCAGGCCTTCACCTGTAGTCTTCAGTTGGAAAGCTTTTTGCCCTCTTGCTGGGCTGTTGGCTCGTCTGCTGTGAGCTGCCGGTTTGACTGGTTCATTTTCTTGATGAATCTGGTGCTGCCGTTGGTCCGCTGTTTCTTGCAACACTGAATTAATAATGTCACTTAAAGCGCTGCTTCCTACCAAATGTATAAAGGATTAGTTTTATCTTAATACCTGATAAATAATCTCGAGAAGCTTCCATACGCAAACTAGTGTCTACGGATACTCGCGTAGAAATGTCAGAATCAGCGTTAGCAAATCATCACTTAGCGATATGAGAGTAATAATCTCTATTCGTCCCTATTCTTTCTGAGATTCTTTCTCTCCAGCATTTCTTTGTGCGCGAAAACAATAATGGCGGCCAGAAACGGATACATAAATATACATACAAATATGGAACATGATGTAATAGCCACATGCGACTAACAACTTAGGTGCTTAAACGGCTTCAGAAACCCGCGGGCACCCTTAAGTACTACTATACTTAATGATAATTTTTTTGTTGAGGTACTTTTAAGGTAAATATCCTTTTTACTGTACTAATTAACAATATTTTTAGATTACAGTATATTAGTGTGTATGTAAAGTACGTATGTACATATGTGTCACTTAATGTACGTTATGTACATACATAGGTATATTTGTATTTTACATAAGAGTGGAACATGGCAATATCATCAAAAGATGCTATTAAAAAATTTAAAGTGGAACTGCTACAAGAACTACCACTTGATGATCCTATATTTTTTGCAATGGCAGAAAGAGCTAACCTTTTCCCAATGGATACTGGTAATAAAATAAGAGCAGAGAAAACAAGAGGTCATAAAGTGGATTACTTTCTACAACAAGTTGTTGAACCTGAAGCTGAAAATTATTTGCCTAGGTTACTTCAACTAATGAAAGAGTGTAATATTGCTAATGTTGAAAAATTAGCTGATGATATTCAAGCAGTAGTAGTACCAGGTATGTCAAATTAATTTACATATACCTTATCACCATAAAGTGGGAAACTTACCATTAAAAGATACTGTTAGTTGAAAATAACACACTAATTTTTAAACCAGGCTAGCCTGGTTTCTTGAAAATATTTTGTCCATTAAGGCGGTATGAGTGTGTGTGTGTGTGTGTGTGTGTGTGTGTGTGTGTGTGTGTGTGTGTGTGTGTGTGTGTTCGTGTGTGTGTGTGCATGTGCATGTGCATGAGGGTGTGTGTGTGTGTGTGTGTGTGTGTGTGTGTGTGTGTGTGTGTGTGTGTGTGCGTGTGTGTGTGTGTGTGCGTGTGTGTGTGTTTCTATGTATCTGTGTGTGTCCGCCCCCCAGGCTATTAAAACTAATCATGTGAAATGAAGGCTGAATAACTGGTTAAAAACTTCTACTGCTACTGCTATGCTAAACAAAAACACCCCGGGTATAAAAAAGTGCAAGGCCAATCAGAAGCAACCTTGCAAATAGGTATGTGCGACCAAAAACTTTGATATCAGTTGAGGCCAAGAAGTTACTTATCAAAAATCTTTTTAACTACGTACTTGAATGACATACAATAGTTTATAGCATATTTTCACAACTATGATTGGCTTTGTCACTTGACCACCTTTATTAATAATGATGGTGTGAAAAAGGTGGTCAAGTGACAAAGCCAAACATAGTTGTGAAAATATGCTATAAACTATTGTGTGCCATTCAAGTAGTTAAAAAGATTTTTGATAAGTAACTTCTTGGCCTCAACTAATATCAAAGTTTTGGTCGCATATACCTATTTGCAATGCTGCTTCTGCCTGGCCTCGCACATTTTTTACACCCAATGTGTTTTTGTTTAGCATATCACTACTTCTTTGGAAGTATAAACAGATGTTTAACTAGGAAGGAGAAGAGAAGTACTGCATGGGCATAACTTGTACTTGCCTAGCACACAATACAGAGGTGGCTGTGGCAACTAGGGACTGGTCAGGCCAACTGAAGCTCCCAATCCACTCCAAAAAAAGGAATGCACAAAAATATTAGAATACATTGTAATTTTAGGGCAATTCATAATTAAAATGGTTACAATGCTCAATATAGCTACATGTACAAGACTAAAAAGCTATAATATATTGCTAAATACTAAAAAACTGCATATACGGTACGCTGCAAAAAAAGGTAACGTTGTGTAGTGTAATGTAATTGTAGTACAATTACATTTTTCTGTAATACGATTAGTAGTTTTCTGTAATACAATTTGTAATTTTGCGTAGTACAATTTGTTTTGTATTGTAGCTAGCTTCGATTCGTAGTTGTATACGTAGTACTAAGTTTTCATATTGTAATTGCATGCACGTACCATAGATAGTATAACTCCATACTATGGCTATTCTTCGAGCTATTCTTACAAACCAACTGATTACTGAAACATGCTAGTAGACTATATTATCGCCTTGCACATTAAAGACACAAATGTATAATAATAAAATGCTTACCTATGGACTTCAAAATAACTAAGTAAACCACGCATCTACAGTTGAACAATAACAATAGAACAATGCCGTTCCAATTAGTACACACTTCTTTTAGTAAATTTTAGGCGCCTAGTTTTACTGGATTATTTAGTTGTAGAAATGGAATGTTTAGACAGCATAATTGTAGTTTTATAGTAGTTTAGGCCTTTTACAAATAATGCAGGTTAGTTTCTAGCTTGTTTTCTGTCGTGACAGCTGTTGTAAGTTGTCACTGTGTTCGGTTTTCAGCGACGCGTGACGATGAGTTGAACTTGAACTCTATGCAGGTGATGTAGCATTGTAGGATAGCTATACCATAACAATATTTAATATACAATGATTTGCAAATGTTTTAAAATAAGCTATAGTTAGCTGGCTATATCGACAAAAGGAATCTTGAATGGCCGCCGGCTGCATACTTGTCTGGCTTTAGGATGAACTGTAGAGAATCACCTGTAAGACAGCAGAATTTTGTGCAGAATAATAAATTCATACAAATTATTTGCTAGTCAGACCTTTTAGTGTAGCTCAGATCGCGTAAAACACACGCAGAACACTCTCGAGCGGGATGCTGTCACGTTACGGCACCGTATAATGGCTTTGTGCATCAGTCATCGTACTATGCTGGTTGCACAGTACAAATCATAATTTGCTCTACGCTAGATGTACCGTAGTGTTGCGTAGTATGCATTGTAATTTTCTGTAGTAGGAGTTGTAATTTTGTGTTCTACGTATTGTAGTATTACTACAAAGCTCTGTAGTAGCCTCGTAATTACAATTACAAAACGTTACCTTTTTTTTGCAGCGTACCGTAGCTACGTAGCTACCTAATAAATATATTGTAAAAGCTAAAACTTCCCAAATACTTCTTACCCGCTTGGATTTACCAAATTCACGTTTGGGAAAATGTTCTTGGTTGGTGAGGCGTAGAGACTTCTAATGAAGTTGCCTGAATGAAGTAGTAGCTGAAGAGCACGCGGACGATTCCATCTTTTAACATAATCACGTGATATGGGTGTGCAATAAAAAGATATCGGTAATGGATGTATATATTAAAGAACTGCTTTTTGAAAGGTAGTTACGTAGTTGATAGCTTTTGTATAGCGATCTTATAGTTTTGGTAATTATAAATTGATATAATATTATTTAACTATGAGAAAATGCAAAAAGTGGACCGGCCCAAACCGTACCAGCCGGTATGCCAGAGCCGCCTCTGCAATATTGTAAATTAAACTTTGAAGCTTAATTTTGAAAAAATCAGGCCCGAGATTTTTTTAACTTTCACTACAGAGTGATACATCAATATAGATTATCAACCTGCAGTGTAATAGCCCTTCTCAAATACATTCAAGTGTTTACTTCAGACTGATAATAGTATGACAAGTAGAGCATATATAGGAGAACTGCTGATACAAATTTGGTTGAAATCCATGAAGAAATGAGTGCATGAGTTATTAGACAAACAAGGGAATGTATAAAAAGAGAGTTTAGGGTTCACGAAAGTTCCTGCAAGCCCACTAAAAAAAGTGTGCAATGAAAAATGAAAGAAAATAATGACTGCCGTGTAATAATATTTGTGGTGACAGGAAGGCATTTAAAAGGCTGTATCAGACGAATGGCTAAACCAATTTCTATCAACTTTGGGATATTGATTCTTCAAACAATGAAGGTACTAATTCTCTAGTAAATGGGTAAATCGGCTGGAAAGGATGGTTCGTTGTGTGTAGTCGCACAACCAGCGTCATAAAACTTGCAATCGCTGGTACTTAGGAATGGTATAGGGCTGTGCAATAATAACGATAAAACGATAATTATCGATATCTAAATATTATCGCGATAATGATAATGACAGATATATCGCAATCAATAGGTCCGCAACTGTGAATTTCGTAGGCGTGATTCGGAATCCTTTGGAATCTTGGCTTGATTCCAGGATTCCAGAATCAATTCTTGTGATTCCTGTTTACCAAATAAGGGTATGCATATCACATGATTCATAATATATGGAGAATTACTAAATTTGTGGAGCAGTTATGATTCCTGAATCAAGAATCTCGACGTGATTCGTTGATTCCAACAGTGATTCCTAGAGCCATCAACGTGATTCGGAATAGTTGCGGACCCCTCGATCGCGACAATGGCAGATAACATATCTACACTATCACAATATACATTAGTGTGTTTACTGAGATTCTTTAATTAAATTTTTTTTGTCACTTAGAGGTGGCTAGGAAGCCCTACCTTATGCAAACACTCAGGTTTAACACTTAAGCAAGAACCAGCCTACCTCTATAGACTTATTAAAAGCAGTTACCAGGTAGCTATTTGATACTTTTGCCTGACAGTTTTATACATTGAGGCAAATGATGATAAAACTTGATGTTGACAACATTATCGAGATATATCGTTTATTGAGATAATTTTAACACAATATATCGAGATATAACTTTTTACATTATTTCACAGCCCTAGTATGGTGGCACCTATTTCCTCCATTCTTGGTTTGTTGATTCTACGTATATAATAAGAACATTGTGGGTTGGTAATAACTAAGCGATAGTATTAATTGCGGCTTAGCAAAAAACCTTTGTGAATTTGAGGGCAGTGCTACGTTAAATAACTCACTCAGTTGTCACGTTGCTGTGCTTTTTCTTGGCCTCGCAACTCACTATCGTGAGTCTTGATCAACAACTGGAATTTCACGCCTATAATGACAACAACAATTATTATTTGCATAACTATTATATTTTCCATACAGCATGCACAACTACTTTATTTTCATACAGCATGCTTGCTACTTTATGGAAAATAAAGTACACTTTTGCCCTTTGATCAACCCTCACAAAATGCTTTATTACTACATACGTATATAAAGAATTTTGCGTGGGAGGATCAAAGCCGAAAACAGTGCTATGTTGCTGATATAGAACCTGATCAGGCAGTTATAGAACCGGAAATGCCTGAACATTGCTATATCAGGTAGTTATAGAATGGTAAATAAAATGGAAGACTTCATATCTCTTGTTTTCGCTCTATATACTGATGGACAAGTTAGTAAACAGTAGGAAACACTGGGAAACATCAATAATAAAGCAGTTCTGCTGAAATGTTGGTAAGGCTTGGACGTTTTATGGTGGCGCACGAATTTGTAGAGGAAATTCTCTATAAAAGTTAAAGCATTGCCTTGCTCGTGCTAAACAAAAAATACAACACTCGGCACTCAGCCTTGATGCTAATATAGCCATCTTGGTCTCATTGCCTTGTGCTTTATTTTTCATATAGCACTCGCAGCAATGCTTTAACCTATACATATGTGTAGTTTATTGTAATCTATGTACATATGATATAAGGTAAATAGGATCATGTGTGATTCATCTAGAACATTTCAATTGATATTGTGTTGTAGTTGTAGTGCTACGGTACAGCTCAACTCAAACTTGACACTCACTCGCAGTTGTCCACAGGTTTTATTCAAGTCACCCATCAAAGTTCGCATTCTACGGTACAGCTCCATTTAAACTTTAAGCACGCGAGTGGGTAACACGCATGTATTTTGTAACTCTACTCGAGTATTTTTAAAAATCTCGTGTGTTTGTACACAGCTGCAAGAGAAATTTGTGTGCAGTGCACGCACGTTATCGTCGTGATCGCCACGAGTACGTGTAGGCTGCATCAAACGAGCGTACTAGGACAAAAGACACGTTTCGTTCATTATGTGCGCACAAGCGATTTAAAGACGAGAAGGCTAAAGTAAACACAAAACAGTGTTACCTTTATTCCAATCGATCTTGTCAGTCTTCGTGTCTGTCAAATAAATGCGCCTGCTGACAAACACGTGTTAGTCATATAAAATTATTAGAATAACATGCGCATGTGATATACTTTTTTGTTCTTAACCAGACAATGGAAGGGCGTGTAATACCTTATCTTAAAGAAGTTAGACTTGCAGGTAACCTTCCCGGCCAGCTACAAGGTATGTACGTACGTTGCTGCGTATTTATATGCATCCATGCTATACTCGAGTCGATGCCACGTGTCGAGTGCACTCAGGTTATGAGCTTATTTAGACTCGCGACGAGTAATTTTACTCTCCGTGGGCAGCTGAGACGTCATCAAGTTTTCGTGCACTCACAAGCACGCAACGAATTTTTTGCTGTTCGTGTAGTGCGTATGCAATGGCGCACGCGAGTTTTTTAAAGTTTAAATCGAGCTGTACCGTATTTGCATGTTGCTCTTGTAGTGTCACGAATTTGACTCGCGAGTGATAGAATATGACATTCGAAATTAAATGGTAGAATATTTCACGAATCTCCATATGAATCTGCCTACAAGTTCCTTAGAGGGCATGCAAGCGCAGGTCTCAATACTCGGAACACTGCCTACATTAAGAGCTGCAAAAATAAAATATAAATAAATAAACACGTGATTTCCTCATAACGGCTTCTTAGTATAAGGATATACACATAAATAATTATAAGCGATTACAAAATGGCAAGGTTGAGTAACGAATGTAGAAGGAGAGTTATCACGGAGAGAGTCTGGCCATGCGAGACTAATCTTCCCCAGCCCTATTCTAAGCCCGGTCTTAAACATCGCACACTCCAGCACATTATATAAGACTTTCACGATTGCACGTGATCTTATGTTTGCTGTGATCAATATATAGTCATGTGATTAAGTTAGTGTCAATAGGCTATTAGCGCCACCAACAAATTTGTGTCGCTTATTTATATCATGCAGCTTGTGTCGTTCAGATAATGGGAATTTGGAGAACTTGACTGTATCAACGGACAAAAATGGTTGATAAATCAGGTGAGTCCGATATATTGTCACTTGCGAACTGGAGAAATCCACGCCAAGTGACCCGCTAAGTGACTCGCAAGGCGACCTGATAGCTTACCACTCACGAACAGTGAGACTCTATTCGAGTAATTTGGCATGCCTCATGAGTGTCGACTGCCATAGATTGCCAGGGACACGTTAGTGCACTCGCTGCCTACTCGCGAGCTCACTTAGAAACAAGTTGAGTATCCACGAGAGACACGCGTGCTGCGAGTGTCAAGTTTGAGTTGAGCTGTACCATATCTCTCAATCATTTACTACAAAATATATAACACAGCCAGTGATATTGGTCGTAGGTGGTGAAATTGAAGTATACTGTTTTCTTTCATATACAATTTGCTACGACTCCTTTGCACTGCCCTATAGTTGGTTCGTGTTCAATGTGCGGTCGCTGTTTCTTTAATACGTAACTTCTGGTAGAAACATGCTAGAATAATTAAATTATATCATCATTGTCGGAGACAATTAGAAAAGAAGCGCTTCAGTTGGAGCCAGCGCTTGGAAGTTATGGACCTTTTAAGTTTTCTCATACATTTCCTACGAATGTAGAAGCCGTTTAAGTACAATCCTTTGAAGTTACCAAGTTGACATATGTTTGAGACGAGCCAATATTTCATCAGCAATAATAAGTGCCATACATTTTAGTCGTTAATAGTAAATTGTTCGCTCCAAGATGCCTCTGAGGGTACTGTAAATATAGTGTAATTATAACGCTAATACAATAGAAAGCAACTTAACAATTCATTGTGATTTTATCATTCATACTAAAACTCGCCATTCTTGGTTTATTGATAATATTATGTTAAGCATACGTACTTTGGTCGCTCTAGAAGCACTTTTCACAGTATAACACGAGTGTTGGTGAAGATGCAATTTTTTGCGAATGTGAGCCTTTGTGCATGTATATAAAACTGTGAAGTAGAAAACATACATATGTCAAAACACTTTGATCTTAAATGGCTTCATTTCAGCAGGCTTAACCGTATAGTGAACAGGAACCAACTATAGTTTAGCAGCAAATACATCTTTGTACTTGCCCATTATGTTATCCAGTTTGGACTGGTTGCTTATAACAACACCATGTGCACAGGCAATTTCTGGCCAATTAAATTTTATCTGCTTGAGCCAATTTCTCCCAAGTAGAGACAACCCATATCCTTTACACACTATCAGCTCCAATTGTTTTGTGGTTTCACCATCCTGCACTTCCCTTTAGCACTAATGTGCATGGCTTCAGGGCAGGCTTCTTGAGGGTTGTTTCCCATGTGGATTTATTAACAATGCTCACAGCTGCACCTGTGCCTATCTCCATTTCCAGTAGCATTTATGTTTGCTTTGGAGCTCTTTGGTAAATGCTCTGAAACAGTGTGAATGTGTATAATGTCTGCCGCTTCACTGGGGGTAATCTGGTGCATTTCACTTAAGTTTTTCTGTTGTTGACGCTGTGTTTGCTCTGATGACGATTGTGATCTTCTTGTGCCATCTCCTTTTTTCTCACTTCTACAGGCCTTTGCAAATGGCCAGGTTTATTTTACTTGTGCATTTGGCTGTTTTGATTTTACACGTAGTAGAATCATATCCACTCCCAAGACATCGGGTGCATTGTACAGTGTGGACTGTTCACCTTGCTTTTTTGCAACTATTGCATTTATTTCGCACGATTTCTATTTTCCCGTGGATTGAGCAGCGCCCATAGTGCCAGTAGTGCTGAGCAGTGTTGAAATTTCATACATGGTACGGTATTCTTGTTGTGATATTGTGGTACGTATAACTAAATAATTGCGGAATGGGCAAATAGTCCTAAATGATCATTTTGCAACATTTTCAACTCACAATAAAGTTATTGGTATACTATTTGCCTTTGGTTGCAGTGGTAGTTAGTGCTAATTTTACTAGTTCAAATGTACACATGTCTTATTTTCCAGAGAAAAAATTAAAAAACATGATTAAAGAGGGATATTTTATAACATCTGTGCTCCGCGGTATTATGATATTCATAAAATTAGACGGCAGCATAAAACAATATTGCGATATAACTACATTATTAGGATATTACTCAGCACTAAGTGCCAGTGATAAAATCAAGTGGAGAGATTCGCCTCTGTGGTGATTATAAAGTTTCAATTAACCTACATTTGGAAATCAACCAATATCTTTTACCCGCCAAATAGGAACTGATGGAATTTCTTTACTCTATATACTAAACTGATTCAATTTGCCAGTAGTTTTATTTGCTTTTGTTAAAGCTTTGGATGCATATGCGATTGGTCTCTCCATCCCATTTTCATATCTATGGTACAATACAGCACCTATACCAACTTTACTGGGATCACAGGCCAAGCCTAACAGTATTATTATCATTAAGTACGGTAGTACTTAATAGTAGGGATTGGTAAGAAATTGTATGGTTTCCCGATTTTTGGCACTTCATAAAACAACCTTCCAATAGGCTTTACCCGAAAAAACCAACTGGAATGCATTGGTAAGGCTATAATGATGCTGTACCTTGGTTAAACAAAGCGACAAGTCGAATATTTCGACCTACAGCCAACTTTGAAAATTTCGAAATTCACCTGTATTTCGTCTGCCTGCCAGCCTGCCAGCCTGCCAGCCTGCCAGCCTGCCAGCCTGCCTGCCGTAAGACCCGGTTGTGCTAGGTGTAGGGCTCCAGAAATTTCACACAATAAAGGTAATGGCGGCGGATTTACGAAAATGTTGTTCCGAAGACGATATACCCACTGCGCCATGGCGATTCCTTTTATCCTTCATTCTCTTCCTTGTTCTTCTATATTCCTGTAGCAAGGTGTGAATCTCACCTAAGGTGACGATAGCCTGTTACGGCTTCTGCTTATTACGTCACGCAAAAACCTGGCTTACACGTGATATAATTAGTTACAGTGGCACCATGGAATGATGTTTTCCTGTGTACTGTATTACATCCTGAACTTCGAGATTATAGCCTTGGACAAATAGCTTTTGCTGTTTTTCGAGCACTATTTGCTATCACACAGCTGCTTTGCCATGTAAGCGCGTTGTTAACAAGCGCCTGTAAACAAGCATAATTATTACGTAAGCGCCTGTAACATTTGTGTGCCTGCTGAAAGATTATTATGAATGCTTAGCATGTATAAAAAGCAAACAAACTAGATTGATAAAAAATTCAAAATTCAAAAGGTAAGTAGGGATTGAATTCAATAGTGCTACAAAAAGTAAGGAAACAAGGAATAAGATTTTGGGACGAAAGAACATTCTGGCATGAGATAATTTATAAAAGTTTAATCCCTACTTTTGGCTCACTTCAGTAGGTTTGCCAAAAGTAAGGATTAAACTTTTATAAATTATCTCATGCCAGAATGTTCTCTCGTCCCAAAATCTTATTCCTTGTTTCCTTACTTTTTGTAGCACTATTGAATTCAATCCCTACTTACCTTTTGAATTTTTAATTTTTTATCAATCTAGTTAATAAATGTTATTGTATGCATGAACTACGTATATGTACCAATACAATTGAAGTTACCAAACACAACTATGCAGCTAAACACTCGTCACTATATCATGATATAGCTAAATCATTGGTTATACCAATTGTGACCAGATTTCAAAAAGGGGTCTTATACACGCATCCAATTTTGCGACTTTAAGGATATGTAACTCAGCTCATGTTTGACCTACAACTTTGAAATTTGGTACCTGGCCTTTCCTATCATTATGGTTATATGAGAGAAAATTTCAGCTTAATAGCTCACTCACAAATGAAGTTATGCCTTTTCAAAGTTGCAAAATCGGATGCGTGTATAAGACTCCTTTTTGCAAATCCAGTCACAATTACTGATAATAAATTTATTCAATCACTACCAGCAGTACCAACCAGCAGTACCTACATACCACCAGTACCAGTAGTACCAGTATTACTACAAGTACAAGTAGTACCAGCAGTACCAGTAGTACCACTGTAATGATGAATTATTATCGAAGACGCCTGGATCGACACAGATACAAACCATGGCACGTGGTTGCGCCATTTTATTTTATCTCGTAATTCAACTATAAAATGTAGTTAAAATTACACAAATCAAATATAATTATTACAAAATTACATCTTCTTTTTAAAATACTTACAAAACAATCATTGTTCATAAATGTTCTGACCAAAATGTTTTAAAGTTTTCCTCTCACGTTGAGAACGTATTACGTCTCTCCATGAACCTTGACTCTCAACTGACATGCCTTGTTCACTAACTGTCAACTCTTCATCATCCTCCTCTTCTTCCTCATATGAACTTCCTTATAGTGCGGGGTCAACCAACTTGAAATGAGAGGTGTTACAGGTTACATACTTGCCATTTTGCTGAGCCGTAATCATTGTTACTCTCTTACTAGTTACACAAAATGGTGATGGGTTGAAACGTGTGGTTAATTTATTCTGTTTTCTTTGATGTGCTAGCACTAAATCACCAATCTTAATATTAGATGGTGCTGCCCTTGAACTTGTGTCAGCATGAGCCTTCATTTTGGCTTTTGCTTCAGCATCTTTCTTTGCAACTTCCTGACTTGTCACTTGGTTATTGCTAGTAAGTTATGGACAACAGAGTTACGGTACAGCTCAAATGCAACTTGATACACACGGGAAGGGCACACACAGTTTTTCACCATGTCGACCGCACCCTAGTGTGCGTGTATGGGCCTACATGCCCGCCAAAGGATAACTGCAACGGGTAATGACACGGGTTTTTGAATCGCTCTTCTCACCTTCCTCAGTTCTTCATGCTGGTTAGTTTACTCTACACTTACTTATATACATAGGCTGTCGTGTCTTCAGTGCTGTCACGTCACGTATCTGCTAATTTATACCCATTTGGATTGATTGTATTGCCATGCCTTGTTAGCAAATGGACACAAGAAGAGGGAAAACTGGTTTTCTTACGTATACTGCACTGGCCACTCCATTTTACAAAATGAAAAAGGGAATTTCGGTAGTGCCCTAGGCGTTTATTAAGTAGCCAAGTATTAATTAACGTGCATGCAGTCACCTCATGCTTTCCTCACAATTGATAATAGTTGATGCCTTTAGGAATTGAGTTGAGGATTCACTATGACTGTCTATATTAGTGTAATTAATCGAGAAAGAATGCCAAGAGTCGATAGTTCTTTAATAGTGAGTAGTAATTTCTTTTTAAATAGTTGTATCGAAACAAACGGCATAGATTCTTGATTGCAGAGACCCGACAGGTGTTACAGGTTACCTGACACAAATAAGATCCTTTACGGGCACCCGCGCCCGTTTGTTGTGAATTCTGTAAACCACCCAAGACTTTTCACCCGACAACCCTCGTGCGGGCGTCAAGTTCCATTTGAGCTGTACCATATTCTGGAGTGTTTTATTCCGTGTACTTTTTGATTTCATCACTAGTGAATTGTTGTCTAGAGAATACCATAGCCCCATTTAGAAAGTGTATCAGGTCATCTGTAGGATAGCATTCACGAGTAATTGCTTTGTTTGTCCGTCGCATATCCACACATATGCGCACCTCACCATTTTTCTTTGGAATCAATACAAGCGGTGATACCCACAGAGTGGGACCATCAACTTTTTTTATGATCTTTCGTTCCTCCAGAGTTTTGAGCTCACGTTCAACTTTTTTGCATAGATGAAAAGGAATTCGTCTGGCTATTTGTGCCACTGGAGGTACTTCTGTATCAATGTGTAACTTTACTTCGGCCCCTTTTAATTGCCCAATGCCTTCAAAGAGAGCTGGGTACTGCTTAAATAACTGCTCGTACATGGGTGTGCTATTGACATGGTAAAGCTGTACGTTAAGAATGCCCAGATTGACTGCTGTTAGATAACTGAGTAAGGAGTCATGACTACCTTCTAATACCTGTAGTGTAGAAGTTGTCTGACGGTGTTTGACTGTGATACTGTAGTAGCATCAAAACTGTCAAGAACATGTAACTGTGATTGAAACTCATATGCAAACAATCGCTTTGTTGATGGTTGAAGAGTGATTTGGCCATCATGGTTGGTCTTCTTGTATGCAGTCTTATCCATAATGTCAATTGAAGCACCTGTGTCTATCATCATATCAATCGGGATTTCATTAATCGTTACAGATACTGTTGGAATTTTTGGTGCACTTTTGTCTTGGCTCATGACATACAAATATTCATCATCGCTACTGCTGTCAGCCTTGCCTGGTTTTGAAGCCATCTGATTAGCACTTGATGGTTGTTCATTTTGTTGTGGCCTGTAGCTTTGTTGGTGCGTCTGAGGTTTTGTGAGGCACATTTTGGCAAAGTGATTTGGTTTGTTACATTTGCAACACAACTGTCCTTTTGCAGGGCACGAATTCCCATTATGTGGCCATGTTAATCCATACTGTCGACACGTTTTGGAGTTCGATTGTGTTGGCTGTCTGGACAGTCTTTTGCTTACCAACTTGGTTTGCTGCTTTTGAGAAATTTGGTTAATTTCTTCTCACGGAAGTTTCCTTTCCATTCCACTGGCTTGTATTTAGCTCGCTTCTAAACTTCGAGCTTTCGCCATCAGCTTATCCAGTGTAAGTGCGTCTTCTCTTATAGCATATCGCCTTAATCGCTTTGATGAAAAGTTTTGAATAACGGCTCATTTCATTTCTTTGGATACATCGTGAAACTCACAGGTTGCTGCTAATTTTCTTAACCTCGTAACGAATTGGTCAACGGTTTCACCTGGCTGTTGCACTACCTGACGAAATTGAAATATTTGGTATTCAAATTTTTCTTGGGAGAAAAATATGCATCCAGCTTTGCTTGTGCTGTGTCATAATCTTCACCAGTTTCGGGAAGCGTTTCGAAGATTTCTTGTGTAGCTTCGCCAGCTTGGTATAATAACAGCGCTCTCTTTTGTTTGTCGATTGTAATGTTTAGAACCATTAGATACGTTTGAAAACACTTTGTCCATGTTTTCCATCGTTGACTCAAGGAGCTAGGGTCACTCAGTGGATCAAATGGCGGTAACGGAGAAAGATCAATCTTAGACATCATCACTGTAAAAATATGACAGTTTTAATCCGTGTTGCCATTGTAATGATGAATTATTACTGAAGACACCAGGATCAACACAGATACTAACCGTGGCACACGGTTACGCCATTTTATTTTGTCTCGTAATTGAACTCTAAAATGTAATTACAATTACACAAATCAAATATAATCAATACAACATTACAACCACTTATACCAGTAGTACCAGCAGTATCAGTAGTACCAGCAGTAGCTACATACTACCAGTATTTTATACCATAGTATTTATGGAATTAATAAGTATTTCTTATATTTTGTGACTTTTATATCCAGAAATAGCCTAATTTTAACTAGTGACCTTGTATTATATGTTGTTGAACTATATTTGTAAGTTTCTAATCACAAGAATTTTAAACCAGGTCAGCATGTGCCGGGTTTATTGAAATTGCTTTTGTCCGGGAAGTCGGTATGCGTGTACGTGTGCGTCCGCACCCCAGGCTATTAAAAATCGGTCACGTGAAATGAAGCCTGAATAACCAATCAAACAAACCTATTGCTTTTCTGTTCCTTTATATGACACTTGTTATCGATATTACTGATGGGTGTGGCTTGAGTAACAAAGTGCATCGTGAGTTACGGTACAGCTCAATTTAAAGTTTACACACACGTGCAGGCACACACTTGTGCTTGCACTTTTAACGTGTGTAAAACTTCAAAAACTGGCGTGTACTCGCACTGTTGCACGCAATTTTGGCATGCGCACGCTAGCCAGTGAACACACGCGACATACGAGAAATGCACGTCACGAGCTCGCACTTGGTTTGCCACACTGCACGTGTGGTGTAACTACAGGTACAGTAGCTGTAAGCAATGAAATGCAACTGTTTTGCAGTTGATCGGCTTCTTTATCTGTTGTAATGAGTATCGCTTGAAAGTCCTAATGAAGGGACGTGTTCATACCGAATATGCAAGGATATCTTCATGTCATGAGTGGACAAGGTCGAGTATTGTACAGCACAAAAACTATCTGCAACTTTTAAAAGTAACTAAACTGTATATATAGTGATAGCTACTAATGTGTTCACGTTGTCAGTTAGCTATATACAACACGTTTAGGATATCGGCATTAATTTGTCACATTGGAATTTATCCGAGAATTACCGATGATAATCGGTAAAAAACACACCCCCAAATATAATCTATAGGCTTTAGTTTTACAGTAAGAAATTGTTTAGCAGCTCCTTAGGTCAAGAACATGTTCATAGAGTTTATACCATTATGCTCGGCTTACAATTCGTATAAACGCCAAGGTGCACACAAACCAGATCTGGCGTGTACGTACCTGACATGCATGCGTGCTTCTGCCACACGTCTAGTGTATACACGAGTACTCTGTAGGAGAGTTTCTACGTAATTGATCTTGCCAGCGCACGCATGCCTGCACGCGTGCGAAATGAAAAACGTGTGTGTGTGTGTGTGTGTGTGTGTGTGTGTGTGTGTGTGTGTGTGTGTGTGTGTGTGTGTGTGTGTGTGTGTGTGTGTGTGTGTGTGTGTGTGTGTGTGTGTGTGTGTGTGTGTGTGTGTGTGTGTGTGTGTGTGTGTGTGTGTGTGTGTGTGTGTGTGTGTGTGTGTGTGTGTGTGTGTGTGTGTGTGTGTGTGTGTGTGTGTGTGTGTGTGTGTGTGTGTGTGTGTGTGTGTGTGTGTGTGTGTGTGTGTGTGTGTGTGTGTGTGTGTGTGTGTGTGTGTGTGTGTGTGTGTGTGTGTGTGTGTGTGTGTGTGTGTGTGTGTGTTTAGAGTAAATGTGTACATGTGTGTATAGCTAAATTAATTTATCACCATTACAGAGGTTGCAACAAGAATGGACAAGTTGGATCTGTCTGTAACACTAAATGAGATTAAACAGTCCGAGAAAGCAAAAAGTATGTAAGGAAAGGATAATAATGTACGTACGTACATAACTACAATGTATGGTAATCTACCTGAATGCTTTACTAGAATATTTTATAAAATATTATATAGTTTTATCGGTTAATAGAATATTTTATAGTTTTATGGGCACGTTTTCTGACATAAGCAAAGAGGAATGATGATCAGCATGAACAAAATGAGTTCATGCAGATTGTGAAAACTTGTTTAGGCCCAGCAAAGATCATGTGCAAACTTACGTATATACGCTATTATGGGACATGAAGCAAACTACTTATAAAATGGTTTGGACGAAAAGTTACACTAAATATGTATCAACAAGTATGGTGTATTACGGTACTAATTTAATGCAATGTGGCAAACGCTCGTGAGAGCCATCACTCATGAGTGCGAGTGCAATTACTAGCGGGTGCCAGTGAAAACACTCACAAGTGAAATAGTGCAGGAATCAGTTTATAAGCCGTGTAATAGCTTCAATTTATTCCAGTAGTAAGTCAAAGTGTATTAGTATAAAGTAATAGTTGTAAGTGGGCATAATATCAACTTATTATCAAGCACACAAAGCTTGTATTGAAGTAGCAAGTTAAAGTACTCCGGTTTTTAAATGCTCACAAGCGTACTACTTACGAGTGCAACGTTGTATTAAATTGGTATACAGATTTTATGCAAGCCATAGTTTATTCAGGAGAAATCTGGAAAACCAAATGAAACAATCTAAATAACAATAGCATGTTACATATCTTTACTGTACCAAATCACTTGTGAAATAAAAATGGTGTTTAGGTTTTTAGTATGAAGGAATTATGGGCGATTCTTCTGGATTAATTCCAACGGAGAAGTTTTTAAACCAATAGCGCGGCAACAGAAGCATCTGGTTTTTGAAAATGCTTTTGCCCATGAGGTGTGTGTGTGTGTGTCTGTTCGCCCTCGAGGCTATAGGTACCCACATAACTATTCATGTGAAAAGACCTTTGTAACTAATTAAACTACTTTTCAGTTTCTTCATATGACACTTGCCATTGATATATTTGGTGGGTGTGGTCTTACTAATAAAGTGCATCATGAATTACTGCCAAAGAAGACTAAGATAATGTATTAGCTGATCATTTCTAAGTAAGGGCATTTTTACCAGTTGTACAATACTAACAAGACAAAGTATTTCAGTTACAAAAGTGGACATACTGTAACTACAAGGTGATTAGCTAAGCTTTTAACACTAAAGGTTTAACTTACACATTACCTGTTAAAACATCGTCATTAAAATAGGATGGAATTAGCTTAATGGAATGTACGTTCGTATGTACCAAATCCTATGTAGTGACAGAATATTTGTATAGAAGAAGTTTAATGGTAGCATGCATTGAGGGCCACTATAGTGGCTCATGTGGGTACGTATATGACTTAAGGGTAGAAATGCATTTGATGGTATGAGTGAATGAATCATATAATACGTATGATGTAACACAGTTAAAAAATTTATGTGCCCCTTTGTTTGGTGTTTACAATGTTCAGTCACAAATACATATACGGTACACTTCATAGAAAAGTTTACGTTTCGTGATCACGGTACGACTATGATTACAAGTTACTACGAAAAATACTACGGCGTGATTACGATTACAAGTTACTACGGAAACGTACTACGGCGTAATTACGATATGATACGTACTTAGCTTATTGTATCAGGAAATGTTAGGACTCAGCCGAAGGAATCCTCAAGGGAATCTACCAAAATTCATCCCATTATTAACCGCAGAATGTTGCTAAACATCTACGCAAGCCAAACAAAACACTTTAAATGGTAACAAAACAGCGTTTATACACTATTAATAATCATTTTATATCTTTTCTGTATGCAGCGATTATTCACAAACCTGTTTCCTTCCAGTTTCAAAATGCGTATACACGCGCACAATTAACAAACGATGCCAATCAACAATACAACCAAGTTTCAAGCCTGTTTTCTTTGTATTGCATTTCTACAACACTAAACAAACCTAAGTATCGCTATAACTTTTCTCCAGAGACAACTATTTTTACCTGACACAAACAATACTCCGTGAACGGAACCCAGGTATGTTATTAAACGGCCCAATAGTGGCGTGACCTTTCTATAATAAGCGCACCGGCTACTGAAATGTACATGAAACTTGTTAGCAAGTCCATTGGGTAAGTTATACCATCGATATGGCGTCAACAGGGGTTTAAGAATTAATAAGTACGCGTAATTACTAGTAAGTATGCGTACTTAATTACGAAAGTAAGGTACGGTACGTAGTAAAGTACGTTCTGTACTACGGTACAATTACTCGTACTACGGATCGTACTACGGTATGAAACGTAAACTTTTCTATGAAGTGTACCGTAGTTGACTGCATGGTTGAAATCGGGTGGGTCAATCTGCTTATCTGGATCAAATGGGTCACTTTTTCTCTAAGTCGTTAGGTTGCCAGGTCAAGCTCAAAAAACTAGTTTGACCCAGGGTAGTAATACTCTCTCTAATATAGCAGTCAGAAATTATACTAATGACTGTTCTATTAGAAAATATTGATAGATTTACGTATTGATGTTAATATAAACTATAGTGTCTATAATTTAGAATTACAGTACTTCAGCTACGTATGTTGTTCTGTTTTTAAAGAATTCTACCTTGCAATTCTGGGCATGATCTTATGGCTGTTCCCTTATTTGGGTAGTCTACATATGTAACTCTATCTATAGCCTTATATGTAAAACATCCTACCTAGTATAAAACCTCTAGTGCTATGCATATGTAACTTTCAGATAATACATGCAAACGTATTTGCTATATGATTAAGAAGCTGTTGTAGTTTTGTGTAAAACTGTTGTGAGACATGATTTGAGATGGTTTTATAGAATCCATGATTGTTTCATACCAATTACTACTATAGTTATGTCATACGTACGTACATAATTACATAATAATAAACCATCTTTTAACTTCATTATAATTTTTTGCAGAAAAGAAGCCAACTGAATTATACTTACATAGACTTTTTGTTAAACAATATGCTACAAGATGGAGAGATATTGGATTAGCATTAGGATTGAGTACTGTGGAACTTGATATTATACAAATTAATCATTTTAATATAGTGGAAGATCGTTGTAAGGCTGTGTTGATGAGATGGCTAGATAAGGATACCAAAGCTACTTGGGAAAAACTTTTTAATGTTATTGATACTCATTACCCTACTACTAACCCAGGTTACAGTTCGCATTTCCTAATATAAGCAATTGCATATCTATGTATTATGTGAATGTATGAATGCACATACGTACATATAGGTGTGTACGTATGTAACTATCATTAAGTACGGTAGTACTTAATAATAGGGATTGCTATGAAAAACTATGGCTTCCGGAATTTTTTGCACTTTTAAAAACAACCTTACAACAGGCTTTAGTCGAAAAAACCTACCTGGATGCATTGGTACTGCTGTACTTAGGCTGTATCTTTGTTAAACGAAGCGAAAAGTCTAATATTTCGATCCACAGCAAATTTTAAAAATTTCAAAATTTACCTGTATTTCGTCTGCCGGCCAGCCAGCCAGCCAGCCTGCCGTAAGACCCGGTTCCGCTAGGTGTATGGCTCCAGATTTTTCACACAACAAAGGTAATCACATCGGATTTACGAAAATGTTGTTCCGATTAAGGTTTGTCCACTGCGCCATAGCTTGTCCTTTGTTCTATCTTCTTCCTCAACCGAAGGATGACGAAATTTTACAAAGGTGTCAACATTCCACGCAAGGTATTAAAATGTAACAATAAACACCTTGCTGGGATAGGTGCATGCTTACTGATACAATCCGTAACGCGTAAAGGAAGAAGAATTCAGTCTTTCCCTATAGCCTTCTATTTTGTCTTCCATAGCCAGACCAATCTGTTTACACGCAGCTGCTTACCCCGGCTGCTTATCGATCTTCTGATTGTAAGCGCCAGATGTTAATTATAACATTAAGCGCTTATAATCGGACACCATTCGACCTAGTAGCTGCGTATTGAATTTAACATGGTCTGGCTACGAGTAGAAAATATAGTCCTTCCTTCACAGTACAAGTCATTTTACCATATATAGCTAGATAGCTATTTGGTATCGTGATGAAATGAGTCTGTTGTTTTAAAGGTGGGCGTGGCACATACGTAGCGAGCCATTGTAAACTACGTATGTAGATATCAAATTTCCAGTCTTGAGTGCCTGTTATAAAAAGTAAACAAACTAGATTTTATAAAGAAATTTGAATTTAAAAAGGGCATGCAGTAGGGATCGTAATAAATCATAAAAAGTAAGGAAACAAGTAGTTAATCACTCATCACCCAGCATATTGCATGTGTTTACTCAAGTATACAATTGCAGCTGGGTAGGCGTTCATACATGCACAAATGAAACACATTCTCTAGCACTTCTACAAGATTTTATCCCTACTTTGGCAGCCAGCTGGCATTACATCATGCAGCCAAAGCAGGGATTAAATCTTGTAGAAGTGCTAGAGAATGTGTTTCATTTGTGCATGTATGAACACCTACCCAGCTGCAATTGTATACTTGAGTAAATACATGCAATATGCTGGGTGGTGAGTGATTAAAGGTAGACTGCAATGGCAAATCACATGTGCTTTTTATTAGTTAGATGTGTTTATTTAATCATGCAATGCACAAAACCGCATTTTTTTATAATCAAATTATGGTGTATTATTGAGATATGAAGCTGCAAAGTTACAAAACGTCACTTCCGTAAGTATACGTGACGTCATATCGGGATCCGGAAAAAGTTTTACTATACTTATGTATTGGAAGAAGGCACTAAAACTCACCTTGTTTTGGGCAGAGAGATACAAGAAAGCCCGATTTTTTAGTGTTACAATTCTCTCCTAGCATGTTAGTGACAAAAAGAACGTATCCTCTGTATCAATACATTGCCAGCCACACGACAACGATGAACAAAGTTGGTGTTGCGAAAGGTGGTGAATATGGGATTTTCAAAACGAAGAGATAGTCTACTTTTAGATGGATTGTTTAATGATTGCAAGTATATGTCCTTATCATGTGTGATAAACAATCTTGCGATGATAAGGAAGACTGGATTCGCTTCCATCACTGTGCCAACATGAACACTAGCATGCGTAGTTGTGCTAATCAAAATGCTAAAGCCGATTGAGGCTGACTAACGCACCATTCTATCCAACAATACACAGCAACTGGAACAACAGACACGCAGTGAACAGAACTCGACAAAACTAGCCATGAGTTGCTTGTTATCGATCCCACTAGTGCATGTCCGCCTTTCACACTTCTCTTTTTAAGAATAAACCTCCGTCACAACAAACTCTATCGATGTCCATACGTGTATATTAATGTCAGAAATACAAAGGTGCTCCAACAAGCTTCTTTGTTAGCCGAGAATCCAAGAGGCGCACGAATCTTCCATACATTTCCATACAAACGCGCGTGTTCTTATTCCCGATGTGACGTTGTCTGATGTCAGAAACCGCAATGTGTTAAAACTCCTGTAGTAGCAAAACCAAGCGGAATATCATCAAATCACACATGCCAATCTTCATTACTAACACTAAGGTAAAGTATAAGCCCAAGTCATTTTTCCATTGCAGACTACCTTTAACTACTTGTTTCCTTACTTTTTATTATTTATTACGATCCCTACTGCCCTTTTTAAATTCAATTTTTTTTATAAAATCTAGTTTGTGACATTTTGTATGTACATACGTATATATGTAACACTTTACGTGTGCAACATTCAAGCTTCGATCTGTGGTGTACAACTGATATATATGGTAGGTACCGCTCGATTTAAACTGAACTAATGCTTGTGTGCACCACTACCGTTACTCTAGAGATTTATTATACTACTTGTGATAGAAATTTAAGTACTCAAATAACTCCTTGCTCGTGAAGAGCATGACTGCACGTTAAGTGCACTTGCATCACTATGCAAACACACGAGAAGGTCATCACGAGTACTCGCTGGATTGTGCACTTGTTTGCTACTCGCGATTACTACTCGCCAGATACTTGCTAGCATAGTGCTCAGCTTATAGTGTACTCGCCAGGCACTCGCAAGCGTACGCATACAAGCCAGCTAGTGTGTAGCTATGTACATAGCTTTAATCACTGATTAAAGCCAAAGAGCCACTTACGTGTCTCAAAACACAATAATAAACAAATTGTTGTAAGGTGAACTCCATAAGCGCAACCAGGCTGTTTATACCACCACTCGGTTCGATGTTATATGAGGAATAAAATGGTGCCCCATTGTTTAGCTAACCGACAAACCTGACCTGCCTTAAACAGACAAAAGCCATTGTTTATTATATATGGTAAATACATACATGTAGAAAAATGGCCATAATTCCTTCATCTTTCATCCTACGAAGCTGTAATAAACTTCATTCGGCTCCTCACGTGCAGGCGATTTGAACAAACTATAGGATCATGTGACATACAAAGAAACAAATGGCGGAGCTCATTATCAATCTATTTGTCGTTCCTTTTACAGGAAAAGAGGGCGCATATCTTCATCGCTTCATAACTGGTGAGCTCTTTGTTTTGTATTGAAAAGATTTTTCTAGCTGAATAGAGAGTAATAAGAGGTTTAGCATAAGCCACCAATTACACAGAAGAAAAAGCAATCCGATTTTGCAATGATGTTAATTCCCGCAAAACAAGTGTATGGCTTCAAAGCAGGCTTCTTGAAGGTTGTTCCCATGTGGATTTACTAACAATGCCATGCACAGCTGCACCTGTGTCTATCTCCATTTCCAGTGGCATTTATGTTTGCTTTGTAGCTCTGGTAAATGCTGTGAAACAGTGTTAATGTGTACAATGTCTGCCACTTCACTGGGGGTAATCTGGTGCATTCCACTTAAGTTTTTCTGTTGTTGAAGCTGTGTT
This sequence comes from Spongia lamella, assembly GCA_963930835.1. Classification (NCBI taxonomy): domain Eukaryota; kingdom Metazoa; phylum Porifera; class Demospongiae; order Dictyoceratida; family Spongiidae; genus Spongia; species Spongia lamella. The sequence continues at coordinate 10,022,590 of OZ005747.1, forward strand.
TGCTCTGATGGCAATTGTGATCTTCTTGTGCCATCTCATTTTTTCATTTCTACAGGCCTTTGCAATATGGCCAGTTTTATTAAACTTGTGCACTTAGCTGTTTTGATTTTACACATAGTAGAATCATGTCCACTCCCAAGTCATCAGGTGCAATGTACAGTGTGGGACTGTTTACCTTGCTTTTTGTAGCTATTGCATTTATTTTGCAGTATTTCTGTTTTCTTGTGGATTGAGCAGCACCCATAGTGCCAGTAGTGCTGAGCGGTATTGGAATTTCATACACGGTACGGTATTCTTGTTGTGATATTGTGGTATAACTAAATTATTGCAGAATGAGCAAATAGTCTTAAAAGATCATTTGTGCAACATTTTCAACTCACAATAAAGTTATACGTAGTTGGTGCTAATTTTACTAGTTCAAATGTACACATGTCCTATTTTTGAGAGAAAATTAAGAAACATGATTAAAGAGGAATATTTTATAATATCTGTGCTCTGTGGTATTATGATATTCATAAAATTAGATGGTAGCAGAAAACAATATTGCGATATAACTACATTATTAGGATATTACTCAGCACTAAGTGCCAGTGATAGAGATTCGCCTCTGTGGTGATTATAAAGTTTCAATTAACCTACATTTGGAATTCAATCAATATCCTTTACCCGCCAAATAGGAACTGATGGAATTTCTTTACTCTATATACTAAACTGATTCAATTTGCCAGTAGTTTTATTGTGCTTTTGTTATTGCTTTTGATGCATATGCGATTGGTCCCTCCATATCATTTTCATATTTATGGTACAATACTGCACCTATACCAACGGGATCACAGGTCAAGCTAACAGTATTATTAGATTAAAGTGTGCAAGTGCTTCTGCTGAAGTTAGAGCTTACTTGATTTTGTTGAAGCTTATGTCATATTCTGCGGACCAGCACAATTCAGCATCTTTCCTACAGTACCGCTCACTTTAAACTTGACGATACACGCGTGCAGCAACTGCACGGCTCAACACGTTTTCAAAAATGCCCGCAACATTTTCCGCGTGCGCGCGACAGACCTATGACGTATTACCATTGGAAATTGCACGCGTGCATGCACGAGACGTTCATTTTGTTGGCGTGTGTAGCTTGAACTGCACGCATGCATGCACAAGACGTTCATTTTGTTGGCGTGTGTAGCTTGAACTGCACTCGTGCCTCGACTCGTGCATATTATGCACGAGTGCAAAGTTCAGTGCACGAAAAGAATACTCATGCATTAATTGTTTGCACGAACTGCACTCGTGCATTTAGACACGTGTATGACTCTCAAGACTTACCATACGCTGTACACAGTAGTAGATGTCGTGTGTTCCATTATTGTCCTTGCCATACACGAGTAGTTTACACCATAGTTACTATATTATGGAAAATTATAGTATCTTCAATTTTGAGTAAATAACAAAAATTTACGGCGAGTTACGGAATTACACTAGTGGACACATACTTTGAGTCATCATTCAGTCGTGTTGCACATCTATCCTGCACTGCTGCGTTGCTGTTAAGATTATGGCATATCCAAGGTTAGCACCCTCTTCCTCGTCTCTAGACTCATCCTCGCCATTTTTAAGAAATGAATTTCCGGTAAGTGTAGTTTTAATATACGGCAAGGGCACGTGATCAGTGGGTTCAATCAGCTGACTGGTCAGTTGTCTGATAATGCTGTCAGGTGCCGTTGTACTGTAGCATTTGTAGTATTGTGACGTGAATCAGCTGCATTTCCTATGCCAATATACTGTACGTGCATGTGTAATGATAAAACGTGCGCACGTAACGAGCATATTAGTTTGGTGCACGTCTAGAGTGCCACGTGTGTTACATAGATGACAAAATGTGCGCACGTAACGGGCATATTAGTTTAGTGCACGTCTAGAGTGCCACACGTGTAGATGGCAAAACGTGTGCACATAGCGGGCATATTTGTGTCGTGCATGTCTAGTGTTCCGCGTGCATTTGTGCGCACGCCAAATTCGCGTGCAGCACTGACGATACACGCCAAATTATTCACTTTTACACACGTTAAACGTGTGCATGCACGCGTGCACACACACGCGTGTGTCAAGTTTAAAGTGAGCGGTACTGTAAGTAATCGATTTAGATAGTGATTTACAATACCTAGTTACAATTTCTGATTGTGTGACGATTTTCAGAACTGCCTCCACTTTTTTCTGAGGTCTGAACATCTTGTGGGTTGTCCAAGATATTCCACACTGTTCTGCATGAATTTAAACTTGGAGTTCTTGATACGTAAGTAAATTGTGCTCTAGTAACTTCTGCAAGATTGCTTCTACAACTAACCATTTACTCTGGATGTATTTTAAAAGGCTTAGCTACAAGTTGTGGTTCCAACCAAATTGAGAAACTAAGGCAATAATGGCAGAGTTACATGATGCACATGCTGGAATGGTGAAGACAAAGTCAGTAGCACGAATGCACATATGGTGGCCAAATATCTCCAATGATATCGAGCAGTGTATCGGACAGTGTGCCAAGTGTCAAGTATTTAAGAATAACCCCACCAAAGCACCACACTATCCATGGGAAACACCAATCTGGGCCCTTAAAGGTAAAATGTGGCTGATAATGGTTCATGCGTTATCAAAGTGGCCTGAAATGACAACAACAATTGGTGAAAATGCTGTAGATGTTTTACGTTCATTCTTTGCAAGATATGACCTGCCTAAATCTATTGTAACATATAATGTAACTTAATTTACTTCGTCAGTATTTGAGTCTTTCTGCACAAATAGTGGAATCATCCACAAACAATCTGCTCCGTACCCAGTCAACAGGCATGAGAACAGGAACAGGAGATATCCAGATCATTTTATGCAGATTCCTGATGCATTATCGATCCTCACCTCAAGTACAGTACCGCTCACTTTAAACTTGACGACACACGCATGCAGCAACTGCACGGCTCGACACGTTTTCAAAAATGCCCGCAACATTTTCCGCGTGCGCACGACAAACCTGTAACGTATTACCATTGGAAATTGCACGCGTGCATGCACGAGACGTTCGTTTTGTTGGCGTGTGTAGCTTGAACTGCACGCGTGCATGCACGAGACGTTCATTTTGTTGGCGTGTGTGGCTTGAACTGCACGCATGCACGCACGAGATGTTCATTTTGTTGGCGTGTGTAGCTTGAACTGCACGCGTGCCTTGACGCGTGCATATTATGCACGAGTGCAAAGTTCAGTGCACGAAAAGAACACTCATGCATTAACTGTTTGCACGAACTGCACTCGTGCATTTAGACACGTGTATGACTCTCAAGACTTACGTACAATACGCTGTACACAGTAGTAGATTTCGCGTGTTCCATTATTGTCCTTGCCATATATGAGTAGTTCACACCATAGTTACTACATTATGGAAAATTATAGTATCTTCAATTTTAAGTAAATAACAAAAATTTACAACGAGTTACAGATTTACACAAGTGGACACATGTATTCTAATACTTTGAGTCGCCATTCAGTCGTGTTGCACATCTATCCTGCACTGCTGTGTTGCTGTTAAGATTATGGTATATCCAAGGTTAGCACCCTCTTCCTCGTCTCTAGACTCATCCTCGCCATTTTTAAGAACTGAATTTCCGGTAAGTAGTTTTAATATATGGCAAGGGCACGTGATCAGTGGGTTCAATCGGCTGACTGGTCAGTTGTCTGATAATGCTGTCGGGTGCCGTTGTACTGTAGGATTTGTCGTATTGTAATGTGAACCAGCTGCATTTCCTATGCCAATATACTGTATGTGCATATGTAATGATAAAACGTGCGCACGTAACGAGCATATTAGCTTGGTGCACGTCTAGAGTGCCACGCGTGTTAGATGGCAAAACGTGCGCACGTAACGGGCATATTAGTTTAGTGCACGTCTAGAGTGCCACGCGTGTTAGATGGCAAAACGTGTGCACGTAGCGGGCATATTTGTGTCATGCATGTCTAGTGTTCCGCGTGCGTTTGTGCGCATGCCAAATTCGCGTGCAGCACTGACGATACACGCCAAATTATTCACTTTTACACATGTTAAATGTGTGCATGCATGCGTGCACACACACGCGTGTGTCAAGTTTAAAGTGAGCGGTACTGTAAATACTGATAAAACACCAGCAGAAGTGATGTTTAACAGAAACATTTGTACTAAGCTTATCCTTTACCAGACAGCTGTAGAGATAAGGGAGATGTGAAAGATGACAAAACAAGATTAGGTGATTTAGTTTGGTCACGGAGCTATCTGAATGGCTTCCAGGGAAACTAACAAAGAAATATGGACCTAGGAACTATCGAGTAATAATTGGAGACCAAACACACAAACGTCATGTTGACCAGTTGAGGAACAAGCACAATGAAGGAGAAATAATAGTGAATGACTTTGATTCATATCCATCTTCTACCATTCCTGATTAAAATACAGAAAGTGCTACGTAGATACCCTCGCAGAGGCAGAAGACCTCCATACTTATTGACTAGTAGGGAGGAATGTAGTGTAATGTAATCTATGTATTGTACAGTTCGATTTAAACTTTAAAAATACTCATGTGCACCATTGCACGTGTAGTAAACATTTGTGGCATGTTTACGAGTGCATGAGAAATTGTTGATATCTCAACTGCTCACTTAGAGTGGAAAAACTCATCATGAGTCTAAATAAGCACGGTACAGCTCAATTTAAACTTTACACACGCATGTAAAACTTCAAAAACTGGCGTGTGTATGCAATTTTGGCATGCGCACATGGGCCAGTGAACACACGCGACACACGAGAAATGCACGTCGCAAGCTCGCACTTGGTTTGCCACACTGCACACTCCATCAGAGTCGAGTGAAAACATTGTGGTATAATTTGTTCAGACCAAAACATACATAATGGTTACAATTATGTTTTCAGTCTGATGAGCGGTACAGTAGCTGTAGGCAATGAACTGCAACTGTTATGCAGCTGATTGGCTTTTTTATCTGTTGTAACTAGTATCGCTCGAAAGTCCTAATGAAGGAGCGTGTTCATACCGAATATGCTAGGATATCTTCATGTCATGAGTGGACAAGATCGAGTATTGTACAGCGCAAAAGCTATCTGCAACTTTGAAAAGTAACTAAACGATATATAGCGATAGCTACTAATGTGTTCACGTTGTCAGTTAGCTATATACAACACATTTAGGATATCGGCATTAATTGTCACATTAGAATTTATCTGAGAATTACTGATGATAATGGGTAAAAGACACACCCCCAAATATAATCTATAGGCTTTAGCTTTACAGTAAGAAATTGTTTAGTGGGGTTTTTGTGTCTTGTGTCTCGATGAGAATCACGCCTTAGGTCAAGAACATGTTCATAGAGTTTATACTGTTATGCTCGACTTACAATTCGTATACACACCAAGGTGCACGCAAACCAGATTTGGCGTGTACGTACCTGACATAAACGCGTGCTTCTGCCACACGTCTAGTGGGTACACGAGTACTCTGTACAAGAGCTTCTACATCATCGATCTTGCGAGCGCACGCATGCCTGCATGCGTGTGAAATGAAAAATGTGTCATGTTGAGTACATGCCACACGCATGCCTTGTCAAGTTTAAATTGAGCTGTACTGTAGTAACTTCAGTGCACTTGACACGTGGCGTCGACTCGAGTATAGTACAGATGCATGTAAGCAAGCAGCAATGTACGTAGGTACCTTGTAACTGGCTGAGAAGAGTTACCTGCAAGTCCAACTTTGTTAAGATAAGGTACTATGCGCACTTCCATTACCTCTAATAAAGTACAAAATGTATATCGTGTGTGCACGTTATTGTAATAATTTTATGTGAGAGATTTTGTGACTAATACATGTGTTTGTCAGCAGGCACATTTAACTATGTGACTGACACGAAGACTGATAGGTCGATTGGAATAAAGGTAACAATGTTTTTAAACCAGGTGCGCGCCTGGTTTCTTGAAATTGTTTTCGTGCGGACGTCGGTATGTGTGCATGTGTGTGTGTGTGTGTGTGTGTGTGTGTGTGTGTGTGTGTGTGTGTGTGTGTGTGTGTGTGTGTGTGTGTGTGTGTGTGTGTGTGTGTCCACCCCCAGACTATTAAAAACCATTCACGTGAAATGAAACCTGAGTAACCAATCAAACAAGTCCTACTGCTTTTCAGTTTCTTTATATGGCACTTGCTATTGATATTATTGATGGACGTGGCCTTAGTAACAAAGCTCGTCATTAGTTACTGCCGAGGAAGAGGAAGGTTATGCTGTATTAGCCATTTTTTTCACAGTAAATGTCATTAAACCAGCTGTACATCACTAACAAGACGGAGCGCTTCTATTTTAAAAGTGGGCGTGCCGTGTGGGTTGTGAAGCTTATAAAAGAAGACTGGCCTATAGTGTTACAGTAAGTGGACAAACTCTTCATTGTATATGGGTAGTTGGATTTACCGCCATTTTAGATAGTTTTTACCTGCATCACAAATGCCTCCATATAGGGGAGGAGGGTGGGGTTGTGGCGGGTGGGTTACAGCCTTTCAAAATTTTCCATGAAGCTGAAACACAGCTAAATAGCCTTACCTGAGGCCGCTTTAGGCTTCAAATGCCCCAAAGTGTTGCCAAATCGATGACTAAGACAATTATCCAGTCGTCTGATGTGGTTTCCAGCTGGGTGGCTACTTTTGAAGTCCCACCACAGCCATTTAAAGACCACCAGAGCACTCGTGGATGTCTGACAGGCCCCAGTAACAAGCCTTAGGAAAAGCAGACCAGAGGAGTTTAGGCACAAGTGAATGCATGAACTGTTAGTTAATTGGCATAGCTATTGCTTAGTGCTGAAAAGTATGTCTGGTTAATGTGTGCGTCAAAGCCGGCTTTTGTCAAATCCGGTCACATTTGAAGTTGTGATTGTTACGTACATTGTAAATTGAATATCACGTCAATACATTATTCTGCATATTCTACTTTTAATTGATAACTTAAGCTACATACGTATGGCAATATAATAGTTTTGTGTACTACAGTAACTCAGGGCTTCATTTAAGGGGGGGGCGGGGGTTCACTCGCCCCTCCTTGACAAACTCCCACCCCCCTTAAATTTTAAGCAGAAGTTTAAATTAAAGTCTCACTCATGATGTCATCACTTAACACCAGTCAAGTGACTGATCAGCATAATCTATAGAGTGATCATTATTTCCTATGGTGCATTTTGGCAGGTACAGTAGTGGAGAACTGTACCTGAGAATGCATCAGAAAACAGTGAGATTACTTCTGATCATTCTCAGGTATCTGAGAATGCACCAGAAGCAATCTGAGAGAGTCTAAAATACAAAAATTTCCTGGGAGGGCATTCCCCAGACCCTCCTAGATGCCATGTGCTTACACACACGGATCTTTACACCATCACCCCCCTTACTCTCATAAAACATTATTTTGCCTGTCCCCCTTTAGTCATAAAGGCCTGCTACTTATTGTAGTTTTGTGCAATACACATTGTAATTTGATTTATAGTTTTGTATAGTATGATTTGTAGTTAATATAATTCGTAGTTTTATTCACTACGTATATTCATTTATAGGTTAGGCATAGATCACAGCACCGATAGTGTGTGCATCTACTTAGGCCCATTACCGGATGTACATACAACAGTTACTACTATTTAGAGGATATTCTGAATGCAGGCGTTTTTCATACGTACATAATATATTGTACATTAAATAGCATTATAATACCTCTGCATCGTATCACTGCCAACTGGCCTGCTCTACATTTATTTGCGCAAGTGCTTAAGTATTGGTGCACGACTAGCATGGCACTTATGGTAGTGAGCAAAAAAGGTTAAAGTTTTGTAATCGCAATTACGCTGTAATCGTAGTACTGATGCGTAATATTACTGTAATCACTATTTGTAAACTTTGCGTAATTACACCATACTTACGTTGGCATAACTACGTGGAATCTACGTTTCGTAGCTGCAAGTGCGCAGTATAAATCAGGCTTGTGACACGCACACAGCAACACAATGCTAAGTGTGGCATCGCAATTTGTCTACGCGTGCCGTAAACAACACACCCATTTATAGCAGGCTACAAACAAAAGGTGTATTCATTTGTTGCAATAGTTGTAGAAGATACTCCTAACGACCAGAGGTGCTTTAATCTTTATAATCTATCCTTGCCTTTGCTGAAATGGTTATCGATAAATGGCTAACTAACGAGCGTTAGTATATACAGGTATTAACCTAATCTCGTGCGCCAGGAGTCGGGCACACGAGACTAATATATCCCAATAATACAAACCATTGTACTTTGGTTTACATTCATATATAAGGCTATGTGAGCTTATGTTACCTTTTCATTTCAGGTTGCGTGCTGGCCGTCTTGATCGATATGGATAAAATCACTACCACAATATGAGGGTTTATTAATGCCATTTGGAATATTTTTAAAATAATAATAATATGAAGTTGTGTAGTTTTCTGTAGGTATGGGCTAAGTAACACACCTTGGACACGAAGGCACGAGCTAGTTTGGCAAAATCATTTCGAGTCAGTGGCACATGACGTTACAGAATACCGGTTTACCCAGTATACTTACCGGTCAAGTGTCACATGGGCGTTTATCCAGCGGTACACGTAAATTGTGAACTTGGCTCAGTACCTTATATTAGTAGTGTTGTCACTTCAGGAAGGAAGCTGATTTTAGTAAGTACGAGTATTTATAGACTTTCTTATAACTAAACAGCTGCACGGCCGGCTTGCTACTTTGAATTCAGAAAGCTTCTACCGCATATGGTGTAGTCGAGGGTGTGGTACATCCCACTGAGTCCTACAGGAATAAAAGCATTTTCAGTGAAGTGAAGTACGTAACTATAAACAACTACGTAGATAGCTAGCTATAATTAGTTTACAGTTAATGCACTACACGTGCGGAACAACTTAGTCGGTACACAAACTGATGCATGTGTGGACTGTGTGATAGCTTCGTATGCCATCAAGATATCCACACGTGTGTAGTTACTGCGTGCAGCCATGCACCCATATAGCTACGTACTAGACTTAGGGCCGTCACACACGTAGACTGCTGCATGCGTAGCTACTTGTGACAAGCAAAGTCTCGTTCAAAGAGTACTATTACGTAGCTATTGCGAATTGTTCATGTACGCATATAATTTAACACGCAATTCCATCACGTTGTTCCTAAGTTATACAAACAAGTTTGCTTATCTATACGAAAAATAGCTATAGCTACAATACTGTACGTGGGCCGTAATACGGAAGTACGCATGTGTAATATTTTTGTAATTATGATTTGTAATTTTACTGTATAATCTTCATTAGTATATGTAATAGGATGGGGTGCTGTAGTATTTGGAATTAACTGCGCGAGTAATGCAGGCAAAAAATTGTAATAGTGCGAGGCGAAGCCGAGCACTATTACAGTTTTCTACCTGCATTACGAGTGCAATTAATCCAAATACTACAGCAACCCATACTGTTACAAATTAATCTAACATGTTTTAGTGTAACTTGGTGTGCTAGTGAAGAGGTGTGGTGATTTAACACATGTCACTGAAACAAAATATTACAAGCGTTGGCAACAGTGTACTGGTGTAGTATCCATGTGTAGTGGCTGTGTCTTTGAAATGCCGTTGCCTGATAGTATCGCTAATAACTGATATCCCAGAACTTGCTGGCGAGCTTGTTGGAATGTTTTTGTCGGCTGCCCATTAATTAGTGAAACAAGAAGAAAAGCGGTTAGTACAGACCTGTTGAGCAGTTGAGAAATTAAAAGGAAGCTGAAAGTGAATTTAGTAATTGTAATTATTGTATACCAGTGACAACAATTTGTAATTGTAATGTCAACAAATTAGCCAATTAGAGGCATATTACAGTTTTTGTTTGAGCAAGGTATCAAAAAAGTGTAATAGCGTTTCTATTGGCTATTTACTGTAGTATTACAAAATAATACATACGAGCTGTATCGGGTGTTTTCTATGTAAACTGTAATACATGTTAGTAATTACGACTGTAACTACGATTATAAAACTTTAACCTTTTTTGCTCACTACCATATAATTATATAGCCCATAATATTTTCTGTGACACTAATCTGTTTATGCTTACATCGGTAATTACCAATAGTGAGGATGGTTATTCATCAAGTGATAGTCTGTTCGCGTTCACCTTGAATAACTTCCGTTGTGTTCATCCTATGATTACAAATTTTATATTGTCGTGAAGCCCTTCAAATACCAGAAACATTAATAAAAGAAGCGCTCTGATAGGCTATAAAACAAGGGAGATACGGTACAGCTCAATTTAAACTTGAAGCACGCGTGCGGGTGACACGCGTGTGTTTCGTAGCTCCTCTCGAGTATTTTTCAAAATCGTGCGTGTCTGTAGACAACTGCACGAAAATTTCGCGTGCCATACACGCACGTGTGACGTCGCCATACATGCACGCGTGCGGGTGACACGCGTGTGTTTCGTAGCTCCTCTCGAGTATTTTTCAAAATCGTGCGTGTCTGTAGACAACTGCACGGGAATTTCGCGTGCCATGCACGCACCTGTGACATCGCCCTACATGCTCGCGTACGTACGTACGTGCATGCAAGCACATCTACGTTAGGAAATTTCGATCGCTACGAGTAACTCCGTTCAGTGTGTAAAAACACTCTCACCTTTATTCCAGTCCACCTCTGTGTTTTTGTCCGTCATTATTCAAAGAGAAAGACGCCCCGATTCAAAAGATAGCGACTTCAAGTGCCACGTGTTACTGCGCAGTTAATTAGAACCACCTTCGCACGTGATACGTACTGATGTAGAAAGGCGCGCGAAGTGTCCCTGTTGGTGCAGCTTCAGTTCAGCCAGTTACAAAATACGTAGCTACGTCCATACGGTATTTTATAGTAATATATTTGTTATCCCTAGTCGACTGACAGGTTCACTCACGTTACGAGCTAAGTGCACGCCCGGAGATGCGGCACGCGTCTCGGTGAGCGATGCGTGTCGAGTGCACTATAGACAGACTCGTAACGAGTGCACTATAGACGGACTCGTAACGAGTGCACTATGGACTGACTCGTAACGAGTGTTATTACTCTCTACGGGCAGTTAATGCGTCATCAATCTCCAGTGCGCTCGCGAGCACGTAGCGAATATTTCTATGCTCGTGCAGTGCGCGTGCAATTGCACACGCGTGTGTTCTTAAAGTTTAAATCGAGCTGTACCGTATGGCCTGACAATTTTTACCATACATTTCCTATGGACAATATTCCTTTGTAGTTCATGTACTGACAAATTGTAGGCAGCTGCTACTGTACATTTCCAATGACAAAAATCATTTGTACAAGTTTGTCACTTCAAAGACATTTCGTGAACAGGAACATAGTATAGTGGAGGTTAATTGCATGTTACTGTAATTTATACATCAATGTACTTTGTAAATAAATCTGTGTCATTTTATCGGATATGGCGTAAGTGTATGTGCTCTACAGCTACATTAAATTATATAAGAAGGTCTATGCTGGTACGACCAGATATCTTTTCTTTGGCATTCCTTTTAGCCGCTACAGACCTATATGAAATAAGTCATGCAGATTATTGTACATTGCACGACCATAGATTATAGAGGCGCGTAGCTACGCGCCTCTGTATTCTATGGCACAACTTGCATAATTTTATGTAGTACAATTTGTAGTTTTGTCTGGAATTTTGTGTAGTACGATTCATAGTTTGTGTAGTATGATCTATAATTTTGTGCAGTAGCTACAATCTGTAATTTTGTGTAGTTACTGTACCATTTGTATTTTTGCGTAGTAGAAATAGAGAACTTGTAGAGCGCTACAAGTTCATTGCTCATTTTTCCTGAATTTCTTCCTGATAGTTTAATAGCTACTCTGATTTCGGTCATATTTGTATTTTTGATTTGTTGATCTGTATTACCAGGTGCACACCAGCCATGTGGCTGGTTTCTTGAAATCGTTTTCGTGAAAACTTCAGTATGTGTGTGTGTGTGTGTGTCCGCTCCCCAAAACTTTTCACATAAAATGAAGCCTAAATAACCAATCAAATAAGTCCTACTGCTTTTCTATGACACTTGCTATCGATATTACTGATGGGCGGGGCCTTAGTAATAAAGCGCGTCGTGAGTTACTGCCGAATAAGAATAACGTAATGCAGTGTTAGCCGTTCATTCCATAGTAAAAGCCATTTGAACAGCTGTACATTACTAACAAGACGGAGCGTTTCAGTTTTGAAAATTGGGTGTGCTGTGCAGGTTGTGGAGCTTATAATACAAGACTAGCCTATAGTGCTCACATGACTTACTTGTGACGTCATTAATTACTATTACAATACACTGAATAGCAGTTAATTAACAGTGGTATAACTTACATATCGCCTGGTTTTTAGATGGTAGAACATCAAGTTGTTTTGCTTTGGCGTTCCTTTTAGCGCTAAAGACCTATATAAATAAGTCATACAGATTATTGTACATGGATTATAAAGGCGTGTAGCTACGCACCTCTATAATCTATGGCACGACTTGCTTAATTTTGTGTAGTACGATTCGCAGTTTTGTGTATTATGATCTGTAATTTTGTGTAGTAGCTACAATCTGTAGTTTTGTGTGGTTACTGTACCATTTGTATTTTTGTGAAGTACTACGTGCGTAATATGCATTGTAGTTTAATTACAAAGTACTATAGTATTTTTGTAGTACAATTACAAAATGTTCTCTCCTTTTGACTCCTACCGTAGTTGTCTCTTCATAATTATAAAGTATAATTATAATGGTTTCATATATAAATAGATGTGTAGATTTCAGTCAGCAGTTTTTCATAAATGCCTGCTATTAAGTACTAGCTATTGAACTTACTTATACAATTTATTAAATCACTTTTTGTTAACAGAATTATCACAATGTCGTTTACATATTGAAGAAATCTACAAAACTACCAGATTTAACATTCAAAAGAATATATGGCGGCTACTACATCCTAAACATTTTGTAAATGTGCTATTAATACGTCATTCAGAACAAAGAAGAGAAAAAGATATTTTGTATGTAGATACCATGATGAAGCATGGCCTTGCTTTAAATGAAAGTGGTTTATTGACAAATACAAATAGTGATGATACTTTATTAGGAGAGTATTTAACAGCCTTCGCAAAACCTAAAGAATCCTTCAAAACCATAAAAACAAATGCAATTTCAGATATTTTTCAACCATATAAAAATAATGATGGCTCTACAACTATTCCCAAATATATTTTAATAGAAGGTGCCCCAGGGATGGGAAAAACTACCTTATGTAAGGAAATAGCTTACCAATGGTCCAAAAATTCCTTACTCAAAGATACTGAGCTGCTATTTTTAATATATTTACGTGATCCTGCTATTAAAAGAATTAATCAATTAAGGGATCTTGTTCACTATCAACATAATTTTGACGAAGAAGACACTGAGTTATCAAAGCAGTGCGCTAAATTTTTTAACAGCAGAAACGGTAATGGCTTAACGATTGTGTTTGATGGTTATGATGAATATAATATTTCTACTGATTCAATTATTACTAAAATACTGGATCGTGAAGTTCTACCACAGTGTAGGATTTTAGTTACATCTCGTCTTACTGCATCCAACTGGCTACACAGGCTAGCAGATGTTAGAGTAGAAGTATTGGGATTTACTGATGATAGTAAAATTCAATATATTAAACAAGAATTACAGGATCATCCTGATAAAATAGATGAATTGCAATCTTACCTTAATACTCATGCAACTATTAAAAGCATATGTTACATGCCAATGATGATGACAATTTTGGTATATATGTTCAAGGAAAAAGGATCCTTGCCAAATAATTCAACTGAATTATATGACAAATTTATTGCACTTACAATGTGTCATCATCTTCAGAAACATAACATCTCAGGAGACGTTTTTGTGACACTACAAGCTTTTCCAATAGAGCACAAATCAATTTTAACCGATTTGGAAAAATTTGCATTTTTAACATTACAAAACAAACAAAAAGTATTCAGCAAAGAGGATATTAAAAATCTTTGTTCAAATTCATTACTTACTAGCTTTAATCTGGACAGCTTTGGTATCATTAATTCTGTAAAGTATTTTTGCATAGATAAAGGTGATAGCCATGTGTTCAGTTTTTTGCATTTATCTATCCACGAATTTTTAGCAGCATACTATCTCAGCTCTATAGATCAATGTGGGCAGTTCAAGGAACTTGAAAACACATTCTTAAATGAAATGTACCAAGAGACTTGGAATATGTTCATTTCTATGAATAAAGATACTTGGTTAAATGTTCAGAATTACTTTATTTACTGTAAAGATACACATCGTGAAAGTTTATCCCACTGGATTGCAGATATCAATTCTGAATCTTTTATTAAACTTTGTGATATTTTAAATTCTAACACAATATCAAAAAAAGTTGTTCAAGTGTTGATTTCTAAAAGTGATCAATGTAGCAATAATGCTACTGATACACACAAAGAACAGATGTACATATCATTGTGTGATCAAAAGAATGTACATCAAACTAAACTAGAGTTGTTTGTGGTTAATGAAGATTTAAACTCAAACTGGTTTATGGTATTTGAACATCTGAATAAAAGATTTTCAATGGTTTTCTACAAAGACCATATTTTAATACTGAGTAAACCATATCAGGAGCAAGTAGTAGATTTTTTAAAATATCAAACCTCATTAACACATATTATATTGATACACTGCCATATTACCAAAAGTATAGTAGATGCAATAAAATTGTCATGCCTTCAACATATTTTACATCTTGAAATTAGCAGATGTAACATTGAGGACAATGCATTGACTACGTTGACCGAATTTTTAAGTAGCATAACTACTCTATTGAGTATTATAGTCGAAGGCAATAAATCGTCTCCAGAATTGATCAAAGTGGTGTCTTCTGTAATAGTTAACAACTGTAATTTAAAATTTCTAAATTTGAACAATAATCACCTTCAATATGAAATACATGAAGTAGCCAAAGAACTACCACTGGCTATCAAGTCAAACAAGCAATTGGAGATGTTTAAATTGGATAATAGTAATTTAGCAAATATGATTCTGAATTCTTTAACTACTATAACAACATTGACAGTGCTTTGTTTAAACAATAATCAAATAACTCAAGAATCTGATGAAGCATTGGCATCTGTAATAATGCGTAACACAGGATTAGAAGAATTGCATCTCAATGGTAACAGTCTTGGTGTAGGAGCTTTGAAAGTTGCAAAAGCTATTCAGCATATCACAACACTTAAGAAACTAGACTTGGGTAATAATAAGATACCACAAGAAGCTTGTGATGAACTAGCACTGGCTATTAAATCAAACAAACACTTGAAAATTTTAGGGTTGAATGATAATAGTTTGCTTTCTTCAGCCAACATCATTCTTAATTCTTTAACTACTATAACAACATTGACATTCCTTAATTTAGGCAATAATCAAATAACTCAAGAAGCTGATGAAGCATTGGCATCTGTAATAATGCATAACACAGGATTAGAAGAATTGCATCTCGATGGTAACAGTCTTGGTGTAGGAACTTTGAAAGTTGCAAAAGCTATTCAGCATATCACAACACTTAAGAAACTAGGCTTGGGTAACAATAACGTACCACAAGAAGCTTGTGATGAACTAGCACTGGCTATTAAATCAAACAAACACTTGAAGAGTTTGTGGTTGAATGATAATAGTTTGCATTCTTCAGCCAATATCATTCTTAATTCTTTAACTGCTATAACAACATTGACAGCTCTTAATTTAGACAATAATCGTATAACTCAAGAAGCTGATGAAGCATTGGCATCTGTAATAATGCATAACACAGGATTAGAAGAATTGTATCTCAATGGTAACAGTCTTGGTGTAGGAACTTTGAAAGTTGCAAAAGCTATTCAGCATATCACAACACTTAAGAAACTAGGCTTGGGTAATAATAACATACCACAAGAAGCTTGTGATGAACTAGTACTGGCTATTAAATCAAACAAACACTTGAAGAGTTTGTGGTTGAATGATAATAGTTTGCATTCTTCAGCCAATATCATTCTTAATTCTTTAACTGCTATAACAACATTGACAGCTCTTAATTTAGACAATAATCGAATAACTCAAGAAGCTGATGAAGCATTGGCATCTGTAATAATGCATAACACAGGATTAGAAGAATTGCATCTCGATGGTAACAGTCTTGGTGTAGGAACTTTGAAAGTTGCAAAAGCTATTCAGCATATCACAACACTTAAGAAACTAGGCTTGGGTAACAATAACGTACCACAAGAAGCTTGTGATGAACTAGCACTGGCTATTAAATCAAACAAACACTTAAAGGAGTTGTGTTTGAATGATAATAGTTTGCTTTCTTCAGCCAATATCATTCGTAATTCTTTAACTGCTATAACAACATTGACATTACTTAATTTAGACAATAATCAAATAACTCAAGAAGCTGATGAAGCATTGGCATCTGTAATAATGCATAACACAGGATTAGAAGAATTGCATCTCAATGGTAACAGTCTTGGTGTAGGAACTTTGAAAGTTGCAAAAGCTCTTCAGCATATCACAACACTTAAGAAACTAAGCTTGGGTAATAACAACTTACCACAAGAAGCTTGTGATGAACTAGTACTGGCTATTAAATCAAACAAACACTTGAAGAGTTTGTGGTTGAATGATAATAGTTTGCATTCTTCAGCCAATATCATTCTTAATTCTTTAACTGCTATAACAACATTGACAGCTCTTAATTTAGACAATAATCGTATAACTCAAGAAGCTGATGAAGCATTGGCATCTGTAATAATGCATAACACAGGATTAGAAGAATTGTATCTCAATGGTAACAGTCTTGGTGTAGGAACTTTGAAAGTTGCAAAAGCTATTCAGCATATCACAACACTTAAGAAACTAGGCTTGGGTAATAATAACATACCACAAGAAGCTTGTGATGAACTAGTACTGGCTATTAAATCAAACAAACACTTGAAGAGTTTGTGGTTGAATGATAATAGTTTGCATTCTTCAGCCAATATCATTCTTAATTCTTTAACTGCTATAACAACATTGACAGCTCTTAATTTAGACAATAATCGAATAACTCAAGAAGCTGATGAAGCATTGGCATCTGTAATAATGCATAACACAGGATTAGAAGAATTGTATCTCAATGGTAACAGTCTTGGTGTAGGAACTTTGAAAGTTGCAAAAGCTATTCAGCATATCACAACACTTAAGAAACTAGGCTTGGGTAATAATAACATACAACAAGAAGCTTGTGATGAACTAGTACTGGCTATTAAATCAAACAAACACTTGAAGAGTTTGTGGTTGAATGATAATAGTTTGCATTCTTCAGCCAATATCATTCTTAATTCTTTAACTGCTATAACAACATTGACATTCCTTAATTTAGACAATAATCAAATAACTCAAGAAGCTGATGAAGCATTGGCATCTGTAATAATGCATAACACAGGATTAGAAGAATTGCATCTCAATGGTAACAGTCTTGGTGTAGGAACTTTGAAAGTTGCAAAAGCTATTCAGCATATCACAACACTTAAGAAACTAGACTTGGGTAATAACAACTTACCACAAGAAGCTTGTGATGAACTAGCACTGGCTATTAAATCAAACAAACACTTAAAGGAGTTGTGGTTGAATGATAATAGTTTGCTTTCTTCAGCCAATATCATTCTTAATTCTTTAACTGCTATAACAACATTGACAGCTCTTAATTTAGACAATAATCGTATAACTCAAGAAGCTGATGAAGTATTGGCATCTGTAATAATGCATAACACAGGATTAGAAGAATTGCATCTCAATGGTAACAGTCTTGGTGTAGGAACTTTGAAAGTTGCAAAAGCTATTCAGCATATCACAACACTTAAGAAACTAGACTTGGGTAATAATAACATACCACAAGAAGCTTGTGATGAACTAGTACTGGCTATTAAATCAAACAAACACTTGAAGAGTTTGTGGTTGAATGATAATAGTTTGCATTCTTCAGCCAATATCATTCTTAATTCTTTAACTGCTATAACAACATTGACATTCCTTAATTTAGACAATAATCAAATAACTCAAGAAGCTGATGAAGCATTGGCATCTGTAATAATGCATAACACAGGATTAGAAGAATTGTATCTCAATGGTAACAGTCTTGGTGTAGGAACTTTGAAA
Source organism: Spongia lamella (assembly GCA_963930835.1). Lineage (NCBI taxonomy): Eukaryota > Metazoa > Porifera > Demospongiae > Dictyoceratida > Spongiidae > Spongia > Spongia lamella. The sequence goes on from OZ005747.1 coordinate 10,040,865, forward strand.
GTTGCAAAAGCTATTCAGCATATCACAACACTTAAGAAACTAGACTTGGGTAATAACAACTTACCACAAGAAGCTTGTGATGAACTAGCACTGGCTATTAAATCAAACAAACACTTAAAGGAGTTGTGGTTGAATGATAATAGTTTGCTTTCTTCAGCCAATATCATTCTTAATTCTTTAACTGCTATAACAACATTGACAGCTCTTAATTTAGACAATAATCGTATAACTCAAGAAGCTGATGAAGTATTGGCATCTGTAATAATGCATAACACAGGATTAGAAGAATTGCATCTCAATGGTAACAGTCTTGGTGTAGGAACTTTGAAAGTTGCAAAAGCTATTCAGCATATCACAACACTTAAGAAACTAGGCTTGGGTAATAATAACATACCACAAGAAGCTTGTGATGAACTAGTACTGGCTATTAAATCAAACAAACACTTGAAGAGTTTGTGGTTGAATGATAATAGTTTGCATTCTTCAGCCAATATCATTCTTAATTCTTTAACTGCTATAACAACATTGACATTCCTTAATTTAGACAATAATCAAATAACTCAAGAAGCTGATGAAGCATTGGCATCTGTAATAATGCATAACACAGGATTAGAAGAATTGCATCTCAATGGTAACAGTCTTGGTGTAGGAACTTTGAAAGTTGCAAAAGCTATTCAGCATATCACAACACTTAAGAAACTAGGCTTGGGTAATAATAACATACCACAAGAAGCTTGTGATGAACTAGTACTGGCTATTAAATCAAACAAACACTTGAAGAGTTTGTGGTTGAATGATAATAGTTTGCATTCTTCAGCCAATATCATTCTTAATTCTTTAACTGCTATAACAACATTGACAGCTCTTAATTTAGACAATAATCGTATAACTCAAGAAGCTGATGAAGCATTGGCATCTGTAATAATGCATAACACAGGATTAGAAGAATTGCATCTCAATGGTAACAGTCTTGGTGTAGGAACTGTGAAAGTTGCAAAAGCTCTTCAGCATAATACAACACTTAAGAAACTAGGCTTGGATAATAATAAGATACCACAAGAAGCTTGTGATGAACTAGCACTGGCTATTAAATCAAACAAATACTTGAAGATGTTATGGTTGGATGGTAACAATTTACAGTATTCATCTGTTTCTATTCTACAAGCTTTATCAACTATTTCTTCACTGGAAGTGCTCAACATGGAGGGTAATCAAATTGGTGAAAGCTGTGGTAAAGTTTTACCATCATTAATTAAAAGCAACAGTTCATTAATAGAAATATACTTAGGTAGCAACAATCTTAGGAGAAGTGCTGTAGGTATATCAGAAGCATTGCAAAGCATTTCATCCCTTCAATCATTAGATTTAAGCAATAATATCGTACCAAAAGAAATCGGGGATGTTCTAGCATATGCAAATACTTATTTCAAGTATTTGAATTTAAATAATAACAATTTTCATTCATCCCTGGTTATCATACTACAAGCATTACAATCTATTTCAAATTTAAGTGTACTCACTATTTATGGTAATACTATAACAGAAGAAGGAGGGAATATGTTAGCTTCTGTAATATCAAGAAACATGAGACTTCAGACACTGGGGCTCAATCTGCTATTAGCACCACTAAAAGTGATTGAATCTTTACAAAACCTTTTGGATCTTCAAACACTGGTGTTCTGTACTTGTAACATATCAGAAGAAGTTGAGATCAAAATAGCATCTGTAATCACTAGGAATAGATCACTAAGTTTGCTGTCATTACCAAACATTAAATTGTCACAACATGTTATACTTCAGGCTATGGCAACGATCTCAAATTTAACAATTCTTTGGTTAGAAGATAATTTATTATCAGAACAAATGTCTGATGATTTGTCAATAGTTATTAGTAGTAACAAATCATTGGATACATTAATTTTACTAGATAATATGTTACAAACTGGCTTGATTGAAATTGCTAAAGCATGTAACAAATTAAGAGTGTTACAGTTAGCTCATAATTGTATTATTCCCAGTAAAGTAATTGAATTGACATCAATTATTACACAAAATGCTTCTCTTGAGACAGTACTGCTAGGTGGTATAACTTTGAATGCTGCAGAATCTTTTCATCTTAACATTAATGAAGTATTGCATAAAACAGATATTGATAGTTATCTTAGTTGTGTAGTATCATCCAGTCACTGTACATCTTTAGAAGTGATTTATTTGGAAATGCTAAGGAAACAAATTGATAACCCCAAAAAATGCTTAAAGGATGTTCCTATATATCTAAATGCAAAAAATTTTAGCTTTTTTCAAAAGATCTACCATTACTTTGAATACCAAAATGTCACTGAGATAAATATTCATGAAGCTAAACAAAAGTTAACACAAGTCGATGCTAAGACAATAATTTCAACTTTGTACATTCTGAAGAAGGTGAAAGTGATAGACTTAGAAAACAATAACATCAATGAAGATGCATCATTTGAATTAGCAACAGCTTTACATTCGAATAATGTTCTAGAACAATTGTGGCTTAGAGGAAACTGTTTAAATACTGCTGGTGCTTTATATATTCTCAATTCATTGGAATATCTTACAACATTACAAGTGCTTGATTTGAGCTATAACAACATTGGTAGTGAATCAGCTGATGGTATAGCAGCTGTAATTGATAATAATCCTTTACTAAATCAACTATGGCTTGATGGTAATGATTTATACAGTATAGGAATAATCAAAATTTGTAATGCTTTAAAGAAGATAAGAACATTAAGTATACTGAGTTTGTGTAATAATGGAATCACTGATGATGCAGGTAATGAGTTATCAGCTGTTATTACTAGTAATGTTTTGTTGGAGGATTTATTGCTCAGTAATAATAAATTACATTGCACAGGAATTAAAATAATTTCTGGATCACTAAGTAAGTTAATCAAACTAAGAAAATTGGATTTATTCAATAATGTTATCAGTAAAGAAGGTGCAAGCTCATTGGCAACTGTTACACAAAATTCAAATAGCCTTCAAGATTTGTTTCTCAGTAGTAACAATTTTGACACAAGTGGAGCATTAGAAATTTGTAATGCTTTAAGTCATATCAACTCCTTACATGTGCTCACACTAAGCAATAATAACATTAGTGATGAAGTAACCAGCCAACTAATTGAAGTTCTTAATAATAATCATCTTTATGCCCTTTTGATTGGAGGAAATTGCCTAGAGTGCAGTGCTTTAAAAATTGCACAAGTCATAGAAAATGATAATATAGCAATGCAGTTGTTAGATTTTTCTAGCAACAATATCAGGGAGCAAGATAAAGAGAAAATTAAATTGGTGTTTTCAAAAAGGGCAAATTTTAAATTTTACGTGTAACTCTAATATTTACCTACGTATGTAAATAATTATGTTTCTCTTTATGTAATAGTTTATATTTTTATATTAATGGTTTCACTAAATAATTATTTATGCGTATAGCTACACAATTTATCTAGCATGCAGGCACACATGTAGTTTATGTTATTGTACAGCTATACATATTGTATGGTGATCATGATGTATTTAGTTTACCTTTTGCTGTAATGTTTATCACTCACGAATTTGCTAAAATTGTATATATATAGCTATGTACATAGGTAGTCATGTGATGTATCGTAATAACTATAAGTGAACGAGACACGTACGTATGCTTTTAATCTGGCTCAAGGTGAATACAGGAACCTATGGATGAGGCCATGATGTAGCTATATAATGTAAATCTTAAAGCAAAGGTCAGCAAGTCATTCTATAATGTTATGCATAATGTGTACACCTGTTGCAATTAATTTTTCAATCACTACAACGTTGAATCAGATGCATGCATGTGTATAATATTTGTGATTGAGTCTGAGTCTTATCTTTTAACCTAATTTTCAGTCTTTCAAATTTAATATCTTTTTCCTAGCATAGTATTTTAACACAAATTTTATCATATATGTAGAAATTCCTAAGGAATTCAGGAAACCTTAGATTTAGAATAGCACACACAGAAAAAGCGACAGATACCATAATGTGAATGGGTGTATTTTGTGTAGATGAGACTAGTTTTCTCTGCTTCAGTCACATTTTTGGCTAAATGTTGAGTTTAACCTGTAGCTAGCTACGTGTATAGATCTACACCTTTATGCTGGAAGGGGATTAAAAATGTTGATGCTTTATCTGGTCAACCAATATCTGCCAATGAAGCATTGTAGCTAACTAACAGCTACGTACATGAGTGGTGATGAATCAAAAAAGTCATTTTGATTTCTTTAAAACAGCTGGTATTTAATATACAGTCATGCATGTATAGCTAACTTGAGGTTGTTAAATGTAGCCATATGCATGATTGTTATTTTGATAATGATGAGGCTGATGTGCTTAAAGTCAGTGTTGCAACCCTCATGGTTCATTTCCATACCACAGCCAGGACCTTATGTTGCTTCTTTTGACAATATTTAATATTAATGATGCTGCTGAAGATGAACTGTTATGCCATCATCCTGCCAATGCCTGGGACCCTAGCCCTCTCCTTCTCTTGTGCTTCGCTACAGCTTTTGAGTGAGGTACCTCCCTTCATAATTCTGCTCTTCATCCACAGCATCTTTTAGATGTCATTTGTGGGTCTACCATGCCACCCCTGCATGCTCGCTAGCTGCATTAATGTTTTACTTGCTGGCTTTTTGAAAACTCGTATAGCTCCCTGGTTTTATAATGCCCCTTTGACCGTTTTATTAAGAGTGGCTTTCATCCTATTGCTGTTGGTGAGATTCTTCATCGACTGGTGAGTAAGCTTAAGGTTTGTACATCTCTCCCTGACTTGTTCCTTCCTTTTTGGGCAGGTCAGTGCTGGTATCCTAGGAGTACTTGAGGCTGTTGTACATTGTGAATTTGTCTGTGCATGTGTTGTTTGAATATTATGACTAATGCTTTCAGTGATTTATGTAGTTGTACGCGTGCTCCTTTTTGTTGCTTTATAACTACGTAAGTCTGATATTCCAGCGTGGCTTGTCTGTGTTGTTGTTGTGCTGGCCAGGGGAGCTTCATTTTAGCCCTCATCGTCTGCTTTAGGTCCTCTTGCTTTTTCTCTGGTGCTTTTTGACTTCTTGTTGTAGTCTCCTACTGTTGACAGCTTTGGTACGTATCATGATGATGTTGGTGGATACTCATTCAAATTAACTTTGCTATAATTATTTCAGCCAGTCTTCTGTTTAAGCCTGATAAAGTCCAAAAATTGTCTTACATGGCAGTTTTATTAAAGAAAAGAATGCTTCAATAATACTTAGTCTAGTAACTTTCATACAGCAAGTTGAAAGTTGCATAATTCTGACCTCTAGCTTCAGCAAGTTTATTTCTAAGAGCTACAGCTTTTTAACAGGAGTACACAACAAGCATCTATGTATATACATAGGATACCATACGTACGGAACAAAATCTGATGGGGAAAAATATTGAGGAATTCGATGAATTCTTTGCAATTCGTCAAAATTATATAATATACGTACCATTCAAATTTTTAGTTTCAATAGCTGTTTGCATGCATGTAAGGCTGATACAATTCGTCAAACATTTACTCGTCAATTTTTCCTAACACCCAATATCATTTATGATCATCAAAAGTTTGCAATTGTGCTATACAGTAGCTACAGTATGTATATTATACGTAGCTCTGTCATCTACGTAGTTTGTCAAGCTACGTACCTGAATAGTCTAAATCTATTGTAACAGTTTATATATGCCTATTTATTTATTTACCATGCAGCAATGTTTACTCTAGCTACCTTATGGTGTCAAATAAATAATGAAATCAGTCAGTCAGTTTTACTTGATATACGTACGTATGTTATATACACACGTATGTTATATGCACATAGCTACGTACATACGTAGCTTAAGCCCTATAGTTTTGATGCTCCATCACATACATAACGTAGCTACAATCATAACAACACATAGCTACGCTGAGCGGAACCTGTGTAATACGACACCTTAAGCTTGGTACAAGTCAGCTATACACGTATGTACTTTGGAACTTCTGATTATGTAGGTGTCCTTATTTTCAAATATTCTAGGGCTGAAGTAATTATGCTCAAACGATTCAGATTTTCTTAAACTATCTGCATTATGCTCCAAACATTTCCTGTGTTATAATTATTAGGAGATCCAATATTTAATTTTAATGTACAGGATAGGGGTCACATTTCATGGCTACACATAATTATCCTTGTTCAACATTAATTTGTGACCGGATCTGAGAAACCAGTGCAGCCTTATCTACATAATTATTATAACATACCATGTATCTCTTATTATGTTTGTGCTATCCTACATCTGTAAGTTCTATAAAGTTTTTGCTAAATGCTATGATAAATATTTACATTTGAAATACGTACTCAAATTTTACATGTAGATAAGACTGGTTTTCTCTGGCCTGGTCACATTTCATGAACATTAATTTTCGTGAGTTAGTATAGGGCAGAATTCCTGTACCCATCCTACACTAAGGACAGATGGTATCAAATACCGTACAGCGGGTATAATTTGCGAGGCGTAATTTCTGCGACACATCAAATTTCCCATCTAGAAGTAATATTTGCTATTATTAAATTTGCGAACTGCGTGACAGCTACATACGTAGAAAAGTCTATTGTTATTTGTACTTACGCATATCAGTATAAAATTTGCTAGCTCGTGATTCCTCACAAAATTCGCAAAAATTAGGACCTCGCAAATTATACCCGCTGTACGGTATGCAGGCATAATAATTATAAAGTATAATAGGCTTACCTGCTATGCTGGCATTTTGGGGTAGTATCCTGGGATAAATCGTAATTTTTAGTAAATTGTCTCAAGATAATGCTCCATGTGACAGCAAGCTGTTGCAAGTTCGTGATGATGATATAGTAGTAGTATATACATAGCTTCAACAGCCTTCCGAGGGTAGCTACGTACGTATACTGTATAGTACATTGTGGCGCATGTCATTGAGATGGTACAGTTGTAATTAAAGCCATAGCCCATATGCATAGTACAGTTGTATACACAGTTAATGCAACTAACTCAAAGCTGTATACACAGTTAATAGAGCTAATTATGTGTATATACATTACTCACAGCTGTAATTACTGTTAGCATAATCTAATAAGGGAAATTTTTGTGAAATCCCAAAAGCATTTTAGGCAAATTTTCAAGCATAATTGACTCAGGCCTACCTTACACTTTTTTACACTCAGAGTGTTTTTGTTTAGCATGCAAGATATGCATACACATGCATGTGCATACATACATATGTACACTTGACTACAATTACATACGTACATATACGGATACTGTCTTGCAGGTATACTGTAACAACATACTAATTATTAATTATGATTACATTTTTCTACGTATGTGCCTTTAAATAATACATTGAGCTGTGTACCACAAAATAAAAACAAAAATCACAATCTTTACCATAATAGTGAAGTACATAACATAAAGCATGCATAGCAACATGGTATAGTTATTACTTAGTTAAAAACTGTCATCCTAATAAATTGTTGCTAACTCTACTACACGTATAACTAGAGGTAGGTTATTGTTGAAAAACTCATTGCAATTTCATCTTTACCTTGTTTGTTGACATTATTATCACACAAATCTAATACCCGAATACCTGGGGTAAACATTTTGACAGTTTTAGCAAATTTTAGAACGGCTGCTGTTTGTAAAGCGTTTCCACCAATCAGGAGAATATAGAACATATTGTTATTGACTAAAACATCTGTTAAATCATCGACCACTTCATCAGTGATGTTATTATTGCTGAGAGTGAGCACTTGTAGTTTACTGTTTAACTTCAAAGCTTGTAAAATCTTTATCGTTCCTACAGTTTCCAACATGTTGTCACTCAAGTATAGTTCTTGCAGGCTGTAGCTATTGGAAATAGCATCCGCTAAATTACTTGCAGCATGTTTGGTGATTTTATTATTGAATAAGTCAAGTTTCCTTAGTCTGAAAAGTTTACTCAATGACTGGGATATTTTACAAACTCCTTCAGAGTGAAAGTCATTGTTGCTTAGCATTAAATCTTCTAGGAAAACATTACTAGTAATAACAGTAGATAATTCATCTGCTGCATCATCAGTGATTCCATAATTACATAGGCTAAGAGTTCTGAGTGTTGTTAAGCACTTTAGAGCATGAGTGAATCATAAAACTCCTATACTCAACAAAGCATTTCCATCCAGCCATAGTTGCTCTAAAGAATGGTTACAATCTATAACAGCTGCTATACAATCAGCTACTTGATATCCAATGCCGTTGTTGCTTAGATCAAGAACTTTAAGGGATGAAATATGTTGTATTGAGTTGAGAATAAACATAGCACCTGCTGGTCCCAGCTTATTATCCCTTAGCCACAATTGGCTCAGTACTTTATTACATTCTAAAGACACCGCTAATTCAAAAGCACCCTCTTCATTAATATTACTGCAATCCAAATCAAGTGCTCTCAAATTTTTAATATTAGGAAGAAATGTTATCATGTTCGTAGCATCTATCTGTGACAACTCCTGCCTCTTCCTTTCCATGTTTTCACACAGTTTAATTTTGTTATCAAATTGATCATGAAATTCATCATAAAAAGACTGATCAGTATAGTTAAAAGACAGCGCAAATGTAGCATCATAATTGTATTTTATCAAGTTGCAAAAATTTAACTTTTGCACCGCTAAACATGCAATTTCTAAAAGCATGCTCTGGCCAACGTCTTCATGTGTCCCACAGCCGAGCAAAGTTGATTGGCTTATTGTAAAATCAGAATATGAAATTACATCTGCACATGTGTTATCTGTAGTCAGTCTACCTAAATAAAGAGCCTCAAGTGAATGGATATTACCAATATTCAACAGCAAGCCATCCATTGTTGCCGGGTTAACTAAATTACGTATACCGGATATCTAGCATTTTCAAGTTCTTTGAATACTTGTTGCAAGCTTGTGTTACCACAATCAAACCTGTTGACAATAATTTGTTTCCAGCCAAGTACAAATGCTCAAGTAAAGGATTATTAGTAATCACTGCTGCTAATTCATCGACTACTTCATCTGTCATGCTCATGTTAGTAAGGTTTAAGATCACAAGCGTTGCAACAGATTTTAAACTAAACAGTATTTTACTTGTGGCTGTAAGCATTTTGTTATCCCCAAGGTACAGTTGTTCAAGTGCATTGTTGCTTAATATCATGGATGCTATAACACCTGTAGCTTCTTTGGTAATGTGGTTATTTCTAATATTCAGCAATTTTAATGTAGACAACTTACTAAGAGATTTTGCAATTGCTAGAATTCCAGTTGATTTAAAATGATTGTTCTTTAATTGTAACTCTTGCAATGAACAGTTATTACATAAGGTAATTCCCAATTTGTCACTCATAGCATCTGTTAAATTACAGCTATCCAGATACAATGATTTCAATGTGTTGACTTTATTCAAAGATTGAAGAATAACATTTAGAGATGAGTGTAAATTGTTATAACTAAAATACAGCTTCTCTAATTTACTGCTACTAATAAATTCTAATAATTCTTTGTGTATTCTATCTGGTATGCAATTATTAGCTATATCCAATATTTTAAGGCATGAATCCGAGCTTCTTTTTAATGCCATTGCTATTTTAAATATCCCTGCTTGAAGATAATTGTTACTGAGATATAATTCTTTTATGGCTGGGTTATTTGTTATTAGTGATGAGAGTAACTCTGCAATTTCTTCCGTCAGTTGATTTCCACTTAAGTTTAAAGATTTTAGTGATGAAAGGTTGCATAAAAATTGCATAAATACTTTCATCTCCTTGGTATCAAGGCAATTATTTTGAAATCGTAGGTCTTCTAGTGAGCTATTTCTTGAGAAGGCAGTTGCAAACTGATCAGCTACTATCCCAGTTATGTTATTATCATTCAAATCTATACATGTTAATGTAGTAGTCTCATTCAAGGCTTGTGCTATAACCACTCCAGACATTTGTGGGTTGCGCTGTAGATACAAAGTTTCAAGACTACTGTCACTGATTACAGATGCTATTTCAGTGAATGTATTTCCTGGTACATTGTTGTTGTCAAAATATATTGCTCTTAATGATGAACACTTCTTCATTGCTACAGCTATTCTTGATACTCCTGATCAAAGAAAATTATTTCCAAGATACAAATGCTGTAATTCCTGATTACTTAATAATATGGCTATTATATCATCCACTGCTGCTGGATTAATGATTTTGCGATTATTTGAATACCTTTTGTTTTGAACATGTTGCCTCTCAAAGTCAGATGTTCAAGCTGGTTGTTACATAAAATGGCAGAAGCCAGTTCATCGGCTACTACTGTTGGTATGCTGTTATCATTGAAATCAAGCAATCTTAGTGTTGATATATGCTTCAACGCTTTTGTTACTTTTAATGCTGCTTCCTTAAGTTTGTTGTTGCCCAGATAAAGATCTGTCAATCCACAGTTACTGATAATAATTGAAGCAATGCCATCAGCTCCTTCTTCTGTGATGTGATTATTATGAAAGCTCAAGATCTTTAAAGTTGAAATTTTGTTCAGTGATTTTGCAATTACTGTAACACCACTATCTTTTAAGCTATTGTTGTCAAAATATAGACGCTCTAATGGTTTGTTTGCTAAAGTAGTGGCCAAATCTTCTGCAAGTTATTCAGATATATCACTATCCTGTACACTTAACTTTCTAAGCTTTGAAGCATTTTAAGAATATTTATAACACTTTTTACATTTCTGCAACATCTATTTTTACGAAGATAAAACTCTTTCAATTCTTTGTTGCATAAAATCATAGAAGACAGGGATTCAATAGCTTCTTCTGTAAAAGGATTATTATAGATATTTAAATATGTAATATGTTTTAATGTCTTTATCGCTTGTGCAATTGCAATCACACCACTTGCTTTAAAGTTATTATTCATTATTTCTATACTGCTTAATCCAGTATTACTTACAATTGCAGCAGCTAACTCTTCAGCAACACTATCTGGTAAACCAATACTATTAAATTCTAATCTACACAGTAAAATAAAAAGTTTATATCTATCCAAAAATTGGATTGAAACAAAAATCATTACTAATCAAAAAAACATTACAAAAAGCATTACAAAAAACATTACTAATCTAGTAAGCATTGATATGTTCTTCAATGCTTTAGCTACGTATCTTAATACTTCCTGTTTGAGACAAATTATCATTTAGGAACAAATCAAAGACAAATTATCATTTAGTAGATTTTTCACACAAGAAAATTTAGAAGTTGTATTTCAATGTTCATATAACACTATGGTGGTCCTTTTCATCCTCCATTACTTTGCTTTTATGAGGTAAGAGTAATGAAAGGAGGTGTCAACCAAGACTCATGATAGTGAGTTACAGAGCCGAGAGAAAACAGCAATATGCAACTACTGAGTGAGTTTGATGATCCCTCTAGATTTGCAAATGTCATAGGTTGAGTTAAATTAATATTTTTAAGAATTTGCTCATGCCCATGCATGTGCAGTGTTGATATAATAATAATATTATACTAATCCTCAGCTCTGTTGTTCTTCATATAGCTCAATGTTAATGGAATACTTATACACTAGTGCAATTTTTATGAAGCATGAAGCAAGGATAGCTACTATAGTCTTAAGAAGAAAATTTTGTTAACTATAAATGTGCTGTAGATATGTACCTGGTAACCAGCTGTAAACTTTGTTCAATTTCATGATTAAATACATTGAAATTTAGCAAAAAATTATACTTATCCCATTTACAGTATGGCTATGTACGTACGTATATATTTGAAAATGTTATATTTAACTAACTATTAACAATGATATGCATGACCATTCCAAATGAGTGTTTAGTTTATCATCCCACCTTTTATACAGTTGAGCAGTTATTAAGTATTGTACTTTTCCGCAAAAGACTTTTGATGTAGCTATGTAGCTAGCTATACGTAGTCTGCAAGCAAATACGTACTTCAGCTAACATGCAATATGGATTTCACTATTGGGCATTTGAAGTCTAAAAAGGCCTCAGGAAATTAGGCTTTTTAGCTGTTTCAGTTTCGTGGATTTTTGTCATGTTGTAACCCACCCGCCACCAATCCACCCCTTTGTAGAGGCATTTGTGTTACTGTTAAAAATCTATCAAAATGGTGGGAAATTCAACTAGCTATCTGATTAATAGTTTGTCCACTGAAAGATTATAAATGTACAGCTCATTGCTTTCCAGTAAAGCTGAGCCTATATTATCCTTTAAAATTTAGCTACCTACGTAGTACGTACGTATTCTTTCCAGAATTTCTCAAAAATCTCACCTATTATTCTCAAACATTTAGCTATTAAAGTTGATCCTATTATTCTTTAAATTCTCACACTCTTTATAACTTTTCGTGGTGATAGGTGCATTATCAATAAATTTTCACCACAACTGAGACGTAGGGAGAGAACATAGCATAATCTTGATTAATTAAATATCATATCTTTACTTTTGTCAGATTCCTTTTCATTTGTACCACTGTTTAGCTAAGCCATTATTAAATTGTCAAGCAGGCTATTGGCTATATCAATATCCTATTATTCTCATTATTATTTCAGAATTATTCTAGCAAAACAAACTACAGGTAGCTACCCATTGTTCTCTGGCATATTAGGCTCAGGTCTACTTTCCAGAAATATAACTAGTATAATAATTTCTAATTATTTAAAATTGTGCGTGGAAGCTTTGTATTGTCAAATCCAGTCACAATTAATGTATTTTACTTAATTTATTATGGTAGCTTGACTTTTGGCATATAGCTACTTACTGTAAGAATGTAGCCAAATCAATGACCAAGACAATTATATATCCAGTTGCCTGACAGTTTCCAGCCAGGTGGCAACTTTTCAAGTGTCATAAGAGCCATTTAAAGACCACTCAAGCACTCATGGATGCCTGACAGGCTCCCGAAACAAGCCACAGGAAAGACTGATGAATTTAAGCACCAATGCATGCACGAACTGTTAGTTAATTGACATGCGTAGCTATCGTTTAGTGATGAAAAGTGTGTCTGGTTATTGTGCCTACAACTGCTACCAGACCACAACAAATGTAAGTGCTTCATGCGATCACGTATAAAGGCAACGTATAGCTACGTACGTAGCTACTGAAATTACTGGGAATGTTGCAAAACAGTAGCTATAATTATATAGACGCGCATGAATGGATGATTATAGCTATACACTGCAATTAACTACTCTGTGTAGCTACTGTTTGGGCCTAGTCTAAATAATTTACTTGGGGGCAATTACTATAACAGTATGCAGGAATGTGTGAATATAATGCATAGCTACTTGTGATGTACCGTATAGAGGGAAACATTGGCGAATTTGGCGAATGACCATAAATTCGCCAAAGTTTCCCCAGCCAAAATTTATGCTTGCATAAAATTTCTTGAGCAAATTTTGACTTCACAAAGCATGAAGCTTAAGTGTGCATGTTTAGCATGAATTTCACCAGCCACCTCGCTAGCCACATTACGTATGTATAGCAAGAAAATTGTTCCATGCCACGCCCTCTTTTCGTGCAAGGCTCGTTACGTGAAATATAAATCTGTAATGAAAGATATAGCTAAAAATCTTCTTTCATCTGGTAGTGACATCGCTATACATGTAATTATATTAATTAAACACAGCTAGAAAAATTTAGAGGGACACGCCCTCTTTGCGCAATAGTCTGGCGCTGCTAGACCGCTTTTTTTTCTTTTTGTGTACCCAAATACAAAAGGAAAAAAAGCGGTCTAGCAGCGCCAGACTATTTGCGAAAGGCTGGATCTTGCATTTTAAGCGATGGCATTAATCCTACACGAAAAACTCTGGCTGGAGTTTCTTTCACTGTCATGCACTGGGTTAAACCGGCATGCATGCACAGCCTAGCAAAAATCTTGCGTGCGCGTGGCTAACTATACGGAGCTAGTCCCAGCTTTGCGCAACTCGTTAGCACTGAGCTGTCATTTATTTTAATAACGTAGCTAAACTTTCTTACACGGTAAAATATTTTGCTCGGTAAATGGATAAATTCGCCAAAGTTTATTTCGCCAAATATGTTTTTATAATGAATTCGCCAAAGTTTGCCCCCGCCAACGTTTCCCTCTATACGGTATATTGAATTGTCCAGACACATTCATAGCTGTATGTTGTGCTACGTATGTAAACATGCGCAGTATAATGTAATTATTAGTACTTATATACACAGGACCTTTAAGCTAGACTGTAATGTCACAATTAAGTTTAAGTTAAGTTGTGACAAACCGTGCATGGTTGGAGGTAACAGAGATGAATATTACTCAACCAGAAGATTAGATAAAGATGTAAATTTAGACATGGTTTTATTCACATGTATAGAGTTAGTGTGTAGCGTTGTGCATCCTATATGTTTATATACCATATATAGTGGATATAATGTGCAAGGTACAATTTCTGCAAACCATCAAAATTTAGCCAGCAGTAATACGTATATGTGATTATTATATGTATCTGTGAACTCTGGAATCTATGGAAAATTGAATCAAATCTAAGCTGAGATCTCAGCTGACTAACTCAGTTACAAATCAGTGCATGTTGTCAGAGAATATTATTTTGGTAATGTTTTAGTGGAGAAATTTTGCAATGTTTGGTACCATGCCACTTTTGCTATTGCAACATGTGAAAAGGGTGACAAATATGTGTCAGTAGGTATGGTTTTTACACTTGTATACACACAGTAGATCTATGCCTATTTTTGTGGTACACACTAGACTTAAAACTCAAGTACAAAATATGGATTCAATTAAGAAGTTGCTTGAAATTAAAACGTGCGAACCAATGACACCTTGGATAATTCGCACAAATTAGGTTCTCGCAGATGAAATCCGCTGTACAGTAACCAAGTAGGTAATGTAGCATGATGTATATCTATAGCTATCTTGTAGACCATGCATGCATAGCCAATAGTGTAACCATTTTCATTTAGCAAAGAGAAGAAGTAGAGAAAGCCCTTAAGCTAAGATGCAACAAAAAACTTCATATTATAACAACTACAGGTACGTAAGGTAATTTTAAACAGTAAAGGAGATACGCATAGCTATACCTACTATAACATGAATATAGGTGTATTTTGTGTACATATAAGCCCGGTTTTCCAGTCACAGTTTATATATTAGCTAATATAGGCCATGGCTATACTCATGCAGTATATAAATACGTAACTGAGCATGCATGCATGACTAAAGAGAATTAATATTGTAATCACACCTCCTTTAACTCTTAAAATGGCTATAGCTAGCTATATAAGTTTAGTGACCCAGCTATATATATAGCTAGATCAGTATATATACACTAAATAAATCACACATTCAAATATATAGCTGGCATATATTATATACGTATACGTAGCTATATAGCTATAGCTATATAGTAGTGAGCTACTGTACCTTTTGCTTATGGTTGGCAGGTGTAACAAGCACGTTACTTAGCCCATATGAACCATAATCCTTTATAGTGAACCTCTTCTCTTTAATATATTGCCGAAACCTTGGCGAGATGCCATCATTGAGGTCATCCGTTTCTATACATAATATATAGAAGTATAAAAATATAGCTAGCTATATAGCTAAAACTACTGAACATCATCCGTGCAACTAAATGTCACATGCATGCAATGGTGTAGATCTGATTCAATTCTAACCTTCGAGCAAGAATCTTCGAATCTTTGAATATCCAGATCTACTGCAAGCATATTTTACTAACACAAGCAAAAAGCCAGTCCACAAAGGTAACTAGCTAGCTATAGCTATAGAAACTATAATTAATGTATAACTTCGTATATTTTAGCATTTTTGAAAGAATTTCTGATACCTACATTTGCTGAGTCTAACAACCCAGTAAGGACCAAGCAAGAAATGGCATTCATGTATTTACTAGATTTTGTTGATGAATGTGAAGTTTAGCTACAATTTATTAGTTATGTGACATACACTGCATACATAGCTATATACATAGATCAAGCAGTAGTGACACCAGATGGCAATACAGTGGTCACTCCAGAGCTGCTGAGAGCATACCTTGGCTTTCTTTACTGGTAGCGATCGAATCCCCCCATTAGGATTTAGTGAAAAAGCTACTTTGAAGTTTACTTCAGGGGTCCTAGCCACATCATCTACATGCAGTCAAGTGATGTATATCCCTAATTGCCATGAAGAGTTCACAGTATTTAAATCTTTTATGATAGAATCGCTCATTAGTAATGGAGGATTTGGATTAGTTTAGACTTTAGGAAATCAACTAGCTATAGCTATTATATAATTATGTAGTTTAGTTAGTAACTATAGCTACTGTTGTACTCACAATGTTACATTTGATGTGTGCTAAGATTTCTCCTTACAAATTGTAAGCAGTTGAGATAAATATCAATCCCATGTTCATGTAGCACTTTCAGCAAGTGGGTTGGTCTGCTCACACAACTCTGTGTATTCACTATTAGAAAGTGGCATTTCAATGGACGACACTTCTACATGACTATCACATGTAATATCAGACAATGGTCCATCCCAAATGTTTCTTCATTTACCTAAAACAGATTCAAATTGCATCATGCCACCATATGCATGCAGCCAGCAACTTACGTACATGAGCAGCTATAAATTTAAAACATTATTTTACATATGGCACACTCGGTTAATGGCCTAGTCAGGTCTTAATTGTGGTATGCAACAGAAAAAACTTACATTCACATTTTCAGTTTCATGCATACCAACTGTCCACAACTGATATGGAGATTTATTAGATGCAGATCGTAATAGGTGATAATTCCATGTTGACTCAAACAAACTGGCTTAAGCTAAGTTGATTCATGGCACAAATACATGTTGTAAACAAAATAATTCTGCTGTGTCATCAGGGTTAAGAATCCCAATGTCTTTCATAAAATAAAATAGGTTGTAAAACACTGTGGTACAACCAGTGAATAAGTCCCTCCAGAGGCACTCGATACACTGATTGTGGACACTACGTCCACAGATAAACGGACAGCTATATGATCCCCTTTGATTAATCATATAATCAGTAACTTGAGTGTTCTCTGCCCCATTGTCTCCGCATACACGGAGTGGGCAACCAAAAGTCACCACAGCTTCAGTAAAAAGGTCAAGAACAGAATCAGCAGTATTGTTCTTATAACAACACATGTACACTATCATCCTACTGAAGCCGTCTATACGTATATCCCTCCATGGATTGCCAGCTTCCACCTACACATTACCACACAGATAATATAACTGAGATAAGTAGCTAGCCAGCTAGTAGCTATGCAGAAGCAATTGTGTAAAGCCACTGAGGTCTAGGTACAGATATCGCCTCCTGTTCGAGAAACGTAGCCGCCTAATACTGAAATGATCCTTCAGGATCTTTGTGAGCTTGAGCTTCACGCACCCTATGAAATGGCACTCTTGAAATTAAGTATCCATACATTAAACGATTTCCCATGCAGTTGGGGTGTGCTAATTGAATATCTCGAATTGCTTTTTCTAGATCATCTTCAGAAATGTTAGTGTACATAATTATTACGAACAGACAGATGAAAGGTTGTCATTCGTCGTCTAACAGTGCTAATGGAAACGCCCAAAATCCCAGCAATATTTGGAACAGCAAATCCATCCTCCAGTAAGGTTTTCAACAGGGAATAACTATAATATCAAACTTTGGATGACCAGCATTACCATCAGAAACCACTGATACATGCATAGGCTTGCAATTGGCACGCCGTGACGGTTGAGACCATTCCATTCGGGTCTCTCTAGCTTATCCACAACTTCAGATATAATAGAATAGGACTTTAACAAACACTCTAACGCATCGGATTCATAGAAATTAAGTTCCCCGCTGGTTTGTAAAGCTAGCATTTCTCGTGACAACATTTCTAATCTCCGTTTGCCGGCCGGCATCCTTCAGCCACATCCATAATCCTTCCTTCGGTGTCATACACCAAAAAATCGCTTATTATTTCTCTTATGCTTTGACGAATCCATAGGATCTGTCGTCGAGATGCACGAGCAGCCGTTAATAGTCAACGTATTATCACGATAAGTTTAGACGAATACTCTAATACAAAATATGGATGATTTATCCAAACCATACGTGTCATGAACGGGAAATAGTAATCTTTGAGAATACGTTACACCCTGTTAAGCGCCACAAAATTTGACTGCACTCTGTTCGCCATGCACGTTTGCCATGGCCAGTCGGACAGTCGGATAAAGTACACAAGAAGAGATGCTATCAGTGGAGCTCCCGCAGATTCAAACCTAGAAAAAGATTTAGAGCAAGAGTTGAAGGTGCTAAAACGACATAAAATACGGAAATTTGGTGTGCTTTACAGGCACGATGGTACTGGGAAAAGACTAATTAAAGAATCGCTAGTCACGGATGTTACACGTAAAAGATGTTCCAATGTGCAAGTAACAGCGCCAGGTAAGGAAGCATTGACCATCATTATTTTTTTATTTTGCACCTATCAATGTAAAGCCTCACTAGCTACCACATACTGTATAGGGATATTTGTTGTTTCCTTGAGCAAGGAACTTTACTCACATTGCTCCAGTCCACCCAGCTGTATTATAGGGACCTGGCTGTATGGTTAGGGATGCGAATTGCAGTACCCGCATGAAAACCTACAGCATTGTAGATGGGCCATACTAACCTTGCATTTGCATATAATATCCCTCCTTTTATTTTTAACAAAATGCAGGCGTTTCATAGTAGGGTCAGTTGATGGGGGTTTGTATTTTGCTAAAGTGCAAATCCCCACCTTTCCCCACATCAGCCCGTAATGTGGTAGTGGGGCTTTACATTGACAGGTGCATTATAGCACAAATCAATGTTAAGCCCAGTACGGGGAGAGTGGACCATTAATTAAATTCCCCACGTTGGGGCTGGCCACTTGTCCCACGTATGGGACAACAGAGGTCATGAGTAGAGTTGGGCAATATTGCGATATTATTGTATATCGTGATATTAAAGTGTCACGATAATCGATATCGAATTTTCAGTGTCATATTATCAGTAGCGTGATATTGATTGTCATTACCGTGATCATCGTGAGATTTATTGCCCAAAACATAAATTTAATAGCACCAGTAAAATAATTATTTCATCCTATGTTCACATTTTTAGTGCTTGTTATAGCTACTGTACTGCTAGCTAAAATGATATCATGATAATATTGATTATCATGATAATTACTCATGATGCCGTAAAACCGGAAACTTTGGTGAAGGGAAACTTTGATGAATCCTCACTGCAAAAGCTTTGACGAAATAAACTTTGATGAATTGCTTGGCATCTTCATAGAAATGTAGTTATTTGGGTATATTGATTCGTTACAGTTTGGCGAGATCACTCAGATTCATCAAATTCGTCAAAGTTTCAGGTTTTACGGTATATTGTGACATGGAATTTTTGTTATCGCCATACGTACATGATAATGTCCAGTCATCAGACATTTTCTTAGGTATTTGACTGACCAAACCAAATTTGGCCAGTTGTAAATGTACCGTATAGCAGGTTTTATTCGCGAGGTCCTAATTTTTGCGGAATCACGAACTACTGTAGCAAATTTAAACCGAGATGAGTAATAGATTTTCTATGTAGCTGTCACGCAGTTCACAAATTTAATAATAGCAAATATTACTGCTATACTATTATGAACAATTCACAAAAATTGCGGCTCACAGATAAAACCCGCTATACCGTATTCACTTCCTCATTGATAATGTATAGGAAATTGAACATTTCCAATTTTATCATAAGCACTGGGTAAGGGTTCCATAAACAGAGTATTACGTAAATTGAGACCAAATTAGAGAAATGTATAACTTTTTTTGCTAAAAATAGTAGCTATGCAGTAAGTATTGATAATTAATGACAATAATAACTTTAGTGATGGAGGAAATTCCAACAGTGTATGTCTACTTTGGATTTGAAAATTAGCTAGCTACCTGTATTTGATAATACTAACCTTGTAAAGTATATACAATTAATTAAACATATCCAACATCATGCTACCAAATACATCATAAACAAATATACTAGTGACTCCAAATCTTGTCTACTGAAATTCCCCAATGGTCAACAGTTCATCATTGTCTTCAATAAAGTGTTCATACTGTAAAATCTTCTTGTACACCTCTACTCCCACTATCCCACCAGTGACACTATATTAAGAAATTTATTTCCTTTGTCTCTGGTGATACTCATCTAGCAGCATACGTACATACACACACTACACATATATAATTACCGTAATTCGGGAAATTTTCATGTGAAAATTATTCATGTGATTAATATTCATTTCGATTAATTTTCGTGGGTCAAGGGTACCCACGAAAATATTTTTACACGAATATTTATTATCAATGTAGCATATACTGATAACACTAGCTAAATATACAGAGCTTACGGTTTAACACGCTGTAGCCTGAGGCCTGTACCTCGATCTATACACATACGCCATATAAAGCACACCTCTGTTATAATTAGTTACGAGTCACGTGTTTTAATATTGTTAAAGAATTTTCGTGAGTTTAATTTTCGTGGGTTAAGGGTACCCACGAAAATTTTTTAACCTTGAAATTTTCTCGAATTACGGTATGTGCATGCACACATAACACACACAAAGATATAAAAAAGGACACATGCTATTAATCATGTAGAGTATATTGGGGGCATTCAGGAACCACCAGAAATAGAGAATTTCGGAGATGATCTCCAAAGTGACCAATTGCAATATGTGGATTCTGGGAATATGGGCAATGATGATGAAGAATTATATGTGCCAAGTCTGTAATGTATATATGCACTATACATATACGTAGCTATACTGTAGATTCCCTAAAACTCTATGCAAATGATTTCATTTTATCTTGCTGAATTCGATCAGTGAGAAATTAATCAAAAGTGACTGTTGCTACATATTTGGCAGTGAATACGCTGTGAGCAATTGGACGATATCAATGATGATATGTATTACAGCCTTATTGTCAATTTGTCATGGCACACGAAGGACAATAATAACTATCACCGTGCTAAAGTGCTATTTAATGATCCAAGCATAGTAAGGAAATATGTTAGCAGAAGAAACAATGAACCCTAAAGCAAACAAAATTTTATAGCCAAAAAATAGGGTACTGGGAATCTATGGTAACCCCATATAAAAAATTTATGCAGATTTTACTCAAAATTCTAAAATTTTTGGCAAACTTTCTACTATCATTCATAACAACAAATCTACCAGTGTTTTCTCAGTAACATCTTTTGTGTATATATTTATCCACCAAAGTTTAATTTAACTGGACTTTCACTATACAGTATATGTATGTCATTTGTAATATTCATAATTAGTTTACTGGTCACATTTATATATGTAGGTGATACAGATAGCTGAAGCATTCTATGCCATGAGGTTTCAGATGCATTGGGATCAGAGAGGGCTTTATCGAGAACTCTTCAAGGGCCATCAGACTGGCACAGGCGCATGGAAAGAAGGGAGGAATGTTGGGAGGGTTCTATAGGATTAATATTTGAAGAAGTTATTTAAAATCAAGCCCTTCCTGAAGACAATGTAACAGGCACAAGTATGTACGTAGCTATGTTGTTATAACTACGTATTATGCAGAATTGTGTCTACTGTGGGAACAAGGCCTTCATAAGATGTGCTCAGTGTACCACACCTTCTGCTCTTATGTGCTCAAGATGTGATGCAGAAGTCCATTCCAAATCACCTTGTCATGATAGGGAAATTTGGAATGGAACTCATTTTATTGCTGTTCCACCCACAGTTGCTATCAATCCAGAAACTTCAGGATTAACTATTATTCGTATGTGATACAAATATACATACATAGTACATACTGTATAATTATAGTTACGTACTTTAAATATGTCAGTTTATTTGCTTCCTTCTATTTTATGTTGTTCTTGAATTATACATTTGAATTATCACTGTAATTGAGAATTTTATCTGTGTCTGCCATGACTATCTGTGCATTCACGAATACTGATTTGCATATCTCAGGTTCACAAAACCGTACCATGTATACACACACTGTCGAAACACATTTTCATCATTAATCTTTATAACCTAATAAAGTACATATGTACCAGTGCAGAGTTCAGTTTGTTCAATTTCACTACTATATATGTGGCTCCTCCTGTACTCAACCACCACTGCATCCCTATACCTTGTAATATTAACTAAGCCATTAGAATGTGGATCATAGTATTTATGACCATGAAGATGCCTCTCAAGATATTGTACAACAAATATTAGAGAATTTATGCAAAACGAGTTTTTATGACATACTATCTTTAATCTGGTATATACTTACAGGTACGTATGTACGTAATTGTATGTTTATTATAGAACGGTTTTGGCCCATACAAATGCTTTGGTCTTGTCCTAACTATAAGGCACTGAGAACAATGAACAAGGAAGCTGTAGTTGACGAAAAGCGTATTTTGATTACATGTGAAGGTAACATAATCACACGTACATCCTCCACATAATCATACATTTGTATACTTATAATTGTAATTTGCAATTTTATGTGCATACGTATGTATGCAAAACAAACATTGTATATCAGATGCTTAATTAATTAATGTTGTAGGTGTAGTCAGAACAGGTATGAAAAAGTAATATTACATGCCTTTAGGAAGATTTGATCTGGATGATGCTGTAATGGTGTGTAGTCAATGTAGCTACAGATATGGTGACCATCTGTCAGCTGTGGTACATGCTGGATTTTGGCCAGCAAACAGCAGGAATTATCGATATTTGTTTTCCTGCCGTTTACTGAAATTCTATGACACTCTGCGCAAGTATATTCCAGGAACATCAGTAGCTGGTTTCATCCGTACCCTTGAGGAAATGTCAGCGTGTAATGGCAGGGTGTGTTTACATTCACATTTTATTTTCGACAGATTTGTGTGCATGTTCTAAGAAGATTTATCATCTCTTGATATTTAATCAATACGATAGTACTACTGTACGGCACAAAATTTTGACAGGGAAAATATTCACGAATTTGACAAATATTTAGCAATTTGTCAAAATTTTAACATTCACAGTTTTCTTCCAATAGCTGTTTGCATATAAGCCTGATACAAGTCATACTCGTCAAATTTTTTCTGACCCCCAATTCGTCAAAATTTTCCACCATCAAAGTTTTGCACTATACAGTAAATCTTATACCACATGGTGATATTATGATACTGTAGGAATGATATGTAGATTCAATTATACAGGATATAAAATTTTGGCAAACAATTTACTTTATCTCCATATGTGCATGCGTAGGCAAGTCAAATAAATAACTACCAATAAATTTCCTTCATTCTTGCAAGCCAGTATGTATGTATTACGTAAGTCTGCAATCTCATAAATATGATACTCACTTTGTATGGTGTATTGTTTTTTCTTGCTTTGTGACTCACTGTCAATGTCTAATTTCAAGGGTGCAAATTTCAAGAATGCAAATGTTTACAGTGTAAGGTGTAGAATTAATAAAGACCTTGAACATGTGTCAACACAAAATATAATTTGTCCTGCCACTTACCGAAAAGTGACCTGACATTAGTGGAAGTTTAACTAGGGTTTGTACGTATACACCGGGTAGGTCAATGATAAATATCAGGTGTTGTTCCATGCTCTAAATGTGTAATTTAGTGTAAGTAGTAAAGGAATTTGTGAACTGTACTTATACTAAAAGTATAATGTAGTGAAACAAATACATATTCATGCAGTTATTTGTTTGAGCCCTAAAATCCATTAATATATTTTCTGCATATGCAATATGCAGACGTCAGGTATGTGTGGAACTAGTCGCTGGAAAGCAGCAAAGGCCTTTTCCAAGACCATGAAAACTTAGACGAGACAGGGTTAATAGTTTCTGGTTGTCGACACTCCATAGCCCAGAAAGCCATTAATATGTTTCGTGGTGAAATGCAAGGTGTTGAATGCATCAAATTTACTTGTGTGCATTTTTAATATATGCAGCTATGGATACAGCCATTACCTACATATGTATGACTTTTCAGCAAGGAAAGTAAAATACGTATTTTAGGATGTCATCTGCCACTATTGGCCCTGGGCTAACAAAGTGAATTTTCCATTAGACATTCCAGAGATGGTGCCTTGCCTACCTGCTATGCATGCAAAAGTAAATACATGGCATTGTCAAGTAAGTGAACAGCAAATATACATGATCATATTGTATCATCCCTCTATAGCTACATTATGTATGTAGCCATGATGTCTATGATGATGTATCGATCACAGAGATTCACTATCGCTATATGGTATATTGTGATATACACGAACCAGGCATTTAGCTAAGCCTCAAAATAATTTATGAAGGTGGTTAACATTGACCACATTATTTTTCTTGTTGCAACTATGTATAAAGCACTAAACCATTACAAGATCTATTTTGTGTGTGGCAGATACTATCATGATAAACTATTGTATCATGATATAAGCAGTATGATAATTGTAAAATCACTATCCCACATCACTACTTCTATATAATTATCACAGGTGTTGTGGGGAGGACGCTGGAAAGATGGGTGTGCAGGTGGGTCTGGTGAAGATATGGAATTGTTGTTCAGCTACTTATCCAGATGGGGATTCACAACTAAGAATATGCTTTCATACCGTAAGCGTTGTCACAGTGTGTATTTTTCATTAAGTGAGATTGACCACTGAAACTGTGTTGAAATGTAATTTTTATTTTACAGGAAGAGAGGAATTTCTGACAGAAGCTGTCTTTTTCTGGAATAAACAAAAGATTAAGTGTTTACCAAAAATTCTTGGTTTACAATTAAAGAAGGTTGGGTTTAATGATGAACATGATTATATTTAGTAGATATGCACATTTAGAAACCATTTTAGAAATCATTTGTAATCATACTAGTAGTACATGTGTACATAAATATGTGTTGATTGCAAATAAATATGTAGCTAACTGTTTGCCTGCAAAATTTTAATCATATATGTAGCTGTTCATGCAAATAAGTGCAAATGTACATAATTGTGACACATACATATACGTATTAATTATACTGTAGACAAATGAGAAACTGTTTGAAGTTGAAGGAAAACTCAATGACATCAGAATTCAGTCAAGTTCTGTGTTATCTGAAAATGACATGATTGCATATAAAAATGATATATGTGCCATAGCTAAAGGTTTGTGAAGAGTGCATAGCTACCTTAAGTACATAAATATATGTAGCTACTTACGTACACCGTTATGCAAAAATAAACATAAACCCACTGTGTTGTTACGTATATCTTTATAATATGTACATTACATACATATGTGATTGTCTGAGCAAAATTATCACTTCAATGCTTTATAACTGAAATGACATACAGAGTTCATACGTATGTAGTTAATATATCAACTTTAATAGTTTAACATTCTAAATAAAGTGTAAACTAGGCTGGTTTTAGCTTGTGGACAGTCACATAAGTACATAGCTATATGAGATTTGTTTTACTTAATTTACTATTTTGTTCATTCAAAAATTAGCAGTGCTCTGTTTGTAGGTGAACTGCAAGTTGAGGAAAGTGATAAAGATGAAAAGGAGGAATACTATATGATGTGGAAAGAACATGGATTAGCAGAGCAACTGAGGGAGTATAGTAACCAGAACACGGTGACTGAGAGTATTATTACAAGTAAACTTTATAGTTTATGCATACGTACCTTGAATTCATTGTTATTGTGTATGCATGTAGGATAATTAAGTAACAATTATATACTTATAACTTATGTACTTGTGTATGGCAAAAATATTTATATCGTTTACAATATTAAAAAATTGTTGCTTACATTATATGATTATATACTAGTCTGGCATAGTCAGACCCCTATGCCAGACTCCAGTGCATAGTACAAAGGTCTGGTCTGTTTCGCATACATCACTTGTGTGGCTAGAATGCAATTAGTTTGTTTACGTAATTGAAAATATGCAGAAATTTTGTGGATTATTACGTGGCGTGAAAGTGGCCTGATATCCTGGCTTCTGAACTGCCCTGAATCTGAAACAAAGCCATGAGGTGAAGCCATAATTTGTATACATCACGCACCAAATGCAATTGAACTGCAATTTGAATGGTGCTGTCTCTATAGTCACAATTTTCAAGTGCAAAACAGACCAAACCCTGTGCTATGCACTGGGTCTTATGCCAGACGCTGGTTTTTAGAGATTATTTTTATCCCTACATCTGTAAGTTTTGTGTACATGTGTCTGTCTACTTCCCAGTGAATTAAAATTTTTGCACTGTATGTATGTACGTACGTACGTATGTATGTATGTATGTATGTATGTATGTATGTATGTATGTATGTATGTATGTATGTATGTATGTATGTATGTATATATGTATGTGTATATATGTGGATTAGATGTTGTGCAGCTTCAGATCGGCTTTATAAGGAAGCCAATACTTTGATTGCAAAGTTGTCTTCAAATTTAGCAAGATTTCACTTACTAGAAAGCAAACTTATGATAATAAATGAAGAGTCTAGACAACAATGTTTACTGGAGGGTAGAATTTGTACAATTAAAAGAAAGCTAGACCATTTGCAGTCAGACATGGAAATGTATTTTCTGAGTATTAAAAAGAGAGAAGTTCTGATTGAAAACTGTGCTAGTATGTATATGTACTTGATAAATATAACCCTTCACATAATGTACTTTACATAGCATCCAGTAAACAGCATACTAAATTAAGATATAGTTTGTCATCAGAAAAGAGTAAATTAGGAGTTACCATGGCAAACTATAATAGTTTGTCTACGATGGTGGATGGATTCATACCTACTTCTGTGGAAGAAGTTATCATTGGCCAGTTTCCTTGGTCATTATTGGCAGGTATGTATGTACTTGCAAAATTACAGGTAATGTGCGTACATGTACAATGTGTAGGTCAGTGTCGTAGTGTGGAAATGCAAAAAAAATGGAGATTGTGGAATTGTGTAATGAATTGAAACAGTTCCAAGAAGAACGACAATTACTTATCAAAGAAATAAAAAACATGTTAAATTTTTATTATGATGTTGTGCTGCCATCATTATCTAAAGATATTGCAGGTACTAGTAAATTAAAATTTCCTTGAAATTTAATGGTTTGATGATTTTTAGACACCTCATCAGGTTTTTCTACAACATTAACTTAACTGTTAACTTTTTCACACAGATGCTGAATTGTATCTTACTAATCATGAGGCTGTCAGTTACACACCTGGGCAAATACCATCAGAAGAAAATTTGGTACGTCAGTGTATACATACGTATGTCTGTACTGTAGCATAGAAATATAGTTCAGGAAGAAAACTGAAATTCAAATTGCTTCACACTATTTATATTATAGACATACGTACTTATATACGTAATTTTAGTGCCCATGGTTAGTAAAACCTTTGTCTAATCTGTATACAACAAAACATTCGAGGGGAAAACTTTCACATTTTTGTGATGTTTACTCAACTACGAATATTTTACTATGAATGGTTAATTAAATTAGACATTTATTATTTTAAAAAGTTGCTACCGTAAAGTTCCCATGAATTTTCTAACCACGAAAGTTTTTGCCATCAAATATTTTGTGATAATTATATGGTATCTTACACTGTATTTGAAAATTTTATATAATTATAATACACAAAATTGTATGTAGAGTGAAACCAGGCGATATGCAAGTAATTCACTGGCCAAAGATTATACAGGAAAAGTTGCCTACCTCAACAGATGCCGGACTAAAGTGATGGATGATTTATCCTATGCTATTGATGTATTTCAAAAATCTGACGTTGAACTTGATGACTACGTATACATACGTATATGAGGATGATTCTGTATTAGATAATGATGATAGTGACTGTGATGAAGAGTAGACATTATATGTGACCCGGTCTGACAAAACCAGTCTTATCACCGCAAAATATACCCATCCATATTATGGTATCTATCTCTTGTTCTGTGTGTGCTATTTGAATTTTGTAAGTTTTATTGAATTGCTTAGGATTTTCTGCATACATGGTGAAGTTTGTGCTAAAATATTGTGTTCAGAGAAAGAGTTGTCAAATTTGAAAGACTGAATATTAGCTCAAAATTTTTGCGGCAATAAGACTGGTTTTGTCAGACCGGGTCACATATTGTACAGTATATGTGACCCAGCATGGGCACCTATTGTACCACTGTTCATAAAACACTTTTCTGTAAAGGATTGTATATAAACTGTATGAGAATGATAAGAATCTAATAAAATTTGAAATCCAAGTGTGGGCAAATTTTAAATGATTATAATAATTATACAAGCAGTCCACTACTGTATCTTATTCATCAAACTATCACCATAGTGAGTACTATCATGATTATCACTCACCCCTAATACTAATATAATTATATAGTGAGAATTTTTTGTAGTTGAAAGTTTTCTGATCTCCAGTATCCCTCAGAAGTTTCGTCATTTACGATAATATATACATGAATACATGTACATACATGTGTATGTACATATGTGTGGGCACAATTGTGTGCATGCATATGACGCAAAACTTATTATTTTTGCAATCCAATCCCCATACTACTATATAATTATTATGTATATGTGTACAAGCATATGTACAGTGTAAAGCCGGGGATTCCAAAAGATACCATAATTATGTACCTTTTAAGTTACCTTAACTACGTATACCATAATTTATTATGTGCATGCTACAGGTATAATGTAAATACTTGTACGTGTACATGGGTATATAGAATTCTGTACATACTTGAAATAATGATATACAGAATAAACGTAGGCAGAGAGTAAGGCGCAGGGGCATGTGCCCCCCAGATTAACTGTCAGCTCTTAGAAATATATACTCGTGTGTCCTGATTATTGTTAATAAATTATTGCACCCCCTCAGCTCAGGAGAGCTCCCTGTGCCCTTATATACACAATTAAAATAATATTACAACAATCTGAAACATTTTCTATTAATACAGGCCTTTTTTAAGTTTTTATTTAAACAAAAACTGCATAGGCCACAGTTTATGGCCTTGCACCCCTGACATTCACCACAACGTCTCCTTCTTTTTCCTGTAACAATAATAGTAAGAGCACATGTTGTATATAGTTAACTAAATCACATACCATTTCTTGTCACGGCTGATACAGAAGACTGCCCAGGGATATTCTCTTGACCTCTACTTGCCACTATAGGGGTACGTACGGTACTAAAATGTATCATTTATTGTTTGTTAAATACCACGGACTTACCGGGTACACTCCTTTGGCTCCTATCAGCAACTACAGGGAGAAAGTAAAATATATTGTTTGTTACTACGCATGTTCATTACCACGGACTTACCGGGTACACTCCCTTGGCTTCTATTAGAAACTACGTACAGGGAGAAATGCATTGTTTGTTACTACGTATATATGCACTGTTTGTTACAATGGACTTACCGGGTACACTCCTTTGGCTCCTATCAGCAACTACAGGGAGAAAGTAAAATACATTGTTTGTTACTACGCATGTTCATTACCACAGACTTACCGGGTACACTCCCTTGGCTTCTATTAGAAACTACGTACAGGGAGAAATGCATTGTTTGTTACTACGTATATATGCACTGTTTGTTACAATGGACTTACCAGGTACACTCCTTTGGTTCCTATCAGCAACTACAGGGAGAAAGTAAAATACATTGTTTGTTACTACGCATGTTCATTACCACAGACTTACCGGGTACACTCCCTTGGCTTCTATTAGAAACTACGTACAGGGAGAAATGCATTGTTTGTTACTACGTATAATTATATGCACTGTTTGTTACAATGGACTTACCGGGTACACTCCTTTGGCTCCTATCAGCAACTACAGGGAGAAAGTAAAATACATTGTTTGTTACTACGCATGTTCATTACCACAGACTTACCGGGTACACTCCCTTGGCTTCTATTAGAAACTACGTACAGGGAGAAATGCATTGTTTGTTACTACGTATATATGCACTGTTTGTTACAATGGACTTACCGGGTACACTCCTTTGGTTCCTATCAGCAACTACAGGGAGAAAGTAAAATACATTGTTTGTTACTACGCATGTTCATTACCACAGACTTACCGGGTACACTCCCTTGGCTTCTATTAGAAACTACGTACAGGGAGATATGCATTGTTTGTTACTACGTATAATTATATGCACTGTTTGTTACAATGGACTTACCGGGTACACTCCTTTGGCTCCTATCAGCAACTACAGGGAGAAAGTAAAATACATTGTTTGTTACTACGCATGTTCATTACCACGGACTTACCGGGTACACTCCCTTGGCTTCTATTAGAAACTACGTACAGGGAGAAATGCATTGTTTGTTACTACGTATATATGCGCTGTTTGTTACAATGGACTTACCGGGTACACTCCTTTGGCTCCTATCAGCAACTACAGGGAGAAAGTAAAATACATTGTTTGTTACTACGCATGTTCATTACCACAGACTTACCGGGTACACTCCCTTGGCTTCTATTAGAAACTACGTACAGGGAGAAATGCATTGTTTGTTACTACGTATATATGCACTGTTTGTTACAATGGACTTACCGGGTACATTCCCTTGGCTCCCATCAGCAACTACAGGAAGAAAGTAAAAATACATTATTTGTTACTATGCAATATCTGTTGCCATGGTCTTACCGGGTACACTCCCTTGACTCATATTAGAAACTACGTACAGGGAGAATGCATTATTTGTTAACATAATTATATAATTTATATGTATTGTGTTGTTACTATGCATATGAACTTTACCGGGTATGCTCCCTTGATTATTATCAGCATCTATAAGATAATAGTAGGGATCGCTATGAAAAACTATGGCTTCCGGAGTTTTCGCACTTTTAAAAACAACCTTATAACAGGCTTTAGCCGAAAAAACCTACCTGGATGCATTAGTACTACTGTAATTAGGCTGTATCTTTGTTAAACGCAGCGAAAAGTCTAATATTTCGATCCACAGCGAATTTTAAAAATTTCGAAATTTACCTGTATTTCGTCTGCCAGCCAGCCAGCCTGCCTGCCAGCCGTAAGACCCGGTTCCGCTAGGTGTATGGCTCCAGATTTTTCACACAACAAAGGTAATCACGTCGGATTTACGAAAATGTTATTTTGATTAAGGTTTGTCCACTGCGCCATAGCTTGTCCTTTGTTCTATCTTCATCGATTGATCTTCCTCAACCGAAGGATGACAAAATATTACGAAGGTGTCAACATTCCACGCAAGGTGTTAAAATGAAACAATAAACACTTTGGATAGGCGCATGCTTACTGATGCAACTGAGTCCGTAACGCGTAATGGAAGAAGAATTTAGTCTTTCCCTATAGTTTCGTCTTCCATAGCCAGACCAATTTATTTGCACGCAGCTGCTTTATCGATCTTCTGAATTGTAAGCGCCGGATGTTAATTATAACATTAAGCGCTTATAATCGGACGCCTATTAACGACCTAGTAGCTGCGTATTAAATAAAATGGTTTGGCTACGAGTAGAATATAGTCCTTCCTTCACAGTACAAGTCGTTTTACCATATAGACACTTCGGCTTGGCACATACGTAGCGAGCCATTGTAAACTATGTAGATATCAATTGCTAAGAAATAATTCCAGTCTTGAGTGCCTGTAACAGCTAGCTGTAAAAAGTAAACAAACTAGATTTTTTAAAAAAATTTGAATTTTAAAAAGGGGAGTAGGGATCGTAGCTCAGTATAAAAAGTAAGGAAACAAGTTGTTGATCACTCACCACCCAGCATATTGCATGTGTTTACTCAAGTATACAATTGCAGCTGGGTAAGCGTTCATACATGCACAAATGAAACACATTCTCTAGCACTTCTACAAGATTTAATCCCTACTTTGGCAGCCAGCATTCAAAGTAAAACATCATGCAGCCAACGTAGGGATTAAATCTTGTAGAAGTGCTAGAGAATGTGTTTCATTTGTGCATGTATGAACGCTTACCCAGCTGCAATTGTATACTTGAGTAAACACATGCAATATGCAGGGTGGTGAGTGATCAACAACTTGTGTCCTTACTTTTTATACTGAGCTACGATCCCTACTCCCCTTTTTAAAATTCAAATTTTTTTTAAAAATCTAGTAAGAAGTAAGTGCTACGGCATTATCGTGCTGCTCCTAAGTTACTTACCCAATGTCTCAGACAGTTCACTGGCAAGACCACCTGCATACCATAAGCAGACATAAAAAATATGTTATATTTTTGCTTATACAATACTGATGCATACGTACCTTCATTGCCATCTTCACCATGCACAGAACCTAATTGTATAAATACAAAAGGTGAATACTGTAAAGTGTAAGTACATGTTTATGTACTTGATAAGCTAGTGTGGAAGTTCCGAATGTGTGTTTGCCACAACTGGACCACCTTTGGATATGTTTTCAAAAAACTCTCCCCCGCCCCTGTTGTTCCGTAAGTGTACCATGATCTCTTTATTCTGTTTGGCTTGTGGACTAATAACACAATGTCACATCCACTTGCATGGAGTTGCTGTGCCTGTGTAACAAATAATGTAAGTTGATGGACGAGGGACCTAACTACATTGCACAGCAGGGTTCCACAAATACGTACCTACAGAACAATTAGATCAGAAAAATATTTTAACCACCTTTCTGAAATTTTACAAATTGATGACTGCTAAAAGTGTTATTCTTAAGGTACTATACATATGTCTATGAGCCAAGCTTAAGGTTATACATTTCACGATATTGAAGTATATACTGTATAGCGGGTTTTATCTGCAAGGTCCTAATTTGTGCAAATTCACAAGGAATCATGAGCTAGCAAATTTTAAACACAAAATAACAATAGACTTTATGTAGCTGTCATGCAGTTCGCAAATTTAATAATAGCAAATATTACTAGTACTGCTAGACTATAAAATCAACGATTTGCAAAAAAACTGCGGGTAAATATACTATATCTGGAAAAGTAAGCGACAAGAGCCAATAGATTGAGACTCATTGAGTCCGGCATAGCATTCACCCCCAAACTAAGAAACTATATAGCTATATATGTATGCACAGTATTATCTAATGTGTATTTCGTTGTTTTTAGCTCTTAATAATAAGACTAGTCTTTGTTTTTCTGTATGTATACTCGTACATAGCCAAAATATTTTGTGGGTCGTTTTGGAGTAACTAGCTACCCACGAAAATTTTAGCCTCGAAATTTTGGTCCTACAGTATAGTGCAGTACTTCTGCAATCCACGAAATTTTATCCACAAATGGCTAAATTCACCTGCCACGAAAATTTTAGGCTATATACGGTATAATAAGAATCGGATGTGTGGAAGTCTGGCTTTCTCAAATCCGGACACACATATATTATATACAGTGCATGGAACATTTTAAAGCAGACGATTGAACATGACTGAGCTCGAGGACACCTGCATAATCCAGCCACACACTAATTATGGTTGCATGAGCCATGCAATCTGGAAAATCAGGACACTTCGATAAATAGTTAGCCACAAGTATTCAAAATATATAGCTAGCTACTGGCAAAGGTTAGGTAATACAATTAAGCTTATATTGACATGGCTTAATGGTGCCGTTGCAACGTGGGAAGTTTTATTTATATTAGTATGCATACCGGCATCCGGCTAACACAGCAATCATCTCAAACAAATAATTAATAGCTAAAGGTCACCTGTGGTCTATGTATAATAACCTCAAACTTTTACAAGAAAGTATAATCGCATACAAGATTGATATAGCTATTAAAGTTTCAACTTATAGCTTATTGTCATGGAAACCTATATAAAGTATATGATACATAGCTAAATACTAATTAATAAAATGCACTCATAGCTACATGCACATGTATAATAACACTTGCCATGAGGTTCTGTTCAATGGGCATATACATGCAGCATTCCTGCATATTAAGATGGAAATATCCCGTCAGTGTTGTGAAGCACTAGCTAGCTAGACATCATGCAGATGTACTCGAGCAATATATGCAACTACTAACAGTCACTCTAAATTACACAAAATCTCATAATTATCACTTAGCTACACGTAGCTATGTAGCTACACGAAGCTATGTAGCTACAAAAATATAGCCTACTGAGTACATGTAGTTGCATCAGGCTGGCATAATAATTATGTAGGCCTGCTGCCAGCATAAATGAATTTGTTAATAGATTGATACTCTCTAATAAAACTATCAGTGCACACATGTACATATACATAGCAGTATACATACCTACAGTACTCATAGAGTAGTGACAGTACCCACAGTATATACCTTACTATGCATGGTACTCATGCAGTACTCACAATAGCTACTTATATACCTATATCATAGATAATACACATAACTTCACTCTGCTAGCTATATGCTTCATTAATTTTACTGTAGTTACCTTGACAGCTATATACTGGAGCTAAATACATACATAAAGTTGTTTCACCGTGTAGTTAAGAAATATTTTGAAATATAGCTATGCGTATGGCTATGTACGTACTATAACAATAATTATAATACATGCAGTAGCTGTATAATATAAGTTCTGTAGATACTAGAACTGTGGTATTAGTTATACCATTGGTAGCTATACTGTTATCTATACAGTGCCTGTAACATAATATTATGGGTAGTGATATAATTTTGTTTCATTTAATGCAGCATGCATTAGGGGTTGCTAGCAAGACATTACAATAATTATTCCATGCATAATACCTGGCTAGCGATACGCTGTAATGTGTCATATCATCTACATTGTATACTGGTATATAGCTTATATATATAATATGGCTATGCACATTATTAGGCCCGAGTCAAAATTTTACCCAAAGTGCTCCCAAAATTTCACCTATTATGCTTCCAATTGCACAACATTGCTCAAAGATGAAACATTTTAGTATATGAATGCTCTATTAGAGTGTTATACTAAAGCTTGACTGTTGTACATAATTTGTGCACCCAGTCCATTTGAGTGCCTTATTAGAGTATTTCCAATATATATATATATACATACAGTACATACATACTATGATGAAGCCATACATCAAAGGAATTCCAAGGCGTATATACAAGCATATACACCTCAGTGAGTAGCTACTAGTGCACATCATAGTATAAAATTATATCATATGAACCATGGCTAATACAGTGAATGTAACAAACATATAACCATTGTCCTTGGTCATCGGAAATTTATCATGGCAAACTTCCTCTGACCTCGGACTCGGGTCGTATATTTGTTATATTCACCTATTAGCTAGCTGTGATTTATATTATAAATACATGCATATATATTACGTATAGAACAAACATGTAATTATACATATTTCATCTCTCTTCTATAGTATATATGTCAACCTCTAGGTGGCTGTTAAATCACAGTACTGAAACAGCTACAAATCAACAATGGCACATACATACATACATAGCTACATGACACCTACTGTACACTAACAAGTAACAACAGCATATAGGCACCACTCACAGGAGCTACCACAGCACCTACAGTAGTACCCTATGGTAGCTACTCACAGTATCTATATAGTACCTATCTACATTTTCAAAACTAATATGTAACTGTATAGTCGTAATAATATTACTTTGTAAAGATTTACAATTATAGTTAGCTATATTACTTTCCATATTTTTCTGAATAAAAGTCCATCATTTCCTTTATAAATTGTGTTACAGTAGCAACCATGTAAAATAAACTACAGTACTTATCATCAGAGAATCAGTGTTAAACATAATTGACCACTAAATAGGTGACTTTTATAGTAGTTTAGTGAAAAAAGTAACCAGTAATATATTACTAGTACTATACTTTTGTGGGAGAGTAGCTAATACGTATGTAACTGCAACAAATTACTCTTCCTGAAAGTAACGAGTAATATGTAACTATATAGTTATTTTTTAAAAGAAACGATCCCAACTCTGCCCACTAGCTACCCACAGTACTTAGTTACAGTATACCTACAATATACCTGGTACCCACAGTATACCTACGTATGTAGCTAATTTTTAGCTGACAGTGCAGGATGCTGGCAGGCCTTCAAAATGTATATTTATTTTTTATCCATTAATTATTTTGTCTGGATACCACTATATGTACCAGCTGCAATTCTGTAAAGCATTAAATTAGAACCTATAGATAGCTAGCTACTTAATAGCAACTGAGATTAATATTCTAGTTATAGCTATACGTATTTCATGACTTGTAGCTAGACCATATTTGCGCAAGTTGAAAGTCATGCCCATAGCTCAATTTTGAAGATGTAATAAAGGAGACAATGAGTCCTACTGGCCTTCATACAGGTAGCTAGCTATAACATGAAGAACTCAACATATTAATAATATGAGATATGTATGATGGCAGTGCAGGGACTTAGCATGAGAATTTATTAAAACTCATATAATACGACATGATTTAGTGGGGGCAAAGAAACCACAGTGGACTTAATGCTAGACCACATTATACTACTGATGTTAAGTTTCAGTTTGACAATATGCAAATCATCTTGTAACATGGCACAATACTAGACTATAGAAGATACACCAGAGCAGATTAAAACTGGCCCAATCAGACCCTTTTTAGTCTTGTGAACCAGACAGCTAGAATGGCGCTTATCGATTAGAGATCATAATTGCCTTACTTATAATCTCTAATTGGTAAGCCGTCACCTCGATGAAAGCTAAGGGGTTTAGTTCATTAGAATCTCGATGACAATACCCCCTTTTTTACATGCTGAGGTAGTTTGCAAACCATCGTAGCTCTATTCCAAATTTTGAAGATGCTGTAATGAGATGCAGTGATGTAGCTACCATTAGTATATGCATATAGATTATATACATAGCTATATACCTCCTGAGATATACACATATATAATTATAATCCATGCTTTTATTGAGCAGGTCTAGAGATGCAAACATTCATGCCCATGTGAGTTTATTGCATTGTTATTGTTAAACGTTCCTTGTGTAGCACAAATTTTGATGAGACAATTAAGTTATGAAATTTCAATCATTACTCTTGTGTGTATAACACCTATACGTACGTATAATAAATTAGATTAGTAGATAAATTTCTAACAAAAATTTTTCACTGTATGGTATCATGTTAATCCTGACAATCCTCAGAGAGAAACCATCACAATAATGAATAAAACAATACACCTCAGACATATGCAACTATACATAATTATTATGTGACTATATACATATGTACAAAGGCACTGGTACAGGTATGACAAGGTAAAACTATATAAACACTGATTCAGAATTAATAACAGTCACAGTCATTTATCACCCAATATCCTGTTCTTGTAACAATACATCGGCAAGTAGTGATCGTCAAATTTTGTACATGCTCAACGTGATGTATAGGAATAGGAATTAGATGCAATGCATGCAACATTGTATCAGTCCATTGATACTTTTGTTGCCAAATGGCTTAACAGCACCTGCAAAATTCCAACTGTGTTTTATGCAAGGTTTTATGTTACATATACTCAACATACATGGTCTGGTGGACCTTCAGTATACACACGTATAACCCAATGTAGCTCTACACAAATAAAGCCGGCCAGTGGTTATAGCAAGTAGCAAGATAGGGTAACTGAACCTCAACACAAAAAGTGAATTCCAGTATGCACAAAGAACGTTAACAGCCGATATTAAATGCAATAGCAAAGTAATGAACTCACGTGGGGCACCCGCCAGTAAAGGTTGATCCGGGTGTTCAGGCGACTGTACGGAAGAACAAATTGCAACATGTAAATAAAGCTGAAAACCCCTTCCATAGCATGAGGAAACTTGGAACATGAGCAGGGGAAACACTGCTTCCATACTGTAGTAATCACTAAGTAAAACCTTCGCCCAGTGCCTATAGCATAGGAATTTATTGTGAAGAGGCGCGACATCGAGTTGGCGTTACCCATGGTTATTGTATATTCTTGGTATTTGATCACGCGAATAGTTACGTTGGTGTGAAATGATGGCGGCAGCTCTTGAAGAGTTTGACTCCTTCATCAGAGAGAAAGTTGAGAAGAAATGGACGCACAAAGCAATAAGCACTTAGCTAGCTACCTTATGTCTAGATATGAAGGTACGCGAGGTCTTAGCACGCGTAGCGTGCAAAGATACTGCTCCATTAATGACATCCACAAAACCTCGCGTTTGAATGATCAAGATCTCGATACGATCGTAACTAATGCTGCATCTAAGGTAACTGATGGATTATCTATATTATTGTAGTTAAGTAATTCAGGGGAGGATCCAGGGAGGTCAGTTTGGGGTCTCGAAACCTAGCTCCCTCCAGAAATGTATCGGAAAATGCTAAAGAGTGATGTATTGATATCATTTCAATAACAAAACAACCTATATCTTCCAAGTGGTTGCACCCACCACAGTGACCATGCACACCCCTTACATTTAGTTAAATACAAGGAACAGTGACCACACCCCTTACATTTAGTTAAACATGTACTTCCTTGTATTTATACTTATATAGCTATGCTCTAAATACGATTTTGGTGTTATAATACAAGACCCTATAGCTTCTGAGAGGCTGTGCCCCCAGACCCCTACATCAGAAATACACCTCTGTATTCAGACCCACCTGAATCCCTCTGAGTATTGTATTTGTTATACTACGTACATTTAATTAGTCATTTGATCTAAGTGGGGCAAACAGCGCTGCTTATAATTATTAGTCTCAGATGTCTGCACTATATCAATAAATTCCCTGATAAATTTAGTGGGTAACTTGCGCTTACGAACTGATGTATTTAGGCGGATGTTAATAAAAACAGAACCTTGTCTATAGCTAGCTAGCTAGCTATAGCTAGGCTTTGCAGCAAAGCAGTATAAGTTTCAGTTACTGGTAGTCTCTCCTAAATAAATTATTTGATCAGGCTTTGTGGCAGGTACAAGGTTAAATAGGTAGTAACATCCGAGGTAACACCACTAGCTAAAGTGGTAGTGCAGGTGGATGCTATGGACTGTTACCGCATAGCCTAAATATTTCGAGGGTAAAAATGTTTGCTGCTGAGCTGAATTTCCTTCAAAAATAATACTTTTGCGGATTCAACTAGAAAAGTTTAAGCGCCTCTTTAAATTGTATTTCATTAAACATTAAACAATTAACACCATTATTATTAAAAGACACTGCTAAGCGCCATAAATTTAATTCAAAGGAAAATTTTTGAGGATAAAATTTTCACTATTAGGTGAAATTAGCAAAAAAATTGCCCTTGAAATAGTTATAGGCTATATGGTAATCTAAGGTCCCAGGTTTGATGCCCATTGGGGCACTTTTTCCTCTATAGTGAAGACAAGTCTTCACTGCAAAAAATTCTTCAAGCCCTAAATAAATGCTTCCGTACATCATGCATTATGAGTATGGGACTCCAGAAATCTATAGTCTCATGTGGCCAGACCGCTGTTTTGGTGCAGTGTGTTTATTGCTTAGGTGTGGGTGCTTATACTGCAAGTGATAAACACCCTGTGCCAAAATAGTGGTCTGGCCATGTGAGACTACTGGAAAATCAGTGTGACAAGCTAAATGTCCCTGAATAACACAAGTAGGTGACAGGCTAAATATCAACAGTGTATATGGTACAGCTCACGGCCAAGTTTACAACTCATGTCACTTTTTCACTTGTGTTGTTCAAGACACTAATCAAAACTGGCATGCCACATGTGAGTGAGCCAGTTGCCCGTGTAGGATTATAGTACTCAGATTTTCTCGACTGTACAGGAGTATTTCACATGTCTCATTACACAGTAAAATTTGAGTGAACTAATCAGGCCTCAACTTGACTCGAGTACGTATTCTCTTCTTTCCCAATCCACCATAGTCACTGTACATGTATATCACTCCAATAACTGGACACTAAAAATGGCACCAGAAAGAGTTAGAAATGGCACGCACCAGAGCTCTCACATGTGTGTATCACAAAGCGCACATGATATGGTGCTTCAAGTAAAGCCCTAGCTGGCGCTATTTGTCGGGATCCTCACATTACAGAAAAGGCGTACACAAGTATAGCTACGCAAGTTAAATCTCAGAGGGTGTGATGCGGTGATGGTGATTTGATAAGGAAGTGCTTATGTAGGCCCATATGTTCCTGGATTGAGGTCTCTGTTCACACAGGGCATGACACGTTTACTTGCGAGTAATTACCATGCGTTAGTGCTTACTCGTGAGCACTACTAGATATAGTGCGTGCCTCTATATTCGAGAATCCTTGGCATGTGGTAAGTATCTTTATGTGCATTCTACTACATGTGCATAACTCTAATTTTAGCTAATTATACACTTATGACATCCAAGATCTTGTCAACATTTGCCTAGCCAAAATGTTTCAGGAAAATTTTTTTATCCTACTAGTATTGAGTTGGTTGTATTAGCGTATATCAGTGCCTGCAGAAGCACATATACGTAAGATGTGGTCAGGAAGCTAAAGGAATGCTCATAATGTGCAAAGCATGCCACACTATGGAGGCCTATAGGCATACTTCTCAAGAAAATTTACATTGTGACTTGACTAGCGACCCTGTAAGAGACAATATTCTTGGAATAAATTTTGAAAGGTTAATAACTAAAGTATATAAGATAGCTATATGATTGGATTAAACCATACAGTAGTTCACTACTTCAACTTCATAATGATAATTCGGTGAAATACTATTGTATAAACTAGGATGTTTTGGTCTGACTGATGGTTATAGAGTGGAGTTAGTGCCTGGCCTCCCACACCAATTGTCTTGACGCAATTTCTGACAGGCTGTGTCCCTGAGAAGCAGTGGTAGGTAAGACATGAGCAATACTGGACTCCACTGCAGCACTCAGGTGAGCTAGTGGTACACGCTTCCATTGCCTCAACCGATAACTACATTTTCCCACTCTTCACAGTGTAATCTTATAGATACATACAATATAAAGGCTGAAATGATAGCTACACCTCTACACTTCATGGAAACATTTAGATGATCACTCACTACAAACATATAGGCTTATAGCTATATGTATAGTTGGAACAGGCAAGCTAGAACAGGATTAGCAGAGTTGATTCTGAGCATGCAGATGTTATAATAGAGTCTGTCACACCTTCCATTCTACACTTAGTACTGAGTTATAGCATAATTATTTTATCTATGATATAGCTAAAGGTACAGTTAGGTAGCTATATATAAATCGATCTGGATGATCAGTAGCTAATGTCTCCTCATGGTTTTATAGCAGTTAACACTTCATAGTAGGTTCTGCTTCCTATAATGGTAGCTATTTGCATCTTAAATACGTATGTCACTATACCTGCATGGCATACCCATACCCACTTTTAAAACAGGAGCACTCCAGCTTGCTAATTGTTAGTAGTATACAACTGGTAAAATGCCTTTTACTATAACATTACCTAGTCTTCTTTGGCAGTAGCTATATAATTCGTGATAGGCCATGCATGCATCATATCAAGTAGCTATAACTACGTAGCTGGTAGCTCACTATTTTTGGGGCAAATATAGACTTTGATTTATTGTGAGCAATAGCATAGCTATACTATAGTTAATGAAGTAGCATGGAGCTATTTAAATGTTTTTTTCAGGTAGGAGCTACATATGGGAGAAAGACTATGACAGGTCTCTTGTCTTCACAAGGAATCCGTATTAGTGAACAACATGTTGGATTGTCATTAGCCAGGATTAATCCAGGAAATCAACAATGGAGAAGGTCTGTAAATAAATCAATTAGCTAGCTGTTATAAGGCTTTATTTAGTTGCATACAAAATAATATTAATGCAAGATGTTCCACATGGATAGCTAGTGGATTCTTTGTGATTTATTTTATTGTTATTTGGTTGATCTGCAGAGACACTACAGCACGTCATACCAACCCAGTTCCCTATTATGCTGAATACTTCGGCCATAAGCTTCACCTCGACCAGAATGAAAAATTGGTGATGTATGGCGTTACACACGCATGCGCCATTGATGGCTACAGTAGCAAGATCGTTGGATTTGTGACAATGCCTATCAAGAATAACTTGGAAATATATGCTCATCTGTATCAGTAAGCTAGCATTGCTTGCGAAGCATTGCCTTGCTCCTGCTATATGCGAAATAAGGCATTCAGCGCACAGCCTTGATGTACTTGGTTTTGCCTTCTGCTTTATTAGCATCTAGGTCATGCGTCTGTGCTATATTTCACATGGCAATGTTTTAAAATATTTGTGACCGGATTTTGGAAAGCAATTCCAAATCACACATGCATGAATTCTGGTGTATTTCTGCATGTATTTACTGATATTTCTATTTATGCATATGTATTTCTACTTAAATACTTTTAGTAATTTAAGCATTGAATTCCATATAGTATTATGAAATATTTAGAATATGTGATACTGTTCATGTGTGTAGTGATAAGTACAACGTGTGATTTGGAACCCTTTTCCAAAATCCAGTCACATTTATGTAGTTATATAACACTTTGACACCTCAGATCAAAGGAAACCACAGGGATATATTTCAAATATACTCTGGGAACAGGGATGTATCATGATATTCGTATCCCATTGCCATGGCATGGTTATCAGTCAGTTATTAAATTACGCTTTGATGTTTTTATTTATAATTTCTATGCATATTTGATAAATCTATACATTCTATTTGGGCAATACCCTGAAGTATTCCTTCGCTCTATTAGACGTACGTATATCAATTCATTAATGTACTTAGCTACATGTAATGTAATGGGCTGGGTATAGCCTAATGGGTAGCTGTAGCCCAGTTGTGATTGTGGGTTTGCCTAAAATATGTAGCTATAGCTAGCTAGCTAGCTATATGCCCACGGCTCTTGGGCCTGCGGCTCTTTGCTTAGAATACATATCATGCAAGTCCCCCCCTTGTCCATGTTATAATTATTACAATAGCTATAATATAATGTGTATAGGCATGTGTATAATATAATTATTATGATTGCTTATGTAGACCAATTCTTATTAATTATGGATTATGGGATTCATTAAGGATTGATAAAGGGAGGGAATGGTATCTTGTCCTATATGTACAAGAAAAGCTTTCAAGCTTAAGAAGAAACCAAAATCGACATCCCCATATACAGACAACTTCTAAGAAGGTAGGCTAATGCAAACTTTTATGTCTAGCTACTAGCTATAGGTAGTTTATAATAAAATATGCATAATGTACATAGCTATAGCTATAGCAAATTTGCATTTATGTAGTAGCTATATAGCTATGTGTTCTATATAGCTAGCTAGTTCGTAGTCTTCCTGTGTAAAATTACCTTTTGTGTGTTTATAGAACCATCCTGTAGAACGTATATGGGTGGAGATAAACAGTAGGGTTAACTACCCAATTAAGAAATGTTTGATCGAAATGGAAGAAAGAAATGATATTTGCACAGGATGTCCCTATCAAAAGTTTCTAATTTCTTGGTACACTATACGAGTAGCTAACATTGGAACAACACTAGCCATAGATGCCTGGAACAACCATAGTATTCCAGGTAACCTATATATATGTAATATTATATAAACCACGGCTACAAGGTGTATTCAACAAATATATGACCCGAAGAAGTTTATCATATCAGTGGTAAACTTCTGATAACCTGAGGACGAGGGGCGTATATTTGTTGAATACACCATAGGAGCCGTGGTTCATATGATATACGTATACTATCATAATGATGAAAACATTAACCAACAAAATCACTATAGAAATAGGTAGCTACCTTTCACATGAAAGCAATGTCTCCAGTGACAAAAAATAGTCACAAACTTGAGCGACAAAGCTGGCTCACATTTATAATAATGGTTGAGCGAACCCATAATCGATTGTTTAGGTTGTGTGTGACGTTTATACTTTTTGCTATTCATATATGGTATAAAGAGAAGCCTGGGTGAGTATATATACGTATGCCAACCTGCTCCCAATTGAGTATATATGTGCCAACCAGCCCATTTTCAGTAACTCAAAAATATGTAAAGCACAAAATGGCTTCTTGTATGGCTTTCGTGAGGTGCCTTTGGTTTACCACCAAAGCATATTTTCCATAGGGTTCAGTGTATTTTGACATCATGTTTTAAACAAGTGGTACTTCAATATACGTT
Organism: Spongia lamella; assembly: GCA_963930835.1. Taxonomy (NCBI): domain Eukaryota; kingdom Metazoa; phylum Porifera; class Demospongiae; order Dictyoceratida; family Spongiidae; genus Spongia; species Spongia lamella. Next base: position 10,085,154 of record OZ005747.1, read on the forward strand.
TAATGTATCTGAGCATACCACGAGTAATCAGAAAGGTCTACAATCACTCTTTATGATAATTCTTGTTGGTAACTGATATGACCACAAATGACAAGGTTATGAAGCATTAAAAATGATGATTAATTTATTACATCATTTTTGTGGGAGTTGTGTGCATGGATACCGACTATCTATTGCTATGGCTATGGCTATAATGTAAGTTTCAAACTCATAAATCTGTGTGTAGCATATATAGCAAGTAAGGATAAGCTGTAGAATCAGTGTAGCTGTGTACAGAGTTGCTAAGCTACTTGCACTCTTTTCTGTCTATAGCTAGCTAGCATCCAAAATGCCTGGTAGCTAGCTACTGGTAATCTTCAAGCACACAAAGGCTGTAGATCCTACAGTACACATGCATAGGTTTCCCAAAGAGCTACGTACCATGTAAGTGACAGCGGCTGGATGTTCTGAAAATTAAAGAAATTGCCCTACCAAAAGATCCAAGAGCTTGCAGTCGTCACCTTCCAGATTGTAATTTTACTCTTTGACATTAGGAATGAAGTTTGCTTCACCTAAAAAGTAACCATATATATATAGCTATATGCCTTTGCCATCTACAAAAGGTGTGAAGGCAATAACTCTCCTTCCAGCAGCAGTTCAAGGCATGTGAAAGCCTTAAAGTCCTGTTCATACCTCTTAACATTCACTCTCAGTGGTAGAGATGATATGTATGCAACAGTAGATGTTGCTTTGATGGCTAAAATCAAAATTTAGCTTCAACTGTATTAATTTAAAAGATTACCTACAACTCCCACACAAATGATGTAATAAATTAACCATCACACTTTTAACGCTTCATCACTTGTCATTTGTGGTCATATCAGTTACCAACAAGAATCATCATAAAGACCTTTCTGATTACCAGTGGCATGCTCAGATACATTAATGTATATTGTAGTACCATGTGTTTAAAAATGATGTCAAAATACACTGAATCCTATGAAAATTTGGTGGCACGCCACCCCACAGAAGCCATATGCTGATTAAAATTCTTAAGTGTCTTATTGAAAATGGACTCCCAGTTGAGTATGAATACCAGGCGGCTCCTTTGAAATTTGACATTATATCATTGTATATTTATTTATATGTATGTATACATGATTGCATTGTTGTAGCTAAATGTATGCATGGTGATTAATGTTATTGTAGACCTTTAAATTAGTGTTGGGTAGTATATAGGTATTTTTAGTTCAGTATGGTATGAAGTTAGTACTTAAAAGGATACTGCAATTAGTTATTTTAATTAAAGAGGTGGACAAAGTTGTAATTTAATGAAAAAGGTGGGCTAAATTGTATATTGACCAGCTGTAATTGCATGTATTACATATATGGTAACTTTTTTATATTCCTATGCACTTTAAGTGGAAATTGTCAATTTGCCACAACTCATGTATAGCTAGCATTCAAGTACTGTACTTAGCTATAAAGTGTTTGTGGGAAATCTGCAACATAGCTAATATCAACATTATGTGCAATAAAATATTGATTTTCCAAATTCAGTTATTATGATCTGGTGAATCTTACTGTACATAAATATCAGATGGTAGCTAGCCACAGCTACATGCACTAGTATTTAATATAACCTTCATTCATATGTAAGCCTACATAGGCATGAATGTTACGATGTTTATATAATTAGGTACGTAACACTGTCATAGCGGCACTGCCGCAGGTAAGCTTACATAGCATCTAGCTACATCAGATCAATACAAATTATTTTTTAAAGTGGGAGCAAGTGAAGTTATAATATTAAACACATGCAGAAGTTCCTTGGGTTCCCTTGCTAGTGGGTCCACTGTTTATACCAATTACTGCAATATTATAGTATTGATTTCTATCCGGTCCATCAAAGGCTTTTTGGTTCAATAACTTGATTAATTTGGAAAATTATAAAGGTACCTCACTGTATAGCTGGTTATTGCCCAGATAATAATAATAATACAATAAAACCTAGCTAGCTATGTACTGAGTTCCAGGTCATGCAGCTTATGGGACCTTAAATGTTCTCACCTTAAGCTTTATGTGTTGTCAACATTAACAAATCCCACTGTATGCAGTATAGTATTTTGCTGTATGGATTCACTTGATTAGAACAGGCACTTAAAACTTATCAGCTGGTCACCATGCAGTGCAATCAATAGATGGCAAAGTATTTGAATCAGTTATAAGTACAGCTTTGTACAGGTAAAGCATTGCTACGAGTGTTATACAAGTATATTTAAATTGCACAAGGTAATGAGGTCAAGATGACTAATATAACACAAGGCGATGACCGAGTGCTATATTGGCAGTCAAGGCATTACTTTAACTGTTATTATGGAGAATTACCTCTACAAATTTGCACACCACCATGAAACATCCCACTTTTGCCATGTTTCTGCAGAATGGTTAGATTATCTACTGTTGAATTATATATAATCAGTTTAAAAATTAAATAGCTAGTTAGTCATCATGCTGAGATTTGACTGATGTACACATGATCATTAATTTGAATTTTATGTGGCCTGATTTTGGAAAACTTACCATTTACACACAAGTGAAGTAAAGATTTGACTGATGTACATATGATTTCAGTGTTGTGTTAGTTTACTAAAAACTATGTAAAACTAAAACACATTTTTAGTAAGGAAACTTTGTTTTAGTAGCTAAACTAAAACAAAACTAAATGTATTTGCTAAGGCTTACTTTAACCTGCTAAACTAAAATTCCTTTGCAATTGTTTAAAACTATTTATTCCTTTGCTACTAGAACTATAAAGCTACATGCCTAGTCTGTATTTTTGTAGTCCTGAATTTAGCCACAATGTTCCTGCAGCGTTTATTGTTCTATTTGTCTTGTAATGGGTATATGCATATACAACTTTACTGTCAATTAAAAGTGCTGGTAAACAGAATTACAGAAACTAGCTATATACTGCATGAATATTTGTACCATATGGCTATACATAATATAGTTGGCCATTGGCCATTTTGTACATAGGTGGCCAATCATTCCTTGTTTGTCTGACACATTTCAGATCAAACAAAGGCTAAAACATATTATTGGAACTACTTTAACACAACAATTGTGACCGGGTCTGCGAAAATCAACCATCTAGTCGCACAAAAATTGCCTAGTTTTTTCAAATACATCTTACCATAACTTATGCTCTATTTATACTAACAAGCTAAATGTTTTACCACAAATGCAGAATTAAATGGGGAATCTTTTAAAGCTGACAGAATAAAAATACTCTTTATAGAACTGAAGATATTCATGAATATCTAACTAGATGTAATTTGCGCTCACATGGTTGATTTTCGCAGGCCCGGTCACAATTTGTGACCGGGCCTGCGAAAATCAACCATGTGAGCGCAAATTACACCTAGTTAGATATTCATGAATATCTTCAGTTCTATAAAGAGTATTTTTAGTCTGTAAGCTTTAAAAGATCCCCCATTAAATTCTGCATTTGTGGTAAAATATTTAGCTTGTTAGTATAAATAGAACATAAGTTATGGTAAGATATATTTGAAAAAACTAGGCAATTTTTGTGCGACTAGATGGTTGATTTTTGCAGGCCCGGTCACATTTTTTGTAACAGTTGCTATATATATATATATAAACAAGCTAGGAGGGTTGTTTACACTGTGGTATATGCTATTCCCTTAATCTCTTAGCAACAAAACTTGTTTTGCGTTGCCAACCATTTCTTTAACCTTGTTTGTCTGACACATTTCAGATCAAACAAGGCCAGAAAATAATGTTATTGGAGCTGACACAAAACAATTTTTGTTGCTATAGGAGATAAACAAGCTAGGAGGGTTATTTACACCATGGTATATGCTATTCCCTACATAATTTTATATAGACAGAGAGATAATTAATTTCCTTTGTTGTATATCTCAACAGGACCTCACAGAGGGATACAAAATGAAAAAATGGAAGAAAGAAACGGAACAGTAAAATTACAACCTTCCCAGATACGTACCTGAAGTCACAGATTCTGTCAAGGAATATGAAGAGCTAGGTGGAAAGCTGACTGTATTTAAAAGCTACGGGATTGATCAATTGCAAGATAGACAAGACCTCATTCAAGAACGGGAGAGGCTATTTACAGTATGTTACCCAGACTTTGGTATTATCTTTTACAGTGTTGTCAATGGTAACAATGTATTGTTTCGAGATGGCCTTTTATATCTGATTAGGATTAACAGTGTACTAGCAAATCAGTTACAATATTAACTAAGTACAGTAGCTAGGTGCATGTCATGACTATGCATGATAACTGATTCAACTACAAACTATGTAATCACATATAGTTAAACAGTTACATTAATTTGTATGTGACAATTTAACAACACTGATACAATTACTATAATAATGGAAGTCAAGTTCACCAGAGGGGCTACTATTATTGTATATCATACATACTTTATAGTCACCATTAGAAGTATATGTAATTAATGCTTGTTGACAACTGAGATCAACTTTGCTCTGTAGGAACAGCATGTTAAAAATGTAATTAGTGATGTAGCAACATGCATATTATTAATAGTGGGTTATTTTCAAGGGGAAAATATTTCACTACTGAATGCCCAGTGGTGCCACTGTTCATGAGGAAGATTTTCACAAATGCATGGCTCTTAATAACATTAGACAATGGCATGTCGAGAATGCTTTGATATCTGAGAGGTATTTAGGTGTTCAATACCAGTAAGACACCCAAGCATTGTCTAAACAACTAAGACATGCATTGCTTGGATACTAGAACCAAGGTGATTACTTTTGTCATTCCTTCAGGTTGTTTATCCACTGAAGTATCCAAGCAATGTACCTATACTAGCTACACTTACTCAGCAAATTTTCCCTGTAAAATTTTCAAGAATTGAGCTTGAGCTCAATTCTTGGAATTCTTCTCCCTCAAAATAACCCACTATAGCTACAGTAGTATTAAAGATACAGATAGTAGTGTTTACAACTACAACATGATGCATCCCAGGCAACTGAAGTAGCTACTTCAGTTGCCTGGGATGCATCATGTTGTAGTTGTAAACACTACTATACCCTCCACTAAGGCTTGAACTGGTCATAAACACTTCCTTTATTTGCCAATTTTAAATATATAATTATGATGATGAAAGTATGCATGCATGCATATGGCCAGCTGATAATGACCAACTAATAATATAATATATATTATGTATAACATAAATAAGCTAGGGTATGCTAATGCAAAGCCATGCAGGGTCTTGATCTAGCTACATAGCTACCATGTGTATATAATATCTACAAAATTAATAGATTTTGATTGAAAATGTACATGCATTGTAGCTAGCCATATGTGTCTACATGATTGTGTCAATATACCTATGTAGTTGCTGTTATCAGATGCAAACATGTGATAGGAATTGATAAAATTTAATATACAAGTTTAATGTATACAAGTGTTATGAATATAATGTGCCAGGTTATGTTTTGGTAATTGTCACATCAAAGCATGTTTTTGTACAGTTCTAAGTGTTTAAAATGTTTCCAAGCATTATAAATATATGTGGCTATATACATACACCCAGTGCACCAGTATGAATCACTTTCAGTTACATATCAACAAATGACAGTAAAATAAATGAAAGAGCCTTGCTAAATAAGGGCCAAGTTGATTAGTTCATTTCAGTAGTCTAACCATGCAGTGAATTGAGACACCCTAAAATTTTGATTCCCAACATTTCTCCTTATACGTATATCTACATGTTCTTACACTTGGGAGAGCACATTTGCAGGCCTAGCCTTTTGTGTGACCCTGTTAATGACAAAATTGATAATAATAAATAAAATTAAAAAGGTTACAGGTGTATCTATATATGTAGTGACACTTACAAGGATCATGCCAAACTGCTATATACATTGATACTCTTGTTGATAGACTATATGGCTCTACTGCCTGTGATTCCCCCTCCCCTTAATTACATGCCATCTGGTTTTACTTTGGGGTAATTTACCTACAGCTGGAATAAAATACAGAATTACCAGTAAACAACTTCCTTATACATGTGACTATCTGCAATCTATTAGCTACATTTAAACATTTTAAGCACCAAGGAGACTTTTTTGTTTTTTGTTAAAGTGTACACATGAAAATTTAAAGCCTTATGGCAATATAATTTATTTTATATGCATATATAAACATGACAGCAAACAGCATGCATTACAGGAAGTTAGGACATAGTAAGCTAATACAATGACTACTATTCAGTTACAGCAATACATAAGCCAAGTAGCTACGTATGTACATCCAAAACTGATTTCCAAAGAATTTACTATAAGCCAAATCAGAAGCTAAATACATACATATATACATGTATAATTATAATGCTAGTAGAAGAATATCTTATCTAATGATGATAGAGAGTTAGTTAGTAGCTGTTGATGAATACTGCAGTACTTGGCTTAGAGATATTTGTTGATGTTTCTCGAACACAGCCTATCAGAAACTGATCTCAAGTGACTTACGTAAGTCAACTGGTGCATGTGGGGAGACTATATGTAGACACCTCTGGTCCTCTAGGACATGGCTAGCTAGTAAAATCTCATTCATCTGTATCAGTGAGCAGAGTTATAGGTAGAGGGCATGGCTCATCCAGCAGCAGAGCTCCAGGTAGTAACCAAGGAAGTTCTTAATCTAAGGACTCCAGTAAGAAGTTACTATATATAACAAGTTCTTCAGACAGCAAATATAAACTATCTTGCAATTGGCCATGGCATGTATGTAGCTAATTAAAGACATGATCAAATATGAGTCCACTGCAGCACCTTTGATCAGTTGAACTGTATACTTGATAAGCAGCAGCCATAAAAGTGATCTGGCTAACATCTTTCATTGTTATGAAAATCACTTAGTCTCTGCTGATGGTTAGTTCTTAGTCTTATGTAATGATTTCCTTGCAGAATGATGCCATTACACATACAGTATTAGTTCCAGTTATTAATTGATATAATTATAATTATAGCATAGCATATGTGACCAGATTTTTGAAAACATATCATCTACACAGAAGTATAGTGCTGGGACGAATGTATATTTTCCACATTCGAAGGTTCTATTATTAAAAAAACCAAATGTTTGAATGGTTTGTTTCACTTGGTTTGTTATAAGAACATTTGATCACTTTAATAACAGAAACAAATTAAACTGTGACACCATCTCTACATGACAAATTAATGAGAAATTTACAGAGATACATAGTATCACAACAAAAGTTGAATTTTCAAACCTGTGTTCTGAACTTGAATATATTAATTACTCAAAACTTGATACTTTACTATAATTGCCATTATAGTTACGAAGGTTTGGTAAAACAAAACATTTGTTTAAAAGTTACTTAACAAACAAATATTTGAATGTTATACCATTAATATTTTGTCCCAGCACTACAGAAGTAAAATAATTACTTTGCTCTGTAACTCTAGATCTAACCCACAAGCCAACTGAATTCATTTCTGCAATTGTTCTGGTAATTAAATGCAACAGGTACAACAGGTTGTTTAGCCAAGGTAAATTATACATAAGTATGTGTCTTGTGTGAAGATGGTACACTGTAAAAATGATACAGTGAATGTCACTAGTTTGTGTAGTGAGTATAGTGGCAGCCAGTGATGTTCACTAATATTAATGTGACTGGGCCTGCGAAAATCAACCATGTGAGTGCAAATTACACCTAGTTAGATATTCATGAATATCTTCAGTTCTATAAGGAGTATTTTTATTCTGTAAGCTTTAAAAGATCCCCCATTAAATTCTGCATTTGTGGTAAAACATTTAGCTGGTTAGTATAAATAGAACATAAGTTATGGTAAGACACATTTGAAAAATCTAAGCGATTTTTGTGCGACTAGATGGTTGATTTTTGCAGACCCGGTCACATTTTAGGTGATTTAGTTGTGCTTGTTCATACGGAGCTGCTTGTTGTTCTTATTAACAACCGATACATTGCTGCATGCTAGCGATTGTTTTAGTGTGATGTACAGTAGCTGCAAGAATCTATTGATACACGTACCTTCTTGTGTGAGTTTTTCACCTTGGAAGGATGAAAGACAGAGTCATGCATGCACTATGGGTGGATGAACCTTCATCGGAACCAGTGGCTATTCTAGAACTACAGAGAGGCCTGATGGATGATCAAAAATAGGGACATTGACTGAATTGATGAATTTTAGGGGGGATTTTCCCCTAATTTCAAAATAAACGCTATAGTGTCCTCCTTAAATATGGCATATAAAGGCATGCAAAATATTTATGTTACGTAGGTTGGGTAATATAACATAAAATTTCATGTCACGATAATTATATCATCAGAGTAATTATCACGATAATCGATATTATCATGATATCATTTCAGCTAGAAGCACAGTATAACAAGCACTAATTGAAGATAGGATGAAATATTTTACTGATGTTATAAAATTTATATGTTTTTCATGTGTTAAATTTCATCCCAGCAGGCTGCAGACAATTTTTTTTAACAGCGAACTTTTCCCAAACTACGGTATCGATATATTGCAATATGTATTGCTGCAATACAATACAATACACCTGAGATACATTGCTTATTGCGATACATTGCTTATTGCAATATATTGCAGCATTTATTGTCTTCAAAGTTGTAAGTATCCGATTATTACACTACAAAAATGACTGGACCTCTTGTAACCATAAATATACAGTACAATTTCTTGCTACTTTACATGTTTCTACTTAGCCTTTACTGCTAAAAACAAGTTTTAAAGACATGATGTGTTTTTCAAATTTAACCATATATTGCAATACGGCAATATATTGCAATACACTCAAAGTCAATACGCAATATGGCAATGACCCATATTGTTGCATCCCTACTGCCAATATTACGATACTGAAACTTTCGATTATCGTGACATTGTAATATCACGATATACGATAATATCGTAATATTGCTCAACTCTAATTTATGTCATATAAATTATGTTACAACATAAACTATATTTGGATTCACAACACTTTATGGATATAATCAGTGGCTTAATTCAGTGCAATTTACATTAATGTTAAACATTTTTGTTTTACTCTGTAAAATTATTGACATTATCATAAATAATATTTAACGACAATAACATTAACAACAAGATTTTTCATAACTTGCAGTTATCATATGTCACAACATAAAGCAACTTATTCGACATATCATATCGTGGAATTCTATGTCACGACTATCGCGGCATCCTAGTGCCAGCTAGTGGGTCTGCAGGCAGAAATATTGGTAGATTTGAAATTTTAATTCTCAATATATTGCACCATTTGCTATTTTCACAGTGTTTAATGAATTATGGTATTACCGAATTTCAGTTGGCTTTCTCGGTAAACTTTGTTGTATGGATGCATTGTTTTATACCTGGAAGGCAAGGACAGGTCAATTTATGCTATAACCATGAATACATACTGTCATGGATAGTAGCTTGCTATGTAATTTAATGCTTGGTTATATTTATCCAATGAAATTACTGCATCTATATTTAACCAATCTATCCAATAAAAACACTTTATTTAATTTCACATTTCACTATAGGATATACATAGCTACATATAAAAACCCTGGTTAATATAGATTTGACCATTTTTGTTCAGTTAAGCTGTACAAAAGCTATCTACGTAGACGTTTAAAATGAGAACAGTAGTTTTCAAGAGAGGATATAAGGAATATGATCTTCAAATTGATGGGATTAATGCTGGTTGTCTGCTGAGAGTTTTTAAAGTAAGAACTATATATAATTATGCAATTTGCTGTTTATTTAAACTTGATTATCTGGTAGTATGTAGCTGCATGCTTAAATTTAATGTCAGTTTGCTTAAGCTTTTTGTTGTTTCTACTGTTGCATATTAATGTAGGTCGATCCAAATAGTGTCTGGCTACGAGATGCAATCTCTTCAAGAGCATACATGCTGGATGCTAATGGAGACTTTAATTTGCCACAGAATGAAATCTCTTTTGGAACTACCCTTCATGTAGAAGGGTCTGACTACAGTATTACCAGTGGTAGTGGTAGCAGTAGCAGTAGTAATATATATAGTACCCTTTCAAGTGTTGTAAATCGACAGAGTAGTCCTAGTACCTTCCAATCCATTATTCCTGCAAAAAGGTGCAACCTGTCTGCTAGATATTCACTGAAGGTTGTTAAAGCAACTATATCAGGAAAAGCTGGAAATAAGCCTGTCTTTAATAACTTGGAGCAAATTTATGTGGATTTAACAGACAAAACTGCTTCAGCTATCACCATAAAATCTGCGGTCCAAGATGAGTGGGGTGATGACTACACCGTGTTAACCTCAGATGGGTTGGAGGTGAGGGATAGTGCAGGAACTACAGGTAAAGTAGACATCACTCAGACTATGTGCATTATCTTTGTACATTCACACAGGCTTGCAATTTTGGAAGTGCGGTAGTACAAAATTTTTTGCTATACTAAAAGACGAAATTGATGATGGTAACCCAAGGGTTAAACGTCAAAAATTATCTGTGGATACTGAAAATGTCACCTTAACACCTCTTATTGAAGACGTTGCTTCCATCAAAAGCGATATTCACGATGTCATCCAAGAGATGCAGGCAGCTAGGGCCGAAGTAAAAGATATCATCAAAATAAAAAGTGCTAATGATATACCGATACCTTTACAAAAAGCCTTGACTGAAACTCTAAAATGTAAAATTTGTGTGGGAATTGCTAAACCACATGTCCTATTTGGAAAATGCTGTCAACAATTGCTAGGCTGCCAAACCTGCATAGATAAATGGTTTGAAGGCAACTCCTTTGAAAAAACCTGCATAAATTGTAGGCAAGAAAGATCCGTAACACAAACCTGCCATTTACGAGGTATGGACAGTTTACTAACATTAGTTAGTAGTGTACTGGAAGAGAACAATGGAGACAGTACTACTAGTGATGAAGAAATGTAACTGCAACTGGCAAGTAGAAAACTACTCAGCAACTTTTTAAATTAATTGTAATCCACAAATGTTGTTTGATGAAAAATTGTAAATCATATTATAATAATCTAAGTTTCATGTAATCTTTAAATGTCATCTAATGCGATGGTAGCATGGTGATAGTATAGAACGGCTGCATGTGACATCATTGACGTCATTTGTCCTTAGGTAGGTGTACCGCTTACCTCCAGGTGGGCCATTCATATGGCAATGGAAGAACAAATTAACTCTTTGCTACAGTAGCTTAGTAACAATATTAATGGTCGATACTTTGAGATATCAATTAATTATCGTTTCTAGATCTGTGTTTCACAATAAAATGCTCTGCATTGATTTTTGCCATCCAGAAGTAGGAAGGAGTCATGATGCGATATAAAAAATGTTGGTGATAATTGTAAAAATCATGAAGTAGGGCTGAACGATAGTGCAAATTATGCTATCACAATAGTAGATACAGTGATATTCACGATTATGAATACTAACACGATAGTAGATTTATACCATGATTAAAAGCAGAGGAATATGAATTATCAGTGGTCATGACTATAGGTTACTATTTCATCAAATTTATATCAGTCAAACCAGCAAGTATCCTATAAATTCCTATAAAATTACTATTCAAATGATCAGGCAATCTATTGATTGATTATTAATTTAAACTCCTACATTTGACATAGCCATTCTTCCATACTTATTCTTCCATACTAGAGTATTAGCAAACTACTTAACTACATACAACTACACATGTATAACAAAACAAAACAAAAAATACTATACACGCACAAACAAAAAACAATACAAAACGAGATAATTAACAAATCAAAAGAAAAGAACTACTTATTTAACAAATAACCATAAAGGGCAGATGGAAAATGGTTGCAATCGTGTCCAACAATGTCAAGTGGAATCTGATTCCACCACTTGGCAGTTCGGTAAATAAATGAAAAAATGTTGTGTAAATGATAGCCTGCTCCTGGGAAGGTTAGCAAAGTTAGATGGACAGCATGTATTATGACCATGGTGGACCCCAAAAGTCATACGTAGGTGGAATAAAAGGAATAGCATCGCCAAGATAGTGATGATGCATGGCACAAAGTGATCGGTACTGAATTTGTTGGCTTGATCACCAGCAACCAAGATAACGAACCAAGATGGTGGGAAATGTGATCATATTTACGTAATGATTTTGTTATGCGAACTCCCCAATTCTGAAGTCTTTGCAGGGCAATGCAGGCGATTGATAGAAGCCTGTGAAAGTGGAGGTACCCACACTGGAAGGGCGTGGTCTAGGCGGGACAGAACCAGGGAGTCTATCAACATTTTAATCACAAATGAGGATAAAAATTTGCACTTTGAATTAATCCAGAATAAATAATAAGACATGAGTTTGCTAACATTAGTGACTTGAGCTGCCCAAGTAAGATTTTCATCAATTAAAATACCCAAATACTTTTGAACAGACACATGCTGCAGAGTGACCTCAGAGTCACATCACCAATTGAAACTGAAGGAAACATACAGGATTATACAACTTTGGGGAGAACCACATCACACTCGATTTACTTACGTTCAACCTCATCTTACTTGATGCAACCCAATTCGACACAGACAGAAGATCCTCAGAAATCTGTCGGTGAACATCATGACAATCCCCACCAGAGCATATAAGAGCAGTGTAACCCGCAAGCTGAAGAAGCATGCCATGCTTAACATGTTGTGTCATCTCATTCATGTACACCAAAAATGGCAAGGGACCAGAGCACTACCTTGGGGGATGCCTCCATGTACGAGATCCCAATCTGAAAATATATCATTATTTTTAACACGTTGAAAACAATCGGACAGGTAGTTAGTATACTATGATAGCTCGATACCATGTACTCCCAGTTTACACAATCTCTCCAAAAGGATCACATGGTCCAATGAATCAAAAGCCTTGCAGAGGTTGAGAATTAATTGCAACACATGTCAGTCATTTATTATCAATGGCCTGAACAATTGTGTTTACTGCAACTAGTAGCAGTTTTGTTCTTTTCTGCGGTATGCTCCCTGATAATCAGAGAGTAAACAATGGCTCTCAAGATGAGTAGACAATTGAGACAATACCACTTCCTCTAAAAGTTTGGCAACAATTGGGACCACAGATATTGGTCGATAATTACTTGGGTCATCAGATGATACAATCTTATGAATAGGCGTAGTATTGCTCTTTTTCCACGCAGAAGGGATGACACCAGTATCCAAGGATTTGTTGTAGATGATAGTTAACGGATATGCTATCTTGGACGCAACCTCTTTAAGAAACGAGGCAGGAATGCCATCAGGAACCATTACCTTTCTGCTATCCAGCTTGTCAATCAATGATATATGTAACAGTGGAAACCTTGATGGAGGAGAATTTAAAAACTGGGCCAGCAATATCACTAAAGTTAGGAGGGACAAAGTGATTTATTGGCTGATGATCAGAAGTATACTATCTTATTCATGAATAATCTCAAACTATTGTGATAGTGAGTACTATTGCGATAGTGAGTACTATCATGATAATCGCTCAGCCCTAACATAAAGTGTGTTACACGAAAACATTAAAATATTAATTCCTTCAACTTCAGTAAAAATTAATATTATACCATGCGTATATATGTAGCTACGTATATATCCTCATTATTTCAGTGTTTCCAGTTGTTACTGCCAACTTAATGGATATCGTGATATTTATAATCATGATATTTTTTAGTGAATGACTATCGTAGCACAAAATTTTTAATATCGCCCATCCCTAATAGGGTAGTACTTATGCAGCTGGAATTAATAGTTTGCTCTACCCCTTCAGTTGATTTCAGCATGGGGAAGATACCATTACTGCTAGTGGTAACTATGACAGCATATCGCAATAAATATAAGTACGTAGATACTGGTTATCGATGAATTTTTTATCGATATTTCTTTTTAAACCAGGCGCGCCGGCCAACATGCGCCTGGTTTCTTGAAATTGTTTTCGTGATGAAGTCGGTACATGTATTTGTATCCGCTCCCCAGGCTATTAAAAACCATTCACATAAAATCATAGATAATCTATGGTAAAATGAAGCCTGAATGACCAGTCCTACTGCTTTTCGGTTCTTTATTAGGCTCCTATTTGGTGGATGTTAGTTTCTTATCCACCACCCGCATGCCTCTTTTATCATCCGCATCCTATTTTGTGAAATTGCCACAATTGCCATTATACACATTGCGCATGCGTACAAATCAGTGCAATATGCTTTTATGAAAGTGCAACAAATGTCATATTTGATTGTTTACGCATCAATTTATTGAAAGAAGTGTGTTCTCGTGACAAATAGCTAGTGGAAGTTGTGCCATTGCAGCTTGTTGCATAGATCTCTGTAGCTATACAAATGATCTATGCTTGTTGTAGGAACGGTATACACCAATAGGACTTTGTTTTCATTTAAAACATAAAAATTCCTTGTTTTATACAATACAAAAGCATAATGGAATAATGGTAATGTCCGCCTGCCCGCATTGCTAAAATTAAAATTGCTGGATGAGAAACTAACAATCACCGAATAGTGGCCTTATTACACTTGCTATCGATATTACTGATGGGCGAGGCCTTAGTAATGAAGCGCATCGTGAGTTACTGCCAATGAAGAGCAAGGTAATGCAGTGTTAGCTGTTCATTTCACAGTAAAAGCCGTTTAACCAGCTGTACATTACTAACAAGACGGAACGCTTCAGTTTTAAAAGTGGGCGTGCCGTACGGGTTGCGCAGCTTATAAAAGAAGACTGGCCTATAGTGTTACAGTAAGAGTTTCGGCATAGAACAAGTTTCATCACTAAAGTACTGGAGTATAAAGCCGGTTCAAAAATTTGTATGCGTTGCTATGTGTTCCTTAGTGCTGAGTCTTTGTTCACGTGACTTACCCATTACGTCATTAATTACAATATGTTTGATTAACATTGGTTTAACTTATACAATGCCTGGTTTTTTTAGATGGTAATACATCAACTTGTTAAAGATCTGCGTAGTTGTAATAATAGACTATTATGCACTTGCATATGGCATTTACTGTAGGTGCTCATCTCTCTTGTATATTATAGAAGTGGCCAATTTCTGATAGCTGAACCCATGGTCTCACCACTTTTTTATCCATTGATTGTCAATAAAATTGTAGCTAGTAGTTCACCTTTCAAAACAGCACAGCACAATTTTACACTACTGTATTCTAATCGTTCATTTAGTCGTTTTTTATTAAATGAGAAAGTTGTTTGTGATGATGAATGTCAATGGTTTCACCAATCTAACTTTGCTTCCGACTGCCCTGTAACCAATCATCGGTGCATCACTACTTTAAAGTGCACCATGCTAGACATTGTAAAGCCTTGAAATGAATATCACATCTCTGTGATTACACTGACTTACATACATATTTCTATCTTAAGTTTGAATGGAAATAGCTGTAACTGAATAAATTATAACAAGCTACATATAACTAACATAAATGGTGAAACTTAAAAACTTTAGAAGGATTGTGATATTCACGGATTTTCAATAAACCATGAAGTACTTCCCTACTATAATTTCAATACTTAAAGTTGTTTGTATTTAACAAAAACTGCAGAAGCTTTCCCTACATTACCCAATTAATTGTGAAAGTTTTCTCCCTTGATATTTTTATCGTTTACGGTAATACATATATACTACTTATTAGGGCTGCGCTGATCCAAATTAGGGCTGAGTGATAGTATCAATATCGTATTGCGATTGTTACTATCGCAATAGTTATTAATTGAATCTCTTGGGTGGTAACGATGCCATATATAAACCACGGCTAATAGGTGAATATAACAAATATACGACCCGAGTCCGAGGTCAGAGGAAGTTTGCCATGATAAACCCCGAGCCCAAAGAGTGAGGGTTTTATCATAGTAAACTTCCAATGACCGAGGACAAGGGTCGTATGTTTGTTATATTCACCCTATTAGCTGTGGTTCCTATGATGTGCACTAGTAAGTGTATATGCTTGTATAATACACCTTGGAATTCCTTTGCTTCAATGACATTATTACTGTAGCACTGTTGTGCTACTTGAGTACAAAACTGTAAAATGTAGCTATCCTTTCATCAACTTTTAACTATCATGATAGTAAACTTTTACTATCACTCAGCACTATTCCAAATTTTACCAATATTTCAAGTACTGCATTCGTAAGTACAACTACATCAGTAGCTACCGACACTGATACATGGAAGCACGGGTGTCTCCATTCACTGGACTGGACTACTGGACTGAGTTTTTTTCCTTTTTTGGACAACTTTCTGTGTTTATTTTAGCATACATTCCAGAAACTAAATTCTTTTAAATTACATAACCATGAAGTACTTCGAATGATTAATGATTTATTGTAGTATTTTCAGCCATGCATAGGATGTGTTATGATTTGCAGTATGCACCGATGAAAGGCACAAATTAGAGGTTAGCAGACTTATCCAGTGTAGATATACTCACATCACTGGTAGCTAAGTCATATCATTATGTGAATGAGTGGAGTAATGGGTCAATTCAGTGCTGAGATGACATGGCCTCTCTGGACACCATACATGCAGGCGTCCAAACCAACTCACACATGCATAAGTTTAGTCTACGTAATTTAAAATTTTGATTGTAGCTAATACTTCACTGTTATCAGAACCTCCATCTGGTGCAACCTGTTAGCCATTTTCTGACCAATTGTAGCAGTTGGCTGAGCAAAATATGTATGTATAACTGTACAGATATGTACAGTCCGTAATAGTAGCCTATGTCATGCATCAACCAAGTAAAACATGTTAAAAGTGCAAAAAGACTCAGTCCAGTAGTCCAGTCCAGTATTCCAGTCCAGTAGTCCAGTCCAGTGAATGGAGACACCCATTATGGGTAATATATTTTACTGATTCCAATACCACCAAAAATAATTAGTCCAGCTCTACTATTTATTAGTATCCCTTGGACCACTTGGTTACATGTAGAGTATAGTATAAACTTCTCAGACTGAAGTGTTAAGAATTGTTAAACCAAAAACCACAAGTTGTTAAACTCACTTTGTCTATAAACTCTTCATTACAGGATATAATGAATAGTTTTTTACAATATCTTAGTAATTGCTATGGTAATTGCACACCGGACAATCAAAACATTAACATCATCTTCATATACACACCATCCTTTGCAGTCAGCAGTCTTACAGTGGAAACTTTTGTATCGCCCCTCAACTAAAGCAAGTCCTCAATCCTCGAGATTTTTACTTTGTGGCGCTAATTATTATAATAGTGCTAATTGTTTAATGAAATACAATTTAAAGAGGCACTTAACTTTTCTAGTAAAGATTTCTTGAATCCGCGAAATTTTATCACGAAATGTATCTAGGAAACCAAGGTGTTAACTAGGTATCTCAGTAGAAAATATGGATTATATACGATTGTGGGTTTGAGATTGCGGCGGAATTTTTACCTCTCTCACAAGAACTAACGAAGCTATTTGGAAAAGCTGTGGTACCGTGGCAGTTACTTAATGGTACAAGATCTATATTTGGTCTCTGTACTGTTGCTCGTCCCGTTCGTTTGTAGTTTCGGGTGCTCATTATCTAGAATACCGATGGATACTCAAGCAAATAAGTGCAAGACCAAACGAGTTTGACCCTCTGCTAACACTCCAAATGTAAAGAAGCCTCTCCTCAGGTAGGCCTATGTCCAATTTGATTTAGACGTGAAGGAAGATTCTGACCAAAGCGAAGGTGAGAACTGATGCACTATTTTGCGAGGGAGATTGCTAGATTCAAGATAGTTATAGTCAGTGGCGCTACTGAGGGTTTGGTCGTGTATAAAATTGATCCATCCTTGTAACAGCTGTTGTGAAGCCTGGGGATGAACATGTCATCTGAACAAGTCATGCTTGTGACTATGCGTGTGTGTGAAATGATACTAGCAGTGAAATTGTAAATAGCTGTTACTGGTGCATAGAAAGTGTGTGGGAATGTCCAAAAAGCTGTATACATTACTGGGTCAATCTGAGGAACCTTTTGTGTGTCTGAATTGTAGTTTATGCGCTTACAGAAAGGAGATAAAGTCTCTTCAGAGTACAATCGACACCCTAACCAATGAACTCACATCTGTAAAGGATGAGCTTGCCAAGCTTCAGACTCTTAATACACCAAACATATCGGTCACAGTTGAACCCTCATCCAAACCACCAGATAACAATGTCAAACACCTGATCCTACTGGTAATGTTAACCAATCAGGCATCAGCTGAAATTGAAAACACTAGAGCAAACATGACTTATTCTGAATGTTATAGTCTACAGAATTAAAGAGAGTGCTCCAAACACAGATAATCATGATCAAACTCTGACCTTGATAATTGGTCACCTGATTATCAGAGTTGATGCATCTGTAGGACCTCACGTGATTAAAGATTTTTTCGTTTGAGAAAATTTAAATCCAAAAATGAGCGACCAAGGCCATTACTGGTAGTTAAAGTTCTTAAGATCTACTGATGGTGAAAATATCTTGAGGAATAAAACTCACCTGTATACAGTAAGCCTGATCTTACTCCTGATGAAAGGCAAATGCTCCTTAAAGAACATAGATCCTTAATAGAAAAGGGAATAGAAAAGGGGGTAGAACGTAAACAAATTACAACATTTATATTGATAAACCACACTGTAAAACTTTAGACTCTAAGTTTATATTCCATTCAGCTTCTCCTTTTGCCACTCAAGATCCTGAGTTCTATGGTAACTGATGACCAGAGTACGATATATTTGATACAATTTTATAATTCTTGGGGATCACTTCATTGTAGGGGTGACCAGGGGCGGATCCAGGATTTTCTGAGAGGGGGGTCTAAACACAGAGGTGTATCTCTGAAGCAGGGGGTTTGGGGGGCACAGCCCCCCAGAAGCTATAGGGTTTTTTGTTATTATAACATCAAAATCATGCTTATTGTAAGATATAGAGCATATTTAAGTAAATACAATGAAGGATTTAGCAAAATATGGAGTAGGGGGTGTGGTGGGTGCAACCCCTTGGAAGATATATAGGTTGTTTTTATATAAAGTGTTGAAATGACACTTATTTCAAGAAATAATGCATTTTAGTGTTTTTATACTAATACATCATTCTTTTGGCTTTCTGGAGGTGGGGGTCTTGAGAGCCCAAGGACCCCCCCCTGGATCCGCCTCTGGTGATCCAAGTTTCACAACCAACAGTGTATATGTATCTAGCATCTCCCAGAAAACTTCCCTTATGGTTAAAATACTTTGTAGGTTAAAATACTTTGTAGGTTAATTAACATTAGACTTAAACATCAATATTAAAAGTCTCAGGACCTGCTTGTTTATTAGTAACATCACAACAATTTAAGCTTGTCACATTTAGTTCATTACAATAATCATTGTCAATTACAGTAGAGTTGTCAACACAGGAATCAAGTAAATTTTGGGGCTGGAAGTTCTTGAAAGGTACTACTCTCTACATAATCAGGGTGGTCATGTAGGAGGATTGTTTTATTGTTTCTTTTTATAAGTGAGAAAGTTTTATTAATCACGAGAGAAAAGAACAGTGTTAAGCAAATCGTGTTAATCCAAAACGAATAGCTGTTGATTTGAGCTAAATACGAGCTGAAACTTAATCATTTTATGATATCTGGCCCCCAACGTGGGGCGGTACGAATCACACCACCTGCTTTCTACCAGTGAACCATACATGAGAATGGGAGACACTAAAACACGGAATAACGGAATAAGTGAATTTCAATTTTATACATTTTTCATTACAGAAAGCCATTCTTGTTTGGATTCATAGTGTTACTATTTTCAAATGTTATATCTGTGCATTAAAATGCTAGCAAACTTACTTATAGCGTGCATTAAATAAAGAATAAAAATAACAATACTTTTAAAACAATCAATCTTCGATGTATTAGCTAGCTAACCATTAAAATATAGCATTGAACATAGAAATCCTAGCATTACCTTCCTCAGCGGGCGTAATCAAACTGATACTTCATCGATAGTAAGCGCTCGATAAAAGTAAGGTAAGTGTCTGCAATACGAGACAGCTGGTATTATGAGACTCTTTTGTTAACGTTGCAAATAACCACAGTTCATAGCTAAAACTTACATAAAATCAGTACAGAAGAAAAAGAAGAAAGTGAAGGAAGTAGCTAGTAACACAGAAGAAAGTGAAGCTGAGTGCCCAAAGTGTGCCATAATTTATGGGGAAACCGAGATAAATGATAATGCTGTGACCTATGTGAAACATGGTTTGATTTGAAGTGTGCTAATGTTTCAAAAACTAATATTCCTGAGGAATATTATTGTAGTGACTGTCTCTAGAGGACTTTTGTGGTTTTATAGCATCAATGTACCCATATATACATAAGTTTGTTAACATTTATACCAGAAAATTGAACTGTCCCATTTTATGATCCACTGTCTCATAATATGCAGCAATTACACATGAGAGGAAATGGTACAATTACATCATAGCAGTTAAAGCTACATGCTTTATTTCTTTGTAGTTTGATGCAGACATGTTGATGAAAGTATGTTCCAATTTTCACTGTTGTACATAGTTTCTACATTTCATAGTATAGTAACATGAAATAAGTTCTGCCTCAAAGTTGTCTCATAATATCACCACTGTCTCATAGTTACCCACAGTGGTCATGTACCTTACAAGTTCTCATGATTAAATTATCCTTTGAACTTCATTTTTGTGTGGTTTAAAGTAAATGAGATGGTGAGTATCTGGATTAAAATTGAAGTCCCTGTAAGCTTCCTTTGAGTAGTAATATTGAAGTGTTCATAAGTGTCCCATAATAGCAACACTTACCTTATAGGCGCTTATATTGACGACAAAAGCAGGTCTGGCTATGCCCGGTGACGAAGGTAAAGCTAGCATTTCTTTGTCCAAGGCTATATTTTATGGTTAGCTAGCTAATACATCGAAGATTGATTGTTTTAAAGGTATTTTTGGTTTTCGGCTTTATTTAATGCACACTATAAGTAAGCTCGCCAGCATTTTAATGTGCAGATATAACGTTTGCAAACAGTAACACTATGAATCCAAACAAGAATGGCTTTCTGTAATGAAAAAAGTATAAAATTGAAATTCACTTATTCCGTTATTCCGTGTTTTAGTGTCTCCCCATGAGGATTACTTGGTGCCGGGTTTACTGGCACCACAAAAGGTGAAATCCCACCATTGTTTAACCGTCTTTGCATGGTTGTTTCCTTTTTTTGATTTAGCCGGCGAAGGATCAGTACGCCCGGGCCGTCGCCGTTGGAATGTAGGAATCAGCAAGTCTAAGCTCGACCGATGCAAGGCGATTCACAGAGCTCATAGAGGTGTGACCATAGATGTGACGACTAAACTAACCAGAGAAATTGATGAAATGTCTATGTTGGAACCATTGACCGAAGAACATCGTACTCGATTAAACGTTCAACTCGAAACAAAGTCCACAGTTCTATCCTAGTTAGACAAGGAAATATTTTCCTGCTGTGAACCGAAGGAGAGAGGATTAGAACTACCGAATAAGGAAACGTGGTGGGAAGGACCACAGTTTCTGCAGCTGAACGAGTCAGAATGGCCATCTGCCCAATTGAATCTAGCGGGGAAGCAGATTTAGAACCATTGAAGAACCCACCTGACATTGCTCGTGTATTCACATAGATAGTAGAGGGCGCGAATGGTATTCAGCAACTGCTCAACTCAGCCAACTTGTTTTCCAGCCAACCTGTCCAAGGTAATAGAGCTCAAAAGGTTAGGTGCTTTCTTACAAGTTAAGCTTACGTGCTCAGAGACACAGTGGAATTAGTGACATATTAGCATCACTCAGAGAACAATATTGGGTGTTAAAGGGAAGACAGACCGTGAAGAATATAATCAGAAAGTGTGTTGCATGTCCAGAATTACCAACTATCTGTGTTTCAGATGATCCTTCCTTTTCCTATGTGGGAGTTGACTTTGCGGGACCCCTCTACATACGTACATCCACTTAATGACACTACAGGCACCGCAAAGGCCTACATCTGCTTATTTGCTTGTGCGACCATACGGGCAGTTCACTTAGAATTTGTGCCAGACTTGAATGTCAGTTCATTTCTCCTTGCTTTTCACTGGTTTGCTAGTAGATGTGGTTTGCCAACAACTCTCCTTTCAGATAATGCTAAGACCTTCAAATCTGCTGCCAAAGAAGTACATAATATTATCAGGTCAAAGGAGGTTCACACTCATTTAACCAATCTACGAATCACCTGAAATTTCATAGTGGAACGTGCCCCTTGGTGGGGAGGCTTTTGGAAACTAAGGGTTCAAACAGTTAAGAAGTGTTTAAGAAGGCAATAGGACAAACCATGGATCAATTGTATACCTTGTTAACAGAAATTGTCAATTCTTGCCCCCTAAACTATGTATATGACAATGTTGAAGGTTTAAGCTACAGTATTTCACCTTCTCACCTCCTTTGTGGATGGAGAATTACAAATTTACCTAATGGAGAAGTTAATGAGGTGGTTAGTACTCATGAGTCTCTGATACGCAGATGTAAACAACAGAAGCATGTTTTAAACAATTTTTGTCATTGTGGAGGAAAACATGCTTGTTGAATTCAAGAGAACATCATCGCATGAAACAACGATCAACAAAGGGACCAGAAGTGGCAATTGAGATGTGAAGAATGACACCACCAAAAGACTACTGGAAATTTGCAATCAAAGGAATTACTCACTGGAACCAATGGAAGGTTAGAGCAGCAGTGGTTAAGATAACAGATTCTAGCAATAAGAGTAAGCTGCTAAGGCGCAGTATACAGCATCTCATTATACCTATTGAGGTGAAAGTAGAAGAATCAAATACTTTACATTAAGAGAATGACAATCCACATGCCACTGTGACTAATAATGACCAACCAGCTGCCACTGAGACCAGACAACGTCGAAGGGCAGCTGTTATTTCTTTTTATAAGTTTATATTGAATTTCAAATGCTGCTTTAAATGCTTTATTGATTTTATTTTTACTTTTATCCAAACCTTTGGATTATTCCTAAATGATGCTGATTACCATGCTATGTGTTAGAGTGTGCAGTACGTATATACTGACACACAAAGTTACTAAATACAACTGTCATATGTCAGTTACTATATTATACTGATAACATGTTGATTACTAGTACCGATAAATATATCTTAATATTGCCAAGCACTATTAATAACACCACAGCAATGGTTGCTATGGATCCTTTTCATAACCATTGCCATGGAAACTGTTTTAGGTAATTCGTATCTTGGCCCATACCAATTGTTACCATAGACACCGCTTCTAAAGTAATCCGTATTTTGGCCCATAGCAACTAATCTCTAGCAACTGTTACTATGGACCAAACACAAATTACCTTGGAAAGTTTCCATAGTTGAATTTTAAATCAGTTAGACACCTCGACTAATGGTAACTAAGTGATTTAGAAACCCTCGGGCCCTAGTAGCATGCTCAGGATGCTACAGCCTTGGGCCCTTGGGTTTCTAAATCACTGATATACTGTCAGATCACGGCTTGTCCTCAGTTGACTGAAGCAGTGCATTATCTGCATGAAGAGGATAAAATATTGCACAAAGGTAATGTTTTTTAATTTGTTTAGTTGTAGCATCAGAAGATATGTGTGTGTGATACATATGGTCTGATAAAATCAGAAAAATGTTGACCCCTTGTAGCTAATCCTATGGAGTGGGATCTCCAGCTTCACTTCTTGTGTGTGCATATTATTATCAAATCACTCCATATGGTTACAAGGTAAAATTAATTGCTAATTGCAGTTGGTGAATTATTGTTAGTACGCATGATAAGCTATTATAGATGATTTGTAAAACAGGTGATGGAATACAGGTACACTGATAGCACAATCCTGCCATGTTGACAATTTTTTACACAATTTTATAGAATTAGTAATTTTGAATGTTTATAATTACGTACTATAGAAATGATTATTTTAGACACACGTAAGGGTAAAAATCAGACGATATGAGAGATTTGATACAGTCCATTTAAAAACAGTCTCACAACTGACGTCCACAGTATTAGTAACAAAGTGTACTGCTCTACTGATGTGCCGGATTTCTACTGTGAGGACCCAATCACGCATAGCAACATGGTCAGTTCTTTTACAAAAATATGCTAATCAGGTAAAACATGTACAGTGCACATCTATCAGTCTACCAGCATGAAAAAACCTGTTACAACTGATAATGCATGCATATGGTGACGTGTATATCTGTATGTATGGATCCTATTGAAAATACTCAATAATAACACTCATGTTGTTATAATTAAATACTCAACGTGTAGATGTAACAATCAGTTCAACTACGTACCCTTAATAGTTGATCATGTGACATGTGTATAACTTCTCCAGTGACAATGAAATATAACATCATGGTGTCACTTGTCTATTATATAATACTATAGACTAAGTGTGTTAACAACCTGAGATGTATCCATAGAATTACAGTACATAAAATGTCAGCATGTGCCTGGTAAGGCACCTGGAGAAAATATGATTTGTAATTGTCTTTGTGGGTCCGCACCTTAAATTACTGACTCCAATGTACAGCTGCAATTTATTATGCCTCCATGCTTTAAAAAGTGGTCTACCTACATTCAACCAATAGCTAACAGTTATTAATTTTTCTAAATTGAAAACTTGTATAGCAGTAACTTGATTAGCTACTCTATAGAGGGAAATATCTTGTCTATAGTTGTGTACAAAACTTGTCACCATCATAGAGTACACACTCCATTAACAAAGTGCAAGGGCGGATCCAGGGAGCTTTTAGGGGAGGGGCACCCAGCATTACTGTTATTTTATGTCAGTACTGTCATTATAGCTAGTGAATGTTCTATTAGATTATTACTATGCTAAACAAAAACACCCTGGGTGTAAAAAAAGTGCGAGGCCAATCAGAAGCAGCATTGCAAATAGGTATGTGCGACCAAAAACTTTGATATCAGTTGAGGCCAAGAAATTACTTATCAAAAATCTTTTTAACTACTTGAATGACATACAATAGTTTATAGCATATTGTCACAACTATGATTGGCTTTGTCACTTGACCACCTTTATTAATAATGATGGTGTGAAAAAGGTGGCCAAGTGACAAAGCCTATCATAGTTGTGACAATATGCTATAAACTATTGTATGTCATTCAAGTAGTTAAAAAGATTTTTGATAAGTAATTTCTTGGCCTCAACTGATATCAAAGTTTTTGGTCATACATACCTATTTGCAATGCTGCTTCTGATTGGCCTCGCACTTTTTTTATACCCAGGGTGTTTTTGTTTAGCATATCACTACTTTTTTGGAAGTATTAACAGATTTTATTACTAGCAAGCAGCAGAGAAGTACTGCATGGGCATAACTTGTACTTGCCTAGCACACAATATTGCAAATTAAACTTTGAAGCTTAATTTTGAAAAACTCAAGCCCGAGATTTTTTTTTAACTTTCACTACAGAGTGATATATCAATATAGATTGTAGCTATATCTGAAAGTTTATGCAAATCATTCGAAGGGGGTCCAAGTTATGACAACTATCAACCTGCAGTGTAATAGCCCTCCTCAAATACATTCAACTGTTTACTTCAGACTGATAATAGTATGACAGGTAGAGCATACATAGGAGAAGTGCTGATACAAATTTGGCTGAAATCCATGAAGAAATGAGTGAGTTATTAGATAAACAAGTGAATGTATAAAAAGAGAATTTGAAAATAACTTCCGGGGTTCACGAAAGCTCCCGCAAGCCCCCGAAAAAGTGTGCGATGAAAATAAAAGAAACAAGAAAAAAAACGACTGCCGCGTAAAAATTTTTGTGGTGACAGGAAGGCATTTATAAGGCTGTTTCAGAAGAATGGCTGAATCGATGTCGCTCAACTTCGTGATATTGATTCTTCAAACAATGAAGGTACTAAATGTCTAGTAAACGGGCGAATTGGGCGGGAAAGGATGGTTCGTCGTGCGTAGTCGCACAACGGGTTCCATAAAACTCGCAATGGCTGGTACTTAGTAATGGTGGCGCCTATTTCCTCCATTCTCGGTTTGTTGATTCTATATAGTAAGAACGTTGTGGGTCGGTAATAACTAAGCGATAGTTTTAATGGCGGCTTAGCTAGAGCGTTTGCGAGTTTGAGGGCGGTGCTACGTGTAAATAACTCACTCAGTGGTCGCGTTGCTGTGCTTCTTCTTGGCCTCGTGACTCACTATCGTGAGTCTTGATATCTTGATTGCAATAATAGAGTGTTTGCCTGCTTCAGTATTATAGTCGGATAACATCATGTTGTGATATGTCAAGTCCTATCATAATATTGGACTACAGAGCATATTCCTGTGCCATTTGGTTCACCATAGGTATAGGACCTTATCAAAAATCCTGCCCACATTAATGTTGTAACAACTATTTAATGTACGATATAATAGTGATGCTATGGTTAGTTGCATTACTAGTCGTTGGAACACATTTTAAGCAAGGAAAAGTGTACAACTAAGGCAGAATATATATTCTTCATAGTATACACAATCACAATTGTAGAGAGGTAGCTAACATCACCACAATGGGTCTGACACACATCAAATCTGGACTAAAGAAAGCTTGCTTCAAATCTTGAGAATTCAAGACTTTAAATATCAAACTTCGTTAAGAATTAGTAAATTTCTGGTAGCTGCACACTAACTCAAACCTGACAATCAGTAAATTTGTAACAATCCAAATAGCTATGTATTTCAAATCCTAAGATTTGCCTGAGAAAGATCACGAGTTGAGTCTAACCTTCTGTGCCTCAGACCTCTTGCATCACCATTACAATGTGATGAACACATCACAATTGTTCTCATCCCATATATCGCCTCACCCCTAACATCATGCTAAAGCGGTGTAAGTGCCCCTCCTATAGTCTGTCGTTCCCCAGTTCCTAGAGACATGCATGCTCCTAGATTTGTGTCACGTCAAGTACTCAAGTCTTATTGTTACATCAATTACTACTGTGAAAATACAGAATAGCTACCACATTAATTGAGTAATTAAATAACTAAAGACCTTTTATAGTGACAACGTTCACAACCGTGCCTCTTGAATGGAATATAGCAACGAAGCTTGAAGCCAGCCAGACTCACTGGAAGTATAGCCATGCAGCATTACCCAATATGATCAGTGGCGTTATAAGATATAACACTGCATGATATCGGCCATCCCATCCTGTCCAATCAACCTACATCACGTGCTTGAATACTCACGTGATCGCACGTAGTCAAAGACGACATAACGCAGATCCCCGCGGTCAAGAAAACGGTGAGTGAAATCGTTTTTTGAAAAACGTTTTCCAGATCGTTTTCTGAAAAACGTTTTTTGGATGTTAGAATAGTAAAACTACTAAAGCCAATGTCAAAATACAACTATAGAGACACAATATCCAATACTGTTTCGATTAGTATTCATTCCAATGGCAGAAATGTACACTACCTCATGGGATAACATTTGCTGGATTCATTAAAATTGCTCTATTTTTGTAACATTCGTAGAATTAATTTTCGTGGTGATAGATGACCATCCGCAAAAATTAATAGTCCACAAAAATTATTTGTCTTATGGTAATACTGCAGTGTTTAACCAGGTATATATATACGGTACTTTTAATAAACTTGTTTTTTTCCCTTGACCATATACGTATTTCATTTGGCCTATGGCTGGATGGCTTTTGATACCTTCACTGTTGACTTTGAATCCGGCTACAGATTGCCCTATAGTAACTACCGGTATGTCTATGTGACATGGTCCAGCACTGAGACCCCCTTAAAGCTTGTAAGCTCATAATGTCATAATAAATCAGGTAAGATATTAACTACTTTTATCCTTCATAGTGTAGCTAACTAGCTTACAGGATCAGTCTATTTATTAACTCACTACTACTAATTTCCACTTCCTCTTGTTGCATATGGAAATCGTCTACTCCGTTCTCTGATATGATAGCCAGTGAAAACATAAACTGGAGTATTAGAATAGTACCTAACTGGCGTCCAGCGGTGCTTATGGAGACGACCATACTAAACCTTCCCGCTTATTCCCACGTGCATAAACAAGGAGGTAGCAATTGTAT
Source organism: Spongia lamella (assembly GCA_963930835.1). NCBI lineage: Eukaryota > Metazoa > Porifera > Demospongiae > Dictyoceratida > Spongiidae > Spongia > Spongia lamella. The sequence continues at coordinate 10,113,382 of OZ005747.1, forward strand.
TCCGTATACCTTCTAACTATAGTGTACGAGAATGTGTAGAGTTGCTACGTTGGTTGTGTATTGGACGATTTATCCATACTCAGCACCTTTTCGTTTTGGAGTATTTGTCCGCTATACTTATATAGATAATAAGTTGAAATACAGGTGCATGAATTTCAAATTCGCTGTGGATCGAAATATTGGACTTTTCACTGCGTTTAACAAAGAAACAGCCTATACTAAGTACAGCAGTACTAATGCATCCAGGTAAGTTTTTTCGGCTAAAGCCTGTTGTAAGGAAGTCCGAAAATTAAGGAAGCCATAGTTTTCATAGCGATCCCTACTATTAAGTACTACCGTACTTAATGATAACATACCGTGTATCTCTTATTATATTTGTGCTATCCTACATCTGTAACAAAAACACTCCGGGTGTAAAAAAAGTGTGAGGCCAATCAATCAGAAGCAGCATTGCAAATAGGTATGTGCGACCAAAAACTTTGATATCAGTTGAGGTGAAGAAGTTGCTTTTTTTAATTACTTGAATGACATACAATAGTTTATAGCATATTTTCACAACCATGATTGGCTTTGTCACTGGGTGTTATTGTTTATAGCTTATACGTATCACTACTATTTTGGAAGTATAAAGTTAACACTGAGATGTTAACGTTATTACTAGCTATAGCAAGCAGCAGAGAAGTACTGCATGGGCATAACTTGTAGCTACTTGCTTAGCATACACTATTATAAATTAAACTTTGAAGCTTATATTTAATTAATTTGAAAAACTCAGGCCCGCAATTGTTTTAAACTTTCACTATAAAGTGATACATCAATATAGATTGTGTATCTGAAAGTTTATGCAAATCATTTGAAGGATGTCCAAGTTATGACAACCATCAACCTGCAGTGTAATAGTCCTTCTCAAATACATTCAAGTGTTTACTTCAGACTGATAATAGTATAACATGTACAGGTGGAGTATACATGGGAGAAGTGTTGATATTAGACAAACAAATGAATGTACAAAAAGAGAGTTCAAAAAAACTTCCTGGTTTCACGCAAGCTCCCCAGTGTAATGATCAGACAGTTTAGAAACACACACATCCGATTTCTTTGGGGTTGGGAATTTTTATTGGAGTACGGAATGGCTGACACAGTATGAAGAGGTGGATATTTGGTGTGCCATGTCCATTATTTTTGTTATTGACTTAATCACTTCAAACTGTATGCAGATGCATGTCAATGGAAATAATATCTTGTGATTTCATCTACATTTCCCTAGGTCACCTGACGTTCGGACTATGTATGTATGATCTCTGAGCACATTATTATATAGCTACAGCTTTTTATTACAATTCCATTCAGTTGACTGTCTATCTGATAACTATACACTACTTAACTTATATTTCACTTTTGCAGTGGTTTTAGGTCGGTACTCGCAGTAGTGTTATGGCGTTGATCGAAGTTTTCTTGTTACCTATTGTATCAGACACTTATTTGTTCAGCATGTAGCTATGTGCTCTCTTATTAGCCATAGCTACTGTATTTAATATAGCTAGCTACGTATTTTGATAACATAACTTAAACTTTGGCAATGCTTTATTCTTTCTTCTTTCTTTCATTTTCATCATACACTTTTTTCGTGGGCTTGCTGTATGTGTGTGAGATGTACGTAGTGTATAATGTAAAGTCATATACATTGCCAGCTAGTTATATGCACATGTATATAGGCAGGTGAGTACTGGTGTGGACTCTTGGTTAATTAGTGATACTTAGCTAGTACGTACCTGTAGCTACTAGTCATAAATATTGATATATCAAGTACTATATAGCTAGCTATGTAGTTAGATAGATCATTACAGTGTCACTCATTAAAGTATGTACATATGCTGAATTAGTCATATTATGGTGTGAAAAGTGATGTATTAATTAATATTAAATTGCAACCAGGCCTGAAAAACTATACATTAAAAATTAGTAACTCTTTTTCATGATAAAGAATTTCAACATAACTTCCATCATATATGCAGAATTTCCTAAGGAATTCAATAAACTTAGCTACTGATTTTGTATATATAGCACATACAGAAAACCATAATAGCTATGAATATCGTATAGCCTAAAATTGTTGAGAGTTAAATTTTCGTGGAATAGTGAATTTAGCAGTTTCGTGGATAACATTTTTGTGGATTGCGGAAGTACTGCATTGAACTATACTGTAGGACAAAAATTTCAAGGATAAAATTTTTGTGGATACTCCAAAATCCACGAAATCCACAAAAGTTTTCAGCCTCGAAAATTTTAGGCTATACAGTAGTAGAGGTATAATGACATGCGATTAGGGTGTACTGTATCGATATATTATTCCTGCTTTTGTATCATGATACATCGATATAACTACGTAGTTATTGTGCGATACAGTAAATTGTAAATTAGCAGATGCAGCTAGCTACAGAACTTTTTCCAAAGTTACAATTTCTGTATAAGCACTAGCTAAATAGTTGCAGAGCTGTAACACTGGCAACCATAGTATACAACAGAACTACAGCATCAATCATAAAATACTTCATGGATAAGTATACATTATTAATGTCGTTACATAGCGATACATCGATATAGCTAGCTATCGCGATAAAAAATTATAATCACCTAAATAACACGCCATATGTTAAAAATAGCACATATATTATGCGCTGTTTTAGCATAAACATTAACACTGTAATGTGTTATGCTAAACAAAAACACCCTGGGTGTGAAAAAGTGCATAGCCAATCAGAAGCAGCATTGCAAATAGGTTTGAATGACCAAAAACTTTGATGTCAGTTGAGGCCAAGAAGTTACTTTCAAAGATCTTTTTAATTACTTGAATGACATACAATAGTTTATAGCATATTTTCACATCTATGATTGGCTTTGTCACTTGGCCACTTTTATTAATAATGATGGTGTGGAAAAAGGTGGCAAAATGACAAAGCCAATATTATAATTATGTCATTCAAGCAGTTAAAAAGATTTTTTGATAAGTACTATAACTTCTTGGCCTCAACAGATATCAAAGTTTTTGGTCGCTCATACCTATTTTCTGATTGGCCTCACACTTTATTTACACCCAGGGTGTTTTTGTTTAGCATATCACTACTTTTTTGGAAGTATCAACAGATGTTATTACTAGCAAGCAGCAGAGAAGCACTGCATGGGAATAACTTGTATTTACTTAGCATACAATAATTATATTGTAAATTAAACTTTGAACCTTAATTTTGAAAAATTCAGGCCCACAATTTTTTTAACTTTTGCTACAGAGTGATACATCAATATAGATTGTGCATGTATCTGAAAGTTTATGCAAATCATTTGAAGGGGGTCCAAATTATGGCAATTATCAACCTGCAGTGTAATAGCCCTTCTCAAAATTTAACACATTCAAGTGTTTACTTCTGACTGAAAATAGTTTGACAGGTAGAGCATACATGGGAGAAGTGCTGATACAAATTTGGTTGAAATCCATGAAGAAATGTGTGATTTATTAGACAAACAAGTGAATGTACAAAAAGAGAGTTCAATATAAAACTTCCAGGGTTCACGCAAGCTCCCGCAAGCCCACGAAATGTGTGCGATGAAAATGAAAGAAAGAAAAAATGACTGCAGCGTAAAAATTTTTGTGGTGACAGGAATGACTTTATAAGGCCGTATCCGAAGAATAGCAAACCGATTTTGATCAACTTCGGGTTAATGGCTGGTAGCTACAGTACTTACAAATGGTGGCGCCGATTTCCTCCATTCTTGGTTTGTTGATTCTATATAGTAAGTACGTTATGGGTCTGTACTAATGAAGTGATAGCTTTCATGGTGGCTCAGTTAGAGCGTTTGTGAATTTGAGGATGGTGCTGTGTGTACAATAAATAACTCACTCAGTGGCCTTGTTGCTGCACTTCTTCTTGGCCTCTTGACTCACTATCGTGAGTCTTGATTTATACACATTACTGTGCACTTTTAACACACTATTACGATATGTCTATATAAACTTTAGCGCACCTCTTTGACTACCTTTTTGACACACTATGCGTCCACTGAGCTGCATACGTACGTACGTATGTATACACTGAATTGTGTCAAAATTACACATTTGTGTTTAAATAACACGCAAAAAGTTGGTGGACAACAAAATCAGCACACTAATGTATGTAGTTTATTATACTCAATTAGCTATATATATTCAATTAAATATACGTAAGTTAGTAAACATGCTCCATGCACCGTGTGATTATATTTTAGTTTCATTTTAAGTTAGTTAGTTAGATACATGGCCACCCACCCCTTCTTGCGGGGGGGCACCAGTGGGCCCCCCTCTGTTGTTTCTCCTACAGCGACGCCTCAGCTGCCTTCTCCCTTCTCATGGTGGTTGTGGTGGAGCAGGCCTAGGAGCAGGATGGGGAGAGGGCATTCTCCCTACCTCCTCCTCTTCCTCAGAATAATGAATAGTGTCTTCCTCGGATGTCATAGAGACTATAAAATAATGTAAGTTAAACTCTGCAAGCATACAGAGCCATGCTACTCACCCTGCTTCTGTTATGAGGCGTAAAATGAGTATATTGTCATGGTTATTTGTTTATGTTGCACTTTTTAGCCAATAAACTCCTGCAAAGGTAGCGGGATCTATTGCGCCAAACTAAATATGGATATGTAATCTAGGCATGCGTCTATTATGCTGGAATAATTTTGGGAATAATCGGATGAAAAAAGAATTGAGAATAATTCCGGAATAATAGGATATTTTAGTTTACACTGTGTTATAAACTAACACTTGTAGCTTAAAGTACAAGAAACTTACTTTATAATCACTGATGTATTTAAAATCAAGGTGGTTGTCTTGTTTCCAAGCCATTATACACTCACACTTGTATAAATTTAAACCCACAATCAAATATTTCTCGTATCTATGGCGACATCTGAGGAAATCTTTTGCTGCTGACAGCTTTTGTACTTAATTTTAAGGTAATTATTTGTTGTAATATAATCTGTACTAGCAAGTTTGGTTAAAAGTGGGAATAATTTCAGGAATAATAGGTGATTTTAAAAAGAATTTCCGGAAATAATAATAGGTAAATTTAGAAGCATAATAGACTTAAGCCAAATGTAATCGCGCCAAGCTAAGGATGACTGTATCCATGGTTAACTTGGCGATAAGAATTACATTCTACGTATACAACGCGCGCGTGGAAGAAGTAATGCACAACTGAAACTCATGAACGCTGGCAAAGCTGTCCAATGGCTTAATTACGCCTACTACAATAAAAGCTTCCCAAGAAAATTCGCCATGCATAATCTTATTTGTGCAAGTACCTAAGCGCTTAATCATGCCTTTGTGGAAATCCCCATAAAATTCTCCATGCATAACCATTTGTGGAAATCCCCATAAATTCTCCATGCATAATCATTCATTTCAGGTACATGATTATTAACTAATTTGTACAAGTACATGCATAAGCTCATAATTATGCCATTGTGGAAATCCCCATAAAATTCCCTATAATATTATCATTAACATCTGTACCAATAATTTATACTAATTGTGGTGGTACATTAGCTTTTTATACAATGTCAGAAGTACTGAAATCAATATGATACACAATAACTGACATGCATATTTGGAAAAGTTTGGTACAGTGACAACTGTGTATGTACCATGCAAAGTTTAGTCACGATATTGATCACACTGCATGTAGCCCTGAAAAAGAACAGAAATGTATCTTAGCAGCATTACTAATTTCCATACCTTGCCACTTTGTAACTACATAATCTGTGCAGAATATCCAGAACCCAAACATACTCAAATTCCGCCGCTCTATACAACACCACACATACACTACAACAAATGTTACTGTTGACTAACATACCTTTCAAAACTGCCCATTTTATCCCAAATGTTCATTACTTATCCACTTGAAGAAATGTGAATATCTACTTCACCTTTAACACAACTACTTCAGTGTACATTACTCTGTTAACAGCTGCAAGCAGAATACAACAGTCGTACTATACCTGTAATACACAATTTCATGGCCAAGAAGTATATACGTAGTATTCGTGACAATAAAGCTTTGTAAATACAGATGAAAACCTCAGACAAACACATCATAGGTGATATTACCTTTACAATGTTGACCATGAACAGAAAACATGTTACTCACTGGCATGTCTCCTTGCAGCATACAAAGATGATATGGTTCATACATTACTTTATATTCGTATGGTTACCATACGCGTGTACCACTGACTCAGCAAAATCAACTTGAAAATTGCCTATATGGTAAATATAAATATTTACTCAAATAATATACAATTTACTACACAATTACGTATACTCTAATGTATGGTTCTCTGCACTAAAAGGAACATCATCCTGTTATAATTGAATCACTGTTCTTGTAAATGAAAAGTGAATTGAATGAATGTCTAGATCTTACCCTTGCTTTACCCATCCACATAATATGTGGTAAACACATGTATGTACGTACTCCCCTCTAAAACATGAAATCAAAATTTCAGCAAGCTGTTCTACGTGTACCTCTAAATTTGTCCAAAATGTATCACTGTATCCAAATATATTCACTTGATGAACTATCTGCACACATTTCAGAAGAAACTTAGTGATAATCTCTTACTACATGACTTTCACCTTAAATTCAACGTCCATAATCTGTAACCAGCACCAAGAAGAATACAAATACATTGTAGAGTCATAACATACCTTCATTATCTGTGTACAATGGATACTGATACTGACTGACATTACATATATCCATATGATTTGTGCAATATTCACAGTCAGCTACATATATATGTGTAGCATCGACTCGGTCCACATTCCCATCGACAAGCATTATCTATAACAGAACATACATAGTACAAGTGCAGTTGCGAAGCCAAGACATTTGAATACCTCACATCCTAAAACATGTGCCTCATTATGTTAGAATTTGTGACAGTGATGCTGTAATTGTATGGACCAAAACTACACAAAAACATCAAAGGTAATGTTACCTTTACATTGTTGACAATGGCAATATAAGAAATTCATGTACATAAAACACACTCACTAGCAGGTACGACCATCCCACAAATGTATCACTTCGGTGTACTCTAACAACATCACAAAGCACATACACATAAAGATAATATGGAATACCAAATGTATCATATCGTTACCAATTGTCCCCATAGAGAATTCAGCGGATTGAAAATACCTCAGAATGTATTAAAAGATATATGTATACATACGACAATTTTCTACATGCTTACTTTCTCATACACATTTAATATATGGTTCTCTGCACTAAAAGGAATTAACAGTATTCTTTTGTAAGACAAGTTACTATTCCTTTGTACATATTCCATTTTGTGTGATTGTGACAGGCATTGTAACAACATTCACACACCAGCATGTCATTCACTGCTCGACTCAACTGAGAAGCAGTGTTAATGAACATGGGTATGTGAGTTATTCCTGCACACGTCACACAACACACAATGTACACATGCATCATTTGCATAGTATGTTTTTGGAGCCTAAACAAATTCATTCAAATTTATAAAAGGTAACATGAATATGTAATTCACTCACATTTTGAGATAACATGGAGTATGATCCCACCATCCAATCCCTTACAGCCTCCACATTACACTCCAAATCAACTCTAAGCAAGCCGCGTCTGCTGAATATATTCAACAAATGCTGGCTACCTGCTTAAAGTGACAACTGCAATAATCACAATTTCATTCAGTTAAATTGTGACAATGAAATTTGTAATTACAATTGCAGGCTTACTTAGGACCATTAGACTATGGTTGACCAGTAGGTACACTCCGCAATCGTGCCATTTCCTGTTGCACAAGTGCAGATGTTTTGATTTTACTGGCCACTAAATTCAATAGTATCACGCCGTCTAAGGTACGGACTCGACTTAGTGCAACATAAGCCATTCCATCCTCAAACATGCTGGGTCCTAAGTCAATCACTACAGAATCTAATGACAGACCTTGAACTTTATGAATGGTGGCAGCCCAGCAAGGTACTAAAGGTAACTGAGTTCTTTGTAAGGTTACACCTTGCTGAGCATAGAATTTAACAGATATGGGTCTAATTTCAACAGCTTCCGTATCACAACCAGGCACTGGTACAGAGTGAATGCGTCCTACACGAGGATCATGGAATTTCACAAGGACTGCTGCAGGTAGCATTCCAGGTTGATCTTGATGATCACCACCATTTGACCACTTGAATCCCATGATCTCGTCACGGGCACCATTCACCAGACCATCCTCACACATGATATTTCTTCTGAGCATGACCTGGGCTCCCACTGCTAATTTTAAAGTATGAGGAAGCCCAGCACAGTTGTTGTCGTTTTTAGGAATAAGCTGCTCAGGTACATCTTGAGATGTCACACCATATGGAAGATAGCGAGATTCCAGTATAACGTGTTCGGCTTTAAACTCATACACTGGAGCGGTTTGTGCCAGCTCTAGCAATCGTTGTGTGTTGTACTCTTCAACTTGCTCCTTTCTTGGCATTAAATATAGGGCAGAGCTGAATTTAGCATCACGCAATTGCACAGGATTAATGATACCAGAGGTGAGCCTGGTTCTAAGTAGCTGGATGTCCTCAGGGGTATGATCACCAGTTCGTATTCGATTCAATACCTCTGAGTAGGTGGTATCATTTCTCTGTCGCATATTGGTATGGAGTTCCACCATAGTGAATAGGTCCCTCCATAAATGTGTAGATGCTTGCATATATCCCCTGCCGTTTTGAAACACTAATCTGTCACGAACAGGGGGCAGTTGATAGAAATCACCAAGTGCAATAATGGTTAATCCACCAAAGTAAACTTCAGCATTGTCAGTTCCTTTGATTTCTGTAAGTCGGCGGATAAACCCTAATGTCTCGTATGAGACCATACTGATCTCATCGATTATTAAGGCATGCACATCTTTCAACAGTAATTGTAACTGGTGCAATCTTTCAGCACTATGTTTTGTGTATCTTGTCAAATTACCGTGTTCTACTGGAAGCCAAAATGCATAGTGAATAGTGAGACCACCAATGTTAAATGCTGCAACACCAGTAGGTGCCACTAGCATGCATGCATTTTGGGATCCAGTGTGTGATCTCTCTATGTGTTCCTTTATCACTGCAATAAGGTGGCTTTTACCGGTACCAGCCCCACCTGTTATGAAGACACGAAGTGGTTCTGGTAGTGATTCTCTTTCTCTCATGAAGTACTGGTGACGTGCACGGGTATATTGTACAACACGATCAAAAGCTTCATGTTGTGAATCGTTTAGGCCAGCCACCTGACTGTTGTACTCAGCATCTGTCATTCATCTCCGAGACAGAATGTTGTTGTCAGTATCATCAAAGAGAGCAACCTGAAGGTCTCCATGCTCTTCAACATTGGTCTCTTGATGGTTGGCATCATCATTGACCTCCAATGCACCCTCTTCAACGTTAACATCTCCATCAAACAATGGGTCAAACCCTGACTCCATTGCACCAGCATCCAATGTTTCCTGTACAGCATTTGGAGCCACTGAAGCATAGAGGTTGTCACCATACGTATTTTGGAGATTACACAACTGTTGTATAGTTTGCTGCACTTCATCGGCAAATGAGCAATGCTCAGAGTTTAGGAACTGAAGCTGGTCCTTCTTGGCCAAGAGTGCCTCCTGAGCTGTGTTATATTCACCCAGCAGGTCCTCAGTTTCTTGGCGCCAAGGTAAATATAACAACAGAAGGTGATAATAGTAATTGTCACCATGTGACTCAGGTGTCATTACAGGGACTCTCAAGCAAGGCTGGTGGCGTCTCTGGGCAATTGTACCCATGCGATTTTGCAACTGGAAATGCGGAAGACGACGACCAGATGTGTTTTCAGATTGATCATCATCACCACCACTGACAGTATTATACCATACAGCAAAATGGGCTAGTGTAATACTATCAAATGGAGCTCCAGTTGGTCGTGCAGCGTAACGATCAAATAACCCACGCATGAAAACATTTGTATCTCTGTCATCAAACTCTCGCAACTCGTGTGATGGCCTGACCAGTTGAGTTCGTTGGCACTTAGGAATAGCTGTGACGAAGACAGTTGCACGGGATGATCCCTTCAAAAAATGCAAGCCTGCCACAAGAAATACTGCTTCTTGTTGGCTCAGCTGACGATGGCTAAGCAGAGTGTTACCAATCTTTCTAAGACGTTGTTTTATTGTTGCATCCTGCTGAAGACTGGCTAACTGTTCAGCAATCACCTGCTTTAGTACTTGTGATTCGTCTTTGCAGATGTAATGTGTCACATACAAAGCAACACCATAGACAGAGCCAACTACCTGTATATCCATATTGGCTCTCCATGCATGCAGTAGTTGTTAGTTGTACGGATTCACCATCTCTGCACCAGGTTCCCTTTTTATAATATAAAACCTAGCCTTATTTCCACCGTCTGCATTTGTTTTAAGACGGGTCTCAGGACTAGGCTGCTTGGGATAATCAAACCTACACCCATGTCTGCCATTTTTCTGGCATGTGTGTGTGTTTGTGTCTATGAAGCCTCATGACCAAAGTACACAGTTCATCATCTTCACCTTCAGATGGTGTTTCGGTGGTGATGTACTTGTCAATGAAGCCAGGCACAGCTCGTAAACCCTCAACAGTTTGAAGGTCAGGAGCATCTTTCACCCACCATAGGGAATGCACATGAGGGCTTCCTCGCAACTGGAATTCTACTCGCCAAAAGTAATCTACTATTTCCCCTATTGGCTTTGATGAGCCTTTCATGAAGGCAATAAATTTCTGGAATCGTTGCGAGAAATATCTAGCTGTTGTGATTGGATCACTACACAGCAGTTCACGCTTTTACTCACTACTCAAGCCATCTACATCTTCTTTACTTATATTCATTCTGGCTCGATTGGCCAGTACATATAGCAAATCTGGCCAATTCATATCATCTGCAGTGAGCGTGATAAAGAATGTCGGAGGACCTAATGTTCTAAACATGGATAGTAAGTCCATTTTGGCTCTCTACCAATATGCAATAGTGCCTCTCATTTTATGCATAAAACCATAACATGAGTCGGACAGCTCAGGGTTGCGCGACAAGTCCCTGAGATCACCAGCAGTAAGGTGTTGATCTTCATGTGATGTATCATCAGAGGACTGTCTGAACACCGAGCGATTTCGCATATGAGCACTTCCACTGGATGACCTCATTCGGATGGCAACGGAAATATTTTCATTCAGCCTACGCTGTTCAAGCACATTGCAACTCCAAAATAAGTATGGAATGTGACTTGCCCAGTGTGTGTCGGAACTCAGGTGGCGTGACTGAAAATAGTCCAGTGTAGTTATGGGTGGATCGCGTGATGTTTTATACCCATTATTGCCATCCGGATACAGCCACGGAAAGGCCATCTGTTCAGCATCAGTACAAGTGTATATGCTGATAGGGGCACCCTGTACACGCTGGAGTTGGTGCACAGGAGCATTGTTATTATTGTTGATGACATTGGATACTTCAATGTTGGGAAGTTGTAAATCTCTTCTAATAACAGATGATTCACCTTCACCATCAAGTGCTATTTCATTTGCAGATGTTTGTGATGAAGGTGCATCATCTGACACCTCCTCTATTTCTATATCCCTATATAGTGTGTTGTGGTCTTTCAACCAGTGCAGAGCTCTTACTACATAGGGCCGACGTATAGAAAAGTAAGACTGTGGAACAGGCGTCTCAGTGGAATCAGAATCTGTTCTTGGAGGTGCAATCAACACAATGCCTGCATTGTCTAATGTCTTTGGCAACGAACTGCAAACTTCACTTGTATTTACAGGGAAATTCACAGTTTGACCTCGTAAGGCACGTTGCCCATAAGGCAGCACTATTAATTTCATGAAGGGCTGGATTTTACATATTAAACGTTTCTCCATACTATTGAGGCAGCTAAGCTCTGAAGGAACAGAAGGGACACACATGTTGTTCACCGATGCAAAGGGAGGCAACTTGTGCTTCTTTAATGATTTATTGCATCGGGAGCAAATCCAGACAGAATTAGAGCTACTTTGTACTACATTACTCAACTCCCTGTCATGCATAGGAACGAGGAGCGGGTCATTGGCATCAATAAAAGACCCACCATTGTTGTAACACAAACGGGTACAATATTAGCAGGGATTAATTGGGCCATCATAAATTGTCTGTCTGAATTCATCAACAGCTGCCCTCTGTTGATCATGAGTGGATTGCCTAGCTGCACTCCTTCGTCTGGATGCGTTAATGCGATCATTATCCCTTCTCTGCTGCCTTTCTTCAACAGTAGCATTTGCTAGGTATGTTGCAATTCGCTCTAGGTTGCTACTTAGTCGGTTCACTTGTTGAGCATTAGATTCTGAAGCTCTGCGATCAGTATCTCGCTGCTGACCAGCAGCAAGACGCTGGAGATGCTGATCTTTTGACTCAGATGCTCTACGATTTGCCTATCGCTGCTGACCAGCAGCAAGACGCTGTGCATGCTCAACCTCTGACTCAGAAGTTCTACGATTAGCCTCTCGCTGCTGACTAGCAGCAAGATGCTGTGCATGCTCTTCCTCTGACTCAGAAGCTCTATGATTAGCCTCTCGCTGCTGACTAGCAGCAAGACGCTGTGCATGCTCTGCCTCTGACTCAGAAGCTCTACAATGTGCATCCCGCTGCTGACCAGCAGCAAGACGCTGGAAATGTTGTGCTTCTGACTCAGAAGCTCTACGATTTGCTTCTCGCTGCTGATCAGCAGCAAGATGCTGGAGATGCTGAGCTTCTGACTCAGATGCTCTACGGAGCATATTATGCTCCTTATTAGCCTTTTTCCTCCTCTCTTTCTCTGAAGGAGATTCACATGCTCGTTTGGCATGCTTTCTAGCCTGCTCTTTTACTGACCTACTTGATTCTTCCTCTGGTGCGGCAGATGACATCTGCAAGTTAAGATTTTCAGTTATACCACACCACCTTGATTACTAAACATCTCTATTTTCTGTTAATTTTTTCCTCAAATTGTGGTGGGTAACACCTAAACAATAATCTAATGTGGCATTAATAGAAAGTGAGGCCTTTTTTACTCAATTAATTAAGCATTTTTAATCAAGGTGTGTTATCAATCAGTACAACATATAACAGCTTAAGTGATTAGGTAGTAGCATCATGTAGTAGATACATAAAGTTTTGGCGAGTGAATACACATATATAAACTATCTTACATATATCAATACACCCTCCATTCTTTTGTCACTTAACGTTATAACAATACTTACAACGTATAATAGTAAATATTTAACCAGTATAATAAAATATCAATACAACCTGTATACCCAAGCCAACATTGGCATACATGCATGTTAGGCCACTCCAAATTGATTTCCTGCTTCCCGTCCTCCATCCGCATGGTTTTTTTGTCAAGCCAGAAATTCCATTATTTCGTAAAATGGCGTTTTCTAAGTATCACGTGGTTGTTAAAGTCTGGATTCTTTAAAACACTAGCGAACGCATGGCTAGTGTAGCCATTGAGCTATATTAAAATGCTGCATGTGCAACTGAGGTAGTAGTTAACATGGATTGTCCACCTTGTAGAGATGTACAAAACATGTGTAGTTGTGTACATGTGTAGTAGTTCACATAATGGAATAATGGAATTTGCCAAATCAATTTGGAGTGGTCTTAGCGGACAGTAAAACAACTTGGGGAACCACCCTGGCTGTGTAATTAAGCATACGTACCTTTGCTTCCTTGCAGACGAAGATATTCCAGAGGAACTTCCGTTATAAGTACTTGTAATACAGCCAACAACTAAAGTTTGTAGGAGTTGACGAGGAGTTGAAGCCGCCAATATCGAAATGATTCTGTAACATTGTTAACCCGCACTTAAACAATATCAATATTATGAAATGGCATATTGGATAAACATGCAAACAAATTTACTCACTTTTAATCAACAAATAGCAATAGTAACGCCGAGCAACGCTTTACTAGAAAAGGTTGCAGTGACAGAATTGTTAAGGCACGTATTGTTACCAACGCATACAAATTAATTTTTTTTGTTTAAACGGGCTTTATACTCCAGTACTTTAGTGATAAAACTTTTTAAAAGTTGTTTTAACCCGAAATTATTACTATAACACTATTGGCTAGTCTTCTTTTATAAGCTCTGCAACCCGCACGGCACGCCCACTTTTAAAACTAAAGCTCTCTGTCTTGTTAGTAATGTACAGCTGTTCAAAGGGCTTTTAGTGTGGAATGAAGGCCTAACACAGTATTAGTTCGCTCTTATTCGGCAGTAACACAAGACGCGCTTCGTTACTTAGGCCCCGCCCATCAGTAATATTGATAGCAAGCGAGATAGCAAGTGTCATTTAAAGAAACCTGAAAAGTAGTAGGACTTGTTTGATTGGTTATTCAGGCTTCATTTCACGTGAATAGTTTTTAATAGCCTGGGGGGTGGACACACACACATACCGACGTCCACACGAAAACGATTTCAGGCGCGCCTGGTTTAATAATAACAACTATTATTATTATACAGTCATGTTGTAATATGTAATAGCAACTAGCTATTAGCTACATAGTTAATGTGGCGTGGCAAATAGAATAATCTAGTTATCTATCAGTAGATTTTAAATTTGGTAGCTACACAACACATGTACGCAGCTACCTGGCGCATGGCCATGACTTGTGAGTTATTGTGTTGCATAAAACGACAGCAAAATACCTCAGATCAGCAATTTTACGAAAATCATAATCAAAATCATCATGCACTTAATAAACTATGTACATTGTAGCCACATAGCTATATACGTAGCTACATAGTATTATAGCACATAATTTTTATGGTAATAATTGAGCATTTCATATAGCTAATAACATGAGACCGTACAAAGTATAATTCTGTAACTATATGTGTGTGATCCAGGCATCCAAATAATTTAGCTAGCAAAATAAAATTTAGAATAAAAAGCCTGATCACCTTTTATATACGTAGCTAATTCACAATGTTTTTTCATTCATTATAATATTATAATTTCTTTAAGTTTTGTATAATTATTATATGTATGTAGCTAGCTATCCACAAAATTATTCGCATGGTTAATAAAATAATTTTTTATGTTTTACTGTTTGGCAAGAGGATTATGTAACTCTGTTTGGCCTCGTGATATACCTACGTATATATATCAGCCCAATCTAAGGTGATAACATACGTACTTAAGCTGAAACCACTGCACTGTGTGGAGCCAAATTATTACATGGTGGGATAGAAGCCTAGCTATAGCCTGCACGATAACCTAATTAGGCTGAGGCAAAGATAATGTCATAGATAGCTACAACAATCCTACTGTGATAATAATTACCATCACGTATAGCACATCTCAGTGCATGGCCAAATTAATATCACTCATGCGGCTTGGAAAAGACTGGCTCTGCCTCCATGTTTGTATACTTTGATCTCCACATAAGTATTATAATATAGCTAGCTGTAAAATCCTGATAGTAAAGCACATTTATAGAAAATGTAGCTGGATCAAAATTAGCATGCAAACATAGAGGGTTTTGTGGAGCCAGTCATATACACATAACTATGGAACATACATGTAACTAGTTACTATAGTATGTACCACAGAAAAGTTGCATACAAATAACACAATGAAAGTAGCTACTATATTAGCCATTGGCAATGCATATGTGGCACATTTAGGCTATATGTTCACCTTATTCACTTTACAACTTCTATCTTGTGAGCAATTCATACGTAGGTGCTGGGAATGGATGGCAAGGTTGCTTTCAGTTTTCACTATCACTTCACAGGATTATAATTTTCTCCAAACAAATAAGCCATAACCAGCTAATATCTAGCTAATGCCCTTCAGTTTGGAACAGGTTCTGACACTTACCTATGGAACATGTTCCAATATTTTATGATCACACAAATATTACTACATAATGATCTGTTGTATGTATCCATATACTAACCACTAGAGCAATGATGCAAGTGATTACTGTATGTAATGGCTATATCACAGTGGGAGTGTGTAGGACATGTACGTATATTACATGTATATTACATGAGGCCAGTCAGTGAATAAACACATCTTATAACTACTAGCTATAGCTATGTCTCAACTGACCTCTCTATCCCAACAAAGCCTTTAATGAATATCCTGCATGAGTGTACAAATTTCAAGGTTTATTGATTTTGTAGTTTTTGGCTAACCTTGTTAATATACTTTACGAGATGTTTAAAATTTCTTTTGAAAATCAAAAACTACCATGCACCAACACTAAGATTATGTCTGCTGGTATCACAATAAATCCTGTACAATTATAGCCACATAGCTACTGTACGTAGTACTATCCGTTCGCTAAAATCACTATTCGATTTTTACTATATTTTAGGATAGTTACAAAGGTTAAATATAATGTCAGTGTTCCTTTTTGTTATTTTATTTGGTTTTCCAGACTTCTCCCTCATAGATCTGTGACTTTTATAGCATAAATAGGAAGATTGTATGTTGTACGTAATAGCTCACTATCCTTGTTTATTTTTAGTGTAATCTAAACAATGTTCAAACATTCGTTTGTTTTTGATCAAAATATTTGGTTTAGCTACACATTGTAAAAGTTATTTTATTGTTACGTAAAATCATACTTCCTGTTGGATGCAGCTGAATCTATTTCCTGTCATATTTGTAACGGTATGCAGGAACAGGAAGTGCTTCCATGACTATATTACATCATTAGCTGTATCTCCTGTGTATAATGTAAACACAAATTTTGCTGTGCTGGATGTTAACAACTGCAAAAACTGTGAATTCTGTTACATTTAGAGTAGGACTGGCAATTTTTGGTTAAAAGAATACTTACCATTCAAGCATTTAGACCACAAATATACACGCACGCACACACACAGAGTATGGATAAAAATACATGAGATCATTTGGCTTCTTTTTATGCTTCATAGTACTGAGGATGAGTATTACTCCAGATGAGGGGCAAGTGTACAGCGGTATCCATACTGGACACTGATGCAGAGCTGAGTCCACAAAATGCAGCTAGGGATGGGGGGTCAAATTGAAGCTTTTCAAAGTGTACGGAGCTTTTCTTGGAAGCACTAATGCTATTATAGTCTATAATCTTTTTAACATACGTAGTTTATCTTTCTATATTTTTTACAATTTTGTATTCCAAAATCTATAGGGGGCCGGCCGGGTGGCAAGATTAACCTAGGAGGGGCAAATGCCTCCTGCCCTCTTAAAATGTAGCCCTGCTGATAGTATCCATTCCTATTCATCTACAGTCTGCATGGACTAAACAATGAAAGTAGCTAGCTAGCTAGCTTGTGTGTGTCCTTTAATTCTGCTTAGAATTTTTATACACCAAGCAGTTATATATGTATATGCCTCAGAAATAGCTATACTATATCAAGATGAGCAGGCAAACTAATTAGTTTAATATCATCCTGTAAGTCATTACTTCAGTAAATTATATGCTAAACAAAAACACCCTGGGTATAAAAAAAGTGCAAGGCCAATCAGAAGCAGCATTGCAAATAGGTATGTGCGACCAAAAACTTTGATATCAGTTGAGGCCAAGAAATTACTTATCAAAAATCTTTTTAACTACTTGAATGACATACAATAGTTTATAGCATATTTTCACAACTATGATTGGCTTTGTCACTTGGCCACCTTTATTAATAATGATGGTGTGAAAAAGGTGGCCAAGTGACAAAGCCAATCATAGTTGTGAAAATATGCTATAAACTATTGTATGTCATTCAAGTAGTTAAAAAGATTTTTGATAAGTAACTTCTTGGCCTCAACTGATATCAAAGTTTTTGGTCGCACATACATATTTGCAATGCTGCTTCTGATTGGCCTCGCACTTTTTTTACACCCAGGGTGTTTTTGTTTAGCATATCACTACTTTTTTGGAAGTATAAACACATGTTATTGCTAGCAAAGTACTGCATGGGCATAACTTGTACTTGCCTAGCACACAATATTGTAAATTAAACTCTAAAGCTTAATTTTGAAAAACTCAAGTCCGAGATTTTTTTTAAACTTTCACTACAGAGTGATACAACAATATAGATTGAATACTAGTCTGAAAGTTTATGCAAATCATTCAAAGGGGGTCCAAGTTATGACAACTATCAACCTGCAGTGTAATAGCCCTTCTCAAATACATTCAAGTGTTTCTTCAGACTAATAATAGTATGACAGGTAGAGCATACATAGGAGAAGTGCTGATACAAATTTGGCTGAAATCCATGAAGAAATGAGTGAGTTATTAGACAAACAAGTGAATATATAAAAAAAGAGTTTGAAAAAAACTTCCGGGGTTCACGAAAACTCCCGCAAGCCCCCAAAAAGGTGTGCAATGAAAATAAAAGAAACAAACAAACAAAGAAGAAAAAACGACTGCCGCTTAAAATTTTTTGTGGTGACAGGAAGGCATTTATAAGGCTGTATCAGAAGAATGGCTGAATCGATGTCGATGAACTTTGGGATATTGATTCTTCAAACAATGAAGGTACTAATTGTCTAGTAAACGGGCGAATTGGGCGGGAAAGGATGGTTCGTCGTGCGTAGTCGCACAACGAGCGCCATAAAACTCGCAATGGCTGGTACTTAGGAATGGTGGCGCCTATTTCCTCCATTCTCGGTTTGTTGATTCTATATAGTAAGAACGTTGTGGGTCGGTAATAACTAAGCGATAGCTTTAATGGCGGCTTGACTAGAGCATTTGCGAGTTTGAGGGCGGTGCTACGTGTAAATAACTCACTCAGTGGTCGCGTTGCTGCGCTTCTTCTTGGCCTCGCGACTCACTATCGTGAGTCTTGATAATATGTGATAGACTCATTAGTTGTTGAAAATTAATGACTTGATATGATAATAAGGTTTCTGCAGGGATACATAACATCCATGACCATGTCATAGTAACATACCATATATGGCAATTATGAATGTGATAATTTACTTATATGGTATCAGTTTATACTCCATGATCACATCACTTGACATCATCACTAACAAACTGGTTTATGATAATCACATTCATTATAACATATGTACATATATACATATGTATGTAGGCTAGGTACTTAGTTACGGTGTATTGTCAATCACTTTAAAGAGTGTACTCGCCAGTACCACAGATATAGCTACTGGTGCCACGCACCCTAGTTTATTACATATGTTATTTCTGCCAATACATATTTTTGCTACACCATCATCATACGTAGTATATACTTGAATATCACATGATTAAATGTTTGAATGGAACATACGTACTTTAAGCTTGTATTGATCTTCCACAAGGTGAGTTGCATGCATTTATATGTGTTGTGTCAAAATTTAGAATATCAAACGTACGTAGCTATGTACTTGATAGCCTTGTATTCATACCTATATAATTCCAGCACTGTATTTGGCTGTGTTTCAGTTGTTGGAAAGCTACATATAACCTGCTGCTTTGTGGCTCCGATCCCGACCATCACTGTTACAGTATAAGCACTTGTGACATTAACTATGATGGTATACATTTCAGCTACCAGTTCATATCATAATCCACCAAAATGTCTTGAATAACTGAAGCTAGATACATTAGTGGAGAATAACATACTCTCCTTCTCAAGAAATAATCAATTAAATGTGACCAAGTCTGAGAAAATAATTCTTATCTACACGTAAATATGATCTGCATACGTAATTTTTAGTCTTTCAAATTTAATAACTGTTTTTCTTAACATAATATAGCTAGTAGTTTAACACAAATATCATGACATAAAAATTATATAGGAATTCAATAAAACAGATTTTGTATAGCACACACAGAAAAAGAGCAGTGCCCCTGAAGGAATTTAACGTGGAGAGTCAGAGTTTCAGTATGCACTTAAATCAAGACTCACGATAATGAGTCACAAGGCCAGGAAGAAGCACAGCAATGCGACCACTAAGCAGGGGCGTACGCAGGATTTTATTAGAGGGGTTTCCAACATGCACCAATATAGTAATTGAACGGTGGGATCACAGTGGCGAAGCCACTGTCACGTGGGGGGTGGGTGCGGGAGGGGGTGTCCCCCCTCCCGCGCGAAGCTTTGAGCTTATACCATTTTAAAGTACTAAAAACTTCATTCTCATGCATGCAAACATTAGCACTGAGCTAATATAGTATATATATATGTATACTTTGATGGTTACATATGATCTTGATTTGTGGCTATAGGTATAGGTATATGAACCTGATCTAGTGATTTCCATTGCAGTGCAAGGCAAAGCACCGAGTGGAAGCCAACAATTGCTTTAGTATAATGATAATGTACCGTTCACTCAGGCTACTGCTGCTGCAGAACACATTGTACCCATTCAACAGAGAGCAGTAACACCCGGCTTTTACAAATTGTGGCCACTGGCCAGTGGGATTATGTATAAATTATGTACAGTAGCTGTGTATACAGTCTAACAATTGCAACATTGGGGTACTATGTATACTACTTGTACTATTATATTAAATACAGCCAGCTATTAGCCTACAGCTGCTATTGAAGCTAAGGCTAATAACACTACGCATGCTAAGGCTAATAGGACTACATTACACTAGCTGTTAGTGCCTGATAGCGCGGACTGGCTGTTTCAACCATACCAAATCTACAGCATGGCAGGCACACTACATAGTTACATTGGTAAAAAATTATACACCCACCTGTTCTTCGGTCTCAAAAAGCAATCTAAAAGCCCTTTCTGGCGTTTCGTCATTATACTACAAGAGAAACCTCACTTATTCTAAATAACGCAGATCGAGTGCCACAATATTCAATGTTAATAATAATGTATTCTAAATAACGCACTTCGTGTGGCACGAAGTTTGATGTTAGCCAGAAGAAAGAAAGAAACCTGTTAGTAGGATCTAACACATATTTTATAGCTACTGCTTAACTATAAATTGGTAAGATATATTTTTAACTTTTTAAAAAAAATTTGGTTTTCAAAAGGGGTTTCCAGAAACCCCTGGAAACCCTCCTCGGTACGCCCCTGCTAAGTGAGTTATTTACACGTAGCACCGCCCTCAAACTCGCAAATGCTCTAGCTAAGCCACCATTAAAGCTATCGCTTAGTTATTACCGACCCACAAGGTACTTACTATATAGAATCAACAAACCGAGAATGGAGGAAATAGGTGCCACCATTCCTAAGTACCAGCCATTGCAAGTTTTATGGTGCCTGTTGTGCGACTATGCATGATGAACCATCCTTTCCCACCCGATTAACCCATTTACTAGAGAATTAGTACCTTCATTGTTTGAAGAATCAATATCCCGAAGTTGATAGAAATCGGTTCAGCCATTCTTCTGATAGCTACAGCCTTATAAATGCCTTCTTGTCACCAAAAATAATTTTATGCGGCAGTCGTTTATTATTCTTTCTTTCTTTCATTTTCATCACACACTTTTTCGCGGGCTTACGGAAGCTTTCGTGAACCCTGGAAGTTTTTCAAACTCTCTTTTTATACATTCACTTGTTTGTCTAATAACTCACTCATTTCTTCATGGATTTCAGCCAAATTTGTATCAGCACTTCTCCTATGTATGTTCTACCTGTCATACTATTTTCAGTCTGAAGTAAACACTTGAATGTATTTTAGAAGGACTATTACACTGCAGGTTGATAGTTGCCATAACTTGGACCCCCTTCAAATGATTTGTATAAACTTTCATATTATTGATGTATCATTCTGTAGTGAAATTTAAAAAAAATCTCTGGCCTGAGATTTTCAAAATTAAGCTTCAAGGTTTAATTTACTATATTGTGTGCTAGGCAAGTACAAGCTATGCCCATGCAGTACTTCTCTGCTGCTTGCTAGTAATATTATGTGTTTATACTTCCAAAAAAGTAGTGATATGCTAAACAAAAACACCCTGGGTATAAAAAAAGTGCGAGGCCAATCAGAAGCACCAATGCAAATAGGTATGTGCAACCAAAAACTTTGATATCAGTTGAGGCCAAGAAGTTACTTATCAAAAAGCTTAACTACTTGAATGACATACAATAGTACGTATATTTTCACAACTATGATTGGCTTTGTCACTTGGCCACCTTTTTCACACTATCAATAAAGGTGGCCAAGTGACAAAGCCAATCATAGTTGTGAAGATATGTTATAAACAACAAAGTCCGCAACGAAGCCTGAATCTCGCACACTTTTCTCCGAATCTTTCTTCAAAGAAGCTCCGTTTTATCTGGTTATTCATCACGTAATTAAAGGTTATCTTGGAAATTGGCTATCACGTGCACACTAGCGTAAGCTGCCAATTATCGACATGAACTTTTTTGTAATAGTGTAACTTCGAAACGGGATACGATATGGATCTCGCATCTTGACTAATGTATAATACACTTATTCAAGTACTTGTCAAATTAATTTCACGTCTGTACTTTCTTTATTTGCTCAGATATGATCGATAGAAGTAGTTCGTGTGAACTGCCATTTATCGTCATGTTGTACTTATTATCGTCACCCTGTATATTTTCCATAGCTCAATTATAGGCACCTTGCCTATACTTAGCTCTGCAGACGCCTCATAGAATTTTTGCCCGATATAATTATTACACAGACGCACTGTCTAAGCACCCATGTATCTCTACCCAATATCAAAACACCCTTATATAGCGTTCTTCGTAGTTTAAAAAATCAATAATAAGTAATGATCAGTAACAAGCATTAAAATATTAAGTTAAATGACACAATATGAGCACATCCTGGGCTTTCCACTTTCATCCATAGCAGTTTCATTGATACAGTCAGCATGAATCCACCTTCCACATCCACACTGAGTCCACTCTGCTTCATTACCTAATATAACATCTTCTTCGAATGTTACAAAACATTCGCAGCACTCGTAATCCTGATCATTTAGTCCAGCAGGTGACACTGTGGCTGTAGATGATGCTGAATTGAGTTCAGTTGTATGCATCACTGTATCATGCATAGTTACAATAGACAATGAAGTTCCTACCTCTAATGTTGCAGTTGTTGAATTGTGTGAAGGACCACTTAATGCTGATATGTGCTTTCCACTTGGTTAGAGGACCTTGAAGCAGCCAGTTTTTTACCAGACCATTTTGACTGTCTCGGTGGTTGTGATGCTCTTTTTAACTTTTCTTCAGCCTTCTTCTTAGCTAATTCTTCCTTTTCTTTTTTCTTTTCAAGCCTTTCTCGCTTCTTTCTTTCTTTTTCTTCTTTTTCCCTCTTCTTCTTGTCTTCTTTTTCACGCAAAATTGCTAATCTTCCACACTTGTCAAAACTCTTGATCCCATCACCCTAGTAGATGTACTCTTTTTTGCTGGGCGTGGAGATACGTATTGAACAAGGTACTTTAGAGTAGTTCTGGGTATTCCGTGTTCTCTTGCAGCTCTGCTTATGCTGCATCCTTTACTCACTGCATTTATAGCTGCCACCATCTGTTCGTTTGACCACTTTAAATGTTTCTTAGGTGATTCCATTACTGGAGGAGCTGAAGAGGCTCATTTTTTCGAGATGATGATTTCTTTCTAGGTCTTCCTCGTGGCATAACACTAAAAACACAGTAGCGATTAACTTTTATCACAAATACATACACATAAACAACTTACAATAACAAAACAATGATATAATTGAAGCTTGAAATGAAGATTACAATACTTAAAAGCGATAACACCGAGGATTACACAACGCCTCGTGTCAACAACTGGAATATTTCCGTAAAAACATGTAAAACTGTGATGCCGATAATAGATACCAAAACTGCCGATAATAGATGATTTACGCTAATTGGTTATTACGTGATCTTGCAAATTGGTTATCATGTGAATCTTGTCGAATCTCTGGCTGAATCTTGAGTGAATCCCTGAATCTCTTGCTGAATCTTGAGTAAATCCCTGAATCCCCGTAATTTTTAGTAAATCCTGTTAAATCCCTGAATCTTAAGAGTGAATCCTAAAGATTCCGAATCTCGTACGCGATTTCATCACGTTGCGGACCCCTCGGCTATAAACTATTGTCATTCAAAGATTTTTTATAAGTAACTTTTTATCAAAGTTTCAAAGTTTTTGGTCGCACATACCTATTTGCAATGCTGGGTGTTTTTGTATTATTAACAGTGTACAAGGTACAGCGGGAAAGTTTGGCGGGGGAAAAGATTAGCGAATAGTCCGTGATTCACCAAACTATAATTATTACCTTATGGCTGAATCTATCCATTCGCCAAACTTTTCCTCGCCAAACGCTCATAACAGTGAATTCGCCAAACTTTCTCGCCGCCAAACTTTCCCGCTATACGGCCGAGGGGTGCAATACACATGAAAACACTTACATGTACGATCATCCAACTATAGAGAGGGCGTGTAGCCGCCTTTGTCCTGAGGAAGGTTAAAATCTATGACCCAACGACAGCTATATACCGTATAGCGGGTTAATTTCGATGAAGAAATTTTCGAACAAGTATACCAAATTTATGTTTCAAAGAATTTATTTTCGTACACCAGATTTTAATTGCAGGGTTTTATTATTGCATATAAATTTCGGAGGAATTTATTTTCGAAGGGACACAGCTAAACGAAATATCCGAAAATAAATTCCCTTCGAAAATAACCCGCTATACGGTAATTATTATATTCATAGATTTTTGACACACAAAAATCAATACCCACACAAAATCATAATACGTCACGTGATAAAATTTTAGGGAACATAAAACTAGGTATTTCGCGAGGTATTTCGTGATTTAGTAATCTGGCACGAGTCGTAAGCAAGTGACGGCTGAATGTGTATGGTGAAGACTTCCGTGAAGTTGCGCTACTACGAGCAGTACTACGAGCAGTACTAGCCTACGAGCTTTCTTCTACTTAGTAAGGTCAGTTAAGTCGCATCATATTATGTATGTATGTATGTATGTATTGTATGTATCAGTATGACTGGAGCCAGACTCACTTTTTTCTTTTTAATTGGGGTGGGAAAGCAGTGTGTAGCTCCAGCTCAGAGTCGAGCTTGACTAGCGAGGGAATGCGCGCGTAGAACATGTGTTCGCCTTGCCGTGCGCATATCTTCGTAACTGTATCATAGGCATGCCTGAATATTGTGATCTCGCTTACCTATCACCAAGAGTTCATAATATTGATTATGAACTCTTGCTTTCACATAGTACTTTTTGTAAATTTTGATTTCATTTTAACTACCTATAACCCTATTAGCTTGTGTGTATATGTATGTATCTAAGTAGTTACTACCTGTTTGTGAATCCAAGAATATTCCTGGGAATATTCATAGTAGAAAGCTATGATTCATATATCCTATATGTACTTTCAGAAGAAATTCTAGTTAACAACATGTTCACATTACCAGCCCTGGCTTGCCCAAGCTACATCATTTTGTTTACTGTATGTGGCTTTCTTTGTTAAGTATATTTGTATTTGTGAGTATTTGTAAAAATCTCTTTAGGATTACACAGCTCAAGTACATAGTGATACATACATTGGATAGTGATGTGTGGTCTGAAAACCAAGGCTTCATCATAACAAAATTCCTTCCTCGCATGCTTCCTATTATGTTATGAATCAAATTTTGGGTAACATTAGTATAATGGACATTACAGATATTCAGGATGTGGTATACAAGAAAGAAGCCTTATTTAGGCCACAAATCCAATTACAATGCATAAGAATACATTGATGTTATGTAAGGTAAACCGCACGCTATTAAATAAGGGCTAGATAATGTATTAGTCCAGTGGAGTACCATACGGAAGCTATGCTGCACGTCAGTTTTTTCTAGTATACTAGCGAGTACAAAGCTATTCATGGCATGTTTCAGTTAAGCGATGGTGGGTGGAGGGCCGAATGTCGAGCAAAAAATTTTGTGTTATGGATTACTGATGTTTACGCAGTTTTTATTGAGTAGGCTAATAACACAAGTTTTATAAGTTAACTAGCAAGTTTTCTTCGTGTTGTATGTATAAAAGAGAGTTATCAGGCACTAAATATCGTGTAATAAAGTAGCTAGGAATTAATCTCGAGAGATTTAGTGGCCGGAGATGCACATAATTTGACGTGCGAGGTATTTATATGTCCTATATATACGGTGCTATTTCTTTGTGTAGGAACACTGTATGGCTATGAAATTTGCTGTGATGATAGTGTAAGACTTGCTCTACAATAAAACTTTATGTACATAGTTTAATGCATTTGACTAAGTTAAACAAAATGTGTATAATTTTTACAATTTGCGGTTGACTGCCACCTTAATGTGCTAAATGACTTGTATGCTCATAAACATCCTATATGTAGTTTCAGAATAAATTCTAAGCTAGAATCTAGTTCACATGATGTTTATCCTATGCTTATGGTTAAGTTTAAGTTGTTTTTACCTGTTGATTGGTGACTCTTAGGGCTTTAGTGGTATCAGCAACAGTTTCATTTAGCAGAGATGACTCTATCTTCCCCTCAGGTATTAGCTATCATTATACTCTGTTCACGTTCACCTTGCCAGTTGTTTCCTTTGAAAAACTTCTGTTGCGAACGGGCTAGAACAAAAATATATTGCTGTGAAGCCTTTCAAATGCTGGAAAGAAGTGCTTCCATAGGACTAAGCGCTAATTGACATCTAATATCTAAAACCCAGTACAGGAATTAGAACACCATTTATTCCCATAAATGTAATAATTTAAAACCCATAGTGGAAATTACAACCCATAAATGTGACTTGTAATACCCAGTATGGGAATAAGAACATTCATTTAATATGGGAATCAATGATTTCCCATATACTATTAAGTATCCATGATGGGAATTTTATAAAATTCCCATATTGGATTGTGTTTCATACTGGGATTGAATCATTCCATGAAATCCTACGTATGTATGGGAACACAAATATTTTTCCTGTGTAAGAAGATACGGTTTGTATAGAGGAAACCGTTCAAGCGTAAGGCTTTGAAGTTTATTGCTGGGCAAATTAGTGGTTGAAGTCCAACAAGTTTTACACATGATTATGTCTTTGGCTGTTATAAGATTACATAATCATCTTTTCTTTTGCTTGATTTTCACTCGATATAGCCTAACTTACCCATTGTTTTGTATTTGTTCTTAACAATTTTATAATGGCCCTTTATTTTGCTCTCGAAGTATTTCACCATGTTCATGAGTAGATGATCTGTTAGCCTTGTAAGGCGCTTTACTTTGAAGAATACTTCTCACTTAATGCCAAACAAGAAGAATCCTTTTCTTTTAGCTACTTATTTGTTGTTAGTGACACTGTAGAATCTAGCGATGCCATTATTATTTGCGCTAAAAGGTAATGGCTATCATGTAGTTGTGCGATGTTGTGTAGTTCAGTAATTGGTGGTTGCTTTCAACTTATACAGCTTCCCGTGTTGAGTTTCAACTGCAAGGTGAATGCGAACAGACTATAGTGAAGACAGCTTGACATCGGTGGTCTCTTGGGGTTCTACATCCACCAATTGCCTCTCCCCCAGATGCATCCTTAATAGTATGGTGTGGAATGGTTGAACAGAATTGGGTGAATTATTGAATCCATTTGTGATCATGTGAGAACAAACTATTTATGTGCACAGTGTCTATTGTAGTGCGCATGAAATTTAACATGTCTGCCAACTGGACTGACTTGTTTCGGTTTGTGACATCACGTGTAAATGGCGGGGACTGATGCGAAACGCTTCGAATTAATGGATTCGACTTGTAGTGTAAACACACTGCTTCTAATGCCACGTAATATAAGTGACTCAGCATATCATAAAGACACGCCATTTGTAAACACCCTGGGTGGGTCCCTGAGAGAAGCTACCATTGGGGCTCCATCATCCTTTGCGGGGAAGGCTCAGTAAGCCTTACCAAACAGGGATCCGGAAGGACAGGTGCGAGTACAATTAGTGAAGGTCCTGACACAATTTCAAATCACGTACATGGCTGCCAAGATTCTGGATATTAACATTCTCGTAAATTTTTGTGTTTCTCCGTATATTGATAATCACGCGATAGTAATTGGTAAACTGGTAAACAGGAATCACGTCATAGAACAACCGAAGATTTCAAATCTTGTTCAAGAAAATCAATAGTGTCGGACCCCTCAGCAAGGAGCCGGCTCACAAAATTATCACTTTGGCCTTTCCTGTGTTCTTAGCCCACTTGGGGGTCATGGGGCTAGCTTAAATTTTCAGGGTTGTAGGGGTTATGGGGAAAAGGAGATGCAGGTGGTCATGGAGAAAAGAGGAACATAAAAGGAGTTGCAGAGTGACAAAAGGGGGGAGATAACAGGGGATTCAGGAAACGGAATCAAAGAGAGAAAAGGGGATTTAGGGGACATGGGGATGGGAAGCATAGCTTGTACTCTATATTTCAGCAGTACATGAGGCCCAATTCTACTTTTTAATGGATGAGGGCACTATCATCATTAGGCCCATTATATATACGTATCAGCTTTTGATGTCAAGACATCTTAGTCTAGCCTCCTTTGTTCAATTTTGTTTTTGTTTTGTAGAGTCTCCAACAACATTTCCCTAGCCTCATCTTCCAGTGAATCATATGTTATCATCATCCAGACCAGACCACTCCGCCATAGTTACAGATGCCACTGCCATGTCACTGTTACCGAGTTCTGCCCCTTCTCCTCCCCCTCCTCAGCAATCAGTGCTAGTGACAGAAGGCTTGCCACCACTCTCTGCCTGCTTACTGGAGCAGATACCCAAATGGGAATTTATAGACTTAACCATCCTCCTAGACTTAAGGGACCAAGATAGCTTCTCGCAAGTATTATAGCTTTCACAGTCAGATCAGGTGCTCATCCTGGGTACAAGCCAAGCCACTAGAAAGTCAAAGGCCATACATGATATTTTTTCCTGGCTAAAAGCATTCTAGACGTATATGGCAGCACTGGTCTTGGCAGACTCGACCTCTAAAGAAGAAGCAGCAGGCTTAGCAGCCCACCTCCATTAAATATCCAAAGACCTTGGGGGGAGCCAATGGTTGGAATACGACAAAACTTCAGAGAATGGGCAGCAGCTAGAGGCATAAGGAGGTGGGGGGAGCTAAATATTTCTTTTTATGGCAGATACTTGGCCCTCGCCCAAAAGGCAACACAGGGAATACCAGTGCTGCAAGAACCTGTCATCAGGTAGTAGACCACACAGGCTTCTCAAAGTGTGAAACGAAAGGATAAGAATTACTGTTTCAAATGGAACGAGTCTGGTTATTACACCCGTACACCATGCCATTTCACTTACACCTGCAGCGACTGTGGAGGTAATCATTGTGTGGTCTTCTGTCCGCATGCCCCCCCCCCCTCCTCTAAAAAAGTGAAGGAGCTATAGTAAAAAAAATTGAAGTGATTCTCACAGTTGATCTAGACCAACACCCACAATAGGCCTGTCCACCATAAGGAAAAGTATGTACAGAAGCCGTACTACAAGCAGTTAAGCATAAACTGCTATATGTAAGCGAGATTCTACTGCTTCATTACTAACAAAGAACCTTGGAAATTTGACTGGAGATGGAGTCTGATGGACTCCATAATGAATAACAATCGGGAACTATCATATAACTGGTTGCCCGTAGAATCCACGAGGAAGACGCTCCATTGGTAGTTGAATTAAGTATCGAATCATCACAGTGCTGGCTTTGATAGCAGTGCAGGCTTTGATAGCAGTGCAAGCAGGCTAGAGGAAGGAATTGGCGATGGCTGCTGTGAATACAAGGTGAGAACTTCGTGCCATTGAAATCCCTTGCTTTTAGGAGATGCAAATCTAGCGCCTAATGTTTTATCAGGACCGTTGGTTGGGTTATCTTGCCTAAAATGCCAGTTAGATAAGAGTAAAGGACCCAGCGCTTGTTTATAGTAACCCGACTTCTTCACTCCATAAGCCGCTTCTTGCTCAAATCTGAAGTAAAGCATGAACCAGCTCGAGCCAGCTCACAGTTTAGCCCTTTTCCGACAACGATACAGCGATCTCCAGACATACCTACTATGTTATTATTACTCACTAAAAGTTTTCTGTATGAAAGGTGGCAATTATACAAAGCTTACGGTAGTATTCATGGATTTTTAACTTGGAGTATACAGCTCCAATGGTACTCCGGACTTGACGTCACTGCAATTAATTTAAATTGCATTCTTTGGTTCTTATGGTGGACAGGCCTATTCAGAAAGCTTTTATTCATACACCTGTAGAGGAGGGAGTTTTAATAGAACTCACTTGTTCTTTACAAATTATCAATTCAGTATGCCAAAGATATTTTGTTAAGCACTATATATACAAAAAGGGTACAACATATTTGTGGACATGATGGGGTCAAATAGGGTAGTAATGACAGTGACTAAGGGGGAAGGTTTAGTAGTTGTTCTGGCTAACAAACAGGGTCCATAACTCTCACAGAGCCCTGGGGCACAGAGGGGCTGAGAGGGAGAGGGACTATCTCCACCTTTAAGGTGTGAACATTTATGGTTCCACTTCCCTCAAATTTCCTGCATGAAATAAAAATAATATAGATAAAAAATAGAAATTAAAGATATATGTACGGTACAGCTCTCGACTAAGTTTACAAAAAAACGCGTGTCCTCCGGCGTGCCTCGACAAATCTTGAAGATAACTCGCGGGTTGTTCTCGAACGCACAAGTGTTATAACGCACGTATAAATATTTCATGCACATCAGTAGTGCTCGCGAGTAATTACTAACGAGTGGCGAATGCTCGTGAGTAAATCGTGTCGTGCTCTTCAGTGCTCTCAAGTAATCACTGACGAGTGGTAAGCACTCGCGAGTAAATCCAGTCGTGCGCTTTCTCGTGCAGTATAGACTTACACAAGTTTGTCCGCGCTTGCTTTATCAAAGCATGCCCTTTTTAGGTTCAACATATTGGAGTGCATCTCGGGACGTGTCTTCTTGTAATGATTTCGCAAATAGCGCCAGCTCCTTCACTTCAGCGCCTTATCACATGCGCTTTGTGTTAGAACACGTGCGCTTTGTCTAAGAACACGTGCAAGAATTTAGCTACGTATCCTGTCTCAGTCTCGTGTCATTTGGACTCATTCGTGTGTTTGGTATTCAGTTTGGAGTGATACGTACGTAGTATACGTAGCTACATACAATGACTCGCGTGTAGCGCACGAGGTCTGACTCGCGTGCAGCACGCCATGTCTGACTCGCGTGTAGCACTCGATGTATGACTCGAGTGCATTGCACGAAGTATGACTCGCGTGTAGCAGCAGCGCACGAGGTATGACTCGCGTGCGGTGAGTCGGTGACACGCGAGCGCCGACTAATCGCTCGAATAAAATTGATAAACACACGTGTGAATGGTACACGCAAGTGTAAACTTAGTCGTGAGCTGTACCGTATGCTCCCCTTGTAAAGGCATATGACATGCAAAGTTGTTAAAATATAAAGAAGCCTGCTTCATACAATCATACCAACAAACCAATATTGGAGGGGGTGAGCAGGGTTCCCTAAATTAAAATTCATGCTCCTTTTGCTACAGACTTGGGATTAAATTTGTTCACTTCAGGAATAGTGTGTAAAGGCCGCTTACAGAACTTGTATGGAGTATCCATTTCTTTGTCATGCTACGAAAATATCATGCTCCTTAACAAGGGAGAAGTGGCAACAGGAACTGGCACCCCAAGGCCTATGTTAGCTATATCCTCAAAGATGGTTTTCGAATTGGATTCAATCCTAGTCAAAGGCTGATCCCAGTACCAAACAATATGCGGAACATGACTCGACCAAACTATCAGATTATCTTTCTCGAGAGTTAGAATATGGAGATGCCCTCAGGGAATTTGTCATTATCCCCAATTTGTCAGCTCCCAATGGCTCCAGTGCAAATGATGACATTTTGTCAGAGCTCTCGTCACTTTCATACTCATGAATAGACCTTTTGACCTCATTAGTCGCCTTCATAGGCAAAGGGGCCTGACTAGTCAAGGCCGATATTAAGGAGGCTTACAGGATGATTCCCAAGATAAACATCTTTTAGGTATGGCCTGGGAGGGGACAGTCTACATAGACAAGTGATTGCCATTTGGACTATGATCCGTCCCAAAGATCTTCTGTGCAGTGGCAGATGCCCTTCAGTTTATACTGGCCAGTAAAGGCTTAACCCACTCCTTACATTACCTAGATGACTATATTGTGGTATCAGACTCATTGGAGGAAGCTGGAGCCAATAAAAGATGCCTAGTATCCATTTTTAACAACCTCTGTGTGCCTTTAGAGCTATCCAAACTCGAAGGTCCCGTCACATGTCTGTTATTTCTGGGAATAGAAGTAAGACTTCCAGATGAGAAACTGACAAGGTTGAAAGCAGAGCTAACAAAATGCGTCCATCATTGTTCAGTGTCAAAGAGAAAGCTACAGAGCTTAGTAGGTCTTCTTCAGTTTGCAACCAAGGTTATTCACCTAAGTATGCCCTTTCTCCAGAGGTTGTATGCAATGCAAAATACGGTACAGCTCTCGCACTCGCTCACAACTTACATGCTCGCGACTCAAATACTCGATACACTGAACTCGATCACTCTCAAGCGACTGTTGAGGGACAAAACACTCGAGAATCTACTAACTCGAAGACAGTCGTGTTCACACAATGTTTGAATCACTAAGGATGTTCGCTCGAGATATATTATTAGAACCATACGCTATGCTTTAGATAGAATAATACTTGGCATGCTCAAAAAGTGGCACGTTTTACAATGGAGTCATTATACTGGTCTCTGTACATCAATTTTGCTCATTCTTCTATTCGTTAGTGATTAAAATACTTTATTATAGGCATCACTTTATTATTTGTGACTGGCAAAGAAGGCAACACAACAAAAGAACAATGCACTTGATCTAAATATTTTCGAGCAATATAAAATTATTATCTATGCGGCAATAGAGTTGATAGATTAATATTTTAGGCATACTGGGCTTTACCGCACGTTATACGTAGTATATCTAAAGGAAGCTAAAGTTGACTTGTGAAGTTACTGTTAACACTTGAGTACTTGTCGTCTACTTGCGTTTTGCCTAAGGCCTGTTACGTTCATGCAGTACATGCATAGCTATATGCTAAATTGTGCACTCGGGCTTACTTTGAATTAACTTCGACTACTCGTCACTACACATGCTTCGAGTGTCTTGCGAGCGCTTCAGTACATGAAACTCAATCGAGCAGTGCTCTCCACTCGACAAAAATTTGCGAGCGAGTGCGACGTTACCTTAGAGCTGTAACCGTATCAGCCACATCCAGATCACTTCATGCATTTAAACCAACTGGCAAGAGCAAACTTAAGTGTGGTGGCACATCTTTGCTAGTAGATGGAACAGAGTTTCACTGCTATGGGATTTGGGAAAGTGTGACTGGGACCTACGTATCAGTTGTGTCAGATGTTTCGGGGGCATGGGGATGTAGGGCCTTTGATCCCTCACTGGTTTTAACTCCAGTGGGATGAGAGGTAGCAGCCTCTTTTGATTGCTGTGAAGGAACTTATCCCTATAGTGATTGTAGCAGCAGTGTTTGGGTGCCAGTGCAGAGAGAAGATCATCATGTTCCAAGTGGACAACTTAGCAGTAGTGCAGGTCATCAGTGCAACTTACTGCAAAGAGGTTCATTTGAGGCACTAGATCATAATCCTAGTGATCTTAGCAGCCCACTTCAGTTTTTGGTTTAGAGCAGAACATCTAGTAGGCCGTTCTAACACTATTGCAGATGCCCAGTAATGCAACAAAAATGTCAACATTCTTCTTACAGGCTCCTGCGTAGGGACCAGCCAATTATGCCAGCATAATTTTGAGCATAATAGGTAGCTAAAAGCATCAAGCATAATGCCTAGGAAGTGTTTGGCTAAAAATATTATTAATGATCGATATACTCTAATAGAACACTCAACATAATCATTATTTTTACTACTGTAGTGTGTAGAACTTTAGATATACTCTAATAGAACAGTCACCATGTTATATATTTTATGATACAAGTGAATATACTCTAATAGAACAGTTTCTACATGAGCATAATATTGAGCATAATATGTCAAAAATTTGAGCACTGCAGCATTGTATAATAGGTAAAAAATAAGCATAATTGGCCGGTCCCTACTCCTGCGGCATCTCCATAAGGAACACACATCCCAGCACCACTCAAACCCTGATGGCCCAATCTCTCACACGGATGTCAAAAACTTGGATAGAGCTGCTGTTCTCCACTACTATTCAGCAGCTCTGACCCCAACTACACAGAAACGTACATTGCAGCAAAGAGACATTACCTGTAGTTTTGCAGAGATTTTTCTGTCGCCCCTTCCCACATCAGAAAACCTACTCTGTTATTTTGTGGCCTGTCTAGGGCAACGGGGTCTGGCTCATTCAACTATTAGAACGTATCTATCTGGAGTGTGACAAATTCAAATGGCTCATGGCCCCCAGGACCCCCACATAGATAATATGGCCCGGCTTTAGCAAGTCTAAAGTAGAAGTGGATAAATAAGGAAACCCATCCCGCTCATGCCTACCTCTTACTCCCTCAATTCTACGTAAACTCAAGCAAATTTGGCTTAGCAGTGAACTTTCCTTTGATAATCTGATGTTATAGGCCGCATCCAACACAACATACTTTACATTCTGCTGCTCAGGTGAGACGACAGTGGAGAAGGAAAAGTCATATGACCCAAGTTATGATTTCTCCTATGAAGATTTAGCAGTAGACAATTCTGCTTGTCCTCAGGTCATATCCATACAGATAAAGTGTCCCAAGACAGACCAGAAAAGAAGGGGTGTGAGAGTAGTGATTGAAAAGACAGAGAATGATCTGTGTCCAGTGGTGGCATTGATGACTTATCCAACCGAAAGAGTTAATAAACCAGAGCCTCTATTTATTTGGAGGAATGGTTCACCCCTTACAAAGTCAAGGTTTGTGTCTGAAGTTAGAAGAGCTCTTTCCCTGGCCAACCTCCCAGCCACCAGTTTTGCAAGCCATAACTTTCGCAATGGAGCCGCCACCACAGCTGGAACAGCAGGGTTGGAAGACTCTACAGTACAGACCCTTGGTCATTTGCAGAGTTACTCCTACCTCCTCTATGTCCGACTGGAACCTCAGCGCTTGGCTTCAGTCTCAGCTACCCTAGCTAACTGCCAGATTTAGGATTATAATTATCGTACTTTTCAGGGAACACATACACAGAGTATAGCATATTTATTATATAATCATAATTATACTGTTACTATTTGGTATGTATTTTATTCATTTCTTCATCAATATTAATAATAATAATCCATTAAATGCAATTGAATTGCTTGTGTGGGTGATGGGTATATGAGCAAAGAGCATGCCCAGACACGTGTATAGTCAGGCAGAAATGATGGCCGTATCCAGCCATTTTGAGTGGAATAAGCTTGCCCTAAGCACTTGGACAGAGTAAGAGCCATGTAGCCATGATTGTACTTATCCAGGCGCAATTGTATACTTGAGTAAACACATGCAATATGCTGGGTGGTGTGTGATTAACTACTTGTTTCCTTACTTTTTATTACGATCCCTACTCCTCTTTTTTAATTCAAATCTTTTTTAGAAATCTAGTTTGTTTACTTTTTACTTTTATAGTATAACTGCTAGCTAGCTATTTAATCTTCATTAGATTACATGGCATTATATTAGGTTTAACACCTTTTACGGGCACTCAAGACCAGAATTATTTCTTAGCAATTGATATCTACATAGTTTACAATGGCTCGCTACATATATGCTATGCCCACCTTTACAACAGACTCGTTTCATTACGATACCAAGTGTCTATATGTTAAAACTACTTGTACTGTGAAGGAAGGACTATATTCTACTCGTAGCCAGACCATTTTAAATTTGATATGCAGCTACTAAGTCATTAATAGGTGTCCGATTATATGCACTTAATGTTATAATTAACATCCAGCGCTTACAATCAGATCGATAAGTAGTTGGCGTGTAAATAAATTGGTCTGGCTATGCAAGACGAAATAGAAGGCTATAGGGAAAGACCGAATTCTTCTTCCATTACGCATTACGGATTGTAACAGTAAGTATGCGCCTATCCAAAGTGTTTATTGTACATTTTAACACCTTGCGTGGAATGTTGATACCTGCATAAAATTTTCATCATCCTTTGGTTGAGGAAGATCAATCGATGAAGAAGATAGAAAGATAGATCAAATTACAAGCTATGGCGCAGTGGACAAACCTTAATCGGAACAACATTTTCGTAAATCGGACGTGATTACTTTGTTGTGTGAAAAATCTGCTGGAGCCACACACGTAGCGGAACTGGGTTTTACGGCAGGCTGGCTGGCAGGCAGGCTGGCTGGCAGGCAGGCTGGCAGACAAAATACAGGTAAATTTTTAAATTTTTTAAATTTACTGTGGATCGAAATACAATACAGTTTAACTATAACTTCACACTCGCGTGACAATCCACGCGTGATACCACGCAGCTATTCATGTGTGAAATGCAAAAATTTCTCATGGAAATCATCATTTACATGAGACCGGTATGTGTAAATTCACATGAGACGTGAATGCCATGACATGGGTGCGTATAAATTCACACGAGACGTGAAGTGCCACGACACGGGTGCATGTAAATTTAAGTGAGACATGAAGTGCCACGGCACATGTCATTTACACGGCGACGTGTGGTCTTGGGCTTGTAGCTATAGAAATCCACAATAATCATTGCACAAGCCACACGACGATGCAGTTGCACAGGTTATTCATCGAATTATTTTGATAGCACTTATTGTACGACTGACTCACTTGCGTTTTCGATTGTCGGCCATGTTGAGTGTCAAAGTTGACATAGAATGGGAAAAGCTTGCTGTGCGCCACACTGTATAAACAGTACATGAAAAGTGCTGAAAGATTACAGGCTATAATCTACTTATACGTGTGCTGTACATAGGGATACTGACTGTTCAAATTCGATCGAGAATTCCTCTGTAAATAAATTGAAATATGAAATATTGAAATCCCAGGATTTGAAAGGTAAAATTCTATTTTTGCAAAAACCAAGTAACAAACGAATTATTGATGTGATTTTTTGATCTGTTAGAATTATTATATCCCACTACAGTGGATAAAAAACATATTATGAGCTGAGCAATATTACGATAGGCCGCCCACACAGTACTAATTGTTTTCTGCTATTTGAGTGTATAGAATATTCAAATATGAATATTCTTGTTTTAGCCCTAGCTGTATGTACTCATACGCGCCCTCTATAGTTTATGTACTTTTTTGTTCTCAATCACCTACGTATGGTGTGCAACAATAAGCGCCACTAAAATATTCGTTAAGATTTGATATGTGTGCTACTAAAGCATAGCTTACTTTACATGATAATGTACAGTGTTTACCAAAGGACTACATGTGTTACTTTAATACAGCTGTGGTAGTGCTCGACAATCCGTGAGTAAAGCATATTTACGTACCTCTATGTGTAAGCGCATGCGTGTACTTCCACACGTGTAAATTACACGAGACGTGCATATTACACAATGTGAGTAAGCGTGGTCCACGCAAGCATGTAATGAGGATGCAGTGTAGTAATTTTGTGGCACCACGCGTGTGAAAATAAAGTTATAGTCTAACGGTACTGTAATAGACTTTTTTGCTGCGTTTAACAAAGACACAGCCTAATTACAGTAGTACTAATGCATTCAGATTGGTTTTCTCGGCTAAAGCCTGTGTTAAGGTTGTATTTATACGTAAGTGCAAAAATTCCGTAAGCCATAGTTTTTCATAGTGATTCCTACGGTAGTTTGCAAAAATAAGTTTGCGAAGTTTCGCTATAGGTTCACAAACCTTTGCGAACACTTTGCGAATGTTTGTTTGCACATAACGTCGTGACATATTTTAAACTTCGTGCACGAATGGGTTGCGTTATCATTTATTACGTAACCAACATCTTCCATCGCAAAGTTACGTAGCTTCGAAGTCGTGCGAAGCTTACGAAGCTCACGTGACTTACGAAGCTCATGTACGTAGCTTACGAAGCTTACAAAGCTTACGAACCTTACGTAGCTTGCGAAGTTACGAAGCTTACGTAGCTTGCGAAGTCACAAAGCAGTTCACGAACTTACTCATGATGCTGCTCATAACACTCAAAAAACATTGTTTATATCTGTTTATGCCTACACATAACACATGTTCATGAACAGTTCGCAAAGTATCGCAAACTGTTCATGAACATTCATGAACTTGGTGGAAACTTTTTTTGCAAAGTACTGTACTTTGGTCGCCAGCATTTAAAGTAAAACATCATGCAGCCAAAGTAGAGATTAAATCTTGTAGAAGTGCTAGAGAATGTGTTTCATTTGTGCATGTATGAACGCCTACCCAGCTGCAATTGTATACTTGAGTAAACACATGCAATATGCTGGGTGGTGAGTGATTAACTACGTATTTCCTTACTTTTTATTACGATCCCTACTCCCCTTTTTAAATTCATAAAAATCTAGTGTGTATTTGAAGTGCATAGAATTGTGTTAACCGTACATTTTCATAAGTACGTATATTGATCCATGCTGTTAAGTAAGTATTGATAATTTCTTTTGTTAAAGAACGTAGTTTTTTGGTAAATGTCCTTCTGACATACGTACATGTTAATTATTAATGTTTTCACTGCGTTTCAATATGTACCCGGGCCTGAGAAAACAGGTCTTATCTACATGTAAAACTTGATCTAATTTTCAGTCTTCCAAATCTTTTTCTAACATTATTTTAACACAAAATTAATATTATCATGCATGTAGAAATTCCTAAGGAATACAATAAAACTTGCAGATATTGAATTGCACACACAGAAAAGATATAAACACCATAATATGAATAGGTGTATTTTGTGTAGATAAGACTGGTTTTCTCAGGCCCGGTTACATAAATCACACTAGATTTTTAAAAAAATTGAATTTACAAAGGGGATTGGGATCGCAATAAAAGTAAGGAAACAAGTAGCTAGTTAACCATGCACTCACCACCCAGCATATTGCATGTGTTTACTCAAGTATACAATTGCAGCTGGGTAGGTATTCATACATGCACAAATGAACTAGCACTTCTACAAGATTTAATCCCTACTTTGGCTGCATGATGTTTTGCTTTGAATGCTGTCTGCCAAAGTAGGGATTAAATATGTTTCATTTGTGCATGTATGAATGCCTACCCAGCTGCAATTGTATACTTGAGTAAACACATGCAATATGCTGGGTGGTGTGTGATTAACT
Organism: Spongia lamella; assembly: GCA_963930835.1. Taxonomy (NCBI): domain Eukaryota; kingdom Metazoa; phylum Porifera; class Demospongiae; order Dictyoceratida; family Spongiidae; genus Spongia; species Spongia lamella. The sequence continues at coordinate 10,152,726 of OZ005747.1, forward strand.
ACTTGTTTCCTTACTTTTTATTGCGATACCTACTCTGTTTTTTTTGTTTGTTTACTTTTTATAGCATACTTTAGTATGGCTGCTAACTAGCTACGTATTTAATCTTCATTAAATTGCATGGTGTTATATTTCAGTATCTACGGTACAACTCGATTTAAACTTTAAGAAAACTCGCGTATGCAATTGCACACGCACTACATGAACAGCAAAAAAATTGTGGCGTGTCTGCGAGTGCTTGAGAAGCTGATGACGTCTCAACTGCTTGCGGAGAGTAAACAAACTCGTTGTGAGTCTAAATAAGCCCGTGCACTCGACACGTGGTGTCTATTCGAGTATAGTACGAATGCAAGTAAATACTCAGCAATGTACGTATGTACATACCTTTAAACTAGCCGGGAAGGTTTCCTGCAAGTCCAACTTCTTTGTAAGTTAAGGTGTTATGTGCCCTTCAATTATCTCTTGTTAAGAACAAATATGTATATCACATGTGCTCGTGATTCTAATAATTTTATGCAAGAATTTAATTGACTAACACATATTTGTCAGCAGTGCGTTTATTTGACAGATACGAAGACTGAAGCATCGACTGGAATATAAGTAACAATGTTTCTGTGTTTGTTTTGTAGCCTTAAATCGCTTGTGTATATGCATACTGAATGCACACGTGTCCTTTGTCCTAGTATGCTTGTGTGGTGCATTGTGGCGATCATAAAGATAACGTGTGTGTACTGCATGCAAAATTCTCGTGAAGTTGTGTACAAACATGCAAGTTTTTTAATAATACTCCAGTAGAGTTACAAAAAAATGCGTGTTCACCCACTCATGTATTTAAAGTTTAAATCGAGCTGTACTGTATAGGTTTAACACCTTTTACAGGTACTTAAGACTGGAATTATTCCTTAGCCTACATAGTTTACAATAGCTCGCTATGTGTGTGCCACACCCACCTTTACAACACACTTGTTTCATCATGATACCAAATATCTATGGTAAATGACTTGTACTGTGAAGGGAAGGTCTATATTCTACTCGTAGCCAGACCACACTTTAAATTTAATACGCAGCTACTAGGTCGTTAGTAGGTGTCCGATTATAAGCGGTTAATGTTATTGGGGTGAGCCTTAGCGAGCCCCACCATATGGGATCAACAGTGAAATCTGTCTTCTTGCTTGCTTGTTTGCTTGATACATCAAAAATCTCTTTATATGGCTGAAAGCTGTTTAAGTGCAAACCAACATTACATCGAACATGTGGAGTGCTAACCAGCATTACATAAAACACGTGGAATGCGTGAACTACAGTACCGCTCACTTTAAACTTGACGACACATGCGTGCAGCAACTGCATGGCTCGATACGTTTTCAAAAATGCCCGCAACATTTTCTGCATGCGCACGACAGACCTATGACGTATTACCATTGGAAATTGCACGCGTGCATGCACGAGACGTTCATTTTGTTGGCGTGTGTAGCTTGAACTGCATGCGTGCATGCACGAGACGTTCATAAGCTTGAACTGCACGCGTGCACGCACGAGATGTTCGTTTTCTTGGCGTGTGTAGCTGGAACTGCACGCGTGCCTCGACGCGTGCATATTATGCACGAGTACAAAGTTCAGTGCACGAAAAGAACACTCATGCATTAACTGTTTGCACGAACTGCACTCGTGCATTTAGACACGTGTATGACTCTCAAGACTTACCATACGCTGTATACAGTAGTAGATTTCTCGTGTTCCATTATTGTCCTTGTCATACACGAGTAGTTCACACCATAGTTACTACATTATGGAAAATTATAGTATCTTTAATTTTGAGTAAATATTACGGCGAGTTACGGAATTACACAAGTGGACATGTGTATTCTAATACTTTGAGTCGCCATTCAGTCGTGTTGCACATCTATCCTGCACTGCTGCGTTGTTGTTAAGATTTTTGGCAATCCAAGGTTAGCACCCTCTTCCTCGTCTCTAGACTCATCCTCGCCATTTTTAAGAAATGAATTTCCGATAAGTGTGGTTTTAATATATGGCAAAAGCACATGATCAGTGGGTTCAATCAGCTGACTGGTCAGTTGTCTGATAATGCTGTCGGGTGTCGTTGTACTGTAGGATTTATAGTATTGTGACGTGAACCAGCTGCATTTCCTATGCCAATATACTGTACATGCATGTGTAATGATAAAACGTGCACACGTAACGAGCATATTAGTTTGGTGCACGTTTAGAGTGCCACACGTGTTAGATGGCAAAACGTGCGCACGTAGCGGGCATATTAGTTTAGTGCACGTCTAGATTGCCATGAGTGTTAGATGGCAAAACGTGTGCACTTAGCGGGCATATTTGTGCCGTGCATGTCTAGTGTTCCGCGTGCATTTGTGCGCACGCCAAATTCGCGTGCAGCACTGACGATACACGCCAAATTATTCACTTTTACACGCGTTAAATGTGTGCACACACACGTGTGTGTCAAGTTTAAAGTGAGCGGTACTGTATTAAATGCAAATGAGTACTTAATAGTATGGATTGCTATCAAAAACTATGGCTTCCAGAATTTTTACACTTTTAAAAACAACCTTACAACAAGTTTTAGCCAAAAAAACCAACCTGGATGCATTAATGCTGCTGTAATTAGGCTGTATCTTTGTCAAACGCAGTGAAAAGTCTAAAATTTCGATCCACAGTGATTTTAAAAATTTCAAAATTTACCTGTATTATTTCGTCTTCCAGCTAGCCTGACTGCTTGCCTGCCTGCCTGCCTGCCTGCCTGCCTGCCTGCCTGCCTGCCTGCCTGCCTGCCTGCCTGCCTGCCTGCCTGCCTGCCTGCCTGCCTGCCTGCCTGCCTGCCTGCCTGCCTGCCTGCCTGCCTGCCTGCCTGCCTGCCTGCCTGCCTGCCTGCCTGCCTGCCTGCCTGCTTGCTTGCCGTAAGATCCGGTTCTGCTAGGTGTATGACTTCAGATTTTTCACACAACAAAGGTAATCACGTCGGATTTACGAAAATGTTGTTCCGATTAAGGTTTGTCCACTGCGCCATAGCTTGTCCTTTGTTCTATCTTCTTCATCGATTGATCTTCCTCAACCGAAGTATGACAAAATTTACGAAGGTGTCAACATTCCATGCAAGGTTTTAAAATGTAACAATAAACACCTTGGATAGGCGCATGCTTACTGATACAATCCGTTACGCGTAATAGAACAAGAATTCAGTCTTTCCTTATACAAATCTTTCTATTTCGTCTTCCATAGCCAGACCAATTTATTTACATGCAGCTGCTTATCGATCTTCTGATTGTAAGCGCCGGATGTTAATTATAACATTAAGCGCATATAATCGGACACCTAGTAACGACCTAGTAGCTGCGTATAAATTTAAAATGGTCTGGCTACGAGTAGAATATACCGTATAGCGGGTTATTTTCGAGGGGGAAAAATTTCACGAATTTTGCGAATTGAGCTTAATTCGTGAAAATTTTCCCTGTGAAATTGCTGAAGTAAGTGTAGCAGTCTTAGTAACAGCCATGCATTCATGAAAAATTTCCTCGTGAATAATGGCACCACTGGGCATTCGTGAAATACTTCCCCCTCGAAAATAACCCACTATACGGTAGTCCTTCCTTCACAGTACAAGTCATTTTACCATATATGACATTTTGAATTTAAAAAGGGGAGTAGTGATTGTAATAAAAAGTAGTGATTGTGATAAAAAGTAAGGAAACCAGTAGTTAATCACTCACCACATAGCATATTGCATGTGTTTACTCAAGCTTACAATTGCAGCCGGGTAGGCGTTCATACATGCACAAATGAACACATTCTCTAGCACTTCTACAAGATTTAATCCCTACTTTGGCAGCCAGCATTCAAAGCAAAACATCATGCAGCCAAAGTAGGGATTAAATCTTGTAGAATTGCTAGAGAATGTGTTTCATTTGTGCATGTATGAATGCCTACCCAGCTGCAATTGTATACTTGAGTAAACACATGCAATATGCTGGGTGGTGAGTGATTAACTACTTGTTTCCTTACTTTATATTACGATCCCTACTCCCTTTAATTTTAAAAAAAATCTAGCATAACATTCAAGTGCTAACCATAATTTATTAACCACAATGTGTGAATTAAACTTTCTAATCAAGCTTAGCAATAGTAAAGCTGATCATTTGATGTTAGGATTGCATAGCACTGAATGGCTAGATAGATACATTGAATTATCAGCTGTCTTGTTGCCCTATAGCCAGCTACATAATTTTCTACAATATAAAGATAGATGACTATTAAATATTTATAAAAGATATAGCTAAGAAACAAATCTTCCTTTACACTTTGTCAAAAGCCACGGGGCCTCACAGTTTACATTTCTTTATAACAGCTGGTACCACCCGTGACTTGCTTATTATGCATGCTTGTGATACCTTTTGTGATGAATTTATATGTGACCAGATTTGGCAAAATGTGCATTGTTCGCACACAATGTGGAAACACAGATTTCACCGCCAATCGATAGCTACATCAATAAACTAACAGTGCATGTGTGTATGGATGCCAACAGTTCATCAGTCTGCTTTAGCTGCGGCTACTTTCTAGGATGTGTCGGACGTCCAAGGGTGCCCGTAGTGTCTTCAATTGGCTCTGGTAGCCGTCAATGAAAAGCCACCTGGCTGTAACTTGCCACACGACTGCCTATAGTGATGCTATCCATTGATTTGGCTACTTTTTGTGCTATCTACAGCACAAATATGCCCATTTGGAAATGCGAATATTTGACGTGTGTTTAGCCCGCCACCGCCGTGGCTCCTCACCACCCCCGACCAACTACCCCTATATAATCACTTGTGGTACTGTTGAAAAACTATCTAAAATGGTGGGCAATTCAGCTAGCAAGCCATTCAACAGTAGACCCACCGAATTATCTTGTATAACTACAGATTTGTGGAGAATTGCATGCAAGTAGCATAAAGCAGACTCACGAATTGAATATTTCAAAACGGTATTTCTAAATATTTACAAATGTGCGAACAATGCACATTTTGCAAATCTGGTCACATATTATTACATATGTTATTTCAATCCACTGTAATTACAGTACCGCTCACTTTAAACTTGACGACACACGCGTGCAGCAACTGCACGGCTTGACACGTTTTCAAAAATGCCTGCAACATTTTCCGCGTGCGCACGACAAACATATGATGTATTACCATTGGAAATTGCACGCGTGCATGCACGAGACGTTCATTTTGTTGGCGTGTGTAGCTTGAACTGCACGCGTGCATGCACGAGACGTTCAATTTGTTGGCGTGTGTAACTTGAACTGCACATGTGTACGCACGAGACGTTCATTTTGTTGGCGTGTGTAGCTTGAACTGCACGCGTGCCTCGACGCGTGCATATTATGCATGAGTGCAAAGTTCAGTGCACGAAAAGAACACTCATGCATTAACTTTTTGCACGAACTGCACTCGTGCATTTAGACACGTGTGTGACTCTCAAGACTTACCATACGCTGTACACAGTAGTAGATTTCGCATGTACCATTATTATCCTTACCATACACGAGTAGTTCACACCATAGTTACTACATTATGGAAAATTATAGTATCTTCAATTTTGAGTAAATAACAAAAATTTATAGAATTACACAAGTGGATACATGTATTCTAATACTTTGAGTCGCCATTCAGTCGTGTTGCACATCTATCCTGCACTGCTGCGTTGCTGTTAAGATTATGGCATATCCAAGGTTAGCACCCTCTTCCTCGTCTCTAGATTCATCCTCGCCATTTTTAAGAAATGAATTTCCAGTAGGTGTGGTTTTAACATACGGCAAAGGCACGTGATCAGTGGGTTCAATTAGCTGATGGTCAGTTGTCTGATAATGCTGTCGGGTACCGTTGTACTGTAGGACTTGTAGTATTGTGACGTGCGCACGTAACGAGCATATTAGTATGGTGCACGTCTAGAGTGCCACGCGTGTTAGATGGCAAAACGTGCGCACGTAGCGGACATATTAGTTTTGTGCATGTCTAGAGTGCCACGCATGTTGGATGACAAAACATGTGCACGTAGCGGGCATATTTGTGTCGTGCATGTCTAGTGCGGTTCCGCGTGCATTTATGCGCACGCCAAATTCGCGTGCAGCACTGACCATACACGCCAAATTATTCACTTTTACACGCGTTAAACGTGTGCATGCATGCGTGCACACACACGCGTGTGTCAAGTTTAAAGTGAGCGGTACTGTACTTTACTGTTAGTATCCCAGTTTTCATGAAATACATAGCTAGCTACCGGTACGAATTTTTAAGACCATTATGTAGATAGACTATAGCTGCATGCACTGTGCTTGTACACTGAGACTGAACTGTACATGTTTTGTTCTCTGTGCTTATAATTATTACATATGCAATGCCAAATTGCATGTGAAGGTCATCAATTGTAGCTAAGTGTATACATGCATCTATCATAGCACCAGGCTCGCCCCTCAATGCTGTGCATTTCACGTAGTAATTAACATCTGGCGCTTACAATCAGAAGATCAATAAGCAGCTGGCGTGTAAATAAATTGGTCTGGCTATGGAAGACGAAATAGAAGTTTGTACTGAATTCTTCTTCCATTACGCGTTGCGGATTGTATCAGTAAGCATGCGCCTATCCAAGGTGTTTATTGTTACATTTAACACCTTGCGTGGAATGATGGCACCTTCACAGAATTTTGTCATCCTTCGGTTGAGGAAGATCAATCGATGAAGAAGATAGAACAAAGGACAAGCAATGGCGCAGTGGACAAACCTTAATTGGAACAACAGTTTCATAAATCCGCGGAGATTACCTTTGTTGTGTGAAATTTCTGGAGCCGTATACCTAGTGCTAGTGGGTCTTATGGCAGGCTGGCTAGCTGGCAGACAAAATCTAGGTAAATTCAAACTTTTTTAAGATTTGTTATAGATTGAAATGTTCGAGTTTTCGCTTCGTTTAATAAAGGTACAGCGTTATTACAGCAGTTAGCTTTTTGGGAAAAGCCTGTTGTAAGGTGGTTTTTTGAAGTGCGAAAAATCCGGAAGCTATACATTTTCACGGCCATCTTAACTATTAAGTACTACCTTAGTTAATGATAATATTTTAGATTAAAGTGTATTAGTGTGTACGTATAAGTATGTGTCACTTAATGTATGTTATGTACAACACAGGTACGTACATTTGTATGTCCGTATGTAAGAGTGGAACATGGCAATATCATCAAATGATGCTATTAAAGAATTTAAAGTGGAACTGCTACAAGAACTACCTCTTGATGATCCTATATTTTTTGCAATGGCAGAAAGAGCTAACCTTTTCCCAATGGATACTGGTAATATGATAAGAGCAGAGAAAACAAGGGCTCGTAAAGTGGATTACTTTCTACAACAAGTTGTCGAACCTGGAGCTGAACTTTACTTTCCTAGATTACTTCGACTGATGAAAGAATCTAAAGTTGCCAATGTTGTAAAATTAGCTGATGATATTCAAGCAGTAATGGTTTCAGGTATGTCTAAATTAATTTACATACTCTTTATCAAGGAATTTTAATATCCACTATGAAGCATCCATTGTAAATACGTACTACTGAATAGTACTAAGCACAAACCTAGCTTAAACAAGAAATTAAAATGATAAATTTATAAACTGCAGAAAAATAGTGTGTTAGTTTTGGCAACTAACAAAACCTTTTAATAGTAAAAGTTTCGAATTGTTTGATGCTGTTTACTAACCACGCCTCATGTGGTCAGACTGTATACTTTAGCTCTGTAATTATATGTAACTTGACATCAATACACGGAAGTATCGTGCTTGCTCGCAAGTAGCGATTTGCTCATATCAAGGCTCATATAGTGTACCTACGGTACAGCTCTAAGGTAACGTCGCACTCGCTCGCAAATTTTGTTGAGTAAACAGCATTACTCGATCGAGTTTCGTGTACTGAAGCGCTCGCAGCGTGTGAAGTGACGAGTACTCGAAGTAAACTCGAGTACTCGAAGTAAACTAAAGTGCATGATTTAGCATAAAGCTACGTAAGTACTGCACGTACGTGACAGGCCTTATAGTGACAAAGCGCAAGTATAGACGACAAGTACTCAAGTGTGAAGAGTAACTTCACGAGTCAACTTTAGTTTCCTTTAGATATACTATGTAACGTGCGGTAAAAGCCTAACACGCATAAAATATTAATCTATCGAGCTCTATTGCCGCATAGATAATAATTTTATATTGCTCGAAAATATTAAGATACACTTACGTGCATTGTTCTTTTGTTGTGTTGCCTTCTTTGCCACTCACAAATAATAAAATGATGAAACTAATCCTATTTTAATCACTAACAAATTGAAGAACGAGCGAAATTGATGCACTGAGACCAGTACAGCGACTACATTATAAAACGTGCCACTGTTTATGCGCATGCCCAAGTATTATTCTATTTAAAGCATAGCGTACGGTTCTAATAATAAATCTCGAGCAAACATCCCTAGTGATTCGAGCTTTGTGTGAACGCGAGTATCTTCAATCCTCGAGTGTTTTATCCCTCAACAATGATCGAGTTCAGCGTATCGAGCATTCGAGTGGCGAGTGTGTAAGTTGCGAGCGAGGCGACGTTACCTTAGAGCTGTACCGTATTATGAAATATGCTCTTCACGAGGATAAGCTAGTTGAGCACACTTGAGTATTATTCGTGCACTTGAGGTTGACGTGCATGAAACTTGCCATTTTTGAAAATCACACGATGCAAGTGTCAAGTTTGAGTTAAGCTGTAGCTACCGTAAATCAGCAAGCTGTAACAAAGAAGGGAATATGGAACATGCGTATTGTAAATATGAATATGTGCCTTTTAGCTGGAAATTACTGATAACTGGTAATATTGGGGAAGACCATCTAACAAATCGGAATTGTGGCTGGCGATGTGTTAACTGTAGAGATGGGACGATACAGGGTACAGGAGTATCGATGCATCACGCCAAAAATATCATGATACCATGATACATCACTACATTCTAAAGCATTAATTTAGAATACACTTGAACTTTCTCTGTGGTAATACCTGAAAGCAATAATATAACCTTTTCAAGCTAGGATAAATTCAAAATATTACCATAATATATAAGTCTTTTTCTCATATCATTTTCAACAAAGATGTCTTTTAAATCTTTTATGCATTACACACGGGCTAGGAGATTTACCGGAACTGGCGGAATGGCGGAAATGCTGGAATTTAAGCAGCCCTATTTATTTACTTTAACTGTACAAGACTTACCATGCTGTTTAGAGCACCAATCCCTCTAGCGTGTCCTTGCATGTCGACAAGAAGTTGACCTGAGAGTGGAGCATGAGCGTTTATATAGGCTACATAGTTCGTCTAATATTCCCAGGTTACTAATCTCTCTATATATATCCACAGGCCGATTCACGGTCAGTCAATTGGGCTTTTTGATATAGGTAATATTGTTTGTGTATTTCAATCGGTGAACATTTATCACTAATAAGCATGTTAGCTACCACTACAGAAATGATGTAACTATTGTGAATACAATCGTTGACTGCATATTCAAAATCTTCTACAAACAACATGGTCCACTGTCACAGCATCAACTATAATATCTGCTATACGACATAAGTGCACACCACTAGCCCTTAGTCCATAATGCTCAAATGCTTTTAGCAACTTTCCTGTTACGCTGTTCACCTAGCTTCCCTATACTACTTGCACAATATTGCTCTTATAGGTGATTCAACATTTTGGTTATGAATGCCCTATTAGAATATTACAATAATATAAGACTGTTTTATTAGATAAGTCAATGTTGTAGCTTCTCTTCAATGGCTTACTACGTAGCTGAATTGCTTGCCATTTAACAATACCACAAGTGATTATATAGGAGTGGTTGGTCGGGGGGGGGTGGGGAGCTACGTATGATAGCAGCAGGCTACACATGTCAAGAAGTCATGCTTCCAAATGTGCTCGTTTGTGCTACAGATATGTACCACAAAATGTAGCCAAATCAATCACTAGCCAGTTGTGTGGTAATTTACAGCCAGGTGGCTTTTCATTAGCAACCAGCACAGCAAATTGAAGACACTCAGAGCACTTGTGAATGTCTGACACTCCTCAAAAAGCAGACTGATCAGCTGTTGGCATCCATACACACTTGCACTATTAGTTTATTAAAGTACGCACGTAGCTGTTGAATGATGGTGAAATCTGTGTTTTCCACATTGTGTATGAACAGTGCACTTTTGCCAAATCTGGTCACACATTATATTCTTTAGTAGTGCCCAGGGTGTTTATATGGTAGCCAGGTGCTAATTATGCACATTCAATCACCAGACTAAGCCTTAGATAAACCATAAGGCTTTCCTTGCAATCAATAATAGTCGACACCTTCCGTGCTGGTGATAAATACCTGGGCTTATCCTCTATGGGCTCGCATCTCACGCCTGATCGGCTGGCTAGCTATATAGTGATTTACTACAGTACCGCTCGATATAAACTTGAGTGTTGCACGCGTGCACAGTGCTAGTGATCTACATGTTCATAGTAAAGCTCGCGAGTAGTCAGCTTGTACTCGCGAGTTGTTTTCCAGTGCACGAATTACAAATAACTCGTTAAGAGCAAACTGTTCGCTCTGATAACTCGTTAAGAGCGAATTACTCGCAAGCTACCCTTTACAAACTCGTTAAGAGCAAGGCACTTGCAAGTTCAGTACAGTGCTCGCGGTTGCTGGACTACAACTCACATGTGGAGTGCTCGTGACGAACGCACGTGTATAGTCCAGTTTCAGTCATCTCGTGTCGTTCCATGTACTCTCGCCACCAGTCTTGCTTACTAGCTATACGCCCCCACAAGTTATTTTCAGATTTATTCTAATGCAAGCGCACAAGAGAGGTAAGAGCCCACCATAGCGCGCCAAATTATATCTGATTCTATTATTTTCGGTGGTCTTTAACACGTGGTGGATTTCTAATGGCGGTTTCAGAGATACCTCCGGACAAAACATTGGATTTGGAAAAAGGTAACGTTATAACTCTTTGCCTACTTTCCAGGCTTATTCTCGCCATTATTCGTATTGCACGTGAGAGTAACGGAAAGCATGTGAGCAAATTCTTGCACGCGAGCTTCTACTCGAGTCTCAAGAAAGGATCGCGAGTTACGTGCTCTATAGCACATGAGCAAACACGCGTGTAGTTTATCCTCTCGTGCCTCGCCACTACTGAATCCAGCCCATTCGCTGTTTTACCACACATTACACGAAGTATAAGCGTCCAAACTGTTTAACTACAGCTGGCCATCATGGACTACGTAGCTACCTATTTAATACAGACACAGTACTACGTATGGGGTCCCGGCGATGGCACTTATTATAAGTGGTAGCACGTGCTCAGAATAATTTCTATTATTTTCGGACGGTAGTAACACGTGGAACATTTGTTAGCTAGCAGTTGCAGCGTTTTTGGAGTCAAGTATAATGCCTACTGCTGATTGAATAAGAGCTAGGACAGTAATTATGGTGAAGGGCGATGATTCGCCGGCTATCTAGACTCCATACTTAGCCTCGCCATGCTTAGCCTCGCCATGTTGAAATTGTCCCTTACTAGAAGTGTAAGGCATGAATATTAAGAAGTGTGTGTGCATTGCAAATAACTTACAAGTAAGGTTTGTGTCGAGAGACGTCTCGAGGCTCTTGTTTATGCTCGTGACGAGGTTCGCATTTACCAAATTTGCTCGTGAATAATTTGGATTATTCTCGTGCGCTCGCATGTCATTTCGTTCGCAAGCAACTCGCGAGTTATATGCAAAAATCAATGGAAAACACACAAGTATAGTACACGCGAGTGTCAAGTTTAAACTGAGCTGTATCGTAGGCTTCCTTTACTTGTATACGTATATATCGGTAAAACCTATGGGGAAACTAAGCGGATCAGTTCACAGCAAATCTTGAGGTCACGTGATATCCAACATGTCTATGACACTTCCAGTCTCAAGTTTCTTTGCTATTAAGCATTGAAGTGACCTACAAAACAAGGGCATGTAGCTACGTAGCTAAGTAACAATATAGATGTTCACGGTGATCACGTACACAAAGGATATTCAGTACCACAAAGATATCACTGACCCTTCAAGTCTTTTCCGCTAATCTTTCCTTGATGGCAGTAATACGCATTCCAGCATTATTAAGATCAACAATACGATTTCTGGTCTCTGTGGACAATCTTGGCATTTTGAACAGTAGCTACGTAAATCCGAAAAATACTGTAGGAAATTTAATTGAATTTTAAAGCGGAGCCCACCACGCTATATTGAGTAGGACCATACTGTAGATCGTATGAGGTTGGGAATTCGAAAGTATCTATGGTGGGGGTCGACTGTATCACGGTTTTAGTTGATAAGCAGCTAGCTAAATGGAGTGGGCTGGTTTGCTTAACACTGAACAGGCTGGCTCGCAAGTACACGCGTAAGTACACAGGAGTGCAATGCCCACGAGTTCCGAGTAAGTGACTCGCGAGAGCCTTGTGTGTGACTCGCAAACCAACTACGTGTCACTCGCGAGTACTCGCGACGTTACACTTGAGCTGTACCGTATGTAAACTACAAAACTTGCAGTTACTAAAGTTGATGTTAACTACGTAGCTATTTCAAAGCACTCCCCAATGCAAAAAGAGTCACCCAGTATTGATATAAACTAGATACGGTAAAGCTCATGGCCAAGTTTACAATCACACTCGTGTTCTCGCATGGGACCCGAATAAAACTTGCGATTTTTGCTTGAGTACACGAGCTATGCATGAGAAGTGGAGTGCATGTAAAAACATTTACCTCATGCCAAGGGTGCTCGAATATAGAGATATGTGCTATAGCAGTGTTCGCAAGTAAACACTGAATACTTGCAAGCACACGTGTCATGCCCCAGTGTATGAACAGAGACCTCAGTCGACTACAGTAGGCTGTAATATAAAGTTAACATAATGTAATTATAATTACACTGTAATTACAGTGTATTATGCTATTATAACAATTGTAATGTTTTTACAATTACGCACCTATTACAATCATACTTTTCCCATAATTTTCTGTACTTTTCTAAGTTTTTTGTTACTGGGTTAGTGACGGCGCCGAGGTTGGATTTACAAGGTAGAAGAGTTCCTCTAAATCGCAAACTCTTACACAAACGTTGAGGTTATTTAACGTAGGTTGATTACTATGGAAAGCCCCTTGGAAAGCCCCTAAATTTCTGGGATATCATAAATTTTAATTACCAAGTAGATATGGCTATACATAATTATATACGCTACGCTTATACATATATCTATTTAACATAGCGTCAGCTTACCACGTAACCAGCCAACTATCCAGATGACGAGTCACACGGTCATATTGCTCAACTTGGATGGTTATCTATCTTTTAGCTACACTTGTTTTGCTGATCATGATGCACCTCCAAACCTTTGTGTTTGGTGTGCACGTGACTGGGCATGGCTTAATTCACCTCTAACTAATTTACCTGCAAACTAATTAGTCCCCCATTAGCTATACCTTGTGTGAAACCTTCTTGGGGAAGTTTGAGTGAAACCTTCTTGGGGGAAGTCCCCAGAGAAAACTTTCCCAAGAATACAAGCCCATGACATAGTCACCCCAAGAGTATAGCTATAGGACACCCAGTCTTTGACCCTTTTGACCCACTTAGCTCACTATAGAGAAGTATAGCTATAAGAACATGTACAGAAGCTAGCTACGTAATACAGGCACCTACAACTAGCTAGCTATTAGCTCATTAGCCATGCATAGCTACCAATTCACAAAATGTGGCCAAAAGTATAAATATGACTGACCAGTTAAACTACCATGTGTTTGCATAATAACTAACAATTAAGTAGTCAATTATAATTTGCTAACTATTTCATTACAGCTACGTATGTCTACCTCAATTATCCAGCTCCTCTTGCAGCTAGTTCTGTACATTTAATTCTTACCCTGTTCCCGCCAGCACTGATGATACCTCCACTAGTTGCTCCCTTGGGGTGTGGACATACATCTGGTATAAGCAGCACTCTGCCATCAGCCCACTGTCTTAATTAGAGAATCTTGCACTCCTCATGCTGCTGCTGTTGTTGCAGCTCTAATCTGGAAGCTGTGTCCGGAATGCCTGCTATGATCTATCCCCACCTCCTGCAGCACTTCTCTCATACTGGCTCCAAAGCGTGCCCGTGTTAATGCCAGGCCATTACTGAACTTAAAGAAGGGACCTTCATCTCTTTTCCTTGTTGCCATATAAGCTAAGACCGCTGCCAGTGGACACAATGGCCCTCCAGTGCGACCAATATTAATCTGCACTCCTCTCCTGAATGGGTCTGTTTTTGACTGCTTGATTCTTACTGTCATGAATGAAAGGTTCGCAGCACTGCCCACTGCTATGTCCTCAAATGTTAGGTGCTGTGGGATGGATGAAAACCCTCATCCGATGGCACCACTACCTCTCCAGCTCTAAGGAACAGAGACACATAGCTGCCCATAGTATGATCACATCCCACGTGGTGTCCCATGTTGTCCATTGCTGATGAATCCATCGTAAAATATCTGGAGTGATAGGTAGTCATACTTTTGCTGGTTGATCTGCCTGCTCTCTCTTCATTCCCCTCACTACCAACTCAAGCTGTGGCATCATACCAATCCTTGGATGCCCGAGGCCATGTGAGATTTGCATGTGCCTTATTGCCGACAGATATGATTTAACCATCTGGTGACGTAACTTTCCCTGCTTAAGGTGTGCTACAAAGTAACAAAGTTGTTAGTCAGTCGCTGGAAGTGGGGTAAGTCCATAACTGTTGGAAATATCCAGGTAGCGGTTCTTGCCTGCTGCGTATGTCCTCTGAGTGGATTGAGCTAGTCCTGATTAATACAGGCTGTGAACAACCTAGTCCAAAGAGGCGATGTCCAGTCAGGTTGGTCAACTACTAGCAACTCTAGCAGTTTGTCTGGCACGGATGTCAATGCTGAGTCCACTGAAGATGAAGCCTTGATAATTAATACGTGATAATGCATCTGTCCGCACATTTTGGTGCCCCGGGCAGTGGAAGGCCACTAGCTGAACTCTTAAGTGTTCTGTTATGAAAACAAGCACCTTAGCAAGTGCATTAATAGCAAATCTTTGCTGTAACCACTGTTCAGGACTTCCACTACTGCCAAATTGTCACAATAGCACTTCACCACTTTACCAGACCACTCCTTCCCCACAGACTACGGTAGCCAGTACTATGGGTAGCAACTCTTTTTGCGCAATATTCCACTGTCTCACCATACTGTTCCACTCCCACATTGGCCAGTGGGGATTGTACACTGCCCCACAGGCCCAGTTGCCCGAGGCATCTGTTTCCAAAATCACCTTGTGCCTCTCTGAGCTTGGCAGCAAGCCTACACTATTCCACTGTTCCATGAAGTTGTGCCACCACTGCAGATCTAAGCGGATCTCAGCATTTAATCTTACAAAGTGGTCCCGATCTCAAACTGATGTCATCTGCACAATGATCCGCCTTACAAACCTTCACCCAGGGTTTACAACCTTGGCTGCGTGTTGAAGTAAGCCCACCAACGACTCTAGTTCTGTTCTTGTTCCCGCTTTGTGGCCAAGCCACTCCAGCATCACCGTTCTCACCCATCTGCAACTTCTCTTCTGGTAAATGCAATTTTATTGACTCAGTGTCTATCTCTATGTCCAGGTAGGTGAGCCTGGTTGATGGGCCTTCACATTTCTTGGCAGCAATTGGCACTCCCAGCTGCTTACACCATTCTAGAAAAGTAGACATGTTTGCTGTACACTCCTGTGACTCTGGCGCCCCCAATGTGATATAATCATCCAGGTAATGGAGTAAGTGGGAGACTCCTTGTTGTTTCACTCCCCACTCCAGTGCGTCAGCCAATGCTGTAAATATTCTCGGAGCTGACCACAGTCCAAAAGGCAAGCAAGCATCCATACATAATTCTCCTAGCCATTCCTTCCCCAATAAAGGCCTGTCTTCATGGTGAACTGGGACTATCCTGTAGGCACTTTTAATGTCTAATTTTGCCATTAAGCTCCCCCTGCCCAAAATTGCTACCAGTTCACTCACCATGTTGTAAGACAATGAGCACAATTCTGGTCATCATTCACACTGAGACCATGTGGGCTGGAGAGATCAACAATCGGCCTCCATTTACCTGGGGTGTGGCCCTTTGGGATCACACCAAAGGGACTTACGTATTTTCACACTGAAATTGACCCCATTGGCAGAGGGCCAACAACTCGGCCTAATGCTACCTCCTCCTGCAGGTAGGCAGCCGCAACTTGTGGATTAGTCACAGCCGACACCATATTCAACTTTGCTGGTACACAATGTGCCTTCCTATAGTCATAACCAATTCGGAATCCGTCTAAGATACCATGTAAAATATATTCCACTAATTCTTTATCTGGATGCTCCTGCAGCATATTGCTCCATTCCTCCACTCTTAGTGGTGAGTGGCACCCCTGAAGTGCCACCGATACAGTCCACGGATGGCTACACCCACTCATCTTAACTAACTGGCTTGTATTATGGAAACCGCCATTGCCTGAAAAAGAATAATGAAATATTTCCTAATCTGATAGTGTTCTTAATTCTACCTGGCCCCCTGTTTACCCCAAGCCATCCCTAACTGGTCCCCCCTCCTAACTATCCGGATACCCGCCTACCCAATCCTGTTAGTTATGGTGTAGCCAAGACCACACACCCCCTCTGAGTCACATCTTGTAAGGATGGAGAAGAGTGGGAGTGTTCCTGACCAGTTCTGAATACTGCTTTACATGCATGTGCTCCCTTATAGCATTGCATCACACCAGAACTTTATGTACCATAGCTACATAGCTAACTTAGCTATGTACTGCATGGACCAGCACGGTTGATATACTCACATCATATCATACACCATATAGCTATTATACATATATACATAGTACAAGCAGTGCAAAGATTACGGCGATTCTCCCCGTTTCTGTCCCCTTCTGCCACCAAAGCTAGACAGTTATGTCTTCCATGCTCCTTGCTACGGCACTGCGTGTATTGATGAGCATAGATGCACTCTTCACTGTAGTGGCAGCCAGCTGAAGCCCTGTTGAAGAGACCACGTGCTGTGTTGAGACGTCGTTGTCGCCCCCCAGCAGTTAATTGTCGGCCACGGTTGCTACCTTGTCTTACTGCTGCTGAGGTCCCATAACCCCCATTACCCTGGCTAGTTCTCATACTCCCTACTGGATTCTGTATTGGAGCATACGGGTCATCCAGTGTTCTAAAGCCAGGAAGGCATGAAACCAGTTGCCTTGGGTCTCGCCTCTGCCAGGACAATGAGCCATCAGCATTCATCTCCTGCCTGGCCTTCCAATCATAATGTAGCCATGTCATTCCTGCCTGGAATGATTGCAGACTCGTGACCGTGTGCATGTGCAATATCATTGGTACCACCAGCTCTGGCCACTGTTTCGCCATCATTGCTACACACAAGGAAAAGCAGCGGATCCATGTCAATATGTCCTCAACTGTTCTCCCCGACTGCTGTAATTGCCGCAAAGCTTCCAGCACACCCTCTTGCGTTGAGTTGGAGTTCTCCAATCTCATGACTGTCCTATTGTTGGAGAGGAATTCCTCCATTTCAATAAACTCGAGGCTCCAAATCCTCTATGCCAGTTTCAGCGGTATGGTAGGCAGACCAGGGCAGGCAACAGAAACTGTGTGCCACACCCATCACCAATGGCTGCTCAACGTGCAGTGGTGGGACCTTGCTAACTGACTCAGGCACTTGTATCAAGTTGGCCTGACCTGCCTCCTCCTGCTCTACCACCTGTAATCCCTTCAGTTGTTCTGGGTCTGGCAGAGTGCCCATGTGTATCAGCCCTGCACAATGGGAGAAGTTAGCAACAGATACTGCCACCACGAGCATGCCAACAACTATCATAGGCAATCCCTAGCGTTGGCAGCGGTGTCAATGGTATCACAGAGTTCAGATTCAGCAGCCATGCTTGTTGCGTAACTACCCTTCTGGATGTATGTTTATTTCTCCCCCACTGGCCAGGCCTTAGGAGTCTCCTGTCATAGCCACCCCTCTAATAGTGAGTGCCACAATGTCAACAGAACTGCTGGTGCCACTGTATAGCCCCTTCACATGCCCCTTACGCCGACATGCTGCTTGCTGCACCTCTTTGCACGCAGCACCACATGCACTGACTGTCTGCCAGCTAGATAGCTACCAGTGTTGTCCGCTACTTCCTGGAGATGTAGCTGTGTTGCAAACACCCACTGGCATTGTTACCAGTCCCCATCACCAATATAGCAACTGGTGAGACTGAGCTGCCCTTTACCCTGCCATGCCTCACCTAGGCACAGGCTGGCAGCTCCTTATTGCTGCAAGCATCATCTCGCAGCCAGCTGCCATAATAATAGAGGATGGGGTGCCCTCTGGTCGAGTGGCACCCGCTTACCAACCCAACAAGTCGCTCGGCAAGTCCATTAATAGTTTATGAGGCCTTCCTATGACTGGCTCCTGCCACATTTGCCATTTTCACAGATAGAAAATAATATTACTATAGGAGGCTAGTTAAACCTCCCGCCTGCCGAACCAACTCGACTACCCTTAAAATGTCACGTCTAGCTATAGCCTTTGCGAGACCACGACTACTTACCGGTGTCTGTGCGTTTGTCCTTCACCTTTGGTTCGTTATCAGCTGGCTTTTGCACCTCACCAATTACCGCACAAATGGCGGTCAGCTGCTCTTCGGAGAATACTGCCCCCGTTTTCGTGCTCTAGTTGGTTGGTGGCTCCTTATCCTTTTCATCCTCCTTATCCACCATTATCCAGTATAAAAGACGTTTTCTCTCTCTCTGATGTAACCGTGTATTATGAGCTAATAAACGGCCAGCTTCAACTTGTTACCATAGATACGTTACACATACGCGCACTCCCCAAAGCATGCCGCTTCCTTATGTCAACTGGGATTAATTGGTTAATCCTTATTCATATCGCCTTGTCATACTCAATATTAATTATTATAATGTTATGTCTTCTTAGCTAGAGGTCATCATTCAAAGCTAGCACAGGTGTCTCGTGATATCTGAGGGTCTATCAAAACCTTCTCTATATTATATTTTATATATTACAATAGCCATTTATATAGTCTGTTTGTGTTCACCTTGCAGTTGAAACTCAACACAGGAAGCCGTTTAAGTTGAAAGCAACCACCAATTAATGAACTACGTAACATCACGTAACTACATAATGGCCATTACCTTTTAGTGCAAATAATAATGATGGCATCGCTAGATTCTACATTGTCACTAACAACAAATAAGCAACTGAAACCAAAGGACTATTCTTGTTTGGCATTAAGTGAGAAGTATTCTTTCAAAGTAAAGCGCCTTACAAGGCTAACGGATATCTATTGAAGAGCAAAACAAAGAAACAAAAGTCAATTCGAAAATTGTTAAAAAAACATCCAAAAGAAATGGGTAAGATAGGCTACATCGAGTGAAGATCGAGTGAAAGAAAAGATTCTTATAACAGCCAATGACATAAGTGCACGTAAAAGTTATTGGAATTCAACCACTAATTTGCCCAGCAGTAAACTTCAAAGCCTTATGCTTGAACGTTTTACCCTATACAAATGTATGGAGAAATTTTAAAGCGCCCATATCTTCTTACCGCTTAGTCCTATGGTAGCGCCTCTTTTCTAAACGTTTCTGGCATTTGAAGAGCTTCACAGCAATATAATTTTTTTGTTCTAGCCCATTCACAACTGAAATTATTCAAGGGAAACAACCGGCAAGGTGAACACTAACAGAGTATAGTAGCTATATAAAATTTTTATTACTAGACTAACGAGCCATACCTGCATGTTGCCTAATCCATGGTGGCCCTTGATGATTAACCGAGTGATTAACAATAGACATCATATTATAACTAGAAAGCTAATTTACAGTATAAATGGCCTGGATTAATATCAAACTAACGGGATATAATAAGCTACGTAAGTACGTACATCACTCAATTCTAGCAGGACACTAAAAATTAAATGACTTAAACCCTTAAAATCAATAAAAATAAGCATGCATTAATTGGAACATTGTGTTCAGTATAGTACTGTTGTTGTCCCGATTTTTATTGAGTTAATTAAGCAATTGAGTTGTTCTTATACAAAGCTACGAAATAATTGTATCTTTATGTTTTGCACTGAATGAACTAGTATAATATATATATAACCAATGGTTGATAAAATTGCATTATTATGAGATACATACAATAATTATTATGTAATTGTTTATATTAATATTTTTAACTGCACCTTGCTCCTATTCTGATACCCCAAAGAATCTGCTGCATTTAATGATAATGGAACCTAATGCTGACCTACAAAACCATACAATAACCCATAGATCACCATAATTTATATTGCTTATCGTGATGGCTTAAGCTTGTGGCTACTATCAATAGTTTGCAGTCTGAAAAAAATCAGTGGGAGTTAGTTATTGTCTTGTTACAAAGTAAAGTTTGAGTGAACAAATCATGTCTCGACTCAACTCAACACACAAATTAGTACATATTCTGTTACTTACCTCTTTCCCAATCGACCGTAGTCACTGTATATCACTCCAAGAACTGGACACTAAACAATTAACAGCACCAGAAAGATCTAGAAATGACATGTGCCAGGTCTCTCGCATGTGTTGTATCACAAAGCACACATGATAAGGCACTTCAATTAAAGCCGTGGCACTATTTGTGTGGATCCTCACATTACAGAAAAGATGTACGTGCTCTGGCATATTAAGTAGCTAATCTCAGAGGACGTGATGGCGATTTGATAAATAAGTTATATACAGTAGGCTGCAATATAAAGTTAATGTAATGTATTTGTAGCATGCCGTACGTAATTGTGATTGTAATTTTCAATAAAATTATGACTATGCATAATATTATTGTATTTTAGCATAAATATACTTATAATTGTAGTAAAAGCGTGGTAAGCATACTTACCATAATTCTTTTATTACTACTACGTAAGTATATCTGTACTTGTAAACAAGTTACTTCACACTTCTTGCCAAGTGTACTTGTTTAACTCGAGAGTTGCTGTCAACTGTTTGCAAGTCTATGTAAGTATCTACTCAATCGATACAAGCTGCACTCATAAACAGTATGTAAATACTCCTGTGCACAGTCAAGAAAATCTGAGACTTGCATGTACTAATCCTACACAGGCAACTCGCTCACTCGCGTGTGTCATGCAAGTTTTGACTAGTGCCTTGAACTATGCACGTGAGAAAACAACATGAGTTGTAAACTTGACTGTGAGCTGTACCGTAAGTATAGCACAACCTCTAATAAAAACTACACAATCTTTTCCAAATATTGCAACATTAGCTTTAAAATTTCTTGAACATTTAGTATGTACGGTACTGCTCAAATGTAATGTTGCACTCACTCGCAAGTATTTTGCTTGAATCTTGATACTCGATGCTCTTCTCTCTACAAGTACTCGCACAAATTCTACGAGAGTCGAGGCCGATGTCGAGGACTCAACTGGCTGAACTGAAGCACTCGAGGCTGTGTTGGCTTAGTCGCTTGAGTGATGAATTCGAGTACCTTACTGCAGCTGAATCACTCGCTCGAGCTAGTCTCGTGTGGACAGATCTTCATGAGATACTAATCGACTCGACTTGCTCCTTTGAGTTTCATGTTAACTCATGATATACGTGGCTAGCTAGCTATGTGACTCACCACTTTTGTCAAAACATTGTACCAATAGGACTAATCATAGCGCTCAGTGCTAAACTGATTTCGACTAGGATTGCGAGGCTGACATTACAATAGACTCTAAATAAACCACACTAAAGTGTACGTATATGCGCATGTGTATTTGCCACGTACTCACATATTGAAGATGGCGTCTAGTCGTTCTGTGCGCTGTTACTAGTAGATCAGCTATTGGTAAGATTTTTGTACAGGTACAGCAGTGTCTTTGTGTTACGTGTTAGATCCTTATCGAAACTGTAAGTTGCTGACTAACCGTACTACTGAATTGGTTCCTAGTGTACTGTGTTGTGGCTGCAAGTCGAGGTGCGAGTAATAGCCGAAGCGACAGCTTAGTTGTCTCGAGTCAAGCAAGCAAGCGAACCAATTTGCTTGGAATATTGAGCTGTAGTAGAGTGCTTGCCACTGGCTACTCGCAGTTATAGACCTCGGAACAGGTTATATCAAACCTCGTAATATCGAGTACTCTTTACTTCTCGTGATTAGAGTTGTCAGTGCTCTGTAGACTTGCTCGTTACTCTATCAAGTAATCACTTTACTCAAGTAATCACTTTACTCAAGGAAAAATTGCAAGCGAGTGCGATGTTACATTTGGGCAGTACCGTAGCTATGTATTTAATGCAAACTTGATACGATTATGATACAATTACACTACTAATGTGCCTAGACAAGGTGTAAATATTTACTATTGTTACAAATAGACTTAGCACCATGTAACATCAGCAAAAAATTAGTTGTTCTGTAGCTTTGAAAATCCATGCGCTATTCTGGTTTGAATTCATGTGCGTATGTAAGAATTCTTCAAGAAATGGTATTGACAGGATACTGTACGTATTTTGCATATTAATTGGCTTTTTATGCTGTGCTTTTTGTCATGTACATAAGATAATGTTTTTAATATTTAATAATAGATTTGCCACATTCATCTTCATGTGAGCCACCAGTATCAAAACGAAGGAAGTTTGCACATTCCAGTGGTACGTATGTCCTGTATGTAGTTGTATGCATTAAATTTGTGATAATTTTAGTAGGCCGTGAGCTGTACTGTAAGTATTGCACAACCTCTAATAAAACTGCGCAATCTCCTCCAATTATTGCAACATTAGCTTTAAAATTTCTTGAACATTTAGTATGTAGCTACGTATGTATTTAAAGCGAACTTGATACGATTATGATACAATTACACTACTAAAGTGCCCAGACAAGGTGTATGTTTTTACTATTGTCACAAATAGACTTAGTTCCATGTAACATCAGCAAAAAAATTAGCTGTTCTGTAGCTTTGAAAATCCATGTGCTATTCTGAGTTGATTTCATAAGAAATTTTCAAGAAATGGTATTGACAGGATACTGTACGTATTTTGCATATTAGTTGTCTTTTTATGCTGTGCTTTTTGTCATGTACGTAAGATAATGTTTTTTATATTCAATAATAGATTTGCCACATTCATCTTCATGTGGGCCACCAGTATCAAAACGAAGGAAGTTTGCACATTCCAGTGGTACGTATATGTTCTGTATGTACTTGTATGCATTAAATTTGTGATAATTTTAGTGATCAGGTTAACCATTTTGCTATTGTAAGCATTTTTCATTAAGCATTATCATGTTTAATTCATGCACACCCTACTGTACTGAAATTATATGATACAAAATAACATGCTTATTTGGAAAAGTTTGGTACAGTGACAACTGTGTTATGCACCATGAAAAATCTAGTCACCATATTTATCACACTGTAGCCATGAAGAAGAACTGTAACTCTTTACAACATAACAGCATTACGAATTTCCCTACCTTGCTCTACATAACTACATAATCTGTGCAGAATATCCGGAACTCAAACATACTAAAATTTTGCTCTATACAATACCACACATGCATTTCAACTTTTGACTACAACATACAGTACAGCTCAGTTTAAACTTTATACACGCGTGCAGGCACATGCGTGTGCTTGCACGTTTAACGCGTGTAAAACTTCAAAAACTGGCGTGTGCACGCACTGTTGCACACAATTTTGGCGTGCACATGCAGGTCAGTGAACACACGTGACACACGAGAAATGCACATCACGAGCTCGCACTTGGTTTGCCACACTACACCTGTCGTGTAACTCGCGAGACACACGAGAAATGCACGTCACGAGCTCGCACTTGGTTTGCCAAACTACACGTGTCGTGTAACTACAGGTACAGTAGCTGTAGGCAATGAAATACAACTGTTTTGCAGCTGAACGGCTTCTTTATCTGTTGTAGTGAGTATCACTCGAAGGTCCTAATGAAGGGGCGTGTTCATACTGAATATGCTAGGATATCTTCGTGTCATGAGTGGACAAGATCAAGTATTGTGCAGCGTAAAAACTATCTGCAACTTTGAAAAGTAACTAAACTGTATATATAGCGATAGCTACTAATGTGTTCACGTTGTCAGGTAGCTATATACAACACGTTTAGGATATCGGCATTAATTTATCACATTGGAATTTTTATCCGAGAACTACCGATGATAATCGGTAAAAGACACACACCCAAATATAATCTATAGGCTTTAGCTAAATTGTTTAGCGGCGTTTTTGCATCTTGTGTCTCAATGGGAATCACGCCTTAGTTGACGTACATGTTCGTAGAGTTTATGCCGTTATGCTCGGCTTACAATTCGTACGGTACAGCTCAGTTTAAACTTTACACACACGTGCAGGCACACGCGTGTGCTTGCACGTTTAATGCATGTAAAACTTCAAAAACTGGCATGTGCACGCACTGTTGCACGCAATTTTGGCATGCGCACGTGGGCCAGTAAACACACACGACACACGAAAAATGCACGTCACGAGCCCGCACTTGGTTTGCCACACTATACATGTCGTGTAACTACAGGTACAGTAGCTGTAGGCAATGAAATGCAACTGTTTTGCAGCTGATCGGCTTCTTTATCTGTTGTAATGAGTATCGCTCAAAGGTCCTAATGAAGTGGCGTGTTCATACCAAATATGCTAGGATATCTTCGTGTCATGAGTAGACAAGATCGAGTATTGTACAGTGCAAAATCTATCTGCAACTTTGAAAAGTAACTAAAATGTATATATAGCAATAGCTACTAATGTGTTCACGTTGTCAGTTAGCTATATACAACATGTTTAGGATATCGGCATTAATTTGTCACATTAGAATTTTTATCCGAGAATTACCGATGATAATCGGTAAAAGATACGCCTCCAAATATAATCTATAGGCTTTAGCTTTACAGTAAGAAATTGTTTAGCAGCGTTTTTGCGTCTTGTGTCTCGATGGGAATCATGCCTTAGTTGACGTCAAGTACATGCTCATAGAGTTTATACCGTTATGCTCAGCTTACAATTCGTATACATGCAAAACCAGATTTGGTGTGTACGTACCTGACATGCACGCGTGCTTCTGCCACATGTCTAGTGCGTACACGAGTACTCTGCACAAGAGTTTCTACGTCATCGATCTTGCTAGCGCATGCATGCCTGCACGCATGCAAAATGAAAAACGTGTCGTGTCGAGTACATGCCACACGCGTGCCTTGTCAAGTTTAAACTGAGCTGTACTGTATACACGCCAAGGTGCATGCAAACCAGATTTGGCGTGTAAGCACCTCACATGCACGCATGCTTCTGCCACACATCTAGTGCGTGCACGAGTACTCTGCACGAGAGTTTCTACGTCATCGATCTTGCGAGCGCACGCATGCCTGCACGCGTGCAAAATGAAAAATGTGTTGTGTCGAGTACATGCAACATGCGTACCTTGTCAAGTTTAAACTGAGCTGTACCGTATACACGCCAAGGTGCACGCAAAGCAGATTTGGCGTGTAAGTACCTCACATGCATGCGTGCTTCTGCCACACGTCTAGTGCGTGCACGAGTACTCTGCACGAGAGTTTCTACGTCATCAATCTTGCGAGCGCACGCATGCCTGCACACGTGCAAAATGAAAAATGTGTCGTGTCGAGTACATGCCACATGCGTGCCTTGTCAAGTTTAAACTGAGCTGTACCATACCTCTCAAAACCTGCCAATGTTATCCCTAATGTTCATTGCTTATCCACTTGAAGAACTGTGAATATCTGCTTCACCTTAAACACAACTACTTCAGTGTACATTGCTGTGTAAACAGCTGCAAGCAGAATACAGCAATCGTACTATGTACGTGTACCTGTAATCCACAATTGCATGGCCAAGAAGTTTTAATCATTCAATCCTATAAGATGTGCCTCATTCTGATAGTATTTGTGATACTCAAGCTGTATACGTACAGACCTAAACATCAGACAAACACATCAGAGGTGATATTACTTATACAACGTTGACCACGTAAGAACAGAAACACATGTAAGACCTCACTGGTATGTCTCCTTGCATCAAACTAAGATGATATAAATCATCAATTACTTTATTATATGGGTACCATATGTGTGCACCACTCAGCAAAATCATCTTTAAAACTGCCTACGTACTTACGGTAGGCGTCAATAAAAAGGTGATGTAGCATGGTCGTATTACGATTGTTACACAGCTGTATTACACACCGTAATTATGGGCATATTGCGTATGTATTACAAGCGTAAATATTGTTGCGTAATAAATAGCTACGTACTTAAGTATACTTGTTGAATTGTAGCTTAACAAAAGCACCTTGGGTGTAAAAAAAGTGCGAGGCCAATTAGAAGCAGCATTGCAAACAGGTGCAACCAAAAACTTTGATATCAATTGAGACAAGAAGTTACTTATCAAAAATCTTTTTAACTACAGTAACGCTCACTTTAAACTTGACGACACACGTGTGCAGCAACTGCACGGCTCGACACGTTTTCAAAAATGCCCGCAACATTTTCCGCGTGCGCACGACAGACCTATGACGTATTACCATTGGAAATTGCACGCGTGCATACACGAGACGTTCGTTTTGTTGGCGTGTGTAGTTTGAACTGCACGTGTGCATGCACGAGACGTTCATTTTGTTGGCGTGTGTGGCTTGAACTGCACGTGTGCACGCACGAGACGTTCATTTTGTTGGCGTGTGTAGCTTGAACTGCACACGTGCCTCGACGCGTGCATATTATGCACGAGTGCGAAGTTCAGTGCACGAAAAGAACACTCATGCATTAACTGTTTGCATGAACTGCACTCGTGCATTTAGACACGTGTGTGACTCTCAAGACTTACCATACGCTGTACACAGTAGTAGATTTCGCGTGTTCCATTATTGTCCTTGCCATATACGAGTAGTTCACACCATAGTTACTACATTATGGAAAATTATAGTATCTTCAATTTTGAGTAAATAACAAAAATTTACGGCGAGTTACGGATTTACACAAGCGGACACGTGTATTCTAATACTTTGAGTCGCTATTCAGTCGTGTTGCACATCTATCCTGCACTGCTGCGTTGCTGTTAAGATTATGGCATATCCAAGGTTAGCACCCTCTTCCTCGTCTCTAGACTCATCCTCGCCATTTTTAAGAAATGAATTTCTGGTAAGTGTGGTTTTAATATATGGCAAAGACACGTGATCAGTGGGTTCAATTAGCTGACTGGTCAGTTGTCTGATAATGCTGTCGGGTGCCATTGTATTGTAGGATTTGTAGTATTGTGACGTGAACCAGCTGCATTTCCTATGCCAATATACTGTATGTGCATGTGTAATGATAAAATGTGCACACGTAACGAGCATATTAGCTTGGTGCACGTCTAGAGTACCACATGTGTTAGATGGCAAAACGTGCGCACGTAGCGGGCATATTAGTTTAGTGCACGTCTAGAGTGCCACGCGTGTTAGATGGCAAAACGTGTGCACGTAGCGGGCATATTTGTGTCGTGCATGTCTAGTGTTCCGCGTGCATTTGTGCGCACGCCAAATTCGCATGCAGCACTGACGATACACGCCAAATTATTCACCTTTACACGCGTTAAACGTGTGCATGCACGCGTGCACACACACGCGTGTGTCAAGTTTAAAGTGAGCGGTACTGTACTTGAATGACATACAATAGTTTATAGCATATTTTCACAACTATGATTGGCTTTGTCACTTGGCCGAAAAAGGTGGCCAAGTGACAAAGTCAATCATAGTTGTGAAAATATGCTATAAACTATTGTATGTCATTCAAGTACGTAGTTAAAAAGATTTTTGATAAGTAACTTCTTGACCTCAAATGATATCAAAGTTTTTGGTTGCACCTGTTTCCAATGTTGCTTCTAATTGGGCTCGCACTTTTTTTACACCCAAGGTGTTTTTGTTTAGCATATCACCACTTTTTTGGAAACAGATGCTATTACTAGCAAGCAGCGAAGAAGTACTGCATCGGCATAACTATGAAAAACTCAGGCCCACAATTTTTTTAACTTTCACTACAGAGTGATACATCAATATAGATTGTTTATCTGAAAGTTTATGCAAATCATTTCAAGGGGGTCCAAGTTATGGCAACTATCAACCTGCAATGTAATAGCCCTTCTCAAATACATTCAAGTGTTTACTTCAGGCTGCAAGTAGTACGACAGGTAGAGCATACATGGAAGAAGTGCTGATACAAATTTGGCTGAAATCCATGAAGAATTGAGTGAGTTATTAGACAAGCAAGTGAATGTACAAAAAGAGAGTTTGAAAAAAACTTCCAGGGTTCACGAAACTTCCTGCAAGCCCACGAAAAAAGTGTGCGATGAAAATGAAAGAAACAAAGAAGAAAAAACAACTGCCGCGTTAAAAAATTTTTTGTGGAAGGAAGGATTTATAAGGCTGTACCAGAAGACTGGCTGAACCGATTTTGACAAACTTCAGGTTATTGATTCTTCAAACAATGAAGGTACTAATTCTTGAGTAACAGGCGAATCGGGCAGGAAGGGATGGTTCGTCGGACGTGGGCACACGAACGGCACCATAAAACTTGCAATGGCTGGTACTTAGGAATGGTGGCACCGACTTCCTCCATTCCCAGTTTATTGATTCTATATAGTTAGAACGTTGTGAGTCATAACTAAGCGATAGCTTTCATGGCGGCTTAGCTAGAGCGTTTGTGAATTTCAGTGCGGTGCTACGTGTAAATAACTCACTCAGTGGTCGCATATGGTATGCTGCTTCTTCTTGGCCTCACGACTCACTATCGTGAGTCTTAACCACAAAATAAATGTTATTACCGTGAATACCCTAAAAATTCGATACAAATAAAATAACTTCGCTTCAGTCTTGCCGAAAAATTAGAGATAAAATGACCGACAAATCCGTTTGTCGAATTTTTAGAGTTCCCAAGGAAACATGGCGAGGGATATGGAAACAATGGTTGTGAGCTCAGTGGTTAGAGGATATCATGTACGTATATCATATCCATTTGGAGCCTTATGTTAGAGAAGAATTTGTGGTACTGCATGAGGCTGACAACGACAATGATCGCCACACAATGGCAGTTTACTGCATTCACGAGTCTCCAGGTGTAATAGAGGCCATTTGCCCTAAGAAATATCAAGAGTCACACATTACTTTGCAAGACATGAAGGAAAGATAAAGGGAACTGTAACTGGAAGGCGTAAACAATGCTAAGAGGCTGGTGGTATGGAAATTCCTTGCGGATTATAATTTACTGGTTCAAATAGAAATATATCATGGTTGAAGCATATTTTTGAAGAACTGGATGTACCCAGTGTAAGAGTGTTATCATAGTGACACACATACAGTACTGATTGCCATGTTATACTGCATACTAGCAAATGAATTACTAATACTGTACAATAAGAGTAAATAATACTGTTAAAAATGTACAGTGTGAGAATAAATTTCTTATTACAATACTGATAATAATTTATAATAGCACTTTGATGTTAACTACAATACTGATATAAAAATGGTTGCAGTATGATTTAATAAAATTAATAACAATAAAAATTATATACGTAGTATATAAACACCCATATATATATGTACGTATATAAATACTAAGGTCTTACTTACTCTTCATCGTTACTACTTTCTTCAGATACATTATCACTGCTCTCTTGATCATCACAACACTCCTCACTTCCTGACTCGCTGCTGCCACTGTTGTCTTCTTCATCATCAGTTGATGTGGTAAACGGATCATCTGATTCACTTTCAGAAAGCTGTACTGGTACTTTTCCGTATGGAATATGCATTTTAGGAAGTTCCTTTGCACAGCATAGTCATCCAAGGAATTAGATATTTCACAAACTAAGAATGATTTCTTTATCATTGTAGCCGCAGTGTCCAAAAGCTTGTTGACTTCATGTACCCAATTTAGAACTACGTAGTTGCTTATATGGTGGTTTGACATGTTCACCATTTTAAATACTGGAAACATTTTCTTGCATGTAATTCATGCACAGATGACGAAAATGCTCCTTGAAAGGTTTGTTAATGCAAACATCCAGAGGCTGAATTTTGCTCGTACACCCACCAGGAATAACAGCTACGGTGGTATTTAGTTTGCAGAGCTCCTCTTGTATGCCATCTGTCATGTGTCCAGTAAATGTGTCCCATAATAGCAAAGCATGTCGATTTTTAGTATACTTTGAAAAATCCTTTGAAGCCACACCTTAGTCAATATAGCATCATTCCACCCTTTATGCTGTACTTTAACAACTACACCACTAGGAATGGATAGCTTTTAAAGCTCTCTCTTCCCTTAATAAATAAACATTGGAGGAAGCATTATTCCAGCAGCTGTGCATGCAAAAATAACTATAAATCAATGTTTTTCTGCACCAAATGACCTCACACAAACCTCTTTGCATCCTTTCTTGTGAATGGTGCAAGCTCCAGGCATATCAAAATACAATGGCGTTTCATCCATATTGATTATCAAATCATCTGAGAATTTATATTTTTTTCGAAGTTGTTTCACCGTCTTTAAAAACTTCCAAATTATCTTCTAAATCTTTAGGCAGCTTCTGTTGAATACTTGTTTTGTATCTACTAATATATTACAAACATAATATTTTTAATCAATATACAAGCATGCACCTACAGTACAGCTCAAAGGTAACGTCGCACTCGCTTGCAAATTTTGTCGAGTAAACAACATTACTCGATCGAGTTTCGTTTACTGAAGCGCTCGCATCGTGTGAAGTGACGAGTACTCGAAGTAAACTCGAGTGCATGATTTAGCATAAAGCTACACAAGTACTGCACGTACGTGACAGGCCTTATAGTGACAAAGTGCAAGTAGACGACGAGTACTCAAGTGTGAAGAGTAACCTCACGAGTCAACTTTAGTTTCCTTTAGATATCAATGTAACGTGCGGTAAAAGCCTAACACGCATAAAATATTAATCTATCGAGCTCTATTGCCGCATAGATAATAATTTTATATTGCTCGAAAATATTACAATACACTTACGTGCATTGTTCTTTTGTTGTGTTGCCTTCTTTGCCATTCACAAATAATAAAATGATGAAACTGATCCTATTTTAATCACTAAAAAATTGAAGAACGAGCGAAATTGATGCACTGAGACCAGTACAGCGACTACATTTAAAACGTGCCACTGTTTATGCGCATGCCCAAGTATTATTCTATTTAAAGCATAGCGTACGGTTCTAATAATAAATCTCGAGCAAACATCCCTAGTGATTCAAGCTTTGTGTGAACGCGAGTATCTTCAACCCTCGAGTGTTTTATCCCTCGACAGTGATCGAGTTCAGCGTATCGAGCATTCGAGTGGCGAGTGTGTAAGTTGCGAGCGAGGCGACATTACCTTTGAGCTGTACTGTACCTTGTTGATAATGAATAGCATCTCATGAATCTATTTAACCACCCAGCTGAAGCTCTGAATGAAGGATTTGTTGGATTGATCAGCTTTTTAGCCATTAACTTGACCTCCCGGCTTGTAACAGGTAAATGAATATCCCTTTGTTTCAAGACCCATGCTACTAACTCTTCATCAAGTATGAAAATGGTCTATCAGATCCATCCTTCAAGTGCCTCCCTTTTCTCCTTTTTGCAAACTTCTTGATTTTTTCAACTGGTGCTTTATCGATGTCCTTCCAATGGTAGATAGTTGATCTGGTAACCTTAAAACATCTACTAGCTGCAGACTCTGAGTTTAGTTGAGCATACTGGACTATCTTTAGTTTCTTATTATAACTGTAAGATCTATAGGTCTGGTTTGACTGGGCTTTTCTTCCATCACTACGCTTATTATTCCTTTGTACACATGTACTGCCACGTACTGCCATGTACTGTACTGCCAATCCTATTGTTTTTGGCCTTCCAACAGGCCTTTCCTGTGATGCTGACGGCGAAGCACTCCAGTAGGGTTATACCGTCTAAGAAACTCTGGGAAGTCATTAGCCCTTGGCTCAGACACTGGTGTAAAAAATTAGTGATTTTGCCCTGAGTTGCTCTGGAAGGAACCGAGGTAGAAATGAAGGAACCGAGGTAGAAACTATCTAAATATCAGAGTCTTCACTTTCCTTGTCGCTTTCACTGGAAACCATTTGGCACTGGCGTAAAGAAATCAGTGATTTTGCCCTGGGTTGCTCTGGAAGGACCGAGGTAGAAACTATCTGGATATCAGAGTCTTCGCTTTCCTCGTCACTTTCACTGGAAACCATTTGGATATCTGAGTCTTCAGTGTTACGCTCAGCATCATGAATATTGAAAGTGTCATATATCAAGTTACGGTACAGCTCAATTTAAACTTGACATTTGCACGCGTGTGCTAGTAGAGTCACTCAAGAGATTTGGCGTGAAACTCGTGAGTTGTGCGCGAGCGCATAATTCGAGTAGTGAGATTCGATCCTCCAGATGAGTGACACGCTCGTGACGTGCTACTTTACTCACGAGCTATGTACGCACGTATCTCGTTACATGCACTATAGCACGCGAGCTAACACGCGTGTAGTTTATCCTCTCGTGCCTCGCCACTACTGAATCCAGCTCATACGCTGTTTTAACACAGTATAAGCGTCCAAACTGTTTAACTACAGCTGGTCATCATGGACTATGTAGCTACCTATTTAATAGAGACACAGTACCACGTATGGGGCCCCAGCGATGGTGCTTATTATAAGTGGTATCACGTGCTCAGAATAGTTTCTATTATTTGGGATGGTAGTAACACATGCAACATTTGTTAGCTAGCAGTTGCAGCATTTTTGGAGTCAAATATAATGCCTATAGCTGATTGAATAAGAGGTAAGACAGTAATTATTGTGAAGGGCAATGATTCGCCGGCTACCTAGACTCCATACTTACGGTACAGCTCAATTTAAACTTGACATATGCACGCGTGTCCTACGCGAGTCGCTCGACAGATTTGTCGGGCAACTCGCGAGTGTCACACGAACGCACACTCTAGAGCTCAAAATTCGATCCTCCACACGAGTGATGCACTCGTAAAGCGCACTCGCGAGTAGTATTTACTCGCGAGCTATGGTACAGATTTAATGCAACATCGCACTCGTGAGTGGCAACGCTCGCGTGTGCGAGTACAAACACTCGCGAGTGCTACTAATAACATTCATGAGTATAGCAAGTACGTACAAGGCAAAACTATTCCGATATATGCTGCGCCCACTTTATAAACTGTAGTACTTCGTCTTGCTACTTCAATACAAGCTTCATTCGCTCGATATTCGATAGGTGCCACGCCCACTTTATAAACTGTCGTACTTCGTGTTGCTACTTGAATACAAGCTTCATGCGCATGATATATTTGGTAAGTGCCACGCCCACTTTATAAACCGTGTTGCTACTTCAATACAAGCTTCATGCGGTCGTTATTCAGATGGTGCCACGCCCACTTTTAAGATGAAATCGTTTTATTTTACAATTACTTTATACTAAAGCACTTTGCTTTACTACTGGAATAAATTGAAGCTATTATACGGCTTATAAACTGATTCGTAAGCACTACTTCACTTGCGAGTAGTTTCACTCGCACTCGCGAGTGATTTCGCTCGCACTCGCGGGTGATTGCACTCGCATAGCAGCTGTATTGTTCTCGTGCGTTCGCGTGTAACATAAAATGACTCGCAAACATCTCGCGAGTTTCTCGCTAAATTCCACGAGTAACACGCGTGTGTGGTACACGCGAGTGTCAAGTTAAAACTGAGCTGTACCGAAGCCTCGCCATGCTTAGTCTCGCCATGTTGGAATTGTCCCTTACTAGAAGCGTAAGGCACGTATATTAATAAGTATGTGTGCATTGCGAGTAGCGTCTGATTTCGTTCGCATGTCAAATGACACGCGAGCAACTTGCGAGTTACACGCAAAAATCAATAGAAATCACAAGTATGGTATACGTGAGTGTCAAGTTAAAATTGAGCTGTACTGTAGAATTTTTACTAACATGATTACTACATAACTAAGATATAGTAAAATGCCAGTACAATAGGATACCAATACTTACGTATGTAGCACTACATATCAAGACTCACGATAGTGAGTCGTGAGGCCAAGAAGAAGTGCAGCAACGCAACCACTGAGTGAGTTATTTACATGCATCACCGGCCTCAAACTCGCAAACGCTCTAGCTAAGCCGCCATTAAAGCTATCGCTTAGTTATTACCGACCCACTACTTTCTTACTATGTAAAATCTACATACAAAGAATGGAGGAATTGGGTGCCAGCATTCCTAAGTACCAGCCATTGCGAGTTTTATGGTGCCCGTTGTGCGACTACGCACGACAAATCATCCTTTCCCGCCCGATTCGCCCGTTTACTAGAATATTAATACCTTCATTGTTTGAAGAATCAATATCCCGTAGTTGATAGAAATTAGTTCAGCCATTCTTCTGATACAGCCTTATAAATGCCTTCCTGTCGCCACAAAAATTTTTATGTGGCAGTCATTTTTTTCTTTCTTTCATTTTCATCGCACACTTTTTTCGTGGGCTTGCAGGAGCTTTTATGAACCCCGGAAATATTTTCACTTGTTTGTCTAATAACTCACTCATTTCTTCATGGATTTCAGCCAAATTTGTATCAGAACTTCTTCTATGTATCCTCTACCTGTTATCAAGACTCACGATAGTGAGTCGTGAGGCCAAGAAGAAGCGCAGCAATGCAACCACTGAGTGAGTTATTTACACGTAGCACCACCCTCAAACTTGCAAACACTCTAGCTAAGCTGCCATTAAAGTTATCACTTAGTTATTACCGACCCACAAAGTTCTTACTATATAGAATCAACAAACCAAGAATGGAGGAAATAGGCCCCACCATTCCTAAGTACCAGCCATTGCGAGTTTTATGGTGCCCGTTGTGCAACTACGCACAACGAACTATCCTTTCCCACCTAATTTGCCCGTTTACTAGACAATTAGTACCTTCATTGTTTGAAGAATCAATATCCCGAAGTTGATAGACATCGATTCAGCCATTCTTCTGATGCAGCCTTATAAATGCCTTCCTGTGACCATAAAAATTTTTACGCAGCAGTCGTTTACTTTCTTTCTTTCTTTCTTTCTTTCATTTTCATCGCACACTTTTTTCGGGGGCTTGCAGGAGATTTCGTGAATCCCAGAAGTTTTTTCAAACTCTCTTTTTATACATTCACTTGTTTGTCTAATAACTCACTCATTTCTTCATGGATATCAGCCAAATTTGTATCATCACTTCTCCTATGTATGCTCTACCTGTCATACTATTATCAGTCTGAAGTAAACACTTGAATGTATTTGAGAAGGACTATTACATTGCAGGTTGATAGTTGTCATAACTTGGACCCCCTTTGAATGTTTTGCATAAACTTTCATATATACAATCTATATTGATGTATCGCTCTGTAGTGAAAGTTTTAAAAAAACCTCGGCCCCGAGTTTTTCAAAATTAAGCTTCAAAGTTTATTTTGCAATATTGTGTGCTAGGCAAGTACAAGTTATGCCCATGCAGTACTTCTCTGCTGCTTGCTAGCAATAACATCTGTTTATACTTCCAAAAAAGTAGAACAAAAACACCCCGGGTGTAAAAAAAGTGCGAGGCCAATCAGAAGCAGCATTGCAAATAGGTATGTGCGACCAAAAACTTTGATATCATTTGAGGCCAAGAAGTTACTTATCAAAAATCTTTTTAACTACTTGAATGACATACAATAGTTTATAGCATATTTTCACAACTATGATTGGCTTTGTCACTTGGCCATCTTTTTAACACCAATATTATTAATAAAGTTGGCAAAGTGACAAAGTCAATCTCATAGTTGTGAAAATATGTTATAAACTATTGCATGTCATTCCAGTAGTTAAAAAGATTTTTGATAAGTAACTTGTTGGCCTCAACTGATATCAAAGTTTTTGGTCACACATACCTATTTGCAATGCTGCTTCTGATTAGCCTCGCAATTTTTTTATACCCAGGGTATTTTTGTTTAGCATTGCAGATACCAATGATAAACAAAATAACAGGTTCAGAAATGATAACTTTATACGGAGGAAACCCATTCATTCCAATCTAATCCCTTACTGCAATTCTCTTTGCAAGTATGGCCATTTTTAGTTTGTATCATATGATACATAAATGTAAACTGTTCTATGTTAGTGGTAGCCTTATAGGCAGGATTTGCTTGAATATATAATTACCGTATAGTAGGAAATTTTCGAGGGACAAAATTTTCGATGATTACCTCTTTCCAACTTTTTGTGAATAAATTTTTGAAGTACAAGCTCTTTCACCAAAAGTAAAAGGTCAACTGAAATGGAAATTTTTTTGAAAATAAATATGTTTATTTACTCATGCAATGCACAAAACAACAATTTTATAATTCAATTATACGATATTAACGAGTTATTGCACCTTGAAGTTGCTAAAACGTCACTTCCTGAAAATGTGACCACAAGTCTTTGGCGCAATTTGACGTCAACTTGAGCAGAAGGTACTCTTATTTCACTGTTTACAATGGCAGAAGGTGATAGCTCCAGTTCTTTTTCCGAGGCTGAAACCGATTATATTCTATCAGGTTCAGCTTATTACTCCAGTGAATACAGCGACGCCTCATCAGTAGCCTCCTTATCGCTGCCAGTGCCTGAGGAGACGATTCGACCATACTTATTCGAGCCAGAGAGGTTGTCTAGCAGCTATTCTGAAGAAACGCCAGAAGTGGTTGATCATCCTAGCAAAGAGCGACTAGGGAATACCAATTGGTACTTAAACACTGACGCAACTGTGAAATGTGTGAAATTTTTTAATGTCAGGTGCCTGCGTGGTTGTTGTCAGACAATGTCAATATCAAGAGAATCTGTTTGTTGCCAGGAAATCGACGAGATGAAAGCGTTGTTTGTTGGTGATCCGGTACCAGCTTGTGTCACACAGCACCCGGCCTTCACCAGTGCTTGTTTGTGTACAGTCGTTTTGACCATTGCTTATCATAGCCATCGACATCGTTATACTACTGATGATATCTCAGCTGATGTGAACAGGTAAATGTTAATACATTAGTTTGCTTATCATTATGTTGTGTTTAGAAAATTCCAGTACTTGGCATATCGGCAGCTAACATAGTGGGGATGGAATTACTTGGGTCGGCACAGGCGAGTGGTGCTTCCTTCCTGTGCAGTAGCCAGGATAAGGAATGAAGTTCCTTCACAGCATTACACGGGTCATCAATACCCTCCTCATACGCCATAGCCACAAAAATTTGTATGTACGTATATAAAATTAATATTAGATAAATTATTATTTTTATAACGAGAAAACAATGGTATATGATACTTAATTGGGTGTATGTATGCACTTGCTAAGGGAGGGGGAGTTGTGGGTAGTGCTGGCTTGTCTTCGTCATCGTCTTTACAGTACTTAAGTGTCTTTTGTATGAGATCATCAACATAATCTGCAGGATATATTCATTAGAATTAAGCAGTTCGTAGATTGAGATATACTTACTATAAGTTTTGGGAACTAGGATTGGCTTCGGTGTGAATTCTCCTTGTTTTTTTTAGGAAAAACAATTCGAATTTGTTCTGATCCAGCTAATGTTTTGGCTTGCTCATGTCCAAAGTTGTCATTAAATTGTAGTGCTGCAATCAGTAGCCTATCAATAATGTGAATTATACACAGTACAAGATATTGTTATATATACCTGGAATGTATCCCTCCATAAGAAAAAGCCAACAGCTTAGGGGCAAAGTGGTTGACCACACTATGGTAAGCCTCTAAGCTGCTGGTTTGATGTGATGGTGATAATTTCTTCATGTCACTTAACAGCCTGCTATTGGTGTTGACATTATCAAGCTTCTCAATTGCCTACTCCCTAAAGGAATTAATTAGCATTAAAACAAGGTTGATACCTTACAGTATTTCACAGATCTGGTATAAACCATTTTTTCCGCCTCTCCTCTTGAGTATCTAGAGGGTCATGGTAGCAATCATCGTGCTTATTGCAAAGATGATTCATGAGGGAATTTCATCACTTGACAATGTCATCATCATCAGGAGCAGTTACAGTACACCAATATAAATGATTATGCTCTTAATCCAGTCTCTTATGAGGCTACACTCTTTTGTTTTGGCCAAATGTGCTGACTTCTTTTTAATGCCTGTCAGTGTGAATGCTAGCAAACGATATACAAGTATTAGTTAAGGGGACATACCCTTAGAGACGTGCCATACACCATAACAATGTTCAATCTTTGGCTTGACTTCAGCCATATATTTGGCAATTTGATTATGTCTATCTGTTACAAGTGTTGCCACTTATAACGAATTATCGGCTAAAATTTGAAGAGCTCTCACTGAGCCTTTGTGCTCCATATGATTGCTTGACTTCACCTCATTCCTCTATGGGTAATTGAAATTTTTTCATGTTTAAGGCATTTATATATTGTATAATTTACCTGTACCAACTATATACGTAGAACTTTGTTTGTACGTACGGTACAGTTCAACTACAACTTCACACACGCGATACATTCCACGCTGGCACCACGAAGCTTTTCGCGTGCGGAGTGCCAAAATTTGCCGTGGAAGTCAATATTTACACGAGACGTGACGTGTAAATTTACATGAGACGGGAAGAGCCACGCCACACACGTGTTACTACACGCGTGAATGGTAGCACAAACCACGCAAAGATATATTTGCATAATTACTGTACCTTACTTTCGTGTGTAGTTTATTATTGCAGGTATTACAATGACTGAGAGCAAGCAGCAAACAAAGCACGTACCGTACGTGTGTTCAACTACAGCCGATTTGATATCAACTTCAAGTGGTCCTGTACTGCTGTAACAATATACGCACGTAGTGTAGCTTTTTAAAACAATAAAATCAATATCAGAATTGAGCGGGGCGTTAAATCGAACGCCATAAAGAAATCCGGAAAAAAAACGACTGTTCATTTACTAATACGGAAGTCATGCCTCGTTTGTCCATTGAGGCTAAGCGAAGAGCTGTTTCCTTGTACTCTAGACGATATATTCTTTGGTGGAGAAGTGGCGAGTAAAAGGCAGTGAGCTGCCTCTCAACATTTCTCGAGCCATTTTAAACTGGAAGAAATAAAATGGATGGCGTCACGTGACAAATTGATTATAATAAAAATATTTATAAATATAAACAATCTTTATACAATACAACATTCTAAAATTCATCTTTACAGCTTCAGAAATTCTTGTGCGCGGATGTAGCACTAGTGCTGACGGCTGATGCTGAAGAACTGCGAGACATCTAAAACACATAATGTAAGTAGCTATTAATAGCTCAAGTATATATATACTTACCTGCGCTGCTGCTTTTGCACCGAAAATAAGACACACGAGTGACATGACCAGCCATAAGCGCCACTAAAATTATTCCTAATAATCAGCGAGTTACTACTGGTAACTGGGAATATTAAAGCGTTCGAGATAGTGGAGTTTGACTACGGGTGTTGCTTACAGCTGTGGTAGTGCTCGATACTTGTGAGTTAAAAATGACACGTGTGGATGCGTGTTTGTTCCACGCGTGTACAGTCTCACGCGTGTTTCCACGGCACATTACACGAGACGTGTATATTACACGCTACGAGGAAACGTGGTACCACGCGTGTAAACGCGTGTTAAAATGAAGTTGTAGTTGAGCGGTACCGTGAGTCAATAACACCATAGGAGCCATTCTTAGCAGAATGTCCTGGGCTGTCAGCTCTTCCATCACCACCGATTATTAGAGGAAGTTCACATGCTGATAACAGTTGTTACTGCTTGTGGTTCCACAATGCTTGAACAGATGGTTCAATACACTGCCTTTGGTGAAAATAGAATGTTCTGTCCGTAGTGCATGCTACATGTAGGCAGTTTAAAAAGTACAAAG
This sequence comes from Spongia lamella, assembly GCA_963930835.1. Lineage (NCBI taxonomy): Eukaryota > Metazoa > Porifera > Demospongiae > Dictyoceratida > Spongiidae > Spongia > Spongia lamella. Next base: position 10,192,823 of record OZ005747.1, read on the forward strand.
CTTTTGTCGGCATAGACCCACTAAACAAAATAGCTGCAGATAATAGGATGTTTCCAGTTGGTTTGTTCTTGATAAATGGTTGGCTGTTCCACATCCATACATGGCCACAGTGACTACAGGCTTGTCTAATACTGATGAAAGTTCCCATCTGTTGAGCAACCTTGCTAGTGCAAAGTTGATGGCATGATCTACATGCTGTAAATAGGCTCAACAGATGGGATCTAAATACCAGGAATTTGACTTCATTCAGTGGTATCTCTTCTGTGTCATCCCTATGATATCAGCAAATATATACCGGCTTTGGCCACCTTTTATGCGCTAGCTTACTCTGTTGTGTAGTCTTCCTGATTTGAACAAAATGATGTATCTAAATCAGGTTCTGTGTCAGTGGCAAAAGAATCATCAAGTGATGCACATGCTTGTGGAAGCAATTCCAAAGGTGAGGCTTTCAACAAATTGCATTGCGTAGCAACACTGTTTTGTTCATGGGTGATATCTGTCTGCATTTCTATCAATAATCCATATATATTATGTTATATATGTTTATACAAGTACGTATACAGTATAATTTTACCTTTGTCCCTGCCTTTTATACGTACAGATATGTGCACAGATCTCATCTTGATGGTTGGAACCTGTGTAGCTGCATCCGATGTACTTGGAATGGACAACTGCATGAGCAATAGAAGAGTCAGTAATATCCATACCCTCACTTACAGATTCAGTGCTAGCAGTTGCACATAGAAGCTCGGATACAATCTGCATTACAAAATAGCTTATATAGCTACTAAGTTTTGTAAAATATCTATAGCTATGGTGATTTCATGTACAGTATAGTTACTATACACACGTTAGCTACATGCTTACCGATCTTTGTTTCTTCTTTCGGACAATGGTCGGCTACATAGAGTGTGACTACTGCTACTAGCATCTAGGTGATCGGTGCTTTTCGCAAATACTGTGGGTAAAGCGTCTGTCTTCAATCGCTTCTGGGCTGGAACACCTAAAGTTTCGCGAAATCGAACACCTTCTGTTACAAAACAGTCTTCCTTAAAGTGCCTTGAACACAAAAGAGAGCTTGATGAAGGACTGTCCCAGTTGCTTCTCTGACATTTGACAGCACTTATCCATTTCCTTCAGAGGGTCTTGTCTTTTGGGAACAAGTGTAAACTGTAACCCATACCGCTAGTAGTATTACATCCTGCAGTAATGCAATGTTGAGACATAGCTAAGATTCGATGGTCGTGTTTATAATGGTTTAATCGTTATGACATGTATGTATTTTGGGTAGCTACCTGTACTTTTGTAATAGCGTATGTGTACAGTTCCGCTCGACATGACGTTTTATGACATCGCTTCTGTAACTAAAACCGCAAGCTGACCACCAAAACTTTCAAGTGCAATAACTCGTTAATCAAGTATAATCGAATTATAAAAATTGTTGTTTTGTGCATTGCATGAGTAAATAAACTTATTTTATCTAAAAAATTTTTTCCATTTCAATTCACCTTTAAAACCAAATTTTGAGGTTTTTATTTTTGAGGATGTGTCAAAATCCTCGAAAACCTCAAAATTTTTGTCCCTCGAAAATTTCCAGCTACCGTATAGTAAAAAACTTTGGTATTAAAAAATTTGGCGAATTGCAGCTAATTCGCCAAAGTTTTTTCCGCCAGTGTTCTCGATGAAGCATGTGATCATACAATTTGTGTCGCGGAACGTACACGCAAGTTAAATAACTACATAGCTACAAGGCACGTATACCTTATGAAATAAAGTGTCAGCTTTTGAATGATGACATACAATTATTAATGCAACACTGAGTGGTTGAATCCCATCAAACGATCACTACGCGCGCGAAACAACACTTTTACATGCTTGCATATGGCGTTTATTGTAGGTACTCGTCTGGCTTGTACGTATATTATGGTAGTAGCATTTGGTTAGGCAAATCCAGTTGGGGTAACTTCATTTCATGGTATTGTGCTGGATCACCAATTAATAATAATTATTTATTCTCGAGCGCTCATTACGGGCTTGATAAGAATTTCAATAGTTTATGGAGTCGGAGTGCATAGCTATTGTGCACTAAAATATGCAGGTAAGCCTTGGATTTGCCAAAGTTATTTTCGCCAATGTTTCGAAAGCACTATTTCGCCAAACTTTTTTACCGCCAAAGTTTTTTACTATATGGTATACGGTAGACTATAGTTACCAAGTTATTGGTACCAATATTCATAAAAATCCAATTATCAATATATACAGACAGTCAAGCTGTGTATTCAGTAGGTAACTTAGTGGTCCTTATTAATACCACTTGATGGCCCCACAGGTTTTGTGTAGCCTTTCATGGTTTGACAAGGTCAGTAAATAAAAGCAGAACTGGCTGATTGTGTATACAGTAGCTCTAATGTCATTATGTTGTAATGTACTTAAGTGTGGCTGTTATAATGAAAATTAAGACCTTACAGTTGATTTTGCAAAGCTAGTCACATTAATATGTATGCATTACTCCTGTGTTAGACTTTTGTTGTCTTATTTACGTACATATGTACATATAATAATTATGTAGGTTCATCCTCCAGTGGTTCAGACCTGAATGAACTAGCAGTATTCAAGGAAAACTATGCTTTGTTATGCAATACAATTACTGACGTAAATAAACTTTTGAAATATTTTGTAACAGAGAAAATCATAACTACAGATGAGGAAGAAGAAATTAAATCATATTCTATAAAATCTGAAAGAGTTTCTAAATTGCTATTTAATATATCAGGTCCTTTGGAAGCCGGTGATAGCAATGGATTTTACACTATGCTACAGATAATGAAAACACATGGTGTTGATGCTACACAATGTTTAGCCAATCACATTATTACAAGGGTTGATAAATTTAAATTGCCAATTTTGGTTAATACTGGCGTTGCTAGTGTTATATCTAATGATTGGAGTAAAGGTTTGTTTATATATTATTACCAAGACTGTATGTGCATTATAAATTGTATGTAATAATATACGTATGTATGTATGTGCTTGTGAACATAAACAAAACTCCTTGTTTTATAAACAAGTGCAGGGGGTCCATAATAAAGTCTGAATCTGCCCCGAATCTTTAAATCTTTCTCTCCAAGAAAGCTCCATTTTTTCCAGTTATTCATCATGTGATCAAACTTATATCTTGGAAATTGGTTATCACATGCACATCGATTGGTTATCACGTGAGTCTTGCTGAAATCTTGCTGAATCATGAGAGTGAATCTTGCTGAATATCTTAATTGCTGAATCTTGCTGAATCTCTTGCTGGATCTCAAGCGAATACCTGAATCTTTAGTAAATCCTGCTGAATCTTGAGCGAATACCTGAATCTTGAGTGAATCTGTAAAGATTCTGAATATCGTATGCAATTTCTTCATGTTGCGGACCCCTCGAAGAAGTGGCATGATGAAAAAACACTGCTTGCAGTTAAGATTTATGCAATTACATATGACATTATAGCGCAATCTGCCATTTATCGTCATAAACTTTTCGGAAGACTTGTAAATAAATTGCATGCCACCAATTTTTGCACTGTGAGTAAACTACTCCTTCGACCTTCTGTACAACAAAAGTCTAAATATATTTTTTTGCTGAGTTATACTTGCAAAGGCACAACCTTCATCTTGCATTTATCGTCACCCAGTACTTTTTATCGTCACTGTGTATATTCTCCGATGCTCGAATATCGGCACCTCAGATGTTTTTAAGCCAAGCATAGAATTTTTACTAACATGACGACTACACAAATATTCTGTCTGGACACCCACTCATTTAAGCCGATAATTAAAATTTCCAAACTGAAAGCATGCAGTAGTGTGAAAATTCATTAATGGTATTTAATCAGATTTTTAACAAAACAATAAGTTAAATTATACAGTTAGAGTACATTCTCTGCCTGCCATAGCAGTCTTTACTATGCAGTCTACATGCATCCATCTTTCACAGGCACATTGCACCATTTCCTAGACAGATGTCCTCTTCAAATATGCCAAAACACTCACAACACTCGTACTCTTGATCATCGTCTTGTCCCGGCAATGCTGTTGTTAGTACAGTATCATTTACAGGTGCATGATGTACCTCAGTTGATGAATTTCTGGTATCTTCTGTAGTGGTTTCTTCTGAAGCTGCTCCTACATTTGAATCTGCATCTAGTGATGCAGCAGTAGCATCGCTTGATAATGGGACAGGTGAAGCACTTGCTGGAGCTTTTGACCCTCCTGTTGTTTACGTCTTGTTCTTTGTGGTTGAGAAGCAGCTTTCTTTGCTGTTTCTTCAGCTTAGATAAATTATCCTTTTCCCGTTTCTTCTCTTTCCTTTCTTGCTTTTACCTTTCTTTATATTTTTCTCTCCTCTTTTTTCTTCCTTTTCACATAAAATACGTAGCATATCCAACATCACTCATCAGCACTCTAGTCTTACAGTACCACTCTTCTTTGCTGGTGGAGGTAGCGCAAATATATATATAACACAGTGGAAAGTATTTTGGCATTGTGGAAACTATTTTTTTCACTAGATCCTTGAATTTATTGAGAAAATTACCCAAAACTAAGCAGTAAACTAGACAAGTGTCCTCAAGAAATAGCACTAAAATTATTGTTGCAAAATTTTGGTTTTAAAATTCAAGCTATATCAGGGTTGATACTTTGATGTGCCACACACAACTTCTATTTGCTACATCACTCTCTCAAGAAACTAAGTAGTATTGAGTAAATGACACTCAAGAATTATGAGATGTTTCTATAAAAGCAACTAAGGACCCAAAAAAAAGCCCCTTGCAGGCAACTAAGGACTCAAAAAAACATAACTCCTTGGTTATTTTTAAAAAGCAAATAGGGACTCAAACAAAAGTCCTTTGTTAAACAACCAAGGACCCAAGCGAAAGTCCCTGGTTAACAACCAGGGACTCCAACAAAAGTCCCTTGTTAAAAAAACAACCAAGGACCCAAGCAAAAGTCCCTTGTTAAACAACCAAGGACCCAAGGAAAAGTCCCTTGTTAAACAACCAGGGACTCCAACAAAAGTCCCTTGTTAAAAAAACAACCAATGACCCAAGGAAAAGTCCCTTGTTAAACAACCAGGGACTCCAACAAAAGTCCCTTGTTAAAAAAACAACCAAGGACCCAAGCAAAAGTCCCTTGTTAAACATGCAACCACAGACTCAATTAAAAGAAAAGTCCCTTGTTAAACAACCAAGGACTCAACCAAATGTCTCATAAAAGCAATTATATTACAGACTTTAAAAACAAATTCTTTAGTAATAAATAACAAATTCCCTAGTAAACAACTGAAGACACATGCATACAAACAATTAATAACAAGATTATGTAGCTAAATGATCAAAACACATCAGTTATACATTACATCACATTTTACGTTTTTGTTCATACGCAACTTTCAATTTCAAAATTAAACTGTTTGACAGTCGGTATGCTTTACTCAGTGTAACTGGAAATAATATTGCTTGTTTTGGTATCTCTTCCTTCCAAGTCACATATTCTCTTCCTTTCTTCTCCTTCCAAATAGTCCATGGTTCAGAATATGATCTAACTAGCCACTCAACTGTAAGCTTCCCACCTTCATTATTAACCACTTTATTGAGTTGCAGTTCTTCATCGGAATATTTTGGTAAATAACATTCTATAATATTAGTACCTGCTGTTGCTTCATCTGTTAGTGGGTCAGATACATTAGCTGCAGTTGATACATTAGCTGCAGTTGATGCAGCATTTTCTTTGCCTCTGTGCTTGACTTTAATCTGAAAATATATGAATAAATTAGCGATACTTGAATGTAATTATGTATTCATTCATATCATTAAGTATGATAGTAGGGACTGTCTATGAAAATGTATGGCTCCAGATTTTTTACGCTTTTAAAACATGCTTCATGCATTAATACTACTACAATAACGTTAAATGCATCGAAAAGTCTAATATTTCAACCTATGTATAGCTAGCTAGTGAATTTTAAAAACTTCAAAATTTTGCTTGATATCAGACTGAAACAGTAATATTTCTATGACGCATACAGCATGCCTACATAATGTGATACTACCGTACATGTTTTCTTACTTGTTTTGGAACTGCAGTTTCCTTTTCAAGTACCTGTAGTGTTTCACTGCTGATCTCATCAACTGGTCTTGGAGTGGTTGATGATAAACTTGCTGCTGATACTAGCCTAGGCATTTCCCATAATATATCATTCATATTACGAACAGCTTCTACATGTTCCTACTGGAATTGTTGCCAATGTTCACAGAATGCTGGAGACAGGTAATGGTAGTACTTTGGGAGATCCTGATAAAATCGTGAAATTTTCACTACTGGGCTCAACTAGTGGCAGTACATCAGTTACATCAGTATGCAAAATAATAAGACTAATATATAAACAAGGGGAAAAATAGCTGAATAAGTTTGTGATGTATGCATACTGTAAATTGTTTCCATACATTGTTCATGTAAACTGAAATACATAAAAAGCTGTACAGGTGCTCCATGGCTACAAACTAGAAGAATAAAGTAAGTGTGTAAGCTAAAAGGTAAGTGTGTCAATTGGGAAATGACTCTAACCATAGAATACAAACCCTCATAGCAAGTAAAGTTATTTAATGCATGTTGCATTAATATTACAACAAATTCCCAGCATAAAAACATTTTTAATCAGGCATGCGCCTGGTTTCTTATAATCACTTTTGTGCAGACATCAGTGCATGTCTGTGTGTGTGTGTGTGTGTGTGCGAGGGCATGAATAACTAGTGGCGTGATGTAGACCCTGTGTGATTGGTTAAATAAGTTCTGCTGCTTTTCAGTTCCGTCTTATGGCACTTGCCATAAATACTATCGATGGGCGTGGCCTTAGTAATGAAATGCGTCGCCAGTTACTGCTAAAGAAGACTAAGGTAACGCTGTATTAGCCGTAAATATAATAGCAAATGGCATTTTACAGGCTGTACATTACTAACCAGTCATTGAAGCATGATTAACTTTGGCGGAGATAACGACTGTAGCAGTTAAATGACGCAGGCATAGTTGATTACAAGTTCCGATTAATATTATAACTGGCTTATCTTTTTGAGTTCAGCCTCTTCAGAGTCACCATTCTTTTCAACTGCACTGTCTAATTGCGTCGCTGTTCTAGAGCTAGTCTCAATCAGTGGGCTAGTGCTGCCCCTAAACTCGACTCTTGTGATGGATAAAACACGTCGTAGCTGCCAGTGTCACTCTCATCTTCGCTAGGAAATATCCGGCAAATCGATTTCTTCTTCAGTCGATGTTTCTAAACGCCGTCGTTTATATACTGGAGATGGAGGGGCTTCATCAGATACGGTCGTAGATCCTTCCGCCATCTTTCGTAACTACGCGTGTTCATAGTCTTTACCGCTGAGCATTTATTGGAATAATGTACACGTGTTCTACAGAACGCATGCGCAAGTTGTGAAAACGTGGCGGGTTTTTTCTAGTCCTATCATTGGCGATTATGTAGATGAATCATGACGCGTCCAAAGAAATTGCATTTGCAGTTAGCTGACAAGGGGACTGATAATCAAAAACCATCTGATGTAGGCGTGTGTCAAAACGTGGTCCTGGGTATCAGTGAAGGCTTGATGAAGAAAACAAATGCACGGGAACCCCTTGGAAATGTGGAAAATGTAAGTTTTGTCGCATTTACATTGTAAGGACATTGGTTACCTACGTAAAATAGCACCAACCTTAATTTTATTTAGAGGCGCTTAATTTTGGTGGCTTTTAAGGAGTGTTCGGGAAAACAAATAATGTGACTAGTGTTTAAGAGGGACCATTCGTGAACCAATGTTATATAGACAGGTTTAACAAGCGGTGTGGCACTATATTTTGTCATAGAAATATCATGCGACTAAAAGTGGCAGCCATTTTTGTAGGGCAAAATAGAAATAAGATTAATGGCATTTCACTGATTTCTCAGTATTCAAACCAGGTGTTTGAGAATGAAGAACAGTTAGTTAACATATACATTGGGCATATAATTCAGTTTTAGTCATTAGAAGTAATGCGCGCAATAACCAACTGTGTAGAAAAGTCACCCATTATTAGTTTTCAACGAGGACAGAGTATTATTCAAGCACATCTATAACACCTATAGTTCTGATAGTGATCGCTTAATACAGTGTGAAGAAATCTTTCCAAATCTGTTACCCTCCATTGATCTTCTGTATCGGATCGTGTGATCTAAAAAAATATTAATGATGTAATACAGTGCCACGCCATGCTACTAAACCCGTCTATACAAGACTCAGTATTTACATAATTATAAAATGCAAGTTTAATACTTTGATGTTAGGATTTCAGTTGCTGTTTCAGCAAAAGAATTACTTGTGCAAAAGAATCACTTGCATTATGAGTATCATTTTTGAGCTTTTATATACAGTAAAATGATTTGTTAATTAAATTTAAATGATGTTAACTAGCTTAGCAAGATTTTATATTTCAGGATTTGTAAATATTTACATAGATTTTTATCACGTTCCTTGGAAGGTGTTAGGTTGTTGGCGATCCCTCTAGTAACACTTCAATCATATGTGTAAACAACACATTTTTTAATCCCAATTTTAATGTCACTCTAGCTATAATTCATTCTAATCTCTGAATTATGTCATTAGAATGTGTACTTTTAGGTGAAGAAAAGAAGCTGGACTCTTTTGTTTTGGTGGCAGTTTTAGGATTTGAGTCAATGGGTGGTACTATCACAAGTAATCAGTTTATTTATTGTCCTGAAGAATCTAAGCCTAAGGAAGCAGGGAGGATATCAGTAAATATTTAATAAAACATTTATGTAACCCCAGTGGAACAATTTTAGATATTTCAGATGATTTAAGAGGTAAAATTGAACAACAAATAGACTATCATTTCATGTATATGTATATTTATACTTTAGGAACAATGTCACTAGTGGCATTAGAGAATGGAAGAAATGTCATTGGAATTGTAGAAAATGAAGATAATCGCTCAGCAATTTTCCAAAAACTGCAAGCAAAATATGTTACTGAATGATATTTATTGATTAAGGCTATCTGTAGCAAGCCATATATGTATATGTGCATTTGTATATGACATTGTCCTTGCATCCTCTAGCTGTACTTAAAAAGCAAGGGCTGCTTGAATTCTCAAACTAACAAGGGTCTCAAGCTAAAGCCAAGCAAAAGTCCCTTGTTAAACAACCAGGGACTCAAGCAAAATTCCCTAGTTAAACAACCAAGGACACAAGCAAAAGTCCCTTGTTAAACAACCAGGGACTCAAGCAAAAGTCCCTTGTTAAGCAAGGACCCAAGCAAAAGTCCCTTGTTAAATAACCAGGGACTCAAGCAAAAGTCCCTTGTTAAACAAGGACCCAAGCAAAAGTCCCTTGTTAAACAACCAGGGACTTTAACAAAGTAACTAAGGACTCAAACAAATTTCTTTAAGGGACTTTGTTTCTGACACATATGCAAGGGACTTTTATTTGAGTCCTTAGTTGTTAAACAATGTGCCAATAATGTAACTAAAATGGCATAAATATATATGGTCCTTAAATTTTTGACAATATGCCAAATGGCACTCTCAAGATTCCAGCCTCTTTCACAATCATACAGATTTATGACTTCAGGATTTTCAACCATTTGAAATTACTACTTTTGAAGATCATTGTATTTCCCAAATTTCTTACAGTCCACTTTAAAAATCTTGGAAATGCTTATAGATGGTTTCAAGTTTTTAAACTGGTAAAGTCATTTTGTGGCATTAACTTTCCACTATGACAAAATAGTTTCCACTGTGTTATATATAGAGAGAGAGAGAGAGAGAGATAGAGAGAGAGAGAGAGAGCTGATTTTGTTGTAACACTTACAGTACTACTGAATGCAAAAGACACACTATGTGAAACATGAGAAAAAGTGCAGTGTTTACCTTGAGACACCCCCAGGGTGCTGTATCTTCTGTACATGATGAGCTAAGGCGGTGCTTTAACTGTTATTTTGTATTTCTTGTCTGATTCAGTCATCTATATAGCGTAGGCGGCCAACAGCAGATCATGGAGCGTGATGATTCAAGTTCTTAGAAGGTCCAACCTCTGTTTACACTACCAACCAACTGAACTAGGCATGAATTATCTGTAGAGGCAGCATGGCGTAGTGTTGACAAGCAAATCGACAATACGATTAGCTCAAATGAATTCGAATAGTGCCTACTAACCTTTTGACACACATGCAAGAATAAGGTGGTAGATAACAAAAAACTCGATTTTGACAGATAAGCAATGGATTCAGTTAGTTACTGCTATCAATGTCTGGAATTTCACACCAAGAGGTATAAAGTCTTCCATTTTATTTCCCTTTCTATAACTAGCCGATATAGCACTATTCACGTGTTTCCAGTTCTATAACTGCCTGACCCAGTTCTATATCTGCAATATAGCACTGTTTTCGGCTTTGATCCTTCCACGCAAAATTCTTTATATAGTAATAAAGTATTTTGTGTGGGTGGATCAAAGAGCAAAAATGTACTTTATTTTCCATAAAGTAGCAAGTGTGCTATATGGAAAATAAAGTAATTATGCAAATAAAATGTATAACAATTTGCAGAAAAGTGTTTAAAATGTGGCCTAATCTCAGATATGCCATGATAATTTCAAGTTATTTAAAAATCAAAGGTCATGAGTCTGGTGTGAAATGAAAATTGATGAGCATTGGTACGTATGTACATATAATTAAATGACTACTCATGCTTAATTGTAACGAATTTTTTCTACATTCTTGGTTTGTTTGTTTATCCAATGCTACAATATAGCTAATAATGAACATTTTAGGGCATTTGAAACCATTGAGGATAACTGCATAGGTGGGATCCCCAGAGGTGTTTGAACTGTCGACTGACGACTGGCATCTTTACGCACAGAGAATCGAACATTTCCTACTGGCAAATGGCATAACAGATGATTCAAAATGATGTCACTTGTTGGCATTGATAGGAAACTTGACTCTTAAACTGTTGGACAATTGAACAAACCAGGAGAATTGTCGTACAAAGACATTTGCAATAGTTAGAGAAACATTTGTCACCAAAACCAGTGAAAATCGCTAAGATATTTCGCTTCTACAATCGTAAACAACAAAACAAAGAAACAGTAGCAGACTACTTGGCGGAACTAGCAATCCACTGTGATTTTGTTGATTTCCTTCACTGTGTGATTGAATTTTGTGCAGACTCAAAGACAAAGCAATGCAACTAAGATTACCAGGAGAAGCACATTTAACTCTTAAAAAAGCTTTCCAAATGACTCAAGGCATGGAGGCTGCATCGTTACACAACTGAGAAATTCAAGATCCTGTGTCAACTTTCTCTAGTCTATCTGGTATTGCAGCTCTATTGCTCTTATTGCCAGTGATAGTGGTGAAATTGAAGTACGTGTACTGTTTTATTTCACATACAATAATTTTGCTATGACTCCTTTGCATTGCCTTTAGTTAGGTGGCGTTCACTGTGCGGTCACTATTTCTTTAATAACTTCTAGTAGAAACATGCTAGAATTAAAAAAATTATATCATCGTTGTCGGAGACGATTAAAAAAAGAAGCGCTTCAGCTGGAGCCAGCGGTTGGAGGTTATGAAGCTTTTAAGTTTTCTCATACATTTCCTACGTATATAGAAGCCATTTAAGTACAATCCTTTGAAGTTACCAAGTTGACATATGTTCGAGACGCGCCAATGTTTCATCAGCAATAATAAGCACTATACATTTTTGTCGTTAATGGTAAATTGTTAAATCGCAGATGCCTCTGAGGATACTGTAAATCTGGTCTAATTATATTGCTATACGTACATAGAAAGCAACTTACCAGTTCATTTTGATTTTATCGTTCACACTAAAACTCGCCTTTCTTGGTTAATTGATATATATTTTCATAAAGCATACTTTAATCGCTCCAGAAGCGCTTCTTATAGTGCAAGTCTTGGTGAAGATGCCGTTTTTTGTGAACGTGAGCCTCCTTTGTGTGCATATTAGGCATAAAATCTGTGACGTAGAAAACATACAAATGTCAAAACGCTTTGATCTTAAATGGCTTCATTTCAGCAGGCTTAACCGTATAGTGAATATGAACCAACTATAGTTTAGCAGCAAATACATCTTTGTACTTGCCCATTATGTTATCCAGTTTGGACTGGTTGCTTTAGCAACACCATGTGCACAGGCAATTTCTGTCCAATTAAATTTTATCTGCTTGAGCTAATTTCTCCCAAGTAGAGACAACCCATATCCTTTACACACTACCAACTCCAATTGTTTTGTGGTTTCACCATCCATCACAGCATCCCATAATGTCCAGCTGATTGTCTGGGTATCCCTTTAGTATTAACAAGCATGGCTTCAGGGCAGGCTTCTTGAGGGTTGTTTCCCATGTGGATTCACTAACAATGCTCACAGCTGCACCTGTGTCTATCTCCATTTCCAGTGACATCATGTTTGCTTTGTAGCTCTTTGGTAAATGCTGTGAAACAGTGTTAATGTGTACGATGTCTGCCACTTCACTGGGAGTAATCTGGTGCATTCCACTTAAGTTTTTCTGTTGTTGACGCTGTGTTTGCTCCGATGACAATTGTGATCTTGTTGTGCTATCTCATTTTTTCACTTTTATACGTAGGTCTTTGCAATATGGCCAGTTTTATTACACTTGTGCATTTGGCTGTTTTGATTTTACATGTAGTAGAATCCCAAGACATCGGGTGCATTGTACAGTGTGGACTGTTTACTTTGCTTTTACGCAGCTATTGCATTTATTTCGCACGATTTCTGTTTTCCCGTGGATTGAGCAGCGCCCATAGTGTTAGTAGTACTGAGCGGTATAGGAATTTCATACACGGTACGGTATTCTTGTTGTGTTATTTTATTATAACTGAAATGAGCAAATAGTCCTAAAATATCATTTTTATAACATTTTCAACTCACAATAAAGTTATTGGTATACTATTTGCCTTTGGTTGCAGTGGTAGTTAGTGCTAATTTTACTAGTTCAAATGTACACATGTCTTATTTTCCAGAGAAAAGATTAAAAAACGTGATGGAATATTATATAATATTTGTGCTCTGCAGTATTATGATATTCATAAATTTAGGCGGTAGCAGAAAACAATATTGCGATATAACTACACTATTAGGATACTATGTGCCAGTGATATAATCAAGTGGAGAGATTCACCTCTGTGGTGATTATAAAGTTTCAATTAACCTACATTTGGAAATCAACCAAATTTCCTTTACCCGCTAAATAGGAACTGATGGAATTTCTTTACTCTATATACTAAACTGATTCAATTTGCCAGTAGTATTATTTGCTTTTGTTAAAGCTTTGGATGCATATGCGATTGGTCTCTCCATCCCATTTTCATATCTATGGTACAATACAGCACCTATACCAATGGGATCACAGGCCAAGCCTAACAGTATTATTGGATTAAAGTGTGCAAGTGCTTCTGCAGAGGTTAGAGCTTACTTGATTTTGTTGAAGCTTTTGTCACATTCTGCGGACCAGTACAATTCAGCATCTTTCCTTAGTAATCGATTTAGAAAGTGATTTACAATACCTAGTTACGATTTCTGATTATGTGACATTTTCAGAACTGCCTCCACTTTTGTCCAAGATATTCCACACTGTTCTGCATGAATTTACACTTGGAGCTCTTGATAAGTAAATTGTGCGCTAGTAACTTCTGCAAGCCTGCTTCTAGGTTGTTCAAATGCTCTGTCCGTCTATTCTTGTAACTACAATGTCATCAAGATAGCAAACAACACCAGGCAATTTCGAGAGTATCTGATCCATGATTTATTGGAAAATTTATGTCACTGATACAATCCCATATGGCAATCTAGTGAAACGGTACAAACCTTTAACTAATTATTTCTTGATTGTTGGTCCAATGGTATCTGAAGGTAAGCTCCTAAGAGGTCTAGCTTAGTGAATTGTACTTCTCCGTTTAGTGCCATGAATAGTATTCTGGGTGTACAAATTTACTTTGTTGACAGATCACAAACTGTTGCTGACAATATTTGTTCCCAACTCAGAGATGGCAGTGGTAGACTGCAGAGATGGGCCATAATTCTCTCCCCCTACACATACAAGACACACTTTCAAGATTTCCAGTAACAAACGACGAACAGTTTAAGAATTGAGAGAGAACAAAGTTTGGAACCAGTAGTCAACCTGATTCAAACAAATCAACTAGATAACTTACTGATCAGTGCACAAAACATTGAGGCAGCCACAAAAGAAGATGAAATTCTTTCAAATGTGAGTACATCAGAACAGGCTGGCTGGCTCAACAATGAAAAGTTCCAAAAGCTTTACAACCATATTTTCATATTACAACTAACCATTTACTCTGGATGTATTTTAAAAGGCTAGCTACAAGTTGTGATTCCAACCAAATTGAGAAAGACGGTAATGGCAGAGTTAGATGATGCACATGCTGGAATGGTGAAGACAAAGTCAGTAACACGAATGCGCATATGGTGGCCAAATGTCACCATTGATATCGAGCAGGGTATTCGACAGTGTACCAAGTGTCAAGTATTTAAGAATAACCCCACCAAAGCACCACACCATCTATGGGAAACACCAATCTGGGCCCTTTAAAGGCAAAATGTGGCTGATAATGGTTCATGGGTTATCAATGTGGCCAGAAGTCATCCAAATGACAACAACTGGTGAAAATGTTGTAGATATTTTATGTTCATTGTTTGCAAGATACGGCCTGCCTAAATCTATTTTAACAGATAATATAACTCAATTTACTTCATCAGCGTTTGAGTCTTTCTGCAAAAACAATGGAATCAATCACAAACAATTTGCTCTGTAACCAGTTAACAAGCATGAGAACGGGAACAATAGATATCCAGATCATTTTATGCAGATTCCTGATGCATTATCGATCCTCACCTCACGTAAGTACTTGTAAAACACCAGCGTGATGTTTAACAGAAACATTCGTACTAAGCTCATCCTTTACCAAACGGCTGCATAGATAAGGGAGATGTCATGGATGAGAAAACACGGCAACTAAGATTAGGTGATTTAGTTTGGTCATGGAGCTATCTGAATGGCTTCCAGGGAAAATAACAAAGAAATATGGACCTAGAAACTATCAAATAATGATTGGAGACCAAACACACAAATGTCATGATGACCAGTTGAGGAAGAAACAAGCACAATGAAGGAGAAATAATAGTGAATGACTTTGATTTATATCCATCTTCTGCCATTCCTGATTAAAATACAGAAAGTGCTAGATACCCTTGCATAGACAGAAGACCTCCAAACAGACTTACTTATTGACTAGTAGGGAGGAATGTAGTGTAATGTAATCTATGTATGGCATAGTTCGATTTAAACTTTAAGGATACTCATGTGCACCATTGCACATGCACTACACGAACAGTAAACATTTATGGCATTTTTATGAGTGCACGAGAATTTGCTGACATCTCAACTGCTCGTGGAGAGTGGAAAACTTCGTCACAAGTCTAAATAAACTAGTAACCTCAGTGCACTTGACATGTGGCGTCATCTCAAATATAGTACAGATGCATGTAAGCACACAGCAACGTACCTACATACCTTGTAACTGGCTGGGAAGGTTACCTGCAAGTGCAACTTTGTTAAGATAAGGTATTATGCACCCTTTCATTATCTCTGGTAAAGGATAAAAATGTATATCATGTGTACACGTTATTCTAACAATTTTATGTGAGATTTTGTAACTAACGCACGTGTTTGTCAGCAGGCACGTTTATTTGACTGACACAAAGACTGATTGGAATAAACGTAACAATGTTTTTAAACCTGGTTTCTTGAAATTGTTTTCGTGCGGACGTCGGTATGTGTGCGTGTGCATGCATGTGTGTTTGTGTGTGTGTGTGTGTGTGTGTGTGTCTGTGCCCCCCAAGCTATTAAAGCCATTCACACGAAATGAAGCCTGGATAACCAATTAAACAAGTCCTACTGCTTTTCAGTTTCTTTATATGACACTTGCTAACTATATTACTGATGGGCGTGGCCTTTATTTAATGAAGTGTGTCATTAGTTACTGCCAAAGAAGAGCAAGGTTATGCTGTATTAGCCAAATGTTCTTTTCACAGTAAAAGCCATTAAACCAGCTATACATCACTAACAAGACGAAGCACTTCTATTTTAAAAGTGGACGTGCCATGCGGGTTACGAAGCTTATAAAAGAAGACTGGCCTATAGTGTTACAGTAAGTGGACAAACTTTTCATTGTAAGCTAATTGGATTTCCCACCGTTTTAGATAGTTTTTTTACCAGTATCACAAATGCCTCCATATAGAGGAGGAGGGTGGAGTGGTGGCGGGTGGGTTATAGCCTTTCAAATTTTCCATTAAACTGAAACACAATTAAATAGCCTTACCTGAGGTTGTTTTAGGCTTCAAATTCCCAAAAGTGTTGTCATATCCATGACTAAGACAATTATCCAGTCATCTGCTGGTTTCCAGCTGGGTGGCTACTTTTGAAGTCCCACCACAGCCATTTAAAGACCACTCGAGCACTCGTGGAGATCTGACAGGCTCCAAAAACAAGCCTCAGAAAAGCAGACCAGAGGAGTTTAGGCACAAGTGAATGCATGAACTGTTAGTTAATTGGCATAGCTATTGCTTAATGGTGAAAAGTGTGTCTGGTTATTGTGTGTGTCAAAGCTGGCTTTTGTCAAATCCAGTCACATTTGAGGTTGTGATTGTTACGTACATTGTAAATTGAATATTACGTCATTACATTATTCTGTATATTCTACTTATTGTAACGAAGCCATTGTGGGTTCTATAAGATATTTTAATTGCTGAAAATACAAGTACAATAATAATGTGGTGGCTATTTGCATTTTCTGCCAGTTAATAGGTAACTTAAGCTATGTATGACAATATAATAGTTTTGTGTACTACTTGTTGTAGTTTTGTGTAATACACATTATAATTTTATTTTGATTTATAGTTTTGTGTAGTACGATTTGTAGTTAATACAATTTTTAGCTTTATTCACTACGTATATTCGTTTATAGGTTAGGCATAGATCGCAGCATCGATAGTGTAGGCATCTACTTACGTAGGCCAATTACCGGATGTATGACTACTATTTAGAGGATATTCAGAATGCAGGCGTTTTTCATACATAATATATTGTACATTAAATAACATCATTAAGTACGGTAGTACTTAATAGTAGGGATCACTATGAAAAACTATGGCTTCCAGAATTTTTTGCACTTTCAAAAACAACCTTATAACAGGCTTTAGCCAAAAAACCTACTTGGATGCATTAGTACTGCTGTAATTAGGCTGTATCTTTGTTAAACACAGCGAAAAGTCTAATATTTCGATCCACAGCAAATTTTAAAAATTTCGAAATTTACCTGTATTTCGTCTGCCAGCCAGCCTGCCTGCCGTAAGACCCGGTTCCGCTAGGTGTATGGCTCCAGATTTTTCACACAACAAAGGTAATCACGTCGGATTTACGAAAATGTTATTTTGATTAAGGTTTGTCCACTGCGCCATAGCTTGTCCTTTGTTCTATCTTCATTGATTGATCTTCCTCAACCGAAGGATGACGAAATATTACGAAGGTGTCAACATTCCACGCAAGGTGTTAAAATGAAACAATAAACACCTTGGATAGGCGCATGCTTACTGATGCAATCCGTAACGCGTAATGGAAGAAGAATTCAGTCTTTCCCTATAGTTTCGTCTTCCATAGCCAGACCAATTTATTTGCACGCAGCTGCTTTATCGATCTTCTGAATTGTAAGCGCCGGATGTTAATTATAACATTAAGCGCTTATAATCGGACACCTATTAACGCTGCATATTAAATAAAATGGTCTGGCTACGAGTAGAATATAGTCCTTCCTTCGCGTTTTATCATATAGACACTTGGTATTGTGATGAAACGAGTCTGTTGTAAAGGTGGGCGTGGTACATACGTAACGAGCCATTGTAAACTATGTAGATATCAATTGCTAAGAAATAATTCCAGTCTTGAGTGCCTGTAACAGCTAGCTATAAAAAGTAAACAAACTAGATTTTTTTTAAAAATTAAATTTTAAAAAGGGAAGTAGGGATCGTAGCTCAGTATAAAAAGTAAGGAAACAAGTTGTTGATCACTCACCACCCAGCATATTGCATGTGTTTACTCAAGTATACAATTGCAGCTGGGTAAGCGTTCATACATGCATAAATGAAACACATTCTCTAGCACTTCTACAAGATTTAATCCCTACTTTGGCAGCCAGCATTCAAAGCAAAACATCATGCAGCCAACGTAGGGATTAAATCTTGTAGAAGTGCTAGAGAATGTGTTTCATTTGTGCATGTATGAACGCTTACCCAGCTGCAATTGTATACTTGAGTAAACACATGCAATATGCTGGGTGGTGAGTGATCAACAACTTGTTTCCTTACTTTTTATACTGAGCTACGATCCCTACTTCCCTTTTTAAAATTCAATTTTTAAAAAAAATCTAGTTATAATACCTCTACATCATATCGCAGACTGGCCAGCTCTACATTTCTTTGCACAAGTGCTTAAGTATTGGTGCACGCCTAGCACGGCACTTATAATCATAACAAATATTTCATGTGACACTTATCTGTTTATGCTTACATCGGTAATTACCTATAGTGAGGATGTTAATTTATCAGGTTTATCAAGACGTTAATTTAGCCTACATTGCACGACCATAGATTATTGAGGTATGTAGCTATGCGCCTCTATAATCTATGGCACAACTTGTGTAGTTTTGTGTAGTACAATTTGTAGTTTTGTCTGGGTTTTGTATAGTACGATTTGTATTTTGTGTAGTGCGATTCGTAGTTTTGTGTAGTATGATCTGTAGTTATGTGTGGCTGTAGTTTTGTGTAGTTACTGTATTGTTGCGTAGTAGTACGTGCATAATACGCATTGTAGTTTAACTACAAAGTACTGTAGTATTTTTGTAGTGCAATTACAAAATGTTCTCTCTTTGACTCCTACCATAGTTGTCTCTTGATAATTATAAAGCATATAATGTTTTCATATAACTAGAATATTTAAAAATAAAAGGTGAGTAGGGATCACTCTTGCAATGCTAGCTAAAAAAGTAAGGAAACAAGGGAAAAGATTTTCAAGTGGCATGAGAGAACACTAAAGATTCTAGCATGAGATAATTTATAAAAGTTTAATCCCTACATTTGGCTTACTCTTAATACTGAAAATGGGCCAAAAGTAGGGATTAAACTTTTATAAATTATCTCATGCTAGAATCTTTAGTGTTCTCTCATGCTACTTGAAAATCTTTTCCCTTGTTTCCTTACTTTTTTTAGCTAGCATTGCAAGAGTGATCCCTACTCATCTTTTTAAATTTTTAATTTTTAAATATTCTAGTTAGTTTGCTTTTTATAGCATACTTGCAAAAGTAATCGCTTTCCAGGTGCCAAAACATTACTGAATTGTTTTTACAGGCGCATGTTAACAACAGTGTTGACATAGCGAAGCAGCTGCATTGTAGTTAAATACATTCGAATAACATGGAAAATATGTTGTCTAAGTTATATATCAGCAGTACTCTATAGTTCACGATGTAATGAAGTACATGCAAAAACATCGTGTCTGTTCATAGTACTTAACGGCGGGTGCATTACTAATTGAGTCACGTGTGTAAGTGGCTGTTTTGGTGACGTAAAAGTAGAAGGTGCAAGCCGATCGACACCTTCTTTCATAATTTTCTCGCCTTTCTACAGACTAAATGAAAAAAAAGGAAGATAGTGAGGGATGAAAAGAAACACTACGGCGCAGTGGATGAATCTTCAGCGGAACAGCAGTTTCATAGATCGGACACGATTTCCTTTGTTGTGTGAGAAATCTGGAGCTATACTCCTAGTGCTAGTGGGTCTCACGGCAGGCAGGCAGTCCGGCAGGCCAGCAGTCAGATGAAATTCTGGTAGATTTCGAAATTTTCAAATCTCTCTACTGATCGTATTGTTAGGTTTTCCTTGGAGTTTAACAAAGGTACAGTTTTGTTATAGTGTTACAAATGGATTTTAGTCGGTTTTTTGTGAAAAGTATATTGTGATACGAGTTATGGAGGCACGTGAAAGTCGGACGCCATGTTTTTTTGTGTCGATCCCAACTATTAAGTACTACTGTACTTAATGATAAGGCATATTCATAGATGTGTAGATTTCAGTCAGCAGTGTTTCATGAATGCCTACTATTAAGTACTAGCTATTGAACTTACTTATACAATTTATTAAATCACTTTTTGTTACAGAATTATCACAATGTCGTTTACATATTGAAGAAATCTACAAAACTACCAGATTTAACATTCAAAAGGATATATGGCGGCTACTACATCCTAAACATTTTGTAAATGTGCTATTAATACGTCATTCAGAACAAAGCAGAGAAAAAGATATTTTATATGTAGATACCATGATGAAGCATGGCCTTGTGTTAAATAAAAGTGGTTTATTGACAAATACAAATAGTGATGATACTTTATTAGGACAGTTTTTAACAGCCTTCACAAAACCTAAAGAATCCTTCAAAACCATAAAAACAAATGCAATTTCAAATATTTTTCAGCCATATAAAAATAATGATGGCTCTACAACTATTCCCAAATATATTTTAATAGAAGGTGCCCCAGGGATGGGAAAAACTACCTTATGTAAGGAAATAGCCTACCAATGGTCTGAACATTCCTTACTCAAAGATTCTGAGCTACTTTTTTTAATATATTTACATGATCCTGCTATTAAAAGAATTAATCAATTAAAGGATCTTGTTCACTATCAACATAATTTTGACGAAGAAGACACTGAGTTGTCAAAGCAGTGCGCTAAATTTTTGAACAACAGAAACGGTAATGGCTTAACGATTGTGTTTGATGGTTATGATGAATATAATAGTTCTACTGATTCAATTATTACTAAAATACTTGATCGTGAAGTTCTACCACGGTGTAGGATATTAGTTACATCTCGTCTTACTGCATCCAACTGGCTACAAAGGCTAGCAGATGTAAGAGTAGAAGTATTGGGATTTACTGATGAAAGTAAAACTCAATATATTAAGCAAGAATTACAGGATCATCCTGATAAAATAGTTGAATTGCAATCTTACCTTAATACTCATGCAACTATTAAAAGCATATGTTACATGCCAATGATGATGACAATTTTGGTATATATGTTCAAAGAAAAAGGATCCTTGCCAAATAATTCAACTGAATTATATGACAAATTTATTGCACTTACTATGTGTCATCACCTTCAGAAGCATAACATCTCAGGAGAGGTTTTTGTAACACTACAAGCTTTTCCAATAGAGCACAAATCAATTTTAACCGATTTGGAAAAATTTGCATTTTTAACATTACAAAACAAACAAAAAGTATTCAGCAAAGAAGATATTAAAAATCTTTGTTCAAATTCATTACTTTCTAGCTTTAATCTGGACAGCTTTGGTATCATTAATTCTGTAAAGTATTTTTGCATAGATAAAGGTGATAGCCATGTGTTCAGTTTTTTGCATTTATCTATCCACGAGTATTTAGCAGCATACTATCTCAGCTCTATTGATCAATGTGAGCAGTTCAAGGAACTTGAAAACACATTCTTAAATGAAATGTACCAAGAGACTTGGAATATGTTCATTTCTATGAATAAAGATACTTGGTTAAATGTTCAGAATTACTTTATTTACTGTAAAGATACATATCGTGAAAGTTTATCCCACTGGATTGCAGATATCAATTCTGAATCTTTTGTTAAACTTTATGATATTTTAAATTCTAACACAATATCAAAAAAAGTTGTTCAAGTATTGATTACTAATAGTGATCATTGTAACAATAATGCTACTGATACACACAAAGAACAGATGTACATATCATTATGTGGTCAAAAGAATGTGCATCAAACTAAACTAGAGTTGTTTGTAGTTAATGAAGATTTAAATTCAAACTGGTTTATGCTATTTGAACATCTGAATACTAGATTTTCAATGATTGTCTACAAAGACCATATTTTAATACTGAGTAAAGCATATCAGGAGCAAGTAGTAGATTTTTTTAAATACCAAACTTCATTAACACAAATTATATTGAAAGACTGCCATATTACCAAAAACATAGTAGATGCAATAAAATTGTCCTGCCTTCAACATCTTTTATATCTTGAAATTAGTAGATGTAACATTGAGGACAATGCATTGACTAAGTTGACTGATTTTTTAAGTAGCATAACTACTCTATTGGGTATTTCAATCCAAGACAATAAATCGTCTCCAGAATTGATAAAAGTGGTGACTTCTGTAATAGCTAACAACTGTAATTTAATATTTCTAAATTTGAACAATAATCACCTTCAATATAAAATACATGAAGTAGCCAAAGAACTACCACTGGCTATCAAGTCAAACAAGCAATTGGAGATGTTTATATTGGATAATAGTAATTTAGCAAATATGATTCTGAATTCTTTAACTACTATAACAACATTGACATTCCTTAATTTAGGCAATAATCAAATAACTCATGAAGCTGATGAAGCATTGGCATCTGTAATAATGCATAATACAGGTTTAGAAGAATTGCATTTCAATGGTAACAGTCTTGGTGTAGGAACTTTGAAAGTTGCAAAAGCTCTTCAGCATATCACAACACTTAAGAAACTAGGCTTGGGTAATAATAACATACCACAAGAAGCTTGTGATGAACTAGCACTGGCTATTAAATCAAACAAACACTTGAAGGGGTTGTGGTTGAATGATAATAGTTTGCTTTCTTCAGTCAATATCATTCTTAATTCTTTAACTGCTATAACAACATTGACATTCCTTAATTTAGGCAATAATCAAATAACTCATGAAGCTGATGAAGCATTGGCATCTGTAATAATGCATAATACAGGTTTAGAAGAATTGCATTTCAATGGTAACAGTCTTGGTGTAGGAACTTTGAAAGTTGCAAAAGCTCTTCAGCATATCACAACACTTAGGATACTAGGCTTGGGTAATAATAAGATACCACAAGAAGCTTGTGATGAACTAGCACTGGCTATTAAATCAAACAAACACTTGAAGGGGTTGTGGTTGAATGATAATAATTTGCATTCTTCAGTCAATATCATTCTTAATTCTTTAACTGCTATAACAACATTGACAGTGCTTAGTTTAAGCAAAAATCAAATAACTGAAGAAGCTGATGAAGCATTGGAATCTGTAATAATGCATAACACAGGATTAGAAGAATTGTATCTCAATTGTAACAGTCTTGGTGTAGGAACTTTGAAAGTTGCAAAAGCTCTTCAGCATATCACAACACTTAGGATACTAGGCTTGGGTAATAATAAGATACCACAAGAAGCTTGTAATGAACTAGCACTGGCTATTAAATCAAACAAACACTTGAAGGGGTTGGGGTTGAATGATAATAATTTGCACTCTTCAGTCAATATCATTCTTAATTCTTTAACTGCTATAACAACATTGACAGTGCTTAATTTAAACAAAAATCAAATAACTGAAGAAGCTGATGAAGCATTGGCATCTGTAATAATGCATAACACAGGATTAGAAGAATTGTATCTCAATGGTAACAGTCTTGGTGTAGGAACTTTGAAAGTTGCAAAAGCTCTTCAGCATATCACAACACTTAAGAAACTAGGCTTGGGTAATAATAACATACCACAAGAAGCTTGTGATGAACTAGCACTGGCTATTAAATCAAACAAACACTTGAAGGGGTTGGGGTTGAATGATAATAATTTGCATTCTTCAGTCAATATCATTCTTAATTCTTTAACTGCTATAACAACATTGACAGTGCTTAGTTTAAGCAAAAATCAAATAACTGAAGAAGCTGATGAAGCATTGGCATCTGTAATAATGCATAACACAGGATTAGAAGAATTGTATCTCAATGGTAACAGTCTTGGTGTAGGAACTTTGAAAGTTGCAAAAGCTCTTCAGCATATCACAACACTTAAGAAACTAGTCTTGAGTAATAATAACATACCACAAGAAGCTTGTGATGAACTAGCACTGGCTATTAAATCAAACAAACACTTGGAAATTTTGTGGTTGAATGATAATAGTTTGCTTTCTTCAGTCAATATCATTCTTAATTCTTTAACTGCTATAACAACATTGACATTCCTTAATTTAGGCAATAATCAAATAACTCATGAAGCTGATGAAGCATTGGCATCTGTAATAATGCATAATACAGGTTTAGAAGAATTGCATTTCAATGGTAACAGTCTTGGTGTAGGAACTTTGAAAGTTGCAAAAGCTCTTCAGCATATCACAACACTTAGGATACTAGGCTTGGGTAATAATAAGATACCACAAGAAGCTTGTGATGAACTAGCACTGGCTATTAAATCAAACAAACACTTGAAGGGGTTGTGGTTGAATGATAATAATTTGCATTCTTCAGTCAATATCATTCTTAATTCTTTAACTGCTATAACAACATTGACAGTGCTTAGTTTAAGCAAAAATCAAATAACTGAAGAAGCTGATGAAGCATTGGAATCTGTAATAATGCATAACACAGGATTAGAAGAATTGTATCTCAATGGTAACAGTCTTGGTGTAGGAACTTTGAAAGTTGCAAAAGCTCTTCAGCATATCACAACACTTAAGAAACTAGGCTTGGGTAATAATAACATACCACAAGAAGCTTGTGATGAACTAGCACTGGCTATTAAATCAAACAAACACTTGGAAATTTTGTGGTTGAATGATAATAGTTTGCTTTCTTCAGTCAATATCATTCTTAATTCTTTAACTGCTATAACAACATTGACATTCCTTAATTTAGGCAATAATCAAATAACTCATGAAGCTGATGAAGCATTGGCATCTGTAATAATGCATAATACAGGTTTAGAAGAATTGCATTTCAATGTTAACAGTATTGGTGTAGGAACTTTGAAAGTTGCAAAAGCTCTTCAGCATATCACAACACTTAGGATACTAGGCTTGGGTAATAATAAGATACCACAAGAAGCTTGTAATGAACTAGCACTGGCTATTAAATCAAACAAACACTTGAAGGGGTTGGGGTTGAATGATAATAATTTGCACTCTTCAGTCAATATCATTCTTAATTCTTTAACTGCTATAACAACATTGACAGTGCTTAATTTAAACAAAAATCAAATAACTGAAGAAGCTGATGAAGCATTGGCATCTGTAATAATGCATAACACAGGATTAGAAGAATTGTATCTCAATGGTAACAGTCTTGATGTAGGAACTTTGAAAGTTGCAAAAGCTCTTCAGCATATCACAACACTTAAGAAACTAGGCTTGAGTAATAATAACATACCACAAGAAGCTTGTGATGAACTAGCACTGGCTATTAAATCAAACAAACACTTGAAGGGGTTGTGGTTGAATGATAATAATTTGCATTCTTCAGTCAATATCATTCTTAATTCTTTAACTGCTATAACAACATTGACAGTGCTTAGTTTAAGCAAAAATCAAATAACTGAAGAAGCTGATGAAGCATTGGCATCTGTAATAATGCATAACACAGGATTAGAAGAATTGTATCTCAATGGTAACAGTCTTGGTGTAGGAACTTTGAAAGTTGCAAAAGCTCTTCAGCATATCACAACACTTAAGAAACTAGTCTTGAGTAATAATAAGATACCACAAGAAGCTTGTGATGAACTAGCACTGGCTATTAAATCAAACAAACACTTGGAAATTTTGTGGTTGAATGATAATAGTTTGCTTTCTTCAGTCAATATCATTCTTAATTCTTTAACTGCTATAACAACATTGACATTCCTTGATTTAGGCAATAATCAAATAACCCATGAAGCTGATGAAGCATTGGCATCTGTAATAATGCATAATACAGGTTTAGAAGAATTATATTTCGATGGTAACAGTCTTGGTGTAGGAACTTTGAAAGTTGCAAAAGCTCTTCAGCATATCACAACACTTAAGAAACTAGTCTTGAGTAATAATAAGATACCACAAGAAGCTTGTGATGAACTAGCACTGGCTATTAAATCAAACAAACACTTGGAAATTTTGTGGTTGAATGATAATAGTTTGCTTTCTTCAGCCAATATCATTCTTAATTCTTTAACTGCTATAACAACATTGACATTCCTTAATTTAGGCAATAATCAAATAACCCATGAAGCTGATGAAGCATTGGCATCTGTAATAATGCATAATACAGGTTTAGAAGAATTATATTTCGATGGTAACAGTCTTGGTGTAGGAACTTTGAAAGTTGCAAAAGCTCTTCAGCATATCACAACACTTAAGAAACTAGGCTTGGGTAATAATAACATACCACAAGAAGCTTGTGATGAACTAGCACTGGCTATTAAATCAAACAAACACTTGAAGGGGTTGTGGTTGAATGATAATAGTTTGCTTTCTTCAGTCAATATCATTCTTAATTCTTTAACTGCTATAACAACATTGACATTCCTTAATTTAGGCAATAATCAAATAACTCATGAAGCTGATGAAGCATTGGCATCTGTAATAATGCATAATACAGGTTTAGAAGAATTGCATTTCGATGGTAACAGTCTTGGTGTAGGAACTTTGAAAGTTGCAAAAGCTCTTCAGCATATCACAACACTTAGGATACTAGGCTTGGGTAATAATAAGATACCACAAGAAGCTTGTGATGAACTAGCACTGGCTATTAAATCAAACAAACACTTGAAGGGGTTGGGGTTGAATGATAATAATTTGCATTCTTCAGTCAATATCATTCTTAATTCTTTAACTGCTATAACAACATTGACAGTGCTTAGTTTAAGCAAAAATCAAATAACTGAAGAAGCTGATGAAGCATTGGAATCTGTAATAATGCATAACACAGGATTAGAAGAATTGTATCTCAATTGTAACAGTCTTGGTGTAGGAACTTTGAAAGTTGCAAAAGCTCTTCAGCATATCACAACACTTAAGAAACTAGGCTTGGGTAATAATAACATACCACAAGAAGCTTGTGATGAACTAGCACTGGCTATTAAATCAAACAAACACTTGGAAATTTTGTGGTTGAATGATAATAGTTTGCTTTCTTCAGTCAATATCATTCTTAATTCTTTAACTGCTATAACAACATTGACATTCCTTAATTTAGGCAATAATCAAATAACTCATGAAGCTGATGAAGCATTGGCATCTGTAATAATGCATAATACAGGTTTAGAAGAATTGCATTTCAATGTTAACAGTATTGGTGTAGGAACTTTGAAAGTTGCAAAAGCTCTTCAGCATATCACAACACTTAGGATACTAGGCTTGGGTAATAATAAGATACCACAAGAAGCTTGTAATGAACTAGCACTGGCTATTAAATCAAACAAACACTTGAAGGGGTTGGGGTTGAATGATAATAATTTGCACTCTTCAGTCAATATCATTCTTAATTCTTTAACTGCTATAACAACATTGACAGTGCTTAATTTAAACAAAAATCAAATAACTGAAGAAGCTGATGAAGCATTGGCATCTGTAATAATGCATAACACAGGATTAGAAGAATTGTATCTCAATGGTAACAGTCTTGGTGTAGGAACTTTGAAAGTTGCAAAAGCTCTTCAGCATATCACAACACTTAAGAAACTAGGCTTGGGTAATAATAACATACCACAAGAAGCTTGTGATGAACTAGCACTGGCTATTAAATCAAACAAACACTTGGAAATTTTGTGGTTGAATGATAATAGTTTGCTTTCTTCAGCCAATATCATTCTTAATTCTTTAACTGCTATAACAACATTGACATTCCTTAATTTAGGCAATAATCAAATAACCCATGAAGCTGATGAAGCATTGGCATCTGTAATAATGCATAATACAGGTTTAGAAGAATTATATTTCGATGGTAACAGTCTTGGTGTAGGAACTTTGAAAGTTGCAAAAGCTCTTCAGCATATCACAACACTTAAGAAACTAGGCTTGGGTAATAATAACATACCACAAGAAGCTTGTGATGAACTAGCACTGGCTATTAAATCAAACAAACACTTGAAGGGGTTGTGGTTGAATGATAATAGTTTGCTTTCTTCAGTCAATATCATTCTTAATTCTTTAACTGCTATAACAACATTGACATTCCTTAATTTAGGCAATAATCAAATAACTCATGAAGCTGATGAAGCATTGGCATCTGTAATAATGCATAATACAGGTTTAGAAGAATTGCATTTCGATGGTAACAGTCTTGGTGTAGGAACTTTGAAAGTTGCAAAAGCTCTTCAGCATATCACAACACTTAGGATACTAGGCTTGGGTAATAATAAGATACCACAAGAAGCTTGTGATGAACTAGCACTGGCTATTAAATCAAACAAACACTTGAAGGGGTTGGGGTTGAATGATAATAATTTGCATTCTTCAGTCAATATCATTCTTAATTCTTTAACTGCTATAACAACATTGACAGTGCTTAGTTTAAGCAAAAATCAAATAACTGAAGAAGCTGATGAAGCATTGGAATCTGTAATAATGCATAACACAGGATTAGAAGAATTGTATCTCAATTGTAACAGTCTTGGTGTAGGAACTTTGAAAGTTGCAAAAGCTCTTCAGCATATCACAACACTTAAGAAACTAGGCTTGGGTAATAATAACATACCACAAGAAGCTTGTGATGAACTAGCACTGGCTATTAAATCAAACAAACACTTGGAAATTTTGTGGTTGAATGATAATAGTTTGCTTTCTTCAGTCAATATCATTCTTAATTCTTTAACTGCTATAACAACATTGACATTCCTTAATTTAGGCAATAATCAAATAACTCATGAAGCTGATGAAGCATTGGCATCTGTAATAATGCATAATACAGGTTTAGAAGAATTGCATTTCAATGTTAACAGTATTGGTGTAGGAACTTTGAAAGTTGCAAAAGCTCTTCAGCATATCACAACACTTAGGATACTAGGCTTGGGTAATAATAAGATACCACAAGAAGCTTGTAATGAACTAGCACTGGCTATTAAATCAAACAAACACTTGAAGGGGTTGGGGTTGAATGATAATAATTTGCACTCTTCAGTCAATATCATTCTTAATTCTTTAACTGCTATAACAACATTGACAGTGCTTAATTTAAACAAAAATCAAATAACTGAAGAAGCTGATGAAGCATTGGCATCTGTAATAATGCATAACACAGGATTAGAAGAATTGTATCTCAATGGTAACAGTCTTGGTGTAGGAACTTTGAAAGTTGCAAAAGCTCTTCAGCATATCACAACACTTAAGAAACTAGGCTTGGGTAATAATAACATACCACAAGAAGCTTGTGATGAACTAGCACTGGCTATTAAATCAAACAAACACTTGAAGGGGTTGGGGTTGAATGATAATAATTTGCATTCTTCAGTCAATATCATTCTTAATTCTTTAACTGCTATAACAACATTGACAGTGCTTAGTTTAAGCAAAAATCAAATAACTGAAGAAGCTGATGAAGCATTGGCATCTGTAATAATGCATAACACAGGATTAGAAGAATTGTATCTCAATGGTAACAGTCTTGGTGTAGGAACTTTGAAAGTTGCAAAAGCTCTTCAGCATATCACAACACTTAAGAAACTAGTCTTGAGTAATAATAAGATACCACAAGAAGCTTGTGATGAACTAGCACTGGCTATTAAATCAAACAAACACTTGGAAATTTTGTGGTTGAATGATAATAGTTTGCTTTCTTCAGTCAATATCATTCTTAATTCTTTAACTGCTATAACAACATTGACATTCCTTAATTTAGGCAATAATCAAATAACCCATGAAGCTGATGAAGCATTGGCATCTGTAATAATGCATAATACAGGTTTAGAAGAATTATATTTCGATGGTAACAGTCTTGGTGTAGGAACTTTGAAAGTTGCAAAAGCTCTTCAGCATATCACAACACTTAAGAAACTAGTCTTGAGTAATAATAACATACCACAAGAAGCTTGTGATGAACTAGCACTGGCTATTAAATCAAACAAACACTTGGAAATTTTGTGGTTGAATGATAATAGTTTGCTTTCTTCAGTCAATATCATTCTTAATTCTTTAACTGCTATAACAACATTGACATTCCTTAATTTAGGCAATAATCAAATAACCCATGAAGCTGATGAAGCATTGGCATCTGTAATAATGCATAATACAGGTTTAGAAGAATTATATTTCGATGGTAACAGTCTTGGTGTAGGAACTTTGAAAGTTGCAAAAGCTCTTCAGCATATCACAACACTTAAGAAACTAGGCTTGGGTAATAATAACATACCACAAGAAGCTTGTGATGAACTAGCACTGGCTATTAAATCAAACAAACACTTGAAGGGGTTGTGGTTGAATGATAATAGTTTGCTTTCTTCAGTCAATATCATTCTTAATTCTTTAACTGCTATAACAACATTGACATTCCTTAATTTAGGCAATAATCAAATAACTCATGAAGCTGATGAAGCATTGGCATCTGTAATAATGCATAATACAGGTTTAGAAGAATTGCATTTCAATGGTAACAGTCTTGGTGTAGGAACTTTGAAAGTTGCAAAAGCTCTTCAGCATATCACAACACTTAGGATACTAGGCTTGGGTAATAATAAGATACCACAAGAAGCTTGTGATGAACTAGCACTGGCTATTAAATCAAACAAACACTTGAAGGGGTTGTGGTTGAATGATAATAATTTGCATTCTTCAGTCAATATCATTCTTAATTCTTTAACTGCTATAACAACATTGACAGTGCTTAGTTTAAGCAAAAATCAAATAACTGAAGAAGCTGATGAAGCATTGGAATCTGTAATAATGCATAACACAGGATTAGAAGAATTGTATCTCAATGGTAACAGTCTTGGTGTAGGAACTTTGAAAGTTGCAAAAGCTCTTCAGCATATCACAACACTTAAGAAACTAGGCTTGGGTAATAATAACATACCACAAGAAGCTTGTGATGAACTAGCACTGGCTATTAAATCAAACAAACACTTGGAAATTTTGTGGTTGAATGATAATAGTTTGCTTTCTTCAGTCAATATCATTCTTAATTCTTTAACTGCTATAACAACATTGACATTCCTTAATTTAGGCAATAATCAAATAACTCATGAAGCTGATGAAGCATTGGCATCTGTAATAATGCATAATACAGGTTTAGAAGAATTGCATTTCAATGTTAACAGTATTGGTGTAGGAACTTTGAAAGTTGCAAAAGCTCTTCAGCATATCACAACACTTAGGATACTAGGCTTGGGTAATAATAAGATACCACAAGAAGCTTGTAATGAACTAGCACTGGCTATTAAATCAAACAAACACTTGAAGGGGTTGGGGTTGAATGATAATAATTTGCACTCTTCAGTCAATATCATTCTTAATTCTTTAACTGCTATAACAACATTGACAGTGCTTAATTTAAACAAAAATCAAATAACTGAAGAAGCTGATGAAGCATTGGCATCTGTAATAATGCATAACACAGGATTAGAAGAATTGTATCTCAATGGTAACAGTCTTGATGTAGGAACTTTGAAAGTTGCAAAAGCTCTTCAGCATATCACAACACTTAAGAAACTAGGCTTGAGTAATAATAACATACCACAAGAAGCTTGTGATGAACTAGCACTGGCTATTAAATCAAACAAACACTTGAAGGGGTTGTGGTTGAATGATAATAATTTGCATTCTTCAGTCAATATCATTCTTAATTCTTTAACTGCTATAACAACATTGACAGTGCTTAGTTTAAGCAAAAATCAAATAACTGAAGAAGCTGATGAAGCATTGGCATCTGTAATAATGCATAACACAGGATTAGAAGAATTGTATCTCAATGGTAACAGTCTTGGTGTAGGAACTTTGAAAGTTGCAAAAGCTCTTCAGCATATCACAACACTTAAGAAACTAGTCTTGAGTAATAATAAGATACCACAAGAAGCTTGTGATGAACTAGCACTGGCTATTAAATCAAACAAACACTTGGAAATTTTGTGGTTGAATGATAATAGTTTGCTTTCTTCAGTCAATATCATTCTTAATTCTTTAACTGCTATAACAACATTGACATTCCTTGATTTAGGCAATAATCAAATAACCCATGAAGCTGATGAAGCATTGGCATCTGTAATAATGCATAATACAGGTTTAGAAGAATTATATTTCGATGGTAACAGTCTTGGTGTAGGAACTTTGAAAGTTGCAAAAGCTCTTCAGCATATCACAACACTTAAGAAACTAGTCTTGAGTAATAATAAGATACCACAAGAAGCTTGTGATGAACTAGCACTGGCTATTAAATCAAACAAACACTTGGAAATTTTGTGGTTGAATGATAATAGTTTGCTTTCTTCAGCCAATATCATTCTTAATTCTTTAACTGCTATAACAACATTGACATTCCTTAATTTAGGCAATAATCAAATAACCCATGAAGCTGATGAAGCATTGGCATCTGTAATAATGCATAATACAGGTTTAGAAGAATTATATTTCGATGGTAACAGTCTTGGTGTAGGAACTTTGAAAGTTGCAAAAGCTCTTCAGCATATCACAACACTTAGGATACTAGGCTTGGGTAATAATAAGATACCACAAGAAGCTTGTGATGAACTAGCACTGGCTATTAAATCAAACAAACACTTGAAGGGGTTGGGGTTGAATGATAATAATTTGCATTCTTCAGTCAATATCATTCTTAATTCTTTAACTGCTATAACAACATTGACAGTGCTTAGTTTAAGCAAAAATCAAATAACTGAAGAAGCTGATGAAGCATTGGAATCTGTAATAATGCATAACACAGGATTAGAAGAATTGTATCTCAATGGTAACAGTCTTGGTGTAGGAACTTTGAAAGTTGCAAAAGCTCTTCAGCATATCACAACACTTAAGAAACTAGGCTTGGGTAATAATAACATACCACAAGAAGCTTGTGATGAACTAGCACTGGCTATTAAATCAAACAAACACTTGGAAATTTTGTGGTTGAATGATAATAGTTTGCTTTCTTCAGTCAATATCATTCTTAATTCTTTAACTGCTATAACAACATTGACATTCCTTAATTTAGGCAATAATCAAATAACTCATGAAGCTGATGAAGCATTGGCATCTGTAATAATGCATAATACAGGTTTAGAAGAATTGCATTTCAATGTTAACAGTATTGGTGTAGGAACTTTGAAAGTTGCAAAAGCTCTTCAGCATATCACAACACTTAGGATACTAGGCTTGGGTAATAATAAGATACCACAAGAAGCTTGTAATGAACTAGCACTGGCTATTAAATCAAACAAACACTTGAAGGGGTTGGGGTTGAATGATAATAATTTGCACTCTTCAGTCAATATCATTCTTAATTCTTTAACTGCTATAACAACATTGACAGTGCTTAATTTAAACAAAAATCAAATAACTGAAGAAGCTGATGAAGCATTGGCATCTGTAATAATGCATAACACAGGATTAGAAGAATTGTATCTCAATGGTAACAGTCTTGGTGTAGGAACTTTGAAAGTTGCAAAAGCTCTTCAGCATATCACAACACTTAAGAAACTAGGCTTGGGTAATAATAACATACCACAAGAAGCTTGTGATGAACTAGCACTGGCTATTAAATCAAACAAACACTTGGAAATTTTGTGGTTGAATGATAATAGTTTGCTTTCTTCAGCCAATATCATTCTTAATTCTTTAACTGCTATAACAACATTGACATTCCTTAATTTAGGCAATAATCAAATAACCCATGAAGCTGATGAAGCATTGGCATCTGTAATAATGCATAATACAGGTTTAGAAGAATTATATTTCGATGGTAACAGTCTTGGTGTAGGAACTTTGAAAGTTGCAAAAGCTCTTCAGCATATCACAACACTTAAGAAACTAGGCTTGGGTAATAATAACATACCACAAGAAGCTTGTGATGAACTAGCACTGGCTATTAAATCAAACAAACACTTGAAGGGGTTGTGGTTGAATGATAATAGTTTGCTTTCTTCAGTCAATATCATTCTTAATTCTTTAACTGCTATAACAACATTGACATTCCTTAATTTAGGCAATAATCAAATAACTCATGAAGCTGATGAAGCATTGGCATCTGTAATAATGCATAATACAGGTTTAGAAGAATTGCATTTCGATGGTAACAGTCTTGGTGTAGGAACTTTGAAAGTTGCAAAAGCTCTTCAGCATATCACAACACTTAGGATACTAGGCTTGGGTAATAATAAGATACCACAAGAAGCTTGTGATGAACTAGCACTGGCTATTAAATCAAACAAACACTTGAAGGGGTTGGGGTTGAATGATAATAATTTGCATTCTTCAGTCAATATCATTCTTAATTCTTTAACTGCTATAACAACATTGACAGTGCTTAGTTTAAGCAAAAATCAAATAACTGAAGAAGCTGATGAAGCATTGGAATCTGTAATAATGCATAACACAGGATTAGAAGAATTGTATCTCAATTGTAACAGTCTTGGTGTAGGAACTTTGAAAGTTGCAAAAGCTCTTCAGCATATCACAACACTTAAGAAACTAGGCTTGGGTAATAATAACATACCACAAGAAGCTTGTGATGAACTAGCACTGGCTATTAAATCAAACAAACACTTGGAAATTTTGTGGTTGAATGATAATAGTTTGCTTTCTTCAGTCAATATCATTCTTAATTCTTTAACTGCTATAACAACATTGACATTCCTTAATTTAGGCAATAATCAAATAACTCATGAAGCTGATGAAGCATTGGCATCTGTAATAATGCATAATACAGGTTTAGAAGAATTGCATTTCAATGTTAACAGTATTGGTGTAGGAACTTTGAAAGTTGCAAAAGCTCTTCAGCATATCACAACACTTAGGATACTAGGCTTGGGTAATAATAAGATACCACAAGAAGCTTGTAATGAACTAGCACTGGCTATTAAATCAAACAAACACTTGAAGGGGTTGGGGTTGAATGATAATAATTTGCACTCTTCAGTCAATATCATTCTTAATTCTTTAACTGCTATAACAACATTGACAGTGCTTAATTTAAACAAAAATCAAATAACTGAAGAAGCTGATGAAGCATTGGCATCTGTAATAATGCATAACACAGGATTAGAAGAATTGTATCTCAATGGTAACAGTCTTGGTGTAGGAACTTTGAAAGTTGCAAAAGCTCTTCAGCATATCACAACACTTAAGAAACTAGGCTTGGGTAATAATAACATACCACAAGAAGCTTGTGATGAACTAGCACTGGCTATTAAATCAAACAAACACTTGAAGGGGTTGGGGTTGAATGATAATAATTTGCATTCTTCAGTCAATATCATTCTTAATTCTTTAACTGCTATAACAACATTGACAGTGCTTAGTTTAAGCAAAAATCAAATAACTGAAGAAGCTGATGAAGCATTGGCATCTGTAATAATGCATAACACAGGATTAGAAGAATTGTATCTCAATGGTAACAGTCTTGGTGTAGGAACTTTGAAAGTTGCAAAAGCTCTTCAGCATATCACAACACTTAAGAAACTAGTCTTGAGTAATAATAACATACCACAAGAAGCTTGTGATGAACTAGCACTGGCTATTAAATCAAACAAACACTTGGAAATTTTGTGGTTGAATGATAATAGTTTGCTTTCTTCAGTCAATATCATTCTTAATTCTTTAACTGCTATAACAACATTGACATTCCTTAATTTAGGCAATAATCAAATAACCCATGAAGCTGATGAAGCATTGGCATCTGTAATAATGCATAATACAGGTTTAGAAGAATTATATTTCGATGGTAACAGTCTTGGTGTAGGAACTTTGAAAGTTGCAAAAGCTCTTCAGCATATCACAACACTTAAGAAACTAGTCTTGAGTAATAATAACATACCACAAGAAGCTTGTGATGAACTAGCACTGGCTATTAAATCAAACAAACACTTGGAAATTTTGTGGTTGAATGATAATAGTTTGCTTTCTTCAGTCAATATCATTCTTAATTCTTTAACTGCTATAACAACATTGACATTCCTTAATTTAGGCAATAATCAAATAACCCATGAAGCTGATGAAGCATTGGCATCTGTAATAATGCATAATACAGGTTTAGAAGAATTATATTTCGATGGTAACAGTCTTGGTGTAGGAACTTTGAAAGTTGCAAAAGCTCTTCAGCATATCACAACACTTAAGAAACTAGGCTTGGGTAATAATAACATACCACAAGAAGCTTGTGATGAACTAGCACTGGCTATTAAATCAAACAAACACTTGAAGGGGTTGTGGTTGAATGATAATAGTTTGCTTTCTTCAGTCAATATCATTCTTAATTCTTTAACTGCTATAACAACATTGACATTCCTTAATTTAGGCAATAATCAAATAACTCATGAAGCTGATGAAGCATTGGCATCTGTAATAATGCATAATACAGGTTTAGAAGAATTGCATTTCAATGGTAACAGTCTTGGTGTAGGAACTTTGAAAGTTGCAAAAGCTCTTCAGCATATCACAACACTTAGGATACTAGGCTTGGGTAATAATAAGATACCACAAGAAGCTTGTGATGAACTAGCACTGGCTATTAAATCAAACAAACACTTGAAGGGGTTGTGGTTGAATGATAATAATTTGCATTCTTCAGTCAATATCATTCTTAATTCTTTAACTGCTATAACAACATTGACAGTGCTTAGTTTAAGCAAAAATCAAATAACTGAAGAAGCTGATGAAGCATTGGAATCTGTAATAATGCATAACACAGGATTAGAAGAATTGTATCTCAATGGTAACAGTCTTGGTGTAGGAACTTTGAAAGTTGCAAAAGCTCTTCAGCATATCACAACACTTAAGAAACTAGGCTTGGGTAATAATAACATACCACAAGAAGCTTGTGATGAACTAGCACTGGCTATTAAATCAAACAAACACTTGGAAATTTTGTGGTTGAATGATAATAGTTTGCTTTCTTCAGTCAATATCATTCTTAATTCTTTAACTGCTATAACAACATTGACATTCCTTAATTTAGGCAATAATCAAATAACTCATGAAGCTGATGAAGCATTGGCATCTGTAATAATGCATAATACAGGTTTAGAAGAATTGCATTTCAATGTTAACAGTATTGGTGTAGGAACTTTGAAAGTTGCAAAAGCTCTTCAGCATATCACAACACTTAGGATACTAGGCTTGGGTAATAATAAGATACCACAAGAAGCTTGTAATGAACTAGCACTGGCTATTAAATCAAACAAACACTTGAAGGGGTTGGGGTTGAATGATAATAATTTGCACTCTTCAGTCAATATCATTCTTAATTCTTTAACTGCTATAACAACATTGACAGTGCTTAATTTAAACAAAAATCAAATAACTGAAGAAGCTGATGAAGCATTGGCATCTGTAATAATGCATAACACAGGATTAGAAGAATTGTATCTCAATGGTAACAGTCTTGATGTAGGAACTTTGAAAGTTGCAAAAGCTCTTCAGCATATCACAACACTTAAGAAACTAGGCTTGAGTAATAATAACATACCACAAGAAGCTTGTGATGAACTAGCACTGGCTATTAAATCAAACAAACACTTGAAGGGGTTGTGGTTGAATGATAATAATTTGCATTCTTCAGTCAATATCATTCTTAATTCTTTAACTGCTATAACAACATTGACAGTGCTTAGTTTAAGCAAAAATCAAATAACTGAAGAAGCTGATGAAGCATTGGCATCTGTAATAATGCATAACACAGGATTAGAAGAATTGTATCTCAATGGTAACAGTCTTGGTGTAGGAACTTTGAAAGTTGCAAAAGCTCTTCAGCATATCACAACACTTAAGAAACTAGTCTTGAGTAATAATAAGATACCACAAGAAGCTTGTGATGAACTAGCACTGGCTATTAAATCAAACAAACACTTGGAAATTTTGTGGTTGAATGATAATAGTTTGCTTTCTTCAGTCAATATCATTCTTAATTCTTTAACTGCTATAACAACATTGACATTCCTTGATTTAGGCAATAATCAAATAACCCATGAAGCTGATGAAGCATTGGCATCTGTAATAATGCATAATACAGGTTTAGAAGAATTATATTTCGATGGTAACAGTCTTGGTGTAGGAACTTTGAAAGTTGCAAAAGCTCTTCAGCATATCACAACACTTAAGAAACTAGTCTTGAGTAATAATAAGATACCACAAGAAGCTTGTGATGAACTAGCACTGGCTATTAAATCAAACAAACACTTGGAAATTTTGTGGTTGAATGATAATAGTTTGCTTTCTTCAGCCAATATCATTCTTAATTCTTTAACTGCTATAACAACATTGACATTCCTTAATTTAGGCAATAATCAAATAACCCATGAAGCTGATGAAGCATTGGCATCTGTAATAATGCATAATACAGGTTTAGAAGAATTATATTTCGATGGTAACAGTCTTGGTGTAGGAACTTTGAAAGTTGCAAAAGCTCTTCAGCATATCACAACACTTAGGATACTAGGCTTGGGTAATAATAAGATACCACAAGAAGCTTGTGATGAACTAGCACTGGCTATTAAATCAAACAAACACTTGAAGGGGTTGGGGTTGAATGATAATAATTTGCATTCTTCAGTCAATATCATTCTTAATTCTTTAACTGCTATAACAACATTGACAGTGCTTAGTTTAAGCAAAAATCAAATAACTGAAGAAGCTGATGAAGCATTGGAATCTGTAATAATGCATAACACAGGATTAGAAGAATTGTATCTCAATGGTAACAGTCTTGGTGTAGGAACTTTGAAAGTTGCAAAAGCTCTTCAGCATATCACAACACTTAAGAAACTAGGCTTGGGTAATAATAACATACCACAAGAAGCTTGTGATGAACTAGCACTGGCTATTAAATCAAACAAACACTTGGAAATTTTGTGGTTGAATGATAATAGTTTGCTTTCTTCAGTCAATATCATTCTTAATTCTTTAACTGCTATAACAACATTGACATTCCTTAATTTAGGCAATAATCAAATAACTCATGAAGCTGATGAAGCATTGGCATCTGTAATAATGCATAATACAGGTTTAGAAGAATTGCATTTCAATGTTAACAGTCTTGGTGTAGGAACTTTGAAAGTTGCAAAAGCTCTTCAGCATATCACAACACTTAGGATACTAGGCTTGGGTAATAATAAGATACCACAAGAAGCTTGTAATGAACTAGCACTGGCTATTAAATCAAACAAACACTTGAAGGGGTTGTGGTTGAATGATAATAATTTGCACTCTTCAGTCAATATCATTCTTAATTCTTTAACTGCTATAACAACATTGACAGTGCTTAATTTAAACAAAAATCAAATAACTGAAGAAGCTGATGAAGCATTGGCATCTGTAATAATGCATAACACAGGATTAGAAGAATTGTATCTCAATGGTAACAGTCTTGGTGTAGGAACTTTGAAAGTTGCAAAAGCTCTTCAGCATATCACAACACTTAAGAAACTAGGCTTGGGTAATAATAACATACCACAAGAAGCTTGTGATGAACTAGCACTGGCTATTAAATCAAACAAACACTTGAAGGGGTTGGGGTTGAATGATAATAATTTGCATTCTTCAGTCAATATCATTCTTAATTCTTTAACTGCTATAACAACATTGACAGTGCTTAGTTTAAGCAAAAATCAAATAACTGAAGAAGCTGATGAAGCATTGGCATCTGTAATAATGCATAACACAGGATTAGAAGAATTGTATCTCAATGGTAACAGTCTTGGTGTAGGAACTTTGAAAGTTGCAAAAGCTCTTCAGCATATCACAACACTTAAGAAACTAGTCTTGAGTAATAATAACATACCACAAGAAGCTTGTGATGAACTAGCACTGGCTATTAAATCAAACAAACACTTGGAAATTTTGTGGTTGAATGATAATAGTTTGCTTTCTTCAGTCAATATCATTCTTAATTCTTTAACTGCTATAACAACATTGACATTCCTTAATTTAGGCAATAATCAAATAACCCATGAAGCTGATGAAGCATTGGCATCTGTAATAATGCATAATACAGGTTTAGAAGAATTATATTTCGATGGTAACAGTCTTGGTGTAGGAACTTTGAAAGTTGCAAAAGCTCTTCAGCATATCACAACACTTAAGAAACTAGGCTTGGGTAATAATAACATACCACAAGAAGCTTGTGATGAACTAGCACTGGCTATTAAATCAAACAAACACTTGAAGGGGTTGTGGTTGAATGATAATAGTTTGCTTTCTTCAGTCAATATCATTCTTAATTCTTTAACTGCTATAACAACATTGACATTCCTTAATTTAGGCAATAATCAAATAACTCATGAAGCTGATGAAGCATTGGCATCTGTAATAATGCATAATACAGGTTTAGAAGAATTGCATTTCAATGGTAACAGTCTTGGTGTAGGAACTTTGAAAGTTGCAAAAGCTCTTCAGCATATCACAACACTTAGGATACTAGGCTTGGGTAATAATAAGATACCACAAGAAGCTTGTAATGAACTAGCACTGGCTATTAAATCAAACAAACACTTGAAGGGGTTGTGGTTGAATGATAATAATTTGCACTCTTCAGTCAATATCATTCTTAATTCTTTAACTGCTATAACAACAT
The DNA here is from genome assembly GCA_963930835.1 of Spongia lamella. Classification (NCBI taxonomy): domain Eukaryota; kingdom Metazoa; phylum Porifera; class Demospongiae; order Dictyoceratida; family Spongiidae; genus Spongia; species Spongia lamella. The sequence goes on from OZ005747.1 coordinate 10,233,558, forward strand.
TGACAGTGCTTAATTTAAACAAAAATCAAATAACTGAAGAAGCTGATGAAGCATTGGCATCTGTAATAATGCATAACACAGGATTAGAAGAATTGTATCTCAATGGTAACAGTCTTGGTGTAGGAACTTTGAAAGTTGCAAAAGCTCTTCAGCATATCACAACACTTAAGAAACTAGGCTTGGGTAATAATAACATACCACAAGAAGCTTGTGATGAACTAGCACTGGCTATTAAATCAAACAAACACTTGAAGGGGTTGGGGTTGAATGATAATAATTTGCATTCTTCAGTCAATATCATTCTTAATTCTTTAACTGCTATAACAACATTGACAGTGCTTAGTTTAAGCAAAAATCAAATAACTGAAGAAGCTGATGAAGCATTGGCATCTGTAATAATGCATAACACAGGATTAGAAGAATTGTATCTCAATGGTAACAGTCTTGGTGTAGGAACTTTGAAAGTTGCAAAAGCTCTTCAGCATATCACAACACTTAAGAAACTAGGCTTGGGTAATAATAACATACCACAAGAAGCTTGTGATGAACTAGCTCTGGCTATTAAATCAAACAAACACTTGGAAATTTTGTGGTTGAATGATAATAGTTTGCTTTCTTCAGCCAATATCATTCTTAATTCTTTAACTGCTATAACAACATTGACATTCCTTAATTTAGGCAATAATCAAATAACTCATGAAGCTGATGAAGCATTGGCATCTGTAATAATGCATAATACAGGTTTAGAAGAATTGCATTTCAATGGTAACAGTCTTGGTGTAGGAACTTTGAAAGTTGCAAAAGCTCTTCAGCATATCACAACACTTAGGATACTAGGCTTGGGTAATAATAAGATACCACAAGAAGCTTGTAATGAACTAGCACTGGCTATTAAATCAAACAAACACTTGAAGGGGTTGTGGTTGAATGATAATAATTTGCACTCTTCAGTCAATATCATTCTTAATTCTTTAACTGCTATAACAACATTGACAGTGCTTAATTTAAACAAAAATCAAATAACTGAAGAAGCTGATGAAGCATTGGCATCTGTAATAATGCATAACACAGGATTAGAAGAATTGTATCTCAATGGTAACAGTCTTGGTGTAGGAACTTTGAAAGTTGCAAAAGCTCTTCAGCATATCACAACACTTAAGAAACTAGGCTTGGGTAATAATAACATACCACAAGAAGCTTGTGATGAACTAGCACTGGCTATTAAATCAAACAAACACTTGAAGGGGTTGGGGTTGAATGATAATAATTTGCATTCTTCAGTCAATATCATTCTTAATTCTTTAACTGCTATAACAACATTGACAGTGCTTAGTTTAAGCAAAAATCAAATAACTGAAGAAGCTGATGAAGCATTGGCATCTGTAATAATGCATAACACAGGATTAGAAGAATTGTATCTCAATGGTAACAGTCTTGGTGTAGGAACTTTGAAAGTTGCAAAAGCTCTTCAGCATATCACAACACTTAAGAAACTAGTCTTGAGTAATAATAAGATACCACAAGAAGCTTGTGATGAACTAGCACTGGCTATTAAATCAAACAAACACTTGGAAATTTTGTGGTTGAATGATAATAGTTTGCTTTCTTCAGTCAATATATGATTCTTAATTCTTTAACTACTATAACAACATTGACATTCCTTAATTTAGGCAATAATCAAATAACCCATGAAGCTGATGAAGCATTGGCATCTGTAATAATGCATAATACAGGTTTAGAAGAATTATATTTCGATGGTAACAGTCTTGGTGTAGGAACTTTGAAAGTTGCAAAAGCTCTTCAGCATATCACAACACTTAAGAAACTAGGCTTGGGTAATAATAACATACCACAAGAAGCTTGTGATGAACTAGCTCTGGCTATTAAATCAAACAAACACTTGGAAATTTTGTGGTTGAATGATAATAGTTTGCTTTCTTCAGCCAATATCATTCTTAATTCTTTAACTGCTATAACAACATTGACATTCCTTAATTTAGGCAATAATCAAATAACTCATGAAGCTGATGAAGCATTGGCATCTGTAATAATGCATAATACAGGTTTAGAAGAATTGCATTTCAATGGTAACAGTCTTGGTGTAGGAACTTTGAAAGTTGCAAAAGCTCTTCAGCATATCACAACACTTAGGATACTAGGCTTGGGTAATAATAAGATACCACAAGAAGCTTGTAATGAACTAGCACTGGCTATTAAATCAAACAAACACTTGAAGGGGTTGTTGTTGAATGATAATAATTTGCACTCTTCAGTCAATATCATTCTTAATTCTTTAACTGCTATAACAAAATTGACAGTGCTTAGTTTAAACAAAAATCAAATAACTGAAGAAGCTGATGAAGCATTGGCATCTGTAATAATGCATAACACAGGATTAGAAGAATTGTATCTCAATGGTAACAGTCTTGGTGTAGGAACTTTGAAAGTTGCAAAAGCTCTTCAGCATATCACAACACTTAAGAAACTAGGCTTGGGTAATAATAACATACCACAAGAAGCTTGTGATGAACTAGCACTGGCTATTAAATCAAACAAACACTTGGAAATTTTTTTGGTTGAATGATAATAGTTTGCTTTCTTCAGTCAATATCATTCTTAATTCTTTAACTGCTATAACAACATTGACATTCCTTAATTTAGGCAATAATCAAATAACTCATGAAGGTGATGAAGCATTGGCATCTGTAATAATGCATAATACAGGTTTAGAAGAATTATATTTCGATGGTAACAGTCTTGGTGTAGGAACTTTGAAAGTTGCAAAAGCTCTTCAGCATATCACAACACTTAAGAAACTAGGCTTGGGTAATAATAAGATACTACAAGAAGCTTGTAATGAACTGGCACTGGCTATTAAATCAAACGAACACTTGGAAATTTTGCGGTTGAATGATAATAGTTTGCATTCTTCAGCCAATATCATTCTTAATTCTTTAACTGCTATAACAACATTGACATTCCTTAGTTTAGACAATAATCAAATAACTCAAGAAGCTGGTGAAGCATTGGCATCTGTAATAAAGCATAACACAGGATTAGAAGAATTGTATCTCCATGGTAACAGTCTTGGTGTAGGAACTTTGAAAGTTGCAAAAGCTCTTCAGCATATCCCAACACTTAGGATACTAGGCTTGGATAATAATAAGATACCACAAGAAGCTTGTGATGAACTAGCACTGGCTATTAAATCAAACAAATACTTGAAGAAGTTATGGTTGAATGGTAACAATTTACAGTATTCATCTGTTTCTATTCTACAAGCTTTATCAACTATTTCTTCACTGGAAGTGCTCAACATGGAGGGTAATCAAATTGGTGAAAACTGTGGTAAAGTTTTACCATCATTAATTAAAAGCAACAGTTCATTAATAGAAATATACTTAGGTAGCAACAATCTTAGGAGAAGTGCTGTAAGTATATCAGAAGCATTGCAAAGCATTTCATCCCTTCAATCATTAGATTTAAGCAATAATATCTTACCAAAAGAAATCGGGGATGTTCTAGCATATGCTATTCAATCAAATACTTATTTCAAGCATTTGAATTTAAATAATAACAATTTTCATTCATCCCTGGTTATCATACTACAAGCATTACAATCTATTTCAAATTTAAGTGTACTCGCTATTTATGGTAATACTATAACAGAAGAAGGAGGGAATATGTTAGCTTCTGTAATATCAAGAAACATGAGACTTCAGACACTAGAACTCAGTCTACTATTAGCACCACTAAAGGTGATTGAATCTTTACAAAACCTTTTGGATCTTCAAAGACTGGTGTTCTGTACTTGTAACATATCAGAAGAAGTTGAGATCAAAATAGCATCTGTAATCACTAGGAATAGATCACTAAGTTTGCTGTCATTACCAAACATTAAATTGTCACAACATGTTATACTTCAGGCTATGGCAACGATCTCAAATTTAACAATTCTTTGGTTAGAAGATAATTTATTATCAGAACAAATGTCTGATGATTTGTCAATAGTTATTAGTAGTAACAAATCATTGGATACATTAATTTTACTAGATAATATGTTACAAACTGGCTTGATTGAAATTGCTAAAGCATGTAACAAATTAAGAGTGTTACAGTTAGCTCATAATTGTATTATTCCCAGTAAAGTAATTGAATTGACATCAATTATTACACAAAATGCTTCTCTTGAGACAGTACTGCTAGGTGGTATTACTTTGAATGCTGCAGAATCTTTTCATCTTAACATTAATGAAGTATTGCATAAAACAGATATTGATAGTTATCTTAGTTGTGTAGTATCATCCAGTCACTGTACATCTTTAGAAGTTATTTATTTGGAAATGCTAAGGAAACAAATTGATAACCCCAAAAAATGCTTAAAGGATGTTCCTATATATCTAAATGCAAAAAATTTTAGCTTTTTTCAAAAGATCTACCATTACTTTGAATACCAAAATGTCACTGAGATAAATATTCATGAAGCTAAACAAAAGTTAGCACAAGTTGATGCTAAGACAATAATTTCAACTTTGTACATTCTGAAGAAGGTGAAAGTGATAGACTTAGAAAACAACAACATCCATGAAGATGCATCATTTGAATTAGCAACAGCTTTACATTCGAATAATGTTCTAGAACAATTGTGGCTTAGAGGAAACTGTTTAAATACTGCTGGTGCTTTATATATTCTCAACTCATTGGAATATCTTACAACATTACAAGTGCTTGATTTGAGCTATAACAACATTGGTAGTGAATCAGCTGATGGTATAGCAGCTGTAATTGATAATAATCCTTTACTAAATCAACTATGGCTTGATGGTAATGATTTATACAGTATAGGAATAATCAAAATTTGTAATGCTTTAAAGAAGATAAGAACATTAAGTATACTGAGTTTGTGTAATAATGGAATCACTGATGATGCAGGTAATGAGTTATCAGCTGTTATTACTAGTAATGTTTTGTTGGAGGATTTATTGCTCAGTAATAATAAATTACATTGCACAGGAATTAAAATAATTTCTGGATCACTAAGCAATTTAATCAAACTAAGAAAATTGGATTTATTCAATAATGTTATCAGTAAAGAAGGTGCAAGCTCATTGGCAACTGTTATACAAAATTCATATAGCCTTCAAGATTTGTTTCTCAGTAGTAACAATTTTGACACAAGTGGAGCATTAGAAATCTGTAATGCTTTAAGTCACATCAACTCCTTACATGTGCTCACACTAAGCAATAATAACATTAGTGATGAAGTAACCAGTCAACTGATTGAGGTTCTTAATAATAATCATCTTTATGCCCTTCTGATTGGAGGAAATTGCCTTGAGTGCAGTGCTTTAAAAATTGCACAAGTCATAGAAAATGATAATATAGCAATGCAGTTGTTAGATTTTTCTAGTAACAATATCAGCGAGCAAGATAAAGAGAAAATTAAATTGGTGTTTTCAAAAAGGGCAAATTTTAAATTTTACGTGTAACTCTAATATCTATACCTATTAAATAATTATGTTTCCCGTTATGTAATAGTTTATATTTTTATATTAATGGTTTCACTAAATAATTATTTATGCGTATAGCTACACAATTTATTGTACAGCTATACATATTGTATGGTGATCATGATGTATTTAGTTTACCTTTTGCTGTAATGTTTATCACTCACGAATTTGCTAAAATTGTATATATATAGCTATGTACATAGGTAGTCATGTGATGTATTGTAATAACTATAAGTGAACGAGACACGTACATATGCTTTTGACCTGGCTCAAGGTGGCCATGATGTGGCTATATAATGTAAATCTTAAAGCAAGTCATTCTATAATGTTATGCATAATGTGTACACCTGTTGCAATTAATTTTTCAATCACTATAACGAATCAGATGCATGCATGTGTATAATATTTGTGATTGGGCCTGAGTCTTATCTTTTAACATAATTTTCAGTCTTTCAAATTTAATATCTTTTTCCTAATATTTCACATATTATATTCATGTTACATAGAAATATATAGCCTAGCTAGCTAGCTACATAGCAGGAAATTTTGGTGGAGGTTAAATAAATTTTTTGAGAAATTTGGCAAATCATCCGTGATATGCATCATCCCAAGTTTCTAACAATTAGCTGATTACCTTGACTGAGTCTAGCTATCCATTCACAAAATTTCTTTTCCAAATGTTCAGAAGAGTAAATCCATCTACAAAGGTACACCATTGTTTTTATAATAGACTCTATGTTAATTAACCAGGTAGCTAATTAAGCATGGATCAACAAGCCTAAAGCTGCAGCATGACAATGCCCCTGAGAAGGTAGCTATAAAGCGTGATGAGTACAACTGTTCAACAACCTGTTGCATACGATCCAGTTTTGGCAAATAAGTGGCACTAGTACTGGCTCCGGTCCCGGCCCATCATCAATATGCTACCATATTCTGCAACTGGATCAACAAAGGCTTTACAGGCTAAGGTCAACTCCTGCATATCGTATTGAGATATTCCAAAATCCGTTGAAGGCATTCCATTACCAATCCCTGTCTACATTGTAGGAATTTCTTAAATCTGCTCTAAATTAAAGTTCATACATTATTCCTACAATTATTTACATAACATGACTGCTCTATTAGAGTAACATGAGATTTTTACTCCAAATATTTGACTGCCCTATTATTAATAGTGGCTTACAATAACCTGACTGCTTTAATAGAATGCTTAACCAATTCTTGCAGGCTTTTCTCAGCATGATGCTAAGTTTACAGTTCTTTGCATTATGCTAAAAGTTATTCCGGCATAATTACTGCAGCCCTAAACCAAAATTAATGATCTATCATGTACGTAGCTCCAAATCTTGTCAACGATTGCTCAAATTTGCCAAGTACTTAGTTTTCTAAACTAAGTGCCGTTGTCCTATTAATACACAGCGTGTAATAAGCACCTGTCTTGAGCATATGGCAAGGGTTTAGCTATCTTATCAAAATAATTTTTCTCAGAGAGTTTCCAAATAATTATACAATAAAAATAATATTACAGTTGGAGCTAATGTTCAGCATGCGTGCATAACAGTATTTTACATTTACCCTTGTAGAATGCTCTACATCAAGTTATGTAACATAAATACAGATAGTCCAATATCAAACACTATAGCTAGTAGTTGATCTAAGGTCCACTGTAGCTAACTGCTTCTGTCAAGTAGTTACGTTAGCTACTATACAAACAGCTGCAACTTGGCTGCCTGTGTTTTCTGACTGCTGTAATCCACCCACCCTCTCCATGCTCCTCTGCACACCTACAAGTGATTTTTGTTGATAACCTATTGTAAGTAGTTACAATTTAACTTGCAAAAACAGCGCCTCAAATTTTCTTAATAGCTAGCTACAGTGTAACTTTATTTATTAATAATACAAGATGCACATGTGTAGCCATCTTTTTAGTGTTTATTTGTTAAATTGTTATTATTATATGTTTATTTAAATTGCATTATTTCAAATATCCATATTATTATTATTTGAAAACATTAATTGAATTTACAGTGACCAGATATGCAACACGTACATGCAAACAGCTATTGGGAAGAAAATTTGAATGGTAATATTTTGACGAATTACAAAGATTTCATCAATTTCGCTGCCGTATGGTAGTTAGCTAGTAGCTAGCACTTAGTACCTGTAATAGTCATACGTAAGTATTGAGTTTTATCAAGTACTATCTAAGTGTAGCTACCCTTTGATCAGTTACACAAAATTCTATGAATAATTCATATCTATCATTGATCAGTGAAATAAAATAATATACGTAAGTATGTAGATATGTAGACAGATAGCTACGTACTTAGATAGATCAAGGCTCACAATGGTAAGTCACAAGACCAAGAAGAACCAACATATACGTATATATATACAATCACTGAGTGAGTTATTTACACATAACACCACACTCATATTCACAAATGCTCTAGCTAATTAAGACACCATGAAAGCTATTGCTTAGTTATTAGCTACAAACCCAGAACGTTCGTAGCTAATAATTATATAGAATCAATAAACCAAGAATGGAGGAAATCAATGTCACCATTCCTAAGCACCAGCCATTGTGAGTTTATGATGCTCATTTATCTGCCACGCCCGATGGATGTAAACTATTGTATGTCATTAAAAAGATTTTTGATAAATAACTTCTTGATATCAAAGTTTTTGTTTGTAGCTACTTATCTATTCACACAGTGCTGCTTCTGATTGGCCTTACAATAGGCCTGTGTCAAATATGCAGGCATAATAATTATAAAGTATAATAGGCTTACCTGCTATACTGGCATTTTGGGGTAGTATCCTGGAATAAATCGTAATTTTTAGTAAATTGTCTCAAGATAATGCTCCATGTGACAGCAACACAGCAACAGCTGTTGCAAGTTCGTGATGATGATATAGTAGTAGTATATACATAGCTTCAACAGCCTTCCGAGGGTAGCTACGTACGTATACTGTATAGTACATTGTGGCGCATGTCATTGAGATGGTACAGTTGTAATTAAAGCCATAGCCCATATGCATAGTACAGTTGTATACACAGTTAATGCAACTAACTCAAAGCTGTATACACAATTAATAGAGCTAATTATGTGTATATACATTACTCACAGCTGTAATTACTGTTAGCATAATATAATAGGGGAAATTTTTGGGAAATTCCCAAAAGCATTTTAGGCAAATTTTCAAGCATAATTGACTCAGGCCTACCTTACACTTTTTTACACTCGGAGTGTTTTTGTTTAGCATACAAGATACACGTACACATGCATGTGCATACATACGTATGTACACTTGACTACAATTACATACGTACATATACAGATACTGTCTTGCAGGTACGTATACTGTAACAACATATTAATTATTAATCATGATTACATTTTTCTACGTATGTGCCTTTAAATAATACATTGAGCTGTGTATCACAAAATAAAACAAAAATCACAATATTTACCATAATAGTGAAGTACATAACATAAAAGCATGCATTGCTACATGGTATAGCTATTACTTAGTTAAAAACTGTCATCCTAATAAATTGTTGCTAACTCTACTACACGTATAACTGGAGGTAGGTTATTGTTGAAAAACTCATTGCAATTTCATCTTTACCTTGTTTTTTGACATTATTATCACACAAATCTAATACCCGAATACCTGGGGTAAACATTTTGACAGTTTTAGCAATTTTTAGAATGGCTGCTGTTTGTAAATCGTTTCCACCAATCAGGAGAATATAGAACATATTGTTATTGACTAAAACATCTGTTAAATCATCGACCACTTCATCAGTGATGTTATTATTGCTGAGAGTGAGCACTTGTAGTTTACTTTTTAACTTCAAAGCTTGTAAAATCTTTATCGTTCCTACAGTTTCCAACATGTTGTCACTCAAGTATAGTTCTTGCAGACTGTAGCTATTGGAAATAGCATCTGCTAAATTACTTGCAGCATGTTTGGTGATTTTATTATTGAATAAGTCAAGTTTTCGCAGTCTGAAAAGTTTACTCAATGACTGGGATATTTTACAAACTCCTTCAGAGTGAAAGTCATTGTTGCTTAGCATTAAATCTTCCAGAAAAACATTACTAGTAATAACAGTAGATAATTCATCTGCTGCATCATCAGTGATTCCATTATTACATAGGCTAAGAGTTCTGAGTGTTGATAAGCACTTTAGAGCATGAGTGAATCGTAAAACTCCTTTACTCAACAAGGCATTTCCATCCAGCCATAGTTGCTCTAAAGAATGGTTACAATTTATAACAGCTGCTATACAATCAGCTACTTGATATCCAATGCCGTTGTTGCTTAGATCAAGAACTTTAAGGGATGAAATATGTTGTATTGAGTTGAGAATAAACATAGCACCTGCTGGTCCCAGCTCATTATCCCTTAGCCACAATTGGCTCAGTACTTTATTACATCCTAAAGACACCGCTAATTCAAAAGCACCCTCTTCATTAATATTACTGCAATCCAAATCAAGTGCTCTCAAATTTTTAATATTAGGAAGGAAAGTTATCATATTCGTAGCATCTATCTGTGACAACTCCTGCCTCTTCCTTTCCATGTTCTCAAACAATTTAATTTTGTTATCAAATTGATCATGAAATTCATCATAAAAAGACTGATCAGTATAGTTAAAAGACAGCACAAATGTAGCATCATAATTGTATTTTATTAAGTTGCAAAAATTTAGCTTTTGCACCTCTAAACACGCAACTTCTAAAAGCATGCTCTGGCCAACATCTTCATGTGTCCCACAGCTGAGCAAGTTTGATTGACTTATTGTAAAATCAGAATATGAAATTACATCTGCACATGTGTTATCTGTAGTCAGTCTACCTAAATATAGTGCTTCAAGTGAATGGATATTACCAATATTCAACAACAAGCCATCCATTGTTGTCGGGTTAACTAAATTACACTGGATATCTAGCACTTTCAAGTTTTTAGAATACATTTTGCAAGCTTGCGTTACCACATTCAAACCTATTGACAACAATTTGTTTCCAGCCAAGTACAAATGCTCAAGTAAAGGATTATTAGTAATCACTGCTGCTAATTCATCGACTATTTCATCTGTCATGCTCATGTTACTAAGGTTTAAGATCACAAGTGTTGCAACAGATTTTAAACTAAACAGTGTTTTACTTGTGGCTGTAAGCATTTTGTTATCCCCAAGATACAGTTGTTCCAGTACATTGTTGCTTAATATCATGGATGCTATAACATCTGTAGCTTCTTCGGTAATGTGGTTGTTTCTTATATTCAGCAATTTTAATGTAGACAACTTACTAAGAGATTTTGCAATTGCTAGAATTCCAGTTGATTTAAAATGATTGTTCTTTAATTGTAACTCTTGCAATGAACAGTTATTACACAAGGTAATTCCCAATTTGTCACTCATAGCATCTGTTAAATTACAGCTATCCAAATACAATGATTTCAATGTGTTAACTTTACTCAGAGATTCAAGGATAACATTTAAAGATGAGTATAAATTGTTATAACTATAAAACAACTTTTCTAGTTTACCGCTACTAATAAAATCAGCTAATTCTTTGTGAATTCTTTCTGGTATGCTATTATTAGCTAAATCCAATATTTTAAGGCATGAACCCGAGCTTTGTTTTAACGCCATTGCTATTCTAAATATGCCTGCTTGAAGATGATTGTTACTAAGATATAATTCCTTTATGGTTGGGTTATTTGTTATTAGTGATGAGAGTAACTCTGCAGTTTCTTCAGTCAGTTGATTTCCACTAAAGTTCAAAGATTTTAGTGATGAAAGGTTGCATAAAGATTGCATAAATACTTTCATCTCATTTGTATTAAGGCTATTATTTCGAAATCGAAGATCTTCTAGTGAGTTATTTCTTGAGAAGGCAGTTGCAAACTGATCAGCTACTATCCCAGTTATGTTATTATCATTCAAATCTATACATGTTAATGTAGTAGTCTCATTCAAGGCTTGTGCTATAACCACTCCAGACATTTGTGGGTTGCGCTGTAGATACAAAGTTTCAAGACTACTGTCACTGATCACAGATGCTATTTCAGTGAATGTATTCCCTGGTACATTGTTGTTGTCAAAATCCATTGTTTTTAGTGATGAACACTTCTTCATTGCTACAGCTATTCTTGATACTCCCAATCCAAGAATATTATTTCCAAGATAAAAATGCTCTAACTCTTGATTACTTAATAATATGGCTATTATATCATCCACTGCTGCTTCTGTGATATTATTACCTCTAAAATTAAGTGCTTTTAATGAAGATAAACGGATTAGTGATTTTGCGATTATTTGAATACCTTTTGTTTTGAACATGTTGCCTCTCAACCTCAGATGTTCAAGGCGGTTGTTACATAAAATGGCAGAAGCCAGTTCATCAGCTACTACTGTTGGTATGCTGTTGTCATTGAAATCAAGCAATCTTAATGTTGATATATGCTTCAACGCTTTTGCTACTTTTAATGCTGCTGCCTTAAGTTTGTTGTTGCCCAGATAAAGATCTGTCAATCCACAGTTACTGATAATAATTGAAGCAATGCCATCAGCTCCTTCTTCTGTGATGTGATTATTATGAAAGCTCAAAATCTTTAAAGTCGAAAGTTTGTTTAGTGACTTTGCAATTATTATAATACCACTAGCTTTTAAACTGTTGTTGTCAAAATCTAGACGCTCTAACGGTTTATTTGCTAAAGTAGTGGCCAAATCTTCTGCATGTTGTTCAGATATATGACTATCCTGCACGCTTAACTTTCTAAGCTTCGAAGCATTTCTAAGAATATTTATAACACTTTTTACATTTTTGTAACATTTGTTTTTACCAAGATAAAGCTCCTTCAATTCTTTGTTACACAAAATCATAGAAGACAGAGATTCAATAGCTTCTTCTGTAAAAGGATTATTATAAATATTTACATACGTAATATGTTTCAACATCTTCATTGCCTGTGTAATTGCAATCACACCACTTGCTTCAAAGTTATTATTCATTATTCCTATACTGCTTAATCCAGTATTACTTACAACTGCAGCTGCTAACTCTTCAGCAACGCTATCTGGTAAACCATTACTATTAAATTCTAATCTTGTAACCGTTGATATGTTCTTCAAAGCTCTAGCTATCTTTACACTTCCTGCTTGAAACAAATTATCATTTAGAAACAAATCATCCAACTTGTTATTATTTAATATGACAGCTGTCAATGCATCTGCAGCTCTGTCATCTATTTTATTATCACTAATGTAAAGTACCTTTAATGTTGATAACTTGCTAAGTGATTGTGCAATCTTAATGATTCCATTGGTCATGAGCAAATTACATGATAAACGAACATCTTTTAAGGAACGGTTACTATCAATCATAGCCGCTATGTCACCAGCAACTTCTTCTGGTATGCAATTCCCAATCAAACTTATGTCCTTAAGTGTGTTCGTCTTTGTTAATGAATCTGCAATTAAGCTAACACTAGCTCCAAACTTATTGTTTGCCAACCACAAATTTTCTAATTCCAACCTGTTGTTATATATTGCAACTGCTAATTCTTTAGCTGCTTCTTCTGGGGCGTTATTGTTGTTGATGTCCAATACTTTAAGTGTTGTAAGATACTGCAATGCTGTTGCTATCTTTGTGACTCCTGCAGCTAGATTATTACCACCGAGATATAATTCTTCCAGTTTGGGATTACTCAATATTGCAATTGCTATAGCATCTGCTGCAGCTTCAGTGATTTGATTACTTTGAATATTAAGAATTTTTAAATTAGAAATTACACTCAATGGTTGGGCAATTCTTATGATTCCATTGGTTCTGAAATTGTTACCTGATAAATTTAATGTTTCCAGCAATTTATTGTTTTTAATAGCAGATGATAATTCATCAATTACAACTTCCGACAAGTAATTGTTTTTTAAGTTTAATTCTGTTAATGTTGTACTTTGACTCAGAGCTGACACAATAGCAATTCCACCATCTCGTAGGTTGTTGTTGGGTAATCTTAGCCTTTTTAATTTTTGATTAATGTAAAGAGCAACTGCTAAATCATCAGCAACATCTTTTGTAAGATCACAATTATCAAAAGTCAATGTTTGAAGTGCCGAGATGGTTTTAAGCGCAGATGTTATGTTTATGGCTGCTTTGGGTTGAAGTTTACAGTTTGTAAGTTCCAAAATGTATGCTTTATTATTATTCATAACAACTGATGCCATTAAAACAGCCAGGTCTTCAGTAATATTAACATCACCTAAAAAAATCATTTCCAAACTTGTAATTTGACTTAATGAAGTCAACATTTTATCAATACTGTTACTAAAATTGCATCCCATAAAGTTTACTAGTTTCAGTTTACTTGTTTTGATGTAAGACGACATCAGTGCAGATGCTTTATCTGTTAAAACACAGCCGCGCATTATTAAGCTTGTTATCCACTTACTTGCCATAGTAAAGCCATTGATAATTTGTTGATCATTTGCTCTGTATGCTAATAGAGATGTTGGGTTAACTATCAACACTGCCAGATCTTCATTCGCATTTAATTCTGATGCTATTCTACTATATACATTTTCTTGCACATTTTGGTCGATTACAAAGCTTTCAATCAACTCCACATCCGCTTTGTCGTCACGATAGTATAACGACAGATAAATCATATTCCAAGAAATTTTTCTAGTCACTCCTATTTTGTTCATTATTGAAAGATCATCTGTTGTGTTACTTAAGCATTGTGTGTTGTAGAATTTAGTTTCTATTGTTTTAAGACAAAACATCCGAAGGGTTTCAGTATGAGCATTTTTAACATAATCTTTTGTAACTTTTATAAAGTTTTCAATCACATCAAGACTTCGTATTTCCTGAACCAGGTTTTTAGCATTAAGACATGATTTACAATATACAGAATAATTTAAGATTTCTAAAAATGCATGATTATTTAAGCTTTCAAACAAGATCCAAGAACTTGTATACTCCTCAAGAAAAAGGGTGCTTTTAAGAAGCTCAAATTGAACACAAGGCTCTTGAGAGCGAATGTAATACGCTGCCAAAAATTCTTGAATAGATGAATGAAGGAAATGGCAAGATACATGATTATCAAGGCATGTAAATTTTAGCAAACCTAATCCCAGAAAGTTTTGATATAATAATGGAAAGTCTGTTTCAGGCATTTCTAAATCTGCATTAGTGAAAACAAATTTACCACTTTTTAAACTGTTAAAAGCAACCTTGGATAGGTGCTTAAAATGATTTTTATATATTTCAGGCAAGTCTTGAAACAATAAGGTTACAGATAGTAAACTACTGCTTTTGTTATGCTTTTGTGCAATCTGAGATATTACAAGACATATAATTTTTTGGTACATGTCCATTTGATTTTCGGGTAGCTCCTCAGTTTCTTTAAATATTCGTACAAAAATATTCATAATCATAGGAATATAACAAATGCAATTTATAGTTTTGTTCCTATCCAGATAAGAAGATAATATTTCAATTTTATCTGAATAGTGTTGAAACTCATTTGTAATGTACTGTTTCTTACTTTCATCAGAAAAGCCCAAGACTTCTATTCTGACATTTGCAATGTCTTGTAACTTACTCGTAGCAATACTCTGAGGTGTAATAATTATTTTACTTTGCTTGAGTACCTTATGGCTAAAGATATCAGTCAGAAATGAACCATTTTGATCTATTTCGTATCCATCCAGAATGACTAAAACATCATGGTTACATCTATTGTGGAGAATGCCGGCACACTGCTTAGCAAATTCAGCAGCTGTTTCATCAAAATTATAAAAATAGAAAATAAAATCTTCTAAAGTGTTTATTCTCTCGATGTTGACATTTTGTAGAGATATAAAGAACACCAATTTTAAATCTACCAGTATTTGGTTTTTTGCCCACTGGCATGCTATTTCTTTACATAAAGTGGTTTTACCCATGCCAGAAGCTCCATCAATCAGAATCACCTGTGATTTACATTCTCCGTTGCTTTGAACTGGTTTGAAGATGTCAAAGATACTATTTACGCTAGTGAAGCAGCTATTATTGATTGTTACTTGTGAAGCTGATGACGATGGTCGCATAACCTTACTTTGAGCAAGACCATCTCTCATGATTGCTACCATATCAAATATTTCTTTTTCTCCACAAGGTACCGGGTATTTTACTAGCTGCATATCAACAAAATGTTTCGAATGCAATTGTGGTGTATGCATACTTCCTGGCAGTATGTATCTATTGTTTATATAATCTTCCTTTACATGATCAGCAAGTTGACCCAGTAATCTTCCTATTGAAATAAAAATTATAGCTGATGATGAATAACACTTATAATGTATAGTATACGTAGTTAAAGCAACACCACAAGTTATATATGGAAAAGACAACACGAGGAGGCGTGTTGAGAGATACACCATCAAGACACCCCCAAGTGCTGTATTTTCTGTGCATACTGAGCTAAAGCAATGCTTTAACTGTTAGCTATATAGTATTTATTGCTGGATTCACCCACTTAGGGTGCAGAGCAGCAGATCATGTATAGCATTGTTATAAGCCGCTGTTGAAACCAGTCATCAAACCACCAACTGAACTAGGCACTCCATTAGGCACTAATCAAAGTAGACAGCTAGCTATGAATTGTTGTGATAGCCGGGTTGTCCGGCAGTGTTGACGACCGTTGTGTAGATTAAAGAATTCTGTTAGTGCTGGCCTACTGTTGGTACACAACATAATGTGGCTCACCATGTGCAGGGCGAACAGAACTCATTTTATAGATAAGCATGGATTTCTAGTATAGCTCAATTTAAACTTCGAACACGAGTGTAGGTACGCACATTTAGCCACACGTTTAACACATGTAAACGTTCAGAATTCGGCATGAAACTTTATTTTGCACACAGATTTAGCGTGCGCACAAGTGTGCTTGCATATCAGAGGAGCACTACACGAAGATGCACGTCAAGAGCACACGGTTTGTTCGATACATGCACTACATGCATTCGTACAAAGAACACATGCACGTAGTGCTGGGCAATATATTGAAATTTAATTGTATCGCGATATTAAAACACTATTGAGTATGGAGTTATGCTCCATGATAATATCGTCAATTGGTATAAGGATGTCATTTTAGATTAATAAAACTTTTGACAAGCTATATACATTTCTAAATATCTAGTATTTACTCGAATTTCAATAAAAATTTGAAATTTAAAAGGGGAGTAGGGATCGTAAGGAAACAAGTAGTTAATCATTCACCACCCAGCATATTGCATGTGTTCGCTCAAGTATACAATTGCAGCTGGGTAAGCGTTCATACATGCACAAATGAAACACATTCTCTAGCACTTCTACAAGATTTAATCCCTACTTTGGCAGCCAGCATTCAAAGCAAAACATCATGCAGCCAAAGTAGGGATAAAATCTTGTAGAAGAGCTAGAGACTGTGTTTCATTTGTGCATGTATGAATGCATAACCAGATGCAATAGCTGTTCAGATGTAATAGCTAACCAGATGCAATAACTTACTTATTAGTGTTTCATGGACGCATTAGTGGTTTTATCTTGTACATGATCACAAACCACAAAATAAATGTGCTACTATTGTTCTATTATGGTGTTCATGCAAGTATGGTACAGCTCAATTTAAACTTGAAGCACGCGTGCAGGTGACACGCGTGTGTTTCGTAGCTCCTCTCGAGTATTTTTCAAAATCGTGCGTGTCTGTAGACAACTGCACGGGAATTTCGCGTGCCATACACGCACCTGTGACATCGCCCTACATGCTCGCGTACGTACGTACGTGCATGCAAGCACATCTATGTTAGGAAATTTTGATCGCTACGAGTAACTCCGTTCAGTGTGTAAAAACACTCTCACCTTTATTCCAGTCCACCTCTGTCTTTTTGTCCGTCATTATTCAAAGAGAAAGACGCCCCGATTCAAAAGATAGCGACTTCAACTGCCACGTGTTACTGCGCAGTTAATTAGAACCACCTTCGCACGTGATACGTACTGATGTAGAAAGGCGCGCGAAGTGTCCCTGTTGGTGCAGCTTCAGTTCAGCCAGTTACAAAGTACGTAGCTACGTCCATACGGTATTTTATAGTAATATATTTGTTATCCCTAGTCGACTGACAGGTTCACTCATGTTACGAGCTAAGTGCACGCCCGGAGATGCGGCACGCATCTTGGCGAGCGATGCGTGTCGAGTGCACTATAGACTGACTCGTAACGAGTGCACTATAGATGGACTCGTAACGAGTGCACTATGGACTGACTCATAACGAGTGTTATTACTCTCTATGGGCAGTTAATGCGTCATCAATCTCCAGTGCGCTCGCGAGCACGTAGCGAATATTTCTATGCTCGTGCAGTGCGTGTGCAATTGCACACGCGTGTGTTCTTAAAGTTTAAATCGAGCTGTACCGTATAGTATAGTCCGTATACATATATATGATAAAAAATTCAAAATTCAAAAGGTAAGTAAATATTATCTTATCATTATATTTCATTATCTTTTGTTAATTGCGGGTAATTCACGTAGGCAACCTGGATTCAGTCAGTGGCGTCTAGAATGGTTTCCAAAGAAGCTCATGCATAAATTTTATGTACCTACGTATAGATAGCTATGCATGCATTTCTTTAATTTTTTATTGCAATCATTATAGTAATAGCTAATAGCTACGTAGGTATACCTGTTAACTTCCTAACTACGTATATATATATACGGTACAGATCAATTTAAAGTTGACAAGGCACACATGTGGCATGTACTCGACATGACACGTTTTTCATTTCGCACGCGTGCAACATAACGGTATAAACTCGCATTTCTTGTGTGTTGCATGTGTTCACTGGCCCGCGTGTGCACACCAAAATTGCATGCAACAGTGCGTGCACATGCCAGTTTTTGAAGTTTTACACGCGTTAAATGTACAAGCACACGCGTGTGTGCTTTGATAGATGCATGTACATATACACTTAGCTACCATTGATGACCTAGCTTTACGTGAAATTTGACATTGTAATAATTATAACTAAACATGTATACTTCAGTCTCAGTGTACAAGCAACAGGAAACTTTGGAGGGAACCAGCTACTAGATGGCTCGATTAGTCTTTCGCCCCTATACCTAAATTTGACGATTGATTTGCACGTCAGAATCGCTACGGGCCTCCACCAGAGTTTCCTCTGGCTTCACCCTATTCAGGGTGCAGCTATCTACATGATGGTCTTAACCCTTAAACTCCCATATTTAATAAAATAACGTAAAAATTTAAAAATAATATCAGTGCATAAATAATCCGCACAGGTTGTAAGTAAGTTTTACAGAGTTATTAGGCCTTATAAAGGCCCAGCAATGGCCCTGGTGCGAGGCGCATGCACTATTTGTTATACATTAAACAATTCTACGTTTTATCAGCTACCTAAATAACTAAACAGTTATATTTAAAAACTCACTGGTTATGAAGCTATAAAGACGAGAGATTTGATGTATCAAGCAAGCAAGCAAGCAAGCAAACAAACAAACAAACAAACAAACAAACAAACAAACAAACAGGCAAGCAAGCAAGAAGACAAATTTCACTATTGATCCCATATGGTGGGGCTCGCTAAAGCTCGCCACAATCAATAGACCAGAAGGGATAGTTGTAACTAAGTCGTACAGTAGCTACGACCGGATTTCAAATCCCGTGGTGAGTACCTTTCTCAATCAGGAGCTTATGAAACTGAAGTGCTGTCGTTTTATTGTCTTAACACCCGCTGCTCAACAGTTGTTATTACTCAATGATTTATCTTTGGAGGCTTTCTTTTTGCTTTATACAACCACTCATTTGTCATATAGAAGCGCAAGAATCGCCAGACGTTGTTACGACTTTACAACTACCTATTACTTCTTGTCTACACAACTTTGCAATAGTTAGTGCTCTGTAAATGCTGCAGGAACCCGGCTTTGCTTAGAGTAATTCATCAACACTATATTATTTAAATGCTAATAAAAATAATTGTATTATTACTTGGATCGAGTCATGGAACTCAGGATTTTAACAGGTACGTACATATGTACGTACGTAGCTACGTACATATATAGTATTAGCTATTACAAGGAATAATATTAAACAAAGAAAATATGTGCATGCGTATATAATATCTTTATGCACGAGCTTCTTTGGACACCATTCTCGATGCCACTGACCGAATGGAGCCATCCAGAGGCTGCGTATGTTAATTACTTGTAAGGATTACAGTAAAATTCATTTTGTAGTACAATTCAATAAATATACGTACTTACGGTACAGCTCAATTTAAACTTGACATTTGCACGCGTGTACTAGGCGAGTCGCTTGACAGATTTGTCGGGCAACTCGCGAGTTTCACGCGAACACACAATCTAGAGCTCAAAATTCGATCCTCCACACGAGTGATTCACTCGTCAAGTGCGCTCGCGAGTAGTATTTACTCGCGAGCTACGGTACAGATTTAATACAACATTGCACTCGCGAGTATACAACATTGCACTCGCGAGTGGCAACGCTCGTGTGTGCGAGTACAAACACTCGCGAGTGCTAGTAACAGCATTCACGAGTATAGCAAGTACGTACAAGGCAAAACTATGCCGCGCCCACTTTATAAACTGTAGTACTTCGTCTTGCTACTTCAATACAAGCTTCATGCGCTCGATATTCGATAGGTGCCACGCCCACTTTATAAACTGTTGTACTTCGTGTTGCTACTTCAATACAAGCTTCATGCGCTTGATATATTCAGTAAGTGCCACGCCCACTTTATAAACCGAAATGCTTCGTGTTGCTACTTCAATACAAGCTTCATGCAGTCGATATTCAGTAGGTGTCACGCCCACTTTCAATACGAAAGCGCTTTGTTTTACAATTACTTTATACTAAAGCACTTTGCTTTGCTACTGGAATAAATTGAAGCTATTACACGGCTTATAAACTGATTCGTGTGCACTACTTCACTTGCGAGTAGTTTCGCTCGCACTCGCGAGTGATTGCGCTCGCACTCGCGAGTGATTCCGCTCGCACTCGCGAGTGATTGAGCTCGCACTCGCGGGTGATTGCACTCGCAGTGTTCTCGTGCGTTTGCGTGTAAAATAAAATGACTTGCGAACATCTCGCAAGTTTCTCGCTAAAATCCACGGTTAACACGCGAGTATGGTACACGCGAGTGTCAAGTTAAAACTGAGCTGTACCGTAGCTAGCTACGGAGCGTAATTATGCACATATTACGTATGTAATTACGCCCGTAGTACAGTCATATTACGTGCGTATTCAATATCATAATTATGGTATACATCTACTAAACTACAACGTAATTACAATTACAAACGTTGCCTTTTTAGTGACGCCTACCGTATGTATAAAGCAAAAACAGTATAACAACATGTAAACTAAATTAATAATAATATCATCATTGTCACTGAATTGCAAAAACCATCTTTATTGACACATCTTGTATGTACGTATTTCGAGGAATGTCAATTTGAAATATTCAAGACACTGTGGTTCTCTTACAGTATGCTCAACTGTAGCACATTAGACCTGATCAAAGTTGGCTGCTACGTAGTTGAAACTGATGGTATTTGAGAGACTTTTTGAACACTTCCTAGAATACCACAAATGTCACATAAGAGGTGGGAAGGTGGGAAAAGCAAGATGGGTGGATCACATCAATAATGGGCCAATCCTGTCAACTCAATTATGCTACAAAAGAAACTGTAGGGCTGGCCACTGAAGAGATAAGGCATCATGAGGTACCAAATTGCTACCAATACGCGTGTACGTATCTTGAGGATACCATCGCTGTTCCTGTCATCTACTGTGACCACAATATCAAAATGTATTTTAGTTACAGTATCATATGTACCAATAAGGATGGTTTTTGCAAATTCAAACACAATTATGGTGCAAGTACTTACGTTGTAATTCTTCTGCATGCTCAGGAGATGATCCATCATTCCTATCCATTCTTTAAATGTAGCTACTTGCGTACTACAAAGTAACAATAAAATCATTATAAAATTATTTTTAATTCAAACAATAAAAGAGCTTTTCCATACGTAAATGTACATAAATATTAGTTGAAGTGAGTCAGCAAATGCAATACGGGAAATACCATATACATGGTAATTTTTGAGGATTTTGTATTTCGCGGAAGGCAAGTCTGAAGGATTTTTGCGGATATATTTTTGCTGCATGATCATCAAGTTTAATACATTGTTTCCTTAAGCAAATGCTGCTTTTTGAGGATTAAAAATTTGCACCCTGAAAGCTTACAGCGAAATCCGCAAAATTTAAGTCCCTTGAAAATTACCGCGTATACGGTATATGTAGCACAAGGGAGTGGTCAAGAGGCTAACAACATACAAGTTGCCGTGTAGCACAAAACTTTGGTGAGATAACATTTTGGTGCATTTGGCGGTTGATAGCCAATCCACCACAGTTCTATCCACCAACATTTTGTTTCACCACAATTTTGTATATTGAAAATAAAGTGAGCATTAATAAAAACCGCTTCACATGTAGTGCCCCATTACACTGCTAGCAAACCTAACATACTAACAAATTATGAAGTACTTGGTGAGTAGTTTCACGTTCTAAGATTCATTTTACTTTTACATGACATTAAAGAAAATCAAACTAATACGGAATTTTACTGAAACATTCTAATAATGCATACACACTAGATTGATCTAGGGAGTTTAAGGCCTTCACAATGCTATCTGCCTACTCTGCCAAACATGTTTTGGACACTGATCCGCCAAAGTTTTCTACCGCCAAAGTTTTGTGCTATACAGTATACAGTTCCTTAGTTTCTTTGACTCTTCAGTCAATGTTATGGATAAAAGTAGCTTTACTAAGGAAGTGCGTACGGTAATACATAAAAGCCCACCAAAGAAGACTCAGCATTAGCTTGCCATTCATTTTGTTGTAAGAGACATTTCAACAACTATACATCACTAATAAGACAGAACGCTTCAGTTTTAAAAGTATAAAAGTATTCAACAGTGGTTTAACATAATTATATGGCATCTGTCATCAACTTGCTCACTTTCCATATATATATATTTTTAGCAACACAAAGTTAATAATATTTCAGTTAATGAATACTTACAAAGTTAATAATATTTCAGTTAATGAATACTTACAAAGTTAATAATATTTCAGTTAATGAATACTTGCTGAACTGAACAGTTCATTTTGACTAGCTTACAATACCTACATACGTATGTACGTACCAATAAAATCAATATGAAACTGGTGTACGTAGCTGTAGAACTTGTTTAACCAATCACACAGACTTCAACAGAATTACAAGAAACATGCAGTACATCTTTGCAATTACCACATTACCAGTTAAGACATCCACATATATGGTACAGCTCAATTTAAACTTTACACATGTGTGCAGGCACACGCATGTAGCCACACGTTAACTGCATGTAAAAATTCAGAATTTGGCATACACACTTCAAGTTGCACGCAGCTTTAGTGTGTGCAGGTGCACACCAGAGGAGCACTACACGAGCACACTGTTTGTACATGCACTACACGCGCACATATGTACATGCACTTCACGAGTGATCACGTGTACATTGAGCTGGATTGACTCCAACAACAAATTCAGTTCATTTTCTGTATATTAACAATAAGCCCATCTGGTGAAAATGATGTATTTGAATTTAGAGGTACCGTTTCACCTGCTAAACAATAGTAAGAAGTCGGTCGCTCATAAGTAGGTGTGATCCTAGTACTCAGGCCTCAACTTACTGGCGTAACTACGCAGAATATATATGGCATCAAAGAAGGCTAGACTTTAGCTTCACAGTAAGAATCTTGGTTGCATATTTTCTAACCCCCACCCATACCAGTTTTCTTAACTTGCATGTGATCACAAAACCACAAAATACAAGTGCTTCTATTGTTTTATTATGGCGTTTGTACTAGTAGTATAGTTCGTATATAGTAGTATAAAGGAACAAATTAGCCGTCTCTAAGCTGAGGAAGAGACTACAACCGCATCAAGAAAGCAGCAGGAAATCGTAAACTTTCTACATGTGTTTGTGCTACTTTATTGTTTGTATGCTGGTATGTTTATTTTCACGGGTTATTTTAGAAAAATGTATGCTGTTTCTACTGAAAGTAGCTATAGCCATTATTTAAATGCTTATTTATATACAACCTGTAATTCTTTAATTATATGTGCCAAGGAGCATGCCTAAAAGTTTGCCAATAGAAAACGCGAGTTCTATGCATCGGCATACAAGTGTGCTCGTGCAAAGCATAATGCACACAGCAATAGAGAACATGTCAAGTGCATACACGTGTGCTATTCTTAATGTAATACGTACGTCATTGATCTTTTGTGCAGACACACATGCAAAATTAAATACGTGTCGAGTCGTGTAGTTGCGACACACGTGTACAGTCAAGTTTAAATTGAGCTGTACCGTACAATATGTGGTTAAGAGCCATCAGCCAAGCCAGCTTACTTCACAGCACCCTAGGGACTCATGTGAATATTTATGCATGTACGTATATTGCGATCATACTTAATTCAATTGTATGTACGTATAGTAGTTCCAGTAAACTTAACGTGAATATACTATTAGCTTTTAAAACAGTGTGGCCACTAAACTTTTCACACTTGATTTATGATGTAATCAGATATAGTCGTTCTTCCTGAACAATAACCATACATACACACATACGCACACTAAACAAAGACAATACAACAACAGGATAGTATACAACAAACATGTCACAAAAACAATTAATACACAAATACAAATACTTGGTAACAATCAACTCCTTATTAATTGTTCTATTTAATGCCACCCAAACACCTTAGATAGTAGACCACTTGCACATAAGCCTTAAAGAATCGTTAAGAAGTTAATTGCGGTTACGTCATGTTTGGATGCTGTGGTTGCCAGTGTAAATATATTGTGTTCAACATAAAATCAGTGTTATAAGGCATTTAAATTAATTCCGTGGATTAGATATATGGGATATGCTAATTTTGCAAATGTTATTGGAAAGACGATATAATTTTGAGTGTCACAGTGTTTATTCAAAGTGAATCGCATATACGTGCTAGTCATGAGTTACAGCAAAAAGTAATTCACTTTTGCAGCAAATGTTTTTGATAACTAACACTACGTGACCAATAACCTATCGATAAAACAATGCTAAGTTAAAAGTCCTACTAGCTAAGTTAAAAGTCCTACTACCGTGTAACAGCAGCTTGATTAGACTTCTGTGACGGCCCTACCCGGTTTTTGTACACAAGGCCTAGATATCTGGTGAACAGCTTTTGTACTACAAGGTTTAGTTTATTATACCTGGTTGAATATGTAGATACTTAAGCATCTCGTCTCTTTAGTCACCAAAACAACGCTGAAGTAACAAATTTTTATGTTTGTGTGGCCATAACTTGTCACTAGTTTACCAGATTCATTTGCAACTAGGGTTGGGTGGTATCAACAATACCTTCTTACGGTATACCTTGATAATCTATGACTAAAATATTGAATATATAATTTTACAGCATACAACAACTGATGTACTGATATGTTTGAATGACATAATGACATATTGCACACAAATGTATCACGTTCATGTATTATTTTACTATCAAATAAGGTGTAAATTCCCAATACCAATTATATTTCAATAATAATAAATTCAAAATATATCTAAATACACAATAAATTACTTAAATATATGAATAAATACTAAAATAATACCTAAATACGGTATTTTGGTAGTTAAAATCCTAGTCGGTATCAAAGTGACATCGTGGTATGACTAAAAAGTCGGTATATTGCCCAACCGTATTTGCAACCACCATTAAATGATGCGAGGTTTAATTGCCTTTAAAATTTGTTTGAACAATTGGATTAAACCGTATAATTCATTCGTAATGATCATTTAGTCACTGATAATCATCGGATGCTCATTGGTTGCAATACGTTCATTTTTGGGCACCTGTAGCATCCAGTTGTGACATAATCATAATTAAAATAGTAATCAAAATATTTTCGCTTGCATGTAAGGGTCTAATAACACAACTGAATTAGAATGTGAGTTTTCGTGTTCAAAATGCATTGCATTTCCCTTTTCACTCATAATTAGACCCTAGCTGTAGGAATTCTCATGCCAATAGTTAGGGGTCTAAATCACTTAGACCCCTAGTTGTGCTACTTAGACCTCTAGTTACGCCACTTAGACCCTCGTTCTCAGACGATGAAAAACATTATACTGAAATCTCCGTAATTTGAATTACTTACGTAACTTATTGGCATTATATTCAATTGTATACCTCCCCTAACTCTCTCTCTCTCTCTGTGTGTGTAAGTTAGGGCGAACTGGGCTGCTGCCGAGTGGTGTATCGATAATAAAAGTGGGCGCATGCTCGTTCAAAATAAATAGAAGCAGTTCATCATCAAGGAGCATAAGCACACAATTTCTATATTTCAATTCAGAATGACTATCCGTTTTCAGCCAAGCGGAAAAACTACAATGAATGCAAAGCTAGTCAGCATAAACAGTTTTCAAGGTGAGTATTACTAGAGTCTAAATAAGTTAGACGTCAAACCACAATGGGATCTACATAATTTAGAAACCCTCAGGCCCTTAGTAGCACCCGAGAGGACCACAGCCCAGGGCCTTCGGGTTTCTAAATTCCGTAGACCCCTGTGGTTTGACATCTAACTATTATTCAGTTGTCACAAAAATTGCTGTATAGCCTAAAATCATAGAGGATGAATTTTTGTGGACTGGTGAATTTGCAACTTCTTGGATAAAATTTTTGTGGACTATAAACTTAACATGGAATGCAATGCAGGACAAAAATACAAATTAAAATTTTCGTGATTATTCAGAAATCCACTTGCATGCCCTTGAATATATTTTAGGCTATAGGGTATCACTCAAAACAGTTTATAGTAAAAGTGAGGTATCACAATGCCATAGATATTATACTGGAGCATACATACGTAATTATATAGAAGACACTCTTTGTAAGAAGATACACAAGTTATGAATTGGACGCCTGTTAAAATACAATACAATATTGTATTTACCTTGCCAATACACCTTGCCAATACAATTGTTAACAGACTTTTGTTCATCATTAAAGTTACATCCGAAGCATAAAGAATACCACAAGAGAAACAATTGTTACTACCTTTATTAATGTAAATGAGCCACAAATATGGGTGTGCATGAATGCCTATGACTTGGAGTCAACAAAATAGTTTATGGAGAACAAACGTACGTATATGAACCGTACAAAGCAAAAACTTAAATTCATTACCCAGTTTTTAACACATTGAGTGGAAAGAGATCATATAATGTAATACTTATCATCTAATTCATCTTACCAATTGTGAGGATTGGTTGGACACCAGGTAAGATGTGTCCAACAATTCTCAAACTGGACTATGCCACTGATTCCCCCATTACTAACACATTGCACATATTGGGCATGACATCACCATTTCTAGTCCTGGTTGTAGTATTATACTAATTAGCTCCGGGATGAAATTTGCCAGTCAAATTAACCATGTGGCCACCCATTTCCTTGTTTGTCTGACACATTTCAGGCTACGGTACAAGTCGATTTAAACTTTAAACATGCGAGTGGGTAAAACTCGAGTATTTTTAAGTCGCGTGTTTGTACAAAGGACACATGTGCATTTGGTATGTGTATGCAAGCAATTTAAGACCAAAAAGTAAACACAGAAACATTGTTACCTTTATTCCAATTGATCCTATCAGTCTTCATGTCTGTCAAATATATGCGCCTGCTGTGTTAGTCAATAAAAATCTCGCATAAAATTATTAGAATCATGAGTGCACGTGATATACATATTTGTTCTTAACAGGAGATGTTGGAAGGGCACGTAGCACCTTAACTTAAAGAAGTTGGACTTGCAGGTAACCTTCCCGGCCAGTTTAAAGGTATGTACATACACTGCTGTGTATTTACATGCGTTCATACTATACTCGAGTAGATGCCACGTGTCGAGTGCATGAGTTTATTTAGACTCGCAACGAGTTTTTTACTCTCCGCAAGCAGTTGAGACGTCATCAGCTTCTCGTGCACTCCACAAACTTTTACTGTTCATGTAATGCGCATGCAATTGCGCATACAAGATTTCTTAAACTTTAAATCGAGCTGTACCATAGAAGGTAATGTATGCACCTATATACTAATGTTATTGAAGCCAACACAAAACAATTTTTTGGTTACTAGGAGATAAACAAGCTAGGAGGGTTGTTTACACTATAGTATATGCTATTCCCTCCTACCTTGTTTAACTCCTAGCAACAAAAATTTTTATGTTAGCTTCAATAACATTGATAAGTTTGAGCATTGGCTGGCCAACTGTTGGCATGTCAGATCAACCATAAAATTGGTCTGACATTTGGCTGGCTACTTTTGAAAAGTTATTTTCACCCCTGTTAACTATGCATATGGACAAGGCTGAATCAGCATTAGTACTGTAGGAACACAGGGTACTATTACAACATCGTCAATGGTGCGTGCTTAGTATTGCTAACATCAATATTATAGGGCTTACGTATATACAGGGTTATTTTCGAGGGGGAAAAATTTCACAAATTGAGCAAAATTTTCCCTGTGAAATTGCTGAAGTAAGTGTAGCAGTGTTAGTAACAGCCATGCATTCCTGAAAATTATCCTCGTGAATAATGGCACCACTGGGCATTCGTGAAATATTTCCCCCTCGAAAATAACCCATTATACCATATTTAAGATTAGCTTATTTTATAATTAATAATTGAGATGTTTCAACAAGTCTCCACTATCAAACAGTTGTGATCAAGTCCCCCACCAATAACTATTCATAAGAGATCAGAGGGGATTTGCCTCACTTTCACACATTGGTTTACAATTAAGGTGTAGTTTGTGTCACTAGCTATTTGCAGTATACATCACTTCAAATGCCCCACCTTCTGGGCAAAATTTCGCCATCTTGGTAATGCCCCACCCATCTCTGTTGATGGATGCATAAGCCTGTATTAACTCATGTAGTCATGCAGCCCATCACGCAGACTACCCAGATCGCCTATTGCGTCGTCATCAACGCGCCCTCCTGACTCGTGGAGGCCTCGCTCTCGCCACGATGTAAAAACATTCTATTTATGTATTACAACACCATCTAATTTTACGGTGCCAGACTGACTGCTCGCTTTTCTTTTCTCCCCCATCCGAATAAAAGTAACGCCGGACGACATGACATGGCAACACGAGACTACGCGTCATCAGTACCGAACTTAGCAAAGCCAGGAATCTAGGAATCCTGCCAAAATTCCAAAAGATTCCGAATCACGTCGAAGAAAATTCATAGTGTCGGACCCCTCGGCAAAGTATCATGCCCATCCTTTAGTATTGTTACATCTCTAAAACTGATTACTTAGCTAGTGGCTAACTGACCTGACGATTATATGATTTTCAACCCTGGGTCACTGCGGAAACTCCAAGTCGAAATCGGCGAACGAACCACCGGTACAACAATCACTTGACACAATAATCATTATTCTGATTAAGCAGTTATGATTGGCTGAATTAAGTAAACATTTTGTAACTATATTTAACTCACTACCATATATGGTAACTTGTGGTTTTCCAATGAAATCAACGGGACTTTCTAACATTATAGGAGACATTGATTATATGGGCGGACAAGTCAAAGACAGCATAGGTACCCGATACATAACATTTGGTAACCTTAAACGAGCAGCATATGAAAGTTTGAACCCCACTGATGAAAGTTTTCACCCATACAATATGACCTTTTGGAAACGAGAAACATTTGATTGTGGGTTAATTATCTTTACATACGATTAAGCTTACACTGATGTCAAGACTTTGCATAGGCGCTCTTAACTTTGGTTATCAGAGGTGTTTTGTAAGTACTTTAAACTAGTTAGATTGGTTTTATTGTGTAACATAATTATTATTTCAGCATAACAGACGCAGGCCTAACCCTAGGCCTGAGTCAAATGTTCTGGCATAATAATAATAATAAGATTATCATTGTACTAGTATGTTCGAACTTTCATTCATTAAAATAAATCGATACTCTCTAATAGAACGGTCAGTGTACTGGAATACTCTAAGACACTCAAATGGATTGAATGGAGTAATCAAAACAACAGTCAAGATTATTACACTTATACCTGGCATTGGCAAGGAAATAGCTACGTACGTACCATGTGTTACTACGTACATGTTTGTCATAACTGTATGATGCTGTGTAGCTACGTAGCTACGTAGCTAGTTATTATATCTTTCTTGCCTTATATGGTTATGATTGTAACGATGATTATGATTTTCAGCCATATGTACATAGTTATACATACCAAGCCAATAATATGACCAAGTCTGTGAAAACAGGTCTTGTGTGCACATCCAACTTCATGCACATGCACATACGTATAATTATGATGAGTCATACGTAGATATAGTGTTCAGGAAAGTGTGGTGCAAAT
This sequence comes from Spongia lamella, assembly GCA_963930835.1. Classification (NCBI taxonomy): domain Eukaryota; kingdom Metazoa; phylum Porifera; class Demospongiae; order Dictyoceratida; family Spongiidae; genus Spongia; species Spongia lamella. The sequence continues at coordinate 10,263,645 of OZ005747.1, forward strand.
CACTCTTTCATGCGATTGTAGTAGAGGGGGTATCCATGAGGGAATATAATGAGTGAATGAAAAGCTTAGAGTAATGCTGCAGTTAGATAGTTTAACTTTTTAATTTTAGTGTGAGGGGTGCTGTTTTTATTATGTATTGTTTGTTTAGGTACATGTATTATATAATTCCATGGGAGATATGTCATAGTAAGAGTGACAGTGAGTCGGAATTAGACACATATAAAAGCGAGGCAGATTATAAAATAATTGGAGGGTGTTCGATGAGATGGAGGAATTTAAAAATGATGGCTTCTTTTTTGATCAGTTTAACAATATTGTGGTTTTAGGGGTTTCTAACTATTCTATTGTGTTAGTGTTTAATATCATGATGTTATCAATTTTTTTGAAGGAGCCAGTGTCCGGGGGATGGTTATTGACAGTTGGGGAAGTGGGGAGAGATACTATCCCTTTGATGTAAGTTTGTTTGTGTTTTTTAATACTAAATATATGGGGGTTGTTCCCTTATATATCACGTACATTTACTCCTATAGCACATGTTAGACTAACTGTGTGCATGGCTTTCTTTTACTAAAATTGTGGCAGTCAATACTCAAGGAGCATTAAAATTTGGGTGTGTGTTTGAGTATGTTTATGTCCATGGGTGCACCGATGGAGCTCTCTTAGGGCTATAATAATTGAAAGTGTTAGTTATTTAATTAGAAAGTGTTATTTCTTTGAGGGTTCAGTTAGCGGTCAATATTACTGCTAGCTATAGGCATTTAATATTGGCGATAATTTCCAGGGAGATGGTTGCTTAGCGAGGTAGCTACGTACGTACGTACAGTATTATCATCCAGAATATGCATTATAACTAGCTACGTATATACGTATGGAGGAATATTTTATACTGGGCATGCCATACTTGTCCTGGACTGGACACAGGAAATCACAGCTTTGAACCTGTGAAAACGAACTAATTGTATTACGTATGTATACGTGGTATTTACTGTGGTTTTCTCACTTGTTCATGACCTATAGCTACAGCTCCACTTATACACACGTAGACTGAACATAAACTGTGACCAGATTCTTCTTTCTGCATACTAATAGGGTGTTATCACTTAATAAGCACCTATTCTTTGGTTTTTCTTACTGCTCTGCTTAATTTGAACCAATTTCCATGTATAGCTGCATGCTGTTAACGTTTAATAATCACCTGCATAGAAAAGAGCGCTATCCAAACAGCCTCAGTTTGTATTCTGTGATTATGTCAGTCGTTGATTGCTAATGATGGTGTGTCAACCTACGTAGTCTCATGGCCTCAGGGTGCTTATTGCTTAGATAAATGATTGATAAGCATACATCTTACAACAGAAGGGTTTGGCTATGTGATACTATAGATTGATACATCATCAGCAATCAAACTATCCTGTATGTACGTAACCTACATGATAATTACGTATTTAATTTCTAAGGCATTGTCATTTAGCTACACTGGGCTTGACTTTTTAGCAAATTTGCAGGGTTACTAAATCACTTAGTCACCTGCATGTTCACTTAGTCACCTACACATGTTTACTTAGTCACCTACACGTGTTTACTTAGTGCCCTGGCCCTCAGGCAACGACCTACCGTCAAATACATTTCGACTGTACTTTCATGTACAAAACAACTTTTCATTCTTACTTAGATAAATGGTAGCGCGACAAACTTCATTTCGCTGTTTGTAGTCTTCTTCGGCTTATTTGCTCGTGAAGATGTTAAGCGCGTCAACATCGTCGAAAATACACCTAGCGCTAGTTGCCAAGTAGGTACCATGGAAACATCAAAAGCTTTTTGCTCAGGAAATTGATAACTAGCTCTTCCGCGCTTATAATGGCGTTTGAAGGTATTACCATGTGATTCTTGTTCAGTGTAGTCTAAATAAGTTAGACGCCGCGACCTACGGGAACTAAGCGATTTAGTAACCCTCAGGCCCTTAGTAGCGCCCTCGCTACGCTCGGGCACCACAGCCTCAGGCCTTCAGGTTACTAAATCGCTTAGTTCCCTTGGTCTTGGCGTCTAACTATTATGTAGTCACTGGCTTCTGTTTCATTCATTCGAATATTTTATTATGTACATGTAAGTATGTACACGTAAGTATGTACACGTCAGTAATGTACGTATATCTATACAGTCTACACGTGCAGATATTGTATGAAGATGTTTATTAACCAGAATAATAATTTTATATATAGTTACGTATGTATATGTATACATACATATACAACAGTTAACAGCAACTGTTATATTCTAACAATTGATGGTGTATGATTATGTTGCTGCACTATAGCTCAGTATGTAATCACAATAAAGGATATGATTTGTGGTTTATTTTAACAGATATGGTATTACCAGAATTAGCTTTGTGTGTGTATGCATGTGCCACTAGAGATAATTAGGTGTGGTCATGCATGACATCATCACATCTCAGAAAAGTAAACTATCCCAAAGTTGGATAAGTTTTTTAACTGATGTACTATAATCTACTTAAGACTACACCACCACATTACACATCTTTATTGCCAGCACAGTGCATGCTCTTGTTGGGTTGGGCAAAATGGTCTAATGCTGACATTAAAAATGTTCAGGCTTACGGTTTGTTGTAGTAGTGATTGCTACGTATTAGCTAGCAACCATTTCTTACAATGAAGCTCAAAGGGCTTGCCCTGTCTGCATCATAATTAAAACTGATCGTTAACAATAGTCATCGGCATGGCAGATTGGGTGAAATTTTGAACAGAAGGTGTGTCAGCATGTGAATCCTTTTTGAAAAATACGTAATCTGGCTGATTCTTGGAAAAATATTTTTCTAATGTGTTTTGCTATATGTACTGTAGCTGCTTTGCCATATAAGCATTGTGGTTAATAACCACATTACTAGTGCCTATATTCAATTACACTTGTTATAACAAGCATAATTAAATAGGCACCTATCCTATGACATTGTTTTACACTTACGTACATACTATAGGTCCTAGATGTTAATGAGATTAATTTAGACATGTCAATTCAAAAATTGAGTAGGGGTTGATCTCCGCAAAGAGACAAGGAAAAAGATTATAACTAGATATGTAGCTACTTACGTATGTAAGATTCTGGCATCATGCAATCTCAGTACTTTGACTCATGATTTCAGTAGATTAGTATGATCTAGCCTGCGTAAGTAGGGATTAATTTTTTATAAATTATCTCATACCACAACGTTTAGTGAATTTTATTATCTCAGTCATGCATGCAATCTTTTCCTTGCCTTACTTTTTGTAGCAGAGATATATTCCTATTTCATAGTTAGCTAATATATATAAATTATTATACGTATATAAGTGTCATGTACGTATAGCTAGCTAATAAATACATATGATAAAAATTTTGTCATGATATGTAGCTACGTACATAGCTGGCTAAGCCTATACTATTGCAATTGCTAGCTATTGATTTAAAAGTCTGAAAGTTGGATATGTATGTTGCTACGTAACATGCCCTACTATCTCAAATCCAATCACATTTTAAGGTGCATGTACGTACGTAACCTACGCATGTATTTAATTTCTAAGGCATTATCATTTACCTGTACTGGGCTTGACTTTTTATACATTTTACTTTGATCAAACTTAGGAATAGAATAATAGTTTATAAGCATATATTGAAGCAGGTGAGGCTATACAATATATACTAATCAAAAGATATTCTACAAGTACTGTGATGTGACTGAATCATATTGCAACAAAGCTTTGATGAATACTGTAATGTATGTGGCTTCATTGTGCACTCCCTTTAAATGGGGTTGATAACTATGATGTAGCAATTACAGTTATGACACAACTGAAAAGATAAGGTTTTACTAATTACATTTTGTGCAATAGCTAAAATGGTATGCAGCACCATATAAGGAAGTACACAGGAGGATGAGGTAAAATGATGACAAATTTCATATTGAAACAACAAACTTAACCAGCTTACCTATAGCTAGTGCATGGGTGTTTTAGGTGTTTGCAAACAGATGACAGTTTTGTTTATACCATGTATGGGTATTTCACATTGCTTTAATTATAAACACAATTGTCATATTAGCTAGGTAAATTAATAGTTACACAGTTAGAGTATCTACGTAAGTAAAGATTAATATTTTTATATACTACATACGTATATGCATGCGTACGTACGTATGATTATAAGCAAATCAGTGTACTAGATTCGAACAAACCTTCAAAGGTACCTTGCTACGTACCTTCGAATTTTAAATGCAACATCACAGCTACTTCACTATATACAGTACGTAATGAAGTACGTAGCTACGTATGTTGTAATATTTGTCCCTTACATGAGCAGCCAAAAGGTGACTTCATAAATTTTAGCTGCACAAGACTATTATACGTGTGCCTTATGGTTTTAGTATTAGAAGAAAGTATTTTGTTGGTACCTTTAGTGCATGTATTAGCTAATAAAAGTACGTAAGTAAACCTATGTTGTAAACATTCATTGAAGCTTTAAAGGTTGTAGGCAAACTTTCGATTGACATTCATTTAAGTATACACTATAGGACACGTATACACAGGCTTCATCTATTTGCACTTGGTTAGCTAATTCTGAGCAACTGGTACATATCTAGCTAATTGCACTGAATTGTATTTCAAATTTAATTTGATCATGCAATATACACAGCTGCAGTTGTTAACTGAGTTAAGCCATAATTATTGACTCAGATACGTATAATTATATAGCTGCTTAGGGTGCATGTATCATCATGATAATTAAATGTTTGTCTATACGTATGTATGTATGTACATATACATAGGTAAACATTTCTTTACACTTCTATATAGCACAGCATAGCTATGCATGTAGCTTACATAACTAGCTAAATATAAATTACATAGGCTGATCAAAGTGACAGCTGTTTGGTTCTACGTACGTATATTTTCTATTTGTTTGCTCTTTTCAGTTCAATATTTGTATGTAGCTACATACCTTAAGCTTTTAACATGTACTCACTTTGTTTATGATAGATTGATTGATTGATTATTAATATAAACTCCTATACATTCTCAGCTTGTATGAAATATTAGGGTATCACTTTATTGTGCATCACAATTATGAACTGCTATGCATGCAGTTAATCAAGCATTACTATTACACTCGCTAAACTGCTTCTATATAATATTACGTAGCATTAGTTATACGTAGTATATCTTCATGCATACGTCAATGTGTATGTCTGTAAGTGTGATTATGTGCTAAACTACTACATACATATGTACATACATAATTTATGCTAGTGTGTGTACATAGTTGTACACAGTAGCTAGCTATGAATATTTTGGTTGAACATATATAGCTACCCATAAAAATAATATAGTTTATATTACATGATATATTATATCATATATAGAGTTTATTAGGTGCATACCTACATACACAAGGCTGCTTTAGGCTGGCTTCCTTCACTGATTTAGTATATACGTATGTATAATAAATGTAGCTGTCACTTTACCACCTACCTACCCACATACATACATAATGCTGGCTTCTTTTCCATTTAGGTGTACATTAGTTATACTTATATCATTGTAGCTACGTATGTAGTGATCAGTTAATAGCTGATGACCATGCACATAATGGTTAAAATTGTGGGTGCATGCCTGACTTAAAGTATACATACGTACGTATATGTGTATGGACAAGTGCCAGTGAAGTGTCAATAGGTGCTTTTATAATGTCTCTACATATTATAGCAAATGTATGTACGTACGTATCACACAGTGTGTATACATACATACATAGCTACATAGCTATAACTATACTGTTCAGTTATTGTGGTATTCTTAAAATGTAGTCAAATAATACATAGCTGTGCTTATGCGATATATATATGTTACATTACTTGGTAACCAACTATAGACACTAAATGCCATCACGTTTGTTGGTGTATTTCTGTAATGTTGCCTTATATAGGTGTGTTTTGTATCCTTCCTCATCGTAGACATTAGAATACACCCTGAAGATATTGTTTCCTACAATATACGTACGTAAATACCTTTTTATTGCTATTGTGTACGTATGTTCTTTAACTCTCATGACTATGCATGCTTATGCAACACAGTATAAAGGCAAAAATCCTTTTGTAACTGTGGGATTGAATAATAATAATACTTCAGCTACAGTATACAAAAGCATGCAATACTGATGATTTGTGTACTGCTAGTATCCACATTCAGGAATCAATAACTCACATATTTATGTAAATGGCTACGTACGTACTTGAAACAAAGCGGCACAGACTAATATCAAAAAAATCCAAATAAGTTTTGCCCTTCATGGATTATTATGAAGCCACAAAGGGTATAAATACTCGGAAATTTCAGGTATCAGGTGAATAACTTTTGTATCATTTTTCAGACTGTTTATGATCTACTGTACGTGTAGCTAGCTTTGACTTTCCTTTGTATACACTAGCTAAATGTAATATTCCTCCCTAATATACGTAGAAAACTTAAATGGGCATGTCAACAGGGAGCACAGAGTCACAAACAAAGCAGGAATTAACTACGTTACTATTTTAGTCATTTCAACATCTGATTCATCTTGTGCTTTGTTTCACATACAGCGCTAGCACTCACAATAGTGCTTTCATATGGTTTGAATGAAGTTAAAGCACCGTTACTGGTGTACCAATAGAGTTGCAGTTGGTTTTTTGTGCTCTGATTATAAAAGGCTGTTTTTCAAGGATAATTTTAAAGCCATATACATTTGAATAAGGATCAACACCAATCAACGCTGTACAAACATGTTGCATATATAGGCTAGAAGTCAATAAATAAGTCATTAGTAACAGTATTATAGTCTCAACTCTCAAGTACGTATGTTTGTGCATGTGTAAGACAATTGCAAAGCTACCGCTTATGTATCAACCAGACTATATTGTAGCAGCCTTATAGCTACATAATACAAGTTTGATACAAGCTCTCTTGGAAAGTCTACATACATGCGTACATGTTATTGCTGGCAAACAACATCGTATACGTATGTAGTTAATTGTTCAGAGGAGAATAGCTTTCATGTAACAGTATTCATAGGATTTCATAATATCATGCAAGTACTGGTGTTATTATTACAGAGGGACTTATCTCTAAAAGTATAAATACCTAGAATATTGGATTGACATTACAAAGCTTCCCCACAATAACTAGTACATAATGTTTTTGTCAAACCTTGGCAATTTAATTTTCCCCATAGAATAATACAGACTATAACAGTTTTCATAGCTTGAGCTACATGTATGCATATGATTATGTACATATATGTATATGTACTACAGCTACGTACTACTTGAAATGTTTATTTATTCACCTTCTTTGTATGTATCAGATGTTACGTATTTTGCTTGACTAACAGTTTACAAGATATGGCAAGGCTTTGCAGTATATAATCAGCTTGAGATAAGAGAATGCTCACATGATATACGTACATATCAGGGCACTGCAACGCTGCATCTTTGGGTAAAGTGTATCAGTTTCATGATTGTTAAATTTTCTTTTGTGCTGAAAGCTGGCAGATATAGTTCACTCTACTTTTGTGCACTTTGTGTACACAAACACTGATGTGATGTCAGTGACAGTAAGATACACATGCTTGTGGCCATACATTATGACATCATAACATATAGTACATAGCTAGCTATGTGTATATAGTATGTACGTAGTACTTACGTAGGTAGCTGGTGAGTGAGCATCTGCTTACTAAGAAGATTTTTCATGAGATTTAGCTTATCTTAATCATGGAGTTGGGATACCATGTACCATTAGCTATAACAAATATAAATCCTTGTATCAATACTAGTGTGTAGAAAGGTGTGTATTATACATAGTGACAAACTTAAGGTGGTTGAGTTTACATAATCATATGTATACAGTTCCAAGGCAACATTGCAACATGCATAAAATGACTAGCATAAAATGCACCTTAGATTGTCATATTATTGATGATGTTAGATGTGTCTACCATGCACAAATTGTCAATTTAATCATGACATACCATAAAATCTTCCCTCCATGTGATAAGCATGTGCTTACATAAGCATGCAGCAATGTTGTGTGCTATCTTCAGCAACTGATTGACTACGTATACTGATTCAAGTAATTTTACGTAAATACCCATTGCAGTTTATCTTATGTATATACGTAATACATATATAGCTACCTAAACACCATTGCACACTATAGCGTAAATACTAAACCAACCACATACGTAGCTACGTAACATAATAATTATTACAAAGTTTAGAACTTGTGTGGCTATGTATTTGTAATAGCTACCAGAATTTGTGACCGGGTCTGCGAAAATCAACCATCTAGTCGCACAAAAATCGCCTAGTTTTTTCAAATACATCTTACCATAACTTATGTTCTATTTATACTAACCAGCTAAATGTTTTACCACAAATGCAGAATTAAATGGGGAATCTTTTAAAGCTGACTGAATAAAAATACTCCTTATAGAACTGAAGATATTCATGAATATCTAACTAGATGTAATTTGCGCTCACATGGTTGATTTTCGCAGGCCCGGTCACATTTATTATTACATTTTAAAGGTGTCAGTGATAATTTGGTGTGAACTTCATACGTATTTCTAGCTATACAAAATAACTTCACAGGTATTATATTTGACAGTCACTTGACACTCTATATACTTCATATGCACGTAGGAGTCATTAATGGAATATAATGTCATCCTTTACTGAAGCCAATGTGTGTAGGTTGGTTAACTGGTTATACACAGCTGGCTTCACAAAAAATATTTCTTTTTAAGCCATTTACATTGTGTACATAACCACATACATGCATGCATGCATGCATACATATGGAGCTAGCATATATATTAGCCATTACTCCTCATACATACATATAATGTACACGTGCAATGAGTAATACTATATAATTATATTATTATCACATGTGTATAATTGTAATGTTGTAATGTATCTACGTACTTGTGTCAGTGTAGCTATGTGTGTATATGTAGCTAATAAATGTTTACCATCTAGTACATAATTACGTTTAGTGTAATAATTTATGTGGCACATACGTGCATACTTATATCTTTAAGTCCTGTGGTAAATACTACTGACAAATATATTTCTCACCAAGCTAAGCAATGGCTATAGCTAGCTACCTTTAATACATACGTAGCTACGTAGAATATTTTATGTTACGTTTATATGTACATACGTAGTATAGGTAGCTATGTAGCTATACGTGTGTGTCTGTGTGTGTAGCTACGTATGTGTGTGAGCGTATACAGTACGTAGTTAGCTACTTGGCTATACTTATATTATGTAGAAAGATAAATGTGTCTAATTAGTGTCTTTGATTCTGACCATTTTGACATTCTGTTATTATAGATAACCCTGCCTCTAATCTATACTACAAATTACATAACGATCTTGTTGACCAATTTGTTATTTCTCACTATATAGCTATCTATGAAATTATGTTAGATGTATCATAACGATATTAATATGTGGTTCTATTTCAAGTAGCTACACCTGTTTTGATATGAACCACGCAATTTGTTGTGTGTTCCATCACACAGTAATGTGTGTTTTTAAGATAACCACTGCCTGATTATTAAATGTCGTTCATGGCCACTTCAAAACCCAACAACAGTCAACAGGCTAGCTACCTTTCTTAACTGCTCAAGGATAAGGGAGGGAAAAGTCATGTAGCTATTAAATTACATGAGTGCAACCAAATATAGTAGCTAGCACTAATTGACATTAGTACACTTATATGGTTTTGTGGCTATAAAACTTGTTTCACAGCTTCAGCAGTTTCAGTCTGCTGACAAGGTTTATGATAAACTACTAGTGTTGGCGACTGAAGATTCTACAGCTACATCTGCGGTTTTACAGCTCCAGCAAAAACACCAGTTTTATATCTGCAAGAGCTCCTACTCTTCAGTCATCCATTACTCCAGCAGGTGAGAGGATAGTGGTTAGGTTTATATATGTATTACCAATATGCAATTAGTTATGTGTATGTAAGTTTTTATAGCAATTATATATATCGTGTATTTTTGTTGTTGCAGAGCAGAAAATGAGATATATTCTTGCACTTCTTATCACCTCTTTGGCTTGCATTGCCTTGGCAGAGGAGCAACAAGCACCATTCTGGCTTGCCAAGGTTAAGGTGAAGTGTGATGACATGGTCTACAATTGTTTGGGGGCCATCGTTGAAGATAACTTTATAATTACCACCGCCAGTTGTGTCAATAAATGTGATGATTCTGTAAGAGTAATAAGGATATTGGTGACTGATTACTCTACCAATGGAAGTAAGCTGTTTGGTGAGAAGGTCAGAGCAACTAAGGTTACAATCCATCCAGAATATAGTTTGTCTGAAACAGAAAAGATACATGACGTTGCTTTAGTGAAGTTCAGGTGTCCAGACTTTCAGTTAGCTGAAGTGTCTCTCAATGACAGTTGTTCACGAGACATTGACTTGTCTGTCATTGATTTTAACCAAACAACTGGGGCCTATTCAGCATATGAAGCTAGCATAGCAAATAGAAAGAGGAAGTGCAAGCAAGCCTATAAGAATTGGGATGATTCTCAACAAGTCTGTGTTATGGCATCCCTGTGCTCAGACAAATCAGGGAGCCTGATCACAGATGATCAGCATAAAGTTTTATTTAGCTTCCCAATATATGCATCATCGTGTGACAATAACAAGAATACAATTATCGCAGCAATGGAACTTTGTAAATATCATGAATGGATTACAAGTATGACCACAGCAGGTTGGTAACTAAAGGTGCTGCATGTACATCATTAATTTTACTGGCCATGGTTTACCTGGGTATTGAATGTTGATATATTATTTCTTTTCACACCTTATATGTAGGTATGTATCTGCAGGTGGTTATAAAAACCAGCAATTAATACACCCACTTGACTTTATAAACTAACTGCCTTTATGGGTCTCTGCACAAAACAGTGTAAAGATAACAATAACTAAATGTGTGTGGGGATTGTATAGTTAGCATATGTTGTGTATATATTGATAAATCAACCACCAACTGGAAAGGATGAATGTGGTCATTAAATACAATCAAAATCAGTGAATCAGCAAATTACCTAATTAGGTCATCTCATATGTTTTCAATTAACTACCATATGAATAATAGAATGATACTGATTTAACCACTAACATGTCTAGGCTGTACATTATTATTATTATGTACTGTATTTTGTGCTGACATTTAGCTAGCTACGTACATGACCTGAATAAAGTGAAAATGCTGTTGCAATACAAAATAATAGTCAACTTTCTAATTTTTTCTTTTGGGGCAATCATAAGAAATTAAATATGTATATACATATATGTAAATACGTATTTGAGTGTGGCAAAGAGTAGATTAACAGTCACAAATTTCAGTTATGTCTATATAACACATTGTCAAATCAAAAAGGTATTTACAAGTGATTAATTATAATTACATAACATGTTACATCACTTCAGGATACATATTACCTAATGCTAGCCATAGATATGTATTTAAAGTAACCATTGGCATTGGTTCTGTGTATGCATACATATATAGCCACATAGCTACGTACATTTTAAATATGCCACGGTTTTGTCACCTGAATACATATGTATTATTGTACATACTTGATGGTAAGTACGTATGTAGATGGGACTTAGCTATCTTGTAAGCTGAAGACATATTGGTGTAGCACTATGAATTAATTAATTACATAATGTCTCCCCTGCATTACTGAAATAGCTCTGTTAAATGTTTTCTGTTACTGGATATTTGACAAACTGTTTTAGTGAGGTGTTATAATGCCATATTTTACTGCAGAAGCACGGTGTACGAAAAAACCACCTACAACACCTCGTCAAATTACCACAACCCAGCCTACTACTACTGCTGCTACTACTGCTACTGCTGCACCCACTACTGCCAAGCCATCCGGTATAGCATATTGTAAAAAGTGGTAGCTAGATCACATGTTACTGTATGTACTACTGCATGGCATGAATTGTAATGTGGTGATAGTGTTAGTTCCAAATGGTTTGAGACCGCAGAACTGTTTTGATAAATATATTTTATGTCCTTGAATGGTACATATGTTAAAGTACTAAATCTGATTTAACAATGCCAGTACATTGTGTTTCTATTAAAGGAATTTCATGGCCTTTTTATTAGGAGGCCTGAATGTGTAGCGACATACTCCCTTAACTCTACCTCCTTATAAATTTCTGCATATTATAATTATATGCACATACTAAGGTTACAATGGCAAGTAGAGGTGTATTTAGCTACACATGTTAGGTAGCTAATGTACGTATATGATTGATTAGTATATTAAATTACAGGTTGCTCTACACCTGCTAGCATTGAAAATGGTGATGTCACTTATACGTCTTTGTCACTTGGATCTATAGCAAAGTACAGTTGTGATCGTGGTTATGTGATGAAGGGGAGCAAAAGATTGAAGTGTCTGCGTTCCGGCTGGAACAAAGACCCCCCAACATGTAATCCAGGTAAGTTTCACTGAACACACAAAGCTGTTGTCTTTACTTGAAAGGATTATGCCTCTAAGCCCATTAAAACAGTACATATATTTGAAATGGCTAACCAATGAAGCATCTGGTACGTAAATAGACCTAAAAGTCCTATCCTGTAAAAAGCAATAAGTGTTACATAGGTGGCAGATATAGGAGGCCATGACTCCCTATTTCATGATTAGTCATCTATGTACACATGCAAGAATAAACTTTAATGTGACTGAGTGTGCTAAAACACATCTTGTCTGCACATCCAATTACACACATTTAATTATAACTTCACTTTCTGAATGAGCTAACAATCCTAAACTTGCATCATTTTGCTTAAGATTTTTATACTAAGCTATAGCATAGCTTAATCACAAGCTGAGTTACGAGTCTTCAAATCCATGAATTGGGTGTACAGATAAGACCTGTTTTCGTAGACCTGGTCACAAAATTTAATTATTTGTATGGCAAACAATATGTCAAACAGTGTCGAAGGTTGATTGTTATTGGAGTACAATTTATCACAATGTGGCTACTGTCAATAAACAACCCATTAAATATATACATGTGTAAGTGATTTGTTTTGAATATACTCAATCATCACTGAATCATAAACATGCTACTGTTTAGAAAACATGATGTTTACCACAACCATGGCACCATGTTTATATATGTACGTAGCTACATGTAGTTGTGTACAGTAGCCTACATACGTACTTATCAAAACAATGCCTGATCATACAATGGGAACAACACGGTCTATTAGTAGACTAAGTATTGACTGTGTATGTAACAATGTAGCTAGCTACATAGCTACATAATTTATTCATTTTCTTAACCACTTACGTACATCGATGTGCGGGTATATTCATGCATACATACAGAATCTTGTGATTACGGCAACATTTTAAGAGGAAAGATGTACGTAGTATAGTGTTAAGATTAGTGTAATATACGTACATGCAGATACACTAGTTCTTACATTTATTTGGAACTGTCTGGACTATGTGCAATTGCAGCTATCCTACTACTGTGCTGCATAACAAAAACAGAATCATCAGTCATCAGCGTGACATAAATATATCGCTAGTTTGTAACTTTGTATGTAGTACGTAACTATAACTTGACTAAAGGCTGATGAAAGTTTAAAGTGCATCTAAAAATATGTAATATAACCTACTACATAAATTTTATTTCAAAGATTGACAATGTGACTTTCTATATACCTACGTGTAATTATGAAACAGGAAATACAATTATGAAACAGGAAATACATTTATGAAACAGGAAATACTTAAGTTGTTGCATACATAGATTGCATATAGTTACATATTTAATCAGTAGCATATTGAAAATATGTTTTATGTGTTTAGTTTCACAATGTAACAATCCTCCACGGCCACTTAAAATGAATGTCGATATTCCTGAAAGTCTCACAGAAGGAGCTAAAGCTAGGTACAGCTGTCCTGGCCGTTATAAGCTGGTAGGAGACAATGTATTGATTTGCAAGAGTGGCAATTGGGCTGGTGACGTTCCTTACTGCAAAGGTACGTAGCTACGTAATTATTTATGTGCTTTTGTATGTACAGGTATATATAAATCTATTTTGATTTTGATGTTTGAGGCATTTAATAAACAATTCTCCAAAAATAGCTAAGTATGTATTTGAGCAAAGACAGTCTGTGCCATCAAGTTACTATTGCTTATAGGAATTTTAATAATTAAAATCATTGCACTCAGTTAATGTGTCAAATGTACGTAAATATCTATGTGACTATGTCATTCAGATATACACCGATGATATAATGTTTGCTTAAATGTTATTGATGTGATACGTATTAATGATCAAGATATGAAGTGGTAGCTACGTAGCTTTCATACATAGCTACGTATAGAGTGATCCATATACTTACATGTGAATTGTTTGATGCACAGTATATAAGCAGGTCACTTACGTAAGTACATACAAATGTGTATATATATAAGGTTTAACTATTAGCTAGTTAGTCTTAACAGGACAAGGTTAGGAATTTATAGATGCTGTAATGTATGTACATACAGCTTACACTATTACTTACACAGTGATATAACAGACTAGCTACTTGTTTGCTAGTTTTACAGCTACATTCATAACCAATAGTTGAAATTCTTTTATTAAACATTTAGATTGTCCAGAATTTGGTGCTGTATCTAATGGATTGGTGAGAGTAATACTGAATATTACCATTCACCTATCAGTGGAGATCAAGTGTAATACAGGCTATAGACTTAAAGGCGATTATCTAAATAATTGTGACAAAGGAAAATGGAGAAATCCAAAAGCAACTTGTGAAGGTATGTATGTACGTATATATGTAAATAATATTATGTAGTATAAGGTGGTTTAAATGTTATGATAAAGAAATACGTACGTATATATACATATTTGTGCATACGTAGCTACATAATATTATGTATGATGTTCTGTTATACTTTACATAAATACTGAGGTATGTACGTAGGCCACCCTTTTATGCTTTGCTATAACCAATGGAATCATAGCTGTACGTACGTATGAAGAGTATAGGTGACCAAGTCTGTGAAAACAGGTCTTGTTTGCACCTCCAATTGTACACATTCAATGAATCATAACCTCTCTTCTAAATAGACTAACAATTTAAAATTTACATAATTTATAGTCCTATGTTTGGACTATATTGTGTCAAATTTATGGACCTATAGCTTATCCACAGGGTGAGTTTTGTGTCTTTAAAAATCAAGTCAAACTGGATGTGCAAGACCTGTTTTTGCAAACCCGGTCACAGATAGTGATGACCAGTGTACTATTTACATTATGTGTATGTTAGTAACAACATGGCGGTTATTAATGATGAAATACTTATTGTATGTACGTAGCTACAAAGTGTCCTATTCCGAAAAGTATTCCTAATGGATCAGTGAGAACCACCGGTTTAACTTATGCATCTCTAGCGCAATACAAATGTGATAATGGTTACGTTTTATCTGGGTTTAAGCAGCGACAATGTAAGAGTGACGGAGCTTGGACTGGAACCCCTCCAGAGTGCTTACAACAAAACCGAGGTATATTGATGTATACAAAAATATATGCGTATGTAGTTTTACCACCTCACTAATATTATATGTACATCAAACTTAAGTATGTGCCAGGTATCACCTACATAGTTGATACCTAACTATCTTAGCTACTTTGATCTGCCCACACACTAGAATATAGTTATAATAAATTGATATTTGTGACTCTGAGCGAAAACCAGCCTAGTTCACACCTCCGATTATATCAACTTAACAGTACATATAATCTTATTAGAATGTTATACAAAGCTCAAATTTTCAGCAATAGTAAAGTGATGTTTGTTCTACTAATCCATAAATTTGAAGTCTGTATGCCTTACTCAACAAAAGTTATAAAGCACTAAAGTAGCAAATTTGGAAGTGTGAACTAGGCTGGTTTTCGCTCGGACAGCCAAATATGATTATATAAATACTTAGCTACATACGTATGTAGCTACCTTTGTTTCTGATGTGTAAAGCTAACATACTTAAGTCACTATTATGATTAACTTTATAATTATACGTTTGTACATCAGTACATACATACTTTACATGTTGATTGTACGTAGTTATTACAACAATCACCATATGCAATATATGTATCAAGGCATCTGTTTTACAGTATTTTGTGTATCATACGGGCGGATAACTTGTGGAACTACAGCCAACAGTGGTGGTGTGACCATTGGGGCCACAGTCACATACACACCTAACTCCAATGCACAGTTGGTGGGAGCTTCAAAGATTACATGCATGCCCAATGGAAGTTGGTCAGCTCCAACTCCTATGTGCCGTCGTAAGTATAATAATTATAATATTGAGCATTTTGATGTGTACGTACATGAAGGTATAATATATACAAGTATAGCATGAAGTAACAGCTTGACATGGGAAATTTCTGAGTGTTGACCTACAGTAGCTGTAATAATATTATTATCTTTTTGGTCTGACAAATCTTTGCACTAACGAGATTAAGTGTGCGATATAAAATATATCACACACTTAGGTGTGCGATATTTTTTATATTGCACACTTAATCTCGTTAACATTTCAAAGCCAGTGCAATACGAGATTTATATATACACAGCTGGCTTTTCCCTTTGATCTGAGGTGTTAAAGTACGAGGAGATACGTATCTAGCTGGCAGTGGGAATTATAATTCCAGGTCCATACCTTCCAATTGATGCCATCTGTTTGTGTTATTGTGAATTTACAGCATTGGTAAAATACTCTCTAGGGCCCACAAAGACACGGGCATCAGTGTAGCTATTATGTAGCTATGTACGTAAAACCATAGAATGAAGCCTACAATTTTTTTCAGTGTCCAAACTAGGTTAATCTTTTACTCCAGTAGCTATACAGAAACAAGAGACATCAATCACCAGGTACGTAGGAAATTCTTGATGAAGTAATTTTCAAAATTTTGAAAATCCCAAAAAAATCTCAAAATGTCCAGTGCTTTCATGCAAACTTGAATCACTGCATAGTCAGAAATATTATCTGCAAAATGCATATGTAGGTGAAACTGATTTTTGAATGTTTTCAAATTCAAAAATTTCTGGCTATAGCTACATACGTAGCTATGGTAGTTGTATAGTTAATTAAATTATGGATATTATCATTTCAAATGTAGTGATGTGTGAAATGTCATTTGACTTGGAGAATGGAGACTATAAATTGATCATGAAGGATGACACTCCTGACTATGAGATGGAGATGAATTGCGATGACGGATACGAAATGGCAGGAATAAAACTATTCACCTGTAAAAATGGTTTTTGGAACCGAACCCCCAGTGAAACCAAATGCCGAAGTGTGTGATCATACATTATGTATTTACGTACATACAAAAATTATGCAAACGTAGCTACATAATAATATGTACGTATGTAATGCATATGCATACATGATTATTGAAGGGGAACACCTTTGAATTTTTAACTCTGCAGTTGCTGACATTTTACCATTACTGTAAATTGCATTATCATTTGGCTATATAAATAATTATAGTACAACATTATTTACATATTTTGAATTACTACGTATCTGTATTTCACACTTACAGGGCCATGTATATGTCCACAAGTTAGAAATGGCGGAGCAACATGTTATGACAATTTTGGCTACCGCTTTGTCAATGTTAAATGTAATAGTGGCTTTACAATGAAAGGAACGAACCCTGGAGTTTGTCAGGGTGGAGCCTATGTGGTTCCAACACCAACCTGTGTCTGATCAAACGCCATCATTATGGCTATATATACATACATAACCAAGTGAGCACACAATTATCTTACTATACATACGTAGCTATTTCTTATTATTATTATTGATATTGATGTAATGTACGTACAATTATGATACGTAGGTTCTGCAAAAGTCATCCCAATACAGTTTAGCTACCTGCTTTAGTGTTATATAAAAGTTAAACAGTTTAGAATATCACAATACAGTTTATGACATTTATGCAATTATGAGGAGTATTACTTTAAAGCTAAAACTCACAAGTTGTAACCAGAAAACAAGAATTCATTATAAGCTGTATATGTACATGTTTTATTTTTAGTAGCTAGCTACTGTACATGTATGTATGTGGGGCCATCTGTAGTACGGAATAATTTATTCTGTTAATTTTGTTTCTCTTATGTTTAGCACAGCAACAGCAATATTATGCTTTGACAAATACACAATAACAACTGATCATAGACTCCTTGTTTTTTGTATACTCATACCTTATACGTAGCTAGATTATCATTTATTTATTATTAAAGTGCAGTGTTACTACTTGTCATGTAAATGTACACATAACTGTGTATTTCTCTTATACCCTTTCATCTATGTATTATGTAAATTATGCCCTACCAGACATACGTACATACATTTGCATGCGTAGCTATATACGTAGTCAGTTAGCTAGCTATTTTAGTTTTGTAGTATATCAAAATTAATATTGTATCTACAGCTATAAACTTTATAGCTCAGCTTTTAGCTATAAGTATGTATTTAATCATGATGGTGTTTTGAACTTGAATAATCACTGCAGAGCTATATACGTATGTACTGATTACATAAATTATATATAAAGTATTAAGTATACATACATAATGATTGTATAATTATTATGGCTTAAATGTGTGGTGGCTACATCAGATACCTTTACAGTTAATAAGAAATTATAGTCAGTTTAAATGCTCGTCAAAATGTAATGCATGCGTAGCTTTGTATGTGTAAACTACATGCTACAAGAAAACCCTGTGAAGAGACAAACCGCTTTCTTATGATGTTAATCTTACGTTTGTACATAACTACGTAGCTATACAATACAAAGGAACACATGGTTCTCCAGTGTAAAAATGTTATATAATTTGTAACTAGCTAGCTAGCTACATATATGACTGTTATAACAAGGCCCTGTATATAACTATATTAACTAGTAAACCCACTAGCTAGTAGCTACGTATAATTAAAGTATTAGATAGCAGTGATCGCACAACAGCTGGGGCCATAGCTATAGTCACATGCATAATGTAGAGTGTCATGATTATGACAACATTTAAAAATTTGTGCACGACCTACATATGACATACCATATAGCACAAATTAAAGTTTGATGGAGGAAAACTTTGATGAATTTGACGAACGGCCAGCGATTCGTTAAAGTTTTCCCTGTTAATGCTTCTCCTATGAAGCCTACAATCAATTTGTCAAAGTTTTGCTCATCAAAGTTTCGTGCGCACACCTTCGTCAAAGCTTTCCCCGTCAAACTTTTGCACTATACAGTATTCAAATTCACCCATCTATGAAGGATACATTTTTATTATACACAGATCATTTAGTCATGAAGGCTTGATTTGATATTCATTGCTTGTGGTACCACTCCTTTACATTGTTTGCATTACTTTGCAAATGGCTAATAACACGCATCAATGAAATTAATTACAATTGTCACCTCAATGTCCCACATCACATGCATACATGTGTACATAATTATATGTTTTTGATGAGATGACAAGCATTAGTTATTATACGTTATTAATGTGCATTGAACTTTATCTCAGTGGCTACAATTCAATAATGATGATTCAGTTGTGCATGTTATGACTCAGCATTAGAAAACCAGGCTTGCGCATGGACACAAAATACACCTGATCACATGTTATTGCTCATACACATACGTAATATTATGTTATCACCAATGGAAAAATGGCACAAGATCATGTTATTCTTGTGGCAATGTCATGTAAATCACATGCAAATGATGGCAATAATGATATGTTATAACATGACTACATAAATTATATACCCACATCACTAAAACAAAATTATGCTATACCACATGTATATGTTTCAAGGGAGTACGTATCAGAACTTAAAGTTGAAAGGTTGAAAACAATTGCAAATAGCAGAGCATATCATGATCACAAAGCTGCTACGTACGTAACTATAAGTTATAGCTAAACCAATCACCATCATAGTATATGTAACTAGTTATACAACATTTAGCATAATAGGATCATTATAGGATGGCAAGAACATTGAGCATAATGCCAGCATAGCTAATAGGGAAAGTTTTGTGCAAAGCATACTTTAATCTGTGCACAGACATTGACAATTGCATGATGAATGCAATGATAGCTAAAAGTGATGAATTCAACAAAGTAGAAATCATAATTTTAAAAGCATAGTTAATATTGTCTGACCAGTCTAGTTCACACTGCTAATAATTTTGCACCTTCAGTGCTTTATAACTTTATATGATAGCTAGGTCATCAACTTGACAAAATCTAAGGTGTGAATTATGCTGGTTTTTCCTTGGACAGTCACAATTTTTTTAAATTTCCAAGCATAATAATTATGCTTGTAGCTAATACACAATTATAAGCTTGATTTTGGAGCAGTTCTCAAAAGCATAAAATGTAGCTATAGCAGCTAGGCTAAGCTAGCTAGGTACGTAGTTTTATATAAAAGTGTAATTGGTCAAGTTTACATATACATAACTACAGTTAGCATGTGTGTAGCTATCTATATGCTTGTTTAACTCACCAGTGTGATTACAAATCTCTAATTGTTTCCACGCACAATTGAATGTTGATGGTATGGTTTAATTTCTAACACTAATTACATAGCTACATTAATTATCAAATAGGATATAGCTACAGATACTTATTTATCACCATCTGCAATTGGTTTCAGTATTTAATAATCACTTGATTTGTACAATGTACCAAATGTATAACTAGACCTGTAACATCTGGGCATGTCGCTGTGTAGCCATACGTGTTATAACTATATGTACAAAACATGTTAAGTTTTAGTTTCACATCAATAATAATGCTGCAACTACATACATAGATATACGTACATATACTAATTACTGAGATTTTTCTGTGCTCAGTCAGTATATAGCAGTTGATGCATGTGACTTTGAATATTTCTGACACTCCTTGTAGCTATTAACTGCAGGTGTAGGGATGTAGGCCTTCTCACGGGTCCCTACTGGGATGGCATTTGACCATAGTATATTCAGAAAATATGGAACATGATTTAGCTAACACAGTAATAAGTTCAAGATTGCTATCCTTAAGTGTGTAGCTACGTACCTAACCAGATTTTGTAAACCTGATATAATTATTTATGATGATGATAATGTTAGTAGCTAATGTTATAAACACTACGTAGCTATAGCTAACTGCTCTCATGTATACAACTAGCTGCAGTGTTTATTATTCCTCATAGTTCATGATCATACGTATGTAAATATTATCCCTTGTGCCCACACATGCTTTCCTCATAACAACTACGTATAGGGATTGTCAGTAGTTAATGAAGTACTAACTGACAAACCTGTAGCTATGTAATATTAAGTGTTTAAATTCACATTCTTTGACTGCATTCAGTCATAATGTGAGCATTAATATGTACACAGCATAAAACATTCCACACTACGTAGCTACAATGTGTAGCTGTATATGCTATACACATAGTAGCTACACGTACATAGCTACTAATTTCATGTAAACAATTTAGTGCATAGCTCAGTGTAGTTGAGTATGTTATAATAATTGTATATCCAACTTCTGAATATATCATGACAGGTACCAGGCAAAAAAGGTTTTAGCTACATACGGTATGTACATATATACTGTAGCTATGATTAAAATACATGAATCACTTGCAGAAATACTCAGTTGTGAAAATGCTTCACTGACTCCCATGATCATGACATATTAATATTTACAACACAATATACTTCGGAAGGCTCGGTGCCTATATCAACATCAGGGGTGTATATACGTAGTAAGCATGGGTGCCATAGGTGCTTGGGCACCCATATAATAAAATTATATTTGTACTTGCCCTCAGCAACTACAGCCTGGCTGCCTCATTACCATAATTATCAATAGCAGCCATCAGCGGGCACCCTTAACTGAAACACCTTCCTACACCTCTGATCAACATGTAATAGATAGCTAGCCATTTTTCCATTGTTGACAGCAAGTTTGAATGCAAAAAGGTAGTTGGAAAAGCCATTATTTGTACAAACACTGAGGTTAACACCTCAAACTATTTAGACAAATAGCTACAACCATGTTGTACACCCTAGCAGGATGGTAGCTATTGATAAGAAAACCCTATCTACACATGAGAAGAGTCAGAGCTAGAGCTATTAATGAATGTGGTGGATTCAGGATTCAGAAATCCAAATGTGTGGCTTCTTTGACACTTGTCATTGCTCGTTGCATGTGGTTCAAATTACCAGGTTCAAGTGACAGGTACATATGTAGCTAGCTACTTTAATATTATTAAACCAGGTGCACCGCATCAGCATTCGGCCAGCACGTGTTGTTTTTTGAAATTGCTTTTGTCTGGGAAGTCAGTATGTGTGTGAGGCACAATTTTTGCAAATCGTTGATTTTATAGTCTAGCAGTAATATTTACCATTATTAAATTTGCAAACTGTGTGACAGTTGCATAGAAAAAAGTCTATGTTTATTTGTACTTATGTGGCATACGTAGCTATCTCATTTTAAAATTTGCCAGCTCATGCACACAAAATTCACACAAATTAGAACCTAGCAGATAAAACACGCTAGCTACCGTAGTTTGAGAAAAGTTGATAGTTGGAATTTTTCATGTGAAATTATTTCATGTTAAAATATTTTCATCTTCTTGGATAAAAAATTCTCATCTTCTTCCCTATTTATCCAATGGTAAAAATATTTCATGTGTTAAATTTTCATCCTAGCAGGCTGCAGACGAAAATTTTTAACAGTGAACTTTTCCCAAACTATGGTATATGGTATCACTACCATGTTTCTACCATAGCTATACTGTATACGACAAAAACATACGAGGGGGAAAACTTTCGCGGATTTCAGCAAAACGCTTTTCCTGCTTCACTTGAAACTTTTCCTGCTCTTTCCTGCTTCACTTGAAACTTTTCCTGCTTCACTTTTCCTTTATTCTAATTTGCGCGCGCTCTAAAATCAATATTGCAGAGGCGCGCGTGGGCTTTAAGGCTGCAAACCGCGAAAGTTTTTCTTACAGTACATAATGCACATTGTTGATGAACCGCGAAAGTTTTCCCCCTCGAATGTTTTGTCGTATACGGTAGCCCTCCTAAATATTTTTGTGATTCATGTCCAGTTTTGCTAAGTACCCTCCTCCCAACTTTAATTATCTCCTGAGCTACGTATATTCATCCCTACAACTTGTACTTATTATCATTTCACTCTCTAACAGAATATTCACCTGAAATTTTAGATACTGGATATACTGCTGATATAGTCATATAGCTATGTATTTGGACAAGCAAATAACAAAAATCATAAAAGGGACTAAAATCATGATTGCTCTGTTAAGGCTACTAATGGCTATTATACAGAAGCATTATTGCTGACTCATTATTATTAAGCAGCAGCTAACTTAGCTACTTTTTATTATCAATTTTATGGTCTTACGTACATGATCTAAAATGCTCCATTATGCTTTTTGAATGCTCTGGGGACTGTGAGAAAATCTTTCCTTTCGATTGTAAATTGCTACATTCCTTCTTAAACATACGTATCATTGTCTGCCTCATCATACATTGGGTGTATGTTTTATTAGAAAGTTCCATAAATTTCCTTATAAACATCTTAACATACATATTATTGTATGTTTGCTGTTAAAATTTTATCCTTAGCTCTTAAATCATAACGGCATAATTATATTTCTCTGTCACACATATGTCTCTCACATAACATTAAGATGCCATCTGAACTGTGACAATTTCTTAAGCATAAGCCTTAATTAAGCTTATTGAAAGAGCCACGTATACTGAGCTACGTACATGCTATATACTTCTGGAATCAAGATTTTATGTGCTTTTAAACCTATTTTATATTTTTATGTTCACTTAAGCCCTATTTTCTCATGCTAGATCACATTAATAGTTCTTTGAAGAAATTTAAAGCTCACTAGGAGCAATAGTAGATTGCATAATATAATAAATATTGACAAATTTGACAAATGTTTAGCAATTCATCAAATTTTATGATTCAAAGTTAGGCTGATACAATTAATTCATCTAAATTTTACTCATCAACCCCCAATACATCAAAATTTTCCACCGCCAAAATTTTGCACTATACGGTAGCTGATTGGGCTACCTAATGAATTTGTATACTTGTATAATAGCACATGCAAGGGCAGAGGAAGTTACTGAAAGTTAGGGGGCCACTTTCGTAGCTATAGCTAAACTCAAAGTGATTTTCTTTTGCAAAAATTGAATTCCTATGGAGAGTCTTAGAGGCCATGGTCCCCCTACTTCTGCCACCTATGAGAACATGTATTGAGATACGTACGTATACCACAGGGAATTTCCTTTACAGTATATGTATGTAGCTATGTATAGCTATAGGGTGGAATTTCCTATAGAATTTACTTTATCAGTCGGTTATAATTATTGTAAGGTAATTCTATAGAAAATTCTGCCATATAACTAGTTAGCTCCTGCATGTTGAAATACTGTGGCAGGAAAAAATATTTATCCAGTCATTCCAGTGTACATAGCTAGCTAGATGCATTGAGTGTATTTTGTGTGCACTATAGACAATTATGTATAATTATGCAGTGTATTTTGTATTTTGTGTAAATCACATAGTTACGTACGTAGTCAGTGGCTTTCTGTGCCAGTTCACATACAGTGAAATTCATGAATATTCAATGTTCCTTAATTAATTAAGTAAAACATTTGCATTCATTGACAATATGTTTGTCTCAGAAGATATGATTCACGAATGAAATCATCAGTAGCTATTCAACATAACAGCATTGATATAATGCATATTGCCGATGATGATAATGGGATCCCATGCAAATTCATTTGACAAGAATCATAAGCTTTGAGGTGATTATTGTGACACACACACAGCAAGGTTACCAAGGAGTATATGAGTGTAGCTATAATCACATAGCTACAGTAGCTATGTAACTACGTATGTATACTATGTGCTACGTACGTATAATTGTGTGACCCGATATCAGAAAATGAGGTTGCCTGCTTAAACAATTTTTATAATACTAAAATTGTCATTTCTTTGCATGGCTATGTGTTGGCTACCTAATGCAATTTACAGAACTTGCATTGTAAACAGAAAGGAAATTACATACATACGTAGCTATGTATGAGTTGTTTTGTGCACTCATGCCCATCATTAGGGACGTGCCTATTATGCTTTAGAGTTTGCTATGCTCTGGTGCACATTTATGTCACCTATACATTATGTTCAATATTATACTCATGTGTAAGATTTGTCCGTAGGTAAAACTACTTTGTTATAAAAGTTAGATTGTTATATTAGAGTATATTCACTTCTGCACAAAACTATACACTACAGCAGGTGACTGTTCTATTAGAGTACGTCAATCTTAGCCAGTTTGGTATTAAATTTTCCATAATACTAGCAAAACACATCCCACCATGATGGCATTATGCTTGGAGCTTCCTATTGTGCTTAAAATAATGCTGGCATAATCGATCAGCATCAGCTACAATAGACCTTTGGCATAATTATTATGTCAAAAATATAAAGCATTCACATGAATAGTCACTAATCCAGATACCTTTTTATTATCTAGATAGCTACAAGCAAATTTTGTAATCCTGAAGGTTTGATTTGATTTTTATTGCTTGTGGATCATTCCCATACAATACTTGCATTACTTTGCACATGGCTGATAATATTCATAACACACATCAATTGTCTCATTACTTGTCCCACACACTACACAGACTGATCATGAGTTATCACCACAAAGGCTCCTGTCACATATGTACACTATTGTCAGTGTAGGTAGTGACTAACTAACCACTTTGCAATTTGCATTTACATAGCTACGTACATACGTACGTACATGTAAAAACAAGGCAATAATGGTAACTACATACTTACATACATATATTATGTATAACTAGTTTATAACCTCCTTATAATTTTTGGATATAGCTAGCTATAGTATATATGTAATGTGGTAAAGTGGAAATTTATATATAGAACTTAGTGTTAATGTTGTGTGATCAACAGCTATGTATACATGTATACGACTATACGTGTACCAGTATCTTGCTACATGGTACATATGTAACTATGTACCTTTATAGGTATATAGCCATATATGTGCATACACACATAAATCAAGTTCCTTATTTTCTGAATATGTTATGGTCAAATGCTATTTCAGACTCCCATACAGTAGGGACCTGTGAGAAGACTTATATAGCTACACCTAACTATTATACTTTTAATTTTACCTATTATTCTTTCTAGAAATTCTTTTATTCCTAAAATTATTCTCAATAAAATCACCCTTTTAGCTACCTAAAATCTATGCAAATTCACTTTAATCATTACAGTATCCTACTCAGTAACTACACAACATACCTTATTAATAAGTGTGCACGAAAAGGCCTTTTGTAGCATATGAAGTTGTCATGGACATGACAAATATTTGATTGTGCGTTTAAGTTTACACAAGTCCAAGCTCACAGGTCAAAGCAGCATTTTTATCAGAGAATACTAGAAAGTTTACAAGAGTGTTTTGTACCATAGATGGTTTTACAGTGTAGCTAACATAATTTAAGTTTGCCCTATTATTCCTTCTTTTCATTTCTTTTTATTCCAAAAATATTCCTATTTAGGTGCAGCCCTAGCTACACTGTTATACAAGGAGAGTCTGAAATACTCAAATTTGCCAACTAATTACTTAGTCTCGTGCGCCCGACTCTTAAAAATATAACTAGAAACTGGAGAAATTATGTAGAAAATTTTGGTGCCGCCAGACTTTTGGTGGCACCAATCAAATTGCTGCATTTAAATCCAAGCCAATCAAATCGCTTGATTTTAGGTGATAGTAATTAGCCCATGCCTTGCACAAATAATTTTATACACAGTTCCCCAGACTATATTTTTAAGAGTCGGGCACACGAGACTAGCTATACTAATTTAAGCGCAGTAAAATCTCAGTAGTTAGTACGTAGCTACGTAGGTAACGTAACTAATTGCAGCATAAAATCATTGATAAGAAAAATTAAATATCACATTATTTCATACGTATAGCTATATATACGTATATATAGCTACACAGCGAATGCCCATGCAGATGTTACAAATCTAGGAATTTATTTGGTACATCGCATAACCGATTAATAAATACTGAAACTAACTGCAGGCAGTGATAAATAAATATCTGTAGCTACGTAGCCATATCCTATTTGATAATTAATGTATGTACGTAGCTATGTATGTGATTAGTGTTAGAAATTAAACCATATCAATTAAACCATACGATTGTGCATGGAAACAATCAAGGACTTTTAAACAACCACATACCTGTAGATAGGCCTGAGCCAATTATACTTTTGAAACTGCATTTGCTTTTTGAGAACTGCTCCAAAATCAAGCCTATTAGCTATGTGCAAATTATGCTTAGAAATTTAAAATTGTGACTGTCTGAGAAACAACCACCCTAATTCACACCTCTGATTTTGCCAAGTTAATGACCTATAATACACCCCTCGCTATAATATCTACTAGGAATGTCACATTTTCAGTAATGGTAAAGTGATGTCTAAACTACTACCCCTGTAATATGGACTCCGTAGTTATATCTTTCCCAACAAAAGTTACAAAGCATTGGAGGAGCAAAATTAGCAGTATGAACTATTATAGGCTGATTTTTGCTCAGACAATTAGTGGTATTATAATATATTTACGGGTGCTTATAACAAATACCTATAGCCTCGCTCCTTCATGGTTACCTGAATCCTTTATGAATTGCTTGTAAATTCCATTCTCAGCACTCTCAAAGTTTACTGAGCAAACAAAAATATTTTACTGTTTAATCTGAAGTATAATGTGATATATCACTGTTAAAATTTTAGATACCTGATAGCTAGACAAACTTCATTAGTAACTCTAGTAGTTACTATGCTAAACAAAAGCACCCTGTGTGTAAAAAAGTGCGAGGCCAATCAGAAGCAGCATTGTAAATAGGTATGTGCGACCAAAAACTTTGATATCAGTTGAGGCCAAGAAGTTAGCTACTTATCAAAAATCTTTTAAACTACTTGAACGACATACAATAGTTTATAACATATTTTCACAACTATGATTGGTTTTATCACTTGACCACCTTTATTAATAATGATTGTGTGAAAAAGGTGGCCAAGTGACAAAGCCAATCATAGTTGTGAAAATATGCTATAAACTATTGTATGTCATTCAAGTAGTTAGATAAGTAACTTCTTGGCCTCAACTGATATCAAAGTTTTTGGTCGTACGTGCATACCTATTTGCAATGCTGCTTCTGATTGGCCTCGCACTTTTTTACACCCAAGGTGTTTTTGTTTAGCATATCACTACTTTTTTGGAAGTATAAACAGATGTTATTACTAGCAAGCAGCATGCAGAGAAGTGCTGCATGGGCATAACTTGTACTTGCCTAGCACACAATATTGCAAATTAAACTTTGAAGCTTAATTTTGAAAAAATCAGGCCCGAGAATATTTTTTAACTTTCACTACAGAGTGATACATCGATATAGATTGTGTATCTGAAAGTTTATGCAAATCATTTGAAGGGGGTCAAAGTTATGGCAACTATCAACCTGCAGTGTAATATCCCTTCTCAAATACATTCAAGTGTTTACTTCAGACTGATAATAGTATCACAAGTAGAGCATATACATGGGAGAAGTGCTGATACAAGTTTGGCTGAAATCCATGAAGAAATGAGTGAGTTATTAGACAAGCAAGTGAATTATAAAGAGAGTTCGAAAATACTTCTGGGGTTCACGAAAACTCCCGCAAGTCCACAAAAAAGTGTGTGATGAAAATAAAAGAAAGAAGAAAAAACGACTGCCGCGTAAAATTTTTTGTGGTGACAGGCCGGCATTTATAAGGTTGTATTAGAAGAATGGCTGAACTGATTTCTATCAACTTCGAGATGCTGATTCTTCAAACAATGAAGGTACTAATTCTCTAGTAAAGGGCGGGAAAGGATGGTTTGTCGTGCGTAGTCGCACAACGGGTGCCATAAAACTTGCAATGGCTGGTACTTTAATAAGAATGGTGGCACCTACGTACGTATTTCCCCCATTCTCGGTTTGTTGATTCTACGTATATAGTAAGAAAGTTGTGGGGCGGTAATAACTAAGCAATGGCTTTAATGGCAGCTTAGCTAGAGTGTTTGCGAGTTTGAGGGTGCACGGTGCTACGTGTAAATAACTCACTCAGTGGTCACGTTGCTACGCTTCTTCTTGGCCTCGCGACTCACTATCGTGAGTCTTGATTCAGTAGTCCAAAAGCATTTCCACTGCATATACACAGTAGCTCACTGTTTTATGTGCATATGACTGAAATATGTAGTCATAGCTGCAGTGAATGGCTGAATGCCAGTGACTGAATCTCAAGGAGCTTCTAGCTAATCATGTGTATGTAACTATGTACAATAATAACATGGATACGTATGCATTATAAAGCACTAAGGTAAAAATACTTCTGTTTGTTCTGTGCAGTCACCGATTAACACTGCAACAATAAAATCTGCACTGAGTTAGTGGTAACATGAATAGCTGGTGTCACTTGGTCACCTTTTTGCAGGCGGGCACTGTAAACAATGAAGTGTGCATACCACACTAAATGGTGTGATAAAGATAGTATAGGATGATAACCACCTTATTAATATAGCGATTACACAGTAAAAAATGGTGTGCTATTTTAGCACAGTACAGTGTGCTATAGTGTACAAGTGTGCTAATATAGCACACTTACTGTGCTAAATGGTTGGCTAGCCGATGGCACACTAAAAATAGCACATTTTAATGTGCTACGTATATTAGCACACTATAGGTGTGTTAGTCATGTGAAGTGTGCTGTTTTAGCACACCATACTCATCAGTGTGCTGTTTTAGCACACAATATTTACAAATGTGCTGTTTTAGCACACCTTGCCTGTAAGTGTGCTGTTTATCTGTTAGTGTGCTATTTTAGCACACTATATCTATAGGTGTGCTATTTTAGCACACTATATCTGTAGGTGTGCTATTTTAGCACGATGGGTGCTGGGTCACAGTGCACACATGCGAAACACGCGACTTATTGTGACGTAACGCTATAGATTTACAGGCCTATAAGAGTGATACATACGTATAGATAATATGCGGCGGACCTAGCAGTGTTTGTCTTTGCTGAAGTATTCATCAGTTGGCTCATGATTTCAAGCCCTTTGATCCCCGTCGAAAACCGAGATACAGCATATGCGTGTGCACCAATTGGAATATGGAATCTCAGGATTTGGCCAAATCATCATACTCCTGAGAGCTGATATTAAGTGAAGCAGTTAAACGCACACACATAGTGGAGACTAGGATCAAGAAATTTTCAATTCCAAGATATATTATTCTTGATGTACACAGATGAGAAAAGCTGGGTCGGTACACAAAGACAAGAAATTCTGGAATTTTTATTATTTTTATTCTGGTATCGCAAATGTCCTTGAATTTTAGCTTGCCGGGTTGTTTTGGTGCACACAGACTCGCTAATACTTTATGTGTAGGAGCTCCAACTAATGCTAGTAATAAGTGGCACTTCTCATCATTATTCTCTATCTTGTTTGCAAGAATAAAATGTTCAAAACGTTGGATGTAAAGTACCCACTCGTCATTGGACGTGTTGAACGGTTGCGGAGCACCCATGTAGGAAGTCATCCTCGTCGCCACTGTTATGTTTCGGTTAAATAGTAAATTGGTAATCACGAAACATGTACAATCATGGAACGCGGTACAACACTACAACGGCTATCTGCTTAACCAAGCAAATTACAATCACGTGCATGCCTAGATTACATCATACACTACACCTACTATCACGATAGTGCAGAAATATATCACAATAGTTAAAGGATCAGTTTAAATTACTCAATACTATCACAATAGTAAACAGTACTATCACTATCACGATAGTTGATCAACTATCATGATTGTCAATACTATCGCCCAGCCCTAATTGGGACTTGGAACTGCTCCCATTACTAGCTAGATGCCTCCTAGGTTGTAGTGTGGTATAGGCAACTTGTGCTTGTGGTTACTTTGGTGGCTTGTTGATACTACTATACACAGTTCTTTAGCCACCTCCCATCCCTCGTACCCCCTTCAAGCCCCATTGCTATGTTGGCCTGAAGTTAGTCCCCACCTATCTCAAAAGCCACAAAATTCATTGAAAAGATTGCTTATAACTACTGCTGCTAATAAAAGCCACCCAGTTAACAGGCAGCAGACTGTTTTGAAATAATGCCATGTGCATACATGGCTGATTTTCCCAAACCCGGCCACATATTATAATTATGCATTTCTCAACAGTATGAGAGTACGTAGTTTTTCCTTCTAATTTGCTAAAGTTTATTTGGACACTTATCCACCTTTGTCAAGCTGTTATTTTGCACACTGTATATTAATCTAGTGAAATTTAAATAGTAATATACAAATTCTCAAGTTTCCTCCTAGCTCACTCCATCATATGTACATCATCTACCGCCCTACATAGTAGGGAAGCTGGTTACAATTTGTGAAGATGAACATGTCACAACCTGCATAGAGAGGTAAATTTTACCATCATCACATGATATGTAAAGACATGCATGCAAAAGTAGGCACTTAGTAGAATTCCTAAACGAAATACGTAGATCTTGTGTCCAGAGGATATATACGATCTATGGTGTGTTCATACATTCCTGCCATACCCTTTCCCCTCCCACTGCACGTCAACTAGTTCGTTTCAATCGAGGTTTCAGTCCCAAGTCCACATCGATGAAAATCGCCCGTCATTAAATGAGCCGAATAGACTGTAGTAGTAGTAGTAGTAGTATTATTATTATTTCACCTCGAATTTCACAAAACTTCGAATTCGCTGTTTTAAAACAAATTCCTTTGTCCCTTCAGCTTCAGCTGGTCTGGACTCTCCCTGCGCACGTGAAATGATATAATTATCACGTGACTAGCCTTCTTCTATGGCAACAGCCGAGGTAACAGCAGAAATTACTATGGGACAATACGATAAGACTTGCGATAAAACCCAAGGATCAATAAATTCCAGGGCGAAGGTTAGTAGAACATTTAGCTAGAAGTTTTCACTCGAGTGCTGCTTTATACAGAAAAATGCTGTTTGTGTCCTTCCCGGGCCGCCGGCAGTGCCGCTGAGCTGGCTTGTTCCGGCTCTGCATTATTCGTGGTGTTCATATTATATTATTCAGTAGCGCCAGCAGCTGGTTTCAAGCCTTAGATGGCAGTCTGCTTTGCAGTATTGCCGGTGCAACTTCATTAATTATTTTTAGTTTTGCCAGGGACATGATGAGTGATGTGCATATCATCTCAGCTGACCAAACTACTATAGAACAGTGGGAGAAAGAAACAGTACTAGTAGTAAAGTGATGTACTGAAATCACATAAGAATATGAAGCTGAATTTGGCAGAGAGCTGGCAATCCCAACACAGAGGCATGGGAGGATGCATCTGAAGAGAGCTGCATGACCATAGCCGATTCGATTCATATCCTGAGCCGATTCATCTGATACATGGTAAGAGGTACATGTTATTACTCTGCATGTGTGAATGTAATAGAACAGTTTTCTGTTAAAGATCTGTCCATGGCCTACTGCTATATCTGCGTAGAAAAAATAGGTATGTTACATGTTACTGAAACATTTAGCTAGCTAGCTGATATGTTTATTTCAGTGTGGAACTATATTCAAATTGTGAGGTTGCCGTCAAGCAGTTATAATTATAGCTATCATCAGTTTTATCCAATGTTATAACCTATTGTGATCCTTTTTGCAGCGCCATGTATATACAATGCTAAACAAAAACACCCTGAATGTAAAAAAAGTGCAAGGCAAATCAGAAGCAGCATTGCAAATAGGTATGTGCGACCAAAAACTTTGATATCAGTTGAGGCCAAGAAATTACTTATCAGAAATCTTTTTAACTACTTGAATGACATACAATAGTTTATAGCATACTTTCACAACTATGATTGGCTTTGTCACTTGGCCACCTTTATTAATAATGATGGTGTGAAAAAGGTGGCCAAGTGACAAAGCCAATCATAGTTGTGAAAGTATGCTATAAACTATTGTATGTCATTCAAGTAGTTAAAAAGATTTCTGATAAGTAATTTCTTGGCCTCAACTGATATCAAAGTTTTTGGTCGCACATACCTATTTGCAATGCTGCTTCTGATTGGCCTCGCACTTTTTTTACACCCAGGGTGTTTTTGTTTAGCATATCACTACTTTTTTGGAAGTATAAACACATGTTATTACTAGCAAGCAGCAGAGAAGTACTGCATGGGCATAACTTGTACTTGCCTAGCACACAATATTGCAAATTAAACTTTGAAGTTTAATTTTGAAAAGTTCAAGCCCGAGATTTTTTTTTAACTTTCACTACAGAGTGATACATCAATATAGATTGTGTATCTGAAAGTTTATGCAAATCTTTCGAAGGGGGTCCAAGTTATGACAACTATCAACCTGCAATGTAATATATAGTCCTTCTCAAATACATTCAGTGTTTATTTCAGACTGATAATAGTATGACAGATAGAGCATACATAGGAGAAGTGCTGATGCAAATTTGGCTGAAATCCATGAAGAAATGAGTGAGTTATTAGACAAACAAGCGAATGTATAAAAAGAGAGTTTGAAAAAAACTTCCGGGGTCCACGAAAGCTCCTGCAAGCCCACGAAAAAAGTGTGCGATGAAAATGAAAGAAAGAAAAAAAAATGATTGCCGCGTAAAAATTTTTGTGGTCACAGGAAGGAATTTATAAGGCTGTATCAGAAGAATGGCTGAATAGATTTCTATGAACTTCGGGATATTGATTCTTCAAACAATGAAGGTACTAATTGTCTAGTAAACGGGAGAATTGGGCGGGAAAGGATGGTTCGTTGTGCGTAGTCGCACAACGGGCGCCATAAATCTTGCAATGACTGGTACTTAGGAATGGTGGCGCCTATTTCCTCCATTCTCGGTTTGTTGATTCTATATAGTAAGAACGTTGTGGGTCGGTAATAACTAAGCAATAGCTTTAATGGTGGCTTATTAGCTAGAGCGTTTGCGAGTTTGAGGGTGGTGCTACGTGTAAATAACTCACTCTGTGGTCGCATTGCTGTGCTTCTTCTTGGCCTCACGACTCACTATTGTGAGTCTTGATATCCTGTAGTATGAATTCCTGCAAGACAAAATTATGTTCTATATACACTGCATGTAAAAATGAAGTGTGCATACCACACTAAATGGTGTGATAAATGACATTGAGGGGGTTCTAATGATGTAAATGTAGATTGTACACTGTAAACAAGGAAGTGTGCATACCACACTAAATGGTGTGATAAACGACAGTGTAGGATGATAACCACCTTATTAATAAGTGATTAGAACCCCCTCGATGCCATTTATCACACCATTTAGTGTGGTATGTACACTTCATTTTTACAGTGTATATAGAACATAATTTTGTCTTGCAGGAATTCATACTACAGGATATTGTATACATGGCGCTGCAAAAAGGATCACACTAGGTTATACGTAACATTTGATAAAAACTTATCGTATTTATTGTGCATGTATTAGCTATATTTTAGATCCAGACTGCATTAAAGAGAGTCCGACACTATCATTTCAGCCACTTCATGCAATTTAGCCGCTACTGAGTTCTGCTATGAATTCACCAAACCGAAATGAACTGGATGTAATGCAGCAGTTTAGCAATTTTTGTACTGCATAATTATATACATACTTGTACATGTGTATTTAAAGTTATTTGAATTATAGAAATATAGTACAATTATAATATAGCACACTTTACTGTGCTAAAATAGCACACTTTAATGTGTTAAAATAGCACACTTGTAAAAATAACACATGTGTAATGTGCTAAAACTGGAGACATCAGTTTAGCACACTTTACTGTGCTAAAATAGCACATTTGTTTTTAGTGTGTAGAAACCCCTCAATGTCATTTATCACACCATTTAGTGTGGTATGCACACTTCATTTTCTACAGCGTAGTGATTAGAACCCCCTCACTGCCAAACATCATACCATTTAGTGTGTTATGCATGTTTCAATTTTTATAGTGTAGCTAGTTTTACTTTATAAAGTCAAGTGGCAGTTTTCAAAGTCAAGCGGTGGCAGTTTGTAAAGTTACATGAACTGACTGCAGGTGGTGCCAAACTATATAAGCGGCAGCTAGCTGCTTGTGCCTATCATAGCTAATTATGCTTTTAAAATTGCCTATTATGCTTTGGAGCAACTGATACTCCAATAGCTATTCTTCCTATTATGCTCAAATTATGCTCCATAAATCCGCAACATTATGCTCCGAGAAATAATCTATACACTCCCTATCCTTTTATCTTACTTTAACTCTTACTTGTTTATGAGTATCAGTAGTCTTTTTGGTACCTCCACAACATGTACAGTGAGCCGTTTACGAAGCCGGTAATTTTAATTATTTTTAGTGGCGTCTGATCTAACGACTTTAAAGGGAGGTGCAATAGTTGCTGAATTCAGCATATAGCAGTTGTATGATAGTACAGTATGTGTGTAATGGTAAGTGTGTGGTCCTTATAAAAGATTTTCATTATAAAACTGGCGCCGCGCGCTAGAAATTTCCTATCATGCCCAAAATTATGCCGGCACAATCGGCTCAAGCCTATATCTCTGGCATCCTCTGTAACAGGCCGGAACGTACTGTTTGCGCTCTTCAGTATATACGTAGCTATAGTCTTGTGGTCTGGCGTAGCCTACCCTTCTTAAAAAATAAAAGTATTTTTAAGAAGGGTAGGCTACACCAGACTAATAGTCTCGCGTGGCCCGCAGACCGCTTTTATATTTGTAGGGGCGGGAAAAAGGATCTGGTAACATAGCCATCGAATGGTGCAGCGACACATTCGCTTTATAATATTAAATTATTATCGGTTAACACATCTTTGATATAAAAGAAAGACCACCAACGACTTCATAACAACGTCATCATTGTTATTAACGCGCGCGCGCGGTCCGCGATTTTTCTTGGACTGCTGAGTCAGACAATACTCGGTACTGACTATGTTGCCAGACCCTTTCCCGCCCCCACAAAGAAAAACGGGAAAAAGCGGTCTGGCCATGCGAGACTACTATAGCCGGCTAGTCCCGGGGCGACATCCTCTTAAGTTTCATCTTGCGAGTCTAGCACGTTGCACAGTATTTAATAAATGCGGTGTCACGACTCACGAGCCAGTGCGCGGATCAGTATAGCTATAGCTCTTGACAGTCAACACGTGATGTTATCCCTTATTGTATGCACTTGATCTCCCAGTTCCTGGTTTTACCAAGTAATCTCCCGTTCCCGCTCCCGCTCCCCTCCTTTTACTAATACCCACAATTAAGTACTGCCGGGATGCTAGAGTCACCATGCAGATCCTTAATCGTAGCATAGGGGAGGGCGGCGTCAGGCTAGTCAGCAGCTATATTAGGCCAGGCAAACTTGATTTCTTGTTTCTCATCCACCAAATTCTGTGCTTATATGCGGGCGGGCGGTCATTTTTCATTATTCATTATACAGTAATTTATTCAAAATGTTAAAAAAAGCTCATTAAAATTGTTAAAATTGTAAAAATAGGCAAAAATTGAGATAATGAAAGTTGAGGCAGTGGTATTGAAACCCATGCGGGCGGGGATGAGAAACAAGTAATCAAATTTGCTTGGCCTTATTATATAATTTATATTTGCACGAATATAGCTACGAGCCAAAACGAATAACTATAGTATAACTATAGCTAGTAATTAAGTATAGCTACATCAATGGTATAGTTATACATGCGTCCTGTATCATAGCCATATAGCATTTAGTACTGAGTAACACTAGCTAGCTGTGTATATGGTCAAGGAACTGCTGCTATTCTGCACATGGCAACACCTAGAATTATGCTAGCCATATATACTAACTCACGAAGGCTCATGTATATATATAGCTAGTAGCTAGCTATACCGAGTTAGTTATTATTATATAGCTCTAGCTACACTGCAAAATGCGAAGTATGTACAGTAATTCATACAAAATTGCCACAATGAGCATATACCAAAATGGATTTCGGTATGCTCATTGTGGTAATTTTGTATGAACTTCATACTTCGCATTTTGCAGTGTAGTATACTGAGTTAACCAGACTATATACAAATACGTATAGCTATAGCTACAGTCAATGTAACTTCGTCCCGTCCCGTAAATTAGTTATGCATAGCTAGTATTTTCCGGAATCGTCCCATCCAGTTTCGGAAAAAAGGGAAGCCCAATTAATGCATGAATAGCTTTAGCTAGCTAGCTAGCTACGTGTTTCACATAATTAGGATTGTAAAGGGTTACTTGGGCTACCTCGCTGGATCCGCTTAGCCGGTATGAAATTATCGCGTAGCTTCATCATATTTATAATGACAATAACTATATATTTTTTATTTCTTGAATTCGAGTACACTGAAAGATCTAGATATCAATATTTTGTCAGCTGGGAACCTTGCTCCACTGACCATCGCGACTTCCGCTGTAATTGTAGTACATCAGCGGTGACAGCAGAGCCATTAACGAAAGGTCAGATGAATAGAAAGCTGAGGACACAGTCGATA
Source organism: Spongia lamella (assembly GCA_963930835.1). NCBI lineage: Eukaryota > Metazoa > Porifera > Demospongiae > Dictyoceratida > Spongiidae > Spongia > Spongia lamella. The sequence continues at coordinate 10,301,501 of OZ005747.1, forward strand.
ACGCGTATTCAAGCTTCAGTGCAAACAACTCAAGCAAAGGGAAAGTTAGGCACAACTTTCTTACTAATCATGGTACCTATATTATTCTCCTCTATCAAATCTCGTGATCTAATCAGGGATACGTGGTACAAAGGTTTCAGAGACAGTGAAGACGTCATGCTGAGATACATAATGGGTGTGAATGGGTTAAATGACTCACAGATCAATAAATTACATGAAGAAAACAAAACTCATGGAGATCTTGTATTTCTGGATAATTTCACAGAGGGCATATGCATGGGCATTGACTAACAAGACGATAGCTTTAATGACATGGACCACTGAAAATGTTGACTTTACGTACCTGATGAAATGTGATGATGATACATTTGTGTATGTTCATAACACCATCAGAGAATTAAAGCGTAGGTCAACTACCAAAAGATTATATTATGGTTTAATGCTGTATAACACTAAACCAATTCATAATAAAGAAGATAAATGGAGAGATTTTAAATGGAACATATCTAAGAAATACTTACCATTTGCTCGAGGGGGTTGCTACATATTGTCAGAAGATTTAGTGCAGTTATTAGTCAGACAACGTCATCACTTGAGGAGGCATCATTTAGAAGATGTAGCAGTGGGTTTATGGCTGGCTCCGTTTGATTATGAGAGACGTAATGATTATCTGTTTTGTTACTTCAACCGTTACTGCAAAAAGAAGGACCGCTTGGTGTTTCTATGTAATGGAGTATCTGATGAGAAACTAAATTGGGTATTTAATACACTTTATAAAGAATTGTTAACTGGGAAAATAGGAAATAGGATTAGGTATGCGAAGAAAAATACTCATAATCATACTCACATAGCTACTGTAGCTGTATAACTAACTACTCATTTATTGTACTCATATTCAGTATACTCATACAGAGCTACATGGTGAAACCAACTCAACGACATGGCTCCGATGAGGCAGCAGTTCATCCACATTATTTTGTTTATGAAAACAGCAGTGTATACCAGGGTTGAAACCGGGTCAGCATCACTGACCCGGATAGTCATCCGGGTCAGACCCGGTTTAATTAAAGTAGAGGCGTGCGCCGAAACCTACATTCTGGGTACTACTAATTGGTTCTGTGTTACAGCATGTAGATGCAGGCTATATATTAACCAAACACAGCTTTATTAGTATGTATTCTCGATTCTATGTGTGTTAATAATTATGACAAGTAGCCTGCTAGGCTTACTAGTGGCACAAACCCCAGAGTGGTATAGTTGTATATAAGTGTAAGGGTAGGGTAAGTAGTTATTGATATGGTTTGGGAGCGGATATTTTATAAAGTGGGTCAGACCCAGATGACCCGGCAAAAACGTGACCTGGTTGACCCGACCCGGTTTCAACCCTGGTGTATATACATATAGCTAGCTACCCGGTGACTCATTATATTAGTTGATCAGTCATGCACCAGGTGCCACCATTGTGAGATACGGTGTTCACTATACTTCAGTGGCCGTGTAAGTGATAGTGGTGCTTTGGTGAAACCATTCAACTGGTTGTGTGATTGGTAGATCTATATATAGCTATCTGCTTTAGTACCATCATTTATTAAATTAACCGGCCGTGCCTACTAATAAATCCACTTCATTTCCCAGCATATTAATGTTTAAATGAAAATTGAAATACAAATAGAAATATACATAGAATACAACAGGGGGTCACCAACTGTTGCCAAATCTCGTACACTCTTCCTGAAATCATATTTGAAATCATTTAACATAAGTATACAGCTTTTCATTTTTCATTTCTATATATATTACTAAAGCCACAGAGTAAGTCATATATAGCTAATTCTACTATATGTATTACTTAAAGCACTGCCGCCAGTTTGTATGAAATATACAGCTCGAGGCGGTGAGAGTCGAGTGGCAAATATAGTACAAGGTGAAGCCGAGTGCTATATATATTTGTCACGAGACCCTCACCAAGAGCTGTATATTTCATACAAACGAAGCTGCAGTGATTTAAGTGTTTTATTGTATTTTACACTAATCAGTGATGTGTGAATAAAACACAAATGAATGGTTTTCTTTGATGAAAAGTGTCAATGAGCTACAATTCTATAACTACTCTATCGTTCTATAACTGTACTATATATATATACCCAACCACATGCAGTGCTATAGCTAACTATACCCAACCACAGTTCTATAACTTTACCTGCTGACATTTTATGGCATATATAGCACTGTTAAACCCTTTGATCCGCCCACGTAAAATACAATAAAGGCTATATATAGCTACTATAGGCTATGACTATATATAGTGTCCGCAGGCCAAAGAATCGACTGAGTCACGAATTTTTCATCTGACTACTGTAGCTAACTAGCAAACATGTTGTACGTATAGGTGCATGTACGTGACCCACCTTGAAACCCTACCGCTGTGATTCAGTGGTTTCTGACTAATAATATTATGTTGAATAGGTGTCAAGTATACCTTGAAACCCAATTTGCCATTGCCGGGTTAAATTAGTGATCACTAAAGGGTTTGCCTATTTTCCCCTGAATGTGACGAGACGGTTCCTGAAAATACCGCACACCTAATTTACGGGACGGGACTAGCTAGGCCTCTGTCAAATATACCGGCATAATTTAAAGCATAATAGGCTTACCTGTTATGCCGGCATGATGAAGTATCCTGGAATAACTTGTAATTTTTAGTAAATTGTTTCAAGATGGCGCGCCATGTGGCAGTGTTGCAAATAACTTAAGCTGTTGATAAAAATGATGATATAGTAGTAGTGAGCGCCGGAAGGTAGCTATACTAATTGCTAAAAAGGTAGTGTGCATGGCACCTAGATGTACGTAGCTATTCCAGTGTCAGTTGCTAGAGCGGGGAGAAAGAATTTCTAGCAAAGTGAAAAGCTGCACGATATGATTGAGGGTATATACTGTATAGTGATGTTGTCTGCTGAATGAGAACTTGCTACGTATATAGGAATAAGGTAATGAAAGTGAACATGATTAGGGCTGAGCCTAATATGCTCAAAATTTCACCTATTATACGTACTTTCCTGCACTTCCCAAAATTTTGACCTATTATTCTTATTTTATTCCCACATCATCACCTATGATTCCTACTTATTCTTGTAATTTTTATTGTATCGGTGATAATAATGTCCACAATACACACAGTGACTATGCCGTTATTTGTGGGTATTATAAAGCAATGAATTTTGCATGTATGTTGATAGTAGATATATGGTGTCCATAATTGATTTGACGCACTCTTTTTAGTTTTGCATGTAAAATTCCCACTAATATACTTAAATGGTTTCTGCTTGTCAGTTTGGTTTGCCTAGTCAATATCTACTAAAGGATGCTAATATTATGATTAATATAACATAATTCATGTTAATGGAATATTAGCTCATGAATTTCTTGTGTCCATAATCGATTCTTTGCGCTATACGGTATTACAATTACTGTGACCAGCAAAACGTTAGATGATCAGAAGTTACATCAAAGGACTGATGGTATCCCGTACCAACAGCCTTACTAAATTAAATAAATCAACCTAAGACCCTGAAATGCCCTTAATCCTTCAAAGCCTAAGATAATAATATTTATGGGAAGGTTATCTACCGTAAGCCACTATAGTGACTTTCACAACACGCATGCGTTTATAGCCACGTAGCTCGTATACTAAGTATCCTATGCGAAAACTGACTTGACCACGTTGTTCAGTATAGACAAAGGGCTTTGCGTTCATATATAACTTTTTTAGTTTAGGGTAGTTTTGTACCATGGAATCTTCGCATATGTGGCTCATTGTGGGGATACATTAAGTTTATATAATACTGAAGTTACTGGTAACTTGGTAACTCGATTACCAACAATGATTTTTAAACACACATGAGGGTTTGGCTGCTTACACTAGTGAACAAATTTATTGGGTGAGTTATTTTTAGCCCACCAAGGTAGTTCTACTCAGCAATCTACTTTTTAACCTACCAACTTGTGAAAAAGTAACCAGGAACTCTGTGGTAACTTTGCTATAGTTAGAATTGAAGATACAAGATGTATACTGGTAACCAGGGAACTCTGGTAACCGGTGGTAACTTTGCTGCAATTTGGGCCCAACAGTGGTATGGCAGAGTTTGTGGCACAAGGGAACACTGGTAACTGCATGCTCCTGATAGGTCAGTTTCTCCGGATAGGGCTGGTTCTGTGTCTGTGTTGTGCATATGTGTTATTTGTATCCATACCATTTATACGTTATTATAGGTTCTGTGTCTGTGCGTTGCGCGTTGTGTATATGTATACATGTTTTATATGTATCCATACCATTTAGTACATGGAGGATCATGGGTATTGTTGTGTCTGTGTGTTGTGTGTTTATTTTGTATCCATACCATTTAGTTATGTGTTGCGTGTTTGTGTATGTGTTATACTGTTTAGTTCTGTGACTGTGTGTTTGTGTTGTGTATGTGTATGTATTATTTTTTTAGTATATATATGCAGATCATGGGTATTAGGTTTTGTGTCTGTGTTGAACAAGTGTCAAAACCTCCACATGGTGTTCAACGGGGAATAGTTGGCATGTTATTGTTTTTACGGGGCTGTGTGGACAATTATATTATACTGTGTTATGTTTTTGTCTTTGCAGAATATATGACGTGGAGTAGCATTGGTGTGTCTACTGTACGTGTGTAAAAGAAACTTCATGCATCCATAATTCACAACAGCAATGTTCAAATGATGAAGTGGAATTTGAAATAATAGAATACAGTGTATTTGAAGTGCAGTTGCAGCCAGTGAAGTAATTGAAATACAAAGTCAAGTAATGAAGTAATTTTATTGTTGAAATGACAGAAGATTGGAATTCAATTTAAAATATATTTATTTATATACTTTGCTAGCACTTAATTATCAATATGAAAACATGGTAATACAATAAATACATTTTGAATTATTGTGTAAATACGGAAATACGAAATTTTTATTCAGCCTACTTTACAACTCCGCCGAAGGTGTGTTAGACTTGTACTCATGTTCAAGCTCCTTTATAACATTCTAATAATACCATCAAATTACCTTCCAAAACCTCCACCAATTTCTATAACCAGATCAAGCCATGATTTTAAACTTTTGCAGTATCAGTCATCAATAGACTGTTACAAGTATTCGTTCTTTCCAAGAATGGTTCCAGAATGAAACAACTTGCCACAACAAATTGTTCTTTAGAAGCATTTAAAACTCCTTGTATAGTCATTATAATATGTAGCTAGCTAATTTATTTGTTCTATATATATATTAGCACCTATGCCCCAGGTGGGCTCTGCTATAATTAATCAATAATAACAAATATTAACATTTTCTAATTATAAAATTATATATAACAACATTCATAAGACATGCCGGTGCCTAAAATAAGGGAGTAGCTATCACCACCTAGCTACGTACTTGTGCAAAATAAAGTTGGGTAGCGTATTATGTACTTGGACGTAAGTATACACATACACACATACGTAGCTACACACACACGCACATACACACTTACACAAATATGTTTGATTCCATGAAGGAATCATTAGTGATGCCTAGCTAAAGTCTTGGTTCTCATACGTAGTTTCAGTTACGTAGCTAGCTATGTTAATTTGAAACTAAATAATATGTACATTACTTACATGTAAGTACATACTTAACATGCACGTGCATAGCTACATTATGATCGTGCAGTGTTAAGAAAATTAGTCTATGCACAGACATGCGTGAGGTGCATAGCTAGCTACTCTAATATTATTAAACCAGGTGTCGGTCGGTACACACCTGAGATTTCTTTTGTCCGAGAAGTCGGTATGTGTGTGTGTGTCCACCCTCAGGCTATTATATCGAATTATATTGTAGGACAAAATTTCAAGGCTAAAGTTTTCGTGGGTACTCCAAAATCCACGAAATCCACGAAAATTTTCACCCTCGAAATTTTCAGGCTAAACGGTAGCTTATTTAGTTTAAATCCTTCTAATTATGAATTACAAATCATAGAAACCGGAGTGTCATCCAATCAGTAATCGGACGCACGTGATAATTATTACACGTTTTCATGCCCACATGACTGTGGTCTTTTGATCTATTTGTGGGAGAGTCTGTGGTCCTTTAGTAACTCCTATTATTAAAATAGTTTAATTTTCGCTAATGTAAAGCAATATACGTAGTTGAAAACTATATATCAGTAGATAGCAGAAGAAGTTTTTCTTTAATATAGAACAGTTGTTATTATGTAAAAATGCTAAGCGTGAATTCAAATGGCTGATTTTTCAGTATTTATGGAATCACGTGCGTCCGATTACTGATTGGATGACACTGACTCAGGTTTCTTTAATTTGTAATTCATAATTGGAAGGATTTAAACTAAATAAATTATATATATATATTTAGAGAGTAGAAGAGTTGTCCTTTCATGTCAATGCAACGAAGATTTGGTTCTACTTAAGGATAGGTGAATAGCGAGGCCATCCGGAAATAGATGAATTTGTCCAATTATAGCTAGATGTTTTCGGATGGTTCACTTTCAGGCTCGCTATGCCTAGACGAAGTTTCGTAGAATTCTGATTTTTTGTGTGCAAGCTTCCATAGCCTTGAAGCCTCTAAGGACATGTCAAGTATTTAGTAAGTTATGAGTAATTGTGTCCGAATATAGCTAGGTGGTGTCCGAACATTGATGAGTTGCTCTATATATGTTCCGCACGGATGCGTAACTTGCCCGGTAGCATAACCGGACGCCTGTTACGCAACCGGCCGTCCGGTTGCATAACCGGGTGTCCGGTTGCATAACCGGGTGTCCGGATACGTAACCTGTGAATCTCAACTGTCCTGTTACGCAACCGGGCAAATAGCTTACCCGGTTGTGTAACCGGACAAATAGCTTGCCCGGTTGCGTAACCAGGCAAACAGCTTGCCCGGTTAAACCTGACATATAGCTTGACCGATTTCCTAACTACACTGTAAAAACGCATGTGTACTATTTACACGCGTGTAGTGTAAATATTACACAAACACATGTTCACACGCCTGTTGTAATGTTCACACAATTAGTATTTGTGTAACAGTTACACGTGATTCATGTGAGTAGTACACAGAAGTCGTGTAACAGAGGTTACTCATCAGGCCAAGGTTCCAAAACGTATGATGAATGGTGAGAATCCTGTATATGCTGTTTGTTTGTAATTATAGCCGGGTAATAGCGAGATAATTATTTGTTTTATGCAAGGTTTTATGACTTATTTTGTGACCTCACTAGAAGTGTACCTTTCTTATAAAAAACACAGTATAACTAGCTAGACACCCATTTCTTTTGAAAAGATCCTATATTAATGGGATCCTATATTTACATTTTAATTAGGGCTGTGCGATAATGGAAAAAGTTATATCTTGATATGTTGTGTTAAAATTATCTCGATAAACGATATATCTCGATAATGTTGTCAACGTGAAGTTTTATCATTATTTGCCTCAACGTATAAAACTGTCAGGCAAAAGTATCAAATAGCCACCAGGTAACTGCTTTTAATAAGTCTATAGCATATAGGCTGGTTCTTGTTTAAGTGTCAAACCTCAGTGTTTGCATAAGGTATGGCTTCCTGGCCACCTCTTAAGTGACAAAAAATTTACTCAGTAAACACACTAATGTACATCAGTTGTGATAGTATCGATATGTTATCTGCCATTATCGTTATCGCGATAATATTTAGATATCGATAATTATCGTTTTATCGTTGTTATCGCACAGCCCTAGTTTTAATAGTCATAGATCCGGTCATTATGCCTAAGGTATAATAATCTATGATCTATACTAGCACCTAGTTTATGTAGTGCATTAATTGGAATAATTTTACAAGCAATATATAATAAGTACTGTTAAATTATAAGTTAATGTTAAGTATGTGTCATTAACTTTTGTGTATTAAATAAGTTACCTGGGCCAGTGCTTGTTCAAACATTCAGTAATCTAAGAAATTTAGAAGAAGTATGCTCACTGTATTCATGTATAAGCAATGTGTGAAAGAATTTTAATTTTATTACGTGTATAACATGTCTTATCCTTTAGGCCTGCACACATTTTACACATTTTTAGAATACATAATATTGGATAAGAAACCCAAAAAGATGACAGCCTGCCTATCTCATTTTATAACTTACTGTGCCAATGCACAATAACATTACCAATGACACTTTTATTTACTTGTATATTTATTTAATTGTATATTTATATTATATTATGATATTTAAACAAGGTATAAAATTTATTACTGTCAAATAAGAAATAACATCAAAGAGATGGTAAACCCTGAGTGTATAAAGTTCTTCTGCATAATATTATATCTTTGCATGCACAATCAAACTGTTTCAACAAAAGTATGAACATGGCATGCTGTTATCCCTAATTAATGCTCACCAAACTTCAATTTATTTTCCATGTATAAGTCATACCCCAAACTCCATATATCACGTGATGACAAAATGGCTGACTGGTGTGGTGATAATGCTTTGTAACAAGTGAGTTCAGAGTGAGTTTGTTCGTGTATGCACAAACACATTGGACATCATGGCGAAGTAACAAAACTCAGTAGTTGAGTGATAGCTGTACGTAAAAATGAAAAATATAATTTCTATCATTACATACGTGCCACACTAACAATTAGTAATACGTTGATTACAGAGCATCAAATCTGCCAAAAATTTAGTGCTGTATATTACAAGGCATTTTCTAATTAAAGGCTTAAACTACGTCTCTGATCTAGTCATTTTTTGCCAAATGATAACAACTACTAGAGGTATGCGAAATACAAAATTTTCATATGATATAGGAGACGTTTTATCACGATACGATGTATATCACAATATGCACCTGTGGTCTAAAATTACCATGAAGCATTACTGTGAAGATATTCATAAGCAACAAATTTGTTATTTAGCAACAACATTATAACATGTAGAGCACTATTCACACAATGAACTATGAAGGGAAATACTGAAATTAGTATATCACTTCATAAATTTCATACCGGAAATTTTCTATCATGATACACAATATACTATTAAATATTGCACATCACTTACACCTACCTATACACACACACACATACACACACACACACACACACACACACACACACACACACACACACATGCACGCACTCACACACAACACACGATGTACACACAAATTACAAAAGTTTAAAGTGATATTGATCACTTTAATTCACCATGTAGGTACACAGACTTGAAAAATAGGAATTAATGAACTGCTAAGAAAAGCTAACAATTACAAGGGTGGCCTGGTCAATTTTGCGAGATGGCTGGACCAGAAACAGATTTTGTGCAACCAAAAAAATATATAAAATTACTGTCGATATAACTTCATGCTTTGGAATACTGTTAGTATACAACTACCACACACATTGCCTGTTATGACCTATCAACTATTCCTTTGAAGGAATAAGATTGCTATGTTGAGCAATAACAAAAAGTGGAAAGATAAAATCAACACAACAGTGTTTTCCAAATATAATGCCCTCCTAATTCCCTACATTTACTGCCGCCATGCAGCTCCTAAGCTAACGAATTGTTCATGCAAGAAATCGAGTATGTGGATCCTGGATTTTTACATGGTGTAGCAATGATTGCAACAGTATAAGCACATACCACTGAGCTTGCGTACGTGATTCTTCAATCCTTCACACCAGTGACGATGCGAGCTTTAGGAATTCTCAAACTGAAGAACAGTAAATTATTGGTAGTTCTCGGGTAGTTCCTTTGTATCAATGCTCTTTGTTTGGTGCACGTGGGATTATCACAAAATTTTGATCGATTGACGTACTTTTTTCCAACATTTTCTTAGTAACCGTCAGTCCTTGCCGAGGCCTGTCATGCTACAACAGGTTCCCCCAAAATTGGTCCGCCCGGACCACCCATGGTAGCCGCAGCTGGTCCCTCCGGACCATTTACAGCACTGCAGATGGTCCCCTCGGACCAACGATGGCGCCATGGTTGGTCCCCCTTTGCCATAGTTGGTCCCCCATGATTCAGCATTGTTTGCCGTTAAAAAATGTATAACTATATAGTTATAGCTATGTGTTGACTGTTCTTCCCGCGAAGTTCTTCATCAATTGCAATTCTCAGCACATGCAGCCAAGCGCTTTAGCTAGCTAAACAATATAGCTAGCTAATTTATATAATTGAAAAAAGTATAGTTTAGTCGATGCATGCATGGACTAAACTTTGCGGGAAGAACTACGTACCTAGCATAGAAATACTATATACGTAACAGTTAAAGCACCGTCTTAGCTCGTCATGTACGAAAAATACAGCACTCGGGGGGAGTCTCAAGGTAAATACAGCACTCGGATACGCCTCGTGCTGTATTTACCTCTCGACACCCCCCCTCGTGCTGTATACGTATTTCCCGTACATATACTCGCGGCAGTGCTTTAACTATACCATATTGAACTACATTTAGGTAGTGGTACAAAAATACCTGAGTTTGCAAGTAATGCAATGCCTATGTCCTCACGGGCCTTTCTCATATCAGCCCTAAAAATTGCATCTTCACTATAATGTCATTAAAATTAAGTAGCTAGTTGCTCTGCACTCATGTACAACCTTACCCTGCTCAAAAGATGTGTTGGTTTCTCAGATGTTTTACAGAAGCGATTAATAACGCCTGCTGTGATGCAGCAGGCGTCGTGATGAATTCAGTGCTATCAACGTCGGTGTTAAACAGTTTATTTCAGAAGATGATACTTCCTGGCTCTATATGCACGCGTATTGTTGTGGGGGACCACCTATGGCAAAGAGGGACCGACTGTGGCAACTTTACATTGTCCGGCCGGACCACTTGAGGCGCCTTGGTTGGTCCGGCCGGACCATTTGAGGCGGGGACCATCTGCGGCGTGACAGGCCCTTGCACCTGGAGTTGAGCACTCTGAGTTTCTTTCAGCATTTAGAAGTAAGTAGGAAATTTGGAGACGCAAAAAGAAGCAGCGAAATTGTGTGACGAAGTTGTTTTTGTCGAACCGTGAAACTCACTATAGTGTAGCCGGGCGGCACTGAGGTAGCTCATATGGTCGCCATAAGTATTTAAAGTTGTCTAATGCTCCTTTAGCGCTTTAAAAGTTTATTCTCGCCTTGATGTTTCAAGAATGCTATCAGTAGTCGGTGAGTCATTTTGAAATGTTAACAATTTCATTTTCATTAGGGATTTTGAAGCAACCATACATGGTTGCAAATTGCAAATGAGGAATACATATGCTTCTGACACTTCTCCAAGGTTATAATTTACTTAGTTTTAATACCTTGGCTTGAATTTCTTAACACTAGGTAGCTATAGATTATGTTTGCTGAACAAAGGCTGAGGTTATATCTTGATTTAGTGGATGCATGCAGTGGAATGAGCTTATGGTGGCAAGATGGGGGAGAGGAATCACAGGTGAAATACTAGTTATATGTGGTATTGTAACTAGCGTAAGTGGTCGATTATCGGACGCATTTTGACTAACTGTTGTAACTCGAGAAGTATCCGTCGTACTGACTTCCGGTTTTCACCAATCGATAGCCCACTCTTTGGAAACCAATATTCATCTTTGTGACGTAATTAGATTTTCCGTGACATGCAAAAGTGCACAGGGTGTCGGCAATGAATTATCGGATACGCGTATGAATTATCGGATGCCGTACTTTTTCTAGGATGAATTATCGGACAGCCATGAAACTTTGTGGCATAGTTCCTTATAGGCTAGATGGATCCTTTAGATATTTTTGCAGAATGTAAGGGATATTATGCCAAGTAAGCCCTGTAAGTTTGGTGCTGTTATCTTTCTCTGTCATTGTGTTAAAACGATACAGGTATTTATACTTGGCTGTATTTTAGAAAATCAGCCAAACTGGTGAAAGTAGCAGCCGTAGGACGTCTTTAAAATGCTTTGTTATTGGTTTGATCTGCATAAGAATTAAGTGTTAATTCCCATTCTTTCATTGTTAGTTTAATCCGTATACTATGTTTCTCGTAATATTATCGCTTACGTTACGCATGTTTCAATACAAGAGGCCTTGTCCGATAATTCATACTGTCCGATAATTGACCACTTTCGCTACTTCATAAATTCTTTTTCTTGTAGTCAGCATCACCTGCTACAAGGCAAAGTATCTACATGCATGATGATTTCATTTCATAGAGTTACACTGTCTTCAAAGCCCTTCTTCATCACATGGTGTTGAAGCACAGGCAAACTGGTGTGTTTAATGTTTGTTTTGTAAAGTTAGTTTAAAATCTTTGGCACATATGCTAGAATTGGAGGTCACGGGTGCCAATTAAAAAATATTTACAAATCAACGGGCGTGTATCGGGAAACCATCTCTAAGTTATAGTTGAATGTTTCTAGCAAATATTATCATATTACTATTAATGTTATAGAAGTATATAGCATAACAAAGTAAAGGATATCGAATGTTTGACCGTGGCAAATCTCGATTTTATGTTCTATTGCCCGGGGCCCTACTATGAACTTGTAAGTTAAATAGCATACAAATTACAGCGTTTTCGCAATACTAGCAAACTAATATAGTATCTTCAAACCTTGTAGAACAAGTTGTGCGTAGCATAATCGGCTCAAAAAAGGTTTTCACCGTGGCAAAATCCTTATGTTTCTCATGCGTTATACTTCCAGCCATTGATCTAGTTATTTGGATTGTGGGATTCGGTTTTTGAAATTTGCTCTAGTTAGATTCTGGCTGATCTTATAGTGAAATCTATGTGACTGTTTAGTAAAATGGCTATTTTCTTAATGACTAATACAGAAATATCACTATCGGGAACATTTCCGTGCTGGCGCTTATAATTGCGATCGTAAACGCCCTGCGCGAAGCTAAGACTGATTGTACTATATTTTGTCATCTCTTTTCGCGTTTCCTGTAACAGTAAGAATGTAATGTGTTATAGTATCTGTGTATGTAGTTTGTGTGTTTTGCGTGTTATTAGTAATGTACGTAGCCATGAATGTATCGTAGATATTGTATCTATAGACCCCTTTCCGCGCGAAACCTAAAAATTAACACCTATGCCTCGTTGCCAAGCATTCTTAGTTACGCGCCATTTTGGTAGGCAATGTACACGTGTCTTAGTGTAGAGTTGTAGTGTTTCTGTGTATTTTGAGGCGGATTTTTGCTGTCTAACAAATTGTGACTGTTAATCAGTGTAGGAAATCACCATGCCGTTGTCGTGCTGTGCATTTGGATGTGCTAACAGGTACTTTTCTGGCACTAAGAAGCATTTTTTTCGAATACCAGCCAGTGAAGACCAGAGAATGAAATGGATTGCAGCAATTAATCGAAAGAATTGGACACCCACGGAGGGCACAAGACTTTGTAGTGATCATTTTACAAGTGGTAAGCATTTAAACTATTGTAAAAGTACTAAAAAGGTTAAGGTTTTTATTTTTTATAGGGTGGTTTTCCAAAGATCCTAGGCATCCTGATTATGTGCCATCCATCTTTTCCTTCTCGCAGTCAAATGACACCTCTTCTAAATTAGCCAGATTGGCAAGGGCTCAGAAAAGGGGCAACAATGCTAACACACATATCAATTCAGCTAGAAAAGCACAGAGAGTTGATTGTAACCCTTCGCAAGATTCTCATGATATGGTAGATTGTACTACTGTAAGGGATAGTGCAAATTGTGATGTTAGCATAGTTGGAGTCAATATTAGCAGTGATGTAAGCACTGACAATGTCATTTGTGATGTTAGCAGTGTTCAGGATAATGGGGACTGCAATACCAATATCAGCAATACCGACTTGACTGGTAACAATGACTGCACCATTCCAGATGTGTCAACGGTGGATAATACAGTGGAAACAACAGAAACTGCAGTTGTTAGCTGTACTCAAGGTATCTTATCCGCACTGGAAGGACAGCAATTGCAAGCAGCCATGGAGTATATCACAACACTAACAGATCAAAACAATTCACTGCAGACTGAGTGTTATCATTTGATGGCAGCCAACACAGAACTTTTCCACAAATCAGTGGTACTTCAATATGAATGCAACAAGCTTGATGCAAAAAAGAAGGAACTGAAAACATCTATGGGCCAGGCTTTAAAAGAAATAAGGAAAGAAGCATTTGGTTATGCTAATATAGAGGAAAACGATGAACAAACATGCCATTATACTGGTCTACCTACTTATTCTGTGTTCACCACATTATTTGACTTGCTCAAACCATTTGTTGTAAATTCATCATCCAAGTCAGCAGCTAAAGAAGAGAACACAGCTAAAAATCAATTTTATGCCACATTGATCAAATTACGTCACAATGTTCCTATGAATGATCTGGCATACCGTTTACATGTCACTGAAGCAACCGTGTCTAAATTCTTTCACAAGTGGCTGAAGGTCATGTACTGTAATCTAAAACAATTGATTATATGGCCAGATTCAGAAACCCTCAGACAAACTTTGCCGAGTGTATTTCACACTCACTTTACCCAAGTGAAGTGTATCATAGATTGTTTTGAAATTTTTATTGAGCGTCCAGTTGCTTTCACTGCTAGAGCTGCGACATATTCAAATTACAAAAAGCATAATACTGTGAAAGTTTTTATTGGTGTTTCCCCAACAGGTACCATATCCTATATCTCATCTGCATGGGGGGGAAGAGTATCAGACAAAGTGATTACACAGCAATGTGGATTTCTGCAGTACATTGATCCAGGTGACGTTATTTTAGCAGACAGGGGTTTTAATATTCATGATGATGTAGCCATAAGAGGGGGAAAATTAGAAATACCAGCTTTTACAAAAGGCAAAAAGCAGCTCTCTCGAGAAGAAGTTGAAAAGTCACGGCAAATTTCCAGGGTAAGAATTCATGTAGAAAGGGTTATAGGGCAACTAAGGAAGAAGTATACTATTCTTGCTGGACCCCTTCCAATCAGTTTAATCAAAAAACCTACAGACAATGACACAACAACAATTGATAGGATATTAATAGTCACAGCTGCCTTAATTAATTTATGTAAATCTGTTGTACAGTAACCAATAATTCAGTATGCAATTGATTAATGACAAAAATTATTATTTGAATAGTTGTACATATTAAAGTAGTAGCTACATGTTTAATCGTTCTTTGCACTCATCGCAAAACCACTCTTCATCTGTTTCGGGTTCCTCAGTGATGCCAACACACGAGAAGTGGAACCATTCAATAGGGCAATCCGGTCCGTCACAGGCAATCATTGGGTCTCCAGGTTCTTCTGGTGTCCTACAGTAACAATATAATGCCTCTTCTGTTGCAGAGATTTCAGGTGCATCTAAAGACTGTAATTTTCTTGTCATAAGTTCAGGTAGAATGTAATTGTGAAAAAAGTGCTTGCATTTGCCCACAAAGCCTTCAAAAAATACCTCATCATGCTGGATTCTTATAACTACATAAGCCTTAGTGGTCCAGCAAACAAAGTCACAGTACTTCCTATTCCATATGGCCATTTGACCCTGAACTTGATAGTAGTAGTCATGATCTTGATTTAACATCATCGTGCCATCTGACTCCATTTGTAAATAAAAGCTAGTATCGCTGATGTCATGTGGATCAGTGTCTCGATACTTATGGGGACATTTCACTTCCAATAGACCAGTGCCACAACAAGAGCAAGACACTAGACCATCAGGAGTAGCACCCAGAAATGGGTACTTAGTGCTTACTAGCAGCCCAGCTGGTAGTATTTCAAAATCAACATGATTTTTTTCCATTTCTGCCTTGTAATCTTGCCTTGCATTGTCTTCATTTTGTCTTCCCCATTTTAAGGCTAGTATGTGAGGATTTAGAGTCTTGTACTGCATAATTGAGTTCACAATGGATGTGGGAAACTTTTTTTCTGCGCACTTTACTACTTTTCCAATCTGTGATGCCGTTATCCTTCCTACTCTATGATCATACCATAAGCTCGAACTGGTCTGGCCTTTTGTTGCCTTCTCAAGAAATTTGGCTTCACTATCATTTACCTCTATCTTTATGCTCTGAACTGCTGTTTGGAATTCAGCTTCAGCCATTTTCCTGTACTTGGGATCATACATGCATGTCAATGGTTTGGGAAGTAGTGGTTGAGGGGAACGAGTCGGAGATATGGCTGGTTGATATCCAGGTACTACAGTAAATACAGCAGCTAATGGATATACTTTATGCAGAGCATCAAGTAAGTCTTTTCTTGAAATATTGGGCAAGGGCTGAACACTTGATGTCTGTTGGGTGGCAGTGACAGCAGGAGGATCCCTCGATCGTTTTGGCTTATCAAAGACTATTTTGCTAACTGGAGCTGGTGATATCTGTGCAGCAATAACACATAAATTTGCCATGTGATTTATAACTAAAAAATTATGTACCTTTTTAGAAAAAGCTTGATTCCAAGCACAAGGTAAAGATGTGCAAGTCATACTAGCAATCCCCAGTCGTACGCATGCTTCAACTTTAAAAAGCAGTGCAGCCACATGTGAACACATCTCCCCTAATCTGTAGTTAAGTGCACATACATTCCATATAAACAGTCACAAGATCACATGATATAACCACATACCCAGCCATGCACGAACAATGTGCAGTAACAATACTTCCTGATTTCATCACTGCTACCCATGCCCGGTGCGGTTGATCATTGATACGCTGAGAGCAATTAACAAGACCTTTTAAAAGGCAATGCTTGCCATCACCAAGATCATGATAATATACAGTACGCACCCAGCCACTACAATCACATTGATGTAAAACATTACATACAACAATAACACCATAATACCTACCTGTAATAGTAGTTGTAAGCCTCAAGACTCTTATAAGCTTTCAATGCTTCCATAGTGTAACCTCCTGGAGTTTCCACAAAGTACATGTATAAATGGCCAAATTCAACTGAAGGCCATTTGCTAACATCATCAGCCCACTGGTCATCAGTAATATCGTCATAAGGGCACAACAGCTTATCCATAGATACACCTGGACCGCCATAAAGGCACTGCAACTTTCGGATATAGCGTTCTTTAGCAACTGCTGGGAGTGTATCAAGATATTTTAACGCACCTTCAGCAGCTGGACAACGAGCCATTTACAAAAGTGTTGTCCTAAACAACACAATGCTTGTTACACAGCAAAAATCCGCCTCAAAATACACAGAAACACTACAACTCTACACTAAGACACGTGTATATTGCCTACCAAAATGGCGCGTAACTAAGAATGGTTGGCAACGAGGCATAGGTGTTAATTTTTAGGTTTCGCGCGGAAAGGGGTCTATATTGTGATCTGGCGCAGGTTACCCTTTAAGCGCCCCGATTACTACCTCAGACTAGCTATATTGTGCGTAATCTTGTACAGATGAGCTAGCTTTACCTTGGCCATGCTAATAGCAGTATGCATGAGGTAGTCTACAACCAAGCTAAATCACAAGATTTCTCATGTCAAGCCTGTAGCTAATATCATAGATAATATACCCTTACCGTAATATAGATTGACACTTACACTGGCAATCATTTTCTTTACTGT
The DNA here is from genome assembly GCA_963930835.1 of Spongia lamella. NCBI lineage: Eukaryota > Metazoa > Porifera > Demospongiae > Dictyoceratida > Spongiidae > Spongia > Spongia lamella. The sequence goes on from OZ005747.1 coordinate 10,319,070, forward strand.
ATTCAACTGTAATCTTTATGTCATTGTGTAATTTTTGGGGTGTTGATCACCCCTGGCCCCATCATCTTGCCACTGTCTTCCCAGTAACAATATTAAATAGTTACACATAACAGCATAATGTGTTTCACAAGTGATCCAATCACCCATTTGAATCTGTGAGTATCAGATTCAAGACTTTTGAAAGATTAAAGAGAAACTATCAGCAATGATTTATGAGATTTCAAGCTTGTTGCGGGCCCCAGGGCTATGCAAACCATTTGTATGTATTCATTTGAAATCATGCATCTAAATACGAAAAAGAATGTGTTTAGAGTTGGCAATATTACGATATTATCATGATATTTTGTACCACGATAATCGATACCAAAGCAAAAGTTTTAGTATTGTAATACCATCCGTGCATGGACATGATATTATCGTCAATACCGTGATTATCGCTTCATTTTTATTGTAATACAAATGCATACAAATCTACTATTTTGCTTCACTCGATGTCTAGCCTCATAGCTCCACAACAGTAGCAGTTACAAGGCTCAGATTTGGGTTGAACACTCCTCAAGATACCTAGATAACAGAGTAATATAGAATTCCATTAATGCGCCATTATGTCTGGTTTTGCAGATCGGGTCACAAATATTCATAACCATAACCATAATAATTATGTACATATATAGCTCTAGCTACAAATTTGGGTTTTAGTCATCATGAATATATTTATCAGGCTACCCAACAATTAGCCAATTATTTGACAACATAATTATTATTACTGAACTGCTTTCCCTGGTTAAATTTTTCTTTCAAACACAATTTTATAGTTTATTGTATCACTCTGTGTCTGTGTGTGTGTGTGTGTGTGTGTGTGTGTGTGTGTGTATGTGTGTGTGTGTGTGTGTGTGTGTGTGTGTGTGTGTGTGTGTGTGTGTGTGTGTGTGTGTGTGTGTGTGTGTGTGTGTGTGTGTGTGTGTGTGTGTGTGTGTGTGTGTGTGTGTGTGTGTGTGTGTGTGTGTGTGTGTGTGTGTGTGTGTGTGTTAGTACATAAACGAATGTCAATTTATAGCCTTCGAAGGTTTGTCTGCAGCCTTCGAAGGTTCGATGAATATTTCTTACAACACAGGTATGCTTACTTTTGTCACAGATATTCACGTATTAGTGATAATAAATGTACTAAAGTTGCCTAATAAATGTTTTCTTCTAATAAAATTTCGTAAGGCAGTCTTTTGCAGCTAAAATGCACCTTTTTTGAACTGCTCCAGTCTACACATGTATGGTACCAGGACTACAAATTAACTTTTTATTAAAATTATTAATATTTCGAATGTTAAATTTACCATTCGAAGCTTGGAACATTCGAAGGCATTCGAATCTAGTACATTCGTTTATGCACTAGTGTGTGTGTGTGTGTGTGTGTGTGTGTGTGTGTGTGTGTGTGTGTGTGTGTGTGTGTGTGTGTGTGTGTGTGTGTGTGTGTGTGTGTGTGTGTGTGTGTGTGTGTGTGTGTGTGTGTGTGTGTGTGTGTGTGTGTGTGTGTGTGTGTGTGTGTGTGTGTGTGACATGTGTATTACATGTAATCGATACTCTAGAAATCATTATTTTTTAATCTCCTGAAATCAAATCAGTTGTAACAATTTAAATATTTTGAAATTGATTTTTCCAACAGTAATTTTTTAATGGTAATGCATCAATGAAGTTGTTCAACCATTATTACCAGACATTGTTGTTTCCCATTGTTACACACTACATTGTACATAAATCATAGATCAAAATATGTAAATTGTAATTATACATCTATAAATCCTGTACATGTATCAACCAGGTGCCAGGCAAGTCTCATCCCCAAACCATTACAGAAAGATCTGGTACCATGTAATAGAATTTCATGATTTTTCGTAATTTATCAAAACCAATAAACTCTTAAATCTTGTCAATAACATTAACAGCCTTATATAATGGTAACTCAAATTACGTATACTTTAACTACCATACAACAGGAAATTTGACAGGAAAAGTTGACAAATCCTGACTTCATCAGCTTCGACGAATTAAATGTTGATGAAATGCTGCAACTCAATAAGCACCTCCAATACCGTACGACAGGAAATTTTGACGATAGAAAATTTTGACTAATTTGACGAATTGTTTGTGTCGTCAATATTTAATTCGTCAAACTTTTACTGAATAAGCCAGTCCAAGCGTTTTGCTTAGCCAGTCCAAGCGTTTTGTCAACATTTAATTCGTCAATGCTGGAGAAATGTGGATTCGTCAAATTTTCCTTTCGTCAAAATTTCCTGTCATACAGTAGCATGACAGCATAAATACTAAATAACTTAGTTTTAGAGGCTCTTAATCAGTTAGCATAAAGTTTGATGAACTAAACGTTGATGAATTCATACTGATTCATCACATTCGCCAACTTTTCTTCTATCACAATTTTCCTGTTGTTCGGTGCTAAATTCTTGCCCCTTGCACCTTAATTCACCCTTTGTGTATAATTTCGTCATTCCACTGAAATTATTCAGTCAGGTCAGTGTCAAAATGTTTACTTCCAATGAAATCTATTATCACCAGAGAGCGGCCATCAGAGTGGTCACCCTCTGATGATAACGGATCAGCAGAGTTGCCTTTTAAAACTTGTATACTCAGGATTCAACATTAGCTTGTATGGATTTCGAAGCTCCAGAAATAAATTAAAATTTCTATGTATATAAAAATTTATGGTAGCTTACAAAGTGATACGTCTAACAATATGGTGCCTGATTTCTCATTTCTTATCATATGTAGGTCAATTTCTGGCAGGATCGCATGAGATACAATATAACACAGATAGTTACATATACATACACAGGCCTGTATACCATCTGTACAACTATATAATTATGCAATTAATCAGAATCTAGGTGGATGAGTAAACTGCGACAATAGACTATTCGAATTATTTCATAAAAACAATTATTATTTTGAAATCAGTAGAATTGCCGTCACGTGATTTTTACTTTCAAATTAAAGGCTGCTATTTAAACTTAAAACTGATAGGAACTACAACAATTGTACAGTAAGAGTGTAAGACTAATGAATCATTGTAATAATCCAGCGATATAGATTGAGCCAGTATTGTACACTTTTCCTTTAGCTCGTGATCACGTACATGTGACGATAGCATTGGTCTGGTTGGTGGATATTATTTGAATTTCTGGCTGTTCAGTGACCTTTATAAACCTTTGATAAATCTCGTGACGCTTGACCGTAATTCCTGAAGATCATGTGAACTAAAGTGGACCAGATTAGTGTATGCAATAATATCTATATGGAGACGATGGTCTGAGTTCATGAGTTAACAGATATGGAGAATTGATGGAAAGTAGCTGGAGCTAAAAAGAATGGCGAAGTGCTGAAATCTATAAAGCAGCAAGTCTACCAGTCTCGCGTGGCCAGACCACTTTCTTCCATTTTCTTTGAGGTGGCGGAAAAACAGAAAAAGTGGTCTGGCCATGTGGGACCTAGTGGCAGTTGTTAGTAAGCTGTAGTAAACAGCGGAGTGCATGCCTAGATAGCTATAGGCATCATTTGTACACCCTATCAAATTGGGCATTTCATGAAGACGGGCTCAGTGCTTATATGGTATAGTTACATGGGGATAAGCTGCCCAATTGAATCTCATGCACTTTGCTGTCTGCATGCATGGCACTTGCCCCCTAGTCTAGTGTAGCTGACCCTTTTTACAAAATAAAAGGTCTGGTGACTCTAGCATTATGCATGGAATGCAATAAATAATACGCAAACACGTTACATATTATAGTGATGAAATATCGATATTTTTAAAATGGCGTGATTTGCATCAGTTGTGGAAAGACATTTCAGATACGAAGGGAACACACCGGGTAAACTTGTCAATAACACCGGGCAAACACACATAGCAGAGACTTTTTCCAAAGAAAGTAGGGAGCACAGCAAAAACATGCTTTCCCATGACAAAATTCTTAATTACAGCTTTCTGCTCTGATTTCAAGGAACAGTAACCTAAAGAGTTGCCGCACAATCACTATAAATGATCAACTTCTAGTTTACCATGCGATGAAGCCATTGCTGTTTATTATCAATACAATTAAAAACACATAGTTTGCATCACTCAAATGTAATTAATTTTCATTACTTGAAAAGCAATTTGATTGGATCAGAGAAAATATGTACTTACCTAGGATTGGAAACTGGCCTCAATTACACCAATTAACAGATACACTCCACATTGTAAAAGGTATAATGAATTTCCGCTACTCTCAACGTGTTATGGACAGTGTGAGATAATATTATACCTTAATCTGTGTTATAGCCTTCTTCCTTACCAGATTCCATTTGTTCCTTGTCATGTCAGGGCCAGCGGAACTGCCGAGGCTTTGGCCTTGGCACTTTTCAGTGTATTCAATAGCTAACTTCATGAAGATGCTAGCTACCTAATATATAACTAGCTAATATCTATTTATTATCAACTACTAAACTTAGACATTGAAAAACGATGCAGGGGTTTATTTCCCCATTCTTATAAAAATTGCACTGTTCAATCTGTGCAAGCAAACAAAACAAGTTGATTAATATTTTTAATGCCTTAACACGATTCCTGTAACTAACTAATTCATCTAAAGAATAATCCAAAGATGCAGAGTCAAGCAGAACTAACTATGGATCTTCTCACTTAAAGTGGTGAACCCATACAGTTCAGAGGAAGTGTTATAAACTACAATGCTGATGGCTCGCTGTTCATCAAAGGAGGTTCCAATCCCGGTATATATTATCTATGATTGGATACACCAGTTTTCGGTAACGCAGCACAAGTACATAATGCTGGAGTTACCAAACCCTTGGATAAGCGCGCACCTCAATTCAAGGATTGGCTGTGCCTTCAAGGGTTAGTAGCACCATATCATCAACATAATAATAATAATAATAATTATATCAAAAATTGAGATGATACAAAGACGGGCAGCACGTTTTGTGACTGGTAATTACCGTAAATTGAAAAAAATTGTGTAAATAAAAATCGATTTTAAAATGTTTGTGTTAAAAACTTTCGTGCGTAACCCATACAGTGAACATTATGTGCATCATTTTTATGCAAGAAAGAAGTTCGTGTGTTAAAGTTTTGCTGTTTAGACGACCCACGAAAGTTTTTTAACAGTGAATTTTTGCCGTTTTTCGGTATGACTGGACTGCTAGTGTGACAGATATGATACAACATCTCCAGTGGGAAACTTTGGAAAATAGACGAAACAGCTCCCGTGTCATTACTATGTATAAGATAGTTAACAATTTGGTTGACATCAACCCGGAAGGATACTGCAGCCAGCTAATAGTGTTACAAGGGGTCATCCGTTGTGATTTAAGCAGTTACAAACTTCTGTTGACTCAATTAAGTTTTCTTTTTACCCAAGTACCATCAGAGTTTGGAATAGTTTGCCAACTGAAGTTGTAACATCCTCCAGTCTAAAAGCAAACTGAACATGTAACTACTGCAATTGTTCACCCCCCTCCTTTTGATTTTGTTGTTTGTACAACATACTCAATTTTGAGTTTGTACAATAATAAAAATAATATAATAATAAATCATTAGAGCAGTGCTTTTTGTGAATCATTTCGCATAAACTAAATGATGCCCCATTAACTCCCGGCTATTACCTGTATGTAAAAAGCTACCACTGAATGCGCGGACATATGATGAGGCAGCAGTGGCCAGGTAGTCTCGCGTAGCCAGACCGATTTATCCATTTTGATATGATATAATTAGCAAAAAAGGAAAAAAGCGTTCGGGTTACGCTAGACTAGGGCTCAGGATAGTCTCGCCAATTCGAAAGCCGCTTTATCAGTAGAGATTATAACCGCCTGCATTCAGGCAGGCGGTTATAATATCTAATCGATAAGCGGCTTGCGAATTGGTCTGGCCACGCGAGACTAGGCTCAGGATGGGTATGATTCTCAACAAAGGCGCACAGTGCAAATAAACTACATATGCCATATGTACATACTCACGAAGTAATTCCTCTGGTCTTCTCAGTTTTCACTGCTCGCGCACGTGCATACTAATCGATTCTAATTATAAGCGCCAGTCCCATACGATGCTTCAGTGGTGTGCCTTTTTACGCATGCGTTGAAAATGTTTGATCGAAAACCAGCTTTGTAAGATTGAGACTGCAAAAATAATGGTTGTTTGTTAAATATGTTAGTGTTTTAAGTGTATTGAATATAGTTTCGTGTTGTTTAAAGGCTGTTTAAAATTTACTCTAATAATACAATCAGATGACCGTGAAATGTATGGGGATTCTTGGATATGATTCTTTAGATCCAACAATGTGCACACAGACCTGAAAGTGTTGGCTACCATCCAGGGAGAATGTTGTAAGACACACTTGCAAGTGGTTGTCTCAGAGAATGTTTTCAGCTGGATCAGGATGACACTTAAAACTGAACCAAAAAGCATACACAGACTGTATTACTGTACATTATATTTGTGAATTCATTAATTATAGTGTAATTACAGAAATACAAAAGTATGTAAAGTAAATGCAAAATGAGGGGTTGAAATCACATGACAAAACATGTAATATCTACATGAAATTTTGTGTAAATGTTACGCAAAAATTTGTGGGAAATAGCTAAGTTGCAACTTTTTCACACAAATTTTTGCGTAACATATACACAAATGTTTTTACAGTTTACAAAGTATATAGCTAATTATATAACTGGTGTAACTGTGGCGCTCAACTGCCACCCCTCGTAGTCTCGCGAACCAGATCACCTTTTTCTCCCTACCCAATAGAAAAGAAACAAAGCGGTCTGTCTCGCCAGACCATAGGCGTCGGAGCCATGGCACCCACAGAATTTTTAAAATGTATTTTGGCCCCCTCACTTTTTACCAGCTAGCTAACCTCACTTTTAGGATGTGTAACAGTACCACTCAAGTAGAGACAATTGTCAAACAAAGGTCTGCATATAAACGCTATTGTATTTTAATATATTAGAACGAGTAATTTATTAGTTTGCTTATTGCTAGCTACTTTGAGTGGCAGGTATACAAGATTCAATGCAGTACCTTTTATAAACAGAAGTTATATAAACTAAATCTTTGCAAGACAAATCAAATAATCGGTATTGTATTCTAATATATTCGAGCGAGCAATAAAATGTTGATCCAGTAATTGAATGACTTGGAATTATTTTAGATGATCAATTGCAGTGGTTAAATCATGTCTCAGCTATTTGTAAAAAGATCTCTTTCTATCTGTTTTGGATAAATTCTTTTCGAAATAACTTACCATCATCAGTTATCAAGATGTTGATTGATTCTTTAGTTTTATCCCATATTAATTATGCACTACCAGCTTGGGGTCCAATGTTAGTAAAAGGCTCCCTTCAGCGGTTACAACGACTTTTGAATTGGGGTGTCCGTATTACTGCTGGCTTGAGGAAATACGATCATATTTCTTCACATAGAGCGAGACTTCGATGGTTGCCATTTTAGTCTCAAATTGAGTATCGCTCCCTATGTGCGATACACAGACAGTACAGTTCTCATCAGTGTGTGCCACTTGATCTACCAATTGTTTTTGGTACTCAACATAGCTATTCCACCAGATCTTCGGAACGATTTGCTAATATTCATTGCTGCAGATTGACAAAAACGCAGCGTTCTTTTCGATATGCAGCTGCTATGTGGTGGAATAAACTTTCTGATGACATTGCAAAGTCACGTGCTTTTTCTGGAACAGTGTATAGATATCTTTTGTGTAGGTGATTATAGTATTTTTTGTGAGTGTAAGTTATATAGTGTTTATGTGTGTTGTATATATAGTTTGTGTTGTATATGGTATTATGTTCATGTGTTTTGTATTTGTTATTTGTATTTCCTGTTTGTGTATACAGTATATGTATGTACTAGTTATGTATATAAGATTTAGTTGAATGTATGTATTTTGCTCCAGTGCGGAAGAACGGCTTTTGCCGAGCACTGGAGTTTAAAATAATAATCAATCAATCAATCAATCAATGAGGTTAGTGAGTGAATAAGTTAACTTCTTTATATAATAGAGTGTATAAGTTGTTTAGAAACTTGATATGCTTATTAGCTAACCTATATGTAGACCTATATACCTATTATTTCAGTGTAGTTAGTTGTGATTTTCAGCTATTCAGTTAGCCGGCTCATCGGAGTACACAACCAGGTAACTTGCCTGGTTACACGCGTATACGTATGAGGTGTATTGTACATTAACTGCTTGCATGGTTGATGCATTAAAAATTGCTAGAAAGGTTTTCTGGTTGCTGATTATTGCTTCATGCAAAACAGTTAATCAGCTATTATACATATATAGCTAGCTAGTTTAAACTTCATGAGCTGCTGCATCATATGTAATCTATAATGTTATACAGTAGCTACACTTTCATACAAAATTACCACAATGAGCATACCAAAATTGAATTTGGTATGCTCATTGTGGTAATCTTGTATGAACTTCATACTTCGCATTTTGCAGTGTACTGGCTTCTTCAACAACTAAAAACATCTACACAGTAAAAAATGGTGTGCTGTTTTAGCACAGTACAGTGTGCTATAGTGTACAAGCGTGCTAATTTAGCACACTTACTGTGCTAAATGGTTGGCTAGCCGATAGCACACTAAAAATAGCACATTTTAATGTGCTATATTAGCACACTATAGGTGTGCTAATCATGTGAAGTGTGCTGTTTTAGCACACCATACCCATCAGTGTGCTGTTTTAGCACACAATATTTACAAACGTGCTGTTTTAGCACACCTTGCCTGTAAGTGTGCTGTTTATCTGTTAGTGTGCTTTTTTAGCACACTATATCTGTAGGTGTGCTATTTTAGCATACTATATCTGTAGGTGTGCTATTTTAGCATGATGGGTGCTGGGTCACAGTGCACACATGCGAAACACGCGACTATTATTGTGACGTAATGCTATAGATTTACAGGCCTATAAGAGTGATACATACGTATAGATAATATGCGGCAGACCTAGCAGTGTTTGTCTTTGCTGAAGTATTCATCAGTTGGCTCATGATTTCAAGCCCTTTGATCCCTGTCGAAAACCAAGATACAGCATATGCGTGTGCACCAATTGGAATATGGAATCTCAGGATTTGGCCAAATCATCATACTGCTGATATTAAGTGAAGCAGTTAAACGCACGCACATAGTGGAGTCTAGGATCAAGAAATTTTCAAGTCCAAGATGTATTATTCTTGATGTACACAGATAAGAAAAGCTGGGTTGGTACACAAAGACAAGAAATTCTGGAATTTTTATTATTTTTATTCTGGTATCACAAATGTCCTTGAATTTTAGCTCACCGGGTTGCTTTGGTGCACACAGACTCGCTAATACTTTATACGTAGGAGCTCCAACTAACGCTAGTAATAAGTGGCACTTCTCATCATTATTCTCTATCTTGTTTGCAAGAATAAAATGTTCGAAACGTTGGATGTAAAGTACCCACTCGTCATTGGACGCGTTGAACGGTTGCAGAGCACCCACGTAGGAAGTCATCCTCGTCGCCACTGTTATGTTTCGGTTAAATAGTAAATTAGTAATCACGAAACATGTACAATCAAAGAACACGGTACAACACTACAACGGCTATCTACTTAACCAAGCAAATTACAATCACGTGCATGCCTAGATTACATCATACACTACACCTACTATCACGATAGTGCAGAAATATATCACGATAGTTAAAGGATCAGTTTAAATTACTCAATACTATCACGATAGTAAACAGTACTATCACTATCACGATAGTTGATCAACTATCATGATATTCAATACTATCGTACTATCGCCCAGCCCTAATTGGGACTTGGAACTGCTCCCATTACTAGCTAGATGCCTCCTAGGCCTTGTAGTGTGGTATAGGCAACTTGTGCTTGTGGTTACTTTGGTGGCTTGTTGATACTACTATACACAGTTCTTTAGCCACCTCCCATCCCTCGTAGCCCCTTCAAGCCCCATTGCTATGTTGGCCTGAAGTTAGTCCCCACCTGAAGTATATCTCAAAAGCCCCAAAATTCATTGAAAAGATTACTTATAACTACTGCTGCTAATAAAAGCCACCCAGTTAACAGGCAGCAGACTGTTTTGAAATAATGCCATGTGCATACATGGTTGATTTTCCCAAACCCAGCCACATATTATAATTATGCATTTCTCAACAGTATGAGAGTATGTAGTTTTTCCTTCTAATTTGCTAAAGTTTATTTGGACATTTATCCACCTTTGTCAAGCTGTTATTTTGCACACTGTATAATCTAGTGAAATTTAAATAGTAATATACAAATTCTCAAGCTCACTCCATCATAATATTATGTACATCATCTACCGCCCTACATAGTAGGGAAGCTGGTTACAATTTGTGAAGATGAACATGTCACAACCTGCATAGAGAGGTAAATTTTACCATCATCACATGATATGTGAAGACACGCATGCAAAAGTAGGCACTTAATAGAATTCCTAAACGAAATACGTAGATCTTGTGTCCAGAGGATATACGATCTATGGTGTGTTCATACATTCCTGCCATACCCTTTCCCCTCCCACTGCATGTCAACTAGTTCGTTTCAATCGAGGTTTCAATCCAAAGTCCACATCGATGAAAATTAGTCTCGCGTAGCCAGACCATCTACGCCCAGGCGCTTATCGATTAGAGATTATAAGCGCCGGGCTACTAGGGTCTGGTACAGTTCACAGGCCTCAAATTTACAAGTGCCACCAGTGGTCGGTGGGTGTTAATTAGTGCACGTGATCAAATAAGCGCCACATAACTTGAATTTCCAGTGCGCTATGTCTGAAGCCTGTGGACTTTGTCGAGAAGCCACTGATGTCACCTCTACAAGTAAAAGGCAACTCTGTACTTCTTTAGCTGGTATGTATTTTAGGCAGAAAAAAGAGGAAGCTTTTGAATGGTTCAGCCTGTGAGGCTGAAAAGACGCTTTTGAAACAGTACTTAATGCGATATAATTTGCCATGTGCCCTATTGGGATCAACGATAAAACACGATCACAGCGAATCTTTGATCGCTTACTACACTAGATGGTTGGTGGCATATTCCGCTCCATTTTGTTACCTCCGTTTACTATTACATCACGTGACATAATATTTTTGTACAGCATTTTTAAGAGTTTTCTCAAAGCAAATTCTTTGTAATTTATGTCACAAACAATATGCAATGTATATAGCCTCGTAAACTAGATCACTTTCTTCTGGGCGGGCGCTTATCGATTGCAGATAATAAGCGCCCATCGGAGAGGAGTCAAATGCCTACCCCACTTCTCTGTACACCCTCCAGTGCTAACTGGTAAAGTTTACTGGTAATGTACAGCCTACCTCTGCATGAGACGTACTATATGGACAAAATGTCGATTCTTAGAACAAAGGTCTTGTAATCGATAAGCGCCTGCGCGAAAATCCTTACGTATTTCATATTTCAATTACAAAAGTGAAATACATGAAATGGAACGGAATTGGTCCCTTAACCATCTAGTGTAGCAAGCGATCAGAGACGGACTGTGATCGTATTTTGTCGTTGATCTCCCTAATGCTTTCTTTAGCGCTGCGTGAAACTCCATCATAATCCTTTCAATCAGAGCTCGGCCTTTCAATAAAGATGCTTCGAGTGTGAATTACAGGCGCATATGTGTAGTTACCAAGCAATAGAATCGTCACTTATTAAGTGTCAAAAAATTCAAGGTCTGTGAACTGTACCAGACCCTAGTAGCCCGGCGCTTATAATCTCTAATCGATAAGCGCCTGGGCGTAGAGGGGCTGGCTACGCGAGACTAGATGAAAATCGCCCGTCATTAAATGAGCCGAATAGACTGTAGTAGTAGTAGTAGTAGTAGTAGTAATAGTAGTATTTCACCTCGAATTTCACAAAACTTCGAATTTGCTGTTTTAAAACAAATTCCTTTGTCCCTTCAGCTTCAGCTGGTCTGGACTCTCCCTGCGCACGTGAAATGATAATTATCACGTGACCAGCCTTCTTCTATGGCAACAGCCGAGGTAACAGCAGAAATTTACTATGGGACAATACGATAAGACTTGCGATAAAACCCAAGGATCAATAAATTCCAGGGCGAAGGTTATTAGAACGCTTAGCTAGAAATTTTCACTCGAGTGCTGCTTACAGAAAAATGCTGTTTGTGTCCTTCCCGGGCCGCCGGCAGTGCCACTGAGCTGGCTTGTTCCGGCTCTGCATTATTCGTGGTGTTCATATTATATTATTCAGTAGCGCCAGCAGCTGGTTTCAAGCCTTAGATGGTAGTCTGCTTTGCAGTATTGTGCAACTTCATTAATTATTTTTACTTTTGCCAGGGACATGATGAGTGATGTGCATATAATCTCAGCTGACCAAACTACTATAGAACAGTGGGAGAAAGAAACAGTACTAGTAGTAAACTGATGTACTGAAATCACATAAGAATATGAAGCTGAATTTGGCAGAGAGCCGGCAATCCCAACACAGAGGCGTGGGAGGATGCATCTGAAGAGAGCTGCATGACCAAAGCCGATTCGATTCATATCCTAAGCCGATTCATCTGATACATGGTAACACTCTGAGGTACGTGTTATTACTCTGCATGTGTGAATGTAATAGAACAGTTTTCTGTTAAAGATCTGTCCATGGCCTACTGCTACATCTGCATAGAAAAAATAGGTATGTTACATGTTACTGAAACATTTAGCTAGCTATAGCTGATATGTTTACTTTCAGTGTGGAACTATATTCAAATTGTGAGGTTGCCGTCAAGCAGTTATATAGCTATCATCAGTTTTATCCAATGTTATATCCTTTTTGCAGCGCCATGTATATACAATATCCTGTAGTATGAATTCCTGCAAGACAAAATTATATGTTCTATATACACTGTAAACAAGGAAGTGTGCATACCACACTAAATGGTATGATAAATGACAGTGTAGGATGATAACCACCTTACTAATAAGTGATGAGAATCCCCTCAATGTCATTTATCACACTAATGCAGATTGTACACTGTAAACAAGGAAGTGTGCATACCACACTAAATGGTATGATAATAACAGTGTAGGATGATAACCACCTTATTACTAAGTGATTAGAACCCCCTAGCTCACTGTCATTTATCACACCATTTAGTGTGGTATGCACACTTCATTTTTACAGTGTATATAGAACATAATTTTGTCTTGCAGGAATTCATACTACAGGATATTGTATACATGGCGCTGCAAAAAGGATCACACTAGGTTATACGTAACATTGGATAAAAACTTATCGTATTTATTGTGCATGTATTAGGTATATTTTAGATCCAGACTGCATTAAAGAGAGTCCGACACTATCATTTCAGCCACTCTATATCAGTATGCAACTTAGCCGCTACTGAGTTCTGCTATGAATCCACCAAACCGAAATGAACTGGATGTAATGCAGCAGTTTAGCAATTGTTGTACTGCATAATTATATACATACTTGTACATGTGTATTTAAAGTTATTTGAATTATAGAAATATAGTACAATTATAATATAGCACACTTTACTGTGCTAAAATAGCACACTTTAATGTGTTAAAATAGCACACTTGTAAAAATAACACATGTGTAATGTGCTAAAACTGGAGACATCAGTTTAGCACACTTTACTGTGCTAAAATAGCACATTTGTTTTTAGTGTGTATATAGCTCAATCAAATTCCAGTATAGCCATTACTGAAATTCTGCAGAGTAGCTAATCCGTTTTAATGCAGTGATGTCACTTCCAACTGCCACTGGTTGTATACTGATGATCACCTCGATAAGTTTCGATTTATTATACTGGAAATTAAGTAGTACTCAACCGCGGTCTGTAATCTTCAAGGTTTGAGCAAGAGCTTCCACTAATAATTGCATGTTTGTTCAGCACGGAGTTCAGTATATAAACTCGAGACCATGATCTGAGTTACTGATATAGTGTATGTATTCAGTCATCCGATTGCGTAACTGGATGCCCGGTTGATTATCGGGACATCCGGTTGTGCAACCGCGCGGAACACTGATATATACTAGCTCACGAAGGCTTACGTATAAGCTATACCGAGTTAGTTATTATAGCTCTGGTATACTGAGTTAATCAGACTATATAGCTATAGCTACCACGAACAAATAGCTAGCTACAGTCAATGTAACTTCGTCCCGTCCAGCTTCGGAAAAAGGGAAGCCCAATGAATATTCCTCATTTTAGCTAGCTCAGGGGCGGATCCAGGATTTTTTGAAGGGGGGGTCTCAGTTGAGACATTGGTTACGTATTAAGTATACTATATAATATATTGCAATTATTCACATTATTATTTTTTAATGAAAAAGTGCATTGTAACCTACTGAACACTATATATATGCATGAAGCTACTCGCTGCTGTTCCTGCAGCTCAGTGATTGTATAACTACGTATAGTAAGTATACCATCGGGATATTTAAGTGTGCTTGGTTACTTATTTATATGGAACCATGTGCATTCATATAGATACTTCATATCACGCTGTTTCTTTCCTGTAGCCAAAATCTTTTTAGTGCTTCTGCCGACAATTCCTCACGTGAGCATAAATTCAAATCATTGAGTGATCTACTCTAGTTGTTTCCGCAATTCTTCACTTGTAATGCTCACAATCGATCATCCATCTGTTACGTAGCTTGAGTTGTTCTGCCTTATTCCATTAAATAACGGATCCGTGACACCTCGCGTGACACAACAGAATGACGGGTCCTAATGACCGATAAGCTGAATGTTAAATTCCTGGAAGAAATGACGTACAGACTTCTCGTGACGATTAAATCTTCAGTACTTCAACCATTTAACCTCACAACGCGACTGCTCATGACATCCGCCATATTAAACCAGTCAAATGATTAGTAGACTAACCGGAAATAATTATCTAAAATATTCTTAATAGCGCTTGTATCGGCAACTCGACGTTTTGAGTACTAGCTAGTAGATGGCTAGCTCACTCCTTTCAGTCCTTTGAAAGGTACGTATATCATAATAGTAATAGTTGTGTACACAGAGCACAAAGTTGATAGTACTTTATTTGAACTGTTACGTACCTGCACGGGTACGTGAGATACTGATGGTGGGGCCAGCCGTCACAGAAGTAGGATGATCGCGCTCAGCTGGAGTAGCGTGCAAATGAGGCTACGGAATGCTAGCACGTGGCCACCGAAGTAGCTGACTTTCCGGTCGGCAATTTATCATTTATACTAACCTTTCAGATGCAAAAAAAGTTCTGATATCCGTGGTGTATTGTTTCTTTCGTGAATCCTCAGACATGGTTCTATAGCGCTTAAAAGTACAAATACTAATAATTATTTTAGCGCCTATAATAATTATTTGAAGCGCTTGTTTTAGAATAAGACCCAACTTGGAGGGGGGGGTCTCCAGACCCCCAAAGACCCCCCCTGGATCCGCCCCTGTAGCTAGCTACGTGTTTCACATACTTGGGATTGTAAAGAGTTACTTTGGCTACTTCGCTGGATCCGCCAGTATGAAATTATCACGTAGCTTCATCAGCTTATTTATAATGACAATGACTGTATGTATTTTATTTCTTGAATTCAAGTACACTGAAAGATATCAATATTTTGTCAGCTGGGAACCTCGCTCCACTGACCATCGCAACTTCCGCTGTAATTGTAGTAGTACATCAGTGACAGCAGAGCAATTAACGAAAGGTCGGATGAAAAGAAAGCTGGGGATACAGTCAATAACGCGTATTCAAGCTTCCGTGCAGACAACTCGAGCAAAGGGAAAGTTAGGTACAACTTTCTTACTAATTATGGTACCAATACTATTCTCCTCTACTAAACCTCGTAATCTAATCAGGGGCACGTGGTACAAAGGTTTCAGAGACAGTGAAGATGTTATGCTGAGATACATAATGGGTGTGAATGGGCTAAATGACTCACAGATCAATAAATTACATGAAGAAAATAAGACTCACGGAGATCTTGTATTTCTGGATAATTTCACAGAAGGCATATGGGCATTGACTAATAAGACGATAGCCTTAATGAAATGGGCCACTGAAAATTTTGACTTTACGTACCTGATGAAATGTGATGATGATACATTTGTGTATGTTCATAACACCATCAGAGAATTAAAGCGTAGGTCAACTACCAAAAGATTATATTATGGTTTAATGTTGTATAACAATAAACCAATTCATAATAAGGAAGATAAATGGAGAGATTTTAAATGGAACATATCTAAGAAATACTTACCATTTGCTCGAGGGGGTTGCTACATATTGTCAGAAGATTTGGTGCAGTTATTAGTCAGACAACGTCATCACTTGAGGAGGCATCATTTAGAAGATGTAGCAGTGGGTTTATGGCTGGCTCCATTTGATTATGAAAGACGTAAAGATTATCTGTTTTGTTACTTCCGTCGTTACTGCAAAAAGAAGGACCGTCTGGTGTTCCTATGTAATGGAATATCTGATGAAAAAGTAAACTGGACATTTAATATGCTTTATAAAGAGTTGTTAACTGGGAAAATAGGAAGTGTGATTAGGTAGTTTAACCGTATTATGCAAAGATATAGACACACATAGCTATAGATTTGTATGCACGTAGCTATATACGTATAGCTAGTCATTATATAAGTAGCTCAGTACTCATAATTATACTCACATGCTGTAGCTACTCATTTATTGCAGTCGTATTATTTATAGCTATACATACTCATATACACAGCGAAACCAACTCAATAATATTGCTCACTATTATTCATTACAGTTAACATCACTAAAAATATCAGTGAACGTCATTTGCTTCTCATTACTATACTCACTAGCTACTTAGTTAATTTTTACAGTGTTCAGTCATGCATATAATTATGGTTAGGTTACTTGTGTTACTGATAATTTCCCTTAAATTTTAACACTCTTTACTCCACCTATTGAACCATATCTAGCTTAGCTGCTACTTATATTAGCTAGATCAGTTCAATGGTATCACCAAAGCACCATTATCGCTTATGCTGCCACTATAGCAGTTGGCACCGTATCTCACAATGGTGGCACTATAGCTAGTACTGATGCACCCAGTGCATGACTGATCAGCTAATATAACCAGTCACTGCATGGGCAAATCACTGTTTTCATAAACAAATAGCTATGGATGAACTACTGCCTTATGAGAAACAGTAAAGAACTTTGAAACACAGTTGGTTGTCACAAGGTAGTTGACCTATATACATACATTATACTTAATTTCATCGCCAACTATATATATATATATATGTTCAGGTAACTGACTTATATGCTTACATTATTCATCTCCAACTACATAATTATGCTGGTAATAGATAGCTTTGTAACCTATATCATTAAGTACCTAATAGTAGGGATCGCTATGAAAAACTATGGCTTCAGGGATTTTTGCACTTTTTAAAAACAACCTTACAAGTTACAACAGGCGTTAGCCAAAACAAAAACAACCTGGATGCGTTAGTACTGCTGTAATTAGGCTGTATTTTTGTTAAATGCACCGAAAAGTATAATATTTCGATCCACTGCGAATTTTAAAAATTTCGAAATTTACCTGTATTTCGTCTGCCAGCCTGCCTGCCGCAAGACCCGGTTCCGATAGGTGTATGGCTCCAGTTTTTTTTACACAACAAAGGTGATAATCACGTTGGGTTTACGAAGCTGTTGTTCCGATTAAGGTTTGTTCACTGCGCCATAGCTTGTCCTTTGTTCTATCTTCATCATCGTTTGATCTTCCTCAACCGAAGGATGACGAAATTTTACGAAGGTGTCAACATTCCACGCAAGGTGTTAAAATGTAACAATAAACACCTTGGATAGGCACATGCTTACTGATACAATCCGCAACGCGTAATTGAAGAAGAATTCAGTCTTTCTATTTCGTCTTTCATAGCCAGACCAATTTATTTACACGCAGCTGCTTATCGATCTTCTGATTGTAAGCGCCAGATGTTAATTATAACATTAAGCGCTTATGGTCTAGCTACGAGTAGAATATAGTCCTTCCTTCACAGTACAAGTCGTTTTAACATATGTCGTGATGAAGTGAGTCTGTTGTAAAGGTGGGTGTGGCACATACGTAGCGAGCCATTGTAAACTATGTAGATATCAATTGCTAAGAAATAATTCCGGTCTTGAGTGCCTGTAACAGCTATAAAAAGTAAACAAACTAGAAAATTGAATTTCCTTACGATCCCTACTCCCCTTTTTAAATTCAATTTTTTTTAAAAATCTAGTAGCTATATGAGAAACTGTATAGTGTATGACTTCAAGAATGCCCTAAGTTGCTGTTTTCAACTAAAATTCCTCTATTTCCCTCCTACTTGAGGGCTATATCCATCCAATTTTGCTATAGTGGTTATTTATTGCTAAGGTTTCTCATAACAGGAAATTAGTGATGTAGCTAACCAACTAGGCAGATGTTAGCTATGACTAGGGTCCGCAATGTGAAAAATCGACTTTAAGTAACAAACGTTTCAACTAGCTATAGGGCTTTGTTTAGGTAAAACAAAACTACCATTAGACCAGTAAATATAATTATCTTGCTTGCTATTAGAAAATTAAATTTAATGTTAAAAATTAGAATCACTTCACACTTTAGATTGTGATGAGTGGACTTACAGAATTTCTTTGAGGATTCTTCTGTGATTATTTAGGGTCACAAGGTATAGCTACTATAGTAGTGTTTTAAGGTAAGTGATTCTTGTACAGTCAGGGTGGAGCCTATGTGGTTCCAACACCAACCTGTGTCTGATCAAACACCATCATTATGGCTATAAGTACGTATTTAATCATGATGGTGTTTTGAACTTGAATACTCACTGCAGCGTATCTGTTAGCTAGCTATATATGTACCGATTACATAAATTATATATAAAGTATTAAGTATACATAATTATAATTATTATGATTGTATAATTTTTATGGCTTAAATGTGTGGTGGCTACATCAGACACATTTACAATTAATAAGAAATTAGTCAGATAAATGCTCGTCAAAATGTAATGCATACGTAGCTTTGTATATGTAAACTACGTGCTACAAGAAAACCCTGTGCAGAGACAAACCACTTTCTTATGATGTTAATCTTACGTATATGTACATAACTACGTAGCTATACAATACAAAGGAATACGTAGTTCTCCAGTGTAAAAATGTTATATAATTAAAATTTGTAATTACGTAGCTAGCTAGCTACATAACTGTTATAACAAGGCCCTGTATATAACTATATTAACTAGTAAACTCACTATAGCTACGTAGTAGCTACGTATAATTAAAGTACCGTATAGCACAAAACTTTGGTGGTCGAAAACTTTGGTGGATCAGTGCCCATAGTATTTTTGGCAGAGAAAACATTGGCGGATTGGTCATTTTCAGTGCACTGGAGATACAAAATCGTGGTGAAAGAAAACTTTGGCGGATTGGCTATCAACCGCCAAATTCGCCACCAAAGTTTTCTCCTGTCAATGTTTTGTGCTATACGGTATTAGATAGCAGTGATCACACAACAGCTGGGGCCATAGCTATAGTCATATGCATATGCAGAGCATCATGATTATGACAACATTTAAAAGTTTATGTATGACATATTCAAATTCACCCATCTATGTAGGATACATTTTTATTATATATAGATCATTCAGTCATGAAGGCTTGATTTGATATTCATTGCTTGTGGTACCACTCCTGTACATTGTTTTCATTACTTTGCAAATGGCTAATAACATGCATCAATGAAATTAATTACAATTATCACCTCAATGTCCCACATCATATACATGTGTACAGATATGTTTTTGATGAGATGACAATCATTGGTTATATACGTTATAAATGTGCATTGAACTTTATCTCAGTGGCTATAAATTCAATACTGATGATTCAGTTGTGCATGCATGTTATGACCCAGCATTAGAAAACCAGGCTTGCACATGGACACAAAATACACCTGATCACATGTTATTGCACATACACATGTTATCAGCAATGGAAAAATGGCACAAGATCATGTTATACGTATATTCTTGTGGCAATGTCATGTAAATCACATGCAAATGATGGCAATAATGATATGCTATAACTTGACTACAATATACATATAGATTAAATATAAAAATTTTCAATTTCAAAAAAGGAAATAGGGATCGAAAATGCTACTAGAAATTGGCAACCTAGTGCTATAGATCAAAAGGATAGATAAAGTTAAAGATCAAAAAAGTACAGAAACAAGAGGGAGATTGTAACCACGTAGATAGGACTGTTATTCTAAAGCATTTGTGATCCCTATTCTGACTGCTTTCAGAGGAATCCATTATGATAGCTATTAGTTGGTAAAATATTGGCGAATGGCAGTCGATTCGCCAATATTTTGCCCCGCCGCATAATTGCCGCTAATACAGTAGTAATCCTGATGCAGTCAGAATAGGGATCGCAAATGCTTTAGAATAACAGTCTTATCTACGTGGTTACAATCTCCTTCTTGTTTCTGTACTTTTTTGATCTTTAACTTTATCTATCCTTTTGATCTATAGCACTAGGTTGCCAATTTCTAGTAGCATTTTCGATCCCTATTTCCTTTTTTGAAATTGAAAATTTTTATATTTAATCTAGTTTCTTAAGTTTTTCATGCCCACTTGGTGGGCTATTATATAGAATATATATTGGTAACATCATGAGAGGCTTATACAAACAATAGAAATCAAACAGGGATTAATAGTGTCAATTGACTAAATGGTGTGGTATACATAGCTGCAATTCTATAACTACTCTATCATTCTATAACTGCATGTACTATATACCCAACCACATGCAGTGCTATAGCTAACTATACCCAACCACAGTTCTATAACTTTACCTGCTGACATTTTATGGCATATATAGCACTGTTAAACCCTTTAATCCGCCCACGTAAAATACAATAAAGGCTATATATAGCTACTATAGGTTATGACTATATATAGTGTCTGCAGGCCAAAGAATCGACTGAGTCACGAATTTTTCATCTGACTACTGTAGCTAACTAGCAAACATGTTGTACGTATAGGTGCATGTACGTGACCCACCTTGAAACCCTACCGCTGTGATTCAGTGGTTTCTGACTAATAATATTATGTTGAATAGGGGTCAAGTATACCTTGAAACCCGATCTGCCATTGCCGGGTTAAATTAGTGATCACTAAAGGGTTTACCTATTTTCCCCTGAATGTGACGGGACGGTTCCTGAAAATACCGCACACCTAATTTACGGGACGGGACTAGCTAGGCTTCTGTCAAATATACCGGCATAATTTAAAGCATAATAGGCTTACCTGTTATGCCGGCATGATGAAGTATCCTGGAATAACTTGTAATTTTTAGTAAATTGTTTCAAGATGGCGCGCCATGTGGCAGTGTTGCAAATAACTTAAGCTGTTGATAAAAATGATGATATAGCTAGCTAGTAGTAGTGAGCGAAGGTAGCTATACTAATTGCTAAAAAGGTAGTGTGCATGGCACCTAGATGTATATAGGCGGCCAATACATGATCAGTTTACCGCGCAGCTCATTAACAGGGGGGCCTAGAGGAAAGGGGGCAGGAGGCACTTAACCCCAGCATTTAGAGGGTCCCATGGGCATGCATTGCCAAACTAAAAAAATTATAGAACGAGCTGTGGTTACCTATATAAAGTTATGTGAGCATTATAGCTACTGACCCCCAAAGACACTCCACATGCACCGGCAGATGATTTTGTGGAAGAATTATAATTTTGACACTTAGCTACGTAGTTATGTAATCAATGTGGGTCACAGTTTATTTAGTGGAGAAATTAGTTGCTAAATAGAATAGCTATATAGCTATAGCAAAGACATTGAGAATATTTTCCCTCAAGTTACTTGAACAATTTTTATATTTAGCTAGCTATGTAGCTATACATAGCTATTCCAGTGTCAGTTGCTAGAGCGGGGAGAAAGAATTTCTAGCAAAGTGAAAAGCTGCACGATATGATTGAGGCTAGCTATCTACTCTATAGCGATGTTGTCTGCTGAATGAGAACTTGCTACGTATATAGGAATAAGGTAATGAAAGTGAACATGATTAGGGCTGAGCCTAATATGCTCAAAATTTCACCTATTATACGTACCTTCCTGCACTTCCCAAAATTTTGACCTATTATTCTTATTTTATTCCCACATCATCACCTATGATTCCTACTTATTCTTGTAATTTTTATTGTATCGGTGATAATAATGTCCACAATACACACAGTGACTATGCCGTTATTTGTGGGCATTATAAAGCAATGAATTATGCATGTATGTTGATAGTAGATATATGGTGTCCATAATTGATTTGGTGCACTCTTTTTAGTTTTGCATGTAAAATTCCCACTAATATACTTAAATGGTTTCTGCTTGTCAGTTTGGTTTGTCTAGTCAATATCTACTAAAGGATGCTAATATATTATTATGATTAATATAACATAATTCATGTTAATGGAATTAATATAACATAATTCATGTTAATGGAATATTAGCTCATGAATTTCTTGTGTCCATAATCGATTCTTTGCGCTATACGGTATTACAATTACTGTGACCAGCAAAACGTTAGATGATCAGAAGTTACATCAAAGGACTGATGGTATCCCGTACCAACAACCTTACTAAATTAAATAAATCAATCTAAGACCCTGAAATTCCCTTAATCCTTCAAAGCCTAAGATAACTAGAATGATAAAAAATTAAAAATTTAAAAGGTAAGTAGGGATTGAATTCAATAGTGCTACAAAAAGTAAGGAAACAAGGAATAAGATTTTGGGACGAGAGAACATTCTGGCATGAGATAATTTATAAAAGTTTAATCCGTACTTTTGGCAAACCTATACTGAAGTGTTAGTTTTGTTCAGTTGTTGTAGTTTATCAGTTGTATATTGTTTGTCATTGAGGACCTGTATACCTACCTTCTGGTAGATACAGCCATCCTGACTAAATCAATAATAATAAGTGAGCCAAAAGTAGGGATTAAACTTTTATAAATTATCTCATGCCAGAATGTTCTCTCGTCCCAAAATCTTATTCCTTGTTTCCTTACTTTTTGTAGCACTATTGAATTCAATCCCTACTTACCTTTTAAATTTTTAATTTTTTATCATTCTAGTTTGTTTGCTTTTTATACATGCTAAGCATTCATAATAATCTTTCAGCAGGCGCACAAATGTTACAGGCGCTTACGTAATAATTATGCTTGTTTTCAGGCGCTTGTTAACAACGCGCTTACATGGCAAAGCAGCTGTGTGATAGCAAATAACGCTCGAAAAACAGCAAAAGCTATTTGTCCAAGGCTATAATCTCGAAGTTCACGATGTAATAAAGTACACGCGTACACGCGAAAACATCGTGCCATGGTGCCACTGTAACTAATTATATCACGTGCAAGCCAGGTTTTAGCGTGACGTAATAAGCAGAAGCCGTAACAGGCTATCGTCACCTTCGAAGGTGAGATTCACACCTTGCTAGGAATATAGATGAACAAGGAAGGGAATGAAAGATAAAAGGAATCGCTATGGCGCAGTGGGTAAACCGTCTTCGGAACAACATTTTCGTAAATCCGCCGCCATTACCTTTATTGTGTGAAAGTTCTGGAGCCCTACACCTAGCGCAACCGGGTCTTACGGCAGGCTGGCAGGCTGTCAGGCTGGCAGACGAAATACAGGTGAATTTCTAAATTTTCAAAGTTGGCTGTAGGTCGAAATATTCGACTTGTTGCTTCGTTTAACCAAGGTACAGCATCATTACAGCCTTAGCAATGCATTCCAGTCGGTTTTTTCGGGTAAAGCCTATTGGAAGGTTGTTTTATGAAGTGCGAAAAATCGGGAAACCATACAATTTCTTACCAATCCCTACTATTAAGTACTACCGTACTTAATGATAATATTTACGAGAAGGTTATCTACCGTAAGCCACTATAGTGACTTTCACAACACGCATGCGTTTATAGCCACGTAGCTCGTATACTAAGTATCCTATGCGAAAACTGACTTGACCACGTTGTTCAGTATAGACAAAGGGCTTTGCGTTCATATATAACTTTTTAAGTTTAGGGTAGTTTTGTACCATGGAATCTTCGCATATGTGGCTCATTGTGGGGATACATTAAGTTTATATAATACTGAAGTTACTGGTAACTTGGTAACTCAATCACCAACAATGATTTTTAAACACACATGAGGGTTTGGCTGCTTACACTAGTGAACAAATTTATTGGGTGAGTTGTTTTTAGCCTACCAAGGTAGTTCTACTCAGTAATCTACTTTTTAACCTACCAACTTGTGAAAAGTAACCAGGAACTCTGTGGTAACTTTGCTATAGTTAGAATTGAAGATACAAGATGTATACTGGTAACCAGGGAACTCTGGTAACCGGTGGTAACTTTGCTGCAATTTGGGCCCAACAGTGGTATGGCAGAGTTTGTGGCACAAGGGAACACTGGTAACTGTATGCTCCTGATAGGTCAGTTTCTCCGGATAGGGCTGTTTCTCCTAGGTTCTAGCTGTGTCTGTGTTGTGCGTATGTGTTATTTGTATCCATACCATTTATACGTTATTATAGGTTCTGTGTATGTGCGTTGCGCATTGTGTATATGTATATATACATGTTTTATATGTATCCATACCATTTAGTACATGGAGGATCATGGGTATTGTTGTGTCTGTGTGTTGTGTGTTTATTTTGTATCCATACCATTTAGTTATGTGTTGCGTGTTTGTGTATGCAGTGTTATACTGTTTAGTTCTGTGACTGTGTGTTTATGCTGTGTATGTGTACGTATTATTTTTTAGTATGTATATGTGACCCGGTCTGACAAAACCAGTCTTATTGCCGCATAAATTTTGAGCTAATTTTCAGTATTTAAAACTTAATAATCCTTTTTCTCAACATGCTATTATAATACAAACTTCATCATATATGCAGAAAATCCTAAGGAATTCAATAAAACTTACAGAATTTGAATAGCACCCACAGAACAAGTGATAGGCACCATAAAATGAATATGTGTATTTTACGGCAATAAGACTGGTTTTGTCAGACCGGGTCACATATGCAGATTATGGGTATTAGGTTTTGTGTCTGTGTTGAGCAAGTATCAAAACCTCCACATGGTGTTCAACGGGGAATGGTTGGCATGTTATTGTTTTTACGGGGCTGTGTGGACAATTATATTATACTGTGTTATGTTTTTGTCTTTGCAGAATATATGGCGTGGAGTAGCATTGGTGTGTCTACTGTACGTGTGTAAAAGAAACTTCATGCATCCATAATTCACAACAGCAATGTTCAAATGATGAAGTGGAATTTGAAATAATAGAATACAGTGTATTTGAAGTGCAGTTGCAGCCAGTGAAGTAATTGAAATATGAAGTCAAGCAATGAAGTAATTTTATTGTTGAAATGACAGAAGATTGGAATTCAATTTAAAATATATTTATTTATATACTTTGCTAGCACTTAATTATCAATATGAAAACATGGTAATACAATAAATACATTTTGAATTATTGTGTAAATACGGAAATATGAAATTTTTATTCACAAAAATTACAGGTAAATGTTCAGATCGCTCATACTCCGGTTATGACCAATTAATTCTCCTATTGACCACCAATTGCTACAACAAGATCTTAATAATTGCATGGCTAGGCTACAAAATGGCAAATGCAATTTAACATTAACAAATGTTCTATCCTGCAATTGTCTAAATGTCACCATAAAAGTACATTCCCTTATTCTATGGGAGGCAAACTTCTCAAAACTGTTGAACAATATGCTTACTTAGGGATTCAGATAGACCACCACCTTTCTTGGAGTCCACAAGTTGATTATGTGTATGGAAAAGCAACAAGATTAATTGGTTTTCTTAGACACAGTTTACGAAATTGCCCAAAATCCCTTAAGGAACTTATAGTTATAAGCAATTCATCCTACCAATGTTAAACTATGCTGCATCAATATGGGATCCATATCATTTTAATAATAATATCAATAAACTCGAGATGATACAGCATATAGAGCAGCTTAGTTTGTGCTAACTTGCTCTTGGAGAAGAGATGTAAGAGATAGAATAAGCTCAATGTTACAGTTGCTTGGATGGCCTACTTTACAACTCCGCCGAAGGTGTGCTAGACTTGTACTCATGTTCAAGCTCCTTCATAACATTCTAATAATACCATCAAATTACCTTCCAAAACCTCCACCAATTTCTATAACCAGATCAAGCCATGATTTTAAACTTCTGCAGTATCAGCCATCAATAGACTGTTACAAGTATTCGTTCTTTCCAAGAATGGTTCCAGAATGAAACAACTTGCCACAACAAATTGTTCTTTAGAAGCATTTAAAACTCCTTGTATAGTCATTATAATAATATTATGTAGCTAGCTAATTTATTTGTTCTATATATATATTAGCACCTTTGCCCCAGGTGGGCTCTGCTATAATTAATCAATAATAACAAATATTAACATTTTCTAATTATAAAATTATATATAACAACATTCATAAGACATGCCGGTGCCTAAAATAAGGGAGTAGCTATCACCACCTAGCTACGTACTTGTGCAAAATAAAGTTGGGTAGCGTATTATGTACTTGGACGTAAGTATACACATGCACACATACGTAGCTACACACACACACACACACACACACACTTACACAAATATGTTTGATTCCATGAAGGAATCATTAGTGATGCCTAGCTATAGTCTTGGTTCTCATACGTAGTTTCAGTTACGTAGCTAGCTATGTTAATTTGAAACTAAATAATTAGATGTACATTACTTACATGTAAGTACATACATAACATGTACGTGCATAGCTACATTATGATCGTGCAGTGTTAAGAAAATTAGTCTACGCACCAAGACATGTGTGAGGTGCATAGCTAGCTACTCTAATATTATTAAACCAGGTGTCGGTCGGTACACACCTGAGATTGCTTTTGTCCGAGAAGTCGGTAGCTATTTGTGTGTGTCCGCCCTCAGGCTATTAAAAAATATTCACATGAAATGAAGGCTGAATAACTGGTTAAACAAGGTCTTTTCAGATTCTTTATAGCTATGTGACCTGATTTTGGAAAACCTACCATCTACACACAAGAGACACATAAAATAATTATAAGTAGCTAATTTGCCTGGTTTGAAATATATGTTTGACAATACAACCAGATACATCTACATATTTAATCATCAGAATAATTGTAGAAATACTTTTGATTGGCTTGTGGGTTGGAGTTACGTACAAGGCTGCAAAATTAGATATTCTAATTATTTCACTTGCAAGGTTTTCTAAAATTTGGTCACATATGACACTTAATTGTCCATGCAGTTTTGCTAAGTACCCTCTCCCAAAGCAACTTTTTTGACGTATATTCATCTTTACAACTTGCACATATGTAGATATTATCATTTAATCTCTCTAACAAAACATTCACTTGAAATATATAGCTATATTTAGACAAACAAGAATGCATAAAGGGAATGTAAATGTCTACAATTGTGATTGTTCTTTTATAATGGCTATTATACAGACTGAAGCATTATTGCTGTGTCTATAATAATAACATAACTACTGTATTAAGCAGCTAGCTATATAATAAACTTTTTTATTATCAATTTTATGGGATAGGTTTTTACATGATCTAAAATGCTCTATTTTGAATGCTCTGGCAACTGTGGGCAAATCCTTACAGCAGCTGTCTTTTGGTTGCAAACCGCTAAATCGCTATTTGACTACGTATATCATTGTCTGCCTCATCATAGTAATATTGGGTGTATGTTTTATTAGAAAGTTCCATAAATTTCCAAGTCAATCCTTATAAACATATGCATCTTATTAATTAACATAATCATGATTGCTGTTAAAAAATTAAAAATTCAATTATCTTTAGCTCTTAAGTTATAATGGCATAATTATTAGCTATATTTCTCTGTCGCACATAAGTCTATCACATCTATCACACATATAGTAATAAGATGTCATATTATGGACAATTTCCTAAACATAAGCCTTAAGCTTATTTAATTGAAAGCTAACAACTAGCTACATGCTACTTCTGGAATCAAGGTTTATGTATTTTAAACCTAGTTAGTCGAATTTTATGTGTACTTAAGCCCTATTTTCTCATGTCAGATCACATAGCTACGTATTACTAGTTTTTGAAGAAATTTAAAGGTTACTAGGAGCACAAACAGATGTAGCTATTATTAATGATATGTAGTAACCAGGCAAAATTACCAAGAATCCACATGATATTGTGAACTACATAAAATACAAGTCTACAAAATCATTATAGGTAGCCCACTTATAAGCAGTAATATGAATAGCTAGTAAAATGCTTGGTGATGCATTGAGATACGTTATCAAATGTATACCACTTACGTACGTAGCTACTAGGAATTTCCTTTATATACAGAATTTCCAATAGAATTTACTTTATCAGTCGGTTATTGTAAGGAAGTTCTATAGGATATTCTGTCCTATACTGCATGTACGTAGAAATACTGTAGCTAGCAGGAAATAATATTCATCTAGGTCAGTCATTTCAGTGTACGTATATAGCTATAGTTAGCTAGATGCTTTGGGTGTATTTTGTGTACATTATATAGATAAATATGCAGTGTACATATTTTGTAAAATAGCTACATAGTATTACGTATGTAGATAAGTAGTCAGTAGCTTTCTGTGCTAGTTCACATGCACATACAGTGATATTCATTAATATGTAATGTTCCTAAACACTTGCATTAAATATCTTAAACAATTATATGATTCATAAACGAAATCATCAATTTTCAACATAACAGCATTGATATATATAATGCATATTGCCGATGATGATATTGGCAATGGGATCCCATGCAAATTCATTTGACAAGAATCATAAGCTTTGAGGTGATAAATTACTGATCATTGTGACACACAGCAAGGTTACCAAGGAGTATATAGGTGTAGCTACGTATAATCACATACAGTATGTAACTATGTAGCTAGCTAGCTATGTGACCTGTTATGAGAAAATCAGACCGTCTGCTTTATAATACTAAAAATTTCACCATTTATTTGCATGGCTAGCTATGTGTTGGCTACCCAATGCAATTTACAGAACTTGCAATGTAAACAGAAAGGAAGATACATAGCTATGTAGCTATGTAGATGTTCGAGGTGTTTTGTGCATTCTGGCTCAGCATTAGGACAAGCCTATTATGCTTTAATTTGCTATGCTCTGATGCTCATGCTCTGATGCTCTGATGCTCTTTATATCACCTACGTATACCGGTACACTGCAAAATGCGAAGTATGAAGTTCATACAAAATTACCACAATGAGCATATCAAAATTGAATTTGGTATGCTCATTGTGGTAATTTTGTATGAATTTCATACTTCGCATTTTGCAGTGTATGTATTACATGCATGTGCTCATGAGCATTACAGTATAGGATTTGTCCTTCAGAACAAACTAAAAGTTAGACTGTTTTATTAGAGTGTATGTGTGCAAAACTATATCAGAGCAGGTGACTGTTCTATTAGAGTGTGCCAATCTTTAGTATTAAAATTTTCCAAAACACGTCACAGTATGACAGCATAATAATATTATGTTATTATGCTTAAATAATGCTGGCATAATTGATTAGCATCAGATACTACAAAACTTTGATATAAATTTATAATTATTGGCTACGTATGTCAAAAATATAAAGCACTGAATATTTACACGTAGCTACAGGCACTAATCCAGATATATTATATTCCTTTTCATTACGTAGCTAATACAAGCAAATTTCACAATCCTGAAGGCTTGTGGATCACTAATGATTTCATACCCTGTAAGTTTATAATGATATTCATTTTGCATCTCTGAAAATTAACATTGCTTTTTTACATTTTATATTGTAATGTATGTAAGTTGTAACTAGAGTACGTAACTAGTTAGCTACTTGTTTATATACATGCATGTCTCAGTGCCTAGAATAATTTTCTTATTACTGCACAGCAGTAATGTGGCTAGCTACGTATGTACATACATGTAATGTATGACTTACGTACATGTATGTAATATATAATATTATATGTGTAATTTTAATTTGACAAAATTTTGCACCGTATGGTACGTAACTTATGAGAACCAAGAATATAGCTAGGAATCATTAACAATTCCTCTTTGGAATAATTGCCTTTTTTGTGTAGCTATACATATGCATGCGTGTGTGTGTGTGTGTGTGTGTGTGTGTGTGGGTGGGTGCGTGTGTGTAGCTATGTATGTGTGCATGCATGCATATACATAATTATATTTTATGATAAGAATTTGCATATATACGTAGTTAGCTATATCTTACAATAGCTGCATGACTAGCATATTGGTATCTGCTGATTAGCTACTATATGACTGAAACTATTTGATTCATTTGATTACTGGGAGCAGGCAAAGAAAATAGGGGTGGGGCACTTTCCTAGACTGAATTTAACTCATTTATCTCCTGCTTCTTCTCCCATAGAGCAAATGCTTATATCTATAGTATTACTATATACTGCTCAGATACATTAGAGGTAACCGCAGATGATAAATTGATGAGGTGGTCACCGTCACTAAAAGCGGAAAATATTGAGATAGACTGGGAGATGAAGGAAGGTTACAATCCTTACAGAGTGAAGAAGGTGAATGAACCCAACATTATACTGCACAAATATAGACAGTGATACTCCTATTTTAGGCATTCGGCATGTCTTACATGAATGTTGTTATAAATATAACCTATTTGCAGTTTTGTAATCAGAAAATGTTAAATGTATGTAGCTACATACATAGCTGTATCATAGACATAGCTTTTATTGAATTGCTTAATAGCGATAATGTTTCAACTATACGTATAATGTCATACATGTAGCTACGTATATATGTGACCGGATTTGCGAAAAGGGGTCTTATACACGCATCCGATTTTGCAACTTTGATGAGGCATAACTTCATAATATTATGTAGTTCAGCTATTAAGCTGAAATTTACTGTCACTTTAGTGTAATGATAGCAAAGCCTTGCTGCAAAGTTTCAGAGCTTTAGGTAAACCTCAAGCCGAGTTATGCCTCATTAACGTTGCAAAATTGGAGGTGTGTATAAGACCCCTTTTCGCAAATCCGATCACATATACAGAAAACAGAAAGTATTTAGCTAACCTAGATTAAGCATTGAATCCATGTGCCAATGATGCACAAGTATATATTATTTTGATATTTACTGTAGCTACGTACGTAGGTGATCAACTGATTTTAGCATAGAATTAGCTACTAAGTAAGATTTAATACACAAAATATTTAGACTGCTTAGCCAGATACATAGATAAAATATGACAGTACCTATACAGCTGCAGGTATGTATATGAGTATGATTGAATATGATTAGTGGCATAAAATTGTCTTCTTATGTTATGATTACCTTTGAAGGTGCATGCGTGTACAAGTTAACTTCTTACATACATAGCTACATATTGTATTTGCACATGTGAGCAAGATGCAGTCTTTTCCTTTACAGTTTTAGGGATCTGCATTCATCGATAGTACAGTATAATATGAATATTAAATTCTTATTTTGGAGAATGTGCATTTATTCAGTATGAATGATTTAGTATTCACTATAGCTATATAGCTAAATATTTATGCCAATAAATTGATTAATGAACCTAAAACTATATAAATCTATGTATAATATGTACGTATAGCTCTGTAGCTATTTCTTACTGTATGCACACATGTACATGTACAGCTACAGACATAATACAACCATAGCTATAGCATATTATACGTACTACAGTTATGGTTTTATGTACGTATAATAATTGTGAGAAAACAGGTCTTATCTATACACGTAAAATTTGACCTAGCTGATTTTCAGTCTTTCAAATTTAATATAGCTCTTTTCCTAACATAGGAGTTTAACACAAATTTTATCATATAGATATGTAGAAATTCCTAAGGAATTAAACAAGACTTACAGGTTTTGGATTGTACACACAGAAAAAGGCATATCACAGTATAGCTAGCTGGTTTTTTCATGGTTAAAAATATTCACTTATAATTAACTTTATTATTTTCACATTTTGGTGATGCTTCCCATGGACTTTGTATTATACATAGAAGAAATGTTATTTTAGCGTTTTAGCCTCATAGCGAAAATAAAAACCTGTAGCAAAAATAACTCTCTCTACGGTAGGTATATATGTATATTTTGTGTAGACTGATAAGACTGGTTTTCTCAGGGCTGGTAACAATTATTATGCGGACAGTAGTGTAGCCACGTATATGTAGCTAGCCAGTAGTGGTAGCTAATTATTTTAGCCCTAGTATTATAACAAAGATATAAAAAATCTAAACATCTAGCTACGTACGTACATATGTATGTGTGTAAGTGCTTTCATTGTTAATACCTGTGTGTTATAGTATCAGATTTAGAGAAACTGTATCTAGTTTTTGAAAACATCTGTATAATGCTTAGCTATTATACGTAGCCCTTGATGTAACTATGTGCCAAGGTTTTAACTGGTAAACTTTAGTACTAGTAGCTACTAGTGATGTTATGTAGCTAATTATAGCTGGTTTCATTCCTTATTAACAATTCCATAGCTATACCCAATCTGCCCAACTTTCTACTGTTACTAGCACCAGACACTCTGGCTCTTATAAGTTAATAGCTACCCATATAAAGCAACAAAAATCCCCTGAAATATTCATTTCTATCAAGAACTATCCCATTATGGAACCAATTACCCGAAGAAATTGTTAACATATGTGACCAGATTTTGGAAAACAGACCATATTGTCACACGCAAAATAAATAGAATTTTCGTGTCTATGCTTATGTAATTTCAACAAGCACATACTTCCAAAATATTTCCCATGCTTAAATAGTAATTCAGCTTGTCTATGATTGATTTAACCATTTATTAAACCAGTAGTGCCATATGGAGTGTCTTAAATTAACAGAAATATAAATGATGCCAAATGTGACAAAATGGTCTGTTTTCCAAAATCTGGTCACATATATAGCTATAGTTCATTAATCTCCTTCAAAAACAATCTATAGATAATTGTAAACTTTATTTTGTAAATGTATGTATAGCTACGTAGCTATATTTCCTGTGCACAATATTATAGCTACAAGCCAACAAAATAAGGATAGCTATGCATATATGCATAAATTCATGTTTTCCCTTGCCTCTGGGCATGCACAGCTTAAATTACATATTTGGAGAATGAACCGCAGTTATTTGGTATGAATTATTTAGTATTCACTGGCAGGGTAGTTAATCACTTAGCTACATATTCATGCTATAGCCTAAAAACTACGTAGTTATATATGTACTATAGCTAGTACGTATACCATATGGCACAAATTTTTGACAGGGGAAAATATTAACAAATTTTTAGCAATTCATCAAAATTTTACCATTCAAAGTTTTCTTCCAATAGCTGTTTGTCTGTAAATCTATACTCCAATTCGTCAAAACTTTACTGGTCAGATTTTTCCTGACCCCATGCAATTCGTCAAAAATTTCCACCATCAAAATTTTGCGCCGTACGATAGTAGTAACTTATAATAATAATTATCATGCAATAGCTTCTCTGACAACCAAGTGTTACAAGGATATACGTACATAAAATAGCTAACTAACTGGCTATGTACGTAGCTACCTCCATTGTTTTAACTAATGCCCTTGCCGTAATAGTTAACATGCAGACGTATATACTGACGTAACTACAGTATAGCTACGTATATAGCTACTGTAGCTACAGCTACATAATGCTTAGCTACTAGCTAGCTATGTACCCTTGATGTATGCACGTGGATAGGTTTAACTGGTTGACTACAGTAAACATATTTATCAGTACTAGCTATAGTACTATTGATGTGATAGCATTTATATACTGATGTAATTACATACGTATCAATTAGCTAATTTAGCTACAATAGAGTATTGAACTACATACGTACGTAGATAAAACATGGAATGTTAAAAGCAGTTAGCTAATCAAAGGAAAGCATGCAGTTATCACAGAGAGATAGCTATACCACTTAGCTATGTACTATACGTATGTAAGATTTTAAACTAATTCTTATATGGTTATAGCCAACCCAAAAAGTTAGGTGCATGTTATGTATATGTACATATATAGCTACGTATACCAATTACAACATGACAACATAACTTTTACAACATTACTATATATGGTTAAAGTAGCTACATGATGACTCACTGACGGTCAGCATATTCTATTTTATCACTTCACTTTTAATCACATTACTAGGAATGTTAATGACCATCTACCTGTTAATTCATCACACTAGAAAAACCTTGCTGCATGCTCATGTACAAACAGTACTACAGCTGGGCAAAAAAGTCCACTAACTCAAAATTTCAATGTTTATTGAATGAACAATGTTAATGAAATTTTTTAAAACTCATGACTGTTGGTAAAATTTTCATTGGATCATGTAGCTATAGCTAAAACTACAAAAACTCCAAAAGTACTTAAAACTTGTTGTTTATGGCATTGGATATTTTAAGCTGTTAGCTACAGTAAGTAAAATGCACTAACTGTTTCAGAATACATACATATATGGACATAAAACATGAAACTAAACTATTATCAGTGTACTTTGCAATTTGTTTTTACGTATCTACATAAAAACAAGAATAATGCTACATAGCTATAGCTTATAGCCTCCTTTATAAGCAGCCATAAGGATAAACTGGGTATATACATATGTAAGTAGCTAGCTATAGTGTATAAAATACAGACATCATGGGCTGTGATGATAAATAATATTTTGTGCAGCCTACAAATATACTTAATGGAAGCCATGCGTAATTAAAAGGCACATGTACAATCAACAAAATTTTTTTATTGAAATCACTGTCACTGCATGGCTGTTTTAAATTGTAAGGTACAATAATTGATCATATATGGTGGATAGGCAATTACAAAAGTTTGCACACTGATGCCCTTGGATGCCAACATTTCAGGAACCATGGCTCTAGCTTAAAATTGTTGCCATGGATGACAGTGTAATACTAAAAATATATATTTTACAGTGAGTGATGTGGTTTCAAATAGGTTGAGTGGTATAATCAAAAAGCAAAAATTACATATAATGTATATTTTGTATAGCTACGTAGCTACA
The DNA here is from genome assembly GCA_963930835.1 of Spongia lamella. Taxonomy (NCBI): domain Eukaryota; kingdom Metazoa; phylum Porifera; class Demospongiae; order Dictyoceratida; family Spongiidae; genus Spongia; species Spongia lamella. The sequence goes on from OZ005747.1 coordinate 10,354,354, forward strand.
CGATTTTAGCTATCTTTAATTCTTTTCCTTTGCCATTTGGCACCATGCAACAGTTGGATCGGTGGTAGCTAGAGGGGTGCATAGTGAAGTGGCTGTATGTGTAGTCTCCTTTGGCTACCAACTTAGTAGCTACGTATATATGATTGGATGTATTACCATGCATATGCATCAACACACAAAAGTTCTCCAATCCTGCTGTTATACTGTAGCTAGCTTCGAATTCATTTTAAACACATCCTGGATGGTCGGCCATGGGCGAGTCAGATTCCCTGCTTCAGAGATCTTCACAGTCTATTGGAAGCCCTGGATCCTACTTTGTACATGTATAGCTACATAATTATGATAAAACACAGTAGGTAAGATGAGATGATGGGATCATCACATTTAATATCTTTTTATCTTGTAACTGCTATCTATAAAATTCATTATATGGATGCAAATTGTTTACACAAGTGCAAACCAACATCACATGTGATCAACTCGTGTAGCTAGCTATGTTATATGGAATTAGCACTTTCTACTAGCTATTAATTTAATGATCATAATAACAAGTGAGATACTATTAATATCGAGTGCATATCAAATCATGTCAATTATATAAATATTAAATTAATGCTGCTGTTCTTGTATTTCACATAGCTAGCTAGTTTGTTTTTCAAAATTGAGTTGTGCAATTTACTGACCATACTGCAGGTTTAGGGTGCCTCAGATGGCTTTTTAAAACTGCGGTGAAATAGTTAGCTACACGTTTTTTATACATATCAGAAATATGAGAATAGACCATTTCAGTGTAAATTACACCTAATCATCAGTTCTAAAGTTAATATTTGTAGCTACTTTGTAAGCTTCAAAAGGATTTTTATAAAATTCTGCAGAATTTTGCCGTGTTAGAATAAGACTAAGTTGAAAAATGAGGTGATTTTTGTGTGAACACATCCATTGGTTGATTTTCACATTTATGTTAACATTGATGCATCAGTGTGGCTATCAGTTTGAACATGTCGGACAAGTTTTTGCCCCTCTAGTCTTGTCTCCCTGTTCAGCCTCCGGGATCCCCTGTCATAATGATTAATACTGATCATGTCATCTTTCAAATATTACTTGTTGATACATTGTGATCGGGCCTGTGAAATCAACTACATACGTACGTAGCTACGTGTAGCTATACAGAGCTATAGCTAGTCATGCAGAAATTCACTGGTGTTCCTTAGTGAACAAATGTTACTACGTATTAATTGTGACCGGATTTGCAAAAAGGGTCTTATACACGCATCTGATTTTGCAACTTTGAAGAGGCATAACTTCATTTGTGAGTGAACTATTAAGCTGAAATTTTCTCTCGTATAACCACAATGATAGGAAAGGCCAGGTATCAAATTTTAAAGTTGTAGGTGAAACATGAGCTGAGTTACACATCCTTAAAGTCACAAAATTGGATGCGTGTATAAGACCCCTTTTCACAAATCCAGTCACAATTATTTAATAACAATTCACATACAACATAGCAGTAATATTTTAGCTACATATGTAGCTATGTAGCTAGCAGTTTTGAAAGTATATAAATCAATGTCATAGCTATTCATGTGTGGCCAATGACACTCATGATGACATAATTATGTTTATCTAATTAGATGATATAAGCTCTACCGCAAATAATAATCATGTTCATGTTATATCATGCACTGTGAGTGAAGCCATTATTAAGTTACCACTTGTAGTGCATAAAAGGGTATTATGGCTCCATCTGTCATTGGTACTAAATATGGATGTTTTTACAAAACTGCATGTGACCTTACTCAAGAGCTATAATGTTATGGATTCAAATACATATAGCTCAAAAGTGTAGCCATACACTGGAAAAGCCTGATGTTATAAAATTGTTATCTTTGGTGGAATATAAGCCAGTCATATTACAGTAGCAGTAAAACATCTTTGTAATTAACACTCGTCCTTGACTGCATATCAGACTCATGTATTAACTAGCTAGTCCTACTATGATATTTAACTTTAAGCTAATTCTTAGCAATACGGCTAAGCGATTTAGTCAGATTTTAACAGAAACTGAGTCTATTGGGTATGACTTATGTATAGCTATGTAGCTATGTTCCAATATTTCATTACACTGTCCTAGCTACGTATATAGTTACCAACGATCTTGAACAGCCAGAATATTATTATTTCATAAGTAGCTAGCTATGGCTTTGGTAATCCAAGTAGCTGACAAAGCATGAACAGAAACCACAAAAATGCAACCTCAATGCAAATTTAATAAGGATCTACAGATGTGAATTCAGCTATAAATATAAAGAAAACAAGCTATTCAGTTAATATTTTAAAGTTATACGTAGGAATAGCAGGGTGTTTGCTGCTGATACAAGCAATAGTAAGTACCTTAGCATGCATTGTATGTAGTTATGTACGTAGCTGTATACGTAGCTACAGTATGTATGTATGTATGTATGTATGTATGAATGTATACTTGTATTCAGTTTGTTAGCTTTGTAGCATGTCAATATAACAGTGTAGTTTTTGCCAATTATAGTAAACAGTTTTGTTTAATTTTGTTATTTACAGGCAACAAAGAAATGAAGCTTTGCATTCTAGTGGCAATTATCTGTTTCTTTGGCTGCTCTGAAGCACGCAACTGGCTGCATCGTTTTAGATCTTCAAGTAAGATTTACAATATAGCTACGTAGCTACGTATGTAGTAGACTACATAGTTATAAACACTACAGTAGCTAGCTATAGCTACGTATGTGTTATGTACACTAAGCATATATAGCTACTAGGCAACAATGTTATGAGGTAGAAATCATGTTATTATATATATGAAAGTTGATTATAATTGATAACATACGTACGTAACTAAGTGTCTATAAAGACTATGCGGTACAAATGAAGGAGCTTGCTACACGGCTGTGATGAAGTTATAGAAACAATTTAGCTATACGTATGTACATACATCAGTATGTGAAAACCAGCCAAGTTCTTTACCAAATTAATAGCCAATGAATTCATTCTGAAATGTTAGCAAACCAGTAGCTACGTAGCTACCCTGCAGTAATGATAAAGTGGTATTTATTTTACTAAGTGAAGTTTGAACTCTGCTGGTAGCTACGTATGTCAACAAAATCTAAAAAGGATTGAAGTGGCAAATTTAGAAGTTTGAACTATATATTTTTGCTGGAACAGTCACATACATGTATAATTAAATTTATATACATAAACATTTTAGCTGTATAGCTACAGATTAATAAACAATCTTTACACTATTTGTCATAATGTAATAAATGCCAATTGTTTTGTACAGTTTATAAACTTTAAAACTTTAAATGGTATTCATAATGTACTAATTGAATCTTGTGACATTATCATATAAATAATTTTTCTATAATTATGTGTATGTTAGTAGGTTTTTAACCAGTAATAAATTATTAGTGGCTAGGAAACCATACGTATGTACGTAGCTACGTAACTATGTAAGATGCATAATATTATGTAGATTATCAGGTCTTAGGAAATTTTTCTGTATTTTTAATGAAATTCATTAACTGTCGGGGGTTAATGTTCAGTGATGGCTATATATGTTGTGAGGGTATGAAACTAGAAGACAAATTTTCCTTTTCTGTCAGACACCTACGGTTACTTCCTACAGATTAAACATTTATATGATTTTTGATTTACCTCGTAGGCATAGGAAGCAGGTGTGCTCTGGGTGCTGGAGTACCCCCTGTATTACTGTCATTCCATAGGAATGTGCCATATATTTGAGTCCTGATGATCGCTATATTATAATAGGATACCTCTAGATTTGATCATGATATAGCATCCCCAGCTCTGAACAGCTTCCTGCACCTCTGTACCTTGTGGTGACCATAATGCCACAACTGAATTGCTAGTATCTACAGTAGTATTCATTAAAACCCTTGTATGCTAGTATTAATTCTACGTATACATATGTATGTAGCTAATTAGCCATAGAATGTAGAAAACTTTATCTATACTGTTATGCATGTTTTGTTAATCTTGTAGGATGTAATGGAACAGCTTATGATCCTGTTTCTCATATATGCTGCAATGGGAGCATGAGCGTTCGAGGTAACAACAGATATTGCTGTGGTAGTATGCCCTACAATCCATACACTCACATTTGCTGTGATGAAGTTCTGCATCTAAGAGGCAGTGACACTTCTTGTTGTGGTAATATTTCCTATAATTGCTACACTCAGATATGCTGCAGTAACACTGTCAGTCTAAGAGGCGGAGATACCTCATGTTGTGGTACAGTCTCATACAATGCTTACACTCACATATGTTGCAACGGAAATATTATTGTACGAGATGGCGTAACATCTTGCTGTGGTGAGATACCCTACAATTCCTTCACCTTTATATGTTGTAACGGAATCGTTAGCCCACGAAGTGATAGCATGTCTTGTTGTAATGACACTCTTTATGACTTGAATGATGACATATGTTGCACTGGGACAATTTTCTCACGAAGTGATAACACATCTTGTTGTGGTGATACACCTTATAGTGTAGAAACACATACATGCTTCAGAGGAACACTGAGTGAACGTACCAGCAGTATGACCTGCACTGGGCGATCTAGGAGACATTCTAGTCGTTATAGTTGGAGGTGGTGGTATTATTACCGTACGACATCTTGTTGTGGTGATGAACGCTATGATTTTACCACACATGTCTGTTGCAATGGAACGGTCAGCTTACAAAGTAGCCGGGGATCATCGTGTTGCAATGATGAACTATACAGCTTGGAAACACAAATATGCTGTGGTGGAGAACTAAGCCCACGAGGAAGCAATTCAGCTTGCTGTGATGGCATACCCTACAATCAGTATACACATATATGTTGCAATGACACAGCAATGCTAAGAAACGATTACACTTCTTGCTGTCTGGATACACCTTACAATCGATATACTGAAATATGCTGCAGCAATGAAGTCAGTCCACGAGAGAACAGTACCTCTTGTTGTGGTGATGTTCCTTACAACCTGTACAGCCACACTTGTTGCAATAAGCAAGTGAGTCTGCGAGGTAGCAACACACTTTGTAGTAGCAGCAGGATCTGCTATAACTATTATGGTTACAGGCGCTGCTACAATAGAGTAGGAAAATGATTTGTACAATTAACTTGAAATGGTGCTGTTTTTTGACAATTAGCTATTCTCAGTTCATCAAAATAGTTGCAACATATATCTAGCCAGCTGGAATGTTAATTATAACTTTGCAATTGTATTAGTTTTAAACAGTCATTATAGCTATTTTTGTGTGCAATATACATACTAATATCAATGCTATGGTTATGCGTGGGTTAGCTAAATTTTATATACTAGCTTTGTGGTAGTCTATATTTTGATTCATTGACAAAAAGGCTATGGATTACCCTAAAAACCTTAAATATATGTACATACATTCATCTATAATAATTTTAAGAAGGGCATGCATATGCTGTTTTACGTACATTTTGCATTCACTCCATTGGAAGCTTTCTAATGCTCTAACGTTATGAAATACGTAAATACTAATTTACTGAAAGTAGAATCGACATGGCTGAAACATACGTAGTTGTGTATTTGTATGAATTAAGCAACTATAGATCCAGCATAGACGTACGTACATACGTAACTTCACACGATTTTATACACTAAATCATGTGCATGTCGTGCAATCATTATATTATGCAGTTTTAGCGTCATCCATTTTATTGTGCACAGTTTGCTGGGTTGTATAGCTACCGATATTTCATATATGTATAAGCTACCGTAGGGCGACTTATTTTTGAGGATATAAAATTTTGTGGATTACAAAAATCTGCCTTGAATGAGAGGATACAAGTGGTAAGTACATACGTATTATTATTAAATAGTTGAAGCAAAAATTTTCGAAGATATGTTTTCAAGGTTCTGTGAATTCCATAAAAAAATTTTATCCTCGAAAATAAGTCGCCTTATGGTACAATGGTTTCGTATATCGCACAAGTAGCAAAAGTAAGCTCATTGTTCATTAATGCATGTACATATGTAACCAAGTGTGAATAATCCATGTTTACAAGACCAAAACATTCTCTAAGTTACTGAAGTGTTAATGTGAGTGCCGGGTGTTTGATGTACATATTATTCAAGTAACTTAAGTTTAATTAAACAACAATTTTTGCTTATAACTTTTATTTGTTTCTTCATGTAATAATCTAAGCACGGTTAAAACAACACAATCTTCATCCATTTTAACTAAAGCATTCACTGGTGGGACACTAGATAGCTATACTGTTTCTCCAGCACAACTGGTGTTCCTAGATTCTAAACTTCTCATATCCTTATGTATATTAATTCTTGTGAAAGTGATGAAATTGCAAAAACTCATGTCTATACTACAGCTATACGTACGTACATATATTGCAGACTAAACTTATTTTACCACCTCTGAACTTGTATTAATTTAACCACTATTGATCTGCAGTGTCATTGTTAGCCTACGTAAGTAGCTTCTAAATCAAAACATCCTACCAATCCTGTGTCTGTGTGGCTTTGTGGCACGGTCTGGACCTCATATACTTACGTATATCTTGGATGGTTATAATACAAATATCTTCCCCTATGCCACTGCACTCCTTCCACCTAATCTATCCATTCCTCATTAGCCATGCCTGGTCAACTGCGGTCATTCATAATTTTTAAGGTAAACAAGTTCTAAAAACCAGGTGCTGTGTAACTTATAACCACTGTTAATCCACTGCATCGTAATAGTAATTAATGACATTACGGGTAAGTCATGTGAGCAATGACTCATCACTAAGGAACACATAGCAACGCATACAAATTTAATTCTTTTGGCTTCATTTTATAGCTAGCTACCTGTTATATTACGTATGTGCATCCGCTTACTGGTGTTAACTCTACCCAATCCATTTGAGTGCATTATAATTATTAGAATATTTCCTGAATGTTTTGTTAGAGAGTACGTATATGGATCTTTTAACTCATATATGCTAGCTGTACTATGCCAGCCTGGTATGCTTATTATTATGCCGGCATGTTTGACACAGGCCTACTATCAACCTCTGTTTTACAAAATCATATTACTGCCCCTATAATAGCACTTGATGTTAAAAGTAGCTACTAGGGAAAATGAAACCGTAACATGATTATAGCATGTTTGTGAGTGACATATCTTCGGACAAGCACCAGCTGATGGTTACCGGGCCATAAAACCAAGGTGGGAACATGCAGCAAACTTGAGGTAGGCAATAGATTATCACAGAGGTGAAAAGCTATATTCCACCCCTCCCCTCCGGCAATAGCCGGAGGGGAGGGGTGGAATACTTTTGGTGGCTTCTCCTGCTCTAAACTTAGCTGTATAAAAGTCTGAGCCCCCTATACCACCCCTCCCCTTCCTCCCACCTGCCCACCTCCTTGTTCTGCTGGACTGAAATTTGTGCACACCAGAAAAACATCTCAAAAGTCCTGAAATTTAGCCATCAGCCATTCACAAGGTTAACTACGTACGTATACGAAATCTAATGTATTACTCTGTCTATTGCTGCTAATACATGACGGCCAGCTACAGGCAGCAGCTGCCCCTTAATAGCACTTAATGTTAAAAGTAGCTACGTACTATGTAGGGAAAATAAAACCTTCTAAATATGTAACATGATTATAGGCTAAGCATGTTTGTAAGTGACATACGTATCTTCAGCCGGGCCATAAAACCAAGGTGGAAACATTAACATGCAGCAAACTTGAGGCAGGCAATAGATTATCACAGAGGTGAAAAGCTATAAATCAATGACACACCATAGTCTCATTTTAACCAGATCGCTTTCCTCTGGATGGTATACGTACGTAGCTACTTAACAATTGGAGATTACAAGTGGCTTCCTATGAGTGGCATTTATAGATTGCAGATTTGTAAGCGCCCCATCTACGTTGCACTTATAAACTGCAATTGATAAGTGCCCCCTGAGGAAAGTGGTGTACTTTACATGACTATAGACATGCTACTGCTATAGGAGACGGAGTTATCACATAACAGTCTAGTTTTACGTAGCTACGCAGCTATAACAAATATTAAAACAATAAGCACATAATATTATAGCTACATCATGTGACATGCATGCATATCTACATAATTATGTATCTTATAATTGGCTACTTAAAATAATAAATAGCATGCACACATGCAAAGTGCTCTTTGTGGGCAATAGCCGACCCCTTTATGCGGCGCGGCCCCCTTTGAGGGCGCCGAATAAAATGGTCGGCTACCCCAGACTAGCTATAAGGCCTTGAAAATACGTAGAATAACAGTTTCTTGTCATCGCCCGCAGCATCATAGTCTTCATTTGTGCATATCTATGATTTGTGCTAAGACCCGTCACGTGATCAAAACAAGTAGTTTTGAAAGAAATCAATGGATAGCTAATTTCCAGCCTCCTGCACATCTGAGCAAGAAACTGCTATTTGCACGGCCTCGATTGATTGATTAGTTATTAAGTATAAACACAAGAAACAACCTAACTAGCTAGCTACTCTGGCTTACTTTCAGCGATTCAGTGAGTACGGCAAAATTTCCCTCTAGTAGTTTATAGCCACTTGTAATTCCGCGCTTCAAACTATGGTAGTGAAGTAGCCCTTCTTGCCACGTAGTACATTAGCGACAGCGGAGGCATTAACGAAAGGTCAGATGAAGAGAAGGCTGGGGATACAGTCAATAACGCGTATTCAAGCTCCAGTGCAGACAACTCAGAGTCAAGTGAAGGGAAAGTTAGGTACAATTTTCTTACTAATCACGGTACCAATACTACTCTCCTCTACTAAATCTCGTGATCTAAATCAGGGGCACGTGGTACAAAGGTTTCAGACGTCATGTTGAGATACATAATGAGTGTGAATGGGTTAAATGACTCACAGATCAATAAATTACATGAAGAAAATAAGACTCATGGAGATCTTGTATTTCTGGATAATTTCACAGAAGGCATATGGGCATTGACTAACAAGACGATAGCTTTAATGAAATGGGCCACAAAAGATGTTAACTTTACATACCTGATGAAATGTGATGATGATACATTTGTGTATGTTCATAACACCATCAGAGAATTAAAGCGTAGGTCGACTACCAAAAGATTATATTACGGAATGATAATGTATAACCATAAACCAAATCGTAATAAAGAAGATAGCTAAATGGAGAGATTTTAAATGGAACATATCTAAGAAATACTTACCATTTGCTCGAGGGGGTTGCTACATTTTGTCAGAAGATTTGATACAGTTATTAGTCAGACAGCATCATCACCTGAGGAGGCATCATTTAGAAGATGTAGCAGTGGGTTTATGGCTGGCTCCGTTTGATTATGAACGACGTAACGATCATCTGTTTTGTTTTTTCACAATTACGTACGATCCTGCAAAGAGAAATACCGTGTGGCATTTCTGTGTTATGGATTATCCGATGAGAAACTAGACTGTGTATTTAATACACTTTATGCTGAAGTACTAAATGGACATATAGGTAGATTCAAAAAATACAGTTGTGCTCATGATTATACGTAGCTATAGCTATATATGCAGTGCTTTGGACATATTACATTATAGCTACATATATTATGTATAACGACATGTAGTCAAATATAGTCCTAATGCTTGACAGATACAGATAGCTAAGGCAAACTGTGAATATATATCTACGTATATACGTACCTGGTTGAAAGGGTATGAATCAATGAAGTGTATGTTTAAGCCTGTTAACTTTTAATTGCATAAGCAGGAAAGTACACTGTGACAGGCTTTATGAGACCTATGCATTCTTACATAATTTGTATCATGTACATACATAAAAATCCAATAGTAAGCATATATTACAGCCCCTATTGCTAGCTAGCTATAGGGATCTGATAAAGCAAGCTGCAGCTGGAGCATGCATAGTCATGAGCTCTTGGAAGGTTATTAAAGCCACATCGAGCCACATGCAGCGCAGGCTGTCATCCTGTGTGCAGTTGTTTTCTCTGAAAAGGCTATAGCTATATATGCGCATGCAGATAGATAGCTGCTTCATGTTTTGAATAAAATTGTGTAGCTAGCTATAATCAAAACTTACAGCTACCGACACGATACAGTAATTAGCTAATAAATATATAAGCTACGTAATAGCTATGTGCATGTTCCTAACATAAATTATTGCGGCCAGAGCCTCACGTTCCTTGAGACACACTCTTAATGGATGTTCATCTTATAATTAAGTTAAAGCTTCAACTTACAAATGTATTGTTCGATCATCTATGGATTGCGCATATTTACATGCTGCTGGTGATATAAACTGTTTAGATGCTAGTGTACAAAACAGAGCTGCATGTTGGGCTTTAGGGCTGAGCCTAATATGCTCAAAATTTTACCTATTATTCCTTCCTGAACTTCCCAAAAATTTGACCCATTATTCTTATTTTATGCCCACATCATCACCTATGATTCCTACTTATTCTTGTAATTTTATTGTATTGGTGATAATAATGTCCACACACAGTGACTATTATACTGGTGAACAGGATATTGACTAGCTATATAGTGCATATTAACCTAGCTATATTTTCTTAGGAATCTACCGGCATGAAATATTGCTATCTTCATGAACATCTTCACCATCATCATCATTTTAAACAGTCCTTGAGATAATATTCATTACATTTACCCATTGTAACTTCCAATTATTCTTGTGACTTCCAATTATTCTTGTATTATGCTTGTGAATGTTCTATAATTCCCAGAATTATTCTCATTAAAATTGCAACCTATTATTCTCAAAATTATGCCGGTATATTAGGCTCAGGCCTATTGGGCTTGTGGAAGTAGGTTGTGTAAAAACAAAAAGCAATGGTCCAAGTCATCCAAATCATGTTTAACTTAATAAGTCAGTTACAGTGGCCTTCTCTTCATGTTAGACGGAAAGAGTTTGCTATTTGCAAATTATATGATACGTATTTTACATGGCTGTTTATCAATACCATTTCATGATTTTTTTCAATTTTCCAAGAGCCGCACATGGCATCCCTTGACCATCAGCTTGAAGCAATCATCAATTAATCCTTTTAGATACTCATTTTTGTTAACACTCCATTCTTGTGGAATTCGACTCCGGCCTCTATCTTAGAAATATCACAGTCAAGGTTATTCCGCTCTGCTCTATCACATTTTCTTTTTAAATGATTTGTTGTACATATAAATTTCATTGTTGTAATTATTGTTATTGTCTAATTGTATGTATGTATAGTTATGTGTGTTTGTATTGTATTGTTCTTTATTTGTAGATGTAGATAGAATAGGTAACTAGCTAGTTTATTTTTGTAGAGAAGCACGTGACTTATTGCAGGCTATGCCTTTTGTGCATGTAACCCTTGTCGTTGACTAAAATTGATAATAATAATAGCTAATACCGGTATATATTATATCAGCCAGCATGTGGCAACCAATTATAAGAAAATTATGGATCTATTCTATTAAGTTTTATTGCCATGGCTATAGCTAGCTAGCTACCAATGGAAGCTACCGATGCAGCCATTTAATAGGGTAGTAGCTATATATTCAGTTTTACCGTAGCTATATCAGTAGCTAGCTATGATGTAGCTACGTACTTTTATAACTGGCATAAAAGTCTCTGCTATACAAGTTATTTGAGTATATGGCTAATCGTGACTTGTACAAAATACTGAATTGGTGCATGACTGTTATATTAGAGTATATGGATCTTCGTTTTCTAAATACTGCAATGTATGCTGGAATTATGCTGGCGGGTTCCTATAGCTGCCTATTTTATAGAAAGTTTAACAAGTGATATCAGCTAATAAGTGTGCAAACGGAACAAGCTATCAGTTTATTGTCATGGTTACAGCCTATACTTGAAATATACTAGCTATACGTATCTATGCGGCGGGGTTCATTATGAAACTATCATGTAATGGCCTAGTTATAATGATAATAATTGGATGTGTATAAAAAATTATGTTACTTCTTGAATTCGAGCACCATCACTATTCTGCCTCGAAGCTTCGCTGACCATCCCGACTCTCAGCTTTGTATTTGTAGTACATCAGTGACAGAGCCATGCAGGTAGAAAGCTGGGGCCAATAACGCGTATTCAAGCTTCAGTGCAGACAACTCAGAATCAAGTAAAGGGAGAGTTATGCACAATTAACTTTCTTACTAATCATGGCCCTATACTATGATTCTCCTCTATCAAATCTCGCGATCTAACTAGTCAGGGGCACGTGGTACAAATGTTTCAGAGACAGTGAAGACGTCATTCTGAAATACATAGCTAATGGGTGTGAATGGGTTAAATGACTTACAGGTCAATAAATTACATGAAGAAAACAAAACTCATGGAGACGATAGCTTTAATGAAATGGGCCACTGGAAATGTTGACTTTACATACCTGATGAAATGTGATGATGATACATTTGCGTATGTTCATAACACCATCAGAAAATTAAAGCGTAGGTCAACTACCAAAAGACTGAATGATGATGTATGACAACTGATAAACCAATTATTAATAAAGTAGATAAATGGAGAGATTTTAAATGGAACATATTTAAGAAATACTTACCATTTGCTCGAGGGTGTTGCTACATATATACGTATTATCAAAAGAGTTTGGTACAGTTATTAGTCAAACAACATCATCACCTGAAGAGGCATCATTTAGAAGATGTAGCAGTGGGTTTATGGCTGGCTCCATTCGATTATGAAAGACGTGATGATCGTCTGTTTTGTTACTTCCACCGTTACTGCAAAAAAATAGCTACTGCTTAGCATTTCTATGTAATGGAATATCTGATGAGAAACTAAATTGGGTATTTAATACACTTTATGAAGAATTGTTATGCAGTAAAATAGGAAGTATGATCAGTTATAGACATATAGTGACACGTACTTCATTATTACAGCTAAGCACTCATATACTGTATATATATATACTCATGTAATGTACTCCTGTGCTCACATTATACTGATAATAGCTATACACTTGTGCAATACCACATTAAAGTTTGCATATCATGATGATACTCTAGCTTGGGTAATGGGTAGGGCTGCGTCTATTATGCTCTGAAAATTGCCTATTATGCTTTTTGGAATTGCTCCAATTTTGTGCCTATTATGCTAGATTTTATGCTACTCTACAATCAATTATTCTACTAATAATACACAGTTTTCTATAAAGCTCGCTTGTTTATGAACCTCCAGTTACCTCTACATACAGCATAAATTCTGATCTGCCACATGCCAGTGGTATAAGAGCTTCCAACAAAATTATTATAATTAATTTTAGAGGTGCCTAATGCATAACTATAAAAGAGTTGTAGAAGCTATGCCTTGTGAATTTCTGCTGTTGTGAAGTGTTGAATGGCAGTGGTAGTGAGTGTATTTTAGACTATATAAATGGCATGAGTAGGTTTAATTATGTAGTTTGCGCCCTGCGCCATAAATTTTGCCTATTATGCTGGCATTATGCTTGATGCTTTAGCACACCTATTATGCTAAAAATTATGCTGGCATAATCGACGTAGGTCTAGTAATGGGTATCACAATGTCCTTTAGGTATGCTCCATTATTTTGACACAACTTTAAAATCATCTATTAGTATTTACGTTTTCTATTTTGACAGATTTTTCAATCTTCATGCATAACTTTGTGTTTCCACAGCACTATTTGGTCAATTTTGTACTACATTGAATTCAAGCATGTCATGGAAAGCAGCTAACAAAATCAGCAACCAACTGATTGTATCGCAATATCGCATACAGTTGATAAAAAATATTTAGGTGTTGATACCATTTAGGGCTGCAGTAAATATGCCGGAATAATTTTTAGCATATATTGCAATGAGTTCTGATTCTAGCATTATGCTGACATTTTGCAAAGAAAAATCTGCTAGAAACTGTCTATAGTCATGTCACTCAAAGCAGATCAATATACTCTAATAGAACAATCAAACAGTCTATTAAAAGCAGTCAAAAAATTTGGAAAGACAAAAAGTGATATACTTTTGTGAGCATAATGTCAGATTTAAGGAAAACAATGTAAAGAATTTTGATCATAACTACCTCACCATTGTCACATCATGATTCTGTATCACTAGTAGCTATTGTATAGCCATACTTATGGGCTACGCACGTAGCTTCCATGCAGAGGAGTATAGGCCTGAATTCAAATCAATTATGCCCAAAATTTTGCATACAATACCTTCAGTGGTTTCTTTAATTTATACCTATATTGGCTATGCTCTTCACATTCCCTTAATTGCATTATGCATGCTCCACATTGCTCTTAAAGATAGATCAACATTTTAGTTCATGAATGCTCTATAGCTCAGTATTAGAGTATTTCAGTAAACATTAACTGTCTTATTAGAGTGTTATACATTTTGAGTGTGTTATTAGTACATCTTGACGGAGCATGCATGGATACATTAACTTTGTGCTGGTACAATGTGTCAGCATCATGCATGTATGCTTGTATCATTATGCTGGTATATTTGACACAGGCTTACACACAGGAAATTGAATCACTGAAGCACAGCTAAAAATGTTTTTAACAAATCATATGTATATAGCTATAGAGTTCCTGACTGGGCTATTATAGAGCATTAGATTTTGGATCATTGTATCCATTTCACAAGCAACTACTGTAGCCATCTATATAGCTATGTATATAGCTAAACATTAGAAACCAGAGAATTTTATATAATATTTTAACTTATCATGCAGTTCAGTTAACTCTTAGTCTATATTACCTTGGTCTCAGAAAACATGACATGTACATGCAGTATTATAATCAACTGTGTTTGATAGATGACACTGGTATATGTTTGTGCGTATCTTCTATCCCACTAATTACTTTACAATATCACTTATCCACCCTGTGCATGGTTATGGTGGATCTCCATGCACCCTGCATGTCCTTTGAAATTTATACAGCCCTGAGTCGGCTGAGCCATGTAAATATGTTGTGCTCCATGCAAGCATGTCTTTGAAATGTACAGTTATCACCTTGTACTTGTAGTTGGTAGCTATGTATACCGGCTGGAAAGCTAGATATAATTGTTATTAAAATTAATTAATGCATTCACTTCAAACGGCTGATATTTAGCTATAGGACTAATGCATGTGTGGCTGAAAAGCATAGCGGATTTGCTATCTGGACATCCTTATAAGATAAAATTTGACTGATCAAATTTGCATTTGTTTTAAAACTAAATATTTAGACATAGCTGCATGGCTATAGCCAGCTAACTACAATCTATAGTATTAAGCTAATAAAACTGATATGTGTGGCTTTTACCTAGATTAATTGAGTGATGCCAAGTCTGGGAGCTTTTTCTTTATTCAATATTTTAGCTATAGCCGGGTAAATGATGACTTTGCCGGAATATTTGACTCCAAGTTAACATGCAGGTGTCACTGAAAGCTCCCTATAATTAGTCCATCCATGCATGCATGCATGCATATTAATAGGACTGCATGAACAGTTGCTATATATGTAAACGAAAGATCATGTATGAGATTCCCATGAATTTCAATTCTGGTTGTTAGCTACTTAGTATAACTTGGCATTCATATTAGCTACGTATATAGCTAGCTAGCTAATATATATATATATATGGTTAGCCGGATCAGTCACTTTCTGATGCCAAATTAGTCCAAGGTTACGTGTATTCATAGGTGTATTGCAGCACACCAATTAGCTAGATTTTTATGTGAAGATTTAATAGCTATAACCATGAGAGAAGGATACACGATAGCTACAAAGAAAAAGAATATAACTAGAGAGTAGCTAAGCCGGGGATTTTCCACACCGTCGGGACCGTGACGGGGGAAACACCAAAATGTTAAAATGATTCCGTGCTACAGATGTAATTTGGCATTTTAAAGTACATTCTAGCCGCACATTCTTCATTATTATAGAGGTCTCATGTCAGATGATTCTCACATTTCAGATCAGGTAATACCTGACGAAAACAGGTAGTGTGAGACTAGGTATTGCCTAGATCACATGTGACGGTGTATATAATTTATTTTTCATTCGCACAAACAGCACTGGAGGTATGGTGTTGCTGCCGATTGTGGGAGCTGCAAGACAAGGCGATTTCTGTTCTCCTAGTTGCCACATCATATTTCACCATGGCTACCATAAGAAAGAAAAGGAAGCCTGATTCTGTGGAGTTAAATATGATTTCGTCTTCGGCTAGACTGAGCTAACCGGCTGAAAATACAACGAGTGGCTGTTCCAATAGTAAGTCCAACTCTTCGATTCCCTCACATGCCCCAGCTGCTGCCATTATTGATGATGTTTCAGAAACGGAAAGGATTATTGAAGAGGATAATTCTAATGCACAACCAGATCCCATAGATGACAAAAGCAGTGAATCAACTCGTGTGTCAAAGTGCCAAACATCAAGGAGCCATGAAAGTAGAGAAGACAAAGCTGCTCAGGCATGGGCTGAATTGCATAACGAATTACTGGTTTCTTGTATTGAAGCTAGCAGCCATCCCATTCGTGGCATGCTGTGTTGTATATGTTCAAGTGATGATCCTCCAGTATACTGTCAAGATTGTGGAGGATATTTTTGTATCCGATGTACCTGTACTGTGCATGCTGATACAAACATCTTTCATACACCAGTTATATGGATGGTGAGATATGGGTAGTTACTAGCCATGATGTATGTAATATGTAGGAAGATGTTTATGTTCAGTTCCCTTTGCCACCATGTACACTGTTCTCCAGAAATCACCAATGTCACACTACATACTGCCGTGAAGTAACATGCATTGGAGGATTAGGTGAATCGTAACCGTCTGTATACACTTTTGTAACTTTTATTTATAGGAATACACCGTAAGGTCAAATTTCACTTCTGTAGCTGTTATAATGAAGCAGTTACTTTGATTAAACTTGGCTTCCTTCCAGCCACCCCGAAATGACCAGAAGTTGCTTTCCAATTTCAGCTATTAGACTTGCTAGAAGCTCTGCTGCTAGAATGTCAAGTTGCCATTAAAGATTTTACTAACACCCTTGAATGTCTGACAAATTGTCCCTTGTTGGTATGTATAACTAAAGTTGGGCAACGTAGTGTCATGATAATCCATATCTAAGAGAAATTTAGTACTGTAGTATCAGCGGTGCAATATTATCACCAATAGTGTAGTTATTGTACTTAAAGGTGTTCAAATTTTTTCTACATATGTTCACAATTTTGGTGCTTGTAATACTGTCAGTGTTAGCTAAAATGATATTGTAATATAGATTATCATGATAATTACTCAGTCTCTCATGATATAGTTATTATGACATGTAATTTTTTTATTACTGCCCATCCTGATGTATAACTTAGTGACCCGTAGCTACTTGTAATTGCATTCTGATTTTATAATCATAATTTAGATGGACATTAAGAAAGATATGAAGTATTATAAGGCACTTATTAATTCTTTTGAGGAATATAGGTTTGTAATATAACCATTAAGTGATGTTAATACACTGATTATGTTTGCAGATATTTAAAAGACAGCATTCGACATCTCCGTGTCGTATGTAAGGATCACAGTGATGGAACTCAATTTCCAGCATGTCCTAGGGTTTGTCTAGATTATGCTAGAGAATATATATGATAATTTCATTGCTTTGTAGGATGGAATTTCTGTTCCTATTTTTGCCATTGATGGACACTTTGGATTGTGTAGGAAAAAAAGTGCTGGAAGGAGTGTAAGGAAACCTTTACATGAAGGAGTATAATTATTTTGAAAATCAGGATGATGTCAATGAGTTTGTGGACAACTACGTTGTGGGAAATGAGTCCACAACCAAAGTACATATATAGCTATAATATTATCTTCTATTTCTTTTTATATAAACTACGTATATGCACTAACCGTTATATGTATATACGTAGGAGTGTAATGAATTTTTAGCTGGCGATCTTTTAAGATCAAAGGCTAGATACAAAGCATTAGATGAGACTGGAGTAATTGGCATAGTGTGTAGACATGAGTTTCCCTATCGTCTATACAACATACATCATGGGGAAAGGTACACAGTTAATATACATAATTATTTAATGTTTTGAGTATTTAATTGCACTGCAGGATTTCATATATAGTATATGCATTAGAGATGATAAAGAGAGAATTAAATCAACAAACAAAAGTGTTCATTTTGTATGATGTAGCATGTCTATTGAAATGTCATTTGGAAGTACGTATTATGTGTACATGACGTATCATGTGTAGTATGTGTACATGTACCATATTTATCGTTTATTTCCTATAAATGATTTTTGACCTGGCGTTTAAGCGAGTCCGGCATTTATTCAGGCCCGGACGTTTATTTCATAGTGTTCACCTGGATGGTTGAGGCCAGGGTAGAATGGTAGGTACCAGTACCGGTGTTTATGAGTTTGATAGTGTCACTAGAGGCCACCATGTTTATAAAATTATATGGACTTTACTAACCAAAGAAATACTGCAAGTGATGTGAGATCTAGACTGAGCAGACACCAACGCGAACACCATGAATACGCTGTAGCCATCACCAAAGGAGGTCAATTGCACTGTTGGGCTCATACCAAGAGTATAATCTCATTTTACGAGCCCTGGCATTTATTTCATTCATTCTGTTGTACTGCCTGGCGTATAGCTATTTGAGCCCCTGCTTGTATATGAGCCTGGCTTTAATATGGATAAATACGGTATGTATTATGTGTACATGTATGTATGTATGTGGCTACTCAATAGTTTATAATTAGTGTGGATTTTTGTCCATTTGAACATTGTGTATTGTGTACACTTATCCTGGAATCTGAGCAAATAAATTGTCCTGGACTCCTGGAATCCATGCTCAGTAACACTGTTGATTTAAATTAGATATGCATCACTTGCATAGGTAAAAGGTACGTGACATGAACTGTGCGAACACTCATGCAATGTGCAATAATCAAATGAACAAAAGTCCACAGTGTACGTATATGTGATAAGTTTATAACAATATGAAAAAGATTGTGTTGTCTGAAACAGAAAAAGGAAAGGAATGACTTATTAACTCTATTTAGTCTAGCAGTGCCAGTGTTTCATTCTTATGGACATAAAGTTGATTGTCAGGTAATGTTTTTGCTTTGCTTTGCTTTACTATATTGTTAAATTAATTTTTTACAGTTTTTAATGAGTCCTTGGGTATGCGTTGTCGGATGGAGAAGGATGTGAAAGACTATGGTCTTTCATGAGTAGATTTTCTCACATGACAAGGGAGATGAGGCCAGCACATCGTATCGATGTGCTCACAGATGCAATGCTTCATTTTGCACGAGCTACTACAGGAAGATTAAGTATGTGTACATGCTCATGTGCATGAGATTATGTTTAACCTTATACATGCAGAAACTTTACTTCCTGAAAGACTACTTAAGGCTCAAAAATCATTATCAGAATGTCAGGAGCAGTTGTCTGAGTTGATGAATAACTCCCCAGGTATGCACTGAAGTATTTTCAACATGCATCTATGCATTTGCATGTGTGCATGTGCATGCACTATTTTGAACGTAAACCTGCTTGCATACATTTCTAATCTATGTTCTATCATTCTGTCATTGCAGAAGGCTGGCTTAACTGCCTGCCACTGTACATAGGTATCAGTATCATGTTATGCACTAAAATAAATGCACAAGTGGTTATATAGAGCAGAAGGTAGAATTGGAGGGAGACTACAGGATTATGTGTCACTTAATGTATAAAAGTGAATACAGCATGCAGATACGTATATGTAGCATGCACACACACTACATCTTACAAAATATGCGTTCATTGTATTATAAATAAATGTACTGGGCTTGAACAATCATCAACAAGTATTCAAAAATGTTTATACTTTAGCTACTACATAATGGTATATTGGTAATCTGTGTAGCCCATTGCATGGTCCCCTACATGAACAGCCAAAGTGTTGAATTTATAATTTATGATTACATGTGTGCCCCATCACTAAGCATTAGAACAAATTGTAGATTATAATTTTTAGTACATGCATTATCCACTAATAGCAATCCTGTGTTGTAAGAAACATTCGTCAAAGCTTTAAAGGTTGTACAATGGTTAAAAATTGGCATCTGCTTATACACTAGTTCATAATACTGTATAGCTACTTTGGTTAATCTCACTCTAACTTGTGAATTGTTGACAATGCACATGAATTGTTTGTTTACTGTGGCCAAGTTTTCAAGTGGCAATGAAGTGTGCTCTGACGTGTACGTATGTTCTTACGTTCCTACAACACAGATTTAGTATTTAGTATATCACATTATGTAACCACTGTAGTTCCATTTGATGAACGGGATATATTTAACTGGCTTGATAATGAACAAACTTCACAATTGCAAGTCAACAGTAATAGTTAAGTTATATAAAATTTTATGATTTTGATTAAGTACATATATACGTAGATACTTCTGAAAATGTAAGGCTGTTAGAAAAGATGGAGGTGATTGCTCGAGAACAATGGTACATGCTAGTGATCAAAGCTAAATTTGCTGGTATGTTATGTGAATGCTGGTCAACTTATAATAACCGATCATTTGTATAATACAATATTCACTGTAGAAGGTCACTATATGGCATCACGCCTATCAAGATCAATTACCACTCAGTCTAGGAAGTTGAGATTACTTCTTGCAGAATATAATGCTACCGTATCATCAGTGGAACAACTCTCCTGGGATGATGCAACTGATCTAACCTCTTCACTTTGGCTTGTTTTTCATGGAAATGATTTTCTGGTTCCCAGGTCAGTACGGATAACTGCAATTAATATTCTAATGAAAAGTAAGCGTGCTGTTGAAGAACTACAGTTACTAAAGTCAGAATTGAATAATGTTTTAAAATTTCATATTGACCAACATGCTGCTTTGGTGGATACAATTTTACAACTTCAGGCTGTACCATCAGAATTTAACCATGGAGCTGCTTGTCTATTGAAATTTTGTCTCTTACAAAATTTTGATGAAATAAACTTTGACGAATTGCAGCATCCAACACTGAAATGCCTCTAATAATATAATTCTATGCTATGCTTCTAAGGAAATATAGTGGTGCTTAGTATTGATTGGTTTTTATTTTGACAATTTAAGCCAGATTCATCAAACTCATCAAAACTTCCCTTCATCAAAGTTACCCAATATACGGTAAGTTGAAAGTCTCATGGAACTCAATTATGGTCAGACATATAGTGTGTTCAGATTTTGTCCTGTCACAGACTGTTATATTTGTCTCTGCACTGCCAAAAATTTAATAGAAATATGTACTGTACACGTGGTAATTTTCGAGGGCCGTATATTTGTGGATTTCACTGTAAGTTTGCTGAGCACTAAATCTTAATCCTCAAAAAGAAGCTGTGGCTTAAGGAGACAATGTATGAAACAATGTATTGATGTATGAAGCAATGTATTCAATTTAAAAAATACACCGCAAAAATCCTTTTTTTACTTGCCTTCAGCAAAATGTAAGACCCTGGAAAATTACCACATATACAGAATACGTATTATGTATAAGTCTTATAAGTAAATAACTTGTATTGTGTGACATGTTAAATGTAGGTAACAATGCCTTGAATTGTGATTATGAAAAAGGAGATGTTCCTGCTAAAAGTAAGAAATTTTCTGCTACAGTAATTGCTGGTATTAGTAATGCTGGCACCCGTAGTGATATGGTTTCAGCAGGTACGTATCTTTTTCTAAATTTTGAGGCATGCTAAATGTATGTATGATCCCCTGGTATGTATAGTGTTGGACAATGATAATGATAATCACATCAGCAATCAAAGGAATACTGAACAAGAAAGTGATGATGATGAAGTTATTGAAGAAATTATGCAAGATGGTTTAAGACATGCGAAGATGGCAAGAGAGAGGCTTGAACGGGAAGAATTTTTACAAGTACGCATGTACTACACGAGTATAGTATTATTTTAATGTTGATCCACTTGTAGCAAGCTAGAGAAAATGAAGAACTTTTAACTGACAAAGATAAAGTTATTCTTCAGAAGGTCATTAGAAAACCTAATTCTTGTGATCGGCTACAAGGTATTCCATTAAATTGTGGCTGTGTATGCAGTATACATTATGTGTACACTTTGTAGGGCAAAGGAAGTGTGACTTACTTCATTCTAAACAACAAACAATGTTTTTACACCGTAGTAAGGAAGAGTTAGAAGAACTTGTCAGAATAGACAAGGAGGATTTAAGGAGAGAGGCTATAGCAGAACGCTTAGCTAAGACACCTTGTTTTAATGTAATGAGCCATAAGAAGACATAATGCATTCTTTTTCATGTATATACGTACATAATAATGTATGTGCATACATATTATTGCCAGTACAGCTAGTGCTTTACTTACTATTATGTATATACGTAGGTGGAGTAAGCCCATAGCCATTGTAATTAATATAGGCGTATGGTAGCCATGGAATATAACAAAATACGTGTACATGCATGCAATGCATAAAATTAATATTGACGTGCACTTTCAATGTATACACGTATATTATGGTAATAATATAACTGTATAGATAATAGTGCATAAACAAATGTATTGGATTTGAATGAACTTTCGAATGTTGCAACCTTTAAATGTTTTTTGTAACATTCGAATGTTTATACTATGCAATATAGTGGCATATTTTGGTAATTTCTGTAGCCCTTATCCCTTACATTAGCAGTGAATTTATAATTGTCAGCTTCACAAGACTATTACGTGTGTGCCTCAAGACTTTTATATTAAAAAAGTTACTTTGTAGGTATATACTGTAGTGCATGTATTATCGCCAATAGTGGCAAAAGCAAGTAAAATTGTGTTGTAAGAAACATTCGTTGAACCTTTGAATGTTGCATACAAACCTTCAAAGGCTAAAAATTGACATTCGTTTATCCTCTAGTAGATAATGCAGTACGTAATTATAATGGATTTGGTTCATGATTGTGGTGTAGGTTATATTACTGACACAACCAACATTATAATGACAGGTTATTTCCCCAATATCGTATTCATCTTTATAATTATGTGACCCAGCATGAGAAAATAGGGTTTATGTGCATATAAAATTTTACCACGTTTTTGGATTTCAAAATTAAATAACTTCATGTATACACATGGAAGCCCAGCACAAATTTCACCATTTATGCAGCTTTTCATAGGGAATCTAATGCAGTTTACAGAATTTGTAAATCCTATGAAGTAATGGAGATACATGCTATAATATGAATAGATGTATTTTGTGTACATAAGCCCGGTTTTCTCATGCCAGGTCACATATGGGATTAATGAGATGACAGATCACAATTATTGAATACATATGCATACACCATTGTATTACATAATATTTTATTATAGTGTTATAATTAGTAACTGGGGTTCTATCAGCTTCCGCTGTTTGCCCCATATATAATCCATAATAACAATATGTATGTCATACACATAATTATACTATTTGCAAGTCAGGTCATAATCAGTGATTTGTATACGTACATAAAGTAATAATCATATGCATGGCAGTTAACTGTGATTTATACATAACATGTCACTTAATTTCCAAGCAGTAATTATTCCACTTTCTAGGAAGTCATCATCAAAATTAATGGTCCTTCGATTTGTAGCAGAACTTGTAAATCCTTTTGTTCTATTTCTTTTATAGATAGCTTAATATACCCAATGGGAATGTTATTCCCATGTAATAGAGATCCATCTAGTATGGTTGCCTTGGCAACTGCCTTTCCTTTATATAATAATTCAACATATGACCCCTTCTTTGGCTTTGTAGTCATCTTAAGCTTCTTACTGGTTTTCTTTGATCTGCTTTTTGCAACATACTTACTTTCAAGTGGTATATCAGCATTGATATCACTGTTTAGACTTGTTATTAAGGTACCACCAGTGGGCTTCACCTCATTGGGAACTTTAATAGGCTTACTTCAGTCACTTGGCAATTTACAATAACTGTGTTCCAGTAATGGCATCATAGGCAAAGTAGAGTTACCTGTGCAAAATTTAAAATCAGTGAAAATAATTAATTGATATACATACCAACAAATTCAATATCTTCAGCAACATCCAATATACATCTCAAATTTTTAGTGCTGAAGGAAGACGGTGGACCAAATTTTAACCCAGGTGGAAAGTTCTTTACTGAAGATGGTGACAGTGATGAGTATGGCACTCTTGCTCTGGGTTTTTCAATAGCAGCAGCTACAATACAAAATACAAAAATTATGTATACTTTTGTACAACACAGCAAATTAAAGTTGGTACATGTAGGTACGTATATCATACAGGCCCATGGAATGAGTCCAGCCAAGGGCCTTATGATCAGTGGGTGTGCATGGCTGTTTATAAAGCTGGAATCAGTGGTGTAACCACAGTTTCTAAGTTGGAAAGGCACAATCAGAGCCTTTGACTGTTTTAATAGAGTATTTGACTGCTTAGAGTAAAACAATCTTTTTTCAATTTTCATTGGCTGGGCACATCCAACACTTGGGTGGGCCTGGACCCTGTCAAGCACACCCTTGGCTATGCTCCAGCTGTTTCAGTCCAGAATTAAAAAGCTTATCGTAGATTGCACATATGTTTTCAACAAGTTTATTATACCAATGGTAAAGTAACCAATCAAATGCAAGAGTTTAAAAGTGTAGAATTTAATTGGCTATTCCAGTAATGACAATGGTTGTGCAATCCGCGATATTATTTGTAAACAAAGTTTCATTTTACGTAGGTTAAAGTCATACAGTAAAATACCATACTGATGCTATGAGGCACTGTCTGTTTTTATGACTGCCCCTCAGCTTTCCCATCTTAAAAGTAGTATACAATACCATGCAAGTGTAACAGGAGGCTAGATCAAAATGTCATAATGTAGCCAATGCTATTTCTTGGCCAAACCATTGAGCATACTGAGCACATTATTGTTTAACATTTTTGCACTTACGGTATTTTGTCCTGTAAAAGTTCCCCAAGAGGTCCCATACAGTAGCTATGTATGTACTCAGTCTCAGGGCTTTGCCACCTCTTGTTTTCTATACAATTAACGTACTTGGATAGTGCATGAGTGTATCTATGTATGATAAGGTATATACGTTATTATAATGAACTTATCCAATGCAAGGGTCCAGTAGCAACTATTACTGTCTGTTATCATGTCAAGTACAGCAATATACGTAATATAGCTACACGTGTGCATATATAATGGTATGTGACAATTTATACTTACATTTGCTTCCATATTCTTTATAATTCTGGAAGCTTCATTCCATGAATTTTTTGGGGCTTGATGCATGCCAACCTGTTCTTTTGCTTGTTTGAAGTACTCATCTTTTTCTGTAGCAGGCAGCTCTTTCCATTTTCTTGCAGCAATTTTATTCTTTTCAGCATTAGACTTAATTGACTTTCCTTCTAAAATAATATGCATACCACATATTTAGTTGGCTATGTAATTTACCCAATAAGAATTTGAGTGCGTTTATAATTAGGGGTTTACAATTTAAAACAATGCATCTTGAAAAGGTGTTAGTTACAAATCTATAGCTAATAGCTACATACTTTCATGCTAAACACTGCTAGCTAGCCATCTCTGTGTAAAGTGCATACTCACACGCACGCATGCACACATAGCTACACTGGAGACAATTATGTATAGTAGTCTGACAGCTGACATAACGATGTCTGACTAATTGGACTATTTTCAGCCCATAAGTAATATTTGGTATACCAAAATATCCTTCAGTTTCTCAAAACATTGTTATACAGCAGCACTGTGTTTAATGCAAATACAGCCTACAGGTGGCCCCCAGATCATCCTAACTTGGCAAGCCATTACATCCCCCATGAGCACATACAATAATGCGCGCACACACACATACACACACACACACACGCACATGCACACGCACACACACACACGCATACACATACACACAATATACACAGTTGTATGCACAAAATTATAAATGCAAACACGTACGACTAAATATACCACACATAGCTACGTATACATTATGTACCTTCTGATTTGTAAAAGTCTCCAGTAAAAATATTATAAGCATTAGGTCTTGTAACTTTTCTAGGTATCTTGATTTCTGTGTCATCTGATCTTTTCCTACTATGCTGATTCTGGTATCAAGACAAATAGAATATATGTAACTAAGCATACTTAATGCTTAGCTATAACATCACCATGGCCATAGTGTCTAGTACATATATGTATACTCCACATACATCATTACATTTAATGCCGGGGTTTTTATAAATCAAAATAATTATAATATGTAGCTACACAGCAATCTTATTGAAAAAATAAGTTGCCATTACCTACGTATATGGCTGTAGACACGTACCTCATAAGGATAGTAATTAAGGATGGGCAATATTGATTTATCATGATTATTGACTTAATCACACATGCATCTAAACACTGCAAAACGATAATCGTTAATCTGGACAATTAATAATATTATTACCATTACAGTGCAAACCAATTAAGTATAATGCACTGATATTAGTATACGATTAGTTATGTACTTTATGCGCATGTATGCTTAATCTACTATGCACAGGACTGTATACAAAGGGGGCAAAGAGGGGCAACTTTTCAACAGAGAGGAACTTGCTCTGTAATTGCAAACATGGGCCATGCATCGATTAAAGGAGCAAATGATATAATGAAATTCGCTTTGTGTAGCTAAATTCTGCAGAGTAATATAACGCTGTTTTTATAGTTATGTTCAGTCTTTGTATCAACTTTATATCAAGTGTAATTATACACACAGCTAGCTAATATCAGCCTACTAACTTTCAAAACCTGCTAAGCATGTTGATTTGAAGTCATGCCAATTTCATATCTGCATTAGTGACCCAAATAACAAAATACATATATGTAACCACTGATGTCGGTCATGCCCCAGCCTCCATGCAATTCGTGTTCCTAGCTAGCTACTCCCTTATGTGCCATGCACAACTCAATGATTATCCAGACACACTGACAAAATGGCCATAGACACTAGCATCCTCTGAACCTACTGCAATGTAATACACCACTAGTTAAGTGCTATGTGCTCACATATTTTGAAGTGTGCATTGTATAGCTATTATATCAATTTGGTTTATTTCGGGGACTAAGTTGACAACTTGATCACTAGCTATAAAATAATTTTTCTACTAAGGGCTGAAGGGTTACTAAATTTCCTTAGTTCCCATTGGTCGCGGCATCTAACTTAACAAGGATGACATATGGCAACGTTTTAAAGTACCTTTAATAAGTATGACAGAGCCATTTGTCAAATTTCTGAGTAAAAGACTTTTCTTTCGGCTAAAGCTTTGTTCCTATGTCGTCATGAGAATAATTAAGTGACGAATTTAATGAGCTTACTGATAAGCACGTCTAATTCATCGCAACTGTTAGCGCTGTCAGCCCAATTATTCTTGTAGGTGCCATAGGAACCGAGCTTCTAAAACACATTCTCGAGTGCTTTGTTCAGAAACTTGACAAGGTGCATTTATAAACGGTACTATTATTAAGTTACCATGATTGAATTCTAAATCAGTTAGATACCTCCACCAATAGTAAGCTATTTAGAAACCCTAGGGCCCTAGGTTACAACCTCGCCGCTATGCTCAGGATGCTACACACTCACAGGGGCGGATCTAGGATATTTTGAGGGAGGGGGCTAAACCTAGAAGTGTATCTCTGAAGCAGGGGGTGTGGGGGGCGCAGCCCCCCAGAAGCTATAGGCTATTTGGTTTTTGAACTACCTAAATCAAGGATTTAGAGCACATTTGATGGATTTTTTAAAAAGGGCTAATAAAATGCATGTATAATTGAACCAGGGGTGTGGTGGGTGCAACCCCTCTGTGGGTATAGGTTATTTTATTTTGTAAAGTGTAAAAATGACACTTAATGCAAGAATTAATGTGTTTTAGTGCATTTTTATATCAATACATAGAGTCTATAATGTTCCTTGAGGTTGCAAGGAGGGGGGGGGGGGCTATAGCCCCCCTAGCCCCCCCCTAAATCCGCCACTGACTCAGACCCTTGGGTTTCTAAATCTCTTAGTTACCTTGGTCTCAACATCTAACTACTGTTTCGGTGCTTAAAATATCTATTTTTAATACTGCACAACCATACCTTAGAGTAAATAAAATTAAAGGTTTTTAACATAATTATGTACATATCACCAAGACTACAGTCAGATTTCATAACCGCTGTACGGAATCTTTGCTTGTAAAGTTGCAGTGATCATATGCTACTGTCATCATGTGAAAAGCCCTTATAAAGCTGTTGAGTACCTGTAAGTATTTTTATTGTCAAATCTCACACCTAGAAATGCATTTTCACGTAATTTTGGCTGTGGTCTTATTCTTAGCAATGACAAGTGGTTGAGAGCTCTGCAGTTGATAAGGACTGATAGGTTATTATTGATCCAAATGTGAAGTACAATGGAAGAATGTTCCATAACAAGATACGTAACTATATATTAATTCAGCAGGACTTCGTGAGGGAAGGTGCTAAACGCAGTAGCGGGTCTCTGAAGCAGGGGGTCTGGGCCCCAAAAGCTATTGGATATTTTTTGAAGTCCAAAAATTTATGAAACTAATATACGCATCTACCTAGCTATTACGTGCTTAAACATAAGGTTTGTGGAAAGTAAAGCAGACTGTGAGGGTGTGGTGGGTGGAGCCTACAAGTTGCTTTGTATTAATAGACTAAAATGACACTTTATGAAAGAAACGGGTGACATGGAAGGGGGTACTTCAGCCCCCTCAGCACCCCCCAAAATCCACAACTGATATTCTGAGGGCATGCTAGATGGCATGCACAAAACTTTCAAAATACTTAGGAAACAATTTCCATGGTAACAGTTTCCATGGTAATAAATGGTATGAAGTAGTAGTTATGCACCAGTGGTCTTAAGCACAGTATTCATTGTAATGATTAAATTGTACCTTAAGCAATGGCAGCTACCTTGGTGATTTAGAAACCTTATAGACATTCAGTCGAGGGGCCCGCAACTTTTCCTGTACCAGTGCCCAACTGGTAAAGTGGGTAATAATAAATAATAATACGTTACAGGTTGTGAGGTAGCTGGGTTTAATCCGGGAAATGCATAGTTTTATTCATGACAATTTCATTTCAAATCTTAGCTACTAGATTTTTAACATTGTACCCGGTAGGAGGTGTGGGCCTCTCGCTATCAGCTGTATTACCATTGCTGCACTCAAGACCGGCACTACAGTGCCTTGGGTTACTTAATCACTTTAGGCCATTCCAAATGAGAGCTTAGTTTCCCATCCTAGCTACCATTTTAGCCAAAAGCATGTGGGCAGGCAAGTATTACTTATTTTATAGCATTATTTACAGTAAATAATATATACCCCCCAAAAATTTACAGCTAACTCAGAGCACGTGTTGGCGGGAGACTGGAAACTATAGTCTAACGATCGCTAACGATTCAATATCAAAATATTATGCACCTATCAATTGTTTGCCCCACTATCCCCCCCTGGGGCACTGGGTGGGGATGGGTAGGGATTTGACAACGCCATTGATCAATTACCCTACCCTTTGAGCAGGTGAGGTGATCAAATCCCCACCCAATCCTTGTCCCTTACAGGGGATTATGTGGGGATTTGACAACTTCAAGGGTCAAATTCCCCACCCTTGGGGCACGTCTTTCGTTCAAAACCGAGGAAAATCCCCCTGCCTTTCCCCTACGTAGCCCCAGGGGGGGATAGTGGGGGAAACAATTGATAGGCGCATTATAAACTCAAAAACTGCCATTCTTTCTTTAAATATAAGTAATGTTAAAGGGTTGCATGCCAGTTAATGGCAGTATGACTACTGACATGCTCGTAGGATATGATACTACGTATCTATGGTGAAACTAAAGCAACTGTGTACCTTAACATTGATTAAATCCAAGCCCACACTCTCCGATGACCCTTCAGTTTCCATTAAATATGGTTTATTCATAAAAGTAGTCGTAGAAAGTCACCGGCTCTCGATTTTAGTATTCGCCGCGCAAGTCAGGTATTGAATCGAATTTTCAGATTTACCGTTACATAGACAGATTTACTGCTTGTTTGTTAAATACTGTATCACATGTGACTTAGGCAATACTTGGTCACAGACTATTATTATTTCTCAGGTAAATACCTGAGGTATCATGTGAGAATCGGGTGGATGAGAACCAACGTACATTGGGTAACAATAAGCGCACCTCCAACTGAGCGCACAATAGGATTTTTATGTCATGACGGAAAAGTCAGTCGCGTATGCCTCGTCGCATGCGCTAGTTTGATATTACTATGAAACTGTTGTCTAATGTTAGCGTAGCTCTAACAGTATTAGGGTGTGTTTTGTTTCTTGAATGTACGTACAATGGCTACTCGCCTTATGAACTTCATCTCGCTGACCATGGGGACTCCTGTAACTGCAGTACTGATATGCTGCCACTGACCGCCAAGGCATTAATGGAAAATCAAATGAATGAAGCAAAGAGGCTAAAACCAACAGTGCGTATTCAGTCACCAGTGCAAACAACTCGAAAGTTAGGACCAACTTTCCTACTAATCATGGTACCAATATTGTTCTCTTCCGTTGAATCTCGTGATCTAATCAGGGGCTCGTGGTACAAAGGTTTTAGAGACAGTGAAGACGTCATGCTGAGATACATAATGGGTGTGAATGGGTTAAATGACTCACAGATCAATAAATTACATGAAGAAAACAAAACTCATGGAGATCTCGTATTTCTGGATAATTTCACAGAAGGCATATGGGCATTGACTAACAAGACGATAGCTTTAATGACATGGGCCACTGAAAATGTTGACTTTACATACCTGATGAAATGTGATGATGATACATTTCTCTATGTTCATAACACAATTAGGGAATTAAAGCGTAGGGCAACTACCAAACGCTTATATTACGGAATGATAATGTATAAACATAAGCCGATTCACAACAATCAAAGCAAATGGAAGGATTTTAAGTGGGGCTTATCTAAAACATACACACCATTTGCTCGAGGCGGTTGCTACATGTTGTCAGAAGATTTGGTACATTTAATAGTCAGGCAACGTCATCGCTTGAGGTGGCATCATTTAGAAGATGTAGCAGTGGGTTTATGGCTGGCTCCGTTTGATTATGAAAGACGTGATGATGGTCTCATTTGCTTCATCAATCATCCTGACGTTTGTAGCAGAGATGATTATCGTGTGGCACGTCTGATCAGTGTAAAATCAGATAAATTAGCGAAAGAGAAATTTAATATACTCTGGAAAGAAATGCTAAATGCACATGCAAACATCACATATACTACATAATGCTAAAGATGGAAATCTATACATATATCAGATGTTTTTATTAGCTGTGTATAATTACGTAGCTATATACTTTTTGATTTATCAAATCACTTGTAAATTTCATACTAGGTGCTAATCCAGAAAACGTTGAAGGAGTGTGGCAATAGCCAATAGGTAAAAGCATAGATGGATCCCATGCCTTTTATACTGACTATATAGTAGCTAACATGTTGGATGCTCTAGTGTTGTGAGGATCAAACTTTCACTTACGTACTTGTCTATTTAGTAATTCATAATAATTTATATTTTGTTATGGATTGACAAGAAGGGGAATTAAAGCACAAAAGCATAATGTGAGAAGCAGGTGTTCTGCATGTGGGTGCTTGCAATACCGTATACCGGAAGTAAAATACTGATACCACCCAACGCTAGCATAGACCCTTTATAGCTATAGTTATGCAAGTGAATATATGGTAGATTGAACACACTTCAGTTACGTACGTTAGCTACATAATTAATATTGCATAATTATTTGAAAAAAATTGCTGATAGCTACGTAAGTGCCGACATGCAGCAGAGAGAGCTGACTGAGCTATTCCACTATTAGGGTACTATTATTTAGGTATGTTACAAGCTTGCATGCAATGATGGAGATCAACTTTTTAACTTTCAAAGTTGCATGGGTATAAGTTATACCAAACTATGAGCAAAAGATTACAAGCATTTAACACTGTACAACAGTAAGGCACACCACTCAAATTTCACAGGTAATGTGAGAACCAAGACTATATAGCTCTACAATCTATTGTCCCCATTTATCTCCAGCCATAATGCCAAAATGTTGTGTGTGTGTGTGTGTACTGTGATGCATGTGTGTGCATTTTTATGTATGTGCCTGCACTAGCCGGCTTTATTACCGACTGCAGTCCGGCACTGCACAAATATTAATCAGTTATCATGCAACCTTCAAAAGTAGATTACACTGAATCAATAGCAACTAGCTGCTTTACTATGGGAGAGCAGTTATGCATATGGATTGACCAGTATTGCCTGCGGTTAGTTATTCCATGCAGGGGTTGGATATACTCTCCAGTATCTTTTGTCATGACTGCACAGATGGCCGGTATCTATAATATTATTTATACTGCACACCATTGTCTTATACATATCACTAGCTGGTTGTATAGAAGTATAGCTATAGCCATTAACATCCAACATAGGCGCTTAAATATCTAATTAATAAGCGCCACTCTGGGCTAAACACAACAGTCTGAATATGGTTATTTTGGAATGATAATAAAAAGCCACATGCACTGATCACATCTACATAAGTTACTTATTAGACTTACTCGCATAGTATCTACGGTGTATTGAAGCGCATAGCTTACATGTAACATAATGCGCGTTATTTCGAATAGAAAGCATGGCGGACTTATCAGCTGCTAATACAGTGTCAGAGGAAGATCTAGCGAAATCAGAGGAACTAAAGAACAAGGCTAACGAGTTTTTCAAAGGTATAAAATGTATAGTATTAATTTTGTTTAAAATCGTGTTCACGTTTGCATCCGGTGTTGCACGTGTTGTATAAGATAAAGTGTTTAATGCTATCCCACTAGGGATCTGTCCCTGTGAAGTTTTTACTCGTTTCGTATGTGGCCCTCTGCTAGTCTACGTATCTGACTGATTGGTTGATTGATAATTCAAGTAGTATTTAATGTAATGCACTCATCAATGTCATGCCCCACCCCCTCCATCAGGGGATTTGACAAAGTTAGGTGTCAATGGCCCCTGTATAGGGAAACTTCCTTGTCAAATCCTCACTAGGCTGCCATTCATTGATATGAAGACTGGTGGAACAATATATGTGTCAATGTCCCCAGGGGTAGGGCGATACGTGCTGTCAAATCCCCTGGTAATCCTCGAGGGAGGGGGGCATGACATTGATAAGTGCATAATGCCCCACGTGAACACTGCTGTATTAATAGGGCATGTGGGTATACGTACCACAGTTTATTTTCTGATATGGCCTAATTGTTGAGTAGTAATATGTATTAATTATTAATTTATTGTGTTTAAAATATTATTTATGCTTTATAATGTTTCTCTGCAAAAATAAGCATTTACACTAGTGTAATTAGTATAATATTGTAGTTACATTACTGCTATAACCGAAAGGCAGAAGATGAAGTCCTCAGATGTCTTCCTGAATGGGTGCTTCAGCATTGGTGCATAAAATGAGCATGCTTGCCCCATATGTACATGTATCTGTCCCCTAATGTAGGTACATGGTTAAATACAAAAATACATTCTTCGGAGGGACTAGTGTTGCACTGATTATCGGTTCACTAATCGGTAACCACCGATATTGGCTTATCTATTGTTTATCAGTATCTGCACACTTAGGCATGCTAGTAGCAGATTATTTACTAATTAAATTTTTTGGTGGTTTGCTGGTGGTTAAGAAGCCATATCTTATACAAACATTGAGGTTAACACTGTAACTTTTCAGACAAGTCTCAGCCTACCTTTATAGAAGTGCTAATTTGTATTTATAAGCTAGTTATGTGATGTATGCTTTAACTTGTGGGATATCTCCAAGTTCTGTGGTTGAAGTTTTCAGTACAGTTATGAACAATAGTGGCTTTAAATCAATAAACTCTATATCGGCTTGGATATCGGTATATCGGCAGATTTGATGCAAAGATATCGGTTATCGGAAAATCCCAAAATTCCCATATTGGTGCAACACTAGGAGGGACGACTTAAAGCGTTTCTCAAAGCTGTATAGGGGCATTGAAGCAAATTACATTAATTTCTTAAATCTTCAGGAAGGTGAGAACTATTTGAAAAGGGAAAATGTACCGCATCTCCTAAGTGGAACATTATGTATTTAGTACGTATGTACATGTATAGTATGTGTGTATGCATGTACATATGATACACACGTATGTATGTGTGTATGTATGCATGTATATATCTACGTGTATTTATATATGTATGTTTGCATGCACGTACACATATATGTTTTTCCAGGATTTGCCTCTCATAGGCTTGGTTATACTACCCCGAAGTTTTTAGAAATCAGTTTATTTATACTATACTGTCCATGATATAAAGCATATATTGTCATGGTACTTCTCTTTTTACAGAGAAGAAATATACAGAAGCCATAGAATTCTACACAAAGGCTATAGATCTTGCCCCGACGGTGGCAAGTTACTATGGAAACAGGAGCATAGCATACTTGCGAACTGAAGCGTTTGGCTATGCATTACAGGATGCTACCAAATCACTTGAAGTGGACAAAAATTATATTAAGGTGGGTATTGCACAAATGCATATTACATATAATTGTACCCACTATTGTGATAGTTTGGGACTTTTCATGAATAAGATAGTAAACTGCCTGACCATTGGATACTTGTTGGTTTGACTGATATACAATTGGTTGGTTGAAATAGTAAAACTGCTGACAGTACTTGACAAATTCATGTTCTTTGCTTTATTCATGGTATATTTCTCATGAATGTAAATCTACACTGTCACGATAGTATTTATAATCGTGAATATCACTGTTTCTACTATTGTGATAGCATAATTTTCACTATCGATCAACCATACATGTTATATAAATATGTAGGTATATATGTATAATTATGTCTATTGTAAAAGTTATTGTGCATATTATACGTATACGTATGTACATACGTATACATTACTATTTCTAGCACTGTGTTGTTCTGTCGTAGGGATATTACAGGAGAGCCAGTGCTTATATGGCCATGGGAAAATTCAAGTTGGCATTGAAAGATTATGAACTGGTCAGTAAAAATGTTGTATAATGTTGTTGATAGAGTAATGTATGGCCTTACAAAGGTGAAAATTTTTGCTGATTTCATGGATTTTTGAAAAACCATGAAAATTTTATCCTTGAAATTTTTGTCTTCCATTGTAATTCAATACTGTACTTCGGTTATCTGTGAAAAGTTTATTCAGCAAGCTGCAAAATATGGATGCAACAATATTGGTCATTGCCATATTGCATAATTATTGCCTTTGAGTGTATTGCAATATATTGCCGTATTGCAATATATGATTAAAATTGAAAAAAACACATCATGTCTTTAAAATTTGTTTTAGCAGTAAAAGCTAAGTAGAAACATGTGAAATAGCAAGAAATTGTACTGTATATTTATGGTTACAAGAGGTCCAGTCATTTTTGTAGTGTAATAATCGGATACTTACAACTTTGAAGGCAATATATTGCAATAAGCAATATATATCAGGCGTATTGTATTGCAGTAGCAAATATTGCAATATATCGATATATTGTAATATTGTTGCATCCCTACTGCAAAATTCACAAATCAGCAAAAAATTTTAACCTCGAAATATTTAGGCTATACGGTGTGCGTTGCTGTGTTCTTAGTTACCTACGAATCCTTGCTCATGTCACTTATTCATGATGTCATTAAATGCCATTGCTATACATTGAATAGCAGTTGATTAACAGTAGCATAACTTACACAGCGCCTGGTTTTTTAGATGATATAATAAAAAGACTATACCTACATGTATGTGATACCCGTCCTGCATGTACGCAGTGCGCACGTATGTATATTGTGCTGTCACCATGGTTTTGACCCTAGGGTGACCACACTGGATGTGTTTCACTAGTGCAGGGCTCAAAACAACATCATTGTTCGGACATACTCTGACATGTCTGGACAAGTTTTGTCCTACAACATGTTGGTGGTGGAAATGTGACTTATGACATAGATACTATGGACTGGAAATGTACAGACACTCCTTGTATGAAGCCACATAAGTTATGTAGCGAGCGCCTGGTAAAAATACTGTCTTCCATTGGATAATGGATTAATTCAGGCATTTTCAGCTTGCCAGTACAAACGTTTGCAGACATTAGTTCATCGTAAAAGTTGTCCATACAAAAGTCTGAAGCATAAAGATAGAGCTGAGCATCATCATCATGATGATCTATCATAACTTATATATCACGATAACGATAGTATCATGATAGTGCTAATTAGTTACAGATGCTCCCATTGAGATAATTAACAGAACCTGTTGTCTTACCTTCTTCTGAATGTATTTGACTAACTTCAAACATACACGCTTGTAATATCTACGTACGTATAATTAGTTATATCATGATGTTGCAATTGTTGACTATCATAATCACGATCAGGATTATCTATTGCGATAGTCGATTAATCACTACTATCACTCAGCTCTACATAAAGATCATCACAAAGTAAAACAATCATTTCATCGTCTTCCTATATTAATGCAAATGCGCCACAAAGTTTGGATGTGCGTGAGTGCCTATAACTGCTGTCAATGAAAAATTTTAAAGTATGGAGAACAGATATATGAACCATGCAGAGTTGAATTCGCTACACTGTCACTCTCAAAAAGCTATGTAGAAGAGACAATTGCTACACAAAAATTTCGTGGCCATAGCAAATCCACTAAAACACCCATCGCCACATAAGCATATGAGATAAGATGCTCTTATGCAAGTTTTATATAGTATGATATATTGGCTAATCGTATTACTAATAGTGACTATAGAACTACGTAAGTTTGAACTCAACGATACAGATGAAGAAATTTCTGTAGCATACATTTAGCCGTCTAACACAGATTGCCCCGTTACTAATGTATTACATAAAATGGGTGTGAAATCACCGTTTCCAATCCCGGACGTAGGAGTATATTATCTATGCTTATGAGGAATGCCATGTCCCTGACAACTTTATGTACTGTATTCCAAGTATCCGTACTGGATACCACATAATAATACTAGCATAGTGTGTATTGAGAAGAAGGTCTAATTGTATGTACCTTTTTAACTTGCATACATTACGTACGTGTGTGTATACGTTTGTATGTACGTAGGTGAAGAAAGTTAGGCCGAAGGACAAAGATGCCATTCAAAAGTTTGAGGAGTGCAACAAGATTGTGAAATGGATGGCATTTCAGAAGGCTATATCAGTTGACACTAGTCACACGTCTATAGCTGAATCCATTACACTTGATACCATTGGTGTGTGTAATACGTATGTGTGATGTGTACGTACATGTAGGTGTTTTTCATGTAAATTTTCTTTCTGTCTCTCTAGACGCAATTATATATTGTATATGTACGTATGTACGTAAAAGGCATACATACGTAGTGTGCACACAAAATACACAAATACTGTATGTGCACATAGACACACACACGCACACACTAATTAATCATCATGCTCATAATTATACGTATAAAGACTCACGCCCTACAGATACACAGAGACGCATACGTACCACACACAACACATATGCGTTTATGCACTTGTCCACACAACAGGTATGACATTAAAATGTTCGTAATACGTACATGATATTTGTATGTATGTTGACTGTGTACGTATCTACAATGCATATATTGTATATTACATATGTACGTACATACATACATACATACATACATACATACATACATGCATGCATGCATACATACATACATACATACATACATGCATACATACACATACGTACATACATATACATACATATTTGTTATGTATGTACGTACATTATACAATAGAGGTAGAGGATAGTTATGATGGTCCTAAACTTGAGGATGACATCAGTGCCGAATTCATGAAGGATTTGTTAAAATGGTTTAAAGAAGAGAAAAAGCTTCATAAAAAGTATTGTTATAAGGTACTTGACTACGTATTTGTGTATACTGTGTGTGTGTGTGTGTGTGTGTGTATGTGTGTACGTACACACATACTAATGTGTGTATGTGAAAGTATGCACATATGTACGTATTGTGTGTATACATGTACATGTAGGTTGGGCAATAATATGATATTATCGTGATACCGTGATATTGAATCCCACGATAATTGTATTGAAGCAAAATTTTAAGTATCGTTATACCGGGAACATGATATTACCATCAATACCATGATTATCATAAGATGTACTGCTCAAAGTTGTAAAATCAATAAAATTACTGCATATTTAAATTTGTTCACAATTTCAATACTTATACTACCAAGTATTGTTACGTACTATGTATGTACGTACGTAGTTGGCTTAAATGATAATTATTATCAAGTTATGTAACAAATTAAATACTTGTATAATACCGTGATAACCGTGTTGAATTTTACACAATAATCATGACAATGATTTTTAATACCCCCCAACCCTATATGTATGTATGTAGGTACGTATGTGTTGTGTGTTCATACATATATACAGTACGTACGTACATATGTACATATATGTATTAAATTATATCACATGCAGACACACTAACCTACGTATGTACGTATGTACGCAATACACTAGTGTGTGTATGACAGTGTTCTAATTGTAGATCCTTTTGGAAGTGAAGAAATTGTTTGAAACAAATGGAGCACTTTGTGATATACAAATACCAGATGTGCGTACGTATTGCAACTATAACTTGCTGAACACATATACATACTTAATACGTGTGTGTATGAATGTAATGGTCATATACACGTGTACGCATGTATGCTGTACATGCGTACATATGTAAGTGTGAGTGACATTTTTCTTTGGTGTTTATTTCTCTTCGTTTTTTGCACTGTAAGTAGATAGTCTTGCAAACATACGTACATGCAATTGTATGTGTATACGTACATGTATCAGGGGTGATTATATGAGTCAGCTATCAGCTGTTTTGAGCTTTCTGAAATATGTATGTAACTAGTTGACTGAGATGTACAAATAGAAGAGATTGGTGTTTGCATGACCAACCTCGTATAACAGGACTCCTTAAATGATATAAAAGAGATGTTTCGTCAACACTCTTTAATAGAGCAGTCAAACACTTTTAATGCAGCAAAATATTAGTGCTGAAACGAATGGCAATTTTCACTTTTCGAATAGTTGGTTCTCAATTCGAATGAATACCGATTAATCTATTCTCCAAAACCATAATATGACTGAACACCTCTGATAAAACAACTTATTATCAAGTTATAAATCACAAAAAGCGTAAATATCTTCAAAATCAAATAAAACCTTTAGTTAAATATCCGTTATATGCAATGAAAACAAGCAAAGAAATCAGTACACTAGATAAATGTAAGGCTTTAAATAGAAAAATAAATATTCTATTGGTTTGAAACTATTCGAATATCCTTATTTCTAACGAATAGTCCGAATATCCGATTATTCCTTTCAGCACTACAAAATATTCTAATAGAACATTTACTAGCTAATCACTGTACAGAGCATAAAATGTGAATTTGATGATACCCGGCTTCCACGCACAATTAAAAATAATTAGAAACACTACTTTTGAAGTGATCACCTGAGCACTCGTGAATGTCTGACAGGCCCCAGAAACAAGCTACAGGAAAAGCAAACTGGAGGACTTTAGGCACCAGTGAATGCATGAATTGTTAGTTCATTGACATAGCTGTTGTTTGGTGGTGAAAAGTGTGTCTGTGTGTCAAAGTCAGCTTTTGTCAAATCCAGTCACAAATGTACCTATGCTTAGTCAATTTGTCACCTCTGATACATGCATCCATACTTATGTATATACATGTATACGTAATATACATGTGTATCATTTTATAGTGTGGTAAGTTCACAGTGTGTGGAGACATTCACGGTCAGTTTTATGACCTACTGAACATCTTTGAACTAAACGGCCTACCATCACAGGATAATCCATATGTATCCTTTTGTTGTTATGTTTGTACTGTGTAGCTACTGCATAACCTAAAACTCTGAGGGT
Organism: Spongia lamella; assembly: GCA_963930835.1. NCBI lineage: Eukaryota > Metazoa > Porifera > Demospongiae > Dictyoceratida > Spongiidae > Spongia > Spongia lamella. Next base: position 10,394,563 of record OZ005747.1, read on the forward strand.
GAAAGTTTTTGTGGAGTTCATAAATTCATAGATTATTAAATAACCAAAAAATTGTTGTCAAAGTTTCATCCGGCGATAAAGTATAATTAATGCAAGCACCTTCAAAAGCATAATGACCACTATCAAGAGTATTATGCATACACATGAGGACAAGTGTAAAGACGTTTTGCTGAAAAGCTTTAATAATCTTTTGGGACTACATATTGCACCCTAATCAGTACATTGCTCTGATTGCACTAATCGGTACTAATCTTTAATACTACATACGTACGTACCCTCATTAACCCATTCCCAATCAATAACGTCCTCCGTACTTAATATCTAGGGATTTGATGCTAGTCGTAATTTCAATTGGATTCACAAATCTGTCCTTTTCTGTTTTCTATGCATCACAGACATTTCATGGATTTTTGTCATGGGTACGTAACAGTCAAAGTATGGCTCTATTACTATACCCTGGCCTGGACAACTATTAATAACCATGTTACAACCACAACATGTATGTACAACGTCACTGTGTAGGCCTTAACTGTTCATGTGTGTGGGTAGCTGTTCAATGGAGACTTTGTGGACAGAGGCTCTTTTGCTATAGAAGTTATTTTCACACTGTTTGGATATAAAGCACTCTACCCTCAATATTTATACATGGCCAGAGGTATGTTCATCAGCTTAATTAAATGTATACGTATGTCAATATTGGTGCCGTTTTGATTGCTAGCAGATATTTGTATTTAAAGGTACTAATGGGTTGTGGGAACCCGCTCTTCTGGTTTGTGTTGTATTAGAGAGTTTTGTTGTAAGGCCCTAATGTAATGTAATTTTCCAAACATGGTGTTATTGACTACCATATAGCTAGCTCCAAATTTCCGTCGTCTCAAATTTCGTGATTTTTTACTGCGAAAGTAAAATTTCATGATAAGTTTTTTGTGAACCTCTTTAGATTTTGTGAAGCTTTGATATTTGTAGTAGCTTTGTGCAAGCAATCTCACATTAGTATGCAGAGTTTCGTGAAATTGGGCATGGTCTCTCAGAAATGAAACATGCATTGCTAAATGCAACTAACATATGGTTGTATTAGCATTTTTAGACACCTATAGCTACATTGGTAGCAAGACGGAGTGATCCAGTTATAATGATGGATTGCGCGTAGCGAAGTACTAAAAAGAAGACTAGATATCAGTCGCAGAGCAATAGTTTTGTGTTGTAACAATAATGTATTATTTTCACAAAGTTTTATCACTAAGATACTAGATAAACTCCCTTAAAGTTGATTGTAGCATAGATAGTGTACGTACTTGTACTCCATACTATGATTGTAATGTGATGTTGGTGATGTAATTAACTTGTTTAATATTTTTTTTGTGATCTAAGGAATATTTACGAAAATCACAAAAATAATAGACCGGGGCTTCATTTAAGGGGGGTGGGGGAGGACATTCACCCCTATATATGTGACCCGGCATAAGAAAATAGGGCCTATAATGTACATATAAAATTTGACCATATTTTTGATTTCAACTTCATGCATACACATAGGAGTCCAGCACAATTTTCACCATTTGTGTAGCTTTTCATTAGTGTCATGTTCCAGGATATGTGTGTATGTACGTATGTATCGCACGCATTGATATAGGTAATCATGAGAGTATTAACATGAATCAGATGTATGGCTTTGAAGGTGAAGTGAAAGCAAAGTATCCTTTTCTGAAAATCACACATACTTATTAATATAGAATAGTGCATTATATTATATATTATACAGAACATTCATTGTAAAACTCCAATGGTAAATTTCCTAACCATATATACACAGATATTCCTCTCACATGTTTGATTTTTTTACGGAAATCTTTAACTGGTTACCATTGGCACATTGTATCAATGAAAAAATATTGGTTAGTTGTTTATTCCGTGTGTGCGTGTGTGTGCGTGCGTACGTACGTAGGGCTTTTTAATAATGCATGCATCAATAGTAAGAATTGTATTGGTTTGTTTTGAGAGGTGCTGGTCACTTTGAACCACTGTGACAGAACCCTGCAGTTCATAAAAAAATATAGGCACACAGTACTTGAAATAATGGTTGGACATCGGACATTTTCCGACCAAAATTGATGTCTGTCTGTACATTTTTGGTTTTGATCAGACAAAATGTCCAAGCAGAAAATTGTGTTTCAGAACTACTTTAAAATCCCTCATTCTTAAACTTGCTTTCAAAGTTAAGGAATCATCAGTCCTCAGCACTATACAATACTTGGGACATGTTATATAATTTTAAAGCATCCTGTCTTAAAGCATCTGACAGGATGCTACTGTCTTAGCAAATTGCATAAGTGTCTGATTAAAATCACCTTTGTTCGGATAGGGTAAAAGATACAATTACGCTAATTGGATTGCTATATTTCTATACGTATATAGGAGAAATTTTGTGTACCCCTATACAATAATCCTCCTATATGTATAGGAAGGCACTACGCAGTGTGGCATTCCTATATGTGACCGGGTCTGCAAAAATCAACCATCTAGTCGCACAAAAATTGCCTACCTGTAGTTTTTTCAAATACATCTTACCATAACTTATGCTCTATTTATACTAACAAGCTAAATGTTTTACCACAAATGCAGAATTTAATGGAGGATCTTTTAAAGCTTACAGAATAACATACTCCTTATAGAACTGAAGATATTCATGAATATCTAACTAGGTGTAATTTGCGCTCACATGGTTGATTTTCGCAGGCCCGGTAGGAGAGATTTTGCGTACCTCGCGCAAAACTTCTGTGTGATATACGTAGGAGAGATTCAGCATACCCCTATGCAATAATTCTCCTATCACAGGAAAAACTTGTCATTCCCAACTGTGGGTTTTATCAAGAGTTAATAATATATACGTATATAGAGAGGAGAGTATCCTACTCCCATATGCCCCTATAGAAATGCGTAGCGTAAAGTTATGATGTAACGACACTGGCTGTTGTGTCGTGATGTTAATGAAGCCCCAAAATGTCAGTAGCAATAAAGAGCTAGGCACACGATGCCATAGTAACCAGACAAAAACTCTTACTACACGAGGACTTACAGCATTTCTCTTTCAAGTAAGTACTCGGTTAGTTTTGTGGTACAGACCATATGAAAATGTAGCGTAATAGTCTGAGCTCAAGTTGTGTGCCAGGCCATCGAGTAAATCGATATTATAATGATACTACGCATGTTCAGTTGTTGACGTCACTCGTAAACAGCAAATTATGTTAAAAAACAGCCTAATTTATTTATTCAAGGCTACATTTTAGGGCTGGAACAAAGCCTTCGAACATTCCGAAGGTTTGAAGGTTAAGTAAACTTCGAAGGGTAAAACTATCCTTCGAAGCTTCGTAAAGCACTCATAACACACTAATAAATACGAAAAGATGTACGAGTGAACATTGTTTTCTTGATTGTGGCAATCGCGGCAGCCTATACATCTTGCATGATCGACGTTCGAATGCCACGCCCACTTTTAAGCCAAATACTTTGGCTTTTCTACCACAGTAGAAGCCTCAAAATGCTTCTAAATGACAGGTAATGCACAAAAATCATCATTTTAGCCCTTAGATAGCATTTAGCTATGCATGGCTGCTGTATGGATATGCCATTTTTTGCGATTGATTGATTGCGTCATTCTGAACTGCCATTTTAAGTTAACCAAATACTTATAAACTTATCAAATAGCTGTAACACAGCTTTGAACCTACAAAATGGGGTTTCAAATCTCCATGACTTAGTGATCTTTAATATCTATACTCCTACTGTGTCTAGGATTCCTTGTAGACAACTGTACATAACCATTCGGACAGTCTGTCTTAGCATATTTTTCTGTTTATTTCAAGCACTGGGCACAGTATGTACGTACGTGCCTGCTACGTAAATAGCAGTACATAAATATGTGATAAGATACATATGCATGTACATACGTACGTACGTACATACGTACATTTTCATGTACATCAAAACAATATTTACGTACATAACTTGAACACATTTGCAGACAAATGTCAGGTTTCTTACAATGATACAGTGTGGTAGTGTAGTATGATTATATCCCAAACTCTGGATATATTCTGCATATCATATCATGTTCTGTATTAGAATAAGTAGCATAGAAAATGTCTGATCAATTTTGGTAGCATGTGTGCCCTCGTAGATCAGCGTAGCTATATATGTAGCCTGATAGATCACCATACCAACTGTGATTGCTATATTAGGGTATTTCAGTGTTAGGAGTAAGAATCAGTCATGACAGAATAATTGTGTTAGTATAGCCACATCTCAATCACATTAACTGATCATGGAGAACATCATTCATACATATGTGACTGTGTATGAGAAAACCAATCTTATCTACACATAAAAGTTGACTTCATTTTTAGACTTTCAATGTAATGATTTTGTCTTTCAAATGTGATGGCTTCGTCTGAACATAATAGAACTATCTTTGATTTTCATAGATACTGAATAACACAGAATATGTAAGAGAGATGTTATAATATGAGTAGGGTGTTTTGTGTAGATACGTATCAGTGGTTTTCTCAGGCCTGGTCACATGATGTGAGTTGATACTGCACACTTGTAACTACATTGTAATATAAGGGGTACACACACCATGTCACTGATGATGTCCCTTTGTTTTCATACAGTTCACTAATGTTTGCACACATACACACATTAATGGAATTTGATATCGTCTAAAATCAATTGCATTAGTTCCTTGATGTTTTCATGTGAATACAACTTCTTGTGTCTTCATTGCCACTTGAAACGCTTCATGAAAAGAGTATCATATGTCAGTTGTTAGTATTGATTTCATGCTGCTCAGCTTGTGTATAATATGTATACATTGTAGTAAGTGAGTATATTCTGTGTATGTAGGTGATGCATGGAGGGCTATTTAGTAAAGATGATGTCACACTTGATGACATTAGAAAAGTGGATAGATTCCGTCAACCAAGTGATGAAGGTGTGTGTGTGTGTGTGTGTGTGTGTGTGTGTGTGTGTGTGTGTGTGTGTGTGTGTGTGTGTGTGTGTGTGTGTGTGTGTGTGTGTGTGTGTGTGTGTGTGTGTGTGTGTGTGTGTGTGTGTGTGTGTGTGTGTGTGTGTGTGTGTGTGTGTGTGTGTGTGTGTGTGTGTGTGTGTGTGTGTGTGTGTGTGTGTGTGTGTGTGTGTGTGTGTGTGTGTGTGTGTGTGTGTGTGTGTGTGTGTGTGTGTGTGTGTGTGTGTGTGTGTGTGTGTGTGTGTGTGTGTGTGTGTGTGTGTGTGTGTGTGTGTGTGTGTGTGTGTGTGTGTGTGTGTGTGTGTGTGTGTGTGTGTGTGTGTGTGTGTGTGTGTGTGTGTGTGTGTGTGTGTGTGTGTGTGTGTGTGTGTGTGTGTGTGTGTGTGTGTGTGTGTGTGTGTGTGTGTGTGTGTGTGTGTGTGTGTGTGTGTGTGTGTGTGTGTGTGTGTGTGTGTGTGTGTGTGTGTGTGTGTGTGTGTGTGTGTGTGTGTGTGTGTGTGTGTGTGTGTGTGTGTGTGTGTGTGTGTGTGTGTGTGTGTGTGTGTGTGTGTGTGTGTGTGTGTGTGTGTGTGTGTGTGTGTGTGTGTGTGTGTGTGTGTGTGTGTGTGTGTGTGTGTGAGCATGTGGGTCTGTGGGTGTGTATCTGTACGTGAGCGTGTGTGTGTTAGTGATGTACTTACAATAATATGTGGTGTGGTAGTACATACGTACGAATGTCGTATACGTACCATGATAAAAATTTATATATTGTGATATATGAAATTGAGTGTTTTGTTTTGTGGTTCGATTGTATTACTGATCTACATCTCATAATGTTGTCCCTAAATAATAACTTTGTTGCATAATTTCATATCATACGTATTATGATATATATATGTTGTATGCATCGCAATGAAGAGATAGTTTTATCATGATCTCTGTTGTGTGTGGGTGTGTTTGTAAGTGATTGAATATTTGTTACCGTACATTTGTGTGACAATATTAGTACATAATAATTTTATATTACGTAAATAAAATCCAAAATTATTTATATTAAATAATTATTGTAAAGTCCAAAATTGTACAGATAATATTACTATATTAGATCATGCAGTAACTCAGTTTCAAACTACATATGTGAAGTCATTTACTAATCAAAACATTCCACTATAACTGTTACTACATCAACAATGGCTTCACCACAAATTTGTTCACATTAAGTTGAAAGCCTTGTGGTCAATGACACCTCATTATCACTCCACCAATGGTTACCCCACCTTAGCTAGTTGACTGTGAATCTGTTATGACCAATTCTGACTGAATATACATTGTTAGTTATTTTTGTAATTGAATAAGCTATAGTGAATAAGCTATGGGTAGTGTGTGTGTGTGTGTGTGTGTGTGTGCATGTGTATGTAAGTGTGTATTTGCATAGGTTTGATGTGTGAATTATTATGGTCAGATCCTCAACCGATGGTGAGTGTAAGTAGGGGTGAGTGATAGTGAAACTTATACTATCACGATAGACAGGGATATTCATAATTATGACAGTAGTTGGCTTGTGTAGATTTATCGGTGGTCATGACTCTTAAGTTACTATTTCATCAAATTTATGTCAGTCAAACTGAAAAATCCTATTCAAATGGTCAGGCAATCTAATATCTTATTCATGAATGGTCCCAAACTATCACGATAGTCAGTACTATCACGATAATCGCTCAGCCATGGTGTAAAGTTAGCTGCTGCATTTTGATTAAAATACACAGCTACACCACACCCTGTACACACATGTGATTATGTATATGCCTGCTTGCACATAATATACAATATATATCCTCGTGCATGCGTGAATCAAAGGAAGCCACTGAGTAATAAAATAAGATTAAGTTTTTGTCACTCAAATTGTTTCAAATGCAAGAGTGTTTTTGATCAAAAATTTTCCAACAGTTTACTTAGTGGGATATAAGACTGCCAGTATACTCATGCAATACATTATTATACACAAATTGTACACAGCATGTACGTACATACGTACTAGGACGACTGTACTATAAGAATATTTGGTTTGTTTGCATCTACACAGGTGTGTATAGTTCTTATCTTTCACGTACTTACTATTATTAAAGTATGTACATTTTAATAAGCAACTGAAAACACAATTTTTGGCTATAGATATGGGTGTAAGCAAATTAGTTTTGAGCATTTACACTGTAGTAATGACGTGCGTATGATTTTGTACCCATACACAGAATGGACGTTCTCCTAGTAAAAGAGGAGTTGGTATTCATTTTGGACCTGATGTGACTGAACGATTTTTGAATCATAATAAACTCGGTAGGTTATACGTTAGGGCTGTGCGATAATAACGATAAAACAATAATTATCGATATCTAAATATTATCGCGATAACGATAATGGCAGATAACATATCGATAGTATCACAATGTACATCAGTGTGTTTACTGAGATTCTTTAATTAAATGTTTTGTCACTTAGAGGTGGCCAGGAAGCCCTACCTTATGCAAACACTGAGGTTTGACACTTAAACAAGAACCAGCCTACCTCTATAGACTTATTAAAAGCAGTTACCTGGTAGCTATTTGATACTTTTGCCTGACAGTTTTATACATTGAGGCAAATGATGATAAAACTTCATGTTGACAACATTATGGAGATATATCGTTTATCGAGATAATTTTAACACAACATATTGAGATATAACTTTTTCCATTATCGCACAGCCCTATTATACGTACATATGTATCGATACATACATACGTACATACAGTTGTATATTTGCACGTACGTATATATACATGTGTATGATTATTATGATATGATATAATGAAATTATCATGATACATGTAACTACTTAAAGCTAGTTGAACCTTCCATGATGACAATTACGTAATTAACTACTTAAATAAATCTCCCATCATAATAATATGATATACGTATATAACTACATTTAGATGCACATGTAGTTATGTAGCAATACAGGAAGCAATTTGGTTTGTTAATCAAATAGAAGATACTGGCCATTGTAGACTAAGTACCTTCATACATCATACATTAACGGGTAACCATTACTGTGTAACCATTACTGTGTAAATAACCATATGCCTACGTATAATCGTATATACACTGAGGCAAACACAAAAGGTTTTATGTACATACGTATTCTACTGTAGAATATATTATTAGAAGTCATGAGGTGAAGGATAATGGTTATGAAGTAGATCATGATGGAAAATGTATCACTGTATTTTCAGCTCCAAATTACTGGTATGTATATATGTACATATGTATATACGTACTATTGTGTATTCATACAGTTGACTGTCTTAGTAAGTCCTGTTGCATGAAAACTGTTTCATAACTGTTACATAAAATTAGAAAACTCTTAAAACGTTATTCTTTTTTATGGAACTTGATTTCTTCTACGTGTAAATGTTATTTCAATGATGTTTAAAATATACATACCTGCGTAAGTGTATGTATACGACTATATGTACATGTTAATGAAGTGCTTGTGTTTACGTATGTGGAATGTTTATTTGTCATTTTTATTGTTGCTGTCATTAACCGCTGAACTATTATCTAGTACCATCGATATACTACGTACCAAATAATTCCATCTTTTGGTAGTACAAACTGGTATATACAATAACTTGCATGTACGTAACAGAAAGTTTACTATGTATTAAATATTTAATAACAAATGCATATACCTGCCGCATTGTGCAGGTGTGTGTACGTACATACGTAGTAAGGGTTGGGGTTGTTCCCAGTACTATATGGCCATACAATATAGCACACTTTTACCTTATGATCCTGCATCATGTCTTGCTATGGTGTTTGCCAATAACGCAAACCTGCACAATTTTAATGACATTCATAACTTGTATCCCAGAAATATAGAATCATCATGAATTTAGTTTATTGATTAGTTGGAAGCCATTTCTATTCCGTAGTACTAAATATAATTGATGATTTAGCTAGTAATATTCTCCTCTGCAACTATCCACTGCACTGTGGATACTAAATTGTTAGTGAACGTACAAATTGTCAAACTGGCTAATCATAGTTGTAACGTGTAGAGCAAGCAGGACTTTGTCCACACTGGTCGGCAGTGGTATAAAGCAACAAGCACCTTTAAAACGACCAGTACCTCTACGAACTGACAAGTACAATTCCTACTGCATGGTGAATGCATTGTGTAGTGATTATGCAGCCCAACACACATCAGTCCATCAGTCTGTGTTGACTTTAGTCCATGTTAGGACAGTACTTAGGTATTCCTGGAAAGGACTGTGAGCAGGAGTGTAATTATATCCTCATGATGGCTACTAATTTATTGAATAATGGCTACACTCCCAGTGTTAATGGATATTGCTTCCCTATGTTTATACAGGATAATGAAACTCTTCCTCAATAATTTTAATAGCAATGTACATATGAAAATTTATGTCATAAGTACTCTACCCATGTTGAAGATTATTTTTAAGTAGCTATGTAGCTATATAGTCAATGGCTTCCTTGTAATTAAAACTGCACAATTTACCAAACTTTTCCTTTTGTGTACGTATGTATACATCCCTCCTGTAGGAAGACTGAGTGTGGCACTTATCTGTAAATAGGGTGGCCTGTGGTTCAAATCCTGGTGGTGGAATAATAGTTGGACTTCAAAACCCAGAGATCTACAAAATTTATAACCCGAAGGCCCTGGCTGTGGCACCCGAGTGAAGCGAGGGTGCTACTAAGGGCCTGAAGGTTGTAAATTCAGTAGTCCCCATGGGTTTTGAAGTCTAACTTTTTTATACTATAGCTAGTTGACCTTTGCAGCTGCTAGTTACGACCAAACAACGAGAAAATATAGCAGTAATTTGTAGCAATATCACCTCATAATCACATATTTTATTTAACGCTTACCTGTAGTCAATGTTACCGGCATGCTATTTCGTTTGCCTGAGAGGCAGAGATAAACAAGGGATCTAAGAGAAATAGATCCCTGCTAATAGCCAATCAAATGTGAGTATTCTCATCTCAGCTAGCTATAATAATTTATTTTATCCTTTCTTGTATTTGGTTGTTTCACTTAGGGTAGGGTAAGCTACGTAGCGTACGTTAAGTTGTATATAATTGTGTGCATAAAATGACTGCCTGACATTTTCAAAACGCTTGTGGAGTTAACCTCCAATTTGATCTCACCATCAACCAACCAAAATGTAGCTACTAATATCTGATCATTTTGTCAGAACAAATTTACATTGTGCTGAGTCTGACATACATGTCTGAGCACTTTTCAGTTATTTATGCCGCTATGTAGCTACGTATGATATTTTATGTGCATGTGTCATTTTCATAATCAATGTGTTAAAAATTACATGTAGCTAATGTTATTTTGATTTACTAACCTATGCAGTGATCAAATGGGAAACAAAGGAGCCTACGTAACCTTGATGAATGACCTAAAGCCCAAGTTTACCACATATGAAGCAGTTGTAAGTATAACAACATCTGTATTGACATGTTGTGTAAAGAATTTCTTCTGTAGCCTCATCCAAATGTCCGACCAATGCAATACGCCAATCCACTATTTGGTCTAGGATTTTAATGTACATTTTTATCTTTTTATTTACCAGCAATCTGTTGTACATAATTATTATTATGTGGAGTTATTTACGTAGCTAATATTATGTAGACCTCTCTCTATATTTATATCTAACTACGTACGTAGCTATATTTAAACAATACATATGTGACCCGATTTTGGAATACACACAAGAGACACATAAAATAATTTGTCTAGCTTGAAATGTATATGTTTGGATATACAACTTGATATATACATTGAATTATCAGAATAATTGGAGAAATACTTTTGGTTGGCTTGTGAGTTAGAGTTACAGGGCCACAGAGTTAGATATTCTAATTATTTCACTCGTGTGTAAATGGTAGGTTTTCCGAATCGGGTCATAGCTATATAGCTAGTATACGTATATGCGTACATATACATAATTATTATGTGATCGGGACTATATATGAAAATCAACCACGTGAATACAAATCATATTGACATAGCTAGTTCAGTAGATATTTGTGAATATTTTCAGTTCTAAAAGATTGGTCAGCCCATGCTGTTTATTAAAAGTAAGAACATTTACTTATTAATGCATGAATTTCCTGTTAGTGAGTTTGATCGTCTGATTTGTTAAATCCTGTTCAGAAAATTGTTGGTAGCCGACTGGAATTTTATACCAAAATTTAATAGCTACGTACTTCTAATTTATTTATTATAATTAGCTATTTTTCAAGTCCATACTGGCATGTACATAACTATAGAATTTTATGATAACAGGTTATATAGCCAAAGGGTTCGGACACTCCTTGATTTCCTCTAACATGTCTATTATATGTAGTAGTTGAACCTCAGCCCCCAGGCACAATTTACACCAACTACGGGCTTCAGTTCAGCGTCAGCTAGCTATCTGCTTACAATCATCACCATTATTGTCCCCATCAAGTGTGGTTAACTGGCCACTTTCATCCTTCCCGTGTATGCAAAATGTTATTACAGCTGGCTTGCTGTGAGCCTTGATCACTTCTACAGCAATTTTTGCTTCCGCAAAATAACAAAATATCTCCCCGATTGCATAGTCTGCTCCATCCTTGATCATGACAACCCACTTGACTTGTTCTTCAATTGAAGCGACTAGCCTTTTCATATGAATTCTCTTCACCAGTAACATAATGCAAGTCACAACATTCTTTGGGGTTGAATGGACATAATTATGGCCACTATAACAGAAGCTCATCTCATCTTTCGGACTTGTTGGGCTTCTGATAATTATAATGTGGTGGTATTTTACTTTAACACATGTACGTATACGTATAATTATACTACAACTACGTATATAGCTATATGTGTACATGTGTAGTTAACAAAATTAATAATGATAGAGTACATAAATGTGACTGGCTCTGCAAAAACCCTCCATGTTAGCATGCAAATTTTGACCCATTTTTAGAACTTTATAATTGCACAACTCTTTGACTGTTCCTTGTAATGTTGGAAAATTTGGCATACTTGTTGACAAATGATTCTACAAAGCAATTAAAATTTATATAACCATCAAGATTTTATGGCCATTTTTGTGAAGCTATGTAAAATATGCTAACATGGAGGGTTTTCGCAGAGCCAGTCACAAATGTGTACAGTAATGGTTAGTCAAAATTTCTCCAATCAAATATTAATATGATACTTCTATCCCACTGAAGCTACGTATATATCAAAGATAATAGTGTACTGTATTATTATGATACGATCAGTTAGCTATTGCCAGGCAATAATTAAAATATTGTACAGTAAGGTGCAAGGCAAGATGTGAGGTGTTTCATTAAAATAACACATCAGCGATTTCTTTTAAAGTCTAAGCTTTCTTCAAGTCTTTGGTGGGATAGAAGCCAGTTATATCACAGCAGTCGTATGATACCTTTAATTAACACTCGTCATTGGCTTTGCCTTGGATAATAAGATATCTTACTACTATGATATAACTAAATGGCAAAAAAGTTTGAAAGAGAAGTTACATGAGACATAGCTAATCAAGCTACGTAGAGAAAACTTTTAAGATATTATATTTTTTGTTTGGTGATGGTCGGACATAAAACTTTTGCTGATCTTGTGAAAACCTTGAAACCTTTTTTCTCCTCAAAAAATTTGCCACTAGCATGTATTAACACAGGTAGTAAAAAGACAACCTACATCTCGTTGATATTAACCACTTAGTACAGTACTATAGCTACATCTATAGCTAGGTCTTAATGTGTATGTAGCAGTGACTGAGCTTGGAGTAATAAAAATGTTGCTCTCAATTGTTTATCAGATTTTCCATAAAATAAATGAGCAAGATGGAAACGTTTGCGACAGGGATGCTGCATGAGGGTATTGAAACAAATCAAATCATCATCACGTCTTTCATAATCAAATGCTGCAAGCCACGAACCAACAGCAACATCTTCTAAATTGTGTCTCTTTAGATGATTGCTATGTCTGGCCAACAGAGACACCAAATCATGTGATAGAATGTAACAGCCTCCCCGAGCAAATGGTGTATATGTTTTTGCCAAATCCCACTCATAATCATTCCACTTTGGCTCATTGTGGTTTGGCTTATTTTCATACAACATTATGCCATAGTATAGTCTTTTGGTAGTTGACCTACGCTTTAATTCTCTGATGGTGTTATGAACGTACACAAATGTATCATCATCACATTTCATCAGGTATGTAAAGTCAACATTTTCAGTGGCCCATTTCATTAAAGCTATCGTCTTATTAGTCAATGCTAACTCACTTTCGGTGAAATCCTCCAGAAAAACTATGTCCCCGTGTGTTTTATTCTCTTTGTGTAACTGACTCATCTGTGCATGGGTCAAACCATTTGTACCCATCACATACCTCAACATGACGCCTTCACTGTCAGTGAATCCTTTGTACCACGTGTTTCTTACCAGATCACGAGATTCTACCTCAGAACACAAGTGAGGGATGAGAATTAATAAGAACGTAGATCCCGGTTTTCCTTTGGATAGCGTCCTGTGTAATCTCATGTCTCCGTTTTCCATATCTCTTGCTAAGTTATCAGCTCGCGTGCTACAGTTACATGAAAAATTATACGAATTTTGTCCTGAAAATACCTCGAACCCGTATATCAATACACATAGCAAAATAATTCCTGTCAGTGCAACAAGCACGGTGCTGGTTAGTGAAGTAGAAGACCTAGGTGGACACTGCATTTCAATCAAGATTTCGATCCAGGGGTCTACCGTATTGTACGCGCAGGCGTTCTCCGTATATAAGCGCTAGTAAACAAATAATTACAGCACGGTGCTTGAAAGAATGTTCTGTGACTATCATTCGATGAAATGTCACTGAGAGTATAAATCTGTTGCACCACTGCACCGTTATGAGTGGAAATAATCGGACCTAATTTATAGCGCAGGCAGCTAGAGCTTGCGCTGAAATGAAGTGACAAGTCTGCCAGGCCAACCTCAGCTACAGATTATACAAAAATGTTACAATCTACATGCATGGCTTTTTAATATTACTGAGCTGAAGAAGTAGCTAAGTGATCCTGATATTAATCAGTACCAACGAATCAGAACTATACTGACTGGATTCAGTCATCAAAGTTTACTACGTTGCAGTCTTCCACTAGGTCTTCCATGTAGCTGTGACATTAAACAGGTTGGAAACTCAGGAATTTCACAAGTCAAATCGGATACTGCGGGTAATTATATCTTTGTATAATGCAGTGTATTTATAATTATGGTTACGTATTTCGGTCAGCTCAATCTGCTCAAACATAGTCGGTCCACTGAACTACACTTAAGTATTCATATTAGGCATATATCCCTGGTTTCATATACGTAGCTAAGCATTATTGAATAATTGGCTAGGATAGCTATACTATAGCCGCTATGTTGACAAATACTATTATATATGCAAATTTAAGTAAAAATTTACGTGTATATATAGATAAGACTGGTTTTCTCAGGCCTGCATGGACACATATCAGTGGCTAGCTAGACTATAGCTGGCTAACTGGATTCATCAGTTGAGACATCGACACACGTAAACCAGACACTTTGTTGTAAACACCTTGTACAAGCAAATGCCCATGCATGTTTATAGTAGCAACTCTCTTGGTAGTAGTAGCAGCTATCTGTTAAGTTAGCTAGCTAGCTGGCTATTAAGTTAAAATTTGATCAGCTGTTTGGCTATGCATTGCCTATATACGTATATTTAGCTATAAGCGTTTGCATTCCTGTTTGTGCAGCTACGTATGTCTAGATGTTTATGACAAAATCACATATAGCTACGTATTTCTTATCAGGCTTGTATATATTAATAATTATAGCTACACAGATAGTTGTTATAGTTGTTACCCTACCATTAATACATGAATATAGCTAATTGCTGATATTATGCATGCAAGGTGCATAACCGTGCATTACATAAAATGAACATGTGCATGCATGGGGATTTCCAACAATCCCACTCCAGTGTACTGTTATGTTATATGTTTTTGTTATTGAAAAACATATAGGGATATCCAGAAGCCCCTTAAAGGGGCTATGCGATGTTTTGAACCCATACAATAATTTTATAGGCTATGAAATAATGTTTTACGTGTTATCTAGCTATGTTATTTATGGATAAGTATGTAAACTACAGAAATAACATGGTGGTGTGTAATGTTTAAGGCACACTTTTGTGAATGCTGAAATGAACGCGCAAGTCTCCCAAGTTGGTTGTCCAAGAAAGTATATCTATACATGTACCGACCTATGGAGCTGCTATATTTTGTAGCTACCGTATGTATGTATGTAGGCTAATGTTACATATATGCCTTATAGATACCAGAAGCCTCTCACTGTAGTCTCTACAATTTGCTATATAAACGATTACCTACAAATGCATAACTATAGCTTTACACTGTAATAACTTGTTTTCAATATAAGGTTACAAATTAATTGGTTTAGTATTTTGTATGGTTGTATTGCTTTAGGTAAACTGATTAACCATTTGTATAGCCACCATAGCTAATGTTACATGTTACAGTTGCCTAACTGGAGTGGTAAATTGATGAAGTTGTGCTCTGCAAGTATATAACTCTGCATGCATCATATAATTAATGCCCAAAAGATTTACTTGAAATCCATGATATATATTACTATAGTAGTTATGGCTAATAGCTAGCTATTGCCAGAAACTACATCAAGTTGTTTCTTAGGCTCCCCTGCATGCATGGCTTTGGGTAAGTATAGCTACCTCGTACTCGTGTACAGGCTGCATGAGCCCTCCGTTCATGCATGCATGTATATAATACGCTCTAGTGATATATATATATACGTAAGCTAATATAGTATAGCTACGTAGCTATGATGTAGCTGTGTACTAGATTATATAGCTATATTAATCAAGGCTCAACTAGCGAGGCAACTAGACTGTATAGCTAGGCTATCTCAATGCATGCATGCGTTTTGGACACGTGATCATTATTAATTGAAACCGTTTATAAGCGCGCTGTGAAATCGTTCAGACACCAGAAGTCAAATTTCAGATCTGAACAAGAGAACTTTCCTTGTTGTTAACCTTCTACTGAGTAGCCATCACTATTTTAAACCCCTCGCCGTGTATCAACGACTGAGCGGACTTGTTGCTTACGTATATATTGCATCAGCTACTTGCAAGGTTCACATCGAGGCTGAGGTTCACACATTATACCCCGAAAGTGTCAGTTCGTGTCCTATACAAGTTGCAAAGGTAACTATAAACCTATTATCAGCATATATATGTATAGCCCAGCTGTATGCATAAGTAACTTGCTAGTATATTAGTATATGTAGTAGCATGGGTTGCTGTATAGTATTTGGAATTAATTGCGCGAGTAATGCAGGCAGAAAACTTGTAATAGTGTGAGGCGCATAGATCTTAAATTTGCTTAGCTATATCTGCATGCGAATGTACATGTATGCAGGTGAATGGCACAGTAAGCTGGGCACTGACGGGCAACTGCCAATCATTTATCCGGCCGGAATTGTAATTCGCTATATAGTTACACTATAATATCCTCGGGGCTCATTATCGCCAGTGTGCATACGTGGTGTCACTTATAGCGGTTATAATATGTTTATTTATATCGCCGCACCCGTATACCCTACACACGTGGGTGATTGTATGGTGAAGCATCACAGGTAGTGAAGCGTCAACTGAATTACCCACACATGTGCCACACCCGCGGCATGCACGTGACACTGTTATGTGTGCATGGTAAGAGCGTGGTTGCAAGATCAATTTTGCCACACACTGTTATAGTTACCTAACTATATAGCTAAACTGGTAGCTGGCTATGGCTAGTAGCATGGTAGCTATATCTGACCTACGTAGCTAGCTATAACTATATAGCTAAGGTGGAGCAAAATGCATGCAGCTGTGGCCATGCATACATGCAAATGGTAATTACATATAATTCGTTTAAATTATTACAATATTTAAAGCTACTATTAAATTAGGAGTATAACTAGCTAAATGTATCTTAGCTAATGAATTTGAGTATAACAAAAGTCATAGTTGTGGGGAAACTGATGTGGGTGATGATAGAAACAAGTTATTAGTTTTGAATCATATACGTAGCTACCGGCCTACTAAATATCTGATATGTGTCAATGGTTACCCAGATACCTTTAAATTTGTAACTATAGCTACGTAGCTGTGCACTTGTATGTCTGTGAAGTGCTAAGCACATGTACATAGCTACGTAGTCATAGCTACGTATAATATTGTATGGCACAAAATTTTAAAAATTTAATGAATTAAACATTCACAATTTTTTACCAGCAAAATTTTGATGACGTATTGATTGTGGGCTTCAAAGAATTTCAAAACATTAATAAATAATGATTAGTTTGAAAAACTTTGACAAAATTGCTATGGCCATTCGTCAAATTTGTCAATGTCTTCTAGCAACTATGTATAACTGCAAAGGTGATAATAAATGGATGAGGGATACCATAGATTCGTCCCATACTTTTTCCTGAAGTATGAACGTAGTTTAGATTTTCAAGTACATTACTATAGATCGTCTTGCCCCAACATGCCATTTAAGTACGTACGTAGCTAGTTTCCAGCTCTTTCGGTTTACTGAGAAGTCTGTATAACAAGCTTTTAAATCTAGTATGGTATTCTTCCAAATAGCCAGGAGATACGTATATTTTATAAACTCTATTAGCTATCCTTGAAATCTTTCTCAAGTGTCTTAAGATCTGGATTTTCTAGGTGATTTTTCTTTGTTGCAGAAACATCAGGTTTAATTTAGCACATGTGCTAGTTAGACACATTGGTTAGTTTGATTAGCCACAATTTTTTGCTTGCTGGTGTCAAATTATACCATGAAAGGAATAAAGCATTTGAGGTTAGTAAAACCAATGTACAGGCAAGGTACAACATATCAGAAAGCCACACAGGCTGGTCTGTAGCTCACACAGAATCATTTACAGTGTTAGTGATCAGTTCCAGATATGTCCAAATATGGTATACATCTGTACTTGTGGTAACTGATGTCTAAGTGAATTAATACTGTAAAGACAAGTGTCTGACATGTTAAATACACTAAAATTTATGATATCAGCCACTGAAGGCTTTCTATACTGTAATTTCCTAGGCTAGGCATTGGATAATCAACTGCAAAATGGGTAACAGCACGTATATGCGTAGCTATGTAGCTATATAGCCAACATAATAATACAGTCTAGCAAATGCTGCACAGGTAATATTGAAGCTACACATTTGTTTATTTGAGTTGATTATTTTCTTTTGAGAAATTCAATTATCAAAAAGACATGTTAAAAATTCCAATGATGCAGCTGTTTGCTTGACTGATAGGCAATTATAAATTTAGTAATGGGATGGCTAGTGTGGCACATACATAGCTGCTATGTACGTACGTAAGTGTTGTTTACGAAACTGGTCAAGTTGCTGGTTTCAGTCTCTCGGCCGCCTATTTGATTTCTCTTCTGGTCCTTTTTAATTCTTGGTTGCTAGCTACATAATTTTTGTATAGCTACAGTCAGGCTGAGATCATTTTTTGTCGATTATATACTCACATCTGTACATATGTATATAACACATGGTCTCATATTTTAGTCTGTACACCTTAATCATATTCAAATCGTTATCTTAGGATGACAATGCCCTCACTTCCTTCCAATGTATTATTAATATTTACGTTGATATCAGTGTTAAACTTATGTCACTGTCAGGAAGAAGCATCAGATCATTTATTAAAGCAATCTCCATGGTTCATCACTCTCTACATCACATGCCCATCATTGGGTATAATTAGAACATGTGGGGGTTCATTAATCAATGATAACTGGATATTAACCACAGCCACATGTGTTCAGTGTAAAGACGCTAATGCCATTCCAATGATAGTAGCTGATATTGGGTTAGCCACTAACAATGTTCAAAACCTATTTGATGTAGAAATAACTGGAGTTGGACGATATATCATAGATAAGGTGGTAGTTCACCATGAATTCAGAGAGACAAGAAACAACATCGTATTACTACATTTGTGGTACCCTGTTGTAAGTAGTTCTAAGCATAAAATGATGCAAGTGAGCAGATGCTATCAAGTAAATGATGCAATGCGTACTAACTCTATAGAATTACTATCACAATATGCATCTACTGATAAACTTAGTAGTTTATCCAATACTGATAAGCTAAGTAGCAATCAGTCATTAGGTGATAAAATGAAGTTGATTAAGCAAAGAAAATGTAATAGAATGTCAGCAGCATGTAAGAGCTCAGTATCTGCTATGGGTTCAACTGAATTCTGTGCAACCTTTATACAAAGTGAAAATGTGAGCTGTGTTTATGATGAAGGAATGACATTAGGTATTGACAGTGGAGATGACTGGATCATAGCTGGTATTGTCTATGAAAAACCAAGAGATTGTAGTTCCTGTCCAGTATGGTTTATTGATGTTTGTGAGTACTATGAGTGGGTCAACAATATTATTTCATCTACTAGCATGATGCAAGGTATACAGTGTAAAGAAATATGTTATTTTTACATTACAGTTAGTAACATGTTACATATATGTGTAGATGTTTATGTCTAAGTATTGCAATTGAGATTTGTTTTTCTTTAAAGGTTTCTATGACATGTATCATACGTATGTATTAGTACACATCTTTACAGGATGCATGATTACATTATTTTATGTTTAATGTACTGATACATTCAAAACTATACCAGTCATAAGTCTTCAGTATGTTATATGTCTTTACTCTATAAAATACTATTCTTAAATTTATGTTAAAACTATAGATCATAATGTGTAGTGTAAATCTTCATTTATTACATTGCAACTGATGCTTTGCAAAAATTTGTGGTAGTAAAAATATACTGTATGTGACAGGCTCTACAATAACCCTCCATATATATGTTCTCATTCAAATTTTGACCCATTTTTAGAACTTTAAAGTGTCATAACTCTTTAACAATTTCTTGTAATACTATAGAAATCTTCCCATTTGTCGACAAATGATCCATGCAGCTACATAGTAATTTAAAAATTGATACAACTATCAGGATTTCACAGCTAGCTATTTTTGTAAGCCTAAGTTAAATACATACGTATGCACACATGGAGGGTTTTCACAAAGCAAGTCGGTACGTACTAATGCAGGCAAATGGTTGTAATGCAGGCACAGGTGTTTTGCTGATATGTATATAAATCCCTCCATAAAAGGAGACCAGGTATCATTGGTCAGTAGAGATTGACAGTTCAATGTAGCTATAAGTTTTCTTTTGGTGTATGTACCATACGTACATAGTATATAATTATGTGTTTTTGCGGGTGGGTGTATGGACTAGGTCATGACTTGCGGACTGGACTGAACAGACCAGGGAATTTACAAATGTGCAACTTTTGGCTATTGATACGTACAAAGGTATCCCTGTCCCCTTGTATTTGATTGTATATAAACCATCTGATCTGATGGTCTCATGACTTATAGGGACTGGTTGCAGCTACGACCCTTTTAAGCGTCCTGGTTGATATATACAAGCAAAGCACTTTAAAGGGTCAACTGTGTCAGACTACATGCATACAAACTGATTAGATTGACAGTTCAATGGGTTTCTTCCTATTTTACGAGATGTGAGACATTCTGATTATCAAGTTCAAGCTCAGAGTGAGTGTATTACGCTGGACACATGACAAATGTCAAAATTCTCAACAAGGTGTCAAGGTTTCAGTATAATTTTATCAGTTTATACAATGTTTAATGTTTATCCAAATATCTACTATATACATTACATTCGCAACTACGACCACACACAATTGGTTCATAAATCACAAGGTTGTCAGATTTGTTGGTCTATACCATATAGTTGAGGTATGTACCTAAATTCCACAACTTTCACGCATCTTGATAAATTCGTGAAATTTAATTTCACATTAGGTTACCGCCATTTGTGAAAATAAATTTGTGAAATCTGGCATTCGTGGAATATAAGTACATACCTCGAAAAACTAACTATACGGTAGCTGTACAATTGATACAAAGGGACAGGTCTACCTTCGATAGTAATAGCCAAAACTCACCAGTCTCTGTTCCATTCAGTCTAGTCCAGTCTGTGAAATGGGCCCAACTCCTGTTTTTGAAATTCCAGTGACCAGTCATACTTTAGACTGTGATATAGCAAATTTGCAGGGTTACTAAAAACACAGTGGAAACTATTCTGTCATTGTGGAAAGTAACACTTTAAAATCTATTTGATTTTACAACATTTTGAGATGAAACATTTAAATTTCTGTTGTTTTCTTGAGTGTAATGTTAGAATTTCAGTAAATATGCAAAATCATTACTACCAAATAGTTCAAATTCTTGAGAGCACTTGTGTGATGTGCACTGATTTCTTGAGTTAATGATTTAAATCATTATTAATTTTTTGTGTCAGTATTTTATTTGTGTACTCAAACTGAAGTCCTCAGTTGAACATGGATACTCAAACTGAAGTCCCCAGTTAAACATGGGCACTTAAACTGAAATCTCCAGTTAAAACATGGGTACTCAAACTGAAGTCCCCAGTTTGTTTGTTCACTTTGAAACCCAAATTTGAGTCCCTAGTTCAATCATCATGATCATAATTCTGGATTTTTGAAATAGCTACTTTTGAAATTCATGTGTGTTTGATGCATCAAAATACCTTTCCTAATATTACTTGAATTTTAGAGTCTAAATTATTGAATGACAACCTTACTTTTATTACTTGACTATGCTTTGCAAGGTTTAGTTACATTTTTGGGTAATTTTCTCAAAAATTCCACCGTTTTTGTAAAAAAATTAGTTTCCACAATGACAGAATAGTTTCCACTGTGTTTAAATCACTTAGTCACCTGCATGTTCACTTAGTCACCTACACATGTTTACTTAGTGCCCTGTGCCCTCAGGCACACCCAACCGTCAAATAAATTTCGAGTGTACTTTCATGACAAAACAACTTTTCATTCTTACTTAAATAAATGGTAGCACGACAAACTTCATTTCACTGTGTGTAGTCTTCTTTGGCTTATTTGTTCGTGAAGATGTTAAGCGCGTCAAAAATACACTGGCGCTAGTTGCCAAGTACGTAGGTACCACGGAAAATTCAAAAGCTCTTCACTCAGAAATTGATAAATAGCTCTTCCACTCTTATAATGATGTTTGAAGGTATTATCATGTGATTCTTGTTCAGTGTAGTCTAAATAAGTTAGACGCCGTGACCTATGGGAACTAAGCGATTTAGTAACCCTCAGGCTCTTAGTAGTACCTTGCTACGTTCGGGCGCCACAGCCTCCGGCCTTTGGGTTACTAAATCGCTTAGTTCCCTTGGTCTTGGCGTCTAACTACTATATCAGATTGATATCACATCGCATGTCTGCATGATGCATACAGTGTTGGTTTACTTGTATAGTTTTTGTAATGTATCATACTTCTATGTTGATGACTATTTTATGCATAAAATAATGGCTCTGCTAATTGCAAGCTATGCAGCTATATACATATGTTTCTTTCTATTTAAAGATATAAAATGTCAGCCTCTTAGTACCCCGCCAAACAGCACCTTGATAGGAGTTTCAGCAAATACAGAGGCCACAGTTGGTACAGTAGCAGAGTTCATGTGTCCTTTAGGGAGTACACCGAATGATGATAATGTGATCCTATGTCAGAGTGATGGGACATGGAGTGGACCAATCCCAACTTGCAATCCTTTAAGTATATAAATACAATATCTTATCATGTGCTCAAATATTTTCATTTTTATATATAGATAAATGTCCAAGACTACAGGAACCATCTAATGGAAAAATATTATATCAACAGCAGAGTTCTTATGTTGGCAGTGAAGTGATATATCAGTGTGATGGTCAGTCAAAAGAAATTTCTCGGAAATGTCTACCAGGAGGTGTATGGGATAGTTTGGCTGCTGACTGTAAAAGTCAGTTTGTAGTTATGTATGTAGCATCCCATTGCATTTCATTCATAAGTAACTTTAATATTATATGTATAATGTACATACATTGATCATTAATTTTTGTGTTAGTTACACATGGGCAAAAGATATTATCACATGATGTGTATGTAGGTATCGATCCTCCAAATAATGTTAAAGTCACTGTTTTGGCACCTAAAATCATTGAAGTTAGCTGGGATCCAGTTGTATCAGAAGAAGTCACTGGTTACTATATCACATATACTACCTCAGCTGCTTATGCCAGAGGAAATAATATTACAATTAATGGGAATAATTTCTCTACAGCTATATTGATAAGTTTGGAAGAAGATACTTTATACAATATAAATATCCAAAGTATCAGTCAAAATAAAGTCAGTGGACCTAGCAATATGGTATCAGCAAGTACATGGGCTGCTGGTAAGTACAAAAGTGTATAGAAATGTGCAATTTTTCTGTCATATCAAAGTTTAACTACAAAGCTACTACGTAGCTATAGCTACAGATTTTCTCAGTAATTTTAGAGAATACTACCTTTATTATAAAGCATCAATTAAAGCCATGCTTCTTGAGGGTGAAACAGTTATAATATTGCCTAAGTTCTGAAGCTTATAAAATAAATAACAATTGATATGATTTGCTCCACCACAGTGCAGGCTATACCTGTAGAGTGTGCCAGGAATAGGATGAGACTTTGCATTGGTCACATAATTTCAGCTTGCAAGTCCCACAAGTGATCTCTAATGTATTGCTTCTATAATTATTTGCTGTAATGATGCATGCATGACACAGGATTTTTGATTGTGGTACTGTAGCAACAAAAGTTATCTTACCAATATAATTATGTAGTCTACTGTACAATAACTATATTATCTATCCCACTAAAGCTATACTTCAAAGAGTTTTACTGGGGTACGTATATCTAACATATCAAGAGTTCATAATATCTCTCTGTATATATATTATGAACTCTTGAACATATACCATATGCATGGGGTATATGTCTAACATATACCTGAAGCCATGGAGTGTTAATACACCCGAAAGACATAGCTACTAACATATACATCAAGCCATAAAGTGTTGATATAAATCAAAAGCAACTGTTGATGCCAGCTAAATCCTTACAAGTCAGTGGTAACATCAAAAGCATGATTCCTTTGTGAAATAGAAGACAGTTAAACCCCACCTGCACTCGTAAGATATCCTTGATATTAACACTTGGCCTCTGCTTCGCCTCAGCCTTTGTAATATCAAGGATATCCTACTCATGGTAGGGTTTAACTAATATGTAGCTAAGTATATTATACTGGTTTTTATTTTATCAAATAGCTCCAACTGCTCCACCACGTAATGTTACTGTACTTGGTGGCAATCCTTCATCATTATTGGTGTCCTGGCTACCTCCATTACTCATTGACCACAATGGAAATCTTACTGCGTTTACAGTGTCATACAGAAGAGTTGGCTCTAACAATGTACACAATGTGCAACTGTTGGCTAATGTTACAATGTATAGAATCACTCAATTGGTCCCATCAACAGAATATAGAATTCAAGTAGCCTGCATTAATGTTAATGGTACTGGTCCTTTCAGTGCTTACATTGAAGTGTTGTCTGGAGATAACAGTAAGTTTATTTTATCATATACGTATGTACATATGTGTGTACAGTGGGGAGCCTGGCGGGGTCAGAGCCCCTCCTTAATATTGAAAATGTAGAGCATAGTTCCTGTCATATACAGTCAATACACGTACATACCCTTGAAGTAGTTTTATATAAGTCATTAACCCCTAACAGAGCAGTCAATACCACAACTTTTATCAGTAGCCCCAAATTTTTAGTTACTTCTGCTGTCTCTGATGTAGGCAGAATTGTATAATAATGCTTTTAACAAGCATAGTACTGTTTTAACTTTGGCACAACTTATTAACATGCACATGCAGTTTGATTGTATACTGAATATAAAGTTAAAGTATGTATATACTAACACGTGTGTGTATTAGGTGCATATTTAAGAAGTATTATGACAAAGAGCATTATACATGTACATGCGTAGCCACTGTATTTAAAATTATCACAATTACTTTTGTGTTTATAGAAATTTGTCAAGATGTTCGTTCTGTAAAAAATGGCGAAGTCACTTACAGTGGCCACCTTGTTGGTGACACAGCAAGTTATCATTGTGACAATGGCTATTCTATATATGGTCTTAATGTAAGGTATTGCCTTGCATCAGGAAGATGGACTGGAAAAGCTACAAGATGTGAAAGTAAGTGAATGTGGTTAATGCAAGTGTTTAATTAAGAATTGCAGTTTGTAGCTATTGTTGCATTATACTAATTTTACATTTGCATAGAAATATGTCCATCATTGATTGATCCATCAAATGGTCTTGTCAACTATAATAGTACCACTTTTTCATCACTTGCCTATTACAGTTGTAATAATGGATATAGAATTATCGGAACTAACATTGTTCGATGCATTAAAGGAGGGTTATGGAATAGTACTCCACCAACTTGCCAAGGTATTGCATTGGTTTTTCACCTTACACAAGCCATGTATTTATGTGTAATATGTATAAATTTATAAATAAATGGCACCTGTATAGAAGTGTACTGAGTGCATATTATGGCTTATACCGTGTCAAAGGCATTGACTCAGATTACCTCCTGACTCATTGACATAGATCCAGATCTGATGATCCATATATATATATATGTTAAGATTTAAATTTAAAACACAACTATCATTAATACCCTCTAACTGAATAGTCACTAATATTATCTGCATGTGATTGCTATGTACGTTCAATATGTGTGTCCATTACTTTCCAATGGTACGTAAACTTACCTCTTGCCTGACTGTCACTAACAAGTATACCCCACCTTTGCTGTGTGTGGTTTAATTATTCTAAGTACAAAGATGCACAGTTTACACATATTCTTTTTGTTACATTACATAGCTGTCACAGACTGTGGGACTCCTCCATCACCCATCAATGGGTATGCAGACTTTTCTTCCACTAGTATTTACAGCATTGCTATATATCATTGTAACAAAAATCATGTATTGCTTGGATATGACTCAACTCAGTGTCTAAATGGAGGAAAATGGAGTGGAGTAGTTCCCTTGTGTAGAAGTAAGTAGATAAGCTGTTTTCATGTATCTTGCTCTTGATAATTACGTACATGTGTACATACACACTTTCCTTTATATGTATTTTGAATACTGTATGGATGGATATATGCGAGACAGTAACTTGTTACTATAGCTGTGATGGCAAAAGTTCATATTACATAAAATACAACTAACACGCTGTTGTGGTCATATGATTTCTTCTATTAGTACACTGAGAATCAATAGTTTATGAGAAAGCTGTGACTAAACCTACTGTTAGGGCTGGACGGTATTGCAGTAATATAATAATACTGTGATTTTACTGGGAGACGATAGCCATATTGTGAAGATTTTAGTGAAACGGTATATGCATTTCATTCATGAGAAGCTTGAAAGTGGAAGGATTGATAGCTCGGTCTACTACATAGCAATAAACAGAACAGAACAGAATATAACAGAACAGAACAGACTGACTAAACAGAGCTGCTTATAATTATGTGCGTTGTGACTAAATATGTGACCATATTTGGCAAAAGGTGCATTGTTCACGCACAATGTGGAAACACAGATTTCACTGCCATTTGATAGCTACATTAATAAATTAACAGTGCATGTGTGTGTGGATACCGACAGCTCATTGGTCTGCTTTTGCTGTGGCTGCTTTCTGAGATGTGTCAGATGTCCACAAGTGCTCGGAGTGTCTTCAATTGGCTCTGGTGGTTGCAAAAGAAAAGCCACCTGGCTGTAACTTGCCACACGACTGCCTAATGATGTTATCCACTGATTTGACTACTTTTTGTGGTATCTACAGGACAAATCGGCCCATTTGTAAGTGTGACTACTTGAATATTCAATTCATAATATTATCTCGAGTCTGCTTTAAACTACTTGTACGCAATTCTCCACAAATCTGTGGTAATACAATATATGTAATTCAATGGCCGACAAGGGGCCTACTCTTCAATGGCTTCCTAGCTGAATTGCCCACCATTTTAGATAGTTTTTCAACAGTACCACAAGTGGTTATATAGGGATGGTTGGTCTGGAGCCACGATAGTGGTGGGCTAAACACAGATTCAAATTTGTATTTCTAAATATTTATAAATGCGAACAATGTACATTTTGCAAATTCGGTCAGATATGTATAACAGCCTATGTGCCATCCCAAAGGCAAGGAAGCACATACTTGCAACGAGGAGAACCGTATGCACTCACAAATTACTTGTGAGGCACTCATGTGAATCCTTCTTCATGAGTACAACACTTTGGTGATACTATAGTTCAAACACATCCTATTAAATCTTAGGAGGCTAATGTAGCGCCTTGCAGCTACTGCTGTAATAATGGCATAATGGACTGTGGAGTACAAATCCTTGGTAATTGTAATGATCTTAAATCACACTTTATACCAGCTGCAAACTCTTAGGGGGCTAACGTAAGCTCACAAGGTGAGGATTAATAGTTTGGCTCAGCCTTCTAGCAACTTGAATTATCCTGCCCCATCTTGTGCTTGCTTGTGTTCCATGATCTTCTGCTGTTCTCCACCTTTGGGGATTGGGCATGTCTTCAGATGAATGCTGGGATCTTGTGCCTTGTGGGGCAGCATGCGCTTTTTGGTCATTGGCTCTAATGCCTGCTATCTGCACTTGTTCGCTCTGCGGCTGTGGTGGGTGCCCTACGTGCCTGCGTGTGTGGGCAATGGCCTCATGCATTCGTGCATGATGTTTTGTAAGGGTGCAGGATCTCAGAAAATACAGTACAGAACTTTGAGTTTGCCTTGTGCTATATTTAACTCTTATTATTTTCTAATGGCTTTTATTTAACTTATAAACGTAGTGGTCAGATCAGGGCTTCTAATCATGCTGCACACGTACTTATCTCATTGCTGCACTCACCACTATAGTGCAGTAACAATTTATACTTGCATTATTTAACCTAACAAATATTTGCGATAATTATCAGTGTTATTACCATGGTAATGAATGTGTTACATAACATAACATGTGCAGTCATGATTTTCATGCACTCACCTTTAAGGCCTGTGGCCCTCAGGCTGTGTCATACCTACATAGTTGACATTATAACATGCTAGTGAGCAACAGCTTACAACTTTGTCTACTATAACAGGTTTTTAAATATGTATAAGTAACCTTGCAAAAAAGTATCAGTTTTCCTTGTGGGATTTAATTTTTACCTTATACATGCAAGATTTTTACTGCATACATTGTACAATAATTGTGACTGGCTCTGCGAAAACCTTCCATGTTCGCGTATTTTACATACGTACATAGCCTCACAAAAATAGCTGATAGTTGCATCAACTTTAAATGCTTTATATTTTATACGTAGCTGGATCAATTGTCACATTACAAGGAACACTTATGCAGTTCTAAATTTCTAAAAATGGTTCAAAATTTGCATGATAATATGGTCGCAAAGCCAGTCACAATTATTATTGTTACCTGGTTGTTACAACCTTGTTATCTCAAAAATTAGCCTTGTCACAATCTTGTCACAAAATTGTTACAAGGTTGTTGCTATGTATGTCAGAAGGTTGTTACAATCTTGTTATCTCCTTGTTCCTTCTAAGTAACAATAATAGTATAGCTACATCATGAATGATCAATACATTGTAATATTATGTATTCAATAGAGCTGTGCCCAGTGGTTAGTAATCAGCCATACAGGATTAGAAATCAATATGACAGAACTATTGGAGGCAGAACCATGTTCTCTTGTATCCCTGGTTTTATAATGATAGGAGCTCCACAGTTGGTATGTAGAGGAAATGGCAAATGGAGTGATGAAGAACCTATATGTTACAGTAAGAGTAAATGTTAATATGTTAATGTGTATGTATACGTAGCAGTGTATACGTACTGCTGTAATTATTCTTGCAGAGGAATGTGGACCTGCACCTGTTATCCCCAATGGAAAGGTCATACAGAGTGGAGTGAAATTTGGAGACACAGCAAATTATACTTGTAATTTAGGGTACAGACTTGCTACAAATCATATTGCTAATCTTATTTGCCAACAGAATGGTCAATGGTCCCACAGACCTCCTTACTGTGTTCAAAGTTAGTAACAATTTTTTGTGACAATGCATGCAGTGTATAGTTTGTTCCTATTACTCAATAAGTGGGCTTATGAATAAGTAATACATGAAACAGTAATTTTATCTGTAAGGGATAGCTACATGTACTTACATGCATTTTATGTAATGTACGGATGTAGTTATAGTGCTCATTTCTGGTACATAAATATACATGCATATATTGCCATTCATAATGATTTTAGTATGAATTTCCTTTTATGTATGCTGTTTTAGTAACCTGTCCAAGATTGAACACTCTAGTAAATGGATTTATCAATAGCAGTAGCAGAGCTGTATTTAGTAAAGTGACCTTTTCATGTGTGACTGGCTATGTATTGGTTGGAAACAATGTAACAGTGTGTCGTAATGATTCTACATGGACTAATCCAGTACCACAATGCAAGCGTTAGTGAAATTTATTGTTAAAATAATATTGTCTGACATACGTAGTTATGAATAATTTTACTGATATATGGGTACTATTATTACGTACTATAAAACAGTGTGTATATGTTCAATGCAATGTTACTGTATATGCAGAGAAACAGCTATGCATAAAACAAACATGCAAGTGAAGTTAAGATTGTGTCTTTGTAGTGTATTGAACTAAACTAAATTTACTTGAAGCGTGTATCAATGGCTACTTTTAACTATTACTTACTTGCTGCATACATACGTTATTACGTATCTTATAAAGCTGAGACCCACATCAATATACAGTAACTTGCTTTACATGTATGCACACATTATACATATGAACTCAATTTTAGGATTATGTCAAAGATTAAACAATCCCAGGAATGGAACAGTGGCACTTTCCAAATTATTTGAAGGAAGCTATGCTAATTATAGTTGTGATTCAGGCTATGAACTTCTGGGGTCACCTGCTGTAGTGTGTATGTCAAGTGGACTGTGGTACCCAGCTCCACCTATTTGTTACAGTAAGCAACTGTTAATTAATATTTTAAGTAATAATGTCATTTCGTGGTTTACATCATAGAGCCTTGTGGTAATCCTGCAACTATTAATAATGGTGAGGTGATAATATCAGGTCGGACTCCTAGATCTAATGCTACTTATTTGTGTAATGATCATTATCAGCTTATTGGAAATGCTACAGTTGTCTGTCAGTCTGATTCACACTGGCTTGGAGAAGTTCCGAAATGTAAAAGTATGTATATATTAATAATAATAATACATACGTAGATGCGTAGCTACTTAATAATTATAATGAAAAAATATACCATGCAGATACAAACCTCATGGATGTGTTATAACTATTACTTGTAATATGTGTACATACAATAACCAGAGCATGAAATAATTGTTGAATAGTTGAATATCTTGGTGCTGATCTGTCCCAGACAATTGTCCAAAAATAATGGCTGTCATTATTTTGCTAACAATTAGCTATTATAATATTATGTATATGTACGTAGGCAAATGTCAGAACACTATAATATCTTGTGCTGCATGGTATGTGCAAGGGTATGAGTTGAAAGACTTTAAGTTCTTTTTCATGTCCTATAACAAGTATTATAGCTACATTGTCACAATTGTGGTACTGCTCAAAGGTACATTGCACCATACACTTTACCAGCTACAAACATGCTTCCAAAGGGATAATACACTTAAGGGTTTACTCGCTCAAGGATACTTGCATAATAATGTTTACGTACATGCATGCATGATAAAGTGTAAGATTGGACCTCTAGGGAGATTCACTTGAAATTTTATTACTAAAACTACGTACGTATATGCTATGCTTCAAATAGAATAGTGTTTCACAAGTGTACCAGTTTATTAAACTCAAGCAAATGCCACTTACTTTACTCAAACTCATGAGCAATTGTGATGTTGTACATGTAGCTGTACGTACGTATATATGTATGTACGTATATTCATTTGATAATAAATTATTGAATTTATTGATTTCAATGTAGAAATACGATGTCCAAGGATCAAAAATTTACCTAATGGCACTGTAATGCTGTTAGATAGTCTAAGAACTGTTGGTAGTACAGTTAACTTCACTTGTAATGATGGATATATTATATTTGGACCAGCCACAAGAAACTGTACCAGTCTAGGTTCTTGGACAGGCATAACTCCAAGTTGTATAAGTATGTTTACTTCCTTTTGTATGTACATAGCTATAGCTACAGTACAGCTCAAATGTAACTTTACATTCATTCAAGTTACTTTAAAGGGCTTGCAAGCCATTCAAGGGACTTGCAAGCTACTTCAATGGACTCGCAAGCTACGTACCTTAGAAGACTCGAAGTGATTCGATAGCAGTCACTCGTAACATGTATAATTCTTACACTTGAAAAGTAATGCAGTAGAAGTGCTCTTGAGGAGTTTTGTCCGACTATTTGGGACAATATTGATATCACAGAGGAAATCTATGCCACGCCTTGTGTAGACCCTTATTCACAGCCCCCATGCCAAAGCACTTGTAAGCAGTGTTACTTAACTTTACATTCGCGAGTGTTACAGCTCGAGAGTAAAGTAAATAGCTTGAGAGTAAAGTAAATAGCTCGAGAGTAAACAGCTCGAGAGTAAAATATTCACACTCTCAAGTATACTCTCAAGTTCAATAATCGTATTCTAGAGTACAGTGCTTGCTATCATAAAGTTACATCTGAGCTACTGTATACTGTCATACATATGTGTGTATGAGAATCAGTAATTTTAATAAAGTGAAGAACATACGTATCAAAACAGAACATAAGAGAAAACAGAAATTGTATGAGTATACGGTACAGCTCGATTGTAACTTTAAAAAAACTTGCGTGCGCAATTACACACGCACTACATGAACAGCAAAAATATTGTGGCGTGTTTGCAAGTGCACGAGAAATTGATGACGTCTCAACTGCTCGCAGAGTGTTAAAAAACTCCTCGCGAGTCTAAATAAACTCGTACACTCGACACGTGGAGTCTGCTCGAGTATAGTACAAATGCATGTAAACGAGCAGCAATGTACGTACGTACCTTGAAACTGGCCGGGAAGGTTACCTGCAAGTCCCAACTTCTTTAAGATAAGGTGCTACGTGCCCTTCCATTATCTCTTGTTAAGAACAAAAACGCATATCATGTGCACATGTGATTCTAATAAGTTTATGCGAGATTTTTTGTGACTAACACATGCTTGTCAGCAGGCGCATTTATTTGACAGACACGATGACTGACAAGATCGATTGGAATAATGGTAACAATGTTTTATGTTTGTTTTTAGCCTTCCCATCTTTAAATCACTGGCATACGCATACTGAATGCGCACGTGTTCTTTGTCCCATTACACTCGTGTGGTGCAGCTTACAGGTTAATCGTGGCGATCACGAAGATAACGTGCGTGTACTGCACGCGAAATTCTCGTGCAGTTGTGTACAAACACGCGAGTTTTTTAAAAATACTCAAGTAGAGTTACAAAATACATGCGTGTAGGTGACACGCGTGTTTCAAGTATTAATCAAGCTGTACCGTATATATATTGTACATAAACAAAATGTACTGTATACATGTGTAATTAGTGATCTTAAACAATAATTTTCTAGTAGCTAAACAAAACATTTAATTCAAAAACTTCATAGAACAAATTTCTGAGATTCAGACCTATGTAGCTTTATGTATGTACGTATTATACGTATATTAAGCTGACTATTAAATATGACCACTTTAATTAAGAAGTTTGTGTCATTGAATAAATAAACCTTATCCAAAATTATGTCATTAAATAAAAGATGGCTTCGTTAGTGGGAGGACTTTAATATTTTCGAGTGTTGCCACCAATGGAAGCTTGTAGTGAATAGTGATTGTTCGCCATTCTGAAACATGTAATGCTCGCCAAAGCCAAATAATTATGATAATAAGGTAATATTATACACACATGATAAAAGCATGCTTTCTTTTTTCAACCTGAAAAGTTGTCAAAACGCTTACGTAAGTATATTTGGCAATACTTTTTATTGCCATACTTTGTGTTAAATTTTATTACGTATCTTCTTTCTGCATGGACTGTGAAAAATTGAATGCAAAATTTCTCTCCCATATGTTTCAATATTAAAGTCCCCCACTAGTATAATATGATGACATCATTTTGTATAAGGCTTACGGTACAGCTCAATTTTAACTTGACACCCGCGTGTACCATACTTGCGTGTTTTCCTTTGATTTTTGCCGAGGTGTCCATCACGAAATAAAATGGTGTACAAGATTCTAAATCTTGGTAGAGATTCCAGGTAATTTGGGATTCCAAATAAGATTTCATGATAATTGAAATATTTTTAAATACAAAATCCTAAAATATTCAAAGGTATACAGAGTTTTTCTGCCAAGGCAAGATTCCAGATTCCAGAATCTCAAAAAGGTGTACAAGATTCCAATCCGTGACGGACCCCCCGATTTTTGCGTATAACTCGTGAGTTGCTCACGTGTCAGTTGACATGCGAGCGCATGAGAACAATCCGACTTATTCACGAGCAAATTTGGTAAATGCAAACCTCATCACGAGCATAAACAAGAGCCTCGAGATGTCTCTTGACACAAACCTTACTTGTAAGTTATTCACAATGCACACACCCTTCTTAATATACGTGCCTTACGCTTCTAGTAAGGGACAATTCCAACATGGTGAGGCTAAGCATGGCGAGGCTAAGTATGGAGTCTAGATAGCCAGCGAATCATCGCCCTTCACAATAATTACTGTCTTACCTCTTATTCAATCAGCTGTAGGCATTATCCTTGACTCCAAAAATGCTGCAACTACTAGCTAACAAATGTTGCACGTGTTACTACCATCCCAAAATAATAGAAACTATTCTGAGCACGTGCTACCACTTATAATAAGTGCCATCGCTGGGACCCCATACGTGGTACCGTGTCTATAAAATTGGTAGCTACGTAGTCCATAATGACCAGCTGTAGTTAAACAGTTTGGATGCTTCTACTTCGTGTAATGTGTGCTAAAACAGCGTACGAGCTGGATTCAGTAGTGGCGAGGCATGAGAGGATAAACTACACGCATTTTAGCTCATATGCTATAGAGCACGTAACTTGATACATACGTACATATGTAGCTTGCAAGTAAAGTAGCACGTCACGAGCGTATCACTCGTCTGGAGGATCAAATCTCACTACTCGAATTGTGTGCTCGCGCGCAACTCGCGAGTTTCACGCCAAATCTCTCGAGTGACTCTACTAGCACACGTGTGCAAATGTCAAGTTTAAATTGAGCGGTACCATATATTACCTTATTCCTTTATGGCGTATACATATTTAAAGAAAATAGTGTGTTTATTATGTAAATTATTATGTGACTCAGCATGAGAAAACAGGGCTTATGTGCACATAAAATTTGTCCACATTAGTTTTTGGATACCAGTTTTACATTTTTAAAATCTTACACAGTAGGGGGACACTTACGTACGTAAGTACATAATAACATGAATAGGTGTATTTTGTGTACATAAGCCTGGTTTTTCTCATACGTGGTCACATATTTAGACTGTTAATGTACGCATGTACGTATGGCCACCATAAATAAATAGTTTTGAAGGGAAAACTTTCAAGGTTTACGACATACGTACATATAGCTATGGTAATCAGAATGTAAGAAAACTTTCAAATTTTGAAATTTCCTATCTTAAGGTGAAGAAGTGGTACTGTTATTAGATAGCTACGTGTGTAGTGTTCTAAACCAATTGTAAAGCTTGTAGGAATATTAAACCAAGAAAATTTCCCCTCAAACCTACATATGTAACTTACGTACAGTACGGTACAAGTCAAAAAGGTATCATAGTGTAATGTAATCACAGGGCTATAATCACACGTACGTATCTTGAAGTTGACGCTGTAATGAAGCTCATGCAAAAATATTGTGTCTGCACTGCATTACTAATTGTATCATGTGTGCAAGCCAGTGTTTTGTGTGATGTAATAAACAGAAGCCATAACAGCTTATCGACACCTTTCATGAGTTTCTCACCTTGTTTAAAGGAATATAGAAGAACAAGAAAGGATAATGAAGGATAAAAAGAATCACCACGGCGCAGTGGATAATCCTTAATCGGAACAACAGTTTCATAAATCCACGATGATTACCTTTGTTATGTGGAATTTCTGAAGCTGTACACCTAGCGCTAGTGGGTCTTACGGTAGGCAGGGAGGCTGGCAGAACTTCTTAAAGTTTGCTACGTATATACCGAAATATTATACTTTTCGCTTAATTTAACAAAGGTACAACATTATTATAGCAGTACCAATGCATTTTAGTTGGTTTTTTTGGCTAAAGCCTGCTGTAAGGTGGTTTTAAGATGTGCAAAAAAAAATCTGGAAGCCATACATCTTCATAGTGATCCCTACTATTAAGTACTACCATACTTAATGATACGTACTTCGTAAAAAAGTTATGATCGTAGTACAACTGAACTACTTTGTAGCTACGGATGTAGGGTTTGTAATTATGTTTCCTTGCCTTAGCATGATTACAATTTAACAGAATACTATTGTACATATGGAAATATAATGCGAGTAGAGTAAATCGATAACTCACATAGCTATGTGTTGATGTACTGGCAGAGATATGCCTATGGCGGGCTTGGACGTTCAGAGACTTTGGAGTGGCTATAGAGATTCAGAGAAAAAGTCTTTTATACGTAGTTATGCCTAAAATAATTATTTAGAAAGTGAAAACATGTTTATAGCAACAAACAAATAGCTCACTTGCAGGGACGTGGCCAGCCTTCAACTGATGTGGGGCATAAGCAATATACTTATTATGACCCCGTAAGCATTATAATATTTGAATTGACAACAAAAAGCTAATAATGACCCAGTGATAGGCTAGCTAACATGCGGTGTAGTAAAAAGTGGTACAACAGATCCACACCCATTATAAAATTGTAGCGGTAAGCTGTAATTCAGTAATAACAGTGTGTGAGGAGTTCATATTACGTATGTATCACAGAGACGAAGCACAAGTGTATACGAATTATGCTTATGATATAACTATACCCATAGCAATTCATTTTGATGAAACTGTCCTATATATTATCACTTGTATCTGAAGATTGAAAAAGAATACCCATGCAGTGGTCGCGTGATCCAGACATCATAGCAATATGTCAACAAAATTAAGTCTGAGATGATCTGATGTACCAGCAAGACAATATTGTATTAACTATTAACCTGAGCTACGTAGTTAGGTTGCTGTTGTTATCACTATTCTGGCTGGCATTGTAATATCAAACTAGTTAGCAGCTTAAGTTTGAGCTTCGTGCAGTTGTAAAGGCCACACCATGGTGGTACTACACGTACACTTAACCTATTTCACCTGACTGTGATGATTACATCTTTTCACCTACTCTGTACTCCAGGCATACAGCATTTTCCTTGCACCATTTTCATTGAAATTTCAAACTTCAATTATCACGTGAGAAGTTAGCTTTGTTGTATTCTATTATTTTTGATCGCTTCATTGCGTTTACTTAGCCGTCAGTGATGTAAGCAGATGCAGAGTATTCTTTACTACGTACTAATTGACTAAGACTTGGGCTGGGGAATAGTATTTAAGGTATCCTTAATAAGAATAATTAATAAGGCAAATAAAATTGATGATGGCAAAGACAAGTGATGGAGGGGCAAATGCCCCCTTGCCCCCTTCTAGCTACCCCCTGCTCACTTGACCTCCCCGCTTGACCTTACTAAACAAAAACAAAATATCACAGGTGGCACTTGTGGTCTCTAATACATGCAGCTGACGCATAAATTGATCAGTCAGAAGTGACCTCAGCTTGGCTGCGTTGAGAGTATCTGCCATGTACGTAAGTAGCTAGGTTGACTATTGTTGAGTGCATGTTACTGTGTACAGACTAATGGACTAGCCAAACCACTTTTAGCGCAAGGTGCGGTTATGAATTTATTCAGGCACTTAAACTCAGTGCAAGCTACTTGGGCTAAAATTTCTCTGGCTACCCTGCTATTGACTAAGCGTATTAGAACAATGTTGCTTTGGCACCGCTGGCACTTCAGTGGTCACGTGAAAATCATATCCATAGAAGGCTAGATATTTGGTGGCCATCAGCATCACCAGTGGTGGAGTCTACAAGAAAGATAGGCAAAGTTTAACTGGTGTATATACGTACTTATATGCATACGTAGCTCTGTAGTAAACTTTCAATTATGCTACGTATGATAATGTACGTAGTGTAATTATGCAACAAATTTCACTATGCATGCCATATGAATTCATTACAATCGTAGTATGGAAAAACTACAATGTAGCTACGTACTACAAAGTAACTACACTATGTTACGTTACCTTTTTTGAATTACTACCATAATTCACATGTTGCTACGTAAATGAAAATTAATATTATTCGTATATTTACTATTTAGGAGATTGTGGCACTCCT
The DNA here is from genome assembly GCA_963930835.1 of Spongia lamella. NCBI lineage: Eukaryota > Metazoa > Porifera > Demospongiae > Dictyoceratida > Spongiidae > Spongia > Spongia lamella. The sequence continues at coordinate 10,432,285 of OZ005747.1, forward strand.
TCAAACATTGCTAATGGATCTGTGACAATTAGAGCAACTAAAGAAGTATTAATGGCTGATTACTCTTGTAATAGTGGATATGCTCTAGTAGGAAATAAGTCCATTACTTGTAATTCTGATGGAAAGTGGACAGAAACATCTAATCACTGTGGTTAGTTACGCTATATTAATGCAAACTATTTTTGTTGATTTTATGCTATGAACTAGCTACGTACATATGTATTATTATGGAGTGTATTAAAAATATCATTTCCTATCATATGTGTATAGAAAAAGTGTCACCATTAAACTGCTCAGCTCCATCAACAATACAGCATGGTGGGGTTTATGTTTATACATTACCCAATAATGGTAAAGTAAGTACAGTTGTTCATCATAAAGTGTAGCTTGATACTACATATATTACCATTAGCTACTACGTAATGATTTGTATAATTGATTATCTTGATAGTGATTTTAATTACATACGTACGTAGGTAGTTTAGTGAATAGGGCAAAAGTAAAAAACATTTAGTTTACACTTCCAAATTTGCCATTTCAATGCTATATAACTTTTGTTGGGTATGACATACAGAATTCTACGTATATTAACTTTATACTTGGTGAAAATCTGAAGTTTATACATATGTATACATTTATATGACTTTCATCAACTAGGAAAAATTGAAGTAGGCCAATTTTTAATTTGTCAAGGGGTCTGTCACTCACTGAACTCGTACGCCCTTGCCTGAAATCTGAAGTCAATTAACTCAAAACATAGTAATTTTTTGTAAACTAGGAAATTGATACCTTTCAAGTGCACTTGGCAAATCCCACACATTTAATTGATTTTATGCCATTGAAATAATATTTGAAATCAAGAAATCAGAATACATATTTAGAGCTGATTTTGAAATCTCATACACAATTCCAAGGAGTGACAGATCCCTCAGTTTTTGCTTGAACAGTCACAATTTAGCCAATATTTTACGTAGTTGTTTGAAATTGCCAAAGCAATGACTAGTTATAATTTTCTAGGTATACAGTAGGTCTGCAAGTTATTATACATACATAGCTATGTATGTACGTAGTTAAATCTACGTAATATTGTAATTTTCCTAGATTGCAAGGTACTACTGTGATTCAGGATATTTTCTAGTTGGCAATAGGACTAGGAATTGCTTGGGCAGAAATATATGGAGTGATGCTGAGCCAATCTGCAAAAGTACGTACATACATAGTGATACCCACTACGTATATCAATTTTTCTCATACCATATAACGGGTTATTTGTTACGAAGTGCAAAAACTGAACCTTTACAGCTTTAGTAAAACTTTTCGCAATTTAGAAACATGACCCCAACCCCGAATGAGCTCACACAATCAACTTTTCGCAAAGAGTTTGCGAATCCTTTATTTGCATGCATTCCATGTGCCCTTCACACCACAATCGAACTTGCTAGTCCGGCTAGTAGTGTTAGACTGGAAATTTGAGCTGAGATTACAAACAGCCCAGCATAAATTTTCATGAGCTGTAAGGCTATTTGTGAAATTTGCACCTTGTGAAGATAACAATTTATATGGTAGTCTTCCCAACCTCAACCATAACCAGTAGGTTACATTGTTTTGGCTGCTAGTTACTAGTGCTGCATGACATAGATGACATATCGCGACATAAAAATTTATGCAATTTATAAACATGTCGTGACATAGAGTGTGACATCACTCAACTTTATTATACGTATATGCAATTTAAATTGTGAGAAATGCTGAGTACAGGTGACCGTATCATAGTCCAATGATCATTCTGTACATATACGTAGTGTCACTAGATCATTAAGTATGTGATAGTACAAATACTGCTTCATATAGTATTAGTGTATGTCATGACATATGTTCATATCGTGACCTCAGACTTCTATGACATAGGACATGAGAAAAGTTCATGTCGTGCAGCACTATTAACTACCTTGGGCATTATGATGGGATAAAACTAATTAGCTATGTATTAACCGATCAGCTATGTATCTACTCTACAGCATTCTTTTGCCAGGACTAAACTTGTACTGTCCAACAAATAGCTAAGAACTTTATATCACCATAGCTACATGACTTGTGTAAGCAATTAATGTAGTCTACTTCTTTGCTTACATGCTTCATAAAACATGTGCATGATGATTTACATTATGCATGCTAATGTACTTTCCCTAATAGTCTGATATTTATGATTATTGGGAAATAATCATAATGACAATAATTAATGCTGGCAGTAATTGTAATGTCCATTATTTACATAATTATAAAGAAAAGGCATCAGAAACTACGTAGATTGGGTCAGTCAATTCAATGCCAAATATAGCTAGCTACGTAAATATAGCTAACTACATAGCTATTGTCTAAAATTAATACGTATATAGTCACAAGCTAAAACAAACATACATAATTATAATAAAGAGATACAGTATTTTATTAACTGTGGTTATGATGTAATGTACGTACGTAGCTACTTGCATTTTATAAATTACTCAAAAATTGTGATGTTTTTAAACTTTTGATGACCATGATTATGATATTAAAGTTCACACACCTTACATACAATGCATTAGAAGTGTCTCCATACAAGATATTTCCTATTCTTTTTACAGAATTTTGTGATAACCCGTTACCATTATCAAATGGAAGAGTGAGTGTTGTTGCAACAAGAACTGGACAAGTAGCACAATACAGTTGTAATGATGGATTTGTACTAACAGGAGTTAGTAGTAGAGAATGTTCATCTATTGGAAAGTGGAGAAAGTCTACACCAAGTTGTATAAGAGTATAGCTAGTACTGTACTCATAGTTAAGTAGCTACTGTATCAATTATGTAAGTCATATAATTTTTTTATAATTTGATATAAATGATTACTTATGTATACATAGCAAGCTGCAGGCTACATGTGTAATGAGCTAACTATTAATATTAATCAACCATATTCATGTAGCTAGTAACATTAGGTGCATATACGTATTACGTGGCTTATGGTTTAATATTAGTTTAAAGGGAAATACATAAATAATTTGTACACACTGTATTACTTAATGAATTGCAAAATCGATTTTCTCAGTTTTAGCTACACAGTTATGTAGCTACTAATTTAATTTGTTGCTTCTCTATGCATCATGAAGAGATACGTATTGTATTGAAGCTACGTACGTATACCAAACATATTTACCTTAGTATGTAGCTATATAAAACTGGTAGCTGATAGCTACGTATATTAAGTACTTATGTAAATGAGATGGGCTGTACATATTATGATATAAGTAGCTGTGCCGTAAACCTGAACAGTATGCAAAGTCTCAAAGCCTGCTGCTTACAACTACATAAAAGTAATGTGTTTCACCCATTATTGTCAACTATATAGAAAAGGATAATTATGCATACATCAGTAACAGAGATGGGCGATATTGATGTTTGGTATGCGATTATTGTAAAAATATCACGATTATCACAATCATAGGTGGATTTGAGAAGGGGCAAAAGGGGGCAATGCCCAATTAACTTTACTTTTTGCCCCCTACTATAAAGGTACAGAAATATTCTTCACAGAAACTTTATAATTTGTATTGTTTTATGCTTTGTAGCCAATTATCATGATATTACACGATTATAGCTTCTCACGATTATTGTTATTAGTAAAAATTACACGACATCGATTATAAGGAAAGGAAATAACACTTTCTACAATTTCTGCAGTTTTTATAGGAAATTTAATGCATTTTTAAGATCTTGTACGGTAATGAAGACACATGCTTTATATGAATAGGTATATTTTGTACAAAGTACATGCTAAAGCCCAGTTATCTACATGCTATTTCCGCAAATTCCTCAAAAATTTTTATCCTCAAAAATAACTTTAATAAACTGCCCTACGGTATCTTGTTACTAAACGTACAACTTTTGAAATATCTCCTGTTACCTATTGTTGTCTTTGGCAGCATTAAGATGCAATTTTATTACTAAAGCAATGCCCTTCTATAGATAGTATTGATAGCAGCTGTCATGCGGCATGCAAAGGTAAGGTGAAATAAATTCATAAAATCCTTGATACACCCCAACTGGTAGTCCCTGGTAGTTTCAAAATAATATATATATATGACCCTCAAAAATCAGCATAAGTATGGTACGTAGCTAACGTGTATCAGGAATTTATTATGACAAAACAATTTTTCGAATCAAAAGGATTTTGCTCTGATAAACAATCTACTGTAGCCACCCATGCCAGTGGAGATTATAACAGTTGGTCATCAAACATTTGAGGATCAATTAACCTGTTTGTCTGACCAAAACATGTTTGCATCTGACATCAAAGACTGGTCAAAAGATATAGGCAGGTGTATAAGATATTGTTTATACATGTCACCTACAGTGTTTATGTATCCTATAAAATCATTACACCTGGTTGCTAGGAGATACTACATGGTACCAACCCAAGGAGGAGTCTCTGTCCCATTGGAATGTGGTTTATTTTACTGTTTGTTATTACTTTCAGGTATTATGTCTGATCAAAACACATCAATGTTAGCTCAACCTCCACACTTGTCTGACATTTGTCAGATCACTCATGAACAGTTATAATCTCCACTGCATGCATTCACTTAATTTTACTAGAAGGATAGTGAGTCATCATAATAATTATAGCTTCCCTCACTTCAGGGAATTCCTATAGGACATGTGAAATACACATTTTTTATGTTGTGGTGGGACTGGTGGCTATTAAAAGTGCAAAATACATACTGATAGCTACATGTTATGATCACATTGTTACTTCACTGACTTGTATATACACCATTTGTAATTAATTAATTATCTTATAACACTTATATATTCTCACACAGTTAGCTAGATGCTAAACAAAAACAGCCTGGCTATAAAAAGTGCAAGGCCAATAACAAGTGAGCAAAACTTTGATATCAGGTTAGGCCAAGAAGGTATAACCTTTTGAAGAATCATTTTACTTGAATGATACAATAGTTTACAGGACATCTTCACAACTACATATGATTGGCTTTGTCCCAGCTTTGTATTTTATAAATGTGAGCCAATTTTGGAAAAACCTACCATCTAGCTATATACACACAAGAGACACATAAAATAATTTTTAGCTAGCTAATTTGCCTAGCTTGAAATATACTTAGGCCGGGTATTATTGGCACCAACTGACAATTTTTAGTGATTTTGTAGCTAGCTACGTACAGTACTTGCATTTAGTGCAACTAAATTTTAGCATTTTCAACTTTCATACATGGAAACTCTTCTGGATTTTTGGAAAATTATTTTTCAGTAGAATATCAGAATATTACTCAAAATGCACATAACTATATACAAGTGATACTCAAAACATATCATGAAAATGACTGTTTCAATATTTGGACTTTTATCCCTATAGTCGTATGTCTGCATGGGGACTCAAATTTGAGTCCCTATCTTTTAGGGAACCCTATATATATATCAATAAGGACTCAAATTTAAGTACTTATTAATAAGGGGTCTGGCAATGCAGGACTATTTCCCACACTAAGGGTTTGGAAAATGCCTTCTCTAAGATTAAATTTGAGAGCATTTTCAATGACTTACATATGATGGACAACGGTACCACTAGTCAAGGGGATTTTTAGTTGAAAATTGACCACCAAAAATCTGACCAATTTGAACAGTTCCGCTGGACATGCCTATAAATTACATTTGAGTCCCTATCAGAATAGGGGCTCAAATTTGAGGCCTTATCTAATAGGGACTCAAATTTTAGTTCCTTGTGATTTTAATTATTTACCAAACTTCTTACGACTCAACCAAGAAATCTGAATCAAGATTTAGCATAATACTTTTATATAATTATAACAAAACTCAAAATCGAATATCTAACAGGGACTCAAGTTTGAGTCCATTTCTAATAAGGACTCAAATTTCTCAAATTTGAGTCCTTATCTAATAGGGATTCAAATCTCACAGAATATCTAGACATTTTGTAATTACTGTTAATAAAGCTAGTGTGAAACAGATCTTCAGTGTGGATTTACTGGGAAAATCCACAAGGATTTGAGTTATATAATTTGGAAGTGTAGAAACAAGGTATCATCATCGAGCCTGACTGAAAGAAAATCTCAAGTTTTTAATTCTAGTTCCTTGAGCAATTGCTGGAGCAGACGATTAATGGTTTAATATTGTAGCATATAAAGTTATAAATGCTTGGGATACAAGAATACCTACACATAGTAATTATATAAGTAGTTTATGTACACACACATCATTCTACAAACCATGCAGTAGCTACATTGTAGCTACAATGCTAAACAAAAACACCTTGGGTGTAAGAAAGTGTGAATTGTAAATATATGCATGTGTGACCAAAAACCTTGATATCAGTTGAGGCCAAAAGTTACTTATCAAAATCTTTTTCACTACTTGAATGACATACAATAGTTTATAGCATATTTTCACAACTATGATTGGCTTTATCACTTGGCCACCTTTATAAGGCACAAAAGAGATGGCCAAGTGATATAGCCAATCATAGTTGTGAAAATACACTATAAACTATTGTATGTCATTCAAGTAGTGAGTCGCAAGGCCAAAAAGAAACACAGCATCGCGACCACTGAGTGAGTTATTAACACGTAGCACTGCCCTCAAATTCGCAAATGCTCTAAGCTATCACTTAAATATTACAGATCCAGAACGTTCTTACTAGCTACGTATATAGAACCAACAAACCAAGCACGGAGGAAATTAGCATCATCATTTCTAAGTACCAGCCATTGCAAGTTTTATGGCGCTTATTTAGCAACTACTCATAACGAACTATCCTTTCCCGCCCCGATTCGCCCATTTACTGGAGAATTAGTACACCCATTGTTTGAAGAATCAATATCCTCTCATTTTGTACATTCACTCGTGTGTCTAAAAACTCACTCATTTCTTCAGTCAAATTTGTATCAGCACTTCTCTCATGAGTCATGAATGCTCTACCTGTTATACCATTTTCAGTTTGAAGTAAGCACTTGAGAAGGACACCCCCCATTTCTATGGTTTTCATGCCATTGACAAGCTGACCAGTGTACATTTGACATTTGGGTAGTAACTTTGTCTGGCTGGTACGTGCATATACGTAAGTATCATGGCTAAACCAGGCTTAGCCATATGATACCAGGGGCGGATCCAAGGGGGGTCAAGACCCCCCCCGATGAGCTATAGTTACAATAGGTATATGTAATTTAGAAGCTAAATGTTTAACCATGAATCAGTTTTTAACAAAGTGATATTCAAGGTGGATAAAGCAGTAGTGCTATTGTACAGCATACGTATTACCATATAGCCTAAACTTTTCGAGGGTGAAAGTTTTTGTGGAATTTGGAGTACTTATGAAAAGTTTAGCCTTGAAAATTTAGTCCCACAGCATAATTCAATTTAATCTTCTGCAATTCATGAAAATTTTATCCATGAAATAGCTACGTATATCTGCCATTCCATGAAATTTTAAAACTTTAGGCTATATGGTACATATATGTCAAACAAAAACACCCTGGGTGTAAAAAAAGTGCGAGGCCAATCAGAAGCAGCATTGCAAATAGGTATGTACGACCAAAAACTTTGATATCAGTTGAGGCCAAGAAATTACTTATCAAAAATCTTTTAAACTACTTGAATGACATACAATAGTTTATAGCATATTGTCACAACTATGATTGGCTTTGTCACTTGGCCACCTTTATTAATAATGATGGTGTGAAAAAGGTGGCCAAGTGACAAAGCCAATCATAGTTGTGACAATATGCTATAAACTATTGTATGTCATTCAAGTAGTTAAAAAGATTTTTGATAAGTAATTTCTTGGCCTCAACTGATATCAAAGTTTTTGGTCGTACATACCTATTTGCAATGCTGCTTCTGATTGGCCTCGCACTTTTTTTACACCCAGGGTGTTTTTGTTTAGCATATCACTACTTTTTTGGAAGTATAAACAGATGTTATTACTAGCAAGCAGCAGAGAAGTACTGCATGGACATAACTTGTACTTGCCTAGCACACAATATTGCAAATTAAATTTTGAAGCTTAATTTTGAAAAACTCAAGCCCGAGATTTTTTTTTAACTTTCACTACAGAGTGATACATCAATATAGATTGTATATATGAAAGTTTATGCAAATCATTCGAAGGGGGTCCAAGTTATGACAACTATCAACCTGCAGTGTAATAGCCCTCCTCAAATACATTCAAGCATTTACGTACTTCAGACTAATAATTGTATGACAGGTAGAGCATACATAGGAGAAGTGCTGATACAAATTTGGCTGAAATCCATGAAGAAATGAGTGAGTTATTAGATAAACAAGTGAATGTATAAAAAGAGAGTTTGAAAATAACTTCCGGGGTTCACGAAAGCTCTCACAAGCCCCCGAAAAAAGTGTGCGATGAAAATAAAAGAAACAAGAAAAAAACGACTGCCGCATAAATTTTTTTGTGGTGACAGGAAGGCATTTATAAGGCTGTTTCAGAAGAATGGCTGAATCGATGTTGATGAACTTCGGGACATTGATTCTTCAAACAATGAAGGTACTAAATATCTAGTAAACGGGCGAATTGGGCGGGAAAGGATGGTTCGTCGTGCGTAGTCGCACAACGGGCGCCATAAAACTCGCAATGGTTGGTACTTAGGAATAGTGACGCATATTTCCTCCATTCTCAGTTTGTTGATTCTATATAGTAAGAACGTTGTGGGTCGGTAATAACTAAGCGATAGCTTTAATGGCGGCTTAGCTAAAGCGTTTGCGAGTTTGAGGGCGGTGCTACGTGTAAATAACCCACTCAGTGGTCGCTTTGCTGTGCTTCTTCTTGGCCTCGCGACTCACTATCGTGAGTCTTGATTAGTACATAATTCCAATATTCATATGTACGTACATGCATTAGTGTAACTAGGTACGTATATCTGACAAATCAATTGTTTACCGCACAATACATACAATTATATATAATTACATAGCTACGTGATTTCTCCCAACATGAACATGTATGTGCACGTACATAAAATGTATAGCTACGTATAATTACTATGTTATAAAGTGGTTAATAGCATGCATGGCACTCCCTTTGGATTCTTGTGACTATCATAAAATTATGCCAACACACCTATCATAAGCGACACTACCTCACATATCAGAAGTTAGCTAAACATTTTGAAAAATGTTATATAGGTACATGTCCTTGTTGACTGTTGTTTTTGCTCTATAGCATCCATCACGATAGCTACGTCATTGATGAATTATTTTCTTACAAGAAAAACATCTATATACATATTCATTAAAACTAAACTATGTAGCTACATATCCTTTCATGACAACATTCAATAGAACTCTCTACTTGGAAGGGGGCATGGATAATAGTTGTATATATTCACAGGGCCGTAGAAGCAGGTCCGGCAGGTCCGGCAACTGCCGGACCAATCTTACAGGCAAATGAAAATGCACAATTAAATTTTACTGTAACAAACCTACAATTGCACTATTTTGAATTCAGACAGGAGTTCAATTAACATAATTCATTCCAGTGTTGTAAAGTAACAAACTAACCTTTACCTGAAACGGCTGTTTTCATCAATGCAACTATTCTATTTAATGCTATTTATGTGACGTCTACTGGATCACGTGATAGTTGCTTAAATATTCGTGTGGTTGAATGATTAAAGACGAGCCTAAAGGTATTTTATATACTCTCACTATTAGCTGATTTTGTGAAACTATCTATAGCTAGTCTGACTCTCGCATGGCCAGACTCGCCGCTTGTCAATTAGACAGCCGAATAAGCATGGCTAAATTAATTCGGATAAGCGGCAGCACATAGAAAGTTTAGCCACACGAGACTAACTTATTGTACACGTGTCGCATGGCAACTACTGCTCTCCCTGAGCAGTTTCGACCTAGCAAGTCCTTTATCTTTCTTAAGAGAAAGTTCGGAGCTAGAGAAGAGCGGTTGTTTCGAGCTGAGTGGTGCCATGAGATTAATTGGCTCCATTACCGCGATGTTTGCAAGGATGCAGCTTTCTGCTGTTTGTGTATGAAGTGTGAGCATGAGAAGAAGTTCCTTTCCAGTAAGAAATTAAACGTGAACCAGCCTTTATTTCTAAAGGGTACACATATTGGAAGGAATACACCACAGCCTTCAAAAAGCATCAGACCAGTGATTGCCATCGTGAAGTTGTGAAAGTGTTACTTGTGCTTTGTACCCCATTCTTGATCTAGCTAGCTAGCTAGCTACATAGCTAATGAAATAATTACGTAGCTATAACTTCAAGCATTTTGCTGTATTGCATGCTAGCTATGTATAGTCTATAGCAATGGTAATTTTTTATCACAAAATTCACCAGAATCAATCTCAGAACACTTATTTTTCAAAAATTTTCTGGAGGGCATGCCCCCAGACCCCCTAGTTGCTCCATGCTTCGCATGTTCGGTTGTGAGCTATGCACACAAATGTCAGTGTACACTATACAGAATAATTCCTCCTAACAATTTCTGCTTCTCGTATTTTACTTACACTGTAAAAAATGAAGTGTGCATACCATGCTAAATGGTGTGATAAATAACAGTGTAGGATGATAATCACCTTATTGATATAGTGATTAGAACCCCCTCAATGCCATTTATCACACCATTTAGTGTGGTATGCACACTTCATTTTTTACAGTGTAGATCTGCCTGACAAATGAAAAATTGCTTCCTACAGCCCTGATTCAAGGACAGACCTTTACTGTTTTACCCATCATGCTAGCTTATACTGCGGTGCTCATAAATTTCACCTAGCTACGTATATGCTCAAAATTATCCTCACATGTAAGATTTGTGCTAAGGAGTAAACCTTACAAAACTTTAATTAGAGTATATTCACCTGTTCACAATAAATTATCAGGTTAGTGACTGTTCTATTAGAATACATCAATCTTTGGTATTAACAGCAGGTGCCTAAGGCCCTAATTGTATTGCATGGACTGACTGATTAAGACATGGTAATTTATTTATTACTTCTTGCTGCTGTATGGTATGGGGTGCTGACCCTTCTGCCCCCTGTTACCTACCAAAATATTTTCTGTTTTGCGTTTTGGGAACAATTTCATTCTGCTTCAAGTCTATTGTCCACATCTTTCCCTTCCAGGTTTTGATTTCAGTTGCTTGCCCTCATTCACCTAGTTTGTGCATTGCTTTTCCCACTCTAAGCAGTTTGTTGGCAAAAAGTTAATGTATTCGATCAGTTATAATTACATTGCATCGATGATAAGTGAAGGTCTTACAAATTACACTTTCAAGTAACAACTGGTGCATGACAATGAATTCTCCTGTGCTGCACTTCTCACTTCCTCATCATCTAACAGGTCAACTTGTGGAACACCATGTTTTGTTGGATGATAGCAAATAGCTAGAAATATAATTGTTATTTGTAATTGTATTATACACCATGAAACAAAATGATTACACTTAACTGTACGGTTTCTGTACCACAAGTTTGTCCACTAATTGGTATGCTCCTCCTCTAGAATTCTAAGTCTGGTTACTTGTTAGCTAATACGAGGGGTCCGCAACAAGCTTGAAATCTCGTAGGTCATTGCTGAAATCTTTTGTGAAATCTTTGATATCTTGAAATCTGAAATCTTTGAAACGTACAAATTTAACCGGATATTTTGGGAAATGATCATGTGAGACACTTATAATTTTACACGTGCAAGGCCGCAAGTACGGTCACACTAACGAAATCTCATGAAATCTTTAAATCTCATTTGAAATCTTTAAATCTCATTTGAAATCTTTAAATCTTGATCTTGAAATCTCTTGAAATCTTGAAATCTTACTTGGAATCTAAAGATTTCGAAATCTCGTAGGTGATTTTGCTTGGTTGCGGACCCCCCGAGCTAATATGTAGCGAGCAGACATCATTAGCATCAAAATCAAGTTAAATGAATTGCTCAAATGAAAGCAGATTTGGGGATGAACCAACAGTTACTAGAGGCTGCTAATGCTAAACCAACGAAAGTAGAAGAAACAACTGCAAGGCTTACATCATCACTTACAGGGGCGTACCGAGGAGGGTTTCCAGGGGTTTCTGGAAACCCCTTTTGAAAACCAAAATTTTTTTAAAAAGATAAAAATATATCTTACCAATTTATAGTTAAGCAGTAGCTATAAAATATGTGTTAGATCCTACTAACAGGTTTCTTTCTTTCTTCTGGCTAACATCAAACTTCGTGCCACACGAAGTGCGTTATTTAGAATACATTATTATTAACATTGAATATTGTGGCACTCGATCTGCGTTATTTAGAATAAGTGAGGTTTCTCTTGTAGTATAATGACGAAACGCCAGAAAGGGCTTTTAGATTGCTTTTTGAGACCGAAGAACAGGTAGGTGTATAATTTTTTACCAATGTAACTATGTAGTGTGCCTGCCATGCTGTAGATTTGGTATGGTTGAAACAGCCAGTCCGCGCTATCAGGCACTAACAGCTAGTGTAATGTAGTCCTATTAGCCTTAGCATGCGTAGTGTTATTAGCCTTAGCTTCAATAGCAGCTGTAGGCTAATAGCTGGCTGTATTTAATATAATAGTACAAGTAGTATACATAGTACCCCAATGCTGCAATTGTTAGACTGTATACACAGCTACTGTACATAATTTATACATAATCCCACTGGCCAGTGGCCACAATTTGTAAAAGCCGGGTGTTACTGCTCTCTGTTGAATGGGTACAATGTGTTCTGCAGCAGCAGTAGCCTGAGTGAACGGTACATTATCATTATACTAAAGCAATTGTTGTCTTCCACTCGGTGCTTTGCCTTGCACTGCAATGGAAATCACTAGATCAGGTTCATATACCTATACCTATAGCCACAAATCAAGATCATATGTAACCATCAAAGTATACATATATATATACTATATTAGCTCAGTGCTAATGTTTGCATGCATGAGAATGAAGTTTTTAGTACTTTAAAATGGTATAAGCTCAAAGCTTCGCGCGGGAGGGGGGACACCCCCCTCCCGCACCCACCCCCCACGGCTGCTAAAGCAGCCGTGACAGTGGCTTTGCCACTGTGATCCCACCGTTCAATTACTATATTGGTGCATGTTGGAAACCCCTCTAATAAAATCCTGCGTACGCCCCTGACTTACACTTAGTGTCCCCAAACATAACAAATCTTGGTCTGAATACAGCACTCAATATAAGAGAAAACAAAAAAGCAGATAGCAAGCAAAGTGAGTACAGCATTGAAATTTATTGACAACACCTTTAATCTTCCAAACAGTAAGAATCGGTATGGTAAATAAGGAGACCAATGAACTACTGTCAGTTGACAAATACGGTTCAATAACACAGCCACAGAAACAATTAAACTTGCCTGAAAATAAGGACAGTCTTATTAAGCAAACATTTTATTATGTTGGAAAGGTTTAATGTCTCCAATACAGCATACAATGAGTTATCCATGGTTAACCCATCACCACCACGTTGGTCTGCTTTATATACACAAAGTAATAGATTCTAAATGTGATATCATGCAATTCCAGGAACAATCTTAGGTAGTGTAAAGAATTGATTATAGACACAAGAAATTCATGAGCTAATTCCAGTAACATGAATTATGCTATATTAATCATATTGGCATCCTTTAGTAAATATTGACTAGACAAACCAAACTGACAAGCAGAAACCATACAAGTATATTAGTGGGATTTTCACATGCAAAACTAAAAAAATGCGCCAAATCAATTATGGACATCATATATCTACTATCAACACACAAAATTCATTGCTTTATAATGCCCACAAATAGCATAGCTAGAAAATATAATTTGTTTCCACTTGTGCCATATAAGGGCACATACTTAATAATGTTAAAAGAATCTGTACAAGTTTTATGCATCCATCAACCTTTGTTTTCATTATTCCAGACATCTTAGACCTGTTCTTGAGGATCAGTGACATACGTATTTATTAATCTTTTAATCCTGGATCTCCAAAGGATGGATGGAATTGAAAAGTTCAGGTCACAGGATTTAAACAAACTGCAGCAAAAAATGTAAATAGGTACATTACATATTTATGTCATCTGTAAAATTTCCTTCCATATTTATGTGAACCAAGACTCTAAGAATCAGAAATGGTGGGATTTAACAGGCCAGAAAAATTACGACTGTTTAAAGCCATCAAAATAGTCGAGCTTTTCCTGAAGCAGACAAAATTCAACAACTATGGAATAACATCAAACCATATACGATAGATACTCTTTGGTCTTACAAAAAATTAGTGAAATGGAAATCAAGGATTTTACAAAAAGGGCTACAGATTGGATTATATTGTTTACATCAGTGTATCAGACAAAAAATGTCACACCGTACATACATATATTGGTGACACACTTACCTAATTTTTAAAGGACCAACAAGGACTTGAGAAATTGAATGATGACATCACCAAAGATATTTCAAAAATTAATCATAAGAGTGACAAAGACTTTACTACGACAGATATTACTAGAACATCTGAAGGATGAAGAGTGCATCCGAACCATGTTTGCTCAAAGTGTAAGGAAGTCCTGGTCTTCTTCTAGAACCCTCAAAATCTGGCAAAGAGCTGACCCTTTCCCTCCTGTGAGTTCTGTTAATTGTCTTTGGCACTTCAGTTAACATCTGCCAATTGACGGTAATCTCCTGTTGATTGAATGCTTGGGTCTTATCGAGAATAACACAGACTACTCCACACTTGCACATAAAGATATGTGGGAATAATTTCAAGTAAAATTTTTTGATATCTACTTTAAGTAGCTAATAATTAGCTACTATACGTAAATAATGTATAATATATTATATAACAGTTCTAATCATTAGAAGATCTGATCATGCTTATGATACAGTTAATTAAGGCGAACTTACGATGTTCATTTCGCTTTGGTAGCTTTGTCACCAACTCAGTTCAGGTTTTTGGCAGTTATATACTTATGCATGTAGCCATGCAATTTGACTCCGTTTTTAGATGAATAACCTTTGGTACTGCTTCAGCAAGTATCCTTGATAGACCGTCTCTATGATGTTTTTCCATCACAAATTGTAAGTTTTTGCTCGAACTGCAGAAATCCGGATATTACCGTTACATCTTATAACTGTACATCGATCACGGTGCCGTGATTTTAGGCACAGTGAAAAATATCTGTCCTGCATGCGATTCAAGTTTGTATACCAGTACTGGAGTCGTTAAATCTTTGGATGGCTAAACTGAACATAATAGCTTTTAATAGGCGCCTAAATTTAATATTGCCAACGTTTATAGTCGTAGTACTGTAGTTCTATTAAGTCATGTGAAATTGTGTTACTGCAAATCAATTGTATTTTCCGATCGAATGTGATTGTTTTCTACTTAGCGAAGAGAAAGAGGAAGAGACGATAAATCTTGTAATCAAGACACTGAATTTGTCTGTTTGTAGAAACCATAGTAAAAAAGAGCGTGGTGAAACGAGACTGATTGACAGGGGGTGTAACCGTACTAAACTACAATTTTTCCGTCGTTTGTTGTCTGGCCGGGTGAAGTGCGGTGAGGATAACATCGTACGCGTGTCAGTATCCAGTTCAGTGTTTATCCGTACGAAGCCGCATAGGTGAAGAGGCGAACAAGGCGGTGAACTTACAGTAAGGTCATTATTGCTCAACACATAATGATTGTGTACCTGAGTATGTATGAAAATCACCATTATAGCAATATTGAACTAGTCAGCAGCCAGTAATTTGTTATTATCATACACATGACACATTCTGTATATAGCTTCATATCTCATTGACCAATTAACTAACATTTTCAGCTAATATAGCATGATGATAAATAGCTATCTCGCTATGTACTAAATGTTACATTAGAGAAAGTGTACTGTCAGCCTTAATAGGATGTGCTGTCAAAATTGTTTATTGCTATTGCAATGACTCATTTGTGGTTTAGTAAAATATGTAGGTACTTTCTAAATAACTTTCCCATTACATTATCTCATTCAATATAACCACTTTGTGGTCAATTGTGTGCTCACACAAACTTAAATGTATTGCATTCTTATGATTGAAACTATAATTTAAAGCATAAGATGTGGTTGCCTTTTGAATATTTAGTTTTCTGGCAACAGGTAGCATACATATAATAATAGGTTTGTCAGATCTTTTTATTGGAGTTGCATTTATTTTATGCCTAAAATGGTATTATTAGTGCTCCCCAATCTTTAAACATTGATTCAGACATTTACACCCTGTTCACACTAGTCAGCTAGCCGGGGTACAGCACGGGATGGCTCGAAATAGACTGCAGTATGAACTGATCGTAAACTCGACAACTCAAAGTAATTGCAATCATAATTGATTACTTTTGTTGTGTAATCACCCCATGCCTGTTCGTGTTATTGTAGTTGATGTGCTTAACTACACCAGTGTGTCATTCTAGTGGCTATCATATACATAGTTAAATGATAGTTTTGCTGATACTTTAAAACTTAAATTATGTACTTAACAAATATAGCATATATATACGTATACGCAGGTAATGTTTGTGCTCTACAGCTTTGTTAAATTATATTATAATGTTTGGTTCTCTCATGATCATTGATTATACATATAAGTGGTGAGATTCTGGACAAACTATATTCCGTATTAGTCCAAATTTTTGATCAGGATTTTAATGTGGCAATTTTTGTGGAGGTCGCCAAATTTATTTTCTGCAATGGCAAATCACATGACTGCTTTTTATTAGTTAGATTGTGTTTATTTAATCATGCAATGCACAAAACCACATATTTTATAATCAAATTATGGTGTATTATTGAGATATTAAGCTGCAAAGTTACAAAACATCACTTCCGTAACTATACATGACGTCAGATCGGGCTCCTGGAAAAGTTTTATTGTACGTATATTGTATTGAAAGAAGGCACTAAAAATCGCCTTGTTTTAAGCAGGGAGATATAAGAAAACCTGATTGTTATACTTCTCTCCTAGCAAGTTAGTGACAAAAAGAGCGTGTTCTCTGTATCAATGTATTGCCAGCCACACGACAACAATGAACAAAGGTGGTGGTGCGAAAGGTGGTGAACATGGAATTTTCAAAACGAAGCGCTATAGTCTACTTTTAGATGGATTGTTTAATGATAGCAAGTATATGTCCTTAAAACTGGATTCACTGCCACCACTGTGCCGACAAGAACACTAGCGCGCGTAGTTGTGCTAATCGAAATGCCGCTAATACCGATTGAGGCTGACTAACGCACCATTCTATCCTACAATACACGGCAACTGGAACAACAGACACGCAGTGAATAGAACTCGACTAAACTAGCCATGAGTTGCTTATTATCGATCCCACTAGTGCATGTCCACCTTTCACAATTCTTGTTTTAAGAATAAACCTCCGTCACGACAAACACTATCGATGTCCATACGTGTATATTACTGCCAGAAATACAAAAGGCTTCTTTGTTAAACCAAGCGGAATAACATAAAATCACACATGCCAATCTTCATTACTAACACCATAGATAGTATATTCTCCGGAGAATATACTATCTATGCTAACACTAAGGTAAAGTATAAGCCCAAGTTATTTTCCGGCATTGCAGACTACCTTTAAATCTCGTCATAATTTCATATGCATCAATTGAATTTAATTGCAGCCGGCTTTATACTCAATAGCTATACGGTACAGATTTAAATGCAACGTCGCAATCGCGAGTGGTGATGCCCGTGCGTGTGAGTGCAAACACTCGCGAGTGCTTCATGAGTATATATGTACAAAAAGCAAGTAAAAGACAAAACCATGCCGATATATGCCGCGCACACCTTATAAACTGTAGTACTTCAACTTACAATCTTCATGCGCTGGATATTTGGTAGGTGCCACGCCCACTTTGTAAACTGTTTTACTTCATGTTGCTACGTACTTCGATACAAGCTCGATATATTCAGTAGGTGCTACGCCTACATTATAAACTCTGGTACTTCGTCCTGCTAATTCAATACAAGCTTCGTGCGCTCGATATTCGGTAGGTGTAACGCCCACTTTTGACGAAAGCGATTTATTTACAATTTACTTTATGCTAAAGCACTTTGTTTACTGGAATAAATTGAAGCTATTACACGACTTATCAACTGATTCCTGTGCACTACTTCACTTGCGAGTAGTTTCACTCGCACTAAAGAGCGCAATCACTCGCACTTGCGTGTGATTGCACTCTGTAAAAGATTTGAAATGAAATTTTTTTGCATCTGTACCTTACTTAGCTAAATTAGTATTTTTTTAAAAACTGGTACTGCACCTCAGTAAGCCTGCCTTCTTTTATTGCAAACGCTTCGATATTGGCATCGTGGCACACCCACTTTTATTACTGAAGCCCTCCATCTTAATAGTAATGTAAAACTGGTAAAACGCTTTCAACTGGTAAAAGAATGGCCAATACAGCATTACCATTTTCTTTGACAGGAATTCATGACATGCTACTACTAAGACCACGTCCTCCAACAATATCGACGACAAGTATCATATAACGGAACTGAATAATAGCAGAACTTGTTTAACAAATTATTATTATTTTTATTACAAGCCTGCGGACTACATAACCATATACAAAAACCAAGATATAACCATGCAAGAGAGAAAGATATGGTGCTTCATCAAATATCAAATACTGGGTAACTGATGTGTGATAGGGTTGTTCTCAAACTACCAGGGAACCCAGTTGAGTTTAAAGATAATCTATATTTGCAAAACGTAAGTTATGTTGAAGGAAAACACATCCCTGGATCATAGATAAAGACAAGTCGATACATGTACACAATGAATTAAAACCATCTAATAGAGCAGTCAATTCAACCTATATAGCTTAAGACTTACTTCAAAACTGAAATCATATCTTGCAATATCCCATCAAGCTGCTCACTGACACATGAAGTGAACTCAGAAGTTTGAGAACGAATTTCCGGGTCCGAAACTTGGTTCTCTCATCTATTAATGTATGCGTGTTGCAATACACGTAACACGGAATTCCGTTTATTAATACACTTGGAGACGAGGCCATCAAAGTGTAAGCATTAGTACTTGCGTTTGAGTCGGCTTTTCCTAGCTTTTTTGATGGCATGCATAGTCGATGAAATGGCTCCATACTATTTAAACAAATTTACTGGTGCATTTGTAACATACATCAATCCATTCAGTAGAGCAAGGCGAATCTTTTAAGCCATATTGTAAAACCATAGGACCCGCGAGTCGTTTGCTACGTGTGCTTTTCTTAGTCATTGTAAACATTTTCTTTACAATTATGGCATCAACAGAAAATTTGCAAGTCAGTAGAAAGTAGGCCATAACTTCAGGATGCTAGTTTCTACAAATTTTAACAAACATCTATCTATTCCATATAGAACAGCGATTCTTTTAAGCTATATTAAGTGGTTGTATGTTTAATACTTCGACAGTTACGTACTCTTGTAAAACAACAAACAGAGGCTTCTTCTTGGCAGCCATTAGCTTTCTGCATTTTCATTCGTGAATTCCATTTAGAGGAGGCCTCAGTTGCAAGAATGAAGATTTGTTAAACTTGATGAAATCTACATAAATCGATTCGCTGAAGCATAATGATTCCTTTAAACTTTATTTGAGCTTCATAGAGGCAACACAGTGGTTTTTATGAGGCCATTTGTAATTACATGTAATCATGGCACTAACAGCGATTTAACATACTTTTGCATGTCAGTAGAAAATAGGTCATAACTTCTATATGCCACTCGTATAAAGCTGAAACAAAAATCATTGTATTCCTTATAAAACAGCGATTTATGTAATCTAAATTGCAATGCTGTAGCTTAAACGCTTTGGTAATTACAGGCTCTTGTAATCATTTCGTTTTCAAAATGAAGGCAAAATGGCGTCATTTTTGGATATCTCAGCAATAAAAAGGTCTTTTAAAATCCCCTTGTTTTAATTTCCCTTTGTATGAAATCTTTTCATTTGGCAGTGTTATTATAAAGTTAGCCCTTCCCAGTTTGCCACACATTAATTAATTAATTAATTATGAGATTATTATTAAACTAGGCGCGTGCCTGGTTTCTTGAACATCGGTATGTGTGTGTGTCTGCCCCCCAGGCTATTAAAAACCATTCACGTGAAATGAAGCCTGAATAACCAATCAAATAAGTCCTACTGCTTTTCTATGACACTTGC
Source organism: Spongia lamella (assembly GCA_963930835.1). Taxonomy (NCBI): domain Eukaryota; kingdom Metazoa; phylum Porifera; class Demospongiae; order Dictyoceratida; family Spongiidae; genus Spongia; species Spongia lamella. The sequence goes on from OZ005747.1 coordinate 10,452,528, forward strand.
TATTGATATTACTGATACACGCTGCAGATAGATCCACTCACACTGCAAAGACTTAGTCAATGCCGCATAAGCAGCCTGTGGCTGAGGTATAGTCATTTGAGATAAATTATGGACATCCAAGACCCACTGATTAACCTTCTCCTGAATAAAGGAAGATCTTGCTGAGGTGTCACCAAGGAAACCATCCAGGAACCGATGACTCGTAACAACTGGAATGGCAAGTGGGCTGAACATCTACTCAGCAGTAGCCAGGGATAAAGGATTAACCACTACACAACTCTTTACAGAATTAGGAAAATATCCATAAGCCGGACCATGCTGAAGAAGCAGATCAAACCAGCATCGAATAGATGTAAGTTTACCACAGGCAGAAGCATCGTCAGCATACCAGACTTGAGTCCAAGCAGAAGGAATCTTAAATGACTGAATAAGTGGTAGAATCAGCATATAAAACATGGAAAACTGGTCCCCCTATGTGACCCCTTCACGGCTGAATAAAACCTCATCAGAACCTCTTACTACCAGGGCAGCACTACCCTGATACGTAGGTGTTAAAAAAAGAAATGAGAACACTGAGGCCAAATAATTCGAACATTCCAAAATAGGGCTGCTCAGTTAAGACTATTAAAAGCATTTGAAGCATCAACTAACAGTACTCCCCAACCAGATGGTAAGGAATGATGCTCCTCAAAAAAATCTGTCATGGCATGAGCAGCACCTCAATTCCAGGTCTAATACCACCATAGAGCTGATTGGTACCATAATGGACAAGGCTAGTAGCAGAACAAACAGCCTTGCCCACGATACGACGTAGTGACTTACCAATTCCAATAGGGCGGACTCCTGGACATTTATCCAAAGCTATCAGGTGATTGGACACTAGAGCATGAATATCATCTCATGGAACAATCGAATTAGCCAGCCTACGAGCGAGGGCAGCAACTGCATTTCTGAGTCGTTCACTATGAGCACCATAACGCAATAATGTATAACAAGCATCACAACCACCGGGTCCTGCACCACCTTGAATCCGACGAGCTGATTGTAAAATGTGGCACCCGGTAATCTCTACATCCTCAAAAACAGGGAGCTGATGTTGATGTACCAAACAAGGGAACGAGCGGCAGGGTGTTTTGTACGCAAAATCTCCAAGACAGTCGGTCCACCGTAACCATCCACAACATCATCAGTTGATAGTACTATACCACGAGACCTCTCAGTGGCCCATCTAACAGCAGCCGTAACCTACCACACAACATGAGTTGATAAGGATGCCACAGTTCGTGTTTTTACTAAATAGGGGAGTGTCGAATTTGCCAAAGTGTTTAATTGCAGCGGGCAGCCTCCTGTAGAAGTAAATCAAACTTCTCCTCCTTCCACAATGAAATTCACTTTTCAAGCAGGCGGCAAACATCAGTCCCATTTTTAACCATGCAATCTTGTTGCAGCACAACAGAACTAAAAACCAGCAGGATAATTACCAACAGCTAGATAAGAAACCTCTTCGGCTAGTACAGCAACATAGTTGCAACCAGTAGATTCTCCAGGAAGAACATAATGATTACTAAAATGCTGAACAAGTTGCTTCCACCTTAAGTACCATTCAGATTCCTGCTGACTGTTCACTGTCTGTACTAGAGTAGTTCCATATGCCTTGCGCATCAGCTCGTCAAAACAGACATCACGTTCAGAGGTAAACATTTCAATCACATTTATGTCTGACTTATTCGAAACAGACTCATCATACCTGAAAGCTGAAGATATAGGTACCTATACATGGCCATCCACAACAGCAGTGTCTTGAGCAGCATCCAATAGAGGCGAACTTAGGTTCGAATTAATGCGCACTAGAGCCGGTTAACACACTGATGTAATCTAGAATATTAATTTAAAGGCTCAACACTCACCAAGACTGTAACCACTAAACTTTGTTTACTGATCAATAAGAATTGTGGCCTATGTGACAGTAGATTTATGTCCTTCCAACAGATGCCACAACATAGAAATGTGAGCGACAAAGGTATACGTAAGTAGACACTCATAATGTTGTAAACTCGTGGAACACCTCTGTCAATATGGACTGGACTAAATACAGCCCAAGTGTTGCTACGTATCTGCATGAAAACTGTAGAGATTCACATTAAGCATATGTGACCAGATTTGGCAAAATGTGCATTGTTTGCACACAATGTGGAAACACAGATTTCACCGCCATTCGATAGCTACATCAATAAACTAATAGTGCATGCATGTGTGTATGGATGCCAACAGTTCATCAGTCTGCTTTTGCTGTGGCTGCTTTCTGGGGTGTGTCAGATGTTCACGAGTGCCCGCAGTGCCTTCAATTGGCTCTGGTGGCCGTCAATGAAAAGCCACCTGGCTGTAACTCGCCACACGAATGCCTAGTGATGCTATCCAGTGATTTGGCTACTTTTTGTGCTATCTACAGCACAATTATGCCCATTTGGAAGTGTGAATACTTGACGTGTGTTTATCCCACCACTGCCGTGGCTCCCCACCACCCCGACCAACCACCCCTATACTTGTGGTACTGTTGAAAAACTATCAAAAATTGTGGGCAATTCAGCTAGCAAGCCATTCAACAGTAGACCCACTGAATTATCTTGTATAACTACAAATTTGTGGAGAATTGCGTGCAAGTAGCATAAAGCAGACTCGAGATATTACGAATTGAATATTTCAAAACGGTATTTCTAATTCCACTTATACTCATAGCACTGCTGTCAATATATTCCTGAACAGTACTGAAATTAAAAAGCACCAAATAGTTAGCATGACCAGTGCTGTCATACCCAGTTAGTAAGGGTTCAATAGACAACATATAACCATACCCTCATGTATTTCCATATGCTGTGCTTCACTACCAGTAATAACATATGAACATGCCCTGAACAAACAGTTACCATCTCCCTGAATATTTCTGAGGGATTGGAGGTCTGATCTTGTTAATATAACATCTGGGCCATCCCCAGTTTGATGAATAAATCTTACACCTAATCTAGTACAGGCTCCTTGTTGCCATGTTGCATCAGTTTGGTAGTAACGGCAGTCTGGCCATACAGTCCTGTTGCAACCAATAACATTTTCAACATCTGTTATTAAACATTTAGTTTATACAGATTTTTTGTTGTTTTTAAACCAGGCGCGCTTTCTTGAAATCGTTTTCGTGAAAACGTCGGTATGTGTGTGTGTGTTTGTGTGTGTGTTTGTGTGTGTGTGTGTGTGTGTCTGCCCCCCAGGCTATTAAAAACCATTCATGTGAAATGAAGCCTGAATAACCAATCAAATAAGTCGTACTGCTTTTCTATGACACTTGCTATTGATATTACTGATGGGCGGGGCCTTAGTAATGAAGCGCGTCATGAGTTATTGCTGAATAAGAGCAAGGTAATGCAGTGTTAGCCGTTCATTCCATAGTAAAAGCCGTTTTAACAGCTGTACATTAGTAATAAGACGGAGCGCTTCGGTTTTGAAAGTGGGCGTGCCGTGCGGGTTGCGGAGCTTATAATACAAGACTAGCCTATAGTGTTACAGTAAGAATTTTGGCTTAAAACAACTTTGTACTACTTTTAAAAAGTTTTATCACTAAAGTACTGGAGTATAAAGCAAAACAATTAAATTTGTATGCGTTGCTATGTGCTCCATAGTGATGAGACTTTGCGCACATGAATTGCTCGTGATGTCATTAATTACTATTACAATACACTGAATAGCAGTTGATTAACAGTGGTTTAACTTACACATCGCCTGGTTTTTAGATGGTAGAACATCAACTTGTTCCTGTTTACTTTCTTTTTTTGAGATGTTGACCTTTCTGTAATATGTACATTCTTTACCACCGAGTTTCTCACACACTGTCTTTTAGGCTGTACAGGGTCAGATGTTGTTGGTTTGGACTTGGGTGTGTTAACATTGTAAATATTACCTAACTGGTCAACAGTATTGTTAGCATCATCCATTTTAATGGGTACACTAGATAGATAGATAAGCTCTATCTGAAACATTATTTAAATCTTCATTAACAGTTGTACAACTAATTTGATCATGTTCTCAGTCAGGACATCTAACAGGAGGACCATCATAAGGTGGTGACCTGATAACATCAACAGAGTCACACCACTGTAGCAGCTGCTTGCAGTATGGTGTAACCTTAATGGCAAAAGGAGTGTAGTCCCAAAGTGTAAGACTATCTAGTGTGCAAAGCTACATAGTCTTGGCCGGAAGCAAAAAATATGATTTAAAGTGACTATGGCTTTATCTATGGTAAGGCCTTGTACTCTATAATTTATACTGTTGCAGCATAAGCCAATTGTACTGGAAATTGTGATCGTAAGATAGAATAGGAAGCACCCCGAATATCTATCTTCTGTATAGTCCTGGGGACAGGATGTCTGTCTTGTGGAGTACCTATTTTACTCACCAAAGTACAGTTAGGGATAATTAGAAGTACTTCACACATTGCACCATTCACCCAGTCTTTGGATATTTGCAAGTTTTTTCTCAATACAATTCTACAACCTTCTTTTAATTAAGGTTAGTACATCAGGCAAGCGCATAGTTGTTTTACTGAGCCTTAGCCTGTCAATGGCTGTCCATTTGTATTGGTGTCTATTGCAACATACTTGTGACCTATGCCTTTAACATACTCTAAACATTCTGCATTTATTACATCTACTTCTGCACGCCTTGAACACATAATGACAGTGCGAGTTAAATCGATTGATGCAACATTTACAGGTGTCTGAGTCTGCTCTTTAACAAAGAAGCGACTTCTTCATCTACAATACCTTCTCCTATCTTAAGTAGTGCAGAACTTAAAGCTGAATCTTTGGCCCTAACTACTTCCTTCAATTGTAAAACACTGAAACTATTGAGCCATGCTTTAGTCATAGATAGTATATACTACGTACCCGGGATTGGAAACTTCGACTTCAAAGTATAGGCTCGCCCAGACTATCCGCGCCTAGACTTTCATTAACACCTAGCTTATATGACTTCAATGCTTTCAAACATATAACATCGGTTACGTGAATTTAATATTATTATTTTTCAACGAATTGTAAATAATTTCCGTTTATTTTCAGTACGCTGTCCGCATATCTAATGTAAGCTGGTAAAGAATGCGCGAAACTTGTCTCGTCTTTCACAACTCCAGTTCTTGACAGAATCGATATATTTCATAAAGTGAGATAATATTTAATGTTATCTATGGCTTTGTGTATGTTTTGGCGGCTTTCTTGGCTTGTTCAGGACCACCATAGGTGATTTAGTCAGACGATTTGTCTCGCCTTTCACTCAGTACAGAAAGCGCAGATTCTTTTCAGATTTTTGTGCACGTTAGACCGTTAGACTATACTTGTTTGATGTCAACAGCATGATAATTTAGACGTAGTTGCCAAGTAATTCAACCAGACATTTTGTAAGTGTAACAGTTCTTTTGCCGCTTCTGTTGGAATTATTAGTCCATCGTCTAATAATAATGCTGCAACAAACGCTCGGAATACTTTGACAGGATTGAATTCTTGCACACGATCTTCTCTCTGTGCCATGATCACGCGATAAAATAAAGTCGACTGCTGATATTTTTGACAAAAGCCTTGTTGTGGAATCTTGTGGTCTAGGCGCGGATGAAACGTGTGAAAACTTGTAGACACCAATACCGGGCGTTTCGTGCCCTCTATAATCTATGCTTTAGTATTAAAAATGTTAGTGTTAGATACAGGTGGTAGCTGAGTAGGATCACCAAACAGTAAAACATGATGCCCACCCCATGGCTTGTATCTTGCATCTTTGGAAGAGAACCATTGACAGAGTTGTTCAATGGTGAGCACAGTCACATGCAATCATGCTGAACTCATCAATAATTAAAACATCTGTTTGTCTTACAACAGAAGCATCAACAGTATCATTTTCTACAGAACTTTTACCACTAATATCCATTTTAAAATTTATGAATTGTTGTGCCCTTAATCAGTGATGCTGCTACACCACTTGGTGCTAGTTTAGTAACCACTAGATGGCCCTGTTTAGGGTGTGCCACTATAGGACCCATCACAAAAGACTTACCACATCCAGTAGCACCAACTATTGCAGCAAATACTTCCTTACTACCTTGAATTGCATTTCTTATCAAGTCAGAAGTTCTCTATTGAGATGGTATAAATTTACTAGTGTGGTACATGGTGTGCAGGAAGTAAACAACCACCCTCCCATCATCTAACAAATGGTCTGTGACTTCCCTAACTTCCTCTTTGCTTGAAGTGCTAGTGGGTAAAGTTGTAAGGAAAGCATCTGCTTCATGTTCATCTAAAAACTGATGTTCAACATATAACTTAACAATCGACTAGATATTCTCTAGACTAAAGCTACGTTTAACAGCATCCATGAGATTAGCCTTAGCATCATGATGCTCATCTACCAAACCAGCTGTCATAGCTGCTTTCACCCAAGACAATGGTGGATTAGTGATGACATTATCAGTTGGTGTAAGGGGAATTGTGAGCAAGTATTTTTGCTCATAATATGTCTCCTGATCTTCTACAGTGATAAATTGGTGTCTAGTGACAGCAGCAGTAGCTCTTCTCACCCAGTATTTACCAGCAGTATCTACAAGCATACTACCAGGTGGGTGGGTTTTTAACATAACATTCAATGGAGAGGAGACTATTTCATCACTTGTAGTGTATTCAACCAAAAAGAACAGCATGGTCGATCACATGAATGATTGGAAAAAGGGACGCGCATGTGTACAGGCCTAGTGTACAATATAGTGGTATGTACAACATATACATACAATATGTGCATGCAACATCACTATCATGGGTTTGTAACAATTTGGTATGTAGCCAAAGAAGTTTTTCAGGTCTGTTGTTTCTATCAAATAGACCAATACCTTCCAACAAAGCACTAGCTTCAGCAATTTCCTCTTCCTTAATTTCATTGTCGACTTCCTTATCATCCACTAATTCAGTAATAACCTTTTCGAGTGTTACTGCAATGCTGGCATCTTGGTAAGAACTGTTGATAATAGACTGTACAGCACTGCAAAGGTGTCTTAGATTTTAGCTCATCTGTTAAGTTGTCTAGCTTATCATTGAAACCAGTAATTGAAACCTTAAGTTCTTCAAGTTCATCAAGTTCATCAGTACCTTAGTGACCTATTAATGGTGTTGACCCTTTCTCTCCACCCTTCTCGCCTTTACTTTGTTCACTGTAATTGGCCTTACGCCACCACTGAAAGTACAATGTATATGTGATATCATGCAGAGCACTGTTTCGCTTTGATATTTACTTAGCTGGTATGTATATACCTTCAGAATCTTCTGGAAGACTTGCTAGCTGTGCTCTGTGTTTTAGAAACTGTTGTTGTGGTTTTAGCTCTGTGTTAGAAACATGGTATCCCTACCAACTAAAGGTGAAACTGATTAAAACCCAATAATTTTTGTACATCTATTGCTTCACAAGCACCTATTACCCTAGTATGCAAGTATCTTTCGGGTGCACTAGAACTTTGAGAAAGTTGTACATTAAAAACTGCTTTCTGGTTTAGATATGTACGGTACAGCTCACGACTAAGTTTACACTCGCGTGTACCATTCACGCGTGTGTTTATCAATTTTATTAGAGGGATTAGTTGGAGCTCGCGGTGACACGCGAGTCATACCTCGTGCGCTGCTACTACACGCGAGTCATACTTTGTGCGCTGCACTCAAGTCATACATCGAGTGCTACACGCGAGTCGGACATGGCGTGCTACACGCGAGTCGGACATGGCGTGCTGCACGTGAGTCAGACCTCGTGCACTACACGCGAGTCATTGTACATAGATACGTATATATACTACGTACATATCACTCCAAACTGAATACCAAACACACAAATGAGTCCAAATGACACGAGACTGAGACAGGACACGCAGCTAAATTCTTGCACGTGTTCTTAAACAAAGCGCACATGATAAGGCGCTTAAGTGAAGGAGCTGGCGCTATTTGTGAAATCATTACAAGACGACACTTCCCAAGATGCACTCCAATATGTTGAACCTAAACAGGGCGTGATTTGATAAAGGAAGTGCGGAAAAACTTGTGTAAGTCTATACTGCACGACAGGATTTACTCGCGAGTGTTTACTACTCCTCAGTGATTACTCGCGAGCATTTAAGAGCACGACACGATTTACTCGCAAGTATTCACCACTCGTCAGTAATTACTCGCGAGCACTACTGACGTGCATTAAGTATTTATACGTGTGTTGTAACACTCGTGCATTCGAGAACAACCCACAAGTTATCTTCCAGATGTGTCGAGGCACGCCGGAGGACACGAGTGTTTTTGTAAACTTAGTCAAGAGCTGTACCGTACTTTGAAAGATACATCTTTAACCCATGCCTGGCTACACATTGTATATTCATTGATGCACCCCGAAAGAAAATGATTTCTAAATTGTAAGGAACAACTAATTGATCTTCCTTACATCTGCGGATGTACAAGTAATGAATACCATCTTCATCTTTTTCCTCTGTGAGCTGGGGAATATTAAAAGGAAAGCCATGCTTACATTTTGTTAATATTTTCCCAGCATAGCCCTTAAAACATCTTTCTGGATAGCATTCCTGATGCATTTGATACCTTTGAACCATCTTCCTTGCATATTGAGCTTGTACATTTGTAATATCACTACTGCGAGGTAGTTCTGCAGAAATTACATTGTCAGGAGTACTACCTTGCTTAACCCAAAAAAGGGTATGCCAATGAAGACCTCCCCTTTTTTGGTATTCCTCTTTTACAGCATAATCAATGACTATGCCTAATGGACCACATTTTGTCCAATAATATGTCCATCATAGCACTGTGTCGTTTTTCAACACCAAGGACAGACTCTAAAGGATTATACCCAACTGACTCTTCATTTTCGGATTTACATGACAGATCTTCAAATTGGATGGGTTCAGCACTTTCCCCCCATCCTTTCTTAATGGTTGACTTTATGTGAAGCCAATTTTCATCAGGGGACAATGTTGCAAAAAGTCAGGTATTCCTAATTGTTCTGTCATAGCAACCAGGTCAAACTCAAAAGATTTCCAATAGTGTTTAGAGCTAGAAACTACAAGGGAACTTCTGTACCATATGAAGCATAAGGGTCAGATACTGGTTTATCAGCTGTAATAACTTTACCTGCAGTCAAACTTTCCTCTCACTTGCTAGTTGCAACTATTTTTCTAGCATTGTATGCCTGTAAACGTATCTTAGTCATGTAGTCAAACATAAAAAATGGAAAATTTGTGTCTCGCAAAATTACCTCTAGGGTCTATAGTAGTCTAATCTTTGTAAACTGGGAAAACCCCAAAAGACATTTGTACTACCATCCACCCTTTCCATAAGGGAACAGGTGAGGAAAAGTCTTTTATAACAGAAATTCTTGGCCATATTGTACACTACTGCATGACCGCAACCACTCAGCATTGTCTTGTACTTTATCAATTATTATAATTATGTGGTTGGAGATTCTGGATACCAGCTATGTTTAGATCACCATACAAAGGAGAATATTTGTCGAAATATGTGGATCTACAGGAAATGTCATTCCTACGGCTTTGTCTTGCAATATCATGTCCTGATTCAGGTCTAACATTTCAGGATTTAGTACCTCTGGTCTTACAAGACGATAGATAGTCTCATAACAGGCTAAAAATTGTTGGTATATGTGATTGTTTTTCTTAAGCCATTTTAATGCTACCCTTATGCGTTCATACGCATCAGGATATTTGCTGAGACTGGCTGTTATTTTTTCATTCATTAACAAAAAGCCAAACATACCATAGTAATGCCTGTCTAGTTTGTACAAAGCATTCATTCTCCTTGAATATGTCGCCACTGATGCTTCTTTGCATCTTTTACAGTTGTAGAAAAAAATGCCACATAAAGTCACCTGGCATTTTTCAACTTCAGGCCAAGAAGTTACTTATCAAAAATCTTTTTAACTACTTGAATGACATACAATAGTTTATAGCATATTTTCACAACTATGATTGGCTATGTCACTTGGCCACCTTTTTCACACCATCATTATTAATAAAGGTGGCCAACTCATACACAACAGACAAGTCTGTTACAAATCTGTTACAGACTTGTAATATCTGTTACATGTCTGTTACAGAGCTTTGACAGACCTAGGGCAGATCAGCAGAGTTGTCACAGATCTGTTGTTCTACTTTTGGCTCACTTCAGTAGGTTTGCAAAAAGTAGGGATTAAACTTTTATAAATTATCTAATGCCAGAATTTTCTCTCATCCCAAAATCTTATTCCTTGTTTCCTTACTTTTTGTAGCACTATTCAATCCCTACTTTCCTTTTGAATTTTTAATTTTTTATCATTCTAGTTTGCTTTTTATACATGCTAAGCATTCATAATAATTTTTCAGCAGGCGCACAATATTTTACAGGCGCTTACGTAATAATTATGCCTGTTAACAGGCACTTGTTAACAACGCGCTTACATGGCAAAGCAGCTGTGTGATAGCAAATAGTGCTCGAAAACAGCAAATGTCCAAGGCTATAATCTCGAAGTTCATGATGTAATAAAGTACACACGAAAACTTCTCTCTCGCCACTTACTAATTATATCACGTGCAAGCCATGTTTTGTGTGACGTAATAAGCAGAAGCCGTAACAGGCTTATCGTCACCTTCGGTGAGATTCGCACCTTGCTAAAGAAGTATAGAAGAACAAGGAAGGGAATGAAGGATAAAAGGAATCGCCATGGCGCAGTGGGTAAATCGTCTTCGGAACAACATTTTTGTAAATCCGGCACCATTATCTTTATTGTGTGAAGTTTCTGGAGCTGTACATCTAGCGCAACCAGGTCTTACGGCAGGCTGGCTGGCTGGCAGGCAGATGAAATACAGGTGAATTTTGAAATTTTCTAAGTTGGCTGTAGGTTGAAATATTCGACTTGTCTCTTCGTTTAACCGAGGTACAGCATCATTACAGCCTTACCAATGCATTCCATTCGGTTTTTTTGGGTAAAACCTATTGGAAGGTTGTTTTATGTAGTGCAAAAAAAATTGGGAAACCATACAATTTCTTACCAATGCCTACTATTAAGTACTACCGTACTTAATGATAATGTTATTATAGTTATATCGACACATGCTAAGTATAGTCTTGTGCCAGCCGCTGCACTGCATTGATGAGAATCTCAGTTACAGTAGCTTAAAATACTCTTCGTGCTATTCGCGGATTCAAGTAAATATCAGGTGCATAAACATTAGGTGCCTAAAATTTTATTGTTGATGTCAGCAATCTTTACCACGGATCTTGTTAATGACTCTATCATCTTCTATGGATCAACCGTTTAGTTTGACTAGTGCGTTTCTTGGTGTGTACCTACGAGATTTAGGGCTGAGCCTAATATGCTCAAAATTTTACCTACGTATTATTGTTTCCCGAACATCCCAAAATTTTGACCCATTTTTCTTGTTTTATTCCCATATCATCACCTATTATTCTCAAGTATTCTTGTAATTTTATTTTATCGGTGATAATAATGTCCACAATGCACACAGTGACTATTGTAGATATTTCCAGTACAGACTTTTCTTCAGAATCTACATGAAATATTGCTACCTTCATGAACATTGTCACCATCATCATCATTTAAACAATCTTTGAGATTATTTCATTACATTTACCCATTGTAACTTCCATTTACCTGTATTCTTGTATTATGCTCATGAATATTCTATAATTCCAGAATTATTCTCATTTAGATTATATTTTAGTCTGAACCCTTCACCCGAAACAGAAGTAGAGACAAAAGTTACAAACGGGCCACTCGATCTGCCATGATATAGCTAGTTGAGTATTCGGTAAGATGGAGCTATTCTGTATATGTCACAAAATAAGTATGAACATGAACAATACACCGATTTCTATAAACAAATAATTAGTCAAGGGGTGTTATGTGCACTTGCATACATTGTAGATTTATCTGCGACCGCAGTCAAGGTGTTGATATCAAATCTTATCAATGGGATTTGTCAATTTTTTTACGTTTTATGGAGAATGCTTTTCACAGCAGATAAGTACAGTAATTTTTAAACAATACCAAATATTACAATTCTTTTATTGTTGTGTGCCATTATGTTACTAAATGAGCTACGTAGTAGACACAGAGTTTCAACTTCAAGCCGATCAATCTTCTGTCATTCCCCATAGCAAATACATATACAATCTTATAACTTAAGAAAATGTACTTACTTAACCTTCTCCAATGCCGATAAGCTTAGTATCACTAGATTCCTTATGAATTATTCTATATATGCCGACCGTACCTTTTGATAATCAGCATGGTTACCGAGTAATTGTACTTTTTAATTAGAATGTGAGTTTTGTTTACTAAGTGTATTGGACTTTCTATTGTGTAAGCTACTGTTAACTGTTTATAGTAAAAGTGCACTGTGTTAATGCTTACCAATAGTCTTAACTTTAGTATAAAAACAAAATGGAGGGTTTTTATAATTCCGTCCGTACCTTTTTATAATTATTGTTTTAACTGAAGTTAGGGGTAAAGCATGCATTACAAAACTTTTTGTCTCCTTGTATATTTATTTTATGGGTAATAATTATTTGTAACAAATGTAATGTATGAAAAATTTGACAAATATTTTGATATGTGACCCTGAGAAATACCTTTAAATATTTCTTCTTGACCTTTTACTTTAGAATTGTTCATTCTATGGCGAACTGATTCGCCTTTTGATACTTATAAAGTGAAATATATAAAGGTGTAGCTAACACATTACACTAATAGCTTTATCATCATCAGCCTCTTTTGTTGTACAGTTTTACACATACGTATGTACTAAGCCATATGTACTAAGTGTGACAAAATATAATTCGGAGTGGCTATTGACACTGGCCAGTTGGTGGTAATCATTCAGTTTTCGCTATTGATATCTACCACTATACTTTATGTCTTTCTTAATCATTAAGTACGGTAGTACTTAATAGTAGGGATCGCTATGAAAACTATGGCTTCCAGAATTTTCACACTTTTACTTACAACAGGTTTTAGCGCATTAATACTGCTGTAATTGGGCTGTGTCTTTGTTAAACACAGCGAAGAGTTTAATATTCCGATCCACAGGGATTTTTAAAACTTTTGAAATTTACGTCTGCCAGCCAGCCAGCCTGCCTGCCGTAAGACCCAGTTCCGCTAGGTGTATGTCTTCAGAATTTTCACACAACGAAGGTAATCACATCGGGTTTATGAAGATGTTGTTCCGATTAAGGTTTGTCCACTGCGCCATAGCTTGTCCTTTGTTCTATCTTCTTCATCGATTGATCCCAAGGATGACAAAATTTTATGAAGGTGTCAACATTCCACGCAAGTTGTTAAAATGTAACAAGAAACAATGTTACACCTTGAATAGGCGCATGCTTACTGATACAATCCATAATGCGTAATGGAAAATTAAGAATTTAGTCTTTCCCTACGGCGTCTTCCATAGCCAGACCAATTAATTTACATGCAACTGCTTATCGATCTTCTGATTGTAAGCATCGGATGTTAATTATAACATTAAGCGCTTATAATCAGAGACCTATTAACGACCTAGTAGCTACGTATTTAGAATGGTCTGGCTACGAGTAGAATATAGTCCTTCCTTTACAGTACAAGTCATTTTACCATATAGACACTTTGTATCATGATGAAATGAGTATGTTGTAAAGGTGGGCATGGCACATACATAGCGAGTCACTGTAAAGTATGTACGTACGTAGATATCAATTGTTAAGAAATAGTTCTGGTCTTGAGTGCCTGTAAAAGGTATTAAACCTATACGTACGTACATACTGAAATATAATGCCATGCACTTTAATGAAGATTAAATAGCTACTAACAGCCATACTAAAGTATACTATAAAAGTAAGCAAACCAGATTTTTTAAAAATTTTGAATTTAAAAGAAGGCAGCCTTGGAATCGGCCAAGCCATTTGGAAAGATAAAGACCAAATTGAAATTTGATTGCATTTTAAATAGGGCTGCAACGTACGTATATAGCTACATGCACAAATTAAACACTTACCCAGCACATCTACAAAAATTAAACCCAAATTTGTCTGCATAATGTATTGCTTTGAATTTTGGCTGCCAAAGTAAAAATAAATCTTGTAGAGGTGCAAGAGAATGTGTTTAATTTGTGCATGTATGCATACGTAGCTACGTATGTGTTAACAAGAGTATATAATAATAGAAGAGGAGGAGAGTGTCTAACTCTCGATATAACCCGTACAAACACACTGCGCTAAGTTCAGTCCGTAAAACACAGTAAAACATCGTTTTAAATTATTACCTCCAAAAGAACAGAAGACTCGATGATTGGTGTCGAATGAAGCCAGAGTATAACGTTGCTCGTTTTATAGCCCCTGCGCTTAATACGTATGTGGTGCGGCAACGTGTCAGAGGAAAGGGCACGTAATGCAGCGCGGCTATTGTGTGATTTGGTGTGGTTATTGTGATGGGTACCCTGCTACGAAGAAAGACCAACAGTGGAAGTTACCAAAGAAGATTGCTTTCAAGTTTGCAAGCGGGAGAAGAAGGAACGTTATCCAGTCACTCTTCATTTTTTAAAAATAATGATCACTTCAACTCTGGCAGTAATGATATTGGCGGTTTACCAAAACTTCGTTTCCTTTTTGGAAGGTGGAATCCGAATCACTGGAGCTTGAATTAGAGTCCGCAAAAACCTTCGCTCACCACATGTTGCTTGGTGAATGAAGCGCGTACAATATTGAAATAATTATTCTTGTATGCGCGTGTGGAGGCGCTTGTATGGTAATCATCACCTAAGGTGGCTATGGGCGATTGCATCATAACTTAGCGCAGTGTGTTTGGCGTACCTATAGCAGTTAGACACTCTCCTCCTCTTCTATTATTATATACTCTTGGTGTTAAGTACTTGAGCAAATATGTATGTGCATGCTATATACAATGTTGGGTGGTTAGTGATAACTTTATTTGCTAGCTACGTAAATGTTTTCTTACTTTTTATTGTGATCCCTACTGCCATTTTAAATTCAATTTATATAACATTACTTTGTTTGCTTTATATGTAGCTATATTGTAATATGGCTACTAGCTCTAGCTACGTAGCTATATGTATATATATACGGTACAGCTCAAAGGCAACTTGATTCACGCGGGTAACTCGCACACGTTTTTATGCGTGTAGCCCGCACACGCAGGTGCGTGTACGGGTATATACGCACGGCACTACGGGTATACACGCACGGCACTACAGGTATACACGCACGGCAAAGGATAACTGTGACAGGTAATCGTACAGCTTCCTTTCACCATCCTCAGTTCTTCATGCTTGTTTATTTACTCTCCGCTTACTAATATACGTATATTATATAGACTGCCGTACCTTCAATGCCGGCTGCACTTCAGTGACGCATCGGAAAATTTATACCTGTATGGGTTGATTGTATAACCATGCCTTGCTTGAAAATTGACACAAGAAGGATAACTGGTTTTCTTACATAAACTACACTGGCCACTCCACTTTACAAACTGACAAAGGGAGGTAAATATATTTCTTTAATAGCTCCCACGGCGTTTATGTTAGTAGCCAAGTGCCAAGACTGAGTGTTGGATAATTCCTCGCAATGATAATAGTCGAAGTCTTCAGTTATTGAGTCAAATTCACTATAGTCAGCTGGCCGGTGTGATAAATCAAGGTGTAAACTAGTAGTACCAAGCTGTATAATGGTGAGTAGTAATTGGTGAGTAGTAATTTTGTTGTATCGAAACAGATTCTTGGTTGCAGTAACCCAACAGGTGTTTCAGGTTACCTTTACAGGCACGCACACCCGTTAGAGGCACCCACACCCATTACAGGCACCCGCACCCGTTAGTTATGAATTCTGCATTGTTACCCGCATTTTTTCAACTGGCAACCCGCATGCAGTGTCAAGTTGCCTTTGAGCTGTATTGTATATATGCTAAAAAATTTGAATTTAAAAAGGGGAGTAGGGATCATAATAAAAAGTAAGGAAACAAATAGTTAATCACTCACTACCCAGCATATTGCATTTGTTTACTACTTAAGCATAAAATTGCAGCTGGGTAGGCATTCATACATGCACAAATGAACACATTCTCTAGCACTTCTACAAGATTTTTGGCAGCCAACATTCAAAACAAAACATCTTACAGCCAAAGTAGGGATTAAATCTTGTAGAAGTGCTAGAGAATGTGTTCATTTGTGCACATATGAATGCCTGCCCAGCTGCAATTGTATACTTGAGTAAACACATGCAATATGCTGGGTGGTGAGTGATTAACTACTTGTTTCCTTACTTTTTATTACGATCCCTACTCCCCTTTTTAAATTTTAAAAAATCTATGTAATCTTTTAGATAATAATGCATTGACCCTTTGCATGCAGTCCGGCTGGCATGTCTGACTACTGTGCAAATATTTATGCTTGGGCAGTGCCACCTGGCTTAGCTTTTCGTTGAACTACTTCACTGTTTCAAGGTATGCAGTCTACTGTTTCATGCACCTCCTTTTTATTTTCAGAAATGTCATCAATAATTACATTTCTGTCATTAGATAATATGTACAAAGATCACATGCATTTCTTGGAGTGTGCCATATCAAACATGCTTGGTATATTAATTACATTGAAATATACAATGTGTAACACTATTACGTATATTCTTATTGCATAATTATGTAAAATATTATTATGGGTAAACAGGTACCTACAGTATGTGTATTCATTCATTATTATTATAACTAATATGATTCATACTTAGCTAATACTTAGACTATGTACGTAGGTACTTTCCCTATGAAATCCCCATTAAATGCATGTTTACACAATTTTAACTCATGCCTATGCTTTTATCATCAGTGAAAGTGGTATAGTAGAAATTCATGTTTCTCTAAGGTTATGAGTAATGTCTATTTTACTGACATAATGACAAAGCACAAAGTCAAGTGTATATAGCTACGTACTTTACAGCATGACTGAAAGTTGTCCCAGTGAAATGATTTGGAGTGAGCATAGCTAGTGGCTGTGGGATGCTGGGTAGCTATAGCTAAGTCTGTCTATACATTAAGATAGATCACTTTACTACATCCATTATGACCTTCCCTTCCCTACCTCCTATGTGTATGTATAACTTTGATCATCCTGGCCATCGGTAACAACATCTCATATTTACCTGCTGTTCATATCTCTGTTTAGTCTCGTAGCAGAAGCCTTAAAGTGCCTTATACATGGAAAACATCATTTTTAGCTATTAGTTAGTGTTTGGCTATGCATGATTGTTGTATGGACATGCCCATTTTTGTGATCAATCAATCACATTATTCTGAGCAGCTGTTGTACGTGTACCAAATATTTTTATACTTATCAAATATATAGCTGTAATGTACGTAACACTGAAGCTTCAAACCTTCAGAACATTTTATTAACGAAGATTCAAAGGTTAAATTTTAACCTTCATTCATACAGCAGAAACACTCAGATAACAGATTTGAATATAAGTTTGAATCAAACGTTATGTCCTGCCTTTGTACACTGATGTATATATGTAAAGATCATACATACATATGTCATGCATATATAAATATATTATAATGTGTGATGTATGTAGCTAGATAGAAAGCTACGTAATAGAGTTAGGGTTAATGTAGTGTCTACAGCATGAACGCATATGAAATTACATGTTTGTATACAATATATACATACATACGTACGTACATGTGAATAGTATTTAATGGATTTTTTTATGCAGATTAACTATTCACTGATGATGGATCATGATAACGTAACCAACCTTCATTAAGCAATGGCAGATGCTGAATATTTGTATGGGCCACAAGTTATACGGGCAATGATAAAGAAACCTGGTATGTTAATGTTGACTATAATATGTGACCGGCTCTGCAAAAACCCTATGTTGGCATGTTTTATGTAACCTCACAAAAATAACTGTAAAATCCTGATAGTTGCATCACTTTTTAAATGCTTTATATTAAAATGTAGTTGGATGTATTGACAACAAATATGCAAATTTCTATAACATTACAACAAATGGTTAAAGAGTTACGAGACTTTTAAGTTCTAAAAATGGCTCAAAATTTGCATGAGAACATGGAGAGTTTTTGCAGAGCCAGTCACATAATTATGTGATGTATTAACTATGTACGTATGTTTTATTTTTACAGAGTATCTGTTTCTGAAAAGATATTATTATCTTCTACACAATAGCATTATACCAAATTGTAGAATCACTCTACCTATATTACATCAATATTATAATATCAGTAGAGATGTGGAGGATTATATAGTAACTGGAACTACAGCAAAAGTTTGTATTCAAAGGTTACTCAACTTCTTATTAGTCAGTCTTGATAATGAAAAGGATTATATGAAATTTTGTGTTGTGATTAATTCAATATCAGTGATGACTAATTTACCTTACAGGATGATTGTAGGTAATTTGATCACATCATCCTTAATCATAAATACAAAGTCATTTGAGTTTTCTGTAACTCATGTATCATTATGGTGGATTCGTCTGTGGCTCATGTATCATATTATGTAGTGGGCTATGGTAGGGGTCAAAATAAAGCATAATTAGTGTTTTGCCTGTACCTTCTATGTACTGGTATGCCTACCTACATATTTACTAGATTTTTAAAAAAAATTGAATTTAAAAAGGGGAGTAGGGATCGTAATAAATAATATAAAGTAAGGAAACTAGTAGTTAATCACTCACCACCCAGCATATTGCATGTGTTTACTCAAGTATACAATTGCAGCTGGGTAGGCATTCATATATCCATGCACAAATGAAACACATTCTCTAGCACTTCTACAAGATTTGATCCCTACTTTGGCTGCATGATGTTTTACTTTGAATGCTGGCTGCCAAAGTAGGGATTAAATCTTGTAGAAGTGCTAGAGAATGTGTTTCATTTGTGCATGGATATATGAATGCCTACCCAGCTGCAATTGTATATTTGAGTAAACACATGCAACATGCTGGGTGGTGAGTGATTAACTACTTGTTTCCTTACTTTTTATTATTTATTACGATCCCTACTCCCCTTTTTTAAATTCAATTTTTTTAAAAAATCTAGTTTGTTTACTTTTATAGCTAGCTGTTACAGACACTCAAGACTGGAATTATTTCTTAGCAATGGATATCTACATAGTTTACAATGGCTGGCTATGTATGTGCCACGCCCATCTTTACAGCAGACTCGTTTCATCATGATACCAAGTATATGTATGGTAAAACAACTTGTACTGTGAGGAAGGATTATATTCTACTCGTAGCCAGACCATTTTATATTTAATACGCAGCTACTAGGTCGTTAATGGTGTCCGATTATAAGTGCTTAATGTTATAATTAACATCCGGCACTTACAATCAGAAGATCGATAAGCAGCCGGGGTAAGCAGCTGCTTGTAAACAAATTGGTCTGGCAATGGAAGACGAAATAGAAGGTTATAGGGAAAGACTGAATTCTTCTTCCATTACGCGTTACGGAATGTGTCAGTAAGCATGCGCCTATCCAAGGTGTTTATTGTTACATTTGAACACCTTGCGTGGAATGTTGACACCTTCGTAAAATTTTGTCATCTTTCGATTGAGGAAGATCAATCGATGAAGAAGGTAGAACAAAGGACAAGCTATGGCGCAGTGGACAAACCTTAATCGGAACAACATTTTCGTAAATCCGACGTGATTACCTTTGTTGTGTGAAAAACTGGAGCCATACACCTAGCGGAACCAGGTCTTATGGCAGGCTGGCAGACGAATACAGGTGAATTTCGAAATTTTCAATATTCGCTGTGGATCGAAATATTAGACTTTTCGCTGCGTTTAACAAAGAAGCAACCTAAGTACAGCAGTACTAATGCATCCAGGTAAGTTTTTTCAGCTAAAGATTTTTGTAAGGTTGTTAGTAAGTGTGAAAATCTGGAAGCCATAGTTTTTCATAGCGATCCCTACTATTAAGTACTACCGTACTTAATGATACATAGTCTACGTATACGTACCTATGTACATACGTATGTACTTATAGTATACTATACCTACAGTAGTCCTGCATGTGTCACTTGTCTACTTAGTCTGTGTGGCCAAAGCTACTTACGTACGAACAGTACAGCTCAATTTAAACTTGACACTTGCGTGTACCAAACTTGCGTGCGTTCTATAGATTATTTTGAGTAACTTCTAGAAACTCACAACTGTTAGCGTGTTTTTTCTATCTACATGAGAGTAATACACCTTCTTTTGAGCTTATTCGTGAGCAAGTTTATTAAGTACCTCCCGTAACATGCGGGTCTCCTCACAACTATAAAGAAGATCCTTGACAATAATCTTTCTGCTTGTATTCTATACACCTTGTTTTTATCCACCCTTTTAAAGAAATAGTAGTGGCACATGCACATTCGCATTAACACACATGGATTTTCCACGCCATTGTATGAGTGCCATGGCTCAAGAAACCATACTAGCTAAAAATCACCTTAAAGCGCATCTTCGCTTACTAAAACGTCCCTTAATAATAATGGCAATTTAGTATAGAATTACACATTAACTCTTATTTTCAGAAGAACTATGTATTGCACGCAAAAGTCCGCAACAGAACCGTATACATCAGTAATCAGATATCTAGTGGGTGTGATAGTTTTAGAATAAGCACATTGAGCAATGAAAGGTATACCACTTACGCATAATAAACGCTGATGTTATGTATATGTTTTAACTTCGTGCTTTACCCATTCCAAGTATATACATCTCACTGGTAAATGATAATAGAACCATTGAGGGATGAGAGGAGCCTCACATAGACAAGCCACATGCGTGCTCTTTCACATGTAATGTGATTGCTCGTGGGTAAAGTAAAGTACACTCCATCGCACTTCACGTGCGTACAGTCGTCATGATGATAAAATGTATACAGTGCATTTCAGGTTGCTTGTCCGTGAATACAAATTATCATGTGAGAAATACAACCTATACAGCGGATTTGGTTGGTTATATTTATCACATGATAATTGTATTTTATCAATCCGCGGACAAGCAACCTGAAAAGAAAACTGTACCATAGATTGTGGGTTTCTCTCGAGTTCCGTTACAAATTTCTGGAGCGACTGGCCGACTGTACTGGAACACGCGTGTGAATGTCAAGTTTAAATTTAGCTGTACCGTAGTATCTTGAGCCTATCAGTCATATGTATATACATTGTCAGCTATGCATGGAGTCTCCTATGCATACGGTACAGATTTAATCCAAGTAGTGCATTAGTGGTAATGCTTGCGAGTGCGAGTGGCTGCGCTCGCGTGTGTGAATACAAACACTCGCGAGTGCCTCAAGAGTGTATGTACCAATAGCAAGTACAAGGCAAAACTAGCCGATATATGTCATGCCCACATTATAACTGTAGTACTTCGTCTTACAAACTTCATGCGCTCGATATTTGGTAGGTGCCACACCCACTTTATACTTCAAGTTGCTACTGTGATACAATCTTCATGTGCTCGATATATTTAGTAAGTGCCACGCCCACTTTATAAACGGTAGTAGTTCGTCTTGCTACTTCAATACAAGCTTCATGAGCTTGATATTCAGTAAGTACCACGCCCACCATTGACGAAAGTTCTATATTTTAAAATTATGTACTTTATGCTTAAGCACCTCGCTTTGCTACTGTAATAAATTGAAGCTATTACACGGATTATAAACTAATTCCTTTGCATTATGTACTTCACTTGCGAGTAGTTTCACTCGTACTCGCAAGTGGTTATGCTCGCACTCGCGTGTGATTGCACTCGCACACACGTGTGATTGAGATGTTGCATTAAATCTGTACCGTACCTCCGTATGTAAGAAAATAGAATTGTACTAATGACAATGTTTGTAATCTGTACACGTGCATAGAATTTCGAACTAATGGTCATTGGAAACATGTACAAGTCCATCCTAAGCTCATTCCAAACAAGTCACAGCCATATCAACATATTGCTCATAAAAGATCATGTGCTAAAGGTGAGTAACTAACTGACGTATTATGCACCTGTGTGTAGTATTACTGAACAAGTTAAGCGGTTGATAGATGTACATATGTATTGTTAAGTATGTAGATAGCCACTATCACGTATGTACTCCGTATGCAAGATTAGTATATTTTATGATCATTATTTACATCTACATATAATGATTTGTGATTTGTGATTTGCATTGGTGACAAGTTAAAATTGTTATATGCATATTCTTACATACATACATACGGTACACTTCATAGAAAAGTTTACGTTTCGTACCGTAGTACGATCGTAGTACGATCCGTAGTACGAGTAATTGTACCATAGTACGGAACATACTTTACTATGTATCGTACCTTACTTTCGTAATTAAGTACATGTACTTACTAGTAATTACGCATACTTATTAATTCTTAAACCCCTGTTGACGCCATATCAATAGTATAACTTACCCGATGGACTTGCTAACAAGTTTCTTGTGCGTTTCAGTAGCCAGTGTGCTTATTATAGAAAGGTCACGCCACTATTGGGCCATTTACTAACATACCAGGGTTCCGTTCACGGAGTATTGTTTGTGTCAGGTAAAAATAGTTGTCTCTGGAGAAAAGTTATAGCGATACTTAGGTTTATTTAGTGTTGTAGAAATGCAATACAAAGAAAACAGGCTTGATACTTGGTTGTATTGTTGATTGGCATCGTTTGTTAATCGTGCGCGTGTATACGCATTTTGAAACTGGAAGGAAACAATCGCTGCATACAGAAAAGATATAAAATGATTATTAATAGTGTATAAACGCTGCTTTGTTACCATTTAAAGTGTTTTGTTTGGCTTGCGTAGATGTTTAGCAACATTCTTGCGGTTAATAATGGGATATATTTTGGTAGATTCCCTTATCGTACCGTGATCACGAAACGTAAACTTTTCTATGAAGTGTACCGTACATACATACATACATAAGTATACATATGTAAATATGCAGTACAAATTTCAAACTATATGTATTGTTGTATATACAAATAAAAAGACTAGTAATTTTTACTTGATCAGAAACAGATATTTAACTATAGCCCAAACAGGAAGTATGAATGAGCTAAACTGAATCAATTGGTGGTAAAATTGGCAACTGAGTTGGCTTGGCTGAATATACAGTACCGCTCACTTTAAACTTGACACACGCGTGTGTGCACGCGTGCATGCACACGTTTAATGCGTGTAAAAGTGAATAATTTGGCGTGTATCGTCAGTGCTGCACGTGAATTTGGCGTGCGCACAAATGCACGTGGAACACTAGACATGCACGACACAAACATGCCCACTACGTGCACACGTTTTGCCATCTAACACACGTGGCACTCTAGACGTGCACCAAACTAATATGCCCGCTATTTGCGCACGTTTTGCCATCTAACACTCGTGGCACTCTAGACGTGCACCAAACTAATATGCTCGCTACGTGCGCACGTTTTATCATTACACATGCACATACAGTATATTGGCATAGGAAATGCAGCTGGTTCACATCACAATACTACAAATCCTACAGTACAATGGCAGCCGACAGCATTATCAGACAACTGATCAAACAACTGATCAGTCAGCTGATTGAACCCACTGATCACGTGCCTTTGCCGTATATTAAAACCACACTTACCGGAAATTCATTTCTTAAAAATGGCAAGGATGAGTCTAGAGACGAGGAAGAGGGTGCTAACCTTGGATATGCCATAATCTTAACAGCAACGCAGCAGTGCAGGATAGATGTGCAACACGACTGAATGGCGACTCAAAGTATTAGAATACACATGTCCATTTGTGTAATTCCGTAACTCACCGTAAATTTTTGTTATTTACTCAAAATTGAAGATACTATAATTTTACATAATGTACGTATAGTAACTATGGTGTGAACTACTTATGTATGGCAAGGACAATAATGGAACACGCGAAATCTACTACTGTGTACAGCGTATGGTAAGTCTTGAGAGTCATACACGTGTCTAAATGCACGAGTGCAGTTTGTGCAAACAGTTAATGCATGAGTGATCTTTTCGTGCACTGAACTTTGCACTTGTGCATAATATGCACGCGTCGAGACACGCGTGCAGTTCAAGCTACATACGCCAACAATGTGAACGTCTCGTGCGTGCACGCGAGCAGTTCAAGCTACACACACCAACAAAATGAACGTCTCGTGCATGCACGCGTGCAGTTCAAGCTACACATGCCAACAAAATGAACGTCTCGTGCATACACGCGTGCAATTTCCAATGGTAATACGTCATAGGTCTGTCGTGCACACGCAGAAAATGTTGCGGGCATTTCGTTTCGAGCCGTGCAGTTGCTGCACGTGTGTGTCGTCAAGTTTAAAGTGAGCGGTACTGTACATACGTACATGATTTTTTTAAATATAAAAGGAGGTGTGTAAGCAGTAATAACACAAATTGCATGTTTTGAAGCCAAATTTCCAGTAATTTGGTAGTCGATAAGATGTAGCTACGTACTGCATACTGTATACGTATCTTGTAGTGCAATTGAATGATATTTTTAACTTTACTTATGGTGCAGCAAAGTAAGAAGAGCAAGTGTTTTACATGCAAAAACTGTGTTATCCTTGCTTTCGCCTTGCATGTGATTCACAGCGTGCTTTGCTATGAGTGTACACTACGTATATGCTGCCTTTAAATTAGTGGATGCTTACTTGTTTCCATGATGCCACTATTGTTTTATAGAAGCCCAAGCTGTCAATCCTCCTTTGTGGAAAGTGATATGTACGGTACAGCTCTAATTTAACGTTGCACTTGCTTGCAACTTACACACTCGCCACTCGAATGCTCGATACACTGAACTTGATCACTCTCGAGCGACTATCGAGGGATAAAACATTCAAGGGTTTATTAACTTGAAGATACCCGTGTTCACACAAAGCTCAAATCACTAGGGATGTTTACTCAAGATTTATTATTAGAACCGTACGCTATGCTTTAAATATGTGCATAAACAGTGGGACATTTTATAATGTAGTCGCTGTACTGGTCTCAGTGCATCAATTTTGCTCGTTCTTCAATTTGTTAGTGATTAAAATAGGATTGGTTTCATCATTTTATTATTTGTGACTGGCAAAGAAGGCAACACAACAAAAGAACAATGCACAGGGTGTATCTTAATATTTTTGAGCAATATAAAATTATCTATGCGGCAATAAAGCTCAATAGATTAATATTTTATGTGTGGTGTTAGGCTTTTACCGCACGTTACATAGTATATCTAAAGGAAACTAAAGTTGACTCATGAAGTTACTCTTCACACTTAAGTACTAATCGGTCTACTTGTGCTTTGTCACTGTAAGGCCTGTCATGTACATGCAGTACTTATATGTAGCTTTATGCTAAATCATGCACTCGAGTTTACTTCACTTCACAAGCTGTGAGCACTTCAGTACACGAAGCTCAATCGAGTAATGCTGTTTACTCGACAAAAATTCGTGAGCGAGTGCAACGTTGCGTATCTTAGAGCTAATACTGTGCATGTAAAAAGTTACATTACTAAGGCACTGGAGTAAAAAGACCATTTGAACATATAATATAATTGTATAGCTACGTATGCACTGCTATGTGGTCCTTAGTGATAAGTTTTTGGTTTTTGAAATTCTTCATGTCATTGTATATTCCAATAGATAAACAAGCTGATGTATTACCATCTAAAAACCAGGCGATGTCCAATCTTACACAACTGCTATTCAATGTATTGTAATAGCAAATTATGATGTCACCATAAGTCATATGTGCAAAAACTCATCACCAAGGAACACCTAGCAACGCATACAAATTTAATGATTTTTTATAAACCGGCTTTATGCTACCGTAGCTACAGTACTTTTAGTGATAAAACTTTTAAAAGTAATAGCAATAAGATTATTTTAAGTTGAAATTCTTACTGTAACACTATAAGCTAGTCTTCTTTTATAGGCTCCGCAACCTGCACGGCACACCCACTTCTAAAACTTAAGTGCTCTGTCTTGTTTGTACTATACAGCCAGTAACACAGGCTTGTAATGATAAATGAATGGTTAATATAGTGTTATCTTAATCTTATTTGGTAGTAACTCACAATGTGCTTCATTACTAAGGCCATGCCCATTGACTGTATTAATTGATAGCAAGTGCCATATGAGGAAACTGAAAAGCAGTAGAACTTGTTTAACCGGTTATTCAGTCTTATTCTGCCATTAGTGTTACGTAGCTATAGCTATATAGCTATTTTTTATTATTATTAAATGTAATAAATTTTACTTTCAAAAAGGAAATAGGGATTGAAAATGCTACTAGAAATCAGCAACCTAGCACTATAGGGATCAAAAGAATAGAAACAGTTAAAGATCAAAAAGCATGGAAATAAGAAGGATAAAAATACTTAAAGATCAAAAAAGTAAGGCAACAAGAAGGAGGTTGTAACTACGTAGATAGGACTGTTATTCTAAAGCATTTGCGATCCCTATTCTTAATCCTGATGCAGTCAGAATAGTAATCGCAAATGCTTTAGAATAACAGTCCTATCTACGTAGTTACAACCTCCTTCTTGATTCCATACTTTTTTGATCTTAAACTTTTTCTATCCTTTTGATCTTTATAGTGCTAGGTTGCTGATTTGTAGTAGCATTTTTGATTCCTATTCCCTTTTTTGAATTTGAAAATTTTGAAATTTAATCTATTTTAATGTTTTTTCATGCCCACTTAGTGGGCTATTTGCCACTATTATACATCATGAGAAGCTTATACAAACAATGGAAATCAAACAAAGGTAACTAAATTGCGTAGTACGTATGTCACACATTCTTATTTTACTCCAAGCTTCCTACATCTATAAAGATTACTTTTAACTTGTTAGCCATATAATTCTTAACTCCTGACTATGAAGGTTTAATCACTGCAACACATTTCTTTGTCTTTGGTGTGCTCACTTATAGAATTGAATCTGAGCTGGTGATTTCACTGTTACATGGGTGTAGCTATGCATGTCCCTCTAGTATCAGTAGTATGTTTTGTGCCCTCAGGTTTGTGTGGAATAGAATTACACCTCAGCGGTAATCATATAAGCTTTAACATCTCTATGAACCATGCATTTTTGTGTTTAGTAGCTCCAACCCCTAGACTAATCATAAATTAACAGAAAATACCATTGTTATTCAGCTAAATTGTAGTCAACAACTTCTGCAGTGAAATATGACAGATTCATGCATGCATGGCTTTTGATACAAATAGTCTGGAGCATATTGTAAGCAGTATAATATTTCTAAAACAGGTAGCTATAAGGCAGGTAAGTATTAAGAAGGGTATATGGTTATAGGCTGGTATATAAACATAGTAATACATTTGTTTATATGCGCTAAAAAGTTAGAAGCGGCGGAAAGCAAAGTTATATGATATTATCAATTCAGACCTAATCTTGCTATTTACTCTATAGCTATAGTCTATAGTATTCTGTTTTACCTTAAAGAACACTCTACTTCAAACACAGAATGATGTAGAATGGGATCTAGAGCGTACGCGGTTGCACACTAATTAGAGTAACGGGCGAGTGGTATAAGGTGTGTGACGAAGCGGATAAAAACATAGAAATTTTCAGACAATGGAAATTACAAATTGCAGAAACGGGCTTAAAATGGTTCACTATGATTTACAGAACGTTGTTAAGAAGATCTGAGTAGTTTTTAGCACCATATCCTAGTCAGGGAGGCTGTCCTAAGGCAGGGAGTTGTCCTGCACTTGCATGGCTTCGTGCTTGATCACATCCGGCAACAAGCTCTTTTGTGGCATATCTTGTAATCACATTAGAAAATGAACTTCTAAACAAATCACAGAATTGCGTGGGGACATTTTAAAGAATAAGCTGGTGGTTTCTATTCTTATTTTCTACTTCACGTTGACTGTAGACGCACAAAACAAGAGGAAGAAGAAGAGGTAGACGGAGAATTGGGGGTATTTTCAGCAGCGTGAAAAACATAGATACCTTATGGTTAACCTTTCTATACTTCGGCAATAGTCTTAGGGGTATTAAAAGAGGATCTGGGCGAGTTGTTTTGAAACCAATAAATCTTTGCAGATGGTTTAGCGTTTGTTCTATTAGGATGTTTCTATAATTTTTGCTTGATCCTTATTATGAACCACTGACGTGGTTCGTGATACAGTAATTGAGTAAATGCATGTTAATTGCAATTACGTTATTCAGCCTTCATTTCAAATGAATAGGTTTTAATAGCCTGGAAGCGGGGGGGCACACACAAACACACACACACATATGTAGCTACATACCAAAATCTGCATAAAAACGATGAGGTGTGCCTGGTTTAGTAATAGTATAACTTATATTTGTTAGTGATGTGCAATAGTAAATAATTATTTTATATATTGCCTATCATGATTATTGCTTATCACGATATAATAATTATCACAATATAATATCTCTTTACCTGTGTGAATGGTAGTTGATCGACTAAAATACTAAAACTTGAGCACAGGGTATGGTGGTTAACTAATACTTTCCACTATAAAATGACAGTAAACACCCTACCAAAGCTCATGAGCATAACAAATTGACCAATATTTTCATATGAAATGATCATATGCACACAAGTGGTGATATATCGATATCAGATATTTAATATCGTTATCGCGATATCGAAATTATATCAATATATTGCACATCACTACATCTGTCCAAAAGTAAATCATCAGGCTTGGTTAGAGATATCAGAGAAAAAATTTCTATTGATCTCTTTGTTTCCTTTCTGGTATGTTGTACCGTCAAGGAATTAAAAGGCTACACACCCAGTGATTGAGGTGCTAGGTCGATCCCTAGCTGGCTGGTAGACAAAAATCTACTAGATTTAAAATTCGCTAGTGGGAAAGGTCAGCAACATTTGGCTACTTTGATTAAAGTTATAGTGTTGTTAGTGTTGTACCAATAGAGTTGTAGTTACTTTTTTTGCATTCAGATTGTAAAAAGATTGTTTATCAAGGTGCATACTTTTGAAAGCCATACATTTTCATAGAGATCCCTACTATTAAGTACATACTACTGTACTTAATGATTACGTGTTTCTACTTAGTTTAAATATTCAATCTTCCTTATATAAGTCACATACGTGTTGCAATATAGCAATATACATACGTATTGCAAAACGCTGAAAAACAATATGCAATATGGCATTGACTCATAATAATTATTGTTTCACATACGTATGTGTGTATCCATACATAATTACATATCCGTATGTACTTGTTGTTATTATTATTTGTATTGCATAATTTTAGATGCATATGAATTCACTGATGATTTTCATGTAACATCCACAATAGATCATTCTCCATCAGGTATGTTATAATAATTATGTAAGTGTATTGATTGTTTATTATTGTAAGTTCCATATTACACAAACTATGGCAATGTTTACACTACACATATTTATTCACATATAGATTGTCATAATAAAGATAAACCAAGTCACTCGAATGTTGCAGGATTAGATGATACATCTTGTGGTAGTCACAATCAAGATTGGTTAGATTGTACAAGGAGTCAACATGCTTTTGGTGCTGTACATGTCAGTAGTAATAGAAGAAATTTATCTTTATCAATTGCTAAGAGCAAAATACGCATATCAGGTAACACTAACTATGTCCCTACATATGTATGTATGTATAAACTGTACAGATTTAATGTAACATTACAATTACATGCGGGTACAATTGCAATTGCTCGCAAGTACAAAGGTAACTGCTCGCTAGTACAGGTGCAACCAAGAATATTAGCACTTGTTTGAAAGGTTACATATACAAATTTAAACCTTCTTTGTATATACGTAGTAGATGAAGTTGGTAAGTTACTAAATGTTGACTTCTCCATGCAAATTATCACTAAAACTACGTACAGGATGTATAATAATTGTTCACTGCATTCATTGAATAAGCATTACCCACATTCCATATAAAGAATTGTCACAAGGTTATAACCAGATTGTTACAGGTTTGAAAACATGGTTGTCACAATGTGGTGACAATTTTGTGACAAAGTTGTCACTATGTTGTAACAAAATTGAAAAGAACCTTGTAAACTATGTTGTAGTAGCTAATCTTGATTTTTTATATGGGTGTTATTATATTTACATAATCTTATAGCAATAAAAGGAAGATTTAATGAATTAGTTGAGTTATTACCAACTAACTGCTACTCTACTGTTTGCAAGTTAAGAAAAATGCAGACTTTTACTGATGTTAATGAGAAAATAAGTGATACACTATCAGAATGTGATGATGCTAGAGTCATTAATAATCTATTATTGTCATATATTATTAATAAATGTGCTGGTGATGTAGTGTTATTATGTGATGTTTTGAAGAATGTGGTATCCACTGATAACATAAAGCAGTTACAAGATTTAGGTACGTATAATAGCATATCTAGCATATACGTAAACAATCAAGTATTAGCTACATACATAGCTGTGTATGTGACCAAATCTGTGAAAAAATCGACCATGTCAGCACACAAGATTTGCTTAAACTTTCAAATTAGTTTTATCATAACCCAGTGTCATGTTGCTAAGAGGACACATTTTTTCTAATACATAGCTATGCTAACAATACACAACTTTACTACAATTCAGTGGCTAGCTAGAATTGTTTAAAGCTTACATAATGAAAATAACTATTTTACAATTAAATATTGTATTAATGACTACCGTATAACGGGTAATATTCGAAGCAGAAATTTTCGTAGAACAACTAATGAATTAAATTGTGAAGGTTCTTTTTCGTACTCTTTCTAATCTTGTCAACAACATTTTCCGTATGCACGATATTTGCAAGTTTAAAGGGATGCTCTTCGAAAAATTCGAAAATAAAACTCCTTCGAAAATAACCCGTTATACGGTATCTAAACAGATGAAAATTGCACTGACATGGTTGATTGTAGCAAATATGTACTAAGCCTTATATGGAAGTTAACTTATCAATATAATTGCGGATGCAAGTGGTAAAGTATTATAGCTAATAGTTGGAGCATACCTTTTCGAAGATACATATTTTCAAGGTTTTGTGAATTTTCATGGTTTTGTGAATATTCACAAATTCCTTGAAATTTTTATCCTCGACAATACAGAGGTTTTGAGGTTGCTTGGCCACTATAATTTTATGCATGCACATTGTATACCACGCTCGTTTTTGGTTTTGCCGTGTACAGTACATTGATCACTACATGGTTATATAGCCATGCCGATTAGTTACTCGATCGATTTTATGATGGAGATATACAAACAAAATTATTTCTGTCTGTGTAATTTGCGCGTGCGCGAGATTAGTGGCCAAGCAACCTCAAAACCTCTGTATTCTCCATCATGAATCAATAGAGTAACTAATCGGCATGGCTGTATAACGATGTAGTGATGTACTGTACACTGCAAAACCAAAAACAAGCGTGGTATACAATGCTCATGCGTAAATCTAGTGGCCAAGCAACCTCAAAACCTCTGTAAGTCATCCTACAGTATCTTGGTCATGCTATGTGAGTGACAAAGCATTTAAAGGAAGACTGACTTACAAAGTGACGTCAAATCAACAGTAGTAGTTACAGTCCCGAGTTGATGTTCCCATGAGAGTACCTTCACGAGTACATATACACACAGATGAGCACCTGTACTCCTATTGAGGATACTATTGCTTGGCATGATACCCCACACATGTGACAAAGGCAAAATTGCATGTATAGAGTGTTCATGAATTCATGAGTAAACTAGTTTATCAATTAGATGGTTTATAAATGTCTATTTCCGGTAAGCACCGATGTACAGATACGTATAGGCATTTATACGTAACTAATACAGTAACTACATGGGTGCTACTTATTGTATTCTGATTATGAAATTATATATTTTGTAGCTTTGTTCCAACAACCATGTTTAAGAACTGTAGATCTGGTCCAGTCATCACTTCACTGTAGTGCATCACTAGCTGGTCCAGTAGTCAATGTAGTTCATGAGGAAAATGAATCATTTGTATCATCTTCCACAAGTTGTATATCTACTAGTGAGGACCATCATCTACACATCTGTTCTGCTACAATATCAACTGACACATCATTGAGTACTACTGAGCCTAAACATTCTAATCATATCATTACTAGTGGTATGTATGTATGTATGTATGTATACGTACGTACGGTACAGCTCATGACTAAGTTTACAAAATGACTCGTGACCTCCAGCATGCCTTGACACATCTCAAAGGTAACTCGTGGGCTGTTCTCGAATGCATGAGTATTATAACGCATGTATTAATACTTAATGCACGTCAGTAGTGCTCACAAGTAATTACTGACAAGTGTTAAATACTAGCGAGTAAATCTTGTCATGCCCTTTGTCATTCATGCAGTAGTTATAGACTTACACAAGCTTGTCCGCGCTTCCTTTATCAAATCAACATCACGCCATGTTTAGGTTCAACTTATTGGAGTGTATCTTGGGATGATCTCACAAATAGTGCCAGCTCCTTAACTTAGCATGTGCGCTTTGTCTTAGAACACGTGCAAGAATTTAGCTGCGTGTCCTGTCTCAGTCTCGTGTCATTTGGACTCATTTGAGTGTTTGGTATTCAGTTTGGAGCGATACGTACGTAGTATACGTACACTGACTCGCGTGCAGCACACGAAGTCTGACTTGCATGCAGCACACGAGGTCTGACTCGCGTGCAGCACACGAGGTCTGACTCGCGTGCAGCACCCAAAGTCCACTCACGTGTAGCACTCAAAGTATGACTCGTGTATCACGTCTGATCCCTCGAATAAAATTGAAAAACACATGCGTGAGTGGTACATGTGAGTGTAAACTTAGTCGTGAGCTGTACCGTATGTCATAGTACTAACTTTTATAAGTAGCTATGTATGTGTAACTAATCAGTTCAAATGAATTTACATTAATAAATTAGCTTTGTATTGTTAATTGTCATACGTTTTATTATTATGTTGTAAAATCTGTAGATGTTCCTTCTGATATATGCAACAGTCATTGTTTCCTAATAAGAATAAAAGTAGTAAACCAAACCCTTCTTTACATAACAAAACAGAAGGTATAAAAACAAAAACTTTGATGTCAGTGGAGGCCAAGAAGTTACTTACCAAAAATCTTTTTAACTACTTGAATGACAGACAATAGTTTATAGCATATTTTCACAACTCTGATTGGCTTTGTCACTTGGCCACCTTTTTCACACCATCATTAAAAAGTAGATTTTGAATTTAAAAAGTGGAGTAGGGAT
The DNA here is from genome assembly GCA_963930835.1 of Spongia lamella. Lineage (NCBI taxonomy): Eukaryota > Metazoa > Porifera > Demospongiae > Dictyoceratida > Spongiidae > Spongia > Spongia lamella. The sequence continues at coordinate 10,485,941 of OZ005747.1, forward strand.
CGTATTAAAAAGTAAGGAAACAAGTAGTTAATCACTCACCACCCAACATATTGCATGTGTTTACTCAAGTATACAATTGCAGCTGGGTAGGCGTTCATGCATGCACAAATGAAACACATTCTCTAATGCTTCTACAAGATTTAATCCATACTTTGGCTGCATGATGTTTTGCTTTGAATGCTGGCTGCCAAAGTAGGGATTAAATCTTTAGAGAATGTGTTTCATTTGTGCATGTATGAACACCTAGCTACCCAGCTACAATTGTACACTTGAGTAAACACACGTAATATGCTGGGTGGTGAGTGATTAACTATTTGTTTCCTTACTTTATATTACAATCCCTACTCCCTTTTTAAATTCAATTTTTAAAAAATTCTAGTTTGTTTACTTTTTAAAGCATACGGTACATCTCAATTTAAAGTTGATAAGGCACGCATGTGGCATGTACTCGACATCACACATTTTTCATTTTGCACACGTGCAGGCATGCATGTGCTCGCAAGATCGTTGACGTAGAAACTCTTGTGTAGGGTACTCGTGTACGTGTGGCAGAAGCACACGTGCATGTCAGGTACGTATACGCCAAATCTGGTTTTCGTGCACCTTGGCATGTATACAAAATGTAAGCTGAGCATAATGGTATAAACTTTATAAACATGTTCTTGATCTAAGGCATGATTCCCATCGAGACACAAGATGCAAAAACGCTGCTAAACAATTTCTTACTGTAAAGCTAAAACCTATAGATTATATTTGGGGTGTGTCTTTTACCGATTATCATCGGTAATTCTCGGATAAATTGCAATGTGACAAATTAATGCTGATATCCTAATTGTGTTGTATATACGTAGCTAAATGACAACGTGAACACATTAGTAGCTATTGCTATATATACAGTTTAGTTACTTTTCAAAGTTGCAGAGAGTTTTTGTGCTGTACAATACTCGATCTTGTTCACTCATGACACGAAGATATCCTAGCATATTTGGTATGAACACACCCCTTCATTAGGTCTTTTGAGCGATACTCATTACAACAGATAAAGAAGCCGATCAGCTGCAAAATAGTTGCATTTCATTGCCTACAGCTACTGTACCTGTAGTTACATGACACGTGTAGTGTGGCAAACCAAGTGCAAGCTCGTGATGTGCATTTCTCGTGTGTTGCGTGTGTTCACTGGCCCGTGTGCGCACACCAAAATTGCGTGCAACTGTGCGTGCACATTGCATATGCTAGTTTTTGAAGTTTTACAAGCGTTAAACGTGCAAACGCACACGTGTGCCTACATGCGTGTGTAAACTTTAAATTGAGCTTTACCGTACTTTAGTATGGCTGCTAGGTAGCTATTTAATCTTTATTTATTTGCATGGCTTTATATTATAGTGTTTACAGGCGGCACTCAAGACCGGAATTAATTCTTAGCAATTAATATCTACATAGTTTACAATGGCTCACTACGTATGTGCCACGTCCACCTTTACAACAGACTTATTTCATCATGATACCAAGTGTCTATATTTTAAAACGGCTTGTACTGTGAAGGAAGGACTATATTCTGCTTGTAGCCAGACCATTTTAAATTTAATACGCAGCTACTAGGTCGTTATATTAGGTGTCCGATTAGAAGTGCTTAATGTTATAATTAACATCCGGCGCTTACAATCAGAAGATCTATAAGCAGCTGCGTGTAAATAAATTGGTCTGGCTATGGAAGACGAAATAGAAACCTACGTATAGGGAAAAACTGAATTCTTATTCCATTATGCGTAACGGATTGTATCACTAAGCATGTGCCTATCCAAGGTGTTTATTGTTACATTTTAGCACCTTGCGCGGAATGTTGACACCTTTGTAAAATTTCATCATCCTTCGATTGAGAAAGATAAATCAATGAAGAAGACAGAACAAAGGACAAGCTATGGCGTAGTGGACAAACCTTAATCAGAACAATATTTTCGTAAATCCGACGTGCTTACCTTTGTTGTGTGAAAAAACTGGAACCATAAAACTAGCGGAACCGGGTCTTACGGCAGGCAGGCAAGCCGGCTAGCTGGCAGACGAAATACAGATAAATTTTGAAATTTTAAAAATTTGCTGTGGATCTACTTTTCGCTGCGCTTAACAAAGATACAGCCTAATTACAGCAGTATTAATGCAACCAGGTTGCGGCTGTAACCTGTTGTAAGGTTGTTGTTAAAAGGGTGAAAATTCCAGAAGCCATAGTTTTTCATAGGGATCCCTACTATTAAGTACTACCGTACCTAATGATAAAGGTGGCCAAGTGACAAAGCCAATCATAGTTGCGAAGATATGCTATAAACTATTATGTGTCATTCAAATACTTAAAAAGGATTTTTGATAAGTAACTTCTTGGACTCCACCGATATCAAAGTGTTTGGTCGCACCTGTTTGCAATGTTGCTCTGATTGGCCTCGCACTTTTTTACACTTAGGGTGTTTTTGTTCAGCATATCACTACGTACTTTTTGGAAGTATAAACAGATGTTATTACTAGCAAGCAGCAGAGAAGTACAGTACCGCTCACTTTAAACTTGACAACACACGCGTGCAGCAACTGCAAGGCTTGACACGTTTTCATAAATGCCCGCAACATTTTCTGCGTGCGCACGACAGACCTATGACGTATTACCATTGGAAATTGCACGCGTGCATGCACGAGACGTTCGTTTTGTTGGCGTGTGTAGCATGAACTGCACGCGTGCATGCACGAGACGTTCATTTTGTTGGTGTGTGTAGCTTGAACTGCACGCGTGCCTCGACGCGTGCATATTATGCACGAGTGCAAAGTTCAGTTCACGAAAATAACACTCATGCATTAACTGTTTGCACGAACTGCACTTGTGCATTTAGACACGTGTATGACTCTCAAGACTTACCATACGCTGTACACAGTAGTAGATTTCACGTGTTCCATTATTGTCCTTGCCATACACGAGTAGTTCACACCATAGTTACTACATTATGGAAAATTATAGTATCTTCAATTTTGAGTAAATAACAAAAATTTACGGCGAGTTACGGAATTACACAAGTGGACACATGTATTCTAATAATTTGAGTCGCCATTCAGTCATGTTGCACATCTATCCTGCACTGCTGCGTTGCTGTTAACATGATGGCACATCCAAGGTTAGTACCCTCTTCCTCGTCTCTAGACTCATCCTCGCTATTTTTAAAAAATGAATTTCCGATAAGTGTGGTTTTAATATACGGCAAAGGCACGTGATCAGTGGGTTCAATCAGCTGACTGGTCAGTTGTGTGATAATGCTGTCGGGTGCCGTTGTACTGTAGGATTTGTAGTATTGTGACGTGAACCAGCTGCATTTCCTGTGCCAATATACTGTACGTGCATGTGTAATGATAAAACGTGCGCACGTAACGAGTGTATTAGTTTGGAGCACGTCTAGAGTGCCACGTGTGTTAGATGGCAGAACGTGTGCACGTAGCGGGCATATTAGTTTAGTGCACGTCTAGAGTGCCACGCGTGTGCACGTAGCGGGCGTATTTGTGTCGTGCATGTCTAGTGTTCCGCTTGCATTTGTGCGCATGCCAAATTCGCGTGCAGCACTGACGATACACGCCAAATTATTTACTTTTACACGCGTTAAACGTGTGCATGCACGCGTGCACAGACACGCGTGTGTCAAGTTTAAAGTGAGCGGTACTGTACTGCATTGGCATAACTTGTACGTACTTGCTTAGCATACAATATTGTAAATTAAGCTGTGAAGCTTAAAGGGGTAGTTCGCCGGTATTGTTTATGTCGAAGCCGTTTAAGATCTTGCATAATATATTAGCCTAGTTTATTACGTGTACACACGGCTGCATCACGTTTTTGCAAATGGCAACGCGTATGCAGGAAGAGTGAGATGGAAGACCGCGCACCAACTACCTTCACTTCCGATTCCGTTTATCGAAGGACAGTAGGAAGACCAAGAAAGTTTGCTTGCTCATGGCACGTGTTTTTACACGAACAGAGAACTTCCACTTCCTAACATTTTTAATACTGATAAAGCTTTACGCATACTTGTTACGCTACGTGCTTTACCTCCTCTTCGCTCTCTGTGTTGCTATCGGTGCTGCTGCTGTCCCTACTGTCCTATTCGCTTGTTGCCATTTTTTACGCGGAATCTCCGAGTAACCTACGGAAAATTTAATTTACGGTTACATTACATCATGAAATTAAACGGCTTCGTAAACAATAACACAAGCCGGCGAATTACCCCTTTAAATTTGAAAAATTCAGGCCCGTAATGCTTTTTAACAAAGTGATACGTCAATATAGATTGTGTATCTGAAAATTTGTGCAAATCATTAGAAGGGAGTCCTAGTTATGGCAACTATCAACCTACAGTGCAATATCCCTTCTCAAATACATTCAAGTGTTTACTTGACTAAAAATAGTATATACATGAGAGAAGTTCTGATACAAATTTGTCTGGAATTTTGCTGAGTATTTAGCCAAATATGGAGTAGGGGTGTGGTAGGTGCAACCCATTTAAATATATAGGTCGTTTTATTACATAAAGTGCTGAAATGACACTTGCTTCAAGAAATAATGCATTTTATGTGTTTTTATACCAATACATTATTCTTTTGGCTTCTTTGATATATTTCTGGAGGGTGGGTCTCGAGACCCCAAAGACCCCCTGTGGGTCCGTTCCTGGAACCATAAAGAAATGAGTGAGTTATTAGACAAACAAGTGGATGTACAAAAGAAAATAGAGAGAAAAAATCCTGCGGGATTCACGAAAGCTCCTGCAAGTCCACGAAAAAAGTGTGCGATGAAAATAAAGAAAGAAAAAACGACTGCTATGTAAAAATTTTTGTCTTGACATACAGGAAGGACTTCATAAGGACTTTATAAGGCCGTATCAGAAGAACGGCTGAATCAATTTTGGGGTATTAATTCTTCAAACATTGATGGTAGTAATTATATAGTTAATGGGCGAATGTGGCGGGAAAGGGTGGTTCGTTGTGTATAGTCGCACAACGAGACCATAAAAGTTGCAATGTCTGGTACTTAGAAATGGTGGCGCTGATTTCCTCCATTCTCGGTTTATTGATTCTATATACGTAGTAAGAATGTTGTGGCTCCATATTTACTAAGCGATAGCTTTCATGGCGGCTTAGATAGTGCTTTTGTGAATTTGAGAGCGGTGCTACGTACGTGTAAATATCCCACTTGGTGGTCACTTTGCTGTACTTCTTCTTAGCCTCGCCACTCACTCTTGATATATACATTAAGTTGACCCTGGTAGGTACACATACTTAACAGATTAGCTAGATAACTGTAAAAACATTATTGTGTGTTTTATTTTTCTAGAATCTACAACATCTAGTGATAAACTATTATTATGTACATCAGTGGATGTGTTGTGTTCACAAAACATGTTTACTTTTGATGAAACTGTTGATATCTGTCTAGCGGATTATCAGACAAAGATTAAACTGTTAGATGATAAACTGACTACTGTGTCACCAAGTGCGTAGGGACCCTATACAAAGTGTTTGTAATTATTTTGTAATCTTAGAGTTAATATCAAGCTCTAATACAAATGTAGATGACAAAATTGTTCCTTTTGAATGTAAATTACCACAGTCTATTGAATTATCTACAGGTTTGTATATACATTCGTACGTACATGTTATGCAATAGATGTGTTATTCTTTAAATTAGATTTTGATTTACTCAAATTAAAATATAAGGAAATTCTTGAATGTTTCCCCAAAGAATTTCATCAGTCTTTACAGAAATTGCAAGATAAATTAAGTGATGATCAGATGTGTAGTATTTTGAACTGTTCCAGTTCTCATACTGCTAATATAATGATTTTAGATTGTTTGATAAATAATATGAAATGCAGGGAGGACTTGTTAGATTTATGCGATCAACTGGATAGATTAACTGATACTTCACCAGGTCTTCAGCATCTTATTAATCAGATAAGAGGAGGTTGTTAACTTACATTATGTATATACGTATATGGATAGCTACGTATCAGGAGTGGCTCTGGCGGGTCGAGCCTGTTTAGGCTCATTTAGTCTAACATAGCCAACCTGAGCAAAACTGCTAGGATCGGAATGCTCACCTTGCATTATTCTGCCCATTCATAATAACATAATTTCTACCATATAGCGGGTTTTATGTGCTAAGTCTAATTTTTTTGCAAAATTTGCAAATTAGTATGTCATTCTCAAAGATTTCCACAATTTTTATGAAATACTCTTCATGCATTGAAGTAGACTATTCGCATAGCAAACTTTTCTGATTTTTCGTGGTTCACAACTCATAAAATATACCCGCTATACAATACTAAAGAGCCTGTGAAACTATTAGAATACTGTGGCATTTGTGCATGAAAGTGTTATAATACAGAAGCTTCCAATGTTTTCACGTTTTAGAAAGTAATTAAGCATTTCTTTGTATTACAAGCTGCATAACTGTATATTTATAATCACAAGGTAAACAATGAGATACGTACAGTCACTTATTTAATAAGTGCACCGGCCATAGCCAAATCAGCCAGACCATCAGAGCCGCCTCTGCGTATGTACATATGTATTTAACTATAATTATAGTTATGTATACGTATGTGTAGTATCTATTGTGCATATTAAGATTGTGTTTGATTTTAATAATAGATTTACAGGGTGTGTACATTGTATGGACAATTTGATACTGTATATATGTATGTAGTTTCGAAAGTGAAAATCGAAATTTGCAGTTTGAAAATAATATATCCAAAATTGCTATTGACGATTCAAGTTTGGTAGGGAATCTAATGCAGTTTACAGATTTTGTAAACCTTATACAGTACATACTATAATACAAGTAGGTGTACCGAATATTTGGCGGTCATTTTAATTTGGTGGTTTGATGATTTTCATTTGTGTCACCAAATTACATGATGCCATTTAATAAGAATATTTAAATTCTTATTTATTCATTCAGCCAGCGCAGCATGGCCTTGTTCAAGTATTTTACGAGACAAGAAAAGCCTACCAATTTCGGCTCTTTACTTACACAGTCTGAAATTGAAGAAGCTAACAAGCAGTAGCCAAGGTTTTAGAATCTACTTCAAAAATGGTGCATCTCGAGGAAAGTACAATTCCTACACGTCTGTTCAGAGGGCTGAAATTGGAAAATACGCAGCGGAAAATGGTGTGACAAGTGCTGCGAAGCATTTTTCCTCAAAATGGAACATCAGTATAAATGAATCAACTGCAAGAAGACTTAAAACGGAATATTTAGAGAAGTTAAAGGAAGCATCGAAGAGCAAATCTGGCGAAAGTGTCACCGTGGATTCTCTCGAGACAAAGTAGAAAGGTAGACCGTTACTTCTTGGTGAAGAACTAGACGCTGCAGTGCAAGAATATGTGAGTTCTCTTAGAATAGCAGGTGGGGTTGTCAACACAGTAGTTGTAAGAGCAGCTGCAGAAGGTACGTATAATCTCTGCCAGAGATATCACCGAATTTACTTCCCATGGTGAACACATTAACATTAATAAAAGCTGGGCAATATCCTTACGTACTTAACAGAATGGGATATGTAAAGCATGTATCACTTTGCGTGGGCGGATCAAAGGGAAAGCAGGGATGCAACTAGTTGTATCCTGGGAACATATACCCTTGATCTGAATCTGTAACTTATGCCACTCTTTATATAGGCACAACATAATGTATATCGATTGTGGGTTTGAATTCGTTAGTATTAGCATAGTTTAGAAAGTGGAATTTAATTGCTAAACGTTTTCTTTGTACCCTACTGGTTGTTGTATGGAAGTTTATGTACAAAGAGGAAGCTGTTTAAAGTGAGTTACTCGCATGCAATAATTAGAATATAGTAACACGCTTATACAATGCAAAACTCGCTTCTTATACAGTGCAAAATGCGCTGTGGTACTATATGTATTACACTCACCATTTGTCTCTATTTCTGAGCGCTAGTTTTTGATAATATTTGTAGCACATGTTCCTGGAAACTAATTCGAAACCCGCAATCAAACCTTCGCAAGTGCGTATATAAAAGGAGTTCAGCAAACGTATGCGTAAGGCTTGAGCTGCTTAGCGCTCGCCCACGTACGAGTAGTGCACCGAAGTGATACATATTACTTGTAACATGTGCGCTCGTGATTTGCCTGATATGTATGCCCTCATCCCTCAGGCTTCGGGCATACATATCAGGCAAATCCCTCATTCCCATGTTACAACTATTACGTAAAGCCTCTGCTTCAGGAAAAATACGTACCTCAGTCACAGTATGAAGAATTGAGGGATGTGTTTTTAGCAGACAAGTGGTAATGAAAGATATTCCAAGAGAGATGATATTCAATTGGGATCAAACTGGTCTCTCAATAATCCCTACGGGCAATTGGACAATGGAGGGGGAGGGTGCCAGGGTTGTCTCTCGGGCGCTGCGCGCCCTCTTGCTCGTGCATATATATCAGGCAAATCCCTCCTGACCATGTTATAAGCATTATATTACACTTTCCGGCACTCTAAAATCTGGCCAAACTTAATGCTAAAGTCTCGCTCTCTTTATATAGTGATGGGCATTCGTTGTGATTGTGGGACTCTATTTTATCGTTGTCATGACATTTTTGCGTGGTAGTAACGGTAATTGTGGGTTTACCACAACTTTTTATAAAGCTACAACACTTATAATGGACTGAAAATCACTAATGTAATGGTGAGTGTTGTAAATAAAGTAGACTAAAGCCGTGATTATTACTGTAAACCAGTCCGCTTTTTAAACGCTCGCTACTGCTTGGTAACGCCCACTTTTAAAACTAAAGCGCTCCATCTTTTTAGTAATGTACAACTGTTTAAATGCCTTTTACTGTACAGCATTACCTTGCTTTCCTTTGGCAGGCGATGCGTTTTATTACTAATGCCACGCCCATCAGTAATATCGCCAGCAAGTGTTGTAAAAAGAAACTGAAAAGCAGTAGGATTTATTTGATTGGCTATTCAGGCTTCATTTCACGTGAATGGTTTTGGGGCGGACTCCCACGCACGCACAATTAATAATCAACTTATAAAACTAAAAACCACAATGGATATTGCATTTGTGTGACTATATAAGAGTAAGTTAAAGGTATTGAACACCTCAAATAGGTGACATCAGGTTATACCACACTTATACCTTTGATGTCCTGGTTATACCACAGCCAAGTGTGCTGATATCCAGGTTATGCCACACCTGCATCCTTTGATGTAAGGTGTGAAAGTGGTATATCACATGATATAACAACTGTTACAGTCACTCAGCATTCCCTGGGAAGATAGTGAAGTTTATCTTTTCAAAGCATTGCAACAAGTGGTCGCACATTTTGGCCTGAATAAGTTTATGTGGTTGGCCTCCAGTAGCTAAAGACACACATGTAGCAATGGCAAATAGTCCGCAATCAACACTCCCCTCTTGTTTTTCTTATGTCAATTTTAGTTCCAAGCAATTGCTTCAACTGCTTCTGTGTATCTTGGTCAACGAAAGTAAAACTTGAATCGTAAACCATGACTTGCGGAAAGTTCTCAATTGTTGATATTGCTACCCAGTGACATCCCCTGCAGTGGAGTACCTGTAGCATTCTGGATGCATTGATAGAAGACATCTTTTTAGCCCTGTGAACAATCAACTGCAATCCAGAGACATTGTTAAACTAACATACATCACATTAAAATTTCATTATTAGCTATATAGGCATGCAATTTGTTATAATTTACAAATGTCTACATACGCACGCACACACACACCTTTCATAATTATCAGCTTATCCATTTCTGTCAATGTCTGTCTACCAAACATAAGCCATATCCTTTCTTCACTACCATCATTACACATCACCAGAGTATCAAGATCTATATAGCTGCATCTTTTTTAGGTACTTTTTTAACTGGTGCACTGTCATGACACTCTTCTTCAAGACTTCGTTTTAGTATGTTAACTGGCTTAGATCTGTTATGGTTTACATTCACTGGTGGCACTGACTGTATTAGCTTCCGCACTTTGGCCACGGACTTCGTGTCTCCTTGGAAAATATATTTACAAGGTATCTCCAACCCACCCTGTGGCAGATCCGACGAGTAGTGTCGTTGATTGTCTGTGATTTCACAGGCAATAGTCCCCCCAAGCAGCAGAAACAACGAGCACACTGCGGATGACTTTCTTGGCACATTTCCCACTACCTCGCTGCCCTTTTTAATGGCTACCGCATATGGGTCGTTAGGATTCCCACTTTCTTGTTCACATGCCAGCGTTTCTTCCACAAACGGAGTCCAAATATCACCATACACATGGAAGCCTCTGACACAAGAATTCGCCTTGTGTGTCGCCATATTAAAAGTCACGTGACTCAACTAAAGATTTGCCGCCAATTTAAGTTTTCGCCAATAGGTAAATTTAGCCTGTTCGCCAAAATTTTCCTTTGCCAAATATTACGGTTATACGGTATTTTGTGTAGCTACATAAGTTCGGTTTTCTCATGCCGGGTCACATATCAAGAGTATATAATATATAAAGAGGAGAGTGTTGAACTACCAGTAGGGCTCTGAAATACGCTGCATAAAGTTATGTTGCAACAGACGATTAACAATTCCAAAGGTCGATATCACAAAGGGACAAAGCATGTGCGCGTAGCTCATACTAAAGTATCTTGCTGTGTTAAAGCTTCGGACCTGTTTCGTGATGATAAACACCTAAGGCACTGTATTTTCTGAATAGTGAAGTTCACTAAACTAGCGGCTCCACTGCCAGATATTGAATCAGAATTTCCATTGGCTACATTAACTTTTCTTGCTCATTGACTTACTCGCAATGGCATATTTCCAGTGCAGCATGAGGTATGCAATCCACTGCTTCAATTCTACCATATCGTGACATAAACTTTCATTACATGTGACATCAGAAGTTTCTATATCGTGGTAGCACTAGTATACAGTATACAACTTTAGTGCACTACTACTACTATATTCGAGGCCACCTACTGGGATAACAAATACTTATGGCTATTGATTACATAATTAAAGCACAGTAGCACAAAACCCCTACATCGAGTGATGTATGTTTTCTTATGTAAATCACAAGTAAATGGTGCTTTAACAGATTTAATGTGGAAGGATTAGCAGTATACTTGTTGCAGTAATAAACTCTCAGTGCAATGATGCTGACTATTATTACTCAACAAGTCATGATGCTTTGTAAGTACGTACGTATCTAATACAATGTTTTAACACAATGCTTTGCATGATCTGTTTCATTGTTATAACATATTGTTCAACACAATGCAATGCTTTTAACAAGTCTATATGTCTTATTGGCCTTCATGATGTATACGTACCCTACGTAATGATTTTAAGCAAGTTACGTAATTGATCTCTAAAGATTGTTCATGTTGTTTAGGTGTGGTATTAATGTTGTTCGCTCACCTTATAATTGGCTGCTCCCACTGGATCTGCTTGTTTTACAGAGGCTGTAGCTATCACCCAATCAGTTGATTGTGGTGGGGTTTGGTAAGTGTACAGGGATCCAGCTGCTTGGGTTCTCTAAAAGCAATTCTTTACATTTGTTAAAGGGGGGCATTATACCCTACGACAAATTTAACAATCTTTTGCTGAAGGAAGGATCTTCTCAAACCTTGGGTGAAAGGGCCACAGAAAGGTTCCTGAGAACCTTTCCACCCAAGGAAGAAGAGAGATAAACTATCACTTAATAAATAACATCCATGAATTTGCAGAATTTGAAGGCATGGGTAACTCCCTTAATTGTCCCAGAGTTGTGCTAGAATGATGCAAGCATCTTTTGACAAAGAAGGAAATTTTCCTGTATGCTTTAATAGCATGTGTGACCACCCTATATATGGGTATAGAATATCTCTTGTATTTGTTGTGATCTTTTAAACAGCTCAGAAGTGCATGCTTGACTTGCATACTCCTCAATGTGCGATATGCTCATTTAACTTGATGGTAAGAACTGTACTGTCCTTCTTAGATTATGGACATTTCCTTATATCGGGTACTGGGATATAATAATACTATAATAGAATAATGTATCACTTTGCGTGGGCAGATCAAAGGGAAAAGCAAGGATACAAATCTGATGTATACCTGAAAGCAGGGATACAACTAGTTGTATCCTGGGAAACTAGTTGTATCCTGGGAAAATATACCCTTGATCTGAATCTACAACTTATGCCACTCTTTATATAGACACAACATACGTCTATCGATCGTGGGTTTGAATTTGTTAGTATTAACATAGTTTAGGAAGTGGAATTTAATCGCTAAACGGTTTCTTTGTACCCTACTGGTTGTTGTATGGAAGTTTATGTACAAAGAGGAAGCTGTTTAAAATGAGTTACTCGCATGGCAATAATTAGAATATAGTAACACGCTTATACAATGCAAAACTCGCTTCTTATACAGTGCAAAACGCGCTATAGTACTATATTTATTACACTCACCATTTGTCTCTATTTCTGAGCGCTAGTTTTTGATAATATTTGTAGCACATGTTCCTGGAAACTAATTCGAAACCCACAATCGAACCTTCGCAAGTGCGTATATAAAAGGAGTTTAGCAAACGTATGCGTCAGGCTTGAGCTGCTTAGCGCTCTCCCACGCACGGAAGTGATACATATTACTTGTAACATGTGCGCTCGTGATTTGCCTGATATGTATGCCCGAAGCCCGAGGGCCGCAGGCCCGAGGGATGAGGGCATACATATCAGGCAAATCCCTCGCGCCCATGTTACAACTAATACTTAGCACATGAACATGGTAGCTACTGCTTCAACAACACATTTACATAAACTGTAAATTACAATACATACAATGCATGCATCTGCTAACCATAGCAACAGTGCCTAGAAGTATACAGTATATAGGTAGTAAATAAACTAGCTAACCTAGTAATGTATGTGAGGTTGTTTATTACCTGTAATAGCTCTGCTAAAATTGTGTTTACATTAGTATTGAGCGATAGTAAATTGCGATAATTTATATTTTATTTATTTATTATTTTAATTTTTCCTTGTTACAAGGCTTAAACATCTCATACCAATCTTTAAAATCCATGCGTAATCCGTGCAAGTATGAAGCATTACAATGGCTGCCACATCTATTTGTGATATTTTAAAATTCAAATTACAATTGTGAGTCCAAGATCACTTGGTATTTGACCCTCAAATGCGATACACTCTAGCATTTACCCTGGTGTTAAGAATTATGCAGTTAGCAACACCGTACTGTCCCTCCAATTCTGGATATTTCCTTACATGAGAGTACCTGAACCATGGTACCTACTGCTTCGGTACATAAACCGAAAATTATAATATGCAGTACATACAGTAAGCCACAGTGCATACATGTGGTAACCGTAGCAATAGTGCCCAAAATGAAACATTTTTTGTGGTAGTGTCGTGCCGATTAATCGGATCACAATTGGAAACAGCAGATTATTGGGGAATTTTGTGACAATCAGTATCAGTAGATTTTAAGGTTACAATATTGGTTTATAAAAGTCAAATAATTTAAGAGCCTTATGCTTGTAACTGAACCAATAGATTTGCAAATTTTGACAGAATCTTACATTTTTGTAAGTTTTTTATTGTATGTTTGTGACAATTGAAATATCGACTGTCTGGAATGTAAAATAATCGGATATTGGTGTACTCATAAAATCTGGCAATCGGGTACAACACTATTTGTAGTTTCGAATACAGCATAGCACAATATAACTAGTAATGTACTTGACATTGTGTACCTGTTGACCTTTTATGAAGTTCAAAGTTAACAAGCATTCTATATCTTCCATAATGTGCACAGTGTGCTGTATTATCCCTGTGATCATAATAAAGCACTGTTCTATATTATCCCTTTAATTTCAATAAAGCACACTTGTGACACAACCCACCCAGACAGCATTCCTGTCAGGAGGTAATTGTTTGTTAACACCTACTCATTTTAACACCTACATAAATATGTACATGGAGCTGTATAAACAAGCTGTCAATATTGCAAGTCCTATGCTATGTTCGCATTCACCTTTACAAGAAAAGTCTTTGAAGTGATAAACTTGATTTTTGTCCTTGGAAATGTACAGTATATAGCAGCTGCCTACAATTTGTCAGTACAAGAACTACAAAGGAATATTGTCCATAGGAAATGTATGGTAAAATTTTTGTTAGGCTATATCTCCCTTGTTTTATAGCCTATCAGAGCGCCTCTTTTATTAATGTTTCCGGCGTTTGAAGGGCTTCACGACAACATAAAATTTGTAATCATAGGATGAACACAACAGAAGTTATTCAAGGGAAATGACCACCGGCAAGGTGAACGCAAACAGACTATATAGCATAATAGCAACACGATTGTTCACTGAAGTGTGGAAATAAGTGTGGTGATTGTCAGTGCTGGTTAAATATGAGGCCATCAGGTAAGTAATTTTCCGACTTATACATTGATAAAGTAGCGTATTAAACGAAATAGCATACTAATAAATAAACCCCAGATCTCTAAACCATTTACAAAGTGCGAGCATAAGAGTTACAACTTACCATTGTCAGTGAGCCAAACGATTTTAATTGAAAGCTATCGATTCTTTGCCAGCTCCTAGTACTTATCGTGGCTATTGTACATTTGAACGTCGTTATAGATGCACACTAGGATTAACAATACTACCAACTTGACGCCTTTCCATTGTAGAACTTGAATTCCAGATATCATTCAATAAATCAGTTAAAATCCGGCTTACGCTCGTGCACCACAGGAAACATAGCACTCGGGCGCAGTCTCGAGGCAAATATAACATTCGGCTGTGCCTCGTGCCACATTAGCTTCTCAATCACTCCCTCGTGCCACACCCCTGCATTGCACTCTCCTCTGTACCTTTACTAGTATATATGGTAACTTTACCTGTCAGCAACATGAAATATGTCAATGATGTATACACAAAGCTTTAGTAAGCAGATCAAAGGAAGCTTATAGAGTGACATCTGAGCTATACAAATCAGTATGGATATAAATGCCTAAATGTTCAAGTTCACTGGCATGCACAACTGCCTTGCATTGGTTGTTTACTGACACAAAATTGACATTCTGTGAAGACTTGCATGGGTTGTTTACTGACACAAAATTGACATTCTGTGAAGACTTGCATGGGTTGTTTACTGACACAAAATTGACATTCTGTGAAGACTTGCATAGGTTGTTTACTGACACAAAATTGAAATTCTTTTGTTCATCATCAAAGACTAAGAAGTTAAACTTTTTTTTTCTTTTTTTTCTTTCTTTCAGATTGACCTCCATACCAATCAATTTACTAAAAAGTTTATCTAAATTATAGGGAAAACATTGTAGCTTAGTGAAACCATGTAGGTGGCAGATAGGAAACTGGTAATCAACACATGTATATAGCTAGTGGCCTTATATGCTTTGTCGGCTTCGTACGACAACAACAACAACAGGGCCATCGGAAGCGGGGCAGCTGGGGCGGCTTAAGCCTCCCCACTTTTCACCACTTTTCATAAATTATAATTTTATACACTGCACAACACTATACACCATATAGTTATCACATACCTGTAACCATGATTCACCTAACCACATGCATTTTTATATATAAAATATAGGAACCCACAATCGATAATTTTAAGCATCAGTGGTGTGGCATTTTTTAGAATCAAGTTGCTAAATTATTTAACAACGGCCTTATGAGTGTGATGGAACTTCCTACACCACTTATTGGTAATAAGGCTCACCAACCATGTAAGTTTCAATTCCCTCAGCGTGAATTTGGTAAGACTTCTATAGTTAAGCGCTCGTTTCAGCAGCAATGGTTCGATCGCTGGCCTCTGCTGCACTATGATGAAGACCAAGATCTAGCTTTCTGCTTTTCGTGCATTGTTGCTTACCAGAACAATCAGCTCATTGCTTGGAGAAAACTGTGACCTTTATTTCAACAGGGTTCTCTAATTGGAAAGATGCCCGATTGCCAAATTTACCAAGCGGCACGAAGGTAACCATTGTCATAAAGGCTAGTAAGTTGGTCAAGTTATTGCTTGTTATGCCACTGAGCCACCAACGCTGAAAGTGAGAGATCGTTTAGTGCTGTGCGACGTACTAAGATGTATTTATGTGCAACTATGTCTCAGCACTGAACGCTTGAACCATTTGATGCTGTTACATGTGCATAAAAGCCGAACTGACTCCCTCAGCCTAGTGAATGTTGCCAATAATTTTATTTCTGGGCATGACTATAGAAAGAATTTATTTGGTACTGAGTTCAAGCCAAGTGATCTAGAGTAAATACTTACAGAAGACAAGTTGATATAACTAATCATTTTAGTATTCAAATTCACATATAATAGCCTAACTTATACTTACATATATAGCTACATATTATCAAATTAAAACTTCCAAAATGGCAAAGAATGCAATCTCAGATGATCTAAAATTCAAAATTTTCCTGGGAGGGCATGCCCCCAGACCCCCCTAGCATGAGCTGCCTTTGGCAACTATTAGATAGCTATACACAAAATCTCCTGTATAGAGATACTTATGACACCGTGCTTGGCCTCCCCACTTTCAAGTTGCTTCCTACGGCCCTGAACAATAACACTGAACAACAACAACATTAATTAATTTGCACTCATATACCATGCCAGGTATAGCAAGGTATAGTAAACTATGACAACCAGCCATATCTACACATACGTAATGCGTACATGTCAGCCCACACCTCCACTTTTGCCTATGATTAATCAGCCATAAATTCTGTTTGGCATTTCAAAAAAAATTATTTTTGGCAATGATAAGATAACGTTAATTCTACTATCCCCGTAAGTATATCCTTCTTGAAAAAGTTATGAGGCAAACTCAGAGGTGAACCATGCAGACCAGTGGAATACATCCATAACTACTAGCTACATACGATAGCTATTATTAAATTATGTACAACATACGGCACCCGCTGGGTATTTCTAATGCAGCTCACTCAGAGATACTGATTTATGAGTTAAAAATGGCAATCCGGTTCATGTTACTTGGTGCTGTGGCTTGGACGAAGGCCCAGATCAAGACGAAAGGTGGTGTGTGGGCGTGTGACAGCCTTTAATAGCAATCCCCTTCAGTTGACTAGTACGTAGGTTGGTCGTACGTACGTATAGAAATCTTGTGCCATTCTTTTATGATGAATTCTTCCACCACGACGTCAAGTGCAAAAAGGAGGGGGACATCAATTCCATGCCGGCACGTTGAATTGGTCCCTTCACAGCTGTATACAAAGTCCTTGACAAGATCCGCGGTTTCAGGGAGGCCAGTCCTGGCTCAGTGATACATGAGACAACACGTCGGGCAGGTTGCCTTTTGACGGAAATATTCCACTTGGACGATGAATAACAGCTGCTGCGGGGAAATATAACAGCTCTTCCGAAAAGATAGATTTCAACCATCCAGGAATGAAATGACTGACAGGTCTGAGCACATGTAGTCGTTCACGTGCAATACTCTATTTAGTACCTACTCGTGATCGTGGTCAACTATGTACGTACTTTCGTGACTAATACGCTTCTTATGATTATAGGCATTAGCACATTCGCTCCAACATTAACTTAGTTTAAATCCTATTTAAACTCCATATAACCTTTGTAAATCTATTTAAGCATGTAGTTATAAGAATCCATATACATACGTATGTACGTATATGGGCATCAATTATGCAGGAGGCTGTTTACTACAGACTGTTAATTATGTTAAATAAATGTATTGTATTTGCTAAGTACAAAGATGAATTTACATATGTATATGCAGTACACTTGATACGTATATGTATTTATGGAAAAATCGTACTGGTTTGGCCTTAGGTCTATGTAATAATCTACATGTATAGTATATGTGCAGTAGTGAGCAGAAAAGGTTAATGTTCTGTAATTGAATAATAATGGACAAATTTTCACAACCCTTTATTGTTGTTTTACGAATTGGCAGCATGGTTGTAATACAAGCATAGTATGCATGTTCGTACTTTGAGGTGTACTGTTTTCATACAAATTCAGTATGTTTGTCTTTAGCAGGTGGCTTCATGACTTTACCAAATACACAAATTTAAAGCCATTTAGCAGTTCATGAGGTATACCGGTAAATATTTGTTGATTATCAATTCTTATACTTTTAACATGTGTATATATGTACATATGTATCATTCCCTTTCTTTATTACTTGTAGAGTTAACTTTGTACCTTGTGGTCTTTTGCTTCTTTCATTTCTTGCTAAAATGCCTGTTTCTACATAACAGGATATATAGTTTTAAGCTGACATGACTAATCCTTATAGGCGCTTATAAATATTGATTAAAATCCTTAGTGCTCTGGGGAAAGAATTCACTCTCAAGGCTATAACTAGCCATTGGACATACGTGGCTGCATGAGCAACTTACAGTAGCGCAGTCTAGCTGCCTTCAGTGATAAGTAGCTAACTGACCATTCTTTGTACATCATTAAATTTTTTGCACAAATTCATAGCTATTACAATCCATCAGTGGTGCCAAGTAACTATAGCGACGAAATGAATAGCATAGGTAAATGCAGTGCATTATACACTTACATAGCTGTAACTACAATTGTAACTACTATTTGTATGTACACATGTACGGTAGCACTATAAAGTAACGTCGTACTTGCTCGCAACTTATACACTCGTCACTCAAATGCTCGATACGCTGAACTCGATCACTCTCGAGCGACTGTCCAGGGATAAAACACTTGAGGGTTTACTAACTTGAAGATCACACAAAGCTTAAATCACTAAGGATATTTGCTTGAGATTTATTATTAGAACCGTACGCTATGCTTTAAATAGAATAATACTTGGGCATGTGCATAAACAGTGTCACATTTTACAATGTAGTTGCTGTACTGGTCTCAGTGCATCAATTTTGCTCGTTCTTCAATTTGTTAGTGATTAAAATAGGATTAGTTATTTGTGACAGGCTAAGAAGGCAACACACCAAAAGAACAATGCACGTAGGTGTACGTATCTTAATAATTTTCAAGTAATATGCAGCAATAGAGCTTGATAGATTAATATTTTATGCGTGTTAGGCTTTTACCACACGTTACATACCGTACGTGGGAAAATTTTGGCGGGGTAAAACATTGGCGAATGCGCTGATCTGAATCAATTGGAGGGTAAAATATTGGCGAATGAGCCACATGTATAGCTAAAACTGATCCCAAAAAGAAACATTGGCGGATAAAAAATGGGCAAATGGCCTTCTATTCGCCAAATTCGCCAATTTTTTCCCACACCAAAAATTTCCCACGTACGGTAGTATATCTAAAGGAAACTAAAGTTGACTCGTGAAGTTACTATTCACACTTGAGTACTCATCGTCTGCTTGCACTTTGTCACTATAAGGCCTGTCACGTACATGCAGTACTTATGTAGCTTTATGCTAAATTATGCACTCGAGTATACTTCGAGTACTCATCACTTCACATGCTGCAAGCGCTTTAGTACACAAAACTTGATCAAGTAATGCTGTTTACTCGACAAAAGTTCACGAGCAAGTGTGACGTTACATTAGAGCGGTACCATACATTTGTATGAAAATATGTCATTGCAAATTAATTTTGTCATAATAATTGAAGCATGGGCAACACAAACATTTACACATTATCATTCAAATTAACTATGTTTCCTTGAATTCCACTTGTAACTAAGTCTTTAAGTCTTTCCACAACTCAAAGACATGTTCTCGCACATCAGCTGAAAGTTTCTTAAAATTTGCTCCCAGGTTCCTCCAAATTTTAGGATTTTTAGTTAAGTCAATTCCACAACCCTCACATGTTATATAACCATCCATGCTTTGTGAACAAACAGGAATATTCACTCGAAGATCTGCCATTTTTATTGAAGTATGCACGTGCAAGTAATTAAATCAACATTCCAGCAGAATGACTGAAGTGTTACAATGTGACAAGACCATATTACAGCCGGTACTTATAATCAGGACATCAATAAGTGGCTGATGCATAAATTGGTCTGTTACGCGAGACTATGTAGCTAGGTGGAATGCTTTTACAGCTGGTCACAAAATTGATGTTGAGTCATTTATATGACCAGTGTTGTGTAAGTTGAGAAACCATAATGTATTAAAAATCCTGTGCTAACTAAACCAAGCGGAATGTCACCAATTCACACATGCCAATCTTCATTACTAACACTAAGGTAAGATATAAGCAAAAGTCATTTTTCCACTACAGACTATCTTTCATTTTCAGTAGCCTTTCTGTTTCATGTCTCATAACAGTGTATCCATGTCCTTTGCTGGGCCTTAAATACACTTACGGTACGCTGCAAAAAAAAGGTAACGTTGTGTAGTGTAATGTAATTGTAGTACAATTACATTTTTCTGTAATACGTTAGTAGTTTTCTGTAATACGATTAGTAGTTTTCTGTATTACAATTTGTAATTTTGCGTAGTACAATTTGTTTTGTATTGTAGCTAGCTACGATTTGTAGTTGTATACGTAGTACTAAGTTTTCATACTGTAATTGCATGCACGTACCATAGATAGTATAACTCCATACTATGGCTATTCTTCGAGCTATTCTTACAAACCAACTGATTACTGAAACATGCTATTAGACTATATTATCGCCTTGTACATTAAAGACACAAATGTATAATAATAAAATGCTTACCTATGAACTTCACAATAACTAAGCAAACCATGCATCTACGATTGAACAATAACAATAGAACAATGTCGTTCCAATTAGTGCACACTTTTAGTAAACTTTAGGCGCCTAGGTTTACTGGATTATTTAGTTGTAGAAATGGAATGTTTAGGCAGCATAGTTGTAGTTTTATAGTAGTTTAGGCCTTTTACAAATAATGCAGGTTAGTTTCTAGCTTGTTTTCTGTCGTGACAGCTGTTGTAAGTTGTCACTGTGTTCGGTTTTCAGCGACGCGTGATGATGAGTTGAACTTGAACTCTATCTCTATGCAGGTGATGTAGCATTGTAGGATAGCTATACCATAACAATATTTAATATACAGTGATTTGCAAATGTTTTAAAATAAGCTATAGTTAGCTGGCTATATCGACAAAAGGAATCTTGAATGGCCGCCGGCTGCATACTTGTCTGGCTTTAGGATGAACTGTAGAGAATCACCTGTAAGACAGCAGAATTTCGTGCAGAATAATAAATTCATACAAATTATTTGCTAGTCAGACCTTTTAGTGTAGCTCAGATCACGTAATACACACGCAGAACACTCTCGGGCGGGACGCTGTGACGTTGCGGCACCGTATAATGGCTTTGTGCATCAGTCACCGTACTATGCTGGTTGCACAGTACAAATCATAATTTGCTCTACGCTAGATGTACCGTAGTGTTCCGTACTAGCACCTGTAGTTTTGCATAGTACGCATTGTAATTTTCTGTAGTAGGAGTTGTAATTTTGTGTTCTACGTATTGTAGTATTACTACAAAGCTCTGTAGTAGCCTCGTAATTACAATTACGAAACGTTACCTTTTTTTGCAGCGTACCGTATATGAATACTTTACACAACATTATATTTCACATTAAAAAGTTAAAGGTAGACTGCAATGGCAAATCATATGTGCTTTTTATTAGTAGATGTGTTTATTTAATCATGTAATGCACAGAACCACATATTAATAATCAAATTATGGTGTATTATTGAGATATTAAGCTGCAAAGTCACTTCCGTAAGTATACCTGATGTCAGATCGGGCTCCGGAAAAGTTTTATTGTACGTGTTGTGTTGGAAGAAGGCACTAAAACTTGCCTTGTTTTGGGTAGGGAGATACAAGAAGCCCGGTTTTTTTATTGTTACACTTCTCTCCTGGCAAGTTAGTAACAAAAAGAGTGTCCTCTGTATCAATGTATTGCCAGCCACACGACAATGATGAACAAAAGTGGTAGTGCAATTCAGTGCGAAAGGTGGTGAATATGGGATTTTCAAAACGAAGAGCTAGTCTGGATTGTTCAATGATTGCAAGTATATATCCTTACCATGTGTGCTACGAAGATAAGGAAGACTGGATTCGCTACCATCACTGTGCCGACATGAATACTAGCCGGGTCGACACTAGTGTGCGTAGTTGTGCTAATTGAAATGCTAAAACTGATTGAGGCTGACTAATGCACCATTCTATCCAACAATACACAGCAACTGGAACAACAGACACGCACTGAAGAGAACTCGACAAAAGTATCCATGAGTTGGCTTGTTATCGATCCCACTAGTGCATGTCCGCCTTTCACAATTCTCGTTTTAAGAATAAACCTCCCGTCACAACAAACTCTATCGATGTCCATACGTTTATTATTTCTGCCAGAAATACAAAGGTGGTCCAACAAGCTTCTTTGTTATTCTTGGAGCCGAGAGTCCAAGAAGCGCAAGAATCTTCCATAGATTTCCATACAAACGCGTGTGTTCTTATTCCCAATATGACGTCGTGTAATGTAAGAAACCGCAATGTGTTAAAACTCCTGTAGTAGCTAAACTAAGCAGAATACCATTAAATCACACATCCCAATCTTCATTACTAACACTAAGGTAAAGTATAAGTCCAAGTCATTTTTCAATTGCAGATCACCTTTAATACTTAATACAATAGACATTTAATAGTTAATCTAATTACAGGCTTATTGTTTCTATTGTTATGTGCAGAATTTTTAGAAACATTCAGTTCATCTCCAATGCCCGTCATTACAACACCTAATCAGACTATTAGTACTGTTAGTACTACTGCTACAATACATCATACATCAAGTGTTTCATCAGTGAAATCTACAACTACTAGTGCTACTAGTGTAATGCAACTGAGACAAGGTATGTTGCTGGATAAGCTGCATCAGTTAATGTGTATACCAAAACTTTCAACAAGAATATAACACAATCTGTAAAGTATTCATATACTGTAAACCAGTATATTTAGCTGATAAAATATTATATTTTTAAGCATTTGCATGATAAGTAGCAAAGTGCATGTACTTATTTGTATTGGCTTTTTTGGTTCGTAGCTACATATCAATATTCAATTCTTTTGACACATTAGTACAACATTGCTTTACATAGCTAGTGACTTTGGTTCAGTAGGGATCGATATGAAAAACAAGTTGACGTTCTACCATCTAAAAACCAGGTGATGTGTATGTTAAACCACTGTTAATCAACTGCTATTCAGTGTATTGTAATAGTAATTAATGATGTCATGAGTAAGTCATGTGAGCAAAGACTCATCACTAAGGAGCACATAGCAACGCATACAAATTTAATTCTTTTGTTTAAACTGGCTTTATACTTCAGTAATTTAGTGATAGAACTTTTTAAAAGTAGTACAAAGTTGTTTTAAGCCAAAATTCTTACTGTAACACTATAGGCTAGTCTTGTATTATAAGCTCCGCAACCTGTATGGCACACCCACTTTTAAAACTGATGCGCTCCGTCTTGTTAGTAATTTACAGCTGTTCAGACAGCTTTTACTATGGAATGAATGGCTAACACAGCATTACCTTATTCTTATTTCACTGTAACTCACGACGCACTTTGTTACTAAGGCCCCGCCCATCAGTAATATCGATAGTAAGTGTCATAGAAAAGCAGCAGGACTTGTTTGATTGGTTATTCAGGCTTCACTTCACGTGAATGGTTTTTAATAGCCTGGGGGCGTACACACACACATACCGTCATCCGCACGAAAACAATTTCAAGATACCAGGCACGCACTGGCCTGCGCATGCCTGGTTTAAAAAGTTGATGTTTTTCCATCTAAAAACCAGTAAGTTAAACCGCTGTAAATCAACTGCCATTCAATGTATTAGAGATGCAACGATACATAATTTGAGTGTATCAATATATTGCCACTTGTGTATCATGATACAGCGATATATTGTACGATACAGTAAAGTGTGAATTAATTGATTTTTACTGAAATTATAATTTGCAAAGCTGTAAAATTCACAACCGTAATGCACAACTACAGCATCAGTTATATGTATAAGTAACATTTTGATGGCGATACATCGATATATCACGATATTCGATAAATCGATACCTAAATGTGTATCGATACGGTATCCTGCCTAATGTATCACGATATGGCAATATGTAAGGGTTAAAGCACGAGCAAGGCAATGCTTTAACTGTTATAGAGAATTTCCTCTACAAATTCGTGTGCCATTATAAAACGTCCAACCTTACCAATCTTTCAGCAGGATGGCAAGTGTCATATGAAGAAGCTGAAAAGCAGTATAACTTGTTTAATAAGTTATTCAGTCTTCATTTCACATAAATAGTTCTTAATAGCCTGGGGGTGGATACACACACGCACACATACTGATTTCCTAGACAAAAGCAATTTCAACAAACCACAAGCATGGCGGCCTGTGCCTGGTTTAAAAACATGGCATCGATTTACAGTAAGCTTCACCCAAGAAAATGAATTGGTAAACATATAATGCATGTTAGAAGCACACCAGAATTCCAAAGTTGCATCAAAACTGTTGTTTACTTTATTATCTTCTACAATTAATTAGACAAGGCAACAAATTTATGAAAGATATACTGTTATGGCTTCTGTAAACTTCATTAATACTATCAAGTGATGCAACTTTTTTGTATGCAGCTACATACTTCATTACAAAGTGCTTCAACCTTTTGATGTTAACCATTATGATTAAGTACATATACGTACATAAATACATCAATAATATAACAAATTATGCACCTTGTATAGCTACGTATGTAATTATTACATATGTGCAACTACATGCATTTATATAATTGTTTTTGCCATGCATGCGCAGGTGGTTCACAATTGAATATGCAAGAGAATTTGAGATATAAAGATAGACGTTTGCATAAAGGTTTGTATATGTAGTGCATGTAGCTGTATCTACATAAACATGCAATTGAATTTAATGTAATATGAGTCAGTAACCATTATTACATGTACAAGGTGCTGTGTAAATTTAACTACTGTTAATCTACTGCTATTCAATGTATATTTATGATGTATAACAAAAAGCTCATCACTAAGGAACCCATATGGTAGTCACCAAAATAAAGTTAACTTATCATAAACGTAATTACTCAGAAACTACATATGGTGTGATTGCATGGCTGGCGTAATTTTTTTCAAGATGTACGTGCATGCGTAATACCTACGTATGTAATTACACCAGTACCATGCACATAATACTGCAGGAAATACGCTCCCTGAATATTTAGTTTATTCTGTAGGAACAAAGTAGCTACTATACAATATTACGATGAAGCCACGTGGCGGAATTCTTCAGCAGCCGCAAGTAGTTCAGCTATGCTACATTTGCAGTGAAAGATCAGTTTTTATGTTTATATAAACATGTCTGCTTAGTATACGTAAATACAAGGTAGTTATATTATTGCTTTCGTTATACTATTATCTTATGGCGACTATACTGACTTCATCCTTACTGGATCACGGTGAATGCATGTATAACTAGAATGATAAAAAAATTAAAATTTCAAAAGGTAAGTAGGGATTGAATTCAATAGTGCTACAAAAAGTAAGGAAACAAGGAATAAGATTTTGGGACGAGAGAACATTCTGGCATGAGATAATTTATAAAAGTTTAATCCCTACTTTTGGCAAACCTACTGAAGTGAGCCAAAAGTAGGGATTAAACTTTTATAAATTATCTCAATCCAGAATGTTCTCTCATCCCAAAATCTTATTCCTTGTTTCCTTACTTTTTGTAGCAATATTGAATTCAATCCCTACTTACCTTTTGAATTTTTATCATTCTAGTTTGTTTGCTTTTATACATGCTAAGCATTCATAATAATCTTTCGGCAGGTGCTTACGTAATAAAGGAATATAGAAGAACAAGGAAGGGAATGAAGGATAAAAGGAATCGCCATGGCGCAGTGGGTAAATCGTCTTCGGAACAACATTTTCGTAAATCTGCCGCCATTACCTTTATTGTGTGAAATTTCTGGAGCCCTACACCTAGCGCAACTGGGTCTTATGGCAGGCTGGCTGGCAGACAAAATACAGGTGAATTTCGAAATTTTCAAAGTTGGCTGTAGGTCGAAATATTCGACTTGTCGCTTCATTTAACCAAGGTACAGCATCATTACAGCCTTACCAATGCATTCCAGTCGGTTTTTTCGGGTAAAGCCTATTGGAAGGTTGTTTTATGAAGTGCGAAAAAAATTGGGAAACCATACAATTTCTTACCAATCCCTACTATTAAGTACTACCGTACTTAATGATATTAATTATACACAATTCATATAGACCCGATACCGTACCAACTACGTATATCTGGTATCAACATTTGATTATACTTTGTGAAAAATGTTTACAATTGATAGCACATTTTCTCGTCACTGTACAAACCAATACTAATATTTATAATGTAGCTGCTTGTGTGATACGTATACTAATTATCAGGCTGTCGGCTTGTGTAAACCTCGACTTTTGTTTTGATAGAGCACTTAGACGTTTTACAGAAAATATATAGGAACTTTGCCAATTAAGGGTGCCCACGGGTTTCTGAAGCCGTTCAAGCACCTAAATTGTTAACCGCATATGGCTATTACATCATGTTCTCTATTTGTACAAAAATTTCTATATCCGTTTCTGGCGGCCATTGTTGTTTTTGTGCACAAAGAAATGCTGGAGAGAAAGAATCTCGGAAAGAATAGGGGCAAATAAGGCTTATTACTCTCATATCGCTAAGTGACGATTTGCTAACGCTGATTTTGACATTTCTACTCGAGTATCTGTAGACACTAGTTTGTATGGTATCTCCTCGAGATTGTTTATCAGGTTACTGGTACTAAGATAAAATTAATCCTTTATACATTTGGTAGGAAGCAGCGCTCTACGTGACATTATTAATTCAGCGTTGCAAGAAACAGCGGACCAACGGCAGCACAGGAAAATGAAGCAGCAAAACCGACAACTCTCAGCAGCCGAGTCAACAGAAGACTACAAGTGAAGGCCTGCCAAGTAATAGATAAAGTGCAGAAGTATATTTAGATGAGGTTGTAAACTACATGATGTACCCTCCCAAATTGGAACCCTTCCCATGTATTGTACGATGGGTAAACCAGTCAAAATCTACACCATGCAAAGTGACAGGTGAATCATTTGAGTGGTACGTAGCTACCCTCTTATTAAATATAAGTGGCGGTCTGGCACTGGGCTTTGTCACCACACTTCACAAAACCTACTCACACAATCACTTGTACCCCTACCAATTACACATGGGTATACCAACCCAAGAAACAAGTTTATGATGCATCACTGCAAGATAAATCCATTGTGCTAAAAATAATTTATAACTCCAATGCAGGACTTGGGCTCATAACCACCGGAAGATACCTGTATCCATTCCATGGGTTTATACATCACCTTTGCCCTAATCATCTGGTGCAGAGAGAGACATGCTAGATATAATTTTCTCTAGGGTAAGTCTTACGGATACACTGCAATTAGTCAGTTAAATGTAGGGGAACAGCCCAGTGGCAATATACTTACTGCCTGGTGGTACGTATGTATTATACGTTAAATATACTTTTACCGGGTTTTTGCACTGGGAAAGAAACACAGTCAGTTTTGTCAGCAGATGACTTGTTACTGCCTGGTATAGTACATATACATATACTATTACTGACGTCTATATTACAGCTAAGAATCAGTAGTACATTTTTACTCCATGGGAGGTGATGGTATACTGAAAGAAGGATCAATGAGCCTCTGAGGCTTTTTCTCCTGTACCTAAGTATTTTGAAGAAGGTCTAAGGCCTGCACAAGTGGATCAGTAACACTACATGTTTGCAGAAGATTGAGTAGAAACAAGAATAAACAAAGTTTTTGTTAGATCAGTAACATAGTGATTCTATTTTTATGTTTGTGGTTATTATATAAACCATAATTGTTTGAACGGCGCACGCTAGATCAGCAGGGTCTTGAAAAAGCAATCAACATTTTTGAATGACTATCGAGAAGCTTTGAAACTTTTCCTGGCTAATCTTCAATAAATTTGGAAGGCTTCGGCGCTTGAATATTTTTATAAGTGGTTCCAGTCATTTGTTATGCATTGGCAATTTAAAGTTGGAGTGACTTCACCTTTCGTTCTTTTACTGAAGATTGGTTAGTGGAATTGCAAAATCCAAGCTACAAGATTTGACAAATCATCTGAGAAGGTTCTTAATTGAAAATGGAATCGCTGCGAGGTGTTGTAAGAAACTAGTTTTAGAAAAACGGCCGTTCGCTTTGAAGCATTGGCACGCAACTATACTTGGTGTTCAAACTTGCATAGCTTAAACTCGCAATCAAATTACGTATTGGGATCACATGATCAGGATCGGCTAAAGTTAAGCAAGTGAGATTGTTATCAAATGACAATATAATGTTATTGTTGAGTATTGTATACCAGGGTTCAGGGAATATTTACATTAATAGTTGATAACAATTACAAAACTGCAAAGAAGAATCATAATAAAGACAGCCATGTGCTGAACACCCCTTCAAGTAACAGCGAGCTGTGAGTGGTGGTTGAGGACTTGGCAGTTCCCTTGGTAGTAGATCATTAATTTTGGTGAATTAGATTGTTCAATCATCGAGTTAATTATTATATGAATCACATGATTTAGGCTATTAACATAGTGATAAGCTGCAGTAAACAGCAGTGTGTAGAGTGTAGCTAGGTGCACGTAGATCACCATACATACACTTTTGATTTCTAAATAAATTGATTTTGTATGTGTACATGGCATGCTTGAGCTGTTGAGTCCCCATGAAGGTGGAGTCAATAATAGCTAGATAATGGGCAGTTGTGCAAAATTCTGTAAGTCTCGACTTGTTCCATTTTCAATCAAACCAGCAGTAGCACGAGATACGGAGAGACAGATACACAATGGAGTGCTACAAAGAGTTGAGTATTCAGAATGGGCAACACCTATTGTAGTAGTACCCAAGCCATTCAAAGCAGTCAGGATTTGTGGTAACTTCAGTGTAACAGCAGCTAAATCCTATCAAATTAGACTTCTCAGAAGCCTACTTGCAGTTATAATTAGATGAAGAGAGCCAGCAGGTGATCAACACACTTTAGAACATGGTATATGCATTTTCCTTTGATGTGTGTAGGTTTATTACCTTTGAAGAAACCTGCTAACAGGTGTCTTATTAGTAAGACACCCGATTTCAGTAAGACACCTGTTTATAACCACAAAATTATTTCATGCTTGAGAGATGGGCAGTGTCGTCCACTGCTTACATGCCTTGTTCTAAAGCACTTAGACACTTGTAATACGTAGGTATCTCCTCGGATTTAAAAACCCTTGGTGGTATCAATAATTACCTCGGCTGTGCTTCAGTAATTATTATTGACGTCACCTTGGGTTTTTAAATCCTCAAAGACACCTAGTACGAGTGTCTAACTATTACTAAGTGTTTATGTTTATTCAAACATACTCGCCTATCCTTCTGTATAGCAGCTGCACCTGCAGTTTTTCAACAAACAATGGATACAGTCCTTCAAGGTTTACCGGGTATTGTATGTTACCTTGACGATATTATTGTGATGGGCAAAGGTAAAGCTGAACACTTGTGTAACTTAGAACGAGTACTGAGAAAATGGCTTTCATGTATGTGTTTCTTCATGCAAGATTCTGTTGAATACCTAGACCATACTGTAGACAAACATGGAATTCAGATGTCACCCAAGAAAGTTAAAGCAATTGCTGAAATGCCATGACGAAAAGAGAAAAAGAAATTGCGAGCATTTCTA
The DNA here is from genome assembly GCA_963930835.1 of Spongia lamella. Taxonomy (NCBI): domain Eukaryota; kingdom Metazoa; phylum Porifera; class Demospongiae; order Dictyoceratida; family Spongiidae; genus Spongia; species Spongia lamella. The sequence goes on from OZ005747.1 coordinate 10,515,784, forward strand.
GGATATGTTTAACCACTATGGAAAATTTATCAGACCTGTGTGCACCAATTAATCTAAAACAGCTAAGTAGAAGTGTATTATACAATGTGATCCAGTCTTTCTAAAAATCATAGAAAAGCTTGGATCTGCAGAAGCATCATTAGTTCATTTCAACCCATCATTACCCATTGTTCTGGCTGCTGATGCTTCATCAGTTGTCATTGGGGCTATTATCTCTCACCATTATCCTGATAGTTCTGAAAAGGCTATTGCTCATGCATCGAAGACACTTATGTACAGAAAAGAACTACTCACAAATTGAATGGGAAGTTCTTGCCCTGATCTACAGTTTAAAAAGGTACCACCGATAACTGTGGGGTAGAGAATTTACATTACAAACAGATCACAAGACCTAAACCACTATTTTTGGAAAGAAAAAAGGCATACGCCTACCACAGCAGGTCGTCTTCAAAGATGGGCACCAATACTGATGGGCTATTCCTTTTATATGGAATACAAGAGTACTAAAATATTTGGTAACGCAGATGGATTGTCACGTTTACCTGTTGGACCTGACCAAGGTTTTGTCACACAGATTATGGCAAAATTAACGTGACAGAATTGCTAGAACGATTACCAGTTAAAGCCAGTGCATGGCCTTGCCAAAGCAACAAATAAGGATCCAATACACAAACAAGTGAAGCAATTTATTCTTAGGGATGGCCAGCACAAGTAACACAGAAGGCTTTACAACCTTATGCATGCTATAAAGATGAACTCACAATTCAAAGTGATTTTATACTTTATGGCATCAGGGGCGTAGCCAGCCTTCACTTGATGCCCGGGCACACAATTTTTTATAATACACTATATAGCTAGCTATCTATACCATGCTGGTTCATACGTGCATTTATTAATAGTTGTTGTTAGCAAGTGCACGGCACGGCACGACTAGCTATAGCTAATCTAGTGTAACAGCATGAGGTGTATAACTAATGTATAAACTATACAAACTGCTTGAGCCATTCTACGAAACATAGTGCATGAATTATTAACTATCGATTGTGGGAACGCATCCAGATGATCACGTGTGCCACACATACATCTAAGCTACGAGCAAGACTTCTTTACTTCACTGATATCAGCCACATAAAGACAACAATTGGTGCTCCAGTCTTGTAGTTACTACTGCTGTAGAAATTCAAAAGCTACGCCTGACGTCTTTTCTCGAAAAACATCTTTTACGGGGTTAGTCTCACATACATCCACAATTTCTTCATATTCATACGTAGACAAAGACGGTTGATGCGCGGTTATCACTTAACTCTTCTAGCCATGTTGCATATCGTTGGCGGGTTCTGCCGTTGGAATCACACAATGAGCTGTATAAACGGGAGTGAAGAAAACAAAGCTAACTAATTCAGTCACTTACTTGTATTTCTGTAACTCTCTTTAAAAGTTGAACCGTGTATTTCTTCTATGGCCATTTCGCAAATTTCCAGTACTGCCTTGCCTCCATTTTGAAAAATTTAAATGCATATCTCGTGAGCTATTTTAATTCTAATGAATTCAGTCGGGGTGTTATCGAGTGTTTCAGTCCGAGCATAGATTATCTATGGTCCGAGCGTTTATCAAGCACTAGTCACCACTAAAATAGGATAATGCTACTAGCATTACAAGATAAGTCATTATTTGCTTCCTTTAAGTTTTGGTCTGATTTGGTGATGGTAGGGCAAAGTAAGTTGATGCCCGGGCAAATGCCCGGGTATGCCCGGGTCTGGCTACGCCTCTGTATGGCATAAGAGCCGAGAAATTTGTCCAGACATTTAAACAACAATAATGAAAAGTAAATTGAGTGGGGAGAAAATGAAACCATCACTTAGCTAGATTCTAGGCAGATACAAAGCTACTCCTCATTGTACTACAGGTATAGCGCTATGTGAACTGTTGATGTAACGACTTATCAGAACTATCCAACCTACTTCAAAGGGCCTAGTGAAGTACATAAACAATTTAAACACAAACCAAGTTGACTTAAAAGTGTTTAAAGAGGGAGACAGAGTATGGGTAAGAAATTAAAGGTGAAATAATGGGAAAGATTGGTCAAGCCATGTACGTATGTATTATGTAAAAGCAGACAAAGGCACCTGGAGGAGACATGCACATCAGTTAAGGCACAGTTTAAGACTTATTTTCCAAGCCTAAATTCGGCAGTGGCAGAAAAATCAGAATCCAATGAAGCAATGACCAGACTACTCAACATCATCTGAAAAAATGAGCACTAGACGATACCCCTTGTGAGACAGAAAGCCTGAGAGAGATATGATTTTCCAACTTAAGCAAGGAGGAGATGTAGTGGATTGCATCAGGACACGTGATTACAATGCACACATATAAGTTATAACACGTATTGTATGTACTTTGATAAAAGAGTACAATAATCATAGATCTTGTTAGGACTTAGAATTTTATTAGGTTTTTGTTATGTAATCATGCACATGATACAGATTGTTCATAAATTATAAGCGTTAACACGTGAAGTGTGGAGCAAGGCGAGAACTCAAGTATGTAGATAAATGTTAATAGCTTGCAGTCTTAACTCAATAAAGTCGTGAGTTTTTCTACATCTAGTGCCCAATGTAGGGTCGCGAGCATTGAGAAGAGATGATTAAGCTAGCCAACAACGATAAGTCCGAGGGCACCTGCTGTTGCCAATTCCTCACTCCAGACTGACTACAAGGACTCCCAAAAAGGATTCGTTATATGCGAATTCCTTGGTGCCAGGTGTTAATAGGCACCACAGAAGGCCAAGTGTGTTTTACTAAGATATCGTTGTTACGTATACTGTATTACAGCCATGTCCGATAGCAAATGACAGCGATCAATTTGTGGAGGTCACCGAGGAGTTGTCACAAGGATTGTAAGAGAAGTTGACGATTTAGAGGGACCGATGACTGCAAACGAGTAAGCCAGTTGAATGTCAAATTACAACAGCTAGAGGCAGGGGCGGCTGAAGCTCTCTGTGAGTGGTAGGGCACTTGAAGCTGTACAAAGTAGCTACAGACATTAGGGGAGCTGGAGGCATGCCCCCAGAAAAATTTTTGAAAATTGATTGATTCTGAGCATGATTTCAGGTTTACATTCCAGGTTGTAACTCAGTACTATAGGACTTAAGCTTTATGCTGGCAAACTACATCATAACAGTAATACAGCAGCTATAAATGCAGGTGTTGAATTTATACAGATACTGATCTATTGGTGAATTAACATAGATTATGACTGTTCTGTTAGAGTATATCAATTAATGGTATGTATTACCAAATTACCAGTAATAAGTGGTGGGGCTCTAGCCCTACCAACCCCACCTTCTAAACCATTCTTAACCATATTCTAAATTGTAGGTACTCAGTGATATTGATAAAAGATATACTTAGTAAGTGTGATGTGGGTGAAATCGAGCATGAAATAAACGAGTGAGAGGCAATAAATGCCAAAATTATGATTTGCCAATAAAGGATTCACGAAGCCATTAGAACACTCACAGACCCACCTGTTGTATTTATACCAATATTTGTACCAACCTCAACTCCCATCAACCTTAAGCTTCCTAAATTGATCTTACCAAGGTTCAACGGTGTTCTGCATTATGGACAAACATTTTTAGATCCTTCAAATCTACTGTTCATGAGAATCCAGAAATGTCAAAGATAGACAAATTTAGTTACATCAAATCACTCATGGAAGGATATGCTATCAGTTGTATTCAAGGGTTAACCTTATCAGAGGCTAATTATGATGCTGCTGTTACTATGTTGTAAGAGAGATTCGGCAGACCTGAACAAATCATAACAGCCCGTATGGAGGAATTGCTGAGAATCCAAGGCTCTGTTGGAAATCATCCTTCCTCATTGCGTTCTACCATTCATAAGATCATGGTGCATGTCCGTGCACTGGAGTCACTTGGAATTGTTTGAGGCCAATATGGCAGCTTACATACTTATTCCTGTTATAATGTCAAAGTTCCCTAACAATATTTTAACTAAGGGCTGTACATGAAACTAATAAGGAAGCCTGGAACGTTGAGGGTTTATTGCAACTTACGTATTAAGCAAGAAGTGGACGCCAGGGAAACAGTGAAGTAACACTTGTTAACCCTGGTATAATCCTCCCAACAGGACTCTCACCATTCTAATCTACCTACAAACTCATTTGTTCCTATGTATGGTACAGCTCAATTTAAACTTGACAAGGCACACGTGTGGCATGTACTCAACACCACGTTTTTCATTTTGCAATGCGCTCGCAAGATCGATGACGTAGAAACTCTCGTGCAGAGTACTCGTGTACGCATTAGATGTGTGGCAGAAGCACGCGTGCATGTCGGGTACGTACATGCCATATCTGATTTGCATGCACCTTGGCATGTATATGAATTGTAAACCGTGCATAACGGTATAAACTCTATGAACATGTTCTTGACCTAAGGCGTAATTCCCATCGAGACGCAAAAACGCTGCTAAACAATTTCTTACTGTAAAGCTAAAGCCTATAGATTATATTTTGGGTGTGTCTTTAACAGATTATCATTGGTAATTCTCGGATAAATTCCAATGTGACAAATAATGCCGATATCCTAAATGTGTTGTATATACGTAGCTAACTGACAACGTGAACACATTAGTAGCTATCGCTATATAGCTATACAGTACAGTTTAGTTACTTTTCAAAGTTGCAGGTAGTTTTTGCGCTGTACAATACTCGATCTTGTCCACTCATGACACAAAGATATCCTAGCATATTCGGTATGAACACACCCCTTCATTAGGACTTTCGAGCGATACTCATTACAACAGATAAAGAAGCCGAAAACAGTTGCAGTTCATTGCCTACATGCAGCTACTGTACATGCAGTTACACCACACGTGTAGTGTGGCAAACCAAGTGCGAGCTCGTGACGTGCATTTCTCGTGTGTCGCGTGTGTTCACTGGCCCGCGTGTGCATGCAAAAATTGCATGCAACAGTGCGTGCATGTGCCAGTTTTTGAAGTTTTACATGCGTTAAATGTGCAAGTACACGTGTGTGCCTGCACGTGTGTGTGAAGTTTAAATTGAGCTGTACCATACTAGCACTGGAACCCCATGTGTCTATTGACATGGTGATCATTACTTAGCTTCTGTGTGTGTGTCCGTGTGTGTGTTTGTGTATTTGTGTGTGAGTGTCCATGGTTGTGTGTGTCTGTGTCTGTGAGTGTGTGTGAGTATGTGTGTGTCTGTGTGTGTGTGTGTGTCTCTTTCTCTCTCTGTGTCTCTTTCTCTCTGTGTGAGTGTGTGTGTCGGTGTGTGTGTGTGTCCATGTGTGTGTGTGTGTCCGTGTGTGTGTTTGTGTCCGTGTGTGTGTGTGTGTGTGTGTGTGTGTGTCCATGTGTGTGTGTGTGTCCGTGTGTGTATCCGTGTGTGTGTTTATGTCCATGTGTGTGTGTGTGTGTGTGTGTGTGTGTGTGTGTGTGTGTGTGTGTGTGTGTGTGTGTCCGTGTGTGTGTCCGTGTGTGTGTCCCCATATGTGTGTGTGTGTGTGTGTGTGTGTGTGTGTGTGTGTGTATGTGTGTGTGTCCACTGCCCAGGCTATTAAAACGTTCACGTATGCGTTGCTATGTGTTCCTTAGTGATGAGTCTTTGCTCATGTGACTTACTCATTAATTACTTTACAATACATTGAATAGAAGTATATTAACAGTAGCAACACGACTGAATGGCGACTCAAAGTATTAGAATACACGTGTATCCACTTGTGTAAATCCGTAACTCGCTGTAAATTTTTGTTATTTACTCAAAATTGAAGATACTATAATTTTCCATAATGTAGCTAGTAACTATGGTGTGAACTACTCGTATATGGCAAGGACAATAATGGAACACGCGAAATCTACTACTGTGTACAGTGTATGGTAAGTCTTGAGAGTCATAAACGTGTCTAAATGCATGAGTGCAGTTCGTGCAAACAGTTAATGCATGAGTGTTCTTTTCGTGCACTGAACTTTGCACTTGTGCATAATATGCAAGCGTCGAGGCATGCGTGTAGTTCAAGCTACACACGCCAACAAAATGAATGTCTTGTGCGTGCACGCATGCAGTTCAAGCCACACATGCCAACAAAATGAACGTCTCATGCATGCACGCGTGCAGTTCAAGCTACACACGCCAACAAAACGAACGTCTTGTGCATGCACGCGTGCAATTTCCAATGGTAATACGTCATAGGTCTGTCGTGCGCACGCAGAAAATGTTGCGGGCATTTTTGAAAACGTGTCAAGCCGTGCAGTTGCTGCACGCGTGTATCGTCAAGTTTAAAGTGAGCGATACTGTAGGTAAAACTAATTTGACAACTTAATCAACTGCTAAAGATAAATTTGATTGGCTGAATCAATATCTTCACAGCACTTTCTACCTGGTTGCTTAGCAATACCACAGCAATGGTTACTAGGACTGGTTGCTATGGATCTATGTCACAGCAACTATTAACATGGAAATATTTCTAAGACAATTCATAATTTGTGACTGGCTCTGCAAAAACCCTCCATGTTAGCATGCAAATTTTGACTCATTTTATAATTGCATAACTCTTTAACTGTTCCTTGTAATGTTAAAACATTTGGCTTACTTGTTGAAAAATGATTCAGCTACATTTTAATACAAAGCAATTAAAATTTGATATAGCCATCAAGATTTTATGGCCATTTTTGTGAAGCTATGTAAAATAGTCACATTTGACTTATAGCAACCAGTCCCTAGCAACCATTACTATGGGCGAAACACAAAATTCTAAATCAGTTAGACACATCGTAACTAAGTGATTAATGCTACAGTTGCGATGCTACAGCCTCGGGCCCTTGGGATTTCTAAGTCACTTAGTTACCTTGATTTCTGTGTCTAACTTACATATAATGTATTTATATAATATCACTTTGTTGCATTATAGGTTTCAAGTATCAACGACCTCCACCATTACCATCCAATCATGTTAAACGTCATATATTATTGGATGAAATTGCAACTAAATTATTACAAGCTACCAATGACCCTAATAAGTATCAAACAACATTAACTATTACTGGAGCTGGTGGATTTGGCAAGTCAACCAGTGTAATATCATTGTGTCATCATCATATTGTACAAGAACAATTTACTGATGGTTTTGTTTTTATTGAACTAGGACCACAAGCTACTGATCCCAGTATTAAACTGAGTCAATTGTATCATTTACTAACTGGTGAATACTTAAAACAATGTGATATTAATCATGCTGAACAAGAGATTAATCAACTCACCAGTAATTATTATCGTAATCTTCTTGTCATTATTGATGATGTATGGCATGTTGAAGATGCAGAGCCTCTTGTGAAGGCATTTTCAAATTGTAAAATAATCCTCACTGCCAGGAAGAATGATATTGAACAGTACATCCCATCTAAAAAATCAGTAACTATTGGTCCAATGACTGAAGAAGAAGCAATTTCTCTACTTACCAGTGGAGTCATTGATAGTAGTCAACTGTCACAAGAGGATGTGAGCTTGCTCAATGAGATATCTCAAGATGTCCACCTGTGGCCATTACTGTTATCTCTTATCAGAGGACAATTATCTCATAACCTGAAACAACATCATTTGTCTTATCACAAAGCCATTCAAAATGTACAAGCTAAACTACATCATAAAGGTCTAACAGCTTTTGATAAGAATAACATTGAAACTATGAAGAAAGGTCGTAAATTAGCAGTGAAAGCTTGTATTGAAATTACATTTGAATCACTCACAAAATCATCAATAGAAAAAATTAAATCATTAATATTATTCAATGGAATTGGTACTTCATTACAAACAGCAGTATTAAACAATTTATGGAACATTTCTGAACAAGAAGCAGAAGACACTGTTGATGTACTATGGGCCTATGGCCTAGTCCAATTTACTGATATTACAATATCTTCTAACAATATCAAACAACATTGTGTAGAGGTTCATGCTGTCATCAGTCAGTATATCATTGACTGTATGGACTCTAATGAAGCTTTAGCTCTTTCACCATATGGTGGATTAAACACTTCTAACTCAGTTCGTAAAGGATTAACATTAACATTTCAACAATCATATGGAGTACATGATCCATCATCACTAACAGCTATGGATTACTTGAAGTATCAACTATTTGAAATAGAAAGTGGTCTGTTACCATTCTGCCTCAAAATGATCAACATGTACACAGTTATTGACCCTCATAATCTTATACTAATATTACAACATATAAAGGATGCTCTAATGACCTCACCATACACTATAAATTTGTTGTCATTATTAGATGATGGAATTAAATTAGGTGATAAAATTAATTCATTAACAGTTGATTGTACACGTATATTAAAATATGCTCATAAATTGTGCAGGAAGTTAAACCAAAGTGTACAAAGAAATCTTTATGAAAACAATTATGATAAATTAATTCAAACTGTAGAAGAATTCATCAAAAACTATCCTTTGTGTAATGTAGCACAAAAAGCAGTTACCACGGTGAAGAAGATCATTCCATACTGTGATGGTGAACTACTACATTATATGATGATGAAGTGTGAGAAGTTGCAGATGAAGACACATGATTATCATGACATCACTACATTAGGATTACCTCATATTAAGTTACGTATTAAACAACATAAACAAATAATTAGTTCATTACATAATGGATCACCTGATATTGAACTGACTTATTATTACATCATGTCTGGCAAGTATAATGAAGAGGAAGAGTTAGTGAAGGCTAATCACCTCATCAAAGTACAAGAGGTTGCTCCTATCTTTGTACATCAACAAGCTACACAACAATAATATTACATATACTAATTACATTATACTAACTAGTAAAACATTATTACATTATTATTTGAATTTACATTCAGTCCATGTACATGACTGTGTGTTCCTTTCCAGTCATTTCTTATTAACCCTTCAAAGCCTAAGAATAATATTTACGGGAAAGTTATCTACCGTAAGCCACTATAGTAGCTTTTCAACACGCATGGGTTTATCGCCCCATTGCTCGTATACTAAGTATCCTATGCAAAAACAGACTCGACCAAGTTGTTCAGTAGACAAAGGGCTTTGACTTTTTAAGTTTAGGGTAGTTTTGTGCCATGGAATCTTCGCATGCTTTATAGCAGATTATGGAGGACTCAGCCAACAACAACTCTGACAGGAGTACCTCAGATGAAGGATAGGGCTGCGCTGAACATTCTTCTTCTACAAAAGAAGCACTGGATGCCGCTCAGGTTTGTTTTTCGCTATGTATCAATGAGTATTTGAATCCCTTCCGTTCATGGTTACTCGTGTTGAGAGGAATACAAGTTCGCCTTTGTTTCTTTGTATCTTACTGAAATAACCTCTTCGCTCTGTTATAACCCTTTTTCTATTTCTAGGATTACAGCGAGTCTTCATAAGGCGAGTCAGGTAGGGAGGAGTACATGCTTGTTGGCGAGAAGGAGCGGTTCGCCGGTTCCGGTGGGTGAGTAGGACTCAAACTCAGAGGAAGAGTTGCCAGAAGAAGGTAAAAGTGAAATGTACCGTAGTACAGGTGTAGAGAACGTGGTTACCCCACCACATCCACCCCAACTACTAGTAAAACTCGGCCTCCCTCTACTCATGCCAGAAAAGGCAGTGGCTTCTTACTGCTGATGCCTTGTATTCCCGTCCGATTTCTTTTATTTATGATACCCTTAGGTCTGTTAGGCCATGAACTTTCTCTGGATAGGCCTATTCCTCCTGATATATCAGTTTCTCCAGATAGGACTGTTTCTCCTAGGTTCTATGACTGTGTTGTGCATATGTGTTATTTATATCCATACCATTTATACGCTATTAGGTTCTGTGTCTGTGCATTGCACGTTGTGTATGTATATGTGTTTTATATATATCCATACCATTTAGTACATGGAGGATCATGGGTATTGTTGTGTCTGTGTGTTGTGTGTTTATGTGTATTCATACCATTTAGTTATGTGTTGCGTGTTTGTGTATGTGTATGTGTACGTATTATTTTTTAGTATGTATATGGAGATCATGGGTATTAGGTTCTGTGTCTTGTGTTGAACAAGTGTCAAAACCTCCACATGGTGTTCAACGGGGAATGGTTGGCATGTTATTGTTTTTACAGGGCTGTGTGGACAATTGTATTATACTGTGTTATGTTTTTGTCTTTGCAGAATATACGATGTGGAGTGGCATTGGTGTGTCTACTGTACATGTGAAAGAAACTTCACGCATCCATAATACACAACAACAATGTTCAAATAATGAAGTGGAATTTGAAATAACAGAATACCGTGAATTTTAAGTGCAGTTGCAGCCAGTGAAATAATTGAAATACGAAGTCAAGCAATGAAGTAATTTTATTGTTGAAATGGCAGATTGGAATTCAAGTTAAAATAAACAGTTATATATATTTATATACTTTGCTATCACTTAATTATCAATGTGAAAACATGGTAATGCAATAAATACGTTTTGAATTATTGTGTAAATACGGAAATACGAAATATTTATTCACAAAAATTACAGGTAAATGTTTGGATCGCTCATACTCTGGTTATGTTAATACTGAGTCATTGTATATGGGGGCACCCAGGAGAACATGTAGTAGTGGGTTTGTGTAGAAAACATTAGAGTCATAGCTTTATCCATCATGGAGTTATGCCATCTGATTATTGCTTCATTTCACTGTAACGTGAAACATCACGGATAATAAAAGGTTTTTAAATGCTATATATTATTGTAGGTCTATGTATAAAGAGTATTTTGCCACAAACCATGTAGGCATAGGTGCTTCACACGGGGAGATACAGGGGTCCAAACATCGGGCTTCAAAACACGTTTTAAAAAGTTTTTGCGTAAAATAACTTGGTTTACAAACCTCAGAGCCACTATAGTGGCTTACGATCTTCGAAGGGTTAAGGATATTCCACTATGACATTGTCATGAATGACTTTACTATCCAGCAGTCATGAATGAACTGCCATCACATTATCATGTACACATACATCATTATACATACATAGCTTGCAATATGCATGAATAGGAGCATGTTAGTTATGTTAGTATCGTATTACGCAAAATTTTGTTGGTGGAAATTTGGCGAATTGGAAGACAAGAAAATTTGACAAGTAAAATTTTAAACATTAAATCTGATGAACCTTAGTCAATATTTAACCCCGTCAAAGTTTACGTCATACAGTATACATAATTATTATTACTTTAATGGCTGTAAAGCCTTTGACAATTTAGTAATTGATATAATTTTGGCTGGGTAAAACTTGTGTAAATGACTATTAATTCTACTAACTTACTCCATTATACGTACTTGATTAAAATTAGTAAAGGTTGATTTTGAGTATAATATTATAAAGTGTGCTGGTAAATTCACTGGAAAGAACACTAGTCATACAATGTGTGTGGCTATAGTGGGAAAATCAATCAGTGCCATATCCTCATTTTGTGTAGGGCTTTGTTGCTTGTGGTGAAAACTGATTTTACAATGCAAGGTGTAAAAATGTGGTCTATCTGGATGTTTAGCATTTTGCATATATATAGAAGGAAAGTAACACCATGGTGAAAAATTTGACAAATCAAAAAATATTTTTGAATATCGATGGATGCATTCATTGATCTTATTGCTTTTGCCGCTTCATTTTAACTATTGCTATATATTATTATAGCAATCAAATACACATTATTAAAATGCAAGTCCATTATAATTGGTATAAACAATAAAGCCAGACCCTTTTGTATGTAAATCTGGGATCATCGATATCCTTCCCAGAGTCCTGCCCAGGAATTTCTGAGTGGTGGCCTAACATGTTAACATAAACTGATGTGTGTAGGGCATGCATCATAATTATTTTGACCGGATTTGCGAAAAGGGGTCTCATACAAGCATTCGATTTTGCAGATTTGAAGAGACATTACTTCATTTGTGAGTGAGATATTAAGCTGAAATTTTCTCTCGTATAACCACAATGATAGGAAAGGCCAGGTACCAAATTTCAAAGATGTAAGTCAAACATGAGCTGAGTTACACATCCTTAAAGTTGCAAAATTGGATACGTGTATAAGGCCCCTTTTTGCAAATCCGGTCCCAATTTGTGTACAATAATTTATATAAGCATTGTGGTAATCAGTTTTAAAAGATCCTGATCGGTTTTAAGAGGTACTGGTCCAACTAGTGTAATCAGAAGTCTCAGAACACTACTTTTAGGCTTGTGGGAATTATCCAAATTTTCTTCATTATTCTATTCCAAATTTCCTTCATTATTCTGTTCCGAATTTCTCTCAAAATGTCTTCATTATGCTCAATTTTATTCTTTTTATGCTGCTCCTTCTATCATTATTTCCTATTTACAATTTAAATTATCAAGCTATCGAGCTACATGTATATACTCACATGCAATCATGCACATAATAATGCAGAGGTGTGAGGTTGCCTCCCTGTTAGTATAGCCTTAGTGTATGCAACCAGGAATATTCAAGAGAGTGCTCACGTAATTCACATAGCTTTGGATGCACCTACTCAGAACAAGCTATGCATTGTAAGTAGCTACAGTGTATATCTTTGTTACTTTTTCTGCATAGTGTGTGATAATTTGTAAAATATTTGCATTATTCATGCATTATTCTTGATTATGTCCTCATTATTGCCGAATAATTCCAGAATACCATCTGCTGTCAAATTTCCCAAAATTATTCCCGCATAATTCCCTCAAGCCTACCTACTTTTGTAAAACCAAATTGCTAAGGTAACACCCATGTATGTCACTTTCACATCATTGTACAGGAGTTACCTGTATAGTTTATAATATGGGCTTCTAGAGGGTATGTCTTATGACTCACAAATGCAACTTAAAAGCTGCTTCTATTGCAGTCGAAGATATTTCAAACCGTAATGGCCCTGATTAGTCTGGCAGGCCACTTGAGTCATTTCTAGTTGTTTTTACAGGAAACAATATTACTATTAAGGAGATGCAGTACGGTTGAATTGTGGCTTCCTGGTCAATCTTCAATGTGCTATAAATTATAACTCAGCAAATATTTATTTAACAACAGTTAAAACTAGCTATGATATCCAAGCTATGCTGGACCTACGTACAATTTGCAACAAACAAAATGTTTTAATCAAGCACTAAATGTAGGGCTACGCCTATTATGCTTTTATTTTCACCTATTATTCTTTTGAGAATTTCTTTTAAATTTTACCTATTATTCCAAAATTATTCCCAACTTTTACCTATTATTCCAAAATTATTCCCAATAAAAATCACATTTAACCTTAAACAACTACTTATTAAGTACACAACATAATATTTATTACCTTAAAATTTAATATGCAAGAATAGACCCTCTACAGCATTTGATGGTATCATGGAGACGAGAAATATTTGATTGTGGGTTTAAGTTTCCATTAGTTTAACTCACATGTTAAAGATCTTGCAGCAGCGTATTTTCAGAGATACTAGAGAGTTTACAAGTGAGTGTTTTGTAGTTATGGCGGATTTATAGTGTAGCATAATTTAAATTTTCCCTATTATTCCAGCATAATTCTCAATTCTTGTCACTTCCTATTATTCCCAAAATTATTCCGGCATATTAGACACAGCCTTAATTAAATATAGTTACTTTTGATAGCTTTCCCAAGGAACAAGTCACACAAAATACCATCCAAGAATTTGGCAACTCCATTTTTATTTGTTTTCTTATTTACTAACTAGATACAGCACTTCTGGATTCTCTCTCATTTATTATACTCCTTCTTTGACAGGACGCCATTGCTGAACTGAAAATTTTAGAAATAACAACTACACATTTGTAGGTCTAGCCATACCAAATTTGGGAGTTAAAAATACATAATTAGTTCTAATTTTAGAAGGACTATGTAAGGATGTATTTGTGCAGAGGACACCAGCAAACCACACAATTTATAATGTAATTAGCACCTAATAATAAACCCTATACATATACAGCACTCTGAGAAGCTTTTTATAACTGTACTGTGTCTCCTTAAACAACAACATTTCAACCGATGAAGAGTCAGGTGATCTCAAACACAAGCATGTGGCCAAGTGAGGCATTAAGAAAAGAAATTTATATTTACTATTCATGATTAGTGCTATACCATACAATAATAACAAGATGTTTGTATAGAGTGACAGGCCTGTGGACATTTTGATTATAACAAAGTACCTCTATTTCCAATACAAGTGGCAATCGACAGAAACCATAATTGGCCATGGTAAGTAATTAAATGATATTGAAAAATTGTTTGTAAATTGTCAAATTCGTCAATGTTTTCCTTTGTATAAAAATTATGCCGTACGGTAAGTAAACTTAGTAAAGTCTGCACTGCTGAAAACATCACACTACGTATGTGACTGTACTTGTCCAAGCAAAGACTAGCCTAGTTTACACTTCAAAATTCAATGCTTTATAACTTTTGATTAGACATCACATAATCATGGCTGAAATTTTAATTTGAGTTTTGTTTTAAAAACCCAAAAAAGTAGGTTCTATGGTCCATTAACTGAAATCGTGGACTACACCGGCTTACATAGCTCAAACAGTCACATAATTATGGTACATACGTACATACATTCATACGTAGCTCTATACATGTTACTGGAATATTACAAGGACTGTTATTGTAAATCCTTATTGATGGTGCTAGTAGAAAGCCTCTTATTACTATTAAATACTACTGGAAACAGTAGAGAGCTTGATTGTTTCCTTTCTCTCCAAGTTTCCTCCTTTCTTTGCTTCCATAAATTATTCTACAAAATTCTGAATATCCACTCTACTCCGGTCCTATGCATAACAAAAACTTTAATGCATTCACAAAACAATTTTAAGGCAACAAATCAATAAATGACTACTTTCCGCATACTACGGATTTTATGGGTATAAATCAAGGACAAGCTTCATTATCATTAAGTTTGGTAGTAGGGATTGGTGGGAAATCGTATGGATTCTGGAAAATTTCTTGCTTTATAAATCAACCTTGCAAAAGGCTTTACCCGAAAAAACCAACTGGAATGTATTGGTAAGGCTGTAATGATGCTGCACCTTGGTCAACAAAGCGACAAGTCAAATATTTCAACCTACAGCCAACTTTGAAAATTTTGAAATTAAACTGTATTTCGTCTGTCAGCTAACCAGCCTGTCATAAGACCCAGTTGCGCTAGGTGTAGGGCTCCAGAAATTTCACACAAAAATGTAATGGCGGTGGATTTACGAAAATACTGTTCTGAACACGATTTACCCAGTGCGCCATGCGATTCTTTTATCATTCATTCCCTTCTTGTTCTTCTATATTCCTTTAGCAAGGTGTGAATCTCACTGAAGAAGGTGACAAGAGCCTTTTACGGCTTCTGCTTATTAGGTCACACAAAAACCTGTGATATAATTAGTTACAGTGGCACAATGTTTTCATGTGTACTTTATTACATCGTGAACTTGGAGATTTTAGCCTTGGACAAATAGCTTTTGCTGTTTTTTGAACATTATTTGCTATCACACAGCTGCTTTGCCATGTAAGCATGTTGTTAACAAGTGCCTGTAAACAAGCATAATTATTACATAAGCGCCTGTAACATTTTGTGAGCCTGCTGAAAGATTATTATGAATGCTTAGCATGTATAAAAAGCAAACCAACTAGAATGATAAAAAAAATTTAAAATTCAAAAGGTAAGTAGGGATTAAATTCAATAGTGCTACAAAAAGTAAGGAAACAAAGAATAAGATTTTGGGGTGAAAGAATATTCTGGCATTAGAAAATTTATAAAAGTTTAATCCCTACTTTTGGCTCACTTCAGTAGGTTTGTCAAAAGTAGGGATTAAACTTTTATAAAATACAATTATCTCGTGCCAGAATGTTCTCTTCTACCAAAATCTTATTCCTTGTTTCATTAATTATTTTTGTAGCACTATTGAATTCAATCCCTACTTACTTTTGGAATTATTTTATCATTCTAGTATTATTAGACCTTTATTCTTGTCAAAAATTATAATTTGCTATGGACTGCTTTTGAGCCACGTTTAGAGTGTCAAAAACTACCGTATAAGACAAAACATTTGAGGGGAAAACCTTATGCAGTTTTCGTGATTTTTACTCAACTGCAAATGTTTCATGTCATTGCATAATTTACCATATTAATCATTCTATTAAAAGAAACTGCTACCATAAAAGTGTCCTTGTGAATTTCCATTTTTATTATAACCTATTATGGGGCACAATTACCATAATATTATTTTGGTGCACCATTACCAACTCTCTGTTGTCGAGTATTCACTATTACATAAAAACAACTTGTAAACAGTTATTAACTTGCGTTACGTACTTCTTCACCAAGGTTAATGTTCTTATCTTTGTCTAATAAGTAGGGCTGTGCCTATTATACTTTTAATTTTACCTATTATTCTTTCGAGAATTTCTTTTAAAGTTTACCTATCATTCTAAAATTGTTCCCAACTTTTACCTATTATTCCTCAATTATTCCACTTTTTACCTTAAACAATTACAATATCCTACTTATTAAGTACACAACATAACATTTATTACCTTAAATGTGCAAGAATAGGCCCTCTGCAGCATTTGTAGTTCTCATGGACACAAGAAATATTTGATTGTGGGTTTAAGTTTACATAATCTAAGCTCACATGTTAAATACTTTGCAGCAGTGTTTTTAACTTTTATATCAGAGATACTAGAGAGTTTACAAGTGAGTGTTTTGTAGTTTATAGTGTAGCATAATTTAAATTTGCCTTACTATTCCAGCATAATTCCCTATTATTTCAGCATAATTCTTAATTTTTTTCACTTCCTATTATTCCCAAAATTATGCCAGCATATTAGGCGCAGCCCTACTAATAAGTAGACTAGCCACTTCATAAACTTTAAATCAAAGTAGTAGATGTATCCCATGATGTTTCAGAAGTTCTATTGAATTATAACCATAAAATTCCTGAAAAGGAATATTTTTAAAATTTACAAAACCCACAATACATTATCTTAATATTGAAGGTGCATATGTATAGCCTAACTTTATATGAAAAGGTGAGCAGTTGCTGTCTACACAATGGACTAATATTTTGACAAGGTAGCTAGCTATGTATTAAAGGTAGTTTACTAACCGTAAAATGATTGAGTTTTTGAGAGTTATAGCTATCTTCTTTTTTCAATATAAAAAGTTTGAGTGTTAAAATAGTTTCGTTTCTTACTTCACTTCCCCATTTTGCCAATAAGAGAGAGATTGTATCATGTTGATCCTACTAATATTGATGCCGACACCTGCAAAGTGTTTCCTTATGTTATAGACATGGTTTGCATGCAATAGAAGTATGCTAAACAATACTGTTAAAATTGATTTGGTTGTATATAAAAAACTGCATAAGAATTCTTTGAAACTTTGTTATAATTACAAATAACTACTATAATTTTGATTCTAATTGTAAATATAACCTACTTTTGAAGTATATGTGATTGCCACTCAATAATATCAAAATTCACTGTTAATCGATGTACAAGATGCAATGGCTGGCTGATATTAGACATAATCGATTTTTGCACTTTTCTCTTCAGAGAGATGTAGCATCTCAATACACACACTTAGGAAATGGTAAGTTCTTGCAGACATAGAAGAAGAGTTAGCAAAAATTATATTTGTGCTCCAAACAAAAGTTATACATCTTTGGGCTTAATACTCTGATCAAAAGTTATTATCTGTAATGGATTGCTCAGTGGCGTAGTAACTGTAGCGGCCGTAGCGGCCATGGCTGCTGCACTTTTTGGCTTTTCCAAAGGCCCAAAGTAATTTTCATATGTAGGCGCTTATACCATATAATTACGTCACGTCTAACACCCTGCGCTTAAATTAAAATGAGTAATAGTCACTTTTAACGTGAGAGCACGTGTTTGGCTGTACTTGTATTGGCGATTGTCTGCTGCTACTCAAGGTACTTATATACAGTGTATTCAGTGTGGAATTGTAGATGAATGAGTCTGGCCAAAGTTCACAGACCGATCCAAGCGGCCAGGATCCGAGGACAGATCCAAGCGATTTACCCTCGGATTTACCAGCCAAAGCCCATCACCCAAAAGCATTCAAGTTTCTGAAGAGGAGTTTCGGAAAGAAGACGGTGGTTAACCGTAGTTTTCAATCGATATGGTTTGAAAAATGGCCTTGGCTACACTATGTCGAAAACGATGACACGGTCTTGTGTATCACGTGTGCGCAAGCTAGTGCACAGAAGAAGGCTCAGTGGTCTTCCAACTTAGACTTGGCATTTATATCAAAGGTAAAAACTGCCATTCAATCAAAGCATACAAGTTAAGGCCTCTACACATTTAAATTGCTTCCTACGCCTCTGCTGCTTTTGAGCCATGTTATAAATCACAGTATGACAAATTATCATAATAAGCAAAACATTTGACTTTCACGGTTTTCGTGATTTTTACTCAGTAAATGTTTACATCACATAGTTTACTAGATTAGACATTCTATTAAAAGAAGCTGCTATAGCAAAATTATTCTGTAAATTTCAATTATTATATTTAACTGACTGTTTTGTTGTAGCTATATGACATTTTGGCACATCATTACTAACTTCAAATATTCACTCTTACATAGGGACAACATGTAAACTGTTGTTAACTTACATACTTCTTCACCAAGCTTAATGTTCTCATCTTTGTCTAATACGTAGACTAGCCACTTCATAACCTTTAATCAAAATACCGGAGGTAAGACATGAAGATTTAGAAGTTCTACTGAATTCCAACATTAAAGTTCTTATAAATCATTTTTTCAAAGCTTACAAAAACCCACAATACATTTGTGACCGTCTCTGAAAAAACCCTCCATGTTAGCATATTTTACATAGTGTCACTTAAACAGTTGTACGTAACCTTCTAACAGTTACATCAATCTTCATAATTATTATGCTTTGCAAGTAATATCAAGAGTAGATAAAAACTCTTCATTATCTACTCTTGGTATTATCAATTGTTCATTTAGCAAATACGTACTGTGCAAAGTTTTATGCTATTGCAAGCAACTATTAGAAAGTTACGGTACGCTGCAAAAAAGCTAAAGTTGTGTATATAATGTAACGTAATTGTAGTACAATTACGTTTTATGTAGTATGATTTGTACCTATCTGTAATTGCTATGGTAGCTTTTTGTAATACGATTTGTAGTTTTCTGTAATACGACTGATTTCGTAGGCCATGCGTTTTTATATTATAGCTAGTATAGCTACGATTCGTAGTTGTAGCTATACGTTTTCATACTGTAATTATACGTATGTATGTTCAATATAGATTGTAGGTTAAGCATCACAAGTGTGATTACTGACTGGGACCACTGAACAGCTCCAGATGTCAGAATGCGGGTACCGGCTACGCGATACGAGTCAAGTAGTAGCCAACTACGCATTGCCAAGCATACAGGGAATTTCAGACAATGAACATTCTTAACTTAAATTTACATTGTAACTAGCTACGTGTATTGCTGCCGAGTGTATGTTAATCTTGTACAAAATGAATAATACTTTTTACATAATTTATGTAGCTACGTATGTTCCGTCCCATACCATACGCGTATTTTGCCCATACGCGTGTGGGCTATCCCATACCATAGATAGTAGAGAGCGTATACGGGATTGGAAACCACAGTTTTTCACACGTTCAGTTCGCACCCCGCCTTATTCTGGCTTCTATAAAACTCAAACCCACAAGCTATTTCTATGCGTATCCCAGCAATGGCGACCTCTGAAAGTGTGGAAGTTCCTCGACGTTTTGTCCAGTCCAGTAAGTTTTAGAGTTAAATATTATGTATTTGTGTGTATACTGTAATCGCATTCTGTACTGATATATCTCCTCCACCGGCGGAGTGACCTAGTATTTTTATTGTAGACCCTGTTCGACGTTTCCGAGGCATCTTGATGCAAATACTTAATGACGAGCTATTCCAAACTGACAATGAAGTAGCAAAATTGTGCATCAGCAATGCAAAAACCTTAGTTGAACTATTGGCAAGCCCTTCAGTAAATGATACAATGTTCATAGAAGAAATCACGAGCATTTTACAACAACCCATTGACAAGATTCGTAGTAAAGTGGACAGTGAGAAGATGTGGACTGAGTTTCACAAAATGCGTTCAACAGATGCATACAGCAAGAAATGGAGAGACTATTTGTCATCCATTAATTGTAAGCCCAATCCAGCATTTTACCAGCATGTAACAATTGAATTGTTTGAGCAAATCCTGCAAGGAGAGCTCCAGAAGCTGCAAGATGAGATGTGTCCTGAAGCTGATAGAGATGAAGTCAGCATTACACATGACGAAGAAAATGCCATACGATACATGGCTGGATATGTATTACACAAGCTAAAAAAGAAGCAGCATGCAGTAGATGGTCTCATACAGAAAGATCGAGAGTACATCACTGAGACCAGCTCCAATGAATGGATAAAATTAATTGATCGTGGTGGATTGGTACATGTAACAGAAGAGTGTCATCAGTTGTTTGTATCTATTGAACTAATCACTCGTCACCACATACATATTGCTAATATCCAGTCAATGGATGAACAGTTTCGGGAGCACCTTTTCAATATGATCACAGTGGATGATGATGTATTGTTCAACTGGATGATGACAGGTGCTGAAGATGAAGAGGTTTTCAATGAGATGGTCAAGTTGTGGATAACCATTCGAGGCCATTCCTTTGCTAAGAGTGTTATGGAGAAATACAAGAAACAAAGCAAAAAAATTACTTCAAAATCAAAAGGCTTAAGGACCACTTTATTTACAGACCAAGTTTAAATTTCACCTGTATTAATTTAATTAACTCATCATTACTATGCATTGTAAATGATTAATCATTTTAAGTATAAAATACTTGCATTAAACATAAATTTCAAAAGGACTTTCTTCTTTTCCTTTTTTGAAGTGGCTTCTTAGCAGCTTCAAAGTCTAGATGCTTTTTCGAGTTGTGGCCTCTACAATTCCCTGTGATATCATCTATCCAGATGGCTCGGATGACTCTGATTGTGTCAGTGTTCTTGACAAACTGTGACACTGTAGGGTTCTCGTTTGATTTCCCAGCCTGGCGTTGTATCCCAAAGTATTTCTCAAGGGGATCCTGATTGATAGCGTAGCTTAAAAACCCTCTAACATTAGGGATCTTGAATAAGTAAGGGATAAGTTCAACGAATGATGACACTATGATGCGTAATAACAACATGTGACAGCACACGTACATACAACTGATAACTTGTGTACTACCTGTGATGTGGATACCACTAGTGGTCTCTTCAGGCAGAACCATCATCTTCTTCTCTTTCTTATCGTATCCCTTAAGCTTGTCTACACTAGTTTGCCAGGCTTTGAAATAAAGTAAGAAATCCTTCAAGAACTAAGAAATATGTAATAATTATATGCTAATACAAACTTGATATACCTTTAGGCGAGTATCATCAGCATTACGATATGGCTCTTGAAAAGGCTTCCTGGAATGCTTGCCTTGTGTAAAATTACTCACGTTCAAGCAATCGAAGAACTTATCCACCTTCTCGATAAAATAGGCAGTCTCAAATACTTCACTGTTTCCAGTGTACAACAATGCTGAAGAAACTGTGCTGCTCATAACCTGCATATATACCAGTAAACTAACAAAGACACACATGCATACATGCACATGCTTACCTGTGCCGCCAAGTCCACTCTCATCTTCGAAAAACTGGTCAAGTTCAAGTGCTCTAATGTTAGTTTGTGTACCAAGGACACACCTACATTTGATGCACTCCCCAAATTTCTGTCATAAACATCGCGCACAAACTCCCACTTGATAGATTGGCCATTACACTATAAAACACATGCACACATGAATGTAAAATTATGCATAATATTATGTGAACCATCTGATCATTGTTATGCACACAAATAACTATGATTTGCAACATACCTGCAAATTTCGGCTAGGGTTAGCAAAGCCATTCCTGATTGTCTTCAGCAAATGTGGTGGATCAATGAAAAATAGTAGAGGTCGACTATCACCAGAATAAACATTGGCTGTTTTGTAAGAGTAAGTGTCTCCATGAAGCTTCAGCATCCTCCTATTAATTGATGCCCCGTCACATGTTACACCCAACACTTTAACATCATTACATTCAAGACGATCAACCGCTCTCCAAATCAGAGGAAATAAATCCGAGCCTTTAGGAGAGGCCATAGGAAACTGTGCATATGGGAATGCTATGTCAGTAAACACCCCACGAACCATTATGACCATTACGGTCTTTGCTAGTTGTCTAAATCTCCGACCATTCCCAGCTACCAAATTTTCATGTTCATTGAGCTGTTGAATTACTCCTCCTAGGTCAGAAAAGCCAATTAGTGCTCCTGTGTACTTCTCGTAGACCAAGCCCTCTTTGATATACATCTCATCAATCAGCAAAAATACATATCTGGCTAAATGACTTGGTCTTCGTTGTTTGATTAGCTCCAACAGTTGATGATCTGAAGTGCCGGTAAACCCAGTTTGGCAATGGGAAGAAAAATGCCGATAATCTCTTAGTGTTCTTGTAGTTGGTAAGCTTATAACACCGGATTTCCTAAGTGTTTCATAAGCCCCACTTGATTTGTAATGCAGGTACAGTGCCCAACGGATGATCACTGGATGCCATCTAATTTGAGTTTTGCTCTTCACAGTTAATGCCTTCATCTGTTGCATCCAGAAAATCGACTGAAACGAATCCTCCCCATACTCTTCAGTTACCGACTTGCCATACTTTTGCATTAAATCGGATAATTCATCATGTGCTTTGCTGTTAATCCTTATTCCTGATGCTTGTATGTGATTACTGATCTTCTCCTGCAAGGTCTTGATCTGTCTACTCTGTTTTCGTACTAGTGAATGTAAAGTTTTAATCTTTCTTAATTTAGTTGGTGTGTCTAAATACCGGTAGTTAACATGGCTGCTGGCTTCAGAGCCATCCTTCCTTGTATCACTCAAAACTGATCTTAATTTACTACGAAGAAAACTTTCCCTGTACTGTATACAGACTGGGCACCTCTGTTTGTCACAATCAGGCAGCAACCAGTGACAAGACATATGGCGGATGGTCAATGTTTGATGGTCAAAATATGCATTCACTTTTAAACCTACGGGTGAATAGTTGAAGACATTATACATAATGCATATATCTGTATACATTTAACATTAAAGACATTTAACATTAAAGAGTAAAAACTCACCACTTCTATCTCTGAAGACCCCTTTACTGTGGGCAACAATAGGAGCAAACTTCGGATCTGGATTACCTTGGCAAACGGTGCACTGATCCAAAAATGTCAAAATCGATCGTAAATCCAGTAAAGACACAATGAACTCTGGCAGGTGCTGCAAGACAAGTGAAGTGCAGGGAGACAGCTCACTAGGAAGCTGCAATAACCATTTCAGATCTTCAAAAACTTCAATCATAAATGAGCACTTTAGCTGCTGTTGACCAAATCTGACTAACTGTAACTTGTCTGCTTGAAACTTTGCTGGGACCAGGCACCAATCACCATAGATGTATTTCATACAGCTCAATCGCATTTGTAACTGGTTAATATCTACAACTCTAAGCGAATAAAACACCTCAATGTCTATTTTCACAGTAGCACTAAATGGGAGTGGTGTTAACAAATTAGGATGATCAGAAAGTGGTTCCTTGGCAGTTTGGACAGCAACATCACAAGTGTCTACAGAATCAGTTTGTATGGAAATTGTTTCAGTTGCTGGTGTTTCATCAGTTGCTAGATCTGTTTGGGTGCTACTATGAGCAACTCCATGAAGATTATCTTCCTCTGGAATATCCCAGGACTTTTGCTTGGCTGAACCATGCTTTTTATAAGCCAAATTCAACTTGCGGGGCATATTGCCGTGTGCTGCAGATATGGAAGTATATGGTAATAAGTCAGCAACTTACAGCAAAATTACACTAAACCAGACCATCTACATTGGTTTTGGCACACTTTTACACAAACAACTCCACGGAAAAGTTTTTGACTACTTGATACAAGGTACAAGAAGTTTTGAATAAAAAATCAACATTTTTGACAATTTAGCCCTAATGATGATGTTGAAAGCACTGTTTATACAAATTGGTCTACTCCTCAATACCCAAAGTAACAGGGATGCAGTTGGTGCGCTTATCGAGTTCTATACGACGAAGCTACAGGGGCAAAACCATTTTAATAAATCACATAATAGCCACTTTGCTTTTTAAAAGTGAAAATCACGCGAAATTTCATCCCAATTTAGTGTTAAATCTACTACACTACAATCAAAGACTCTATCCTCATGGTTACCTTCAACGGTAGTTCTCTTTACGGCCGTCAGACTTCTCAAAACGCGCGTCCTCCCTAAGATTATCCGGAACACTATCAGTAAACTTCCGTTTTCTTGTATACCAACACCTTCGTAGGTGTTGATAACCGGGGTGCGGAGTGTTCAAAATCAAAGTACAGTGTTCTATGGGCGCTTCCTATCCCTCGCGCCTTCGGCGCTCTATACTATCTATGCCCATACGCATTATGGGCAGCCGATACGCGTATGGGCAATATTTCTTGACCCATGCAGGTATCGCGGGATATCCTTGCTTCGCCCATATGAGTATTAGTGCCCGTACGCGTATGGGTATGGCTGCCCATACGCGTAAAACATAATGTATACTCTGCATACGTAGGTAAAATCGGTCGCTGCATCGCCAGTTTTCGGCCATGCATGCACTGAGACTAGCAGAATAAGGTATAGTACTGAGTTAGAGTAAGTATAGCCAATATTATAAACTATTCATAACTACGTATATATAGAGAACATGCAGGCAACGCTTTGAATATTGAAGTAGTTCAGTATAGATAGCTACTTGTGACGATAATGAAAGTTACTATAACTGAGGTGGTTCCGGCATGGAACTGCATGAAACCGGTGCCGGTGGGAGGGGTTGAGAATAAGTAGCTAATCAAGGTTTCTTTGCCTATAGATTTCACTGCATGCATATAGCTACGTATATAATATATAGCCAGGCTAGCTCATGATCAGTATCAAGACTCACGATAGTAGTCTCGTGAACCAGCCCCTTTTTTTCTTATATATTCGGACGGGAAAAAAGGGTCTGGTGTAACTCCGTTACCTTATTCGTTTTGCCAAATCCCCAGATTTTGGGGATTGTTTATTGGTGTGGATAGGCTTTAAAGGGTCGTTAACAAGGTGCGAGTGATGCAACGCTAACGTTTTAGCAAAGCCGCGGGCTGAAGGTTACGTGATTGAACTAGAACGTCACTCTTACCTTGTTAATGACCCTTTATAGTCTATCCACACCAATAAACAATCCCCAAAATCTGGGGATTTGGCAGAACGAATAAGGTAACGGAGTTACACCTGACCCTTTTTCCCCGTCCGAATATATAAGAAAAAAGGGGCTGGTTCACGAGACTATCACGATAGTGAGTCGCAAGGCCAAGAAGAAGCGCAGCAACGCGACCACTGAGTGAGTTATTTACACGTAGCACCGCCCTAAAACTCGCAAACGCTCTAACTAAGCCGCCATTAAAGCTATCGCTTAGTTAATACCGATCCACAACGTTCTAACTATATAGAATCAACAAACCGAGAATGGAGGAAATAGGCGCCACCATTCCTAAGTACCAGCCATTGCTAGTTTTATGGCGCCCGTTGTGCGACTACGCACGACGAACCATCCTTTCCCGCCAAATTTGCCCGTTTACTAGACAATTAGTACCTTCATGCATTGTTTGAAGAATCAATATCCCGAAGTTCGTAGAAATCTATTCAGCCATTCTTCTGATACAGCCTTATAAATGCCTTCCTGTGACCAAAAAAATTACGCGGCAGTCGTTTTTTTCTTTCTTTCATTGCACATTTTTTTCGGGGGCTTGCGGGAGCTTTCGTGCACCCCGGAAGTTTTTTCAAACTCCTTTTTATACATTTACTTGTTTGTCTAATAACTCACTCACTTCTTCATGGATTTCAGCCAAATTTTTATCAGCACTTCTCCTATGTATGCTCTACCTGTTATACTATTGTCAGTCTGAAGTAAACACTTGAATGTATTTGAGAAGAGCTATTACACTGCAGGCTGATAGTTGTCATAACTTGGACCCCCATCGAATGATTTGCATAAACTTTCAGATACACAATCTATATTGATGTATCACTCTGTAGTGAAAGTTTTAAAAAAATCTCGGGCTTGAGTTTTTCAAAATTAAGCTTCAAAGTTTAATTTGCAATATTGTATGCTAGGCAAGTACAAGTTATGCCCATGCAGTACTTCTCTGCTGCTTGCTAGTAATAACATCTGTTTTTACTTCCAAAAAAGTAGTGATATGCTAAACAAAAACACCCTGGGTGTAAAAAAGTGCAAGGCCAATCAGAAGCAGCATTTCAAATAGGTATGTACGACCAAAAACTTTGATATCAGTAGAGGCCAAGAAATTACTTATCAAAAATCTACTTGAATGACACAATAGTTTATAGCATATTGTCACAACTATGATTGACTTTGTCACTTGGCCACCTTTTTCACACCATCATTATTAATAAAGGTGGCCAAGTGACAAAGTCAATCATAGTTGTGACAATATGCTATAAACTATTGTGTCATTCAAGTAGATTTTTGATAAGTAATTTCTTGGCCTCAACTGATATCAAAGTTTTTGGTCGTACATACCTATTTGCAATGCTGCTTCTGATTGACCTTGCACTTTTTTACACCCTGGGTGTTTTTGTTTAGCATAATATTATATAGATATAGCCTAAAAATTTCAAGGATTTCAAAATACCCACAAAAATTTTAGCCTTGAAATTTTTGTCCTACAGTATAATTCAATGCATGCTTCTGCAATGCATGAAAATTTTATCCACGAAACTGCTAAATTTGCCATTCCACGAAAATTTTAGGCTATACGGTATACCTTTCCTACATATACATATCTATAGCAGATTATAGATCTTTCCTACATATATAGCTAGTTACTTTAATCTAGGGCTGCACCTATTATGCTTTTAATTTTACCTATTATTCTTTCGAGAATTTCTTTTAAAGTTCACCTATTATTCTAAAATTATTCCTAACTTTACCTATTATTCCTAAATTATTCCACTTTTTACCTTAAACAAGTACAATATCCTACTTATTAAATACACAACATAACATTTATTACCTTAAATGTGCAAGAATAGGCCCTCTGCAGCATTTGAAGTTCTCATGGACACGAGAAATATTTGATTGTGGGTTTAAGTTTACATAATCTAAGCTTGTATGTTAAATACTTTGCAGCAGCGTTTTTAACTTTTATATCAGAGATACCAGAGAGTTTACAAGTGAGTGCTTTGTAGTTTATAGTGTAGCATAATTTAAATTTGCCTTATATTATTCCATGCAGCATAATTCCCTATTATTCCAGCATAACTCTTAATTCTTTTCACTTCCTATTATTCCCAAAATTATGCCGGCATATTAGGCGTAGCCAACCTTTAATCATTATAAGTAGCTATATAGGAAACTATTATGGGCACAGGCCGCACAGCATTCAGGGTATGTGGCTATGCTGGTGCTTGCTCGACCACGTGAGCTTGTATTCATGTGTAACTCTCCAGACTTATTTTTATGCTTATAATTTTGCCAACCTATCAGTCTGCATGCACCAGATATAGCTGAAGTGCATGCATGCATGGGTCGGGTGGGTTTTGGTGTGCATGATTATATACAATATAGCTAGCTACGTATTGCAAGCAACAGTTGCATTGTAGCAAAATCTATATACGTATATATATTTACTATATATCTGTGTAATGTTACAGTGTTGCAGTGTTGCAATGTAGCTACATACGTAGCACTGTTAAATTTGTTTATTTTACAATAATTGTTTTCTTATTAGTGCATGTGTCTTTCATATTGCTATCTGTATACATGCAGTGTATGACTGTTGCAGTGTTGCATTGTAGCACTGTTGTACAATAACCATTTTCTCTTAGTGTGTCTTTCCTTTTGCTATCTGCGTATTAATGTTGCATTGTGGCAGTGTTGTAATATAGCACTGTTGCACTTGTTTATTTATAGCTAATAACTGTTTTCTTATTAGCTATATAGCTTTTGTGTATTAATGTCGCAGTGTTACAATGTATAGCACTGTTGCACTTGACAACTGTTTATTTATAATAACTTTTTTCTTATTAGCTATAGTATGTCTTTCTTTTGCTACTTGTGTACAGTGTTGCATTGTAGTACTGTTTATTTATAGTTAACTGCATGTTTCCTTATTAGCTAGTGTGCCTTCTTTTGCTATCTATAGCTGTGTATTAATGTTGCAGTGTTGCATTGCATCTTTCCTTTTGCTATAGCTATCTGCTTGTCATATGTGGTAGCATATGCTTGTCATATATTAGGCCTGGGCCGATTATGCCAGCATAATTTTGGGCATAATAGGTAGCTGAAAGCATCAAGCATAGTGCTGGCATAATAGGCAAAATTTCTAGCGCGCGGCACCAGTTTTATAATAAAAACATACTCAAATCATTTATAAGGGCTACACGCTTACCATTACACACATACTGTACTATCATACAACTGCTAGGCTGAATTCAGCAACTATTGCAATCCCTTTTACAGTTGTTAGATCAAGCGCCACTAAAAATAATTAAAATTATTTTGTGAATGGCTCCCTGTACAAGAGATTTAATGCTGTAGAGGTACCAGAAAGGCTACTAATACTCATAAACAAGTAAGAGGGTGATTAAAGTACGTAAGCTGAAAGGATAGGGTGTGTTGAAATCATGTTACTTTTTGGAGCATAATTTGAGCATAATAGGAAGAATATTGGAGCATTGCTCCAAAGCATAATAGGCAATTTAAAAAGCATAATAGGCCCAGGCCTATCATATATAGTGTTAATACTGTTACCATGCGATAGCTACCATGCCATAGTACTAGTGTACAGTGATCCATGCCGTATAGTATTAACAGTGTAATTAGTGCCAAAAACACTGAGTACATAAATTATAAACAAGTAAACAGTAAAGAAGCAGTTTTATAATTGAGCGTGCTTTTTAAGAAGGCGGTTTTATTTTTGAGGGTGCTTTTTAAGGTGGTTTTATTTTTGAGAGCGTATTTTAGGAAGACAGTTTTAGTTAAGGTACTTTTATTTATTAGGACACCTTTTTGGAGGGCGTTTTTGTTGGACCACGCTATAAAATTATCAGTTGAAATAATTAAAGAGTAATTGCACTATGATATTTTATGGCTTCACTTGTGGTGATTTTTTATTTGTTGTATTTCTTACATGGCTAGGCATATACACATGCACTGTGACACAAAGAAAGTTAAAGTTATATAGCTGTGTAGATGAGGCACTAGTACACTGGCATAACCCTGTTTGGGTGTGCCATGGATATACGTAGGTACGTGCTTGTCCAACTCCAAATTAATGATATATATATACAAATCCTAGCTAGCTACATGTAGCTATGCTGTGGTACATAGCTATGCGTAGCTAAGCTTTAGCTTATGAGTTTTATCTTCAGGGATTTAAGTGCCTGTACAATGGAAAATGACTAGCTATTTATAGTTAGCTATGCTGTGTGTGGTAGGGCTACACCTATTATGCTTTTATTTTTACCTATTATTCTTTTGAGAATTTCTTTTAAACTTTACCTATTATTCCACAATTATTCCCAACTATTTACTTATTATTCCAAAATTATTCCCAATAAAAATCACATTTAACCTTAAACAACTACTTATTAAGTACACAACATAATATTTATTACCTTAAATGTCCAAGAATAGGCCCTCTACAGCATTTGAAGTTGTCATGGACACGAGAAATATTTGATTGTGGGTTTAAGTTTCCATTAGTATAACTCACATTTTAAAGATTTTGCAGCAACATATTTAACTTTGATTATCAGAGATACTAGAGAGTTTACAAGTGAGTGTTTTGTATTTATAGCGGATTTATAGTGTAGCATAATTTAAATTTGCCCTATTATTCCAGCATAATTCTTAATTCTTTTCACTTCCAATTATTCCCAAAATTATGCCGGCATATTAGGTGCAGCCTTAGTGTGTGGTAGATAATTCTTCACTTACAGACATCATGAAATTTCCTTTTATTATATAGTTACATAGCTGTATAGCCAGCTAGCTATAATCAAGTCTAACCATAATCCTAGCTATAGCTACCTATGTATATATACTATAGATATATATGACTATATAATTACACTGGGTCATTGAAGACACAATAGATATACGTAGCTATGTATAATACGTATAGCTCTGGGCTAGGATTACGTTAGTGTTATCCTAACCCTAACCCTAGCATCCTAACCCTAACCCTAGCTGCATTAGGTTATAATTATTGGTAACTCTATGGCATTTTACCAGACTTATAGAAAAATACAGAGATTGAATTGGTTATCAATATAATTAATTGATCGAGCATGCATAATGAATTGAACAATAACTTAACAGCACATGCATATGTGACTTGAATAATGGACAACTATAGCTAGATATTATGCAATATATATAATATGTATGTGCATGTGCGTGTGTATGTGAAAATTTGTGTTTGTATGAATGTAGCTACGTATATGTGTGCATGTGTGTGTGTTTGCATGTGTATGTGAGTGTGAGTGTGTGTCTATGCATGCGCACGCATGTGGGTATGTATGTGTGTGTGTGTGTGTGTGTGTGTGTGTGTGTGTGTGCGTGTGTGTGTGTGTGTGTGTGTGTGTGTGTGTGTGTGTGTGTGTGTGTGTGTGTGTGTGTGTGTGTGTGTGTGTGTGATACGTGCACACGGTGGCCCAGCATGTATGGCTTTCCATTGAACAGATACTTTTTATCTACGTATGTATGTGAATATAAGCTTTAACTTGCTATATAGCTATACATGCAGGCTCAACCGGTGTTACTGCCTCACCCATAGCTACATAGCTACATGCACAATTTTATGCCACAGTGAATGTGTGTATTTATATGGCATGGCCGGTAATATCATCATTATTATTATTATTGTGCAAACTTCAACTAGCAAAGGAAAATATGCGTATGTTTACAATTTAATTATCTAGTTTGTTTTTGAAGAAGACTAATGAATTTATAGTTGAAGTTCCTAGCTATTACAATATTAAAGTGGTATTGTGATACATAACTGCTAATCCATTGGCAAGCTATGTAGCTACCTGTAGTTATAGGTAAAGCTATATATGTATAGCTACCTACTAACCCTAACCTTAACCCTAGCTGTAACTACCTATATAATTAACTGGGGCAATCAATTCGATGTAGACACTTAGCTATATATAATATGTGTAAAACATACGTATAATATAGCTCTGGGTTATGGTTATATTAGGGTTATACCCTAGCCCTAACCCTGGCAACTATAGCTATAGCATTTTAACATACTAGCTTATAGAATAGTACAGTTAGCTACTATATAGGTCTGTTAAAATGCTATAGCTACATAGCTACGTAGCTATAGTTGCCAGATTAGGGCTAGGATATAACCCTAACCCAGAGCTATATTATATGTTTTATACATTTATATAGCTATGTGTCTATATACATCGAATTGATTGCCCCAGTTATGTATACTTATAGACATTCTAGTGTGGGTAGCTACTGGGATATCATTGTACTATATAGCTATATATCACACCCTTTCAACCCTTTACAAACTAGCTATAGCTAGCTATATAAGCTATAGGTTTTTTTTGTTATAACACCAAAATCATGCTTATTGTAAGATTTAGAGTAAATACAAGGAGCTATTTAACCAAATATGGAGTAGGGGGTGTGGTTGGTGCAACCCCTTGGAACATATAGGTTGTTTTACTACATAAAGTGTTGAAATGACACTTATTTCAAGAAATAATAGAACTGATTAGTGTGGGGTGGCCTCACTAAAGCTCAATGATGTAACTTACACTAAATGCAAGGATAAACCCACCATACTCAATGACTACTTTACATCTGTTTTCACAAAAGAAGATGAATCTAATATTCCTCCCCTTGATGGTTGCTTTTTTCCTGATATACTGCCAATTGATATAACCATTGAAGGAGTTACTACCTTACTCTCTAATTTAGAAGTCCACAAGGCCAATGGTCCGGATGAAATTCCTTTAAAAAAATCTTACACCAGTAATAGCTCCTGCTTTAACTATAATCTTTCAGGCATCTCTCTATCAATCCTCAATCCCAGCTGAATGGAAGACAGCCAACATTGTCCCATTGTTTAAGAAGGGAAATCAAAGTGACCCAAGTTATTATAGACCAATGTCTCTAACATGTATCTGCTCTAAATTACTTGAACATATAGTGTAATTGCATATTTACATCTGAAGAAGTATAATATTCTTACTGAAGAACAACATGGTTTTTGACAGAACAGATCTTGCAAAACTCAACTTATAGCCACAGTAAATGACCTTACAGAAAACTTGAAGACTGCATGGTAGCCAAACTGACGTAATTTTACTTGATTTCAGTAAAGCTTTAGATAAAGTCTCTCATAACCACCTCTGCTACAAACTGCACCACCTTGGAATAAATGGTATGCCTTGCTTGCCTGGATCAAGTATTTTTTGACTATCAGGCAACAACAAGTAGTAGTGAATGGAGAGTCTAGTTCACCCTCGCTAGTAACATCCGGAGTACCCCAAGGAACTGTATTTGCCCCCCTTTTATTTCTATGCTATATTAATGACATTACAACAAACATATCTTCAAAAATCAAACTATATGCTGATGATGTACTGATTTATAGCAACAGTGCTATATAGGTCTAGCTACATTGCAACAATGAAACACTGCAATATCATTATAAAAATTGTGAACCAAAGAAGCTGAATGTAACAGTGCTATAGCTACATTGCAACAATGCAACACTGCAACATCAATATAAAATCATGAAGCAATCAATTTAATTAAAGGAACTTGATGAAAGTGTTAAAGCTAACAGGCCCATAGCTATACTGAGCTACGTATATGCATGCAGCTCTGTATAGCTAGCTATACTGAAAATTTTCCTAATCCTACATTTGGTCAGCTTACTCAGCTACGCACATCATAATTTCCTATCATGCTAAAAGGGATCCATGTATATGGCTATATAGCTGGCCTCAGTCTTATAGATCTGCCACACATGCAGTGCACGGGGCTGCCGATCACAGATGGAGCTACCAAGGCATATACGTAGCTGTATGGTCAACATCGAACTATAATGTTTAATGAAGTTTTTATGTTAGAACAAGCTAAAATTATGCATAAATTGAAAGTTTAATAAACCCATCCCGTACACGTATGGGCAGCCCATATGCGTACGGGATACCCATGAAGGTATACGCATACAGGATAGCTCATATGCGTATGGGCTAAAATACGCATATGGGACGGAACATTAGTGACTAGAATAAACTCTATTCGCATACTAAATTCAAACCCACAATTGATATCGATATGGTGTGTATATATATAGAGTGGTGGTTTCACATTTGGTATCTAAGGAAAAAAGACAATTTTTGGACTGCAGTAATGAGATGTCAGTACACTTCCCAGTGCGACATCCAGATGTTGCACTGGGAAGTGTGCTGACATCTCGTTACCACATTCCACAAGAATGCCTGAATGTGCTACATCAGATTTGTGGCACTACAGTTCTGAGATGTGAAAGTGTTACATAAGAAAATAGAATTATACTAATGACATTGTTTGTAATCTGCACATATAGAATTTTGAACTAATGATCATTGGATACATGTACATGTACATCCTAAGCTGATTTCCAGCAAGTCACAACCATATCAACATATTGATCATAAAAATAAAAGATCATGTGCTAAAGGTGAATAACTGAGTTATCCATATGCACCTGTGTGTATAGTATTACTGAATAAGTTAAGTGGTTGATAGATGTGTGTATGTATTGTTAAGTACGTATAGATAAGTTTTATCTAGATAATATCCACTATCATTAAGTACCTACATATGTACGTATGCAAGAATAGTATAATTGTGACCCGGCATGAGAAAATAGGGCTTATATGTACATAAAATTTGACTACATGTATAAACTTGGGAAACCAGCACAACTTTCACTATTTATGCAGCTTTTCATAGGAAATCTCGTGCAGCTTACAGATTTCTAAAATCTTAAACAGAAAAGGAGATACGTACTATAATATGAATAAGTGTATTTTGTGTGCATAAGCCTGGTTATCTCATGCTGTGTCACAATTTATGATTATTTACATTTACATGTAACAATTTGTGATTTGCGATTTTAATTGGTGATAATCTAAAATTGTTTTATGCATATTCTTACATACGTACCTACATACCAGAGGAGGGCCGACACGATATAAGCGCTTCTAAATGTATTTACCTTAATTGCATATTTCTCTACATATTTAGCAAGCAGGGAACCCTCTTTGGTTGGCACTGAGCTCCTAGGACGCTTGTAGAACCCGCTAACAGGCATGCTGATCAGTGTAACCGTGTTGTATCTTCCCAGGTATCTTCCTCGTGGTGACTTGCCACTCAAGGTAGGCGCACGTGATTCAATTTCAAAACAGTGGGGTTGGATGGGATTGATCGCGCTATTGATTTAAGCATGAAACAAACTTTCGAATGATATGTATTTTACTCTTACAACCCTTCAAATAACCCTACCTGTACAAAACCTACGGCTCACGTGAACGTGTCGGCCCTCCTCTGTCTACATACATACGTAAATAAATGTGCAGAACTACTGTATGGCCGAAAATATTGGCATGGAACTAAATTTGGCGGTTGGCGGAATTAACATTGTATTGCCAAATTTTAATCCACCAATTATAAAGAATCTTAGGGGTTAAATTTGTGAAGCACGATATTGAAATGCGTGCTTTATCAATGTCTCTTTACATTTTATAATGAAAACTCCAATCGTATCAAGAACTGAAGTGTCAACTCACCTTGCCAACTATCTAAGGGTCCGTCTTGTAACTTAAGAAAGACGCAGTGAAAGTGACATACCTTTGCGTAGAGCACAGCATTGAACGCTCTGTGAAACCAATTGTAGACTCTGCAAAACCAAAGTCATTGGTTATTCCACAGAGAAAAGGGCAACAATAGCCAATTATACACGGGAAAACGGAGCAATATTGCCCACAATATTGCAATATTAAATCTGCCTATATAATATAATACAGGTTTTCTGCACTTTCAGGGTTTCACCAAATATAATTACCACCAATATTTCTGGCCATATGGTACGTATATTGTAAATACAAATAAAGAGACTAGTAACTTAGTCAAATCAGAAACAGATAGCTAGCTATTTATTTTAGCCTAAACAGGAAGTGTGAATGAGCTACGGTACAGCTCTAAGGTAACGTCGCACTCGCTCGCAAATTTTGTCGAGTAAACAGCATTACTCGATCGAGTTTCGTGTACTGAAGCGCTCGCAGCGTGTGAAGTGACGAGTACTCGAAGTAAACTCGAGTGCATGATTTAGCATGAAGCTACGTAAGTACTGCACGTACGTGACAGGCCTTATAGTGATCAAGCGCAAGTAGACGACGAGTACTCAAGTGTGAAGAGTAACTTCACGACTCAACTTTAGTTTCCTTTAGATATACTATGTAACGTGCGGTAAAAGCCAAACACGCATAAAATATTAATCTATCGAGCTCTATTGCCACATAGATAATAATTTTATACTGCTCGAAAATATTAAGATACACTTACGTGCATTGTTCTTTTGTTGTATTGCCTTCTTTGCCACTCACAAATAATAAAATGATGAAACTAATCCTATTTTAATCACTAACAAATTGAAGAGCGAAATTGATGCACTGAGACCAGTACAGCGACTACATTATAAAACATGCCACTGTTTATGCACATACCCAAGTATTATTCTATTTAAAGCATAGCGTACGGTTCTAATAATAAATCTCAAGCAAACATCCCTAGTGATTCGAGCTTTGTGTGAACGCGAGTATCTTCAACTCTCGAGTGTTTTATCCCTCGACAGTGATCGAGTTCAGTGTATCGAACATTCGAGTGGCGAGTGTGCAAGTTGCGAGCGAGGCGACGTTACCTTAGAGCTGTATCGCTACCCTGAATCAGTTGGTAGTAAAATTGACAGCTGAATTGGCTTGGCTGAATATACGTGCGTACATACATACATAGTATTGAAAAATATAAAAGAAGATGTGTAAGCAGTGATAACTCATGTTTATTTTTTTGCTATAACTCATATGTTGCACGTTTTGAAGTCCACATTGTAGTTATGTTAGATGTACACCGTAATTACGATATTAAATATGCTTGTATTATGACCGAAATACAGGCGTAATTACGTATGTATGTGCATAACTATGCTCCATAGCTAGCTAAGTATAATCATTGAATTGTACTACAAAATGAATTTCTTGCAGTTAATTCATATATGCAGCCTCTGTTGTGTACTGTACGAGTATTTTATACCGTCCGCGTACGGTACGTACCATACGCGTATGGTATGTTTTTCTGTACCATACGCGTATATATGTTTCGCACAGTATAAAACTTTCTATAGGGACTGTAGGCTCTACACAAAAAGGATTATTACTCTTCACAAGGCTATCAAAAATGTTCAAATTCGTTATAGCGCTTCATAATTATATTAATAGGACTACACTATAAGCTATTAAACTCACGATTTACTTAAATTGCCGATCATCCGTTAAAATACCTATGGATGAAGATGTACAACTAATTTGATGTGAATGAGTCAGAAAGAGAAAGTGATAAATTCGAAAGCTTCTTTGCTAGGTACGAGTTTAGCGAATCGAACCCCACACATTTGATTAGATTTCTATAGTAACCAATTTTAGCTAGTTGTATTGCTAAAATTTCTTATTATTCTTTCCGGTGTCGTAGGAAATTCTGTCCTACCGGACGATATTTCCTAGGAAAAAATGTTCTGTCGGACAGGAATACCCGTCCCACCCTAGGAAAATCTGTCTTAGGTGTGACTAGTAGTAAAATGTGTCATTTACCCAGCGACCTTGATCCTAGCACACATTCTTTACAATTAGCTATAGCTATAATTATGGCACGCGCTCTAATATCTAGCGGGATGTGGCCGCCGATGATACTTGAGCATCATTCTTTTGCCAAGCAATTCCCATAACATGATTTCACCTGTTATGCTCACAGCTATAGCTATATACTTGAACAGCACAGATGGGATCCACCGCCTGGGAAAATAATTAGCTAGCATAGATCGCACGCACCTTGCAGCATAAATTATTCACAATATTTTGTAAAAAGCGTTAAGTGCATTGTAAGCTACTGAATGCTAGGTGCATGGAACTAATGACTTGCTGCTGTTCCTGCAGCTTATTAATATAGCTGTAACTACACTAAAGCTATTTTGCGTATATGCATGCACGATTAATTATTCTGTGCAGTAAATATATTTGATACTCCACATCAAGCTTCTACCAGAATCTTTCAATGCCCTTGCCATTCATCCACCACGTGAGCGCGAGAATTGCCATTGGTTAATTCTTATTCAAATCACCAATCCAGATATTTCAGTTTGAGAGTAAACAAAACTCACACGATTTTGTACACTGCCTATTCTTTTGTCCATCTGTAGCCTTGAGTTGCCCATTCTAACAACTG
Source organism: Spongia lamella (assembly GCA_963930835.1). Classification (NCBI taxonomy): domain Eukaryota; kingdom Metazoa; phylum Porifera; class Demospongiae; order Dictyoceratida; family Spongiidae; genus Spongia; species Spongia lamella. The sequence goes on from OZ005747.1 coordinate 10,553,586, forward strand.
AGTTTTTATTAGTGCCCACTTGAGTGTGTACTAGACGAAGTTAAGAGGGATCAGTTGGAATATACGGCACCTAAGGATTTCCATTCGGGGGCGCGCTCTGATTAATTACGTCACTTCCGTTGACATTTATAATGATTGGCTTCTAATTTATTCCTCCACATCAATGAATTCGTCGAGGATCCGGCTTCAACGACTGGCAAGGTTGCTGTCAATTTGGTGTGCCACACAGCCCTTCAATGTAGTTTTGCACCTATTCCAGTGCTATAACTCCACTATTTGTGCGTGTCGGTCCCGTGGTAGGATCTAAAAACGCTCGTAAAACGTAACGACATTCGTCTGTATGAACGATAGTGCCAGGAACCACGTGGACATTGGTGATGGGGAGCAATTAATGTAGTGTCATTTCTTTATCGTACAATTTCCATGTAGCTATACCCAACAGCAGCTACGAATGTGAAGCCGGTATCCACCAACCCACTCAGGGGCAATACCCAAATTTCCTGACTGGTGTGTTTTCCTCCTATTCTGTGTAAGTAGATTTTTAATTTTCTCTATATTTTATGCATGTTGTACGCATATAGCTAATTAGTTATTGCAAGCTAGTTACGTAGCTATTATGAAACAAATTGGTGGTGAATCGAATCACGGAAGTGACGTAATTAATCAGTGCGCGCCACCCGAATCGAAATCCCTTAGGTGCCGTATATTCCAACTGATCCGTTAAGAGCTGTACGCCAGGTTCTTCGTGATAATGATCTTCAGTAACTTGTATATTGACTACGTAGCTGTATACTCTGAAAACAAAACGCTTCACCTCCTAACAAGCCACCCGCGCGCCATAATCGGGTGAGTCTCACGTGCGTGATAATCAAAAATATTTTAAATGGCGCTTACTTTGACTGGCGATCGGAGATGATGCTCGAGATGATACTAGTATCATACTGATGCTAAAATGGGTTCTAACTCGGTGTTCAGTCGGTTTAAAAGTTGTAAGGGTTAGCGTTAAACCTAGCTAGCTATATTTTTAAAATTCCTGGTTTGAAAGGGGGGTTCGTCCGAACCCCTCGATCCCCCTCTGGCTACGCCCCTGACATGTACACATTATCTTTGTTTAATATTATTCCTTGTAATAATACTGTATACGTAGCTAAATACGTACCTATTAAAGCCTGACTTCCATGAGTAGATCCAAGTAATAATACAACTATTTTTATTAGCGCTTAAGTTAGGCCAAGCAAATTTGATTACTTGTTTCTCATCCCCGCCCGCATGGGTTTCAATACCACTGCCTCAACTTTCATTATCTCAATTTTTGCCTATTTTTACAATTTTAACAATTTTAATGAGCTTTTTTTAACATTTTGAATAAATTACTGTATAATGAATAATGAAAAATGACCGCCCGCCTGCATATAAGCACAGAATTTGGTGGATGAGAAACAAGAAATCAAGTTTGCCTGGCCTTATATAGTATTGACGAATTACTCTAAGCAAGGTCAGGATCCTGCAGCACTTTACAGAGCACCAACTATCGCAAAGTTGAGCAGACAAGAAGGGATGGCTGGTTGTAAGTCGTAATAACATCTGGAGATTCTTGCACTTCTATTATGATAAGTGGTTTTCACGATAAGAAAGACTCCAATGTTAAATGTGACCGGGTCTGCAAAAATCAACCATCTAGTCGCACAAAAATCGCCTAGTTTTTTCAAATATATCTTACCATAACTTATGCTCTATTTATACTAACAAGCTAAATGTTTTACCACACATGCAGAATTTATTGGGGGATCTTTTAAAGCTTACAGAATAAAGATGCTCCTTATAGAACTGAAGATATTCATGAATATCTAACTAGGTGTAATATGCGCTCACATGGTTGATTTTCGCAGGCCCGGTCACAAATCGTTGAGTAATATCTAGCAACTGTTGAACAGCAAATGTTAAGACAAAAAACAATGGCACTTCATGAACCTCTAGATATAGAAAGGTACTCACCGAGGGATCTGAAATCAGTTTGAAATCCATAGCTACCGTACGAACGGCGACTTAGTTAGCTATAACTATCCCTTCTTGTCTATTGATCAGGACGTTGACAGGTATAGCTACGTAGCTATTATAATGATTGCATTAAATTAGAAAATACAAATAAATGTATGCATAGCTAGCTATATATACGTACATAGCCGGGCACATAAAATTTATGCATGAGCTTCTTTGGACACATGACATCATTCTCAATGCCACTGACTGAATCCAGATGTTGCCTATGTAAATTACCTGCAAAGATGAAAATAAAATTCATTTTGTTATACAATTCAATATGTATACTTAAGTACGTAGCTAGCTATTTTTTACGCACCAATATTTACGCTCATAGTATGTACATAATACACCCGTAATTACAATGTGTATTGCAGCTGTATAACAATTGTAATATGATCGTAATAACTACTACACTATGTTATCTTTATGGATGCCTACCATATGTCACAATATATATTGCAATACACTCAAAGGCAATATGCAATATGGTGTTGACTTCTATTGTTTTACATTTGTTTGTACATATGTGTATATTATGTATTATGTATTTGTGTTGCATAATTTTAGATGCATATGAATTCGCTGATGATTTTTATGTAACATCCATAATAGATCATTCTGCTTCAGGTATGTTATATGTATGTTTTTTTTAATTGTACATTACACATTACACAAAGCATGGAAATGCTTACACTATACATATCCATTCACACATACGTAGATTATCATAATAAAGACAAACCAAGTCACTCAGATGTTGCAAGATTAGATGATATATCCTGTGGTAGTCACAATCAAGATTGGTTAGATGGTACAAGGTGTCAACATGCCCTTGGTGCTGTACATGACAGTAATAATAGAAGGAATTTATCTTTATCAATTGCTAAGAGCAGAATGCACATATCAGGTAACACTAACTACGTGTATATACATAATCATGTATTAACTTAATGTAACATTACAATTACATGTGAGTACAAATGCAACCTCTCTCAAGTACAAAAGTAACCACTCGCTAGTACAAGTGCAACCAATACCACAATGAATATTGGTACTTGTTTGAATTTTTACATAATTATACAAATTTAAACCTTCTTTGTATCATTAAGTACAGTAGTACTTAATAGTAGGGATCGACACGAAAAAACATGGCGTCCAACTTTCACGTGCCTCCATAATTGCCTCACAATATACTTTTCATGAAAAAACCGATTAAAATCCATTTGTAACACTATAACAAAACTGTACCTTTGTTAAACTCCATGGAAAACCTAACAATATGATCAGTAGAGAGATTTGAAAATTTCGAAATCTACCAGAATTTTGTCTGACTGCTGGACTGCCTGCCAGCCTGTCTGCCTGCTGTAAGACCCATTAGCACTAGGAGTATGGCTCCAGATTCTCACACAACAAAGGAAATTGTGTCCGATTTACGAAACTGCTTTTCCGCTGAAGATTCGTCCACTGCGCCTTACTGTTTCTTTTCATCCCTCACTATCTTCCTTTTTTCTTCGTTTAGTCTGTAGAAAGGTGAGAAAATTATGAAAGAAGGTGTCGATCGGCTTGCACCTTCTGCTTTTACGTCACCAAAACAGCCACTTACACACGTGACATAATTAGTAATGCGCCTGCCATTAAGTACTATGAACAGATGCAATGTTTTTGCGTGTACTTCATTACATCATGAACTATTGAGTACTGCCGATATATAACTTAGACAACATATTTTCGATGTTATTGGTCCGTATTTCACTAGTCTCGTGTAGCCAGACCCTCTACGCCCAGGCGCTTATCGATTAGAGATTATAAGCGCTGGGCTACTAGGGTCTGGTACAGTTCACAGGCCTCAAATTTACAAGTGCCACCAGTGATCGGTGGGTGTTAATTAGTGCACGTGATCAAATAAGCGCCACATAACTTGAATTTCCAGTGCGCTATGTCTGAAACCTGTGGACTTTGTCGAGAAGCCACTGATGTCACCTCTACAAGTAAAAGACAACTAAGTATTTTCTGCCGGTACTTGTTTAGCTGGTATGTATTTTAGGCAGAAAAAGAGGAAGCTTTTAAATGGTTCAGCCTATTAGGCTGAAAAGACAGTTTTGAAACAGTACTTAATGCGATACAATTTGCTTTGGTTTTCTCGAAGGCCCACGTGCCCTATTGCTTTCTTTAGCGCTGCGTGAAACTCCATCACAATCGAGATCACAATCCTTTCAATTAGAGCTCTGCCTTTCAATAAAGACGCTTCGTTTGAATTACAGGCGCATATGTCCAGTTACCAAGCAATAGAATCGTCACATATAAAGTGTCAAAAAATTCAAGGCCTGTGAACTGTACCAGACCCTAGTAGCCCAGTGCTTATAATCTCTAATCGATAAGCGCCTGGGCGTAGAGGGTTTGGCTACGCGAGACTAGTATTTCACTACAATGCAGCTGCTCCGCTATGTCAACACTGTTGTTAATTGCACCTGTAAAAACAATTAAGTAATGTTTTGGCACCTGGAAGACGACATAGATTGTTGACGCTACTTCGTACCCGGGATTGGAAACTGTGACTTCTCACCTCCACTCCTCACCTACGGGTTTTTAATTGGCTAAAAACCCAAACCCACCATCGAAGCCAGTGGGATAGTATTTTCTGTCTTGTGGCGTCGTGCTTATGTGTCAGTTGCTGTTCTTTTGAAGAACTAAATGGAAACGCTAAGTGGATCGTCTGGTAGTAAAGGTAATTGTTAAGTGTATTTGCATGCTTCGTAATAACCTGTTGTAACCAACGCGTAAGCTTGTGGTACCAATCCACAAGGTGTTTCAAAACTTGTAGGTTCGATTTTAAGGATATAAATTGTGTATGGATTAATGTTTGCCACAGTATACGTGATTGTTGGTGTAATGTTGACGGAAATGTTGATTTGTCAAATGTGCACGTTGACATGTACATGTATCACGTGGATATTGCATTCTTTCGTTTTATTCAGACATTAATGCTGTTGCTGTGGTGACCGTGGGTTCACGGATATATATGTATAATTGGAACTAATGTATTAGCACTAAGAATCAAGTACAGCAGCGATACTTACTATAACAGCTAGACTAAATACTCACGTGCATGTACTACATTATATAGATGTGTGTATGCACGTGTCCCAAGTCCGGATACTACATCTCCTCCCCCTTAATTCGAAGGGCTCCAGGGTATCGTGGGTTTGCGGATTCTTGATGATCGGTGCAATGTAAGAGTTGGAGATTCATGTTGACTGTTCTGAGGATCAGGACTTGATGTAGAATCACTATTAGAATTGTCACTAGTGTTCGGCATTGGTAATGTCACTGATCGAATACGTAACTGATTGGCATGGCGATTCCAGACTACTGTTTTACCTTGTACAGTAACTTTATACATCACATTCCCCTTCCTCTCTGTAATTGTACCAGGTAGCCAATGTTTTCCTGGTCTGAAATTTCTAATCCATACCGGATCTCCAATCAAAAATTGCTTTGGCTTCGTGTGGACATCGTAGTTTTGTTTCTGACGAAGCAAAGCTTTGTTTGTTATAGGTTGGCAGGGATGAAAAAGATCAAGTCTGGTCCGCATTCTTCTGTTGTTCAGCATCTCTGAAGGTGTTTGATTAGTGACTGAATGTGGGGTTGCTCGGTAACCTGCTAAGAAGTTGATCAAACAATCCTGCAATTCTGTGACAGTTCGAGGATCTGCTTTATCAATATAGTTCTTAAAGGTCTGCACTAACCTTTCTGCCTCCCCATTAGATCGAGGATGATAGGGAGCAGTGGTTGTATGTTGAATTCCCCGAGACTTACAGTAGTGTTGGAATTTCTCTGCGACAAATTGTGGACCATTATCTGTTACCACTTGGTGTGGAATGCCATGGGTTGCAAAAATTTGTTGCAAATGTTTAATTAACACTTCTGTGGTAGTAGATTCCATCATGTGCACTTCGGGCCATTTACTGTAAGCATCCATTAGTAACATCCACATCTTCCCTCTGTATGGTCCAGCAAAATCTATGTGTAGACGTTGCCAAGGCTTGGCTGGCAAGTCCCACTGATGTAATGGGACTTTAATTGGTTCTTTAGCGGATTCAGCACAATTAATACAAGACTTCACAAATGACTCTATGTCGGTGTCAAGCGATGGCCACCAAACATGTAATCTAGCAAGTGATTTCATGCGAGTAATTCCTGGATGACCTTCATGTAAAAGCTGTAATATTGGCTTTTGACATTGTGATGGGACAATTACTCATAAACCCCATAGTAAACATCCATTGTAGGTTGACAGTTGAAAACGTTTACTAAAAAACGGTTTAACTCTTTTGTCAACTGACTGAGCTGTGTCTGGCCACCCTCGCATCGTAAAATTGTATACCTGTGACAAAACAGGATCTTTGGCTGTAGCCATCTTAATGTTGGTAACAGTTATTGGAAAGGATTGAATCTGTTCTTCTACCACACAAACAATTTCACTGCTATCATCTAAGTTTTGTGGCTCTTCTTGTACTGGCAGTCGAGATAGACCATTGGCATTTCCATGCTGTCTTGAAGGTTGGTATTTAACCTCATAATCGTAAGCAGAGAGTATGATGGCCCATCTTTGTAAACGACTAGATGCTGTCTCCGGAATCCCTTTGTTAGGGTGGAAAATAGTCACTAAAGGTTTATGGTCTGTAATCAATTGGAATTTTCGTCCCAGTAGGTACTGACGAAACTTCAATACACCAAACACAATTCCTAGAGCTTCTTTTTGGATTTGTGCATAGTTTTGCTCTGCTGCAGTCAACTTATGAGAGGCATAAGCAATCGGCTTTTCAGTACCATCAGAAAAGGTGTGAAAAATCACCGCTCCAATGCCCACTGGACTAGCATCACAAGTAAAGGCTTACTAGTACCGATGGATCATAATGTGAAAGAGTATCAGCTGATGTAAGTGATTTCTTGACTGCTGTCACTGCTTCTACATGTTGGCTTGTCCAGTTCCACTGTTTGTTCTTCTGCAATAAATTGCTGAGGGAAGCACAAGTAGTGGCCAAACTTGGAACAAAACGGTCATAATAGTTTATCATTCCAAGAAAAGAACGGAGTTCTGCTTGATTCTTGGGTTCTGGCATTGCAGTTATTGCCTTGATCTTGTCAGGATGTGGGCGAACACCTTCCTTATCAAGAATGTGACCAAGGTACGTGATACTGTCTTTAAAGAAATGACATTTTTCAAGCTTGAGACGTAAACCTGTGGTATTGAGACGCTCCATGGTCCTCTGAAGGTTTGCCAAGTGTTCTTGTTCACATTTCCCTGTCACCACAATATCATCAAGGTAACAAGCTACGCCTGGTATGTCACCAACGATTTGCTCCATCAGCTTTTGAAATATAGCTGGTGCACAACTAAGACCAAAGGGAAGGCGTTTGTATTTGTACAATCCTTGGTGTGTATTTATCACAACTAAATCAGCAGATTCTTTATCCAAAGGAATTTGTAAATAAACATCTGCAAGATCAAGTTTTGAAAACATGTGACCACCATTGAGTTTGTGAAATAGTTCCTCAGGGAGAGGAAAAGGGTAAACATCAGTTTTCAGGGCAGGATTAAGCGTGACTTTGAAATCACCACAAAGCCTAACGATACAACTGCCAACCCAATGATAAGATTGTAAGTTACCACTGACTATGGTACGTATGATTCTATTAGCAGTTAGCACTACAAATTAAAAATGGTATGTAGTATTACGTACCTATCTTCATATACGTAGCATGATACCACTGTTATAACTACAATGATGGCATGGACCACTATGCACTTGTACTATCAGTGGTATGGTACGTAACACTATTAACACTATGGCATGTACCACTATTAACACAATGGCATGATACTCTATGTCAGCACTGTCAAGAATGCTATGGAACCATTGCATGTCAAAACTATAGCACGTTTGTACTATTCTTAATAGGGCTGTGTGATAATGGAAAATGTTATGTCTCGATACACAACATAATCTCAATACATGATATAATGTTGTCAACACAAAGTTTTATCATCATTTGCCTCAATGTATAAAATTGTTGGGCAAAAGTATCAAATAGCTACCAGGTAACTGCTTTTAATAAGTCTATAGAGGTAGGCTTGTTCTTATTAAACCTCAGTGTTTGCATAAGGTATGGCTTCCTGGCCACCTCTAAGTAACAAAAAATTTAATTAAAGAATATCAGTAAACACATTAATGTACATTGTGATAGTATCGATAAGTTATCTGCCATTTTGTTATCGCGATAATATATATATGTATATTGATAATTATCATATTATTTTTATAATACAGCCCTAATTCTTAACATGCACTTGGCTATATTAATGCTATCATATATTATCGACACACCGTAACAGTGGTATATACACCAGAGGTAGCACTATATTATAAAGCATGGTACAAATATCAACAGTAGTATATAACTATGTATGTAACACTTTGCGTGAGTGATATCAAAGCCTCGAGCTGTGGTATATAACTGATATACCACAGTTTGCCGTGGTATATCAGAATATACCACAGTTGCAAGGTTATATACCACAGTTGCCTTATACAGCCTGTCTGCCTTTAATGAGATTACGAAGTGTACCCGTTACGTGACATACCCACTTGTTTGTGGGTTTCGTTTTTAGGCCTGAAGTTTAATAAGTTTTTAGGCGATTATCTTCGAGACGGCAGTTAAATAATGTCAAAGAAACTAAGTATTAATGGAATCTTGACTGATACCGTGCCGGAGAGTGTCTAATGAAGCAACTCACAATACCAGAGGTGCCTTCGACTTCTTGCCAGGCAGGCCTAAGCAAAGTGTAACATTAACGTTATAACACAGCTTTGTTTGGGATTTGACTGATATATACGCACTCTCCCTTGGGTGCTACCCCCTCAGGAGTCGTGCGTATATATCAGTCGAACCCCTCGCGACTGTGATATTAATATATTATAACACAGCCGCGAGGGGTTTGACTGATATATACGCACTCTCCCTCGGGCGCTACGCGCCCTCGGGAGTCGTGCGTATATATCAGTCAAATCCCGAGCAAAGCTGTGTTATAACATTTATGTTACACTTTGCTTAGGCCTACCTGGCGAATAGTCGAAGGCGCCTCTGGTAGAATGGCGACCATTGTGAGTTGCTTCATTAGACGCTCTCCGGCACGATATCAGCCAAGATTCCATTAATACTTAGTTTCTACGACATTATTAAACTGCCGTCTCGAAGATAATCGCCTAAAAGCTTATTAAACTTCAGGCCTAAAAACGAAACCCACAAGCAAATGCGTATGTCACGTAACGGGTTTATTATGCACTTCGTAATCTCATTAAAGCCAGACAGGCCGTATAAGGCAACTGTGGTATATAACCTTGCAACTATGGTATATTCTGATATACCACGGCAAACTGTGGTATATCAGTTATATACCACAGCTCGAGGCTTTGATGTCGCCCACGCAAAGTGTTACGTAATATATTAATGTACATAATTATGTACATAATTATGTACATAGCTACGTAGCTAGCTACATTGCTGTTGATACTATAGTGATATGATGGTACATAGCTACCACCATTATCATGCTGCTAGTTATGGGACCACTGTTCACACAATGCTCCCAGAACCAAGACTATCCTACACATGCACAAATTTCAGACCATTAATTGTATTAACACGTCCCATAACCAGTGCCATAGCATGAGCTGCATGATGAACATACCATCAAAGAACTGTCAACATTAATGTATGTAGATACGTATACTCAGCTACGTAGCTCTACGTATAGTATTAGAGCATAAACAAAATAATGTACTGGTTTCGAATAAACCTTCAAAGGTTTCAACCTTCAAATAATAAATGCAACATTTGAAATATTTATATTTCACTACATAATCAAGTATGTTGGTAATTTGTGTAGTATTTGTCCCTTACATTAGCAGTCAATTAGGCAAAATCATAATTTTTGGCTGCACAAAACTGTCATGTGTATGCCTTTAGTATTAGAAGAAAGTGTTTTGCTGGTAACTTTAGTGATGTATTAATACATATCTATGACAGAAATAACTAAACCTGAGTTGTAAAAAAATTGTTGAAGCTTCGAAGGTTGGCACCATGCCATACGTAGTGTGATGTCCATTGGTACCATTCCTGTCAATGTATGTCACACTATGGCACGGTCACACTATAGCATGGTATCCATGTATGTATTACTATGACATGATACCCATGCATGTCACTTTTTTATATAGCTAGTACGTATATCAATGTGTGGTATCTACCACTAGCTATGTATACGGCATGTCAGCATAATACATACGTCAACACTATGGCATGGTACAACTGTCAACACTATGGCATGGTACAACTGTCAACACAATGGCATGTACCCATTCTTAACATGCACTTGGTATCAGGAGCCGCATATGGGTACCTATAGTTATTCCATGCATTGGTGCCATGCCATATAGTGTGACATGCATTGTTTTTGAAGGTTATAAATTGACATTCGTTTATGCACTATGTATAATTATGTAGTTAATGGTCCTTACCATCTCGATGTGTTGATATTGGCACTTGTATAATGTCATGCATGTCACCAATTCATGTTACACTATGGCAAGATGCCATGGTGTAGCATGCATTTGTATCAATCAGTAGCATGCATTGCTACGTATGTGACTTAATTACCTGACACTTACGTAATTGTTGTTATATCTATGTACGTACTATATGACTTAATAAACTGCCATTTGAATTTATAAAACTATTGTATAATATGGTACTTACATGCTGTGTAAACTACTCTTGACTTTAACAACTAGCTACTATATGACTTTATAAACTTCCGCTTGACTTGTGACTTTAATTTATAAACTAGCAAACTACCATATGACATTAGAAATTACCAATTGGACATTAAATGAACTTCACTCATTTTAATATTATAACTTTTTAGACAATTGGTACTCATAAATTGCTACCTTAAGTATTATATTAATTTTAAAGAGGCCTTAGAGACTACAGAGACTCAGAGGCCACTAACACACCCCTAGTATATATTGAGACTCATGATAGTAAGTCGCGAGGTCAAGAAGCGCAGCAACACAACCACTGAGTGAGTTATTTACACGTAGCACTGCCCTTAATTTGCAAACGCTCTAGCTAAGCCATCATGAAAGCTATTTAGTTAATACAGACCCACAACATTCTTATTATAATAGAATCAATAAATCAAGAATGGAGCAAATCGGTGCCATCATTCCTAAGTACCAGCCATTGCAAGTTTTATGGCTCTCATTGTGCAACTACATATGACAAACCATCCTTTCCCATGCAATTCACCTGTTTACTAGAGAATTAGTACCTTCATTGTTTGAAGAATCAATAATCCAAAGTTCATCGAAATCAGTTCAGCCATTCTTTTTATAAAATCATTCCTTTCACCACAAATATTTTTATGTGGAAGTCGTTTTTTCTTTCATTTTCATCACACACTTTTTTCATGGACTTACGGGAGCTTGTGTGAACCCTAGAAGTGTTTTCAAACTTTCATTTCGTACATTAACTTGTTTGTCTAATAACTCAATCATTTCTTCATGGATACCAGCCAAATTTGTATCAGCACTTATCCCATATATGCTCCATCTGTCATACTATATGCGTATTTTCAGCCTGATGTAAACACTTGAACGTGTTTGTGAGAAGGGCTATTACACTACTTGCCATAACTTGGACCCCCTTCATATGATTTGCATAAACTTTCAGATACACAATCTATATTGATGTATCACTCTGTAGTGAAAGTTTAAAAAATTGCAGGCCTGAGATTTTCAAAATTAAGCCTCAAAGTTTAATTTACAATATTGTGTGCTAAGCAAGTACAAGTGATACCCATGCAGTACTTCTCTGCTGCTTGCTAGTAATAATATATGTTCATACTTCCAAAAGAACACCCTGGGTGTAAAAAAGTGCGAGGCCAATCAGAAGCAGCATTGTGTATAGGTATGTGCGACCAAAAACTTTGATATCAGCTGAGGCCAAGAAATTACGTACTTATCGTATATCTTCTTTTTAAAACTGCTTGAATGATGTACAATAGTTTATAGCATGTTTTCACATAATTATATGATTGGCTTTGTCACTTGGCCACCTTTTTTGTACCATCATTATTATGAAGGTGACCAATGACAAAGCCAATCATACTTGTGAAAATATGCTATAAACTGTTGTATGCCATTCAAGCAGTTAAAAAGAATATATTTTCTTGGCCTCAACTGATATCAAAGTTTTTGGTCGCACATACCTATTTACAATACTGTTTCTGATTCTAGCACTTTTTACGCTCAGGGTGTTTTTGTTTAGTATAGAGAGACCTTAGAGACCATAGAGACTGTAGAGATTCAGAGACCACCGATACACCCTTATTGAATATAATATAGAGAGACTTTAGATACGTACCATAGAAACTGGAGTACTCAGAGACCACTCACACCTCTAGTATATATACTGACCTGATATACGCAATAATTATATAGAGGGACATTAGAGATCATAGAGACTCAAAGACCACCAATATGCACCTCTAGTAGGGCTCTGCGGTATAATTGAGGAAGGTTTGTTATGCTGAGAATACAATTCAGATACAAGCACTTGTTAACTATCAATACTTTCCTTATATTTCTGTGAACACCTCAAACAAGAAATGCTGAGTTGATAGATGAAAGTAATGACCGTGTCATGAAGATCAAAGTTGGGGCTGTAGGCCTTACATATATTTAGACAGAATTCAGCAGTGAATACATAGCTATACATAGCTATATGGTGGGTAGCTTTACACGTACAATGTATTTAGTAACAAGTTGATGTATTATCATCTAAAAACCAGACGTTGTGTAAGTTAAACCACTGTTAATCAACTGTTGTTCAATGTATTGTAATGATGTCACATAAGCATAGACTCATCACTAAGGAATACATAGCAATGCAATCAAATTTAATTATTTTATTTAAACCGGCTTTATACTCCAGTACTCAGGGATACCGAAATTCTTATTGTAACAATATAGATCAGTCTTACAAGCTCCAAAACTCTCACGGCACGTCCATTTTTTAATACTGAAGCGCTCTGTCTTGTTAGTAATGTACAGCTGGTGAAACGGCTTTTACTGTGAAATAAAAGGCTAATACCCTTACCTTGCTCTTCTTTAGCATTAACTCATGACGTACTTCATTACTAAGGCCCTACCCATCAGTAATATCGATAGCAAGTGTCATGATTATAGAGAAACTGAAAAGCAGTAGGACTTGTTTGATTGATTATTCAGACTTCATTTCACATGAATGGTTTTTAATAGCCTGGGGGCAGACGCACACACACACACACACACACACGTACACCGACATCTGCACGAAAACCATTTCAAGAAACCAGGCGTGCCAGCATTCCGGTTTAAAAATATGTAGTATCTTTAACCAATTTGGAATACTCTAGTTATTAAAAAGCTGGCTAAAATGCATCAATTTTTAGAGCTATATTGTAATAACAGTGTTCCTTTGTTAAAGATGATGAAAAGCCTGATCTTACATAGTCAATTATATTGTAAGACATCTGATCAATGAGTGCATGCATGCATGCATGCCTGTATTCCAGTTATCTTAATGGGTCAAATGATGTACGTAAGTAGCTACGTATGTCTATGCATTTCTATTGGTACTGAAGTCTACAGTAGCCCAGGAACTTTTAGGTAGCTATCTCGGGAAATACTGGTCATTAGGTTGATGTACCTAAAGGTCCATAATAATTATCTATAATACACATTGTATTTTACCTCATTTTTTTGTTAAGTAACACAGCAGCCTCTTAGAACAGAATACACCAATAAAAATCCTATATATATATACTTGATAATGTTTTAGCTCAGCTAGTAGCACAGTAAATATAGCTATGCTATACAGCTACGTATGTATTAATAATGATGAATTGTATGTTATGGTAGTTGACTTTTCAAGCCCATCTGGATACAAAAGTCCCCACATTTATGTGTCTTGAAAAACCTCTTAATGCCTTCTTCTCCATGATCAGTGAAACCATAAAAACCAGGTGTTGTTGAATGTATTGCAGGGTCAGTGAGAATCACTGTAGAATATGATAGTACACCCTGTGTGTAACAGAATTTCAATTTAATCACAGTTTGCATAAATTTAACCCATTTAGAGATTCTACGTATTAGCTACATAGGAGCATAGGAGCACAGCAAAATTAGTAAGTAAAAAGTTAGCTAACTGTCTATTGTATGTATGCTACAGTAGGTTATACTGATTTCCCAAGTGTGCATAATTATAGTCAAGCTAAGTTTATACATACTTGTTGTTTTACTGATTCAATGCTTACAATTAGTGTGATGGTTCGTTTTCCTAAGTCATCAGTTCACGAAGTGATTGCGTTATACGTAGTTCAATAAATTTGGCACAATGCTTTACCATAAGAACTGTTGGCAACGTGAATTAAGTAGCCCAAAGCGATGCTTTTACTGATGCAAGTGTTATTGTTTAAAGAATTTGTAATCCAAAGAAGGAGTGACAAGAATCAACATAGGCAGGCAAGAATTATCAAGGGGGTTGTTTACGCAGACTGGCTAACTCAGTGTACTGTATTTGCTGACCACTGTAGTGTATTTCCTATACAGTACACTTAATATTTTATGGTATATATAGTACCAATTTGTTCTTTGATCCTCCCCATGTCGAACAATAATTCTTACAGTAAAGCATCGCGCCGAATGGAACTATAACATGTACCATCATTCAGTTTTGAATGACCTGAAAAGTAAACCATTGCATTATAACTGTTAGCTTTGTGTTGAATATCCTTAAAAGCATGCACCGTGACAATCCTACCTGCTTAAAGCTTTCAATAATCTTCCCACGCAAAACCAACAAATCGGTAAAAGCACCATATACGGTACAAATCACCCACAACTTAAACAGTCCACGCGTGCGACACGCAGAAGACACGCAAAAGACACGTGTGACACACGCAGAAGACACGTGTGACACACACACAAAGCTTACACAACAACACGCGTGGCATCACACCGTGCGTGTACACGCGTGTAGTATGCTGTACACGCGTGTACCACGTGTGTAGTATGCTGTACACGCGTGTAGTAGCTGTACACGGTACACGCGTGTAGTATACTGATGCTGTACGCGTGTAAAATGCTGCCGTGGCATACATTCTCCCTATACGTAAAACTGGAAAAACTCAGTGGTCGAGTGCAAAACCAGTCGAACAATACTTGATCCTTCAATATTTTGGAGTAGCTATGGGATGGTACAAACTTCCCCATCTTCTTCGAAGGCTACCAACACGTACAGCTCTTCGACCTCTACATAGGAGCTTGGCAACTGTAATTAAGTTACACCTGATGTACAGACGACGTCTTACCCTTGCCAGATCCCACTCGAGACGACCCGACTCATGAAGACACTCGAAACAACAATGAGAACAATGACGGCACGAGGCAGAAAACCGGTTTAACAAGTTAAGTAGGTCAAGCGGACAGGCGCTTATAGCCTTAAGCGCTGTAGCTATTACGACAAAATTATTAAAATGCGCCGAGTCAAAATGGCTGCCAAGATTCGCAGATAGCAAGGCAAGAAATGTACAGGTTCATTTGCAGTGAAGTTGAGTTGAAATAAAGTGAGCAGTCCATACACTGCGTGTGCGTGTTCGCGCGTATCAAAAACTGCGTGTGCGTATTACCGCGTGTGCAAAAACTGCGGGTGCGTGTTACTGCGTGTCCATCATCAAATTTGCACGCGTGTGAAGCCGTAACAATAAAATGCCACGCGTGTGACACGCACAGCACACGCGTGTGACACGCACAGCACACGCGTGTGACACGCACAGCACACGCGCAGGGCACGTGTGCGTTGTTTAAGTTGTGGGTGATTTGTACCGTACTTGTGTTGTACGATAAAATACAGCACTCAGGGTGGGGGCGAGTGGCAAGGCGAAATGGTGCTTTAACTAGTATGTATTTGCTAGTGCCAGCTACATAACATAATTATGAATATTATACATATTCATACCATGACATATGCACAGTATGACATTATTTTTCATAATGATATAGATGACTGTAACACCATCATCATCATGATACAGTACAACACAAATGCAACTTCTCAAGTGTATTCGACTCGTGCGTCGTCAAAGGTATACACTAGTGTATTGCAGTGGAAACTCACGAGTTTGTTCAAACTCCTTACAAGTAATCTATCTGGAAACCATACATTTTTATGGTAGGAATGAGGATTAGATGAATCTGAAGACTCTTCATCATGGAACCAACATTCCCATAAGTCAAGCTCTAGTTCTATTAATTCAGATTTTTCAGAATCACTAGATGCATGTGTGGAACTTCCATTCCATCTTCAATACTCTTTTTGAGGTTTTCGGTTAACTCTTCTTCCAGATGAGGAATCATTCCACTAGAAATCCACTGCTGAGTCTGCAGAAAAGTTACTAAGGGTGGGACATTCTGTGTTGACTTCAAGCAAGTCATTGAGAGCGGAGCAGCTGAGGTTTTTTCAGTCTTGATGATCTTTAAAGCAGAAAAGAAATGCTCTACTTTAGCTGTTGAGAAAGGTATACAGCTAAACAGCAATTCAGTGATCAACATGATGTTTGGCCACTTCAACTGTTACCAGATTTCATCACATCCAATCCTAAAGTAAGTTCAGCATAATCAACAATGTCTTCAATAATTGAAATATTATCAACTCTTATCTTCAACAGGAGCACAGAAGACATCAGTGATACTCACAAGAGCCACCTCAAACAATCATTATCATCATTCGAAATTCCTTCTGAATTTTGCCAGTTCTGAGTATTCAGGAAGAGGAGGAATGGCCTCATCAAATCTACATTTGACCACTCAAGGTTGGTCAAATCAGCCTGAGCTTGATCTTGACAGGCTTTGGTAGTGGTATCTCTAAAAATGATGTAGCTCTGATCCTTTATACACTTCCCTCCATTTTCATCCTTCCGCTTGCTTAAAATCACTACCTTTGTCACTAGCCAGTCTGAGTAGTTTCTTCAGTGAGCTGTGAAACTTCAAAATATATTTGATGCCCTGTACTATGTCAATGTCATCATCTTGCAAGATGAGACTACGGAAGGGGGCTGCCTTAAAGATCATCAGTGCAGAAACAATGATTATTCTAGCTACCCTTCATGTGAGAAGATACCCCTTTAGATGTTGCATATTTGTACTTTTGATTGATGTGTCCTCAATGGGTGTTGCTAAATGGTTAAGATAAACCCCATATCAATCAAAACCTCTATCTCACATTCTATTCTGATCAAAATTATTTACAGATACAGCATCAATACCACAGCCAACACTAACCGGGAGTTCATGAACACCAAGAACATTCTTTCTCTCTCAAAAAGGTTTTCTATCTTCAAGGCTCTACCAAGACATTCCATCAACCAATCTACAACAGCTTTTATATACAAAAATACCTGGCACAGGTCCTGTAGTATATCATCTCTTTTTACAAAAGAGAATCACAAACAATTTATTCTTTAATTTGACCCTTACCTAAAGAGCCATTCATTGAAACACTGTAAAAGTGACATGATGCCAACCAACGTAATTTCTTTGGCTCTCAGCAATGTAGTGAAAAATATTACAAAAGTTATGCCATGTCTTCGTGGATTACTGGATATTTCAAGAACTGAAAGGTGTATGTTCTTTTGCTGGAACAATGCTGATGTCAAACTTTTTTCTTGACACACTCTCTTAATAGTTCGATCCATTAGTTGTGACATTAAACTGGCTGGCGCACACCTGGTTTAAATACCTTACTACTAAAGCTATCAGTTATATGACTGCTACAATAAACCAACCAGTGCATGCGTACACAGCTGCAATCATAGTTAATATCAAATTCACACATAAAACATTACCAAATGTACTGAAATGAAGTAACAAGAGAGTGCACACCTGAGTGCTTGTGGTGACTATGCTCGTGCATTTGCATATCAATGCGAGTGCACTATAACATGCAATTGTGCTCTTCATGTTATTCATGTGCTTGAAACTTTATCAAGGGTACATACGTAGTACTACAAATGACTAGAGTAATGGTAGCGCACGCAAGCATCAATTCAATCAAGTTTAAATTAAGCTGTACCATATATCTCCAAATCAAAGAGATAGGAACTAATATTATGCAAGGAGCATAACTTGCATGATAGATTGATAACTAACTCTATCAATGCAGTCATGCAGGTTAGTAAATTTATCTAACAGAACATTCACAAAATATTTTCAGTTCTGACTCAAAATAACAGTAATGCTGGTACCTTTCACCAAGTTGCCAACATCCTCCTTGCAAACCACCTCATTTCCTCATATTCTAATGGTTTCATATGATTAGTATAGCCTAAGCATCATAACAACCTGCTTAAACGCTATGGTAAGTCGGCATAGATAATAATATTATTACTATTTCCCCCTGTGAGAGGAATTTAACAGTAGTAGCGTAAGCTATCATTTATCAACCGACGTCTATTATCGGCTGTATAAAATCTACAGAATTTCGTGTTAATCTTTGTCCTCACTTGCCGTTATTTGATGGCTTTAAGAGTTTTCGAGAGTTTTAATATTCTTTCCTATGGTTTTGCTTTCAGTATAAAAGGTTTGAGTGTTAAAATAGTTTCATTTCTTTCTTCAGTTTCCGGTTTTGCCGATAAGAGGAGAGTCTAATCGCTCCAGCTGAACCATCAAGTTATTTTAAGGAATCTACCACTCTATCAACCCAATACTGGACCATTGTTCAGAATACAGTGGAGCAACGAGCAACTAACAGCGGTGGCACTTGTGGTACTGGTTATGGGTCACGTGACGCACCACAAACAGATGGATCCACGGAGATTGTATCAAGTTGGTCATGCCAATGTTGATGCTAACACCTGCAAAGTGTTTCCTTACATTATAGACATGGTTTGCGTGCAATAGAAGTATGCTAAACACTATTTTATTGATTTTAATAAAATTGATTTGATTGTATTTAAAAACTGCGCATAAGAATTCTTTGAAACTTTGTTGAAATTACAAATAACTACTATAGATTCGATAGTTTTGAACTGTATGTGATTGCTACTCAATAATATCAAAATTAGCCGATAATTGATGTACAAGATACAATGGCTGGCCGATATTAGACATTGGGTGCCGATAATCGATTTTTGCACTATCCTCTTCAGAGTGATGTAGTGTCTCGATACAAACACTTAGAAAATGGTAAGTTCTTGTAGACTAAATTGTAGCTTACACTACAATTTAAGAGATAAAGGTGGATGTGGCATACACACAACAAACCATTAAAAGGAGACTAAACAAGGAAGAATTTTGTATTACACACTTCAGTAATAAATGTAACCGGGCCTGCAAAAATCAACCATCTAGTCGCAGAAAAACTGACTAGTTTTTTGACATATATCTTATCATAACTTGTGCTCTACTTATACTGACAAACTAAAGTTATTTATCACAAATGCAGAATGTAATGGGAAATCTTTTAAAACTTACAGAATAAAAATACTCAATTTGGAACTTGAGATATACATGAAAATCTAACTAGGTGTAATTTGTACTTAATTGGTTGATTTTCGGAGGCCCAGTCACAATTTATATAAACTGGACTATATACGTACATACATATTTTTGACTCGCTCTGCGAAAACCCTCCATGTTTGCATGCAAGTTTTGGCCCATCTTTAGAAATTAAAATGTTAACACCTTAACTGTTTCTTG
Organism: Spongia lamella; assembly: GCA_963930835.1. Taxonomy (NCBI): domain Eukaryota; kingdom Metazoa; phylum Porifera; class Demospongiae; order Dictyoceratida; family Spongiidae; genus Spongia; species Spongia lamella. Next base: position 10,573,493 of record OZ005747.1, read on the forward strand.
TAATGTTGCATATTTGTTGACAAATTATTTTACCGTAAAGCATTTAAAATTTGACACAACTATCAGGATTTGTAAAATATGCAAACATGATTATATAGAATGTTAAGCTTAAATTTATATTGAGGAATCTGAATAGGTTCTGGGAACCCCTGAAACCACCATAGGGAGGGTTTTCGCAGAGCCGGTCACATTTATTAACAATAAACAGTACCACCTTGCCTTATTAAATAAAATCCTTTCATAGCCAAAATTGCCATAAGTAATTTGATGTTAAGTATATGTTATAACTCACACTGCTGTACGTACATATGTATAAGTTTCTTTATACGTACATATGCTTTAGTACTACTTATGTAGGTATTCTAAAACCATCACACCAGCAATGGTCCTGTTACTGGGATAAATGGTGCCTTTGAGGAGTATTGTTACAGTACCTTTGTTACATAATCACATAATATCATTAAGTACGGTAGTACTTAATAGTAGGGATTGGTAAGAAATTGTATGGTTTCCCGATTTTTCGCACTTCATAAAACAACCTTCCAATAGGCTTTACCCGAAAAAACCAATTGGAATGCATTGGTAAGGCTGTAATGATGCTGTACCTTGGTTAAACGAAGCGACAAGTCGAATATTTCGACCTACAGCCAACTTTGAAAATTTCGAAATTCACCTGTATTTTGTCTGCCAGCCAGCCAGCCTGCCGTAAGACCCGGTTGCGCTAGGTGTAGGGCTCCAGAAATTTCACACAATGAAGGTAATAGCGGCGGATTTACGAAAATGTTGTTCCAAAGATGATTTACCCACTGCGCCATGGCGATTCCTTTTATCCTTCATTCCCTTCCTTGTTCTTCTATATTCCTTTAGCAAGGTGTGAATCTCACCTAAGGTGACGATTGTCTGTTATGGCTTCTGCTTATTACGTCACGCAAAAACCTGGCTTGCACGTGATATAATTAGTTACAATGGCACCATGGCACGATGTTTTCGCGTGTATTTTATTACATCATGAACTTCAAGATTATAGCCTTGGACAAAAATAGCTTTTGCTGTTTGTCGAACGCTATTTGCTATCACACAGCTGCTTTGCCATGTAAGCGTGTTGTTAACAAGCGCCTGTAAACAAGCATAATTATTACGTAGGCACCTGTAACATTTGTGCGCCTGCTGAAAGATTATTATGAATGCTTAGCATGTATAAAAAGCAAACAAACTAGATTGATAAAAAATTTAAAATTCGAAAGGTAAGTAGGGATTGAATTCAATAGTGCTACAAAAAGTAAGGAAACAAGGAATAAGATTTTGGGACGAGAGAACATTCTGGCATGAGATAATTTATAAAAGTTTAATCCCTGCTTTTGGCTCACTTCAGTAGGTTTGCCAAAAGTAAGGATTAAACTTTTATAAATTATCTCATGTCAGAATGTTCTCTCGTCCCAAAATCTTATTCCTTGTTTCCTTACTTTTTGTAGCACTATTGAATTCAATCCCTACTTACCTTTCGAATTTTAAATTTTTTATCAGTCTAGTTATTATTGTACATATAAATGTTTTCTGGAAATGATGGGTTGAAGTGTGTGTATATAATAATTATAATTGCATAATTATAGGTGAATAGTACATAGCTGGTGGTTTCTAATTTATGGACCGGACCATTAGCACCTATCAACACATGTATAGTTTTAAACCACATGATTTTATTGCTTATTTACCACGTGGTGCGTGGTGTGCTACAACGTGGTATCATTTAGCTGCTATGTCAGACCCCAGGATTCATTTAAGGACGAAAGAAAGGCCTGAAATTGAAAGTTTGATGCCGAAAAGCACACGTCAGCATGAGGAGGAAGCATTCAAAGAAGACTCCAAAATGACACCACAGACTGCAGTGCTTTACCTTGCGTTTCGTGTAATCAGATATGAGCTAATTGAATCCTGATAGCTATAGTTACCATACACGCAATTGGTATAATTATATAAATCATCACGTTCACGTTCAGTCGGATATAGCTACCTGTATATCCGGGGCTATACAAGTACGTATATTAGCTACCTTAGTGAAAACACTGTTCAAATCACGTTATTCCCGTATCACTGCAAATCTGAGACTGGTTATTTTATGACACCACAAGACACACGTGATAAAAGTATTTTGGTCGGGTCCATCAGTCCGTATTTTAGTATAGTAGGTTCGGTCCGGTCTGTATCAGTCCGGTCCGTAAAATAGGGAATACCATATATAATTATGTATATAATAATAATATGAGAATACACACCTGTAAATCACAGATTTACCCCAACTATAATGACTAAATGCTTGCATCATATCTGACTCTGCAGCTCTTGTGGAAACAATTCCAGCATTGTTGTTGTACTTCTCAACATTTCCTTTAAGGAAAGTCTCAAGCATATAAATCTGCTGAGAACCTTGACACTGGACTATTTCAACAGGATGAACCATAAGCAATGTGGAAGTAGAAGGTTTTTCTTTTTCATCATTGAATACTTGCACATACGTGTTGGTAATTGTACGAACTTTTAACTCCTTCATGTAGCATTCAAGATTGTTAAATTCGTCACCTTCTCGCTTGTACTTCTTTAATACTATTTTTCTTTTGCTAGTGACATCATATCCATGGTAAACAATGCATTCCTCCCCTTCAGCGAAAGGATCTGGAGCACACTTAAAAGAAATGTTGGTAGCTGGTGGAACAAGTTTAAGACCTTTTTGAAGATCAGCCATTGACTTTAAAGGAGGTGAGGGAGTCTTCTTGCCTTGAACTTCAGAAATAGTGCTCCATTCCGGAATGACTTGGTTTATATTGTATGATCTTATTTTAGCATTTCTAGCAGCTGCAGCTCCATATATACTACCCATTACAGATCTGTTATTGTAAAACAAAAATGTATATATAATTGTGCAAATATGTACGTAATATGTATTTATATCAAAAAGCAAACAATTTTATTGAAAGGTGCCTACCCAATGTAACAAGCTTAGCTACACTACTGCCTTTCAATATGCATATTTTATTTTCATAGGTTGGGTCTACACTGGTCAACAGTGACTCAAAGTGACCAGCACCCTTTAAAATTGATCAGCACTTCTTAAAAACAACCAATTCAATTCTTACATAAATACATCATACGGTACAGTTCAACTCAAACTTGACACTCATAAAGCTAAACTTGCAATATTTTCTGCGTCTCTCGGTGGACTCACTCTTATGTCACATGTTTATTGCGTGCATGTGCGAGTAACTTAGGGAGCATTGTACACTGCAAGAACATCTCATCACAAGTCTCTCAGGCTATTTTAAGCCTTTTCCATTCATATCAAGACTCATGATATTGTAGTGAGTCACGAGGCCAAGAAGAAGCGCAGCAACGCAACCACTGAGTGAGTTATTTACACGTAGCACCGCCCTCAAACTCGCAAACGCTCTAGCTAAGCCGCCATTAAAGCTATTGCTTAGTTATTACCGACCCACAACGTTCTTACTATATAGAATTAACAAACTGAGAATGGAGGAAATAGGCGCCACCATTCCAAAGTACCAGCCATTGCGAGTTTTATGGCGCCCGTTGTGCAACTACGCACGACGAACCATCCTTTCCCACCCAATTTGCCCATTTACTAGACAATTAGTACCTTCATTGTTTGAAGAATCAATATCCTGAAGTTCATAGACATCGATTCAGCCATTCTTCTGATACAGCCTTATAAATGCCTTCCTGTCACCACAAAAAATTTTACGCAGCAGTCGTTTTTTTCTTCTTTGTTTCTTTCTTTTATTTTCATCGCACACTTTTTTCGGGGGCTTGCAGGAACCCCGGAAGTTTTTTTCAATCTCTCTTTTATACATTCACTTGTTTGTCTAATAACTCACTCATTTCTTCATGGATTTCAGCCATATTTGTATCAGCACTTCTCCTATGTATGCTCTACCTTTCATACTATTATCAGTCTGAAGTAAACACTTGAATGTATTTGAGAAGGGCTATTACACTGCAGGTTGATAGTTGTCATAACTTGGACCCCCTTCGAATGATTTACATAAACTTTCAGATATACAATCTATATTGATGTATCACTCTGTAGTGAAAGTTAAAGGTATGTACGACCAAAAACTTTGATATCAGTTGAGGCCAAGAAGTTACTTATCAAAAATCTTTTTAACTACTTGAATGACATACAATAGTTTATAGCATATTTTCACAACTATGATTGGCTTTGTCACTTGGCCACCTTTTTCACACCATCATTATTAATAAGGTGGCCAAGTGACAAAGCCAATCATAGTTGTGAAAATATGCTATAAACTATTGTATGTCATTCAAGTAGTTAAAAAGATTTTTGATAAGTAACTTCTTGACCTCAACTGATATCAAAATTTTTGGTTGCACATACCTATTTGCAACGCTGCTTCTGATTGGCCTCGCACTTTTTTTACACCCAAGGTGCTTTTGTTTAGCATTGATGTTACATGGTCTATTAAGTATGATATGTAGGTTTTAAATGTCTTGCAACACATATTTATGCTAGTTATTGACATGCTGGATCGGTAGAAATGGTGGGCATGTTCCTATAAACAAGGCTGATCATGATAACCTGTCTAGAACGACTAAACTACTATTGTACAAGTGTTTATGTTATCAACAAACCATAGGGTGATGGTTATGAAGGTGGGCGTGGCATGCAGCAATCAATGGATAACTAGAAGATTCCTACAATAGCAAAGAATTCGGCTTGAAATTAACCAGCGAAATGCTGCGCATATCATTATAGGCATAGTTATGTAATGAAATTGATGAGCTGTTCGTTTTCATCCCAGATAGCATATGTGTGTAAATTATACTCGACATCAATACACGTAAGGATGCACGTAGCATGCTTGCTTGCAAGTGCAAATTTGCTTGTATCAATATTTGTACAGTGTACCCGTCGTGTGATGGATTTCTTAGCCAAATACTCACACATGCGAGTGCTAGTCTAGTAGATGTCACATGAAAATTTGAAAATCACACATGTGCAAGTGTCAAGTTTGAGTTGAGCTGTACCGTATATGCATTCAACTCAGTCTATGTATGTTATTTTACATGTTAGATCACCACTCAGAATCCCTACTTAATAGCTACTACTACTCTAATGATATTGTTCTCTGATTAATTTTTACCTGTTGACAGCATCTCCCATTTCTTTAGGATCTTTGGCACTGATTTGTCGAATTAGTAATCTTCGGTTACTAAGTTGTTGCAAAGATTCATTAAAAACTGTGATCATTTTATCAGTTAGAGTAGAATCAATGAATCCAAACCAATACTGAATATCTTTGTCTGCAACGTTTTGCATCATTTGCTCATGACTTATACCAGCTGGGTCTCCTGTAGGATAATTGTCATCTGAAGAGTTGTGATATTGGGAACCATGACATGGCCAATCTGCAACATGGACCATGACCTAAATTTTAACTATGTATCAAGCATTGTGCAAATAATGATAAATATAACTTGCCTTACATACTTCTTTATCACCCCATGACAGCATGCTGAATGCTGCTTGCAATCCTCCCATAATGTCTTCTGGACCATCACCTCCACCATTAGCTTGAATTGCATCAACAAAATTATAGAAAACCCCTTGATCTCTGAAATGGTGTAATAATTATTATTAATAGTACTAAAATATGTATTTGGACAATTTGGCAAGTACTGTTATACCAATTGTAACAGTTATTATTCATGTAATTAACATACACATACATACATACCTAGAATAGATGCTTGTGTTTCAGAATGTTAAGTAAAATTTAAAGTACTGATCACTAATTGAAATGAAAATATGATCAAATAGCTATTAGGTTACAGGTGTCTTACTGGTATCGACACCTAAATACCTCTCAAATATCAAAGCATTCTCAACATGCCATTGTCTAATAATACAGACAAAAGCAATCACAAAAATAGTTTGTAGCCTCATAAAATTTGAAAATTCACATATGTACATATACACCAAGGTATTCACCAAACTTAAAAGTGAACTGCAGAGGAAAAACAAGTTGATGCATTACCATCTGAAAACCAGGCATTGTGTAAGTTAAACCAACTGCTATTCAATGTATTGTAATAACAATTAATGACTTCATGGGTAAGTCACGTGAGCAAAGACTGATCACTAAGGAACACATAACAACGCATACAAATTAAATTCTTTTGTTTAAACTTTATACTCCATTATTTTAGTGATTAAACTTTTGAAAAGTAATATAAACTTGTTTTAAGCTGAAATTCTTGCTGTATCACTATGGGCTATATAGTCTTCGTTTATAAGCTCCGCAACCTGCACGGCACGCCTGCTTTTAAAACTGAAGCGCTCCGTCTTGTTGGTAATGTACAGCTGGTTAAACGGCTTTTACTGTGAAATGAATGGCCAACATAGCATTATCTTGCTCTTCTGTAGCAGTTACTTACGACGTGCTTCGTTACTAAGGCCCGGCTCATCAGTAATATTGATAGCAAGTGTCACATAAAGAAACTGAAAACCAGTAGGACTTGTTTCATTAGTTTTTCAGGCTTCATTTCACGTGGTTTTTAATAGCCTGGGACACACACACACACACACACACACACACACACACACACACACACACACACACACACACACACACACACACACACACACACTGACGTCCGCACGAAAACAATTTCAACAAGCCAGGCACGCGCCTGGTTTTATTACCTTGTGTTTTTATTTGATAGATAGCTTTACTTAGTCATGCAAAATGCATAACAACAATTTTTTAATCTAATCATATGTTGTCTTCAAGTTATCTTTGGTCAAAAATTGCAAAACGTCATTTCCGAAAAAATAACCGCAAGTGTTATACGTACCTTTGTGTGATATGACGGAAGGCCCTAGTATGCGTATTATCAATGGCAGAAAATGGAGAATGAAGTTGTTATGCGGATTTGATAATGATTCATTCCTCTCTGGATCTACAAATATCAGTGACAATGAGTGGTTCTGATACATCGGTTTCGGCTGAGTTTGAAGTAGCACCGGTATCCTTCTGCACCTGGACTATCGGCAGAAAGTGCCATGAAGAGGCCTCAATGGGAAGGTAGATCCTGGCTAATCGGATGGTTGAAGCCAAGAATTGGTTGGAAATATACTAATTGGTCTTGCAAATATCATTCACACTGCACAAGGCTTAAAGCATTCGGCTGGGTCGGCATTCCCAGTTCGTCACTTTTGCAGTGACCGTCAGCTTTCAAATACAAAGCAGTCCTCCGTAAAGTGATTGGAACACAATAAAGAATGGAGAAATGGACTATCCAAATTAATTCTCTGCTCCTTTACGGGTTTTATCTACTTCTTTCTTATCATGGCGTCCTTCGGAGAGTTGTGCATGAAGGCTACATGCAACCTTCCCCTCCAACGCCGTCATGACTAGCCGCAATACAACGCCTTGGCATAGCTTCCACACTTATATTTAATGCTAATGAATCGTTATAAGTTTAAATACGTATGCTGCAAAAATTGCTATACCATAGGTATAATAGGCCCCCTTGGTTATACAAAACTACGTATTGCTTACCTCACGCGTACTACATGGAAGTCCTTCCGTGACATTTCAGTGGTCACTTCCTGAGATAAAACCGCAAAAGGGAAGTGCTATTTTCAAGTGTCAATTAATACTTAATCCAAGCAAATAGTAAAAAATAATTGATACCATGCATCACTATGATCAATAAGCTTCCATATGAGCACAAGTTGTTTTTCCATTGCAATTGACCTTTAATTTTATCAATCTGTCTCTACTGTAACGTTCAGATTATTTTATGCTACGTACATCAAAAATAGCTACAAATGTACAATACAATTGTAGATTTGGTTATTTTTGATACAAATCTACAAAAAATATACATAATGTATGGATAATTATACTCATACGTAGTTTTCCAATATGATTATATGTAGCCACATGTACTTACTTGGTAAAATTAACACAACTGGTCCTGCTTGATGCTGGTTGATCGTAGTCAGTATATCTCACAAAGGCAAAACGAATATCACATCCTTGAAATTGCTGCTCTAAATCATCCCTGACCTTTTTTACACAATTCTTAACTGCATTAATGTGGCACTCCATAGACCCAGTGCAGTCTACTAAGAAGCACAGATCAACCTAAACAATAGCATAAAATGTTTTTAAAGACGTGTACAAACACAGGAGGCTTTTCCATAACTTATAACGTATTGCCTATGTTATAGTGTTCGGGTTTACATACCTACATTGAAATTACAAGGTTGGTACAATCTTGTGGTGCAACCTTATTTTAGAATTGAAACCATTAACAATCTTGTTTATTGGGAGGAGCCTGAACGAGCCCCACACTGGCGAGAGTTTGATGTGGTCAACAAAAAATTCATAACGATTGTAGTTTACTGACGCCACTTGCATGGTTGGTACGTTCGTTCTGAACAAGAAGAACAATGATTATAGTTTACTGACGCCATTTATATGATTGGTACAGTCGTTCATCACACGAAGAATAATCTGCTTAATTTACTGACGGCTCCATATTTGGTACGGTCGCTCATCACACGGTTAACTGATGGCTACATATTTAGTACGGTTGTTCATCACACGGAACATACTTAGTTTTCTGACATTACATATTTGGTACGGTCATTCATAACATGAACAATAACCTGCTTAGTTCACAGACGCTACATATGTGATTGGTTATGGTTACTCCATATTTGGTTGGTTATTTGTCGGCTTGGTTGGAACTGATAACGTGCACGTGGTAGCTATGAATAGAGAGAAAAGACTAGGAAGAAGAATTACATAGCCTGAGAAGGACTGAAGAAACACTGGAGGAAAGAGAAAGTAGGTAGGTCAGAAGAAGGGAGAGAATGCACACCGGCGTATTTAAATTCTATTCACTGCACACCATATTCGGAATTCCTGTGATGGACTAGGTGCGCGGGTGCCGTGCTTGAAATCTATTCACTGCGCACCATACTCAAAGTTATGAAATAAGTATATTGCACAGCCTCAGGCTCACTCCACGATGCTATAGCATCTGTCTAGTATCAATGTAACAACTATGTTAGAAGGTTGTTATGCAAGATATTTGCATGTTAACAGCTTGCATAGAATGTTAACACATTCACAGTGTCCACACAAGATCAGTCAATGGAGATAAATGAACAAGGGACAGACTATGATGCCAAGTGAGTACAGCTACATATAGAAAGATTTATGCTAATGGTAAATTCATTTCCATATGGAGTGGTAAAATGGTACAGTATTGTGGCTACTCTTCTGAGAATATGAATAACATTTATATATTTACAACTCTGCATAATAGCTTTATTGGAGTTGTACCACCAGTTTTTTCACATTTTGAAGATTGTATTTAGGATTTATTCCCTAACCTATACTATCTAACTTAATGATAACATAAGGGATCATATCAAGTTACGTATAAAGCTAAAGTTTGGATAATTATATACGTACAACAATGTTCTAAAGTTGCTTACAGCCTTTTCTAAGCAGTTATTAATTATATCAGTAAGTAAGGTAGTACTTAATAGTAGGGATTGGTGTGAAATCGTATGGCTTCCAGAAAATTTTGCGCTTAAAAATCAACCTTGCAATAGGTTTTACCCGAAAAACCAGCTGGAATGCATTGGTAAGGCTGTTACTTTGGTTAAACAAAGCGACAAGTAGAATATTTCAACCTATAGCCATCCTTCATTCCCTTCCTTATTCTTGTATATTCCCTTAGGAAGGTGTGAATCTCACTGAAGGTGACAATAGCCTGTTACGGCTTCTGCTTATTATGTCACACAAAAACCTGGCTTGCATGTGATAATTAGTTACAGTGGCATGATGTTTTCATGTGTACTTTATTACATCCTGAACTTCGAGATCACAGCCTTGGACAAATAGCTTTTGCTGTTTTTCAAGAGTTATTTGCTATCGCACAGCTGCTTTGCCATGTAAGCGTGTTGTTAACAAGCCCCAGCATAATTATTATGTAAGCGCCTGTAACATTTTGTGCTTTTGCTGAAAGATTATTATGAATGCTTAGCATGTATAAAAAGCAAACAAACTAGAATGATAAAAAAATTAAAAATTCAAAAGTTAAGTATGGATTGAATTCAATAGTGCTACAAAAGTAAGGAAACAAGGAATAAGATTTTAAGATTTTGGGACGAGAGAACATTCTGGCATGAGATAATTTATATAAGTTTAATCCCTACTTTTGGCTCACTTCAGTAAGTTTGCCAAAAGTAGGGATTAAACTTATATAAATTATCTCATGCCGGAATGTTCTCTCATCCCAAAATCTTAGTATCTTATTCCTTATTTCTTTACTTTTTGTAGCACTATTGAATTCAATCCCGAATTTTTAATTTTTTATCATTCTTACTAATATACTAATATACATGTTTTTGGTACATCAACAATACGATTTCAATATGTTATTTAATTTTAATACCTACGTACGTACTTGTGGATTGACAACTTGCAGAGTTATTCCCAGTTTTGTTATAATAAGAGTAGCACTTGAATTAATCCCATAGTCCCTAAGGGTCACCTTCTTTCCATGTCTTACTCTTTCAAGTGGTTCGTTGTTATATAATACTTGGCACTGTGATAATGTTTGTCCAGTTTTTTCTTGTAGTATGGGCAAGAGATCAGCAACTAGAAAATTCTGAAAACACATGCACAATTAAGGAATTATTTCAGCTAATAAAACTTTTAATTATTAAATGATAATACTTATCAACATTAAATACACACTAGATATACATATGTAACCTGATTTTGGAACACCTACCATCTACACACAAGTGAAATAATTAGAATATCTATCTCTGCAGCCCTCCCAAAAAGTATTTCTGCAATTTTTATGAATATTAAATGTATTCGTAACAGATATGTATATGTTATGTAGGTATATTTCAAGCTAGGCAAATTATTTATGTGTCTCTTGTGTGTAGATGATAGGTTTTCCAAAATTGGATCACGCATACATATGTATGTACGTAGTGTAAATGCTCATACACTCATGTTGGTTTTTTTGGACAGTAGATAGCTATTTCTCTTCACAAAAACCAGCATAGCAAGCAAAACAAAGCATCATATTACATACATAGTGCAACTATACATGCAGTAGTAGTAAATTCATCCTATGATCCTGGAATTCAAGTTTACAATGGAAAAGCATTGGTAGTATTGTTAGTCCTGGTGCGCATCTATAGCAATGTTCTGAGACATACAATAGCCACAATAAAATGTTTTCAGTAATAGGAGCTGATAAAGAGTTGACAGCTTTCAATTAAGCTCAATGATTATTAATTCTTATGCTCGCACTTTATATACATAATATTATACATACGTAATATGGCTTTGTTCAATGGTTTAGAGATCTGAAGTTCATTCGTTGGTTGTTACTTCTTATGCTACCACATTTAATATTTTAAAAAAGTGAGTAGGGATCAATCTTTAATTTTATGTAGTAATCTTGTAAAGCAAGGCCGAGCGAGCACCCGTTATGGAGCTACTAAGCAATATAGCTATCAGACAAAGACTGAATAACAATATAACAATGGTACAATGCAATGGTACAATAAAACAATAGGTATAGCAAAGGTGAATAGAATAAACAAGAGTCCATACAAAATTGTATACATAACTGATAAAGTATAATAACTATAACTATACAATTACATCACAATGATTACATAAGTACATATGTACATGCATACAGGCGTAATAATATTAATGTATGCATACTGTTCAGTTACTACATTTTAACCATTATTCTTTTGAGAATTTCTTTTACACTTTACCTACGTACGTATTATTCCAAAATTACTCCCAACTTTTACCTATTATTCCTAATTTATTCCCACTTATTAATCAGGTGCGCGTCTGGTTTCTTGAAATTGTTTTCGTCCGTGAAGTCTGTATGTATGTGTGTGTCCACCCCCAGGCTATTAAAAGCCATGCGAAATGAAGCTTGAATACCCAATGAAACAAGTCCTACTGCTTTTCAGTCTCTTTATGTGACACTTGCTATCAATATTACTGATGGGCAGGGCCTTGGTAAGAAGTACGTCGTAAGTAACTGCTAAAGAAGAGCAAAGTAATGCCATGTTAGCCATTCATTTCACAGTGAAAGCCGTTTAACCAGCTGTACATTACTAACAAGACGGAGCGCTTTAGGTTTAAAAGTGGGCATGCCATGTGGGTTGTGGAGCTTATAAAAGAAGACTGGCCAATAGTGTTACAGTAAGAATTTTCTAGATAAAATACTTTTAATAAGTTTTATCACTAAAGTACTGGAGTACGTATAAAGCAAAAGATTTATATTTGTATGTGTTGCTATGTGTTCCTTAGTGATGAGTCTTTGCTGACATGACCGTGACTTCATTAATTACTATTACAACACAGTGAATAGCAGTTGATTAACATTGGTTTAACTTACACAATGCCTGGTTTTTAAATGGTACGTACGTACGTAATACATCAACTTGTTACCATAATAATTACAATATCTTACTTATTAAGTACACAACATAACATTTATTACCTTAAATGTGCAAGAATAGGCCCTTTAAAGCACTTGAGGTTGTCATGGACACGAGAAATATTTGATTGTGGGTTTAAGTTTACATTAGTCTTAAGCTCACTTTGCCACAGCATTTTTAACTTTGATTATCAGAGACATTAGAGAGTTTATAGTATTTGTGCTTTATATAGTTTAAACCGGGTTTATAGTGTAGCATAATTTAAATCAGCCTGACTATTCCAGCATATTTATTCTTTTCACTTCCTATTATTCCCAAAATTATGCCGGCATGCCGTATAGCTCCAAACTTTTGAGATATAAAACTTTCGTGACTTCTTGGATTCTGCCAATATTTAATCTTCTGTGATAAAAATTTCGTGAATTCCAAAATATTTCGTGATCTCATTTTTCAGAGTAGTAACACGTGACTGCAACACATGCAAGAATGAGTAGGGCTGATTTAAGTGCACATTCTTCTTTTACTAGGGAAGCGATGGTCAGGGGCTATCATATTAATAATTCAATTTGGGAGGCATACATAAGTGAAGATCTGTTGTCAGCGGGATGAAGAAAACCGACACGATCCTTATGCAGTTGCTGTACTGAAATCTGCTACAGTTGTTGGACATCTCCCTAGAAAAATATCTACACTTTGCTTGCTGTTTATTCGAAGGGGAGGTGCGATTCGTTGCCGAAGTACGGGAAGAAGACGTTACAGCGCTGATTTGCCACAGGGTGGATTAGAGGTACCTTGTAGGTTAAGATTTGTAGGCTCAGTAAAAGAATCAGATAAGCTACAGAGATTGCTTGATTCATTATGTGGTAAGGATGAACAACTACAGGACGATATAGATATGAAAAATTTTGTCATTGAAGCTGCAGACCAAGTTTCATCAAGCAGATCAGCATATTTACATGAAGTGGAATCACAGCCTGCAACTATTGATCTCATTCCCGATCTCACTGCTTCAAAATAGCTTAGGGTGGAATCATTTTCTTGTCATCACGAGTATAATATCGGTATGCATATGGATAAAAGTATCTTGGATGGTGACAAATTATTAGAGCTGTTAAAAATAACCTAATAACCAGTTAACCGATCAGTTATATTAAAAATTCACTTACCAGTTATTTTTTCCATAATCGGGTAATAATATTTTCATGCAAAAAATTAATGGCACATGCTTCTATTTGTTGTGTTAACACATTGATATCAGGATATAACTGTAGTTAGACCCTAGTTGTAGCCAATAGCTAGGGGTCTAAATCACTTAGACCCCTAGTTGTGCTACTTAGACCCTTAGTTACGCCACTTAGACCCTTCCTCTAGGGCGATGAAAAACATCATACTGAGATCTCCGTAATTTGTATTACTTACGTAACTTATTGGCATTATAATCAATTGTATACCTCCTCTAATTCTCTCTCCGTGAGTTAGGGCGAACTGGGCTGCTGCTGAATGGTATATCGATAATAAAAGTGGGCGCATGCTCGTTCGAAATAAATAGAAGCAGTTCGTCGTCAAGAAGCATAAGCGCGCAATTTTTATATTTCAATTCAGAATGGCTATCCGTTTTCAGCCAAATGGAAAGCTACAAGAAATGCGAAGTTGTCAGCGTGAAAATTGAAACAATTTTCAAGGTGAGTAACGCTAGAGTCTAAATAAGTTAGACGTCAAACCACAACGGGGTCTACGTAATTTAGAAACCCTCAGGCCCTTAGTAGCGCCCTCGCTTCGCTCGGGCGCCACAGCCCAGTGCCTTCGGGTTTCTAAATTCCGTAGACCCCTGTGGTTTGACGTCTAACTATTATATAAAGCAACATGGCTAATGTTGTTGCAAGTTTTTAACAATGGTTTCATGCATTTGTATGCGTAAGTATGTACTGTATGCATAAATTATGCATTAAGTAAGATGTAATTGCATGTTTTTCAGTAAATTCATACTCCTCCAGTTAACCGGTTAACCGGCGGTTATTTTAGCTCAGTAACCAGTTATAATTTGCTGGCCAGTTTCACAGCTCTACAAATTATCAGATATTCCAATAAACAAGGCTCTTGGTATTATAAAATGACACTTTGCCAATATCCAAGGATTGCAGTCAACATTGTTGCAGTCTAAAGGAACCAGAGGTGTCATCAAAGATCAAATACAGGTTATTCATGACCGTGAAGACTACTGGATTGTGGCCAGCAATGTTGGATGTTAGTTCAGTAAACAATGCTGGATCCAAGAAGAAAATCAACATGAGACCATTCCAAAAGCAGGCTGGAGGGATGGACTATGGTTTATTTGCTAGAGCAGCAGTCACAGTATTAGCATTTAATATCAATCCTTCAGACTTGAAGCTTAAGCAACAGGTCATGCGACAGCATTTAGTTACTTGCTTATGTTATCAAACATTTACCCTCTTTCCGACAGATGATGAGCTACGGTACACTTCATAAAAAGTTAACGTTTCGTGATCACGGTACGATTACAATACAAGTTACTACGAAACGTACTTGCATAATTACGATATGATACGATACGATACGATACGTTACGATTCATACTTAGCTTATTGTATCAGGAAATGTTAGGACTCAGCCGAAGGAATCTCCAAGGGAATCTACCAAAATTCATCCCATTATTAACTGCAAGAATGTTGCTAAACATCTACGCAAGCCAAACAAAACACTTTAAATGGTAACAAAACAGCGTTTATACACTATTAATAATCATTTTATATCTTTTCTGTATGCAGCGATTATTCACAAACCTGTTTCCTTCCAGTTCAAAATGCGTATACACGCACACGATTAACAAACGAGGCCAATCAACAATACAACCAAATTTCAAGCCTGTTTTCTTTGTATTGCATTTCTACAACACTAAACAAACCTAAGTATTGCTATAACTTTTCTCCAGAGACAACTATTTTTACCTGACACAAACAATACTCCGTGAACGGAACCCGGGTATGTTAGTAAACAGCCCAATAGTGGCCTATATGGCGTCAACAGGGGTTTAAGAATTATAAGTACGCGTAATTACTAGTAAGTACGCGTACTTTATTACGAAAGTAAGGTACGGTACGTATGTAGTAAAGTACGTTCCGTACTACGGTACAATTACTCGTACTACGGATCGGTACGAAACGTAAACTTTTTTTATGAAGTGTACCGTATAACATGAGATGAAAGTTTTAAAAATCATGAACAACATATATTCATTGATTGACACTTAATATGATATATATATATCAGCATATAACTTATGATTTTAAAATGTCCAAATACCCACATCTTTAAAATGTTAATGATTATTTGTGGATTAAGCTTAAAGTGGTTGTATAGTTCGATCATCCACCTTGCCCCAAGCGGTTTATCTAAGTTGAAGGGAGGTGCCTTTATAATATTTATCATCCAACTGAGCTGACAGTTTGTCTGCATACCAAGTCTGGAACTGATCTTAGGAAGTCCTTAGCAGGCTTGTTAATACCATCTATAGGTTGTAGCCTGTCTGTACAATTAGCAGGCACCTTGACATAGAACGCATTGTTTTCTTTAAGGCACGCTAACACATTATCAGTTGTTTGGCCTTTAAACTCATCAAATTAACTAATGAGGAGCAATCCGGAGGTAGACCAATGCTTTTCTTTTTTTTCTGTAACATATGGAACAATTATCTTGTTGATATACAGTATAGCTCAATTTAAACTTCACACACGCGTGCAGACACACACTTGTGTGCTTGCACATTTAACGTGTGTAAAACTTCAAAAACAGGAGTGTGCACGCACTGTTGCACGCAATTTTGGCGTGCGCACGTGGCCCAGTGAACACACACACGAGCTCGCACTTGGTTTGCCACACTACACTTGTGGTGTAACTACAGGTACAGTAGCTGTAGGCAAAGAACTGCAACTGTTTTGCGGCTGATCGGCTTCTTTATCTGTTGTAATGGGTATCTCTTGAAAGTCCTAATGAAGGGGTGTGTTCATACCGAATATGCTAGGATATCTTCATGTCATGAGTGGACAAGATCGAGTATTGTACAGCGCAAAAACTATCTGCAACTTTGAAAAGTAACTAAACTGTATATATAGTGATAGCTACTAATGTGTTCACGTTGTCAGTTAACTATATACAACACATTTACAATATCAGCATTAATTTTTCACACCAATATAGGAATTTATCCGAGAATTACCGATGATAATCGGTAAAAGACACACCCCCAAATATAATCTATATGCTTTAGCTTTACAGTAAGAAATTGTTTAGCGGCGTTTTTGCATCTTGTGTCTCTATAGGAATCACGCCTTAGGTCAAGAACATGTTCACGGAGTTTATACCGTTATGCTCGGCTTACAATTCGTATACACGCCAAGGTGCACGCAAACCAGATTTGGCGTGTACGTACATGACATGCACGTGTGCTTCTGCCACACGTCTAGTGTGTACACGAGTACTCTGCACGAGAGTTTCTACATCATCGATCTTGTGAGCGCATGCATGCCTGCACGCGTGCGAAATGAAAAACGTGTCGTGTCCAGTACATGCCACACGCGTGCCTTGTCAAGTTTAAATTGAGCTGTACCATAGAAGAGCATTGTTTCCTCATTACGCCAATGGTTAGGTGTAGATGATATAAGCCAATCAGCTAGAAAATCAACTTTACTTGGATAACACCTTGGTGTTGTTCCTTCATAAACTAATTGAACAGGTAAAACATTCCCTATTATACTCCCCCCAAAAACTGCAGTAATTTGTCTTTTATCATTTATACCTTCCACCTCAACTCGCTTGGATCCTTTTTATTCCATCATCCACTGAGACACTGGGACATATTTGATACCAGTTTGGTCCCAGTTTACCACAAGCTCATCTGATATTTCCTCCATCATTTTAACTCCTTTGATGTCTAGCAAAACTGACCATTGATTTTATCAAAATTGCTTACAGTGAAATAGTTGTATGTTTTTGTTTTACATAATTCATTTGATGCAAAAAATACTTGGCTTGGGCCAGCTTTTCTTTAATGTAATATGACCTCCATTGCTTGCTAATGAGGCTGGATCTCGTTTCTGTAGCATGCCTGTGGCAGCTGCAATAACAACCGCAGTGTTGACCATCCCTCCACCTTCTCGTATAGCCTGAATATAGAGTTTTAATTATTTGGTAAGTTCATCTGGCAGGGCAGATGGTCTTCCTGTTTTCTTTCCTTCTAACACTTTAATAGGCTCAAATTTTCCATTATTGTGAGCTTGCTTCATTTTTGTTGTCATCGCTGTTTTCCAGTCATTAACCATCATCTATTTCAAACGGGGAAACTCAGCTTGAAAATGTCTTATGGCTGCAGTTGTTCCATGAGTTACAGCATAGTTAGCAATCCGTGCTTTATCTTTAGATGACAACCTAATGTAAGGGCTGGATTTTTTACCATCATTACATTCCGAGGCACTTCTTTCTGCAGTTGAAATAACGGATAATACACTATCGTTGGCAGCTTGAATCATCGTAGATGGTACTGTCTTTGAAAGTGGAGACTAGATTCACGTTTGAAATAATTGAAGATACTGTTACTCATCTTTGCCTCGTGTTGAGTACTGGATTAGTTTAATATTCGTAAAAAACTTTTGTGATTCTAAATGGAATCACGAAAGTTTTTACGAATATTATTCGTAAAAACTTTCGTGATTCCATTTAGAATCACAAAAGTTTTTTACGAAGTCACAAAAATTTAGAATCACAAAAGTCCAGAGTAAATATTTAGATAAAAGCCCTTTGCGCTCTATCACTATTCCCTGGAATCCATCTCAAACTACTCTGGAAATTTTGAGCCATAATTTGATGTCCAATGGAAAACTCACAGGCTCAGCGGTGTCTATCAACAGCATCCTTTTGAATCAGTTGCTTGTTCTGAACCCTTGATGTAACATTTGGGTGTAGGTAATCCAGTCAGAGTTTGAATGTTAAGACCCAAAAACAAAGAGCTGGGAGATTTTCCAGTGATGGTTAATTTGTGGTGTAATATGATATTGTGGGAGTTGAATAAAGGTACAGTGTTATTATAGTGTTATCAATGGATTTTAGCCAGTTTATCAAGAAAGTATATTGTGAGGCGTACCATGGTGGCACATAAAAGTACGTAGGATGCCATGTTTTTCATTACTGTTAAGTTTTAACGTCAATGGAAGGGATTTAATAGTCAATCAAAGAATTGAACATCATACAGTATTTACAACATGTCTATCTAGCATCAAAAATTTGATTAAGCTCTATTCTAGTGAACCTCCTGTGTCATGCCAACATTTAGAGATTGCTTCATGATCATTGTTTATACCATTCTCTCTACAATGCAGGATGGTACGGTACACATATTATATATCTTATTCAATTTGATTCCAGAAATATTGGAAATTCTTCAGCAGAAAACTAAGCACCATTATCAGAAACTAATTGCTGAGGAAGGCCATATCTAGCAAGTGTTTCTCACAGAACTCTAGGTTTGTCTCACTGCTTGATTTACTGAGTGGGCCAACTTAGTTTACATAACTGTAACACAGAAAAGGTTCTATACCAAACTGTATGCTCATTATCCCTTCTACTCTCTGACACATTTATGTGTGGCAAAATAGCACATGATGCTGCACATCAGTTTCTATTATAATAAGAACTCATTGAACCACAAATATTGCAAACAACAGTCTTTTGCATTGATCCATAATTATTTTTGTGTAAGAAATTGAAAACTGCTCAGTGGCATATAGCAAAGAGTATTTACCAAAATACCTGAAAGAGTGGGAAGAGGCTATATGAAGGCGCAGCCCCCAAGAGTTAAGGCGTTGCATTTCGTGAAGTGAACTGTTTTCAAGTTCAATCACAGAAATTGGTAATCAGGATAATCATAGTGTAGCTAGATATTTCAAATAGGGGGCATGGTTAAATACAAAATTAGCACCTATACAAGAAATGATGAATGTTTAGTTATATGATAGAATTGATTTTTGTTACAGCCTTAGCTATTTATGAATCATAAGCTTAATAAGTCTAGAAATCAACTAAAGGAAGTAAGTAGCTAACATAAATACGTTTTAAACATAGCTGCAGTAAAAAAATTAAAAGCCAGAAATGATTGGGTGGGCCATGGCTCACCTGGCCTACCCTCCTGAGCCGACCTTGGATGCATACCTTTGGCGACTTGAAGTGTGCATCCACCAGAACTAGGAACATACTACCAGCAAAATAGCCTGAAATATCTATATGCACCTTCTACCATGGAGCCATTGGGATGCAGAGGTGCCTTTGGTGTAGCTGATTTGACAGCCTGATAAGCAGAACATTCTTTTGCAACCCTTATCCAATCCTATCCAATCCTATCCACCAAAAATGGCTACTTGCCAGTGTTTATATCCGCACTATACCCCAGGATGCCCTTGGTGAAGTTCTTCCATCACTCCCTGACAAAGCACCGATGGTATCACTACTATTACTCCCCAAAAAATATCATTTTTTCAATGGACAACTTACTAGTGCCCATGGAAATGCATATGGCATGTCCAGATTGCCATGGAGGGATGCAACTGCAGTTGGAAACTTACCAAATGCTGCATCACAAAGGCATATTCCCTTCCTGTGACTGCTTCTGAATTGGAGTTGGCAACATGCAAGGATCTTGTATTAAGCAAGGTTCTATATTATAAGAGAACAGGGTGACCTAAAGAAAGTGTTATTTCTGCCGGCTGAATGCAGTAAATTAGGCAGAAAATAACCTCCGTCCGTAAATGATGTCTCACGTGCCTACACGTGAGGTGGTAAATATATACGGTGCAGCTTAATTTAAACTTTAAGAAAACTAGCGTGCGCCATTGCACAGGCACTACACAAACAGCAAAAAATTTGCCATGTGCTTGCGAGTGCACAATAACTTGATGACGTCTCAACTGCCTGCGGAGAGTAACATTACTCATCGCGAGTCTAAATAAGCTTGTAACCTTAGTGCACTCAACACATGATGTCAACTCGAGTATAGCACGGTCACATGTAAATATGCAGCAACGTACATACGTACCTTGTAACTGGCCAGGAAGGTTACCTGCAAATCTAACTTCTTAAGATAAGGTACTACGCACCCTTCCATTGTCTGGTTAAGAACAAAAACGTATATCACGTGTGTTACCCACTCGCGTGCTTAAAGTTTAAATCGTGCTGTACCATAAGTCAATAGTGTGAGTGAATGCTCACTTCTACGCTGCATGTTCATGTGCTTGTGTAGGCTACCCCCACCCACCCGGTGGTACAGCAGAAATCGCAGATTATATTTTCCTTGACAGAGATGTAGTTCATGAGGAGCTTGCTGCAGCCAATTGACTATCATGCACACAATTTTCCATGCAGTTTGTTTCAAGGGGTTGCACGTAGGTTTTATCCAGAAATGAAATTAAAGCATAAACAAGCAGAAATGATGATTAGGCCTGTCTGGTTTTTTCCTTAGGCCCACTTGGGCACAGTGGGTCTAGAATTAAGTGCACTGTGCAGGCCCACCCCACAGGTTACACTGATACTTGTTAATTGCAACTGTTTAATATCTTCTTTTTTGTAGTTGATTGAGTTTGTGTGTGTGAATAAGCATGAATTGGTAGCTGCACATGGCAGCTACACACCAATGTTCTGCAGGGCTAAATATGGGAGGGATGGTTTAGATAAGGGGTAACTAAATTGAGGAGGGAGTTGGGGATTCTTTATTGGAAATATCACTGGTTTAAATTTGATATAAAGTGAGGGAATAGAGTGCTTGAGCCCCCCTGTGAGTAGCTTATGGTAGGTTACTAAGGTAAATTCTCTCGCATAAATGTATTGGTGGAATTTACGAATACCAAAAACTAAGGAAAGGACTTCCTTTTCCACCTGCGCTTAGTTGCATTCACTTGCATTTAGAGTCCTGGACGGAAAGGCAATTGGTTGCTATGATCAAACAGGAAATACATGCAACAATACTGCCCCAACACCATACGCAGATGCATCTCCAGCTAAACACAATAGAAGTTTTGGATCATAATGTACTAACACTGGTGCTGTAGACAGTAGGGTTTTAGCTTGCATGAATGCAGCATCACAGTCCTTGGACCACTTCCAGGGTTGACTGCCTGTAAAAGCACATGAAGAGGATGCAACAAGAAGCCAGATTTGGAATAAATTTAGCATAATAATTCAGCAGGCCAAGAAAGGAATGAAATTCCTGTGCAGGGTGTCTCCTGGATGGCCCTAACCTTATTCCTAGTGGTGTGTACTCCCATCAGCATCAATATGATGATCCAGATAGTCAAGTGAACTCAGGAAGAACTAGAATTTATAGATGCACACCATGCTCTTGCAATCAATGCAGCACTTATTCTAAGTTGCTTGTGTGTTCATCTTCAGTACAACCTGTAATCTAAATATCGTCTATGTAACATATGACATGTGGCATATTCTACAGAATAGTCTCCATTATCTTCTTTTGAAACAATACCGGTGCCAAAGCTACTTTGAATGGGAGCCTTGCATACCTGAAAAGACCTTGGTGGTATTGATATAGTCACTATAGTTTGCTGGAGGGCTCATCTAATAACATTTGTTGCTAGGCTGCTGTTAAATCAAATTTTGTGAACATCTTTCCTCTTGTAAGGCAGGTGAATAGATCATTTGGCCTTGGAAAGGGGTACTGATCTACTTGTATTGCGAGGTTAACATTTACTTATAATCACCACAGATACGTATACACCCATCACTCTTTGGTATTGGCACTATGGGGCGCTGCTCAGTCACTGTTGTCTACTTTGCTTAACTAAATGATCCAATTCATTCTCCACTTGTTCTTTTATTGCAAACAGAACTAGGCCGGGGGGCAATAAAATGGATATATGGCACCTGATTTCAAGTGGAGACTAGTTTCGATGTGCCAAGCCCTTCTTAGAAAACCTCTGGAAATTTACGAACTAATTTATCAACCTTTGAGTCATTACAGGATAGCGCCTTAATTGTATGCCAGTCAAGTGATATGGTATATCTACCTAATAGGACCAATGCCTTCTACAATATACAGGGTATGTATGCCATAATATTTCCCATACCTTGCTAATACTGATATCTCTCCTTAAACTGTCATTCTTCTGCAGTAGACTTAGGGTAAGCTTATTCAATGGCAATCCTGAAAATTTGCATCCCAATTTTCCTTAGACATAATTGATACAGCAGCACCCTGTCAATTTCCATTGTAATGGGCTTGTTGTTTAGCTCCATCACTAGCTACTAGGTAAGGTGGTGTAGTCTTGGGTCCAATGTTGAATATCACCTCTTCCTCAGGCTTCTGGTATAGTCTTTGGTCCAATGTTGAATATCTCTTCTTGTCCCTACTGTCAGGACTCTGTTTAACCACTGTGTCTGCTGGGTTGTGGTGATTCTATTAGGCTGGTCTTGCATGGCACATTCTAGTCAAGCCAGGGGCAGATCCAGGATTTCTTGAGAGGGGGATTTGAACACAGAGGTATATCTCTGATGCAAGGGGTCTGGGGGTGCAGACGCTACAGGGTGTTTTGTTATTATAACACCAAAATTATGCTTATTGTAAGATTTAGAGCTTTAGGTTGTTTTAGGGTGTTTTGTTATTATAACACCAAAATTATGCTTATTATAAGATTTAGAGCATGTTTAAGTGAATACAAGGAAGTATTTAACCAAATATGGAGTAGGGGGTGTGGTTGGTGTAACTCCTTGGAACATATAGGTTGTTTTATTACATAAAATGTTGAAATGCTTATTTCAAGAAATATTGCACTTTAGTGTTTTTATACCAATACATCATTCTTTAGGCTTCTTTGATATATTTCTGGAGGGGGGTCTCAAAACCCCAAAGACCCCCGGATCCACCCCTGCAAGTGTCCATGTTTCTGTCAGTTATGACATACAGTGTTTCTTTGAATACATTCATGTGCCGAATACATTCATGTGCCAAATTATCAGCTCTATTACGTACTTTGGTAACACTTATTGCCAGGTCCACTTCCACCAGATGCCTTGGAATGTATACTCACTTTGTCAATTTTTCTTTTATTGAGGCCATGGAACCTGAAGCATTGCTGTTATTGTCTGGCAAATTAGTGAAAGAATATTTAGCTAACATTCAGAGGCTGGCACTCATTGGCAATTCAAAGAACATTTAGAAGAAGCACTACATGATCGTTTTGTGTGTGGCTTCAGGAGTGATAGTATTCAGAAGTGGTTGTTAGCTAAAGATGGGCTGGAGCTTTAACATGCACTAGAGGTAGCGCAGAGTATGGAGGCAGCAGATAGGAATGCCCAAGTTTTGTAAGAAATGAGCATAGTACAATTCCATCCTTGTCGCCAGTGTTAAGTTTTAACGTTAATTGGAAAGGATTTAATAGTCACTCAAATTAATGCACATCATACAGTAATTACAGCATGTCTATTTAGTACATGCGTATAACTAAGTACGGTACAGCTCAGTTTAAACTTGACATTTGCACGCACGTGCTAGTAGAGTCACTCGAGAGATTTGGCGTGAAACTCGCGAGTTGCGCGCAAGCGCACAATTCGAATAGTGAGGTTCAATCCTCCAGATGAGTGATATGCTCATGACGTGCTACTTTACTCGCGAGCTACGTATGCACGTATCACATTACATGCTCTATAGCACGCAAGCAAACACGTGTGTAGTTTATCCTCTCGTGCCTCGCCACTACTGAATCCAGCTCATATGCTGTTTTAGCGCACATTACACGAAGTATAAGCATCCAAACTGTTTAACTACAACTGGTGATCATGGACTACGTAGCTACCTATTTCATACAGACACAGTACCACGTATGTGGTCCCAGCGATGGCGCTTATTATAAGTGGTAGCACATGCTCAGAATAGTTTCTATTATTTTCGGACAGCAGTAACACGTGCAACATTTGTTAGCTAGCAGTTGCCGCATTTTTGGAGTCAAGTATAATGCCTACAGTTGATTAAATAAGAGGTAAGACAGTAATTATTGTGAAGGGCGATGATTTGCCGGCTATCTAGACTTCATACTTAGCCTTGCCATGTTGGAATTGTCCCTTAGTGGAAGAGTAAGAAGTGTGTGTGCATTGCGAATAACTTACGGTTTGTGTTAAGGGACGTCTCGAGGTTCTTGTTTATGCTCGTGAAGAGATTCGCATTTACCAAATTTGCTCATGAATAAGCTGGATTATTCTCGTGTGCTCGTGTGTGATTTCGTTTGTGTGTCATTTTGTTCGCGAGCAACTCGCACGTTATATGCAAAAATCAATGGAAAACATGCGAGTATGGTACATGCGAGTGTCAAGTTTAAACTGACATGTACCGTACATAATGTTATCATTAAGTATGGTAGTACTTAATAGTAGAGATCGGTAAGAAATCGTATGGTTTCCCAATTTTTCACACTTCATAAAACAACCTTTCAATAGGCTTTAGCCGAAAATACCTACTGGAATGCATTGGTACTGCTACAATGATGCTGTACCCTTGTTAAACAAAGCGAAAAATTGAATATCTTGATCTGTAGCGAACTCTACAGTTTTCGCCTGCCTGCCTGCCAGCCTGCCGTAAAACCCACTAGCTCTATAATTATAGGCATACGGCTCCAGGAATTTCACAAAACTAAGGTAATCGCATCTGATTTACGAAACTGTTGTTCTGATGGAAAATGCCGTTTCTTTTCTTCCTTCATTATCTTCCTTTTTCTTTTTCTTCCTTTACAAGGTGAGAAAATCACAAAACGAGGTGTCGATAAACTTGCACTTTCTGTTTATTTTGTCACACAAGAAACAGGCGACACAATTAGTTATATACCCGCCCAACACCCTGAACTATACAACTTAGACAAATAGATTTCAATGTTTTCAAATATATTTATAATACAGCTGGTTTGACATGTTAACCATCTTGTTAACAAGCGCCTGTAAAAACTAATAAAGTATGTAAGCACCTGTAATGTTTTTAAGCACCTGGAAGGTAAGAACAGATAAATTATAATTAAAAGCATAGATAAAAAGCAAAACAAACTAGAAAAAAGGAGTGGGGATTAATATAAAAAGTAAGGAAACAAGGACAAGATTTTGGCACAGAGAACACTAAAGCCGAATTATGGCACAAGAAAGTTTAATCTCTACTTTTGGCTTGATCACAGCTACATATTAACCTACTGAAATCATGAGCCAACCAAAAATAGGGATTAAACTTTTATCAATTATCTCATACCAGAATTCAGCTTTAGTGTTCTCCGTGCCAAAATCTTTTCCTTGTTTCCTTACTTTTTATAGCTATCGATCCCTACTTGTTTTTTAAACTATTAACTTTTAACTATTCATATACATACGTAGTAGGCAATACAATATAGTAAAAATTACAATTCGAAAATAAAGTATATGCATTAGTTAATGGTTTATCTGAATACACAACAATGTCGATCCCTACTATTAAGTACTACCATACTTAATGATAAGTTATCTATAAATATAAGCCAGAAAATCGCTTACCTGGTGCTGTTTGTTTGACCCCAGCACGAATTGCGAATCACCATGCATTTATTGACACTTCAGTGTACAATCACATTATTTTGCTAGGACTGATAATACTAATTTTTGTATTTTACAGCTTGTTTACAACTCCATGTACATATTTGTGTAGGTGTTACGTAAATGGGAAACAACTACCTCCTGACAGGAATGCTGTCTGCTTGGGTTGTAGCACAAGTGTGCTTTATTGTGATCAGAGGAACATTGCTTAATTATGATCAAAAAGATAATATAGCACACTGCACATGTGTGCATTATGGATGGCACACTTGTATGGCTTCATGAAACAAATGTAGTGTGATCTAAAATTAAAACAGCTTGGCTATAAAAATGTGCAAGGCTAATCAGAAGCAGCATTTTTATGCTATCAAAGTTAATCAAAACTTTGATATCAGGTAAGGCAAGAAGTCAAAACTTTTTAAAAACAATAGTTTACAGAGCATCTTCACAACTATGATTGGCTTTGTCACTTGGCCACCTTTATAAATAATGATGGTACAAAAAAGGTGGCCAAATGACAAGCCAATAGTACTTGTGAAGATGTCCAGTAAACTATTGTATATCATTTAAGTAAAAAGATTCTTAAAACTTGGCCTTATCTGATAATCAAAGTTTTTTGGTCCCTTATATATCAACTATACTTCTGATAACCATGTGCCTCACACTTTTTTACAGTCAGGCTGTTTTTGCTTAGAATTTGTATTACCCCTAACCTCAGGATCAGAGGAGGGAATTTCTACTTCATATTGAGTTAAATCTAATCCAGTAACATAAAGAACAAATCTCTCCAGTATGATCATCATAAGTGTACTACCATTTGTGACATTATAAGATGAAAGTGTCCGTTGATGGTCCTCCAGTTTTACATTATTAGAAGCTAAACATAAAATTACTACATATATAATGTGTTATGAAGTTTAAAATTACATACCTGTAAATACCAATCGCTGCCTATGAGGAGGTGGATGACTATCACGAAACTTTTGTACTTCTTCCTTCAAATTCTGAACAGTATCCTAAAACATAACATATGCAAAACAACTAAAGCTATAGCTACACTAGAGATGCAATGATACACAATTTGGGTGTATCGATATATTGCCACTTGTGTATCACGATACAGCGATATATTGTACGATACAATCAAGTGTGAATTAACTGATTTTTAGACCATTTTTCTGAAATTATAAGTTGCAAAGCTGTAAAATTCACAACTATAATGCATCAGTTGTATGTATAAGTATAAATTTTGATGGCGATACATCAATATATCACGATATTCGATAAATCGATACGACCTACGTAAATGTGTATCGATACAGTATCACTGCCTAATGTGTCACGATATGGCGATATATCGATATATTGTTGTATCTCTAAGCTACACTAATTAGAAATTTGCTGGAGAATTGTATGGTTACATGTGTGGTATAGAGTACTGTGAGGTACGTATATGTATAAGTTATAACACAGGCAAGAGTGCTTTCATTGCCTGATATATATGCATGATGCCCGAGGGCGCAAAGCATCAAAGGGCGAGTCAGGCAAAGCACTCTTGCCTGAGTTATAACTTATACATACGTAGTAGCTACCAGCAGTTGGATGTATAAGAAAGCAACGTAAGTATTATATTACTAAAATGTGTAAATAGAAATTAGGTAACAAAAGTTTGCATTTATCTTCCTAAAAGTTATACCAATGGTCAGTTGTAACTGGATTATCATCCCAATAATGTAGCTTAGAAGGCTGCCCAAATGCAATGTATATACCTGTAGACACTAAAGTAAGGTATTAGATACCATGGGATCGTAGCCCAACTAGAGCAACAAAGCTCTCAAATTAGATCACTTCTAAGG
The DNA here is from genome assembly GCA_963930835.1 of Spongia lamella. Taxonomy (NCBI): domain Eukaryota; kingdom Metazoa; phylum Porifera; class Demospongiae; order Dictyoceratida; family Spongiidae; genus Spongia; species Spongia lamella. The sequence continues at coordinate 10,601,513 of OZ005747.1, forward strand.
CATGAAATTTAGTGATGGGCAATATATCAATTCTGAATCAGTACCTTAAATTATGTTCAGTATCGAAAGTATTGAATATGTTTGTAAATTTAGACATTTTGATATGATATTTAGACATTTTGATATGATATTCACACATGACATATGTAATTAAAATTTATTTTTACATGCTGAATATGTATTATGTTGTACGGAGTCTTTTCCTGTGATGTGATGGTGATTGGCCAACAAAGATCCTAACTTTATTCAGATGCTGTTGCAATCTTGAGAAGCAGGCTGTTATTTTAATTTCATTCCCGCCTTGAATACTGAATTCTAAGGATCATGTAATATATATCTGGTTTCAACCCTTTAACTAGGGTCACATAAGCAGACTCAGCAGACTATTCTGGACTAGATATTGCATGTTAAGTGCACTCGCATCGCTAGGCAAACACGAGAAGGTCGTCACGAGTACTCGAGCTTGCTCTCTCTTGACGGTTTGCAGTTGATGGTAAGAATGATTGAACAAGAATGTATACTTAAATAGTTCCATTTCAGTATTAGAAGAGTTAACATACAGCAAACTCAGGTTGATACACCCATCAGAATCTACACAATACATGTAAGTAAATTACAATACCAGCTGTAGAAAAGAATGCAGCAAACAAAGCAGAAGAGTAGAAAAGTATGCAACCACTGAAGAATCGGGCGCAGTAGAAAATTTTGATACATTGGTGATTTTCCAGTATACTAGATAAGCTACAGCCAATCAAGATATGGTTTATGCTGACCTATTTCAGGAATACAGATTAGTGCTAACGCGATAAAAGTAAAACACAGTATGACGTTGTTCTGTTTGTTTTAAGAGTGTAAACGTCAAAATGATGCAGATGGATGTATTGTGGGATGGCAGGTGGACCTGTATATCATGCATCACCAACACTGTTATTGAGATGTCAGTGGAAGAATCCTTACAGTTCAATTTGGATGTACGTAATTTTACTATATTAATATTATATTTCGGAAAGCTCGGTCTCCATATCAACATGTAATTGTAATTGGCTAATTCTTAATTACAGGTAGCTTATTTAACTGTATGCATAATTATGTTGTTTTAAAGGTCAACTGCAATGGAAAAATAATTTGTGCTCATATGGAAGCTTATTGATCATAGTGATGCATGGTATCAATTATTTTTTCATTATTTGCTTGGATTAAGTAGTAATTGACACTTGAAAATAGTACTTCTCCTTTGCGGTTTTATCTCAGGAAGTGACCACTGAAACGTCACGGAAGGACTTCCGTGTAGCACGCGTAAGGTAAATACATAGTTTTGTATAGCCATGGGGAGCCTATTATACCTATGGTATAGCAATGTTAGCAGCATATTTAAACCTATAACGATTCATTAGCATTAAATATAAGTGTAGTAGCTATGCCAAGGCGTTGTATTGCGGCTGGTCGTGACAGCATTGTAGGGGAAGGTTGAAGCCTTCACAACTTTTCAAAGGACGCCATGATAAGAAAGTAGTGGATAAAACCCATTAAGGAGCAGAGAAGTAATTTGGATGATCCATTTATCCATTCTTTATTGTGTTCCAATCACTTCACGGAGGACTGCTTTGTATTCGAAGGCGGGCGTTCACTTTTGAAAGTGACGAAGTGGGAATGCCGACCCAACCGAATTTTTAAGCCTGGTACAGTGTAAACGATATTTGTGAGGCCAATTAGTATATATCCAACCCGTTCTGGGCTTAAACCATCCGATTAGCCAGGATCTACCTTCCCATTGAGGCGTCTTCATGGCACTTTCTGCCACTAGTTCAGGCGCAAAGCGATACTGGTGCTACTTCAAACTCAGCCTAAACCGATGTATCAGAAATATTGTCATCGTCACTGATATTTGTAGATCCAGAGAGGAACGAATCGTTATCAGATCCACGTAACAACTTCATTCTTCACTTTCTGCCATTGATATTACGCATACTAGGGCCTTCCGTGACGTCACGCAAAGGTATAACACTTGCGGTTATTTTTGCGGAAGTGACGTTTTGCAATGTTTGACCAACGATAACTCGAAGACAACATATAATTAGATTATAAAAATTGTTGTTATGCATTCTGCATGACTAGCTAAAGCTATCTATCAAATAAAAACATGGGGTAATTTTTCCTCTTCAGTTCACCTTTAAAAATCATATGTTACATCCATACGAAAAAAATTTTGGAGGGAGAAAATTTTGGCAAATTTGGCAAATCGAAAGAGATTCGCCAAGATTTTCCTTTGAAAAACTTTAGCTAGCTAGCTATGCGGCGTGATGTGGCATTAAAGTAATTTGAGTCGATCTGAAAAACAACCTTTATAGCTAGTTTAGCTACCTCCATAAATTCCTTCTTTGGTGATTTTTTCAGTCACTGCGTGCATTAATAACGAATGGCATTCAGCTTAGCATAACTTGCAGAGCTTGAAATTAGCTGAAAAAAATGCTTAGACATAGTGTCAGAAGTAAACTGATTTTGATCAAACAATTAGAAATTTGTTCAGACAAAATAGTGTAAAATATGGGAAATACTTAAAAATCAACAAAAAACCAAAAAATTTGTCCGGACAAAATGTCCGACCAATTTCAAAATGTCCGACCAATTTTCAAAATGTCTGCACATCCAGTACTTTTGGTCGGAAAATGTCCAATGTCCGACCGTTATTTCAAGCTCTGAACTTGACTGACTATAAATCCCTCTATTGTTTTAACACCAGCTCAGAAATGGAAGAGATAGGGAGAACCTTGGCAAAACGTTATGTCAACGCTAAATGAGCACCATCATATTGTACACGAGATTGCATGTGATGCAGTACCAGGATGCACATGAAACTGAGACATACAAAGTTGTTTTGTACAAAATATGATTATGGCCACAGTAAACGTTATAATTATATCAAGCGTAGATACATAGCTAAATCTTAGCAGTCATCTGGCAACAGATACTAAAGCGCCACCCACCGGCAAAGCGATTTGGTAATTCAGTTAGGGCATTCGCCAAAATATTATTCACCAATACTTGTTGTGAGCAAAGTTTTATTCCTCCAAAACTTTGTATCATACAGTATACCGTATAGAACAAAACATTGGTGGGAGAAAACTTTGGCGGTTGATAGCCAATCTGCCAAAGTTATTATATCCACCAATGTTTTCTTTTCACCACGATTTTGTACAAGTTCTAGCTATTGCAAAATGAAGTAGGCATTAATAAAAAGTGCTTCATGTATAGCCGGTGCCCCATTACACTGCTAGCAAAACTAAAATACTACTATAAAAAACAACATTATGAAGTAGTTTCTTGCTTTAAGATTTATTTTAAACAGTTACTTTTACACGATATTGAAGATAAATCGAAACAAATACAGAGTTTTATTGAAACACTCTAATAATGCATACACTTGATCGATGCACAGAAAATGACCAATCCACCAATTTTTCTCTGCCAAAAATACTTTGTGCACTGATCTGTCAAAGTTTTCCACTGCCAAAGTTTTGTGCTATATACAGTAGTGGTTAATCCACATAAAATTTTGTGAGGTCAACGACCCATTCAAATGATTTTTTAGAAATTTTGGCAATTAACCCGTGGGCAGTGTGACCAATACTAAACGGAGATTCTGATAATTGGTACAGGCAATATAATGGAGATCCTATCAGAACTTTTGGGCCTTTTCTCACGATCAGAACTAGTTTCTCACTGTAAACCTTCAGCTCTCACGGTAACTCACAGTTTTCAATCCTACAGTCTAAAATCAAGCCTCGGTCTTCACCAAAGCCTTGCGCTTAAAATTTAATATAATTATTACTATAGGCTCTAATAAGCACTTATAAGTGCCTATCATTGAAGTCTATAGTTGGTTCGCGTTCACTGTGCGGTTGCTATTTTGTTAATAACTTCCGGTTGAAACAAGCTAGAATAAAAATTTTAGATAATCGTGAAGCCCGTCAAATGCCGGATACAATTAAAAGAAAAGCGCTTCAGCTGGTGTTTGGAAGTTAGGGAGATTTTAAGTTTTTCCCATACATTTCCTATGTAGAAGTCGTTTAAGTACAATCCTCTGAAGTTACTGAGTTGACATATGTTTGTGACATATCCAGTCAAGTAGACATGCCAATGCATATGTTTCATCAGCAATAATAAGCGCCATACATTTTCGTCGTCAATGGTGAATTGTTCGCTTGAAGATACCTCTGAAGGTACTGTAAATTAGACTAGATTTACAGTACCTTCAGAGGCTATACTTCAAGCGAACAATTCATCATTTTCGACAGACGAAAACTGTATAGGCGCTACCTCGTCATTCTTGGTTTATCAACATATATTTTCATTAACATACTTGTAGTCGCTCCAGAAACACTTTTCTTTCTTTAAACAGAGTCTTGGTAAAGACGCCATTTTTTGCAAACGTGAACCTTTGTGCGTCCACATTATGCATAATTAAAACTGTGATATAGAAAACATATGTCCAAAATGCTTTGATCTTAAATGGCTTTATTTTAGCTGACTCGACAGCACAGAGAATGCAAACCAACTATAGTTATGTGATAATAAATTTAAAATGGACTACCACGCATCTTAGACTGTCAAAATGAGACTAGCTAAGCTTTGATGGACAGGGCCCTAGTAACAAAGTGCGTCGTGAGTAGTTACTGCCAAAGAAGAGCAAGGCATTGCCGTGTTAGCCATTCAGTTCACAGTAAAAGCCATTTAACATTACTAACAAGACTGAGCACTTCAGTTTTAAAGGTGGGTGTGCCGTGTGGATTGCAAAGCTTTCAAAAGAAGACAGGTCTATAGTGTTACAATAAAAATTTGGCGTAAAACAACTTTAAACTACTTTTATTATCACTAAAGTACTATAGTATAAAGCTGGTTAAAACAAAATAATTAAATTTGTATGCATTGCTATAATTTCTTTAGTAATGAGTTTTCACTAACATGACTTATCCGTGACATCATAAATTAATTGTTATTACAATACATTTAATAGCAGTTGATTAAGAGTGGTATAACTTACACAGCGCCTGGTTTTTAGATGGTAAAACATCAACTTGTTTCAAATATCATAACATACACTATTTTTACACTAACAAAACAGAATTTTTACCATTACTACAGAATTTAATGTAGAGTATTTTACAGCTTACAGAATGAAAATACTCCTTTTAGAACTGAATATATAATGAATATCGATCCAACTAGGTGTAATTTGTGCTCACATGGTTGATTTTTGCACATACATAATTATTTTATAGAAAGACGTCGAGTTTATACTAGGCTAAAGATGGAGTTCACTGGATAGCACGAGGGATAGCAGCAGTAATTAGTTAATACACAAGTAGCAAGCTACATAATATAGCATAGTTGAATAAGCTGCAGTAAACAGCAGTAATAGGCTCTAGGTATCTATGTACTTTTTGAAATACTATATACATGTATGCCCAAATAAATTGGGCATTTTTGAGCCCTCAAGAAAGTGGCCTCTGCGTCTAGGATGTAGTAGTTGCATTGCAGGCTTCCACTCTCATGGTAACAATGATTTTCAAGTTGAGATGTCTGTCCTATATAATTGAGCAATGGTTTCGATAATTGGATGCCTTCAACAGCTTCTTTCAGTGATAACAGGCAACAGAAGAGCACTAAAGCTTGAAACTCGGCAATTATAAGCCATGTGACAACATCATGGGAAATGTATGTGACAAAGGGAGCTATGGCACTAATAATTTTTGATGCAGACGCCATGGTAATGAACGTGTCGTTAATTGTTCAATTGTGCTATTTTGTTCTGTTTACTTTGTCAGTCACATGAGCAAATAAAATATCAGCAATATAATAATTATTGCTGTAAAGCTAGTTATCTGTAAATTGTACACAATTGGCCTTTTCCTTAATTGGGGCAAGTCCCACACACACAATTCATTGGTGCGACCGTGGTAGAATTGTCTCGTTCCCAAAAAATTACGTGCCGAATACGAAAAACCCCACACTGGTGATAGTCTGATGTCGAGGGGTCCGATACTATGAATTTTCTTCGACATGATTCGGAATCTTTTGGAATCTTGGCAGGATTCCTAGATTTCTGGCTTGATTCCAAGGTTCTTGACTTGATTCTAAAGATTCTTGTATACCAAATAAGGCTATCCATATCATGTGATTAAAAATAAAAGGATAAATACAAAGTTTTACAAGAATATTAATGAAAGATAAGATTCCAGATTCCAAGCCATCGACGAGATTTGGAATCCTCGTCTGATGTATATATATACGACCGTGATAAAATCGTTGCGTTCCCAAAAATTTATGTACCAAATACGGAAAGCCCCACACTGGTGGTAATCTGATGTATGACCATGGTAGGATTGTCGCGTTCCTGAAAATTTACATACCGAATACGAAAAGCCCCACACTGGTAGTCTGATGTACGACCGTGGTAGGATCATTGCGTTCCCAAAAGTTTACATTATAAATATGGAAAGCCCCACATGGTGAGCAATGTGGAAGGTGCAGGTGACAGAGAAGAGAGGCTTAGAAGGAGAAGAGAGTGAGATAGATTGTCTCAGACACTGCCATGTGTTCATCTGTATGCTTCCCACGTGACCATACAAATTGCGTGTCCTAAGTATCCGGAAAGCAAAGATCGCGTGCCCAACTCTTTTTCGTTTATCTCTCATGCATGCATGCGTTTTCAGGCTCGTCTCACAATGCTGTGTACATCTGTCTAGTAATAATAGTAGCTAAGAGTGACAGCAGCAGTTGGGCCACTCCAAACTGAATTCCTGTTTCCCGTACTCCGCCTGCATGGTTTTTTTTGTCAAGCCAAAATTCCATTATTCCGTAAACTGACGTTTTTTAAGTATCATGTGGTTGTTAAAGTCCGGATTCTTTAAAACACTAGTTAACGCATGGCGCAGTCGAGAACGATGGTTAACCTGAGCTATATTAAAATGCTGCATGTGCAACTGAGGTATAGTCTGTTCGCGTTCACCTTGCCAGTCATTTCCTTTGAATAACTTCCGTTGTATGATTACAAATTTTATATTGTCGTGAAGCCCTTCAAACACTAATGAAAAAGCACTCTGATAGGCTATAAAACAAGGGAGATATGGCCTAACAAATTTTTACCATACATTTCCTATGGACAATATTCCTTTGTAGTTCTTGTACTGACAAATTGTAGGCAGCTGCTACTGTACATTTCCAATGACAAAAATCATTTGTGGCGTACAACATATAGACTTAATAAGTAGAATACCTATATATGCCCGAGGCATAGATATACGTACGTACTATAACCCCAGGGCCCAGTTTATTATAGTGACTATAGTCTATGTATGCCCGAGGCCTGCATGGCCAGCCGGGGACGACTTAACCCATAGATATATTAAATCCCTTGCCTCATGAAGACACGTCACAATCCCCTGATATTCAACTAAAAACTTACAAGTCCTCTCAAAGTTTGGATTTTGACTGCCTGTCCGGAGATTCCTTTCACGTTTAGTGTCCACGCCATCTGAGGACGGAGAAACTCGAGCCAACTCAAAAATGCAGCCTGCAGCTAGGGCGAGTACCCGGCAACTGTGAATATTAATCTATTGTAGATTTCTAAGAAAAACCATAAACGGGGACTCGAGGGGGATTATATTTGGAAATTCCCTGAAGTCAGTTAAAGTGACGTAAAAGTCGTCATCCAATCTGGATATAATCTGTAGTCGTTGGGAAATTTTATTTCATCGTTGGGGAGCACTTAGGTAGAGTATATGTGATTTGTCTGTCTTCCGTGAGCAACAAGAGACGATATCGATACATGTACAGTGGCGTAGGAACTGTAGCGGCCACAGCGGTTTTGGCCGCTGCACTTTTACAATCCATTAAAAATTTTATTAAAAATTAGTCTGCTGATGAGAGCGAACACCAAGTTAAAGGGACTATGCGCTGTTTACGAAGCCGTTTAAGTGTATTTGTATATAATTATACATAATAATGTCTGCGTAATAGGTACTATACCTTATATGGAATTATTTCGTGCCATGGATACCCATGTCCAGCTTCGCACAGCTTCCTCAGATGATATTGAAGAGGTAGTTTTTAACTGTAATCGGCGCCTTTGTTATATCCGCGGGGCATTCTTTATCATGAGCGTTTGTTATATCAATAGTGAATCGCGTGATTTTCTTGGCCCAAAAAATCACGTGCGCCTTAAAAACCTAAAAGGCTTCCTAAACAGCGCATAGTCCCTTTTATTATTTCGTCGTGCGCATAGTATTGTTACCTCATGCCCCCAGTCTGTACACATGGACTGAAATCTAGGTTCAGTAACTATAAATATAATTATATAGAAATAATTAGCTATATATACACATGGGAATACAGTTTGAGCTCTTCAGTAATAGCACAAAATAGTGACTAAATTCAATCCTGTGACATGTAATTTTCAAAAATTTCCTGGGGGGGCCTGCCCCCAGACCCCCCTAGGGGCTCCATGCTTCGCATGTTCGGTTGTGTGCTTCGCACACAATTGGATCTATCTCATCAGGTTCAGAATAATCAGCCCCCCACTTTAAAATTACATTTCCGCTAGAGTCTACCAGCACAATTGGCCTCTCCACTTTTATTTTGCTTCCTACGCCACTGATGTACATCTGATAGTTGAGAAGCCGTATACTGAAACAGTCGTCGGAAACAGTCAGAAATGAAGTAGCGTGCTCAGGACTGGGAGGGTGTGTACCTGACTTCACAACAATAAGGTAGTTGTTTTGAACCGGCTTATCTAAGACATAATGTTTTGTAAACACATTATTTGATATACTAAATTACACACTCGGCCTACACCCATAGTGGTCACGGGGTGTCTTTTTCATTAGACATTCACGGAAGTTAATACATTTGTAACTGCATGGTTTGACAAAACCTGACTTCCACGCACATCTGACAAGACATAAGTTATTATGGCGAGCCCCACTCAGACGATAAATCTCGTACAGTGGTTCGAGCGCGGAAAAACGACCGCGAAATCCGGGCTGCCTCACACTACTGTTAGTGAACTACCGTTACCTTTTTCGTTCAGCTGTCCCCAGATTTTGGGGACCCTGTTGATTGATTGTTGATTAACATACTAAGGATCGTTAATAGGTGAAAATGACGTTACTGAGCTTCAAGGATTCACAAAGCGACTATAGTTTAAGTTGTGCATCATTCTCACCTATTAACGATCCTTTATGTCAATCAACAACGTCCCCAAAATCTGGGACAGCTGAACGAAAAAGGTAACGGTAGTTCACCAGACCATTTTTTTAGCACGCCTTCAGCGCACGTTAAGAAAAAAGGGTCTGGCTCGCGAGACTACACTACTGTAAGTTTGGTATGCACAAAAATACATAGATAAATTACCTTAAATCCATACAAGTGCTGATGTGACACGACAAAATCCTACTTCAAGTACTGGACTCCCCATATTTAGTTGTACGGTGGTTCATGCCATGAAGTTATAAACGGAAAAGATTACTGACACTCCATATAATTATTATTATGTTCATACGGTGGTTCATGCCACGAAGTTATAAACAAAGAAGATTACTGACACTCCATATATGTTTGTACAGTGGTTTATGCCACGAAGTTATAAATGGAGAAGATTACTGACACTATATATGGTCGTACGGTGGTTTATGCCACGAGAAGCAAATTTAATAGAGTACGGATAGTCTAAATGCATATGTGCATATCGATTGAATTTAATCCCAAATTTAATATGTTGGGTATACTATGGAGAGAGAAGAAAGACTGAGGAGAAGAAAGGAGTTGTACCAATTGAGAAGAAGCACGGAAATACCGGAACAAAGGGAATCAAGGCTAGCAGCACGAAGAGAGCGAGAAAGAAGACGCTTGTTCTCCAATTACTGCACATGTATCAATAATAGTTCGTTGACAACAATTCAACGCAGATATCTCAGAGAAAAAGCTTTTGCCAAGATGCTAATCCTTTTAGTTGGTCAGTTGCAATTGCTCAGGCTCGCCCCCGATGTTCAAACATCTGTCTAGTTATTATTATTATTATTATTACAAGCCTGTGGACTACATAATCATATACAAACAACAAGATATAACCATGCATGCAAGAGGGAAAGATACCTAGCTGCTTCATCCAATATCACACGTTGGGTAACTGATGTGTGATAGGATTGTTCTCCAAATACCAGGGAACCCAGTTGAGTAGATAATCTATATATGCAAAATGTAAGTTGCGTTGAAGGAAAACACATCTCTTGATCATAGATGAAGACACAACATCTTCAAGTACACAAAATTGAAACCATCTAATAGAGCAGTCAATTCCAAACTATTTAGCTTAAGACTTAATTCAAAACTGAATCTTTTAATGTCCCATCAAGCTACACATAAGGTGAACTCAGAAGTTTGAGAACAAATTTCCAGGTCCTAAAACGGGTCCCCTCATCTCAGTACTAACGTACACGAGTTAGCAACACATGTAACACGGAATTCCGTTATTCATACACTTGGAGACGAATCAAAACGTCTGTTTAAGCTGAGTTTACAGGTAAAAAACATTTCGTTTTTATACTGAAACACTTTATTTTATAAACCATATGCTTAAGTAGGCAAGCATTAGTACTTGCGTTTGAGTCGGCTTTTTAGAGCTTTTTGATGGCACGCATAGTCGATGAAATGGCTCCATACTATTTAAAGAAATTGCTGGTGCATTTGTAACACACATCAATTCATTCAGTAGAGCAAGGCGAATCTTTTAAGCCATACTGTAAAGCTATAGGACACGCGAGTTGTTTGCTACATGTGTTTTTCTTAGTGGTTGTAAACATTTTCTTTATATGGCGTCAACAGAAAATTTGCATGTCAGTAGAAAGTAGGCCATAACTTCAGCATGCTAGCTTCTACAAATTTTAAACAAACATTACTCTATTCCATATAGAACAGCGATTGTTTTAAGCTATATTAAGTGGTTGTATGTTTAATACTTCGACAGTTACGTACTCTTGTAAAACTGTAAAAGGAGGCTTCTTCTTGGCAGCCATGAGCTTTTTGCATTTTCATTCGTGAATTCCATTTAGAGGAGGCCTCAGTTGCAAGAGTGAAGGTTTGTTTACGTAGCTTGAAATCTACATAAATCGATTTGCTGAAGCATAATGAATCCTTTAAACTCTATTTGAGCTTCATAGAAGCAACATAGTGGTTTTTATGAGGCCATTTGTAATTGCATGTAATCATGGCACTAACAGCGATTTAGCATACTTTTGCATGTCAGTAGAAAATAGGCCATAACTTCTATATGCCAGCTTGTATAAAGCTGAAACAAAAATCATTGTATTCCTTATCAAACAGCGATTTGTGTAATCTAAATTTCAATGCTGTAGCTCAAATGCTTTGATAATTACAAGCTCTTGTATTCATTTCGTTTTCAAAATGAAGGCAAATGGCGTCATTTTTGAACAAACTGAAATATCTCAGTAGTCAAAGCTTCCTTTGCCAAATCCATTGTATCGATTTCCTCTTTCAACAAGACCTTTAATTTGGTGGTATTCCCATAAAGATACTCATTGTAGTTTTTGAGTATGAATTAATTAAGTAATTAATTAATTATTTATGAAATTATTATCCTTTATAATTGGTTATGTAATTATCGATTATTATTGTTGTCTAATTGTACCAGTTAGGCACTGGAAGGGATACACAGAAGGCGTTAGCCTGTAGAATGTGCTTACCTAAAGCCATGGGAACCTATTAGAATCAAATGGGGTAGGACAACTATTAATTTATTAATTTAAAGGAAAAAACCCACTCCAAGACAAGTTATACCAGTAGCTACTGTGTGTATCCAGGGGGCGTGTCCCTATCGATTATGCTATGATATTCTCGTATTATGAGTGATAGGATATCGAGTATTATACACTGATCTTAAAAATTAAACAACTTACAGCTACACCTATACAAGATAAATTCTAGAAAACGAGTTGTGAGCTATAATGTGGTAATTACATGATTAAGCCATATCTCTTTGATCTTATGTTGCACGGGCCCAACCGACACATTTTTTGAAGTTTCAACTACGTATATAATAATGGAATTCATGTGATAACCGTGATTATCACGTTTGTGTGAGAACATGGCAGCTCAGTCTGCTACTTCTGTGGACTTAATGAAGGTTTAGTGGAAGATGATTCCGTAATAGAACTTCGTAAACAGTTTGCCATGGTGAGGCCTACTTGTTTTTTTGTGCCGCGCAGGCGGTAAATGACCAGCCATCAGACAGCCCAATAATAAGAAAAACCAAAATGATTGTCTTTAGTACTAAGCTAGCTACATTATTATTAGTTTGTAATTTTCTAATAGATTTTTTGAAATTAAAAAGGGGAGTAGGGATCGCAATAAAAAGTAAGGAAACAAGTAGTTAATCACTCACCACCCACATTCTCTAGCACTTCTATAAGATTTAATCCCTACTTTGGATGCATGATGTTTTGCTTTGAATTCTGGCTGCCAAAGTAGGGATTAAATCTCGTAGAAGTGCTAGAGAATGTGTTTCATTTGTGCATGTATGAACGCCTACCCAGCTGCAGTTGTATACTTGAGTCAATATGCTGGGTGGTGAGTGATTACTACTTGTTTCCTTACTTTTTATTGCAATCCCTACTCCCCTTTTTTAAATCCAAAATTTTTAATTTGTTTACTTTTATACATAGCATACTTTAGTATGGCTACTAGCTAGCTAGATATTAAATTTTAATCTTCATTAAATTGCATGGCATTATATTTCAGTATCTATAGGTTTGACAACTTTTACAGGCACTTAAGACCGGAATTATTTCTTAGCAATTGATATCTACATAGTTTACAATCACTTGCTATGTCTGTGCCAAGCCCACCTTTACAACAGACTCGTTTCATCACGATACCAAGTATCTATGATCTGTACTATGAAGGAAGGATTATATGCTACTCGTAGCCATATCATTTTAAATTTAAAGTGCAAAAATTCTGGAAGCCATAGTTTTCATAGAAATCCCTACTATACTAGGTTCGCGTTCACCTTGCAGTTGAAACTCAACACAGGAAGCCGTTTAAGTTCAAAGCAACCACCAATTACTGAACTACGTAACATCACGCAACTACGTAATAGCCATTACCTTTTAGCGCAAATAATAATGGCGTCGCTAGATTCTACAGTGTCACTAACAACAAATAAGCAGCTGAAACTAAAGAACTCTTCTTGTTTAGCATTAAGTGAGAAGTATTCTTTCAAAGTAAAGCGCCTTACAAGGCTAATGGATCGTCTACTCGTGAACGTGACAAAATACTTTGAGAGCGAAACAAAGAAGCAAAAGGCCATTCCAAAATTGTTAAGAAAACATACAAAACAATGGGTAAGATAAGCTATATCGAGTGAAGATCGAGCGAAAGAAAAGACGATTATGTAATCTTATGACAGCCAATAATATAAGCACGCGTAAAACTTGTTGGACTTCAACCACTAATTTGCCCAGCAATAAACTTCAAAGCCTTACGCTTGAATGGTTTCCCCTATACAAATGTATGGAGAAACTTTAAAGCGCCCTATCTTCTTAGCGCTTAGTCCTATGGAAGCGCTTCTTTTCTAAACGTTTCCGGCATTTGAAGGGCTTCATGGCAATATAATTTTTTTTGTTCTAGCCCGTTCGCAACGGAAGTTATTCAAGGGAAACGACCGGCAAGGTGAATGCGAACAGAGTATATTAAGTACTACCATACTTAATGATATTTGATTTGTGAAAGTTTTAAATTTTCATTTTCAAACCAACCTACGTACCTACTCATATTTAATATATTTTGGCCCGCGCAATATTAGGCCAAGCAAACTTGATTGCTTGTTTCTTAACCACCAAATTTTGTGTTTATGTGTGGGAGGGCGGTCATTTATCATTATTCATTAGCTATAAAGTAATTTATTAAAAGCTTGTTATATTATAAGTATAGGTAAAAATTTAAGCACCTATGTTTTACCGTCAAAATTTTATGCCATTGATAAGATTTCTATGTATTTCTAAAGGATTTATATTTACGTGTAATATTTAATTAATATCCAGAAAAATGAATTAATTAATATCCATATTTCAAGTATATAAGGCCAGATTACTTGTTTCTCATCCCCGCATGAGTTTCAATACCACTGCCTCTATTGTACTTTCATTATCCTAAAATTACTCACATTGACAAATTTGATGAATATTTGTCCATTCGTCAATTTCCTACAGAACAGGACACTGCCTTACTTTTGCTTGCATTGCACATTAAATATAAATGGAGGCTTGAACGTTCAAACTTATATCAATATTTTTTCATCAAATGTAAACATTAGAAAATTCATCAATATTGTTACCATCAAATTTTTATGCTATACGGTATAGGCTTAAATCTTTCCCTGCCTTAAGCATTGGTGTTAAAATTTTATTCTTTCACATATATTTTTAAGAATAATACGTATATGCACAAAAATAAGATATGTGTATATTATAAGAAGTCATAAAATTGAAAGGCATGTAGAAAAGTTGTGTTAATACTGGATATAATTCTCAGTGGCCATGGATGCTCACGAGGCACCAGCTAATACTGACAACTTTTCTCTTGTCTCCACACAAACAGAAGACAAGTTTTTTCCATTTAAAAAACCAGACATTATATGTGTAAGCAGGAGCATGTGGGTGGCAAAGGAGCATGAAGCTTACACTGCCTGCCGGATGCCATCACAGTCTACTAAGTACTTTCCATGTAAGGAAAGTAAAATCTTGTTTTGAAGCCATATCATAGATAGTATATGTCAAATTCATGACGTAGCTAATTCATTTTGGAGTTTCATACTCCTTTGTCACCTACGGCAGCTCATAAGTTCCTGATGTTTTTGTATCATAGTGTGTGGTGGGGTTAAAAGTTAGCAACAGTGTTACGAATCATTTGTATCAGTATACAAATAGTTGTAACACAGCTAAGAACTAATTAAAAATATATGTAGTCTGGCCATGATCACAGGGATAGTATATATAGCACACTGTGTGCATTATGGAAATATTTAACTTCACACTTAGATGGCTTCATACAATATAGAAAATCTGCCAAACTGGTGAAATCAGCAGTCTTGAAAATGCTTTGTCAAACAAAATGCAGTTAAACCAGGCGCATACTGGCCAAAGGCTGGCGTATCCCTGGTTTCTTAACCAATCTAACAATTCCTACTGCTTTTCAGTTTCTTATATGACACTTGCTATTGATATTACTGATGGACAGGGCTTTAGTAATGAAGTGTGAGTTACTGCCAAAGCAGAGCAAGGTAATACCATGCATGTTAGCTATTCATTTCACGGTCAAAGCCATTTAATCAGATGTACATACATTACCAACAAGATAGACACTTCAGTTTGAAAGTAGGCGTGCCATGCGGGTTGCAGAGCTTAAAAAAGAAGACTGGCCTATAGTGTTACAGTAAGAATTTCAACTTTATACTGCTTTTAAAAGGTTTTATCACTAAAGTACTATAGTACGGTACAGCTCTCGACTAAGTTTACAAAAACACGCGTGTCCTCCGACGTGCCTCGACAAATCTCGAAGATAACTCGCGGGTTGTTCTCGAACGCACGAGTGTTACAACGCACGTATAAATATTTCATGCACGTCAGTAGTGCTCGCGAGTAATTACTAACGAGTGGTGAATGCTCATGAGTAAATCGTGTCGTGCTCTTCAGTGCTCGCGAGTAATCACTAACGAGTGGTAAACACTCGCGAGTAAATCCAATCTTGCGCTTTCTCGTGCAGTATAGACTTACACAAGTTTGTCCGCGCTTGCTTTATCAAATCACGCCCTTTTTAGGTTCAACATATTGGAGTGCATCTCAGGACGTGTCTTCTTGTAATGATTTCACAAATAGCGCCAGCTCCTTCACTTAAGCGCCTTATCACGTGCGCTTTGTGTTAGAACATGTGTGCTTTGTCTAAGAACACGTGCAAGAATTTAGCTGCGTGTCCTGTCTCAGTCTCATGTCATTTGGACTCATTCGCGTGTTTGGTATTCAGTTTGGAGTGATACGTACGTAGTATACGTAGCTACATACAATGACTCGCGTGTAGTGCACGAGGTCTGACTCGCGTGCAGCACGCCATGTCTGACTCGCGTGTAGCACTCGATGTATGACTCGAGTGCATTGCACGAAGTATGACTCGCGTGTAGCAGCAGTGCACAAGGTATGACTCGCATGCGGTGACACGCGAGCGCCGACTAATTGCTCGAATAAAATTGATAAACACACGCGTGAATGGTACACGCGAGTGTAAACTTAGTCGTGAGCTGTACCGTATAAGGAAAATAATTAATTTTGTAGCTAATGTGTGCAACTTAAGAGCTGTTTCTCTTCAAATGTAATAACAGTGTTGTGATGCCAGCTATATCAGGGGCAGGGTCATAGGGGTCAGATGATCCACCCTTCCTGAATTATATCAGGGAAGTCAAAAGAATGATTTATATGTATGAAACACTAAATAAATATATAGGTCATGGGTGACTTGCAGAAAACAGTACAGTACTTTGTTCTTATTTTGAGAGCTTGGCCTGGCATTCACACCTAATTGATAATCATGAAAGCACTGTTCTTTTGATTGCAATAAAGCACACTTGTGTCACAACCCACACAGTCAGTATTCCTGTCAGGAGAGTTATTGTTTGTTAACACCTACCCATGTTAACACCTACACAAATATGTACACGGCAGTGTAGACTGAAGCACATATATAAGATTTGGTCAAGAGAAGGAACTGCAGAACTGCAGATGCATTCAAAGAATCCCGCACTTAGTCTTGCTTTGTCAGACACACCTTTTCTTAACATGAGCTTTGACACATGTGTTAAGAATAAAATACCTGGTAATGTGACACTTGGGGTCTGGTTGAAAATTTCTTTCTTTGAGATTGAATTTGAGAACTTTTCAATGAATTTTAACTGTTGATGGACAATGGTCATACCATCACCAAAAAACTTAGTGTTTTAGTTAAACTTTAAAAATTGCTCGGGTGAAAACCTGACCCACCTGCCAGCCCTGTCATGGAGCTATAAAACAAGTTAAATACACGTATGAGGTCAAATAAACGGCACCAGGTATAAGCAATTTCCACCTTAACTAATCATAAATTCACTTGATTAAGTACTATGTTTTAAAGATTATATGTACGTACGTATGTACATAGTTATGTGAGGGGCGGTATGTGAAATGAAAATTGATTGCTGAAAATATGCTGAAAATATGAAATTTACCTTGAAATACGTAAGTATATAGCATGAAAGTAATTGTGACAATTTTGAACCATTCAATTGCAATTATTCTCATAATCGCACAGTCCTATTGTGTATAGCTAGTGATGTAAGGTATAGATGTCCAAGTATGGTGCTATGCAGTACTTTGTAGTATTATTATTCAGTGTCCAGCTGGTTTTAAAAAGCAGAATAACTATTCACTGATGATGGATCATGATAAAGTAACCGCCACTCTACATCATGCTATGGCAGATCCAGATTATTTGGATGGTCTAAAAGTGATACAGGCAATGATTAAGAAACCTGGTATGTTAACGTTGACTAAATGATATAAATTATGGTATGTTATCGTGTTTTTTTGTTTACATATTTTTAACAGAGTTTTTGTTCATGAACAAATATTATTACCTTCTACACAATAGCATTATACCAAATTGTAGAATTACTCTACCTATATTACACCAATATTATAATATTGGTAGAGATGTGGAGGATTATATATTATCTGGAACTACAGCAAGAGTTTGTATTCAGAGGTTACTCAACTTCTTATTAGTCAGTCTTGATAATGAAAAGGATTATATGAAATTTTGTGTTGTGATTAATTCAATATCAGTGATGACTAATTTACCTTACAGGATGATCGCAGGTAAGTACCTTTATCATAAGTACGGTAGTACTTACGTAATAGTAGGGATCATCAAGGAAAACTATGGCTTCCAAAAAATGCACCCGTAAAACAACCTTGTAATAATAGTCGCTAGCCATAAATCTATTGGTAAGTATATAACAAGTATTTGATACCAAATTGACAGTATTAGTGCTATACTATAGTTATTTGATTAAATTATGGAAAAGGAAAAGATACGTATGTACATGGCATTTGCCTTGACACATTCATAACATGTATCGGGTGTACCAATAAGTTTTCTATTGTTGAGGCTACATATTAACTCATTAGTCGTCTTGATGAGTGTGAAAAGTACAGGAACTTGACCGTGCAGTCATGAGGTGATCCAGGGGTTTTCTGAGTTGTATTCAATTAATTTCATGATTCAGACAATCAATACGTAGTACACTGCAAGAGGACTGCATACGTACGTACATACTAGTAGAACAAAAGGCAGTGTCTGTCACGTGCGAGTGAGATACATAATAGTGCTTTTGCTAACTGCTTGCATGCAAGTGGAGAATTGCAGGCATCGATATATAGCTATCTTGAATGCATCTATACAATTGTAATTTAGCAAGTTGACAGTTTGTTCTTCAATGCACCAGCTTCAGTTGCACGTATGTAGGTACTGCATATTGCTATTTACAAACTCGCTGACAATATTTTGCACTCGCAAGGCTAGCATACATGTGTTTGGGTTAAATTGTTCATAAAACAAGTGCATGGCCTTTTCAAGCGAATGAATTCTTCAATGTTACCTATAAGTTGTACCAAGAGTACCGTATAGCGGGTTATTTTCCCTAGGTGTAAATTTTCCTGAATTTCCCGAATGGACTCGCGACTCAGGAAAATTTATGCTGGGCTGCTTAAATGATTCGATTGTGGGTTTAATGTTGCCATAGCTATTATGGTGCTGTACGTTGGCGCAAGCGTTGATGAGTGGAATGCAAGTATTGCCTTAACATTATTTATCTAAGGAGCATGCTAATCAGATCCTAGGATCCATCTAAAACTGAAGTATGAATAGAACGGTGCCTATAATCTCTAATCTAGCTATAAGCGCTTGCGCGAAAATGTGATAACACATTTCATCTATTACTGGAGTCCATTATAATGATCCTGTATAGGTACTGGCACAAATTAAATACTCTACATGTAGTGAACCAACTACTCTATGCATCGTGCACGCAAGACTACGCATTTGTGATAGTTGCGTAACACGGACCTGCTAAATTCCCGTAAATCTTTGCTAAACCTTGATAATGCGAGTGTTAGGCTCGTGAATTTCTAAATCGTGAAAATTTCTGCTAAAGCAAAAGCTCAGCATTCGGGAAAATTTGCACCTAGGGAAAATAACCCGCTATACGGTATATAATAATAGAAGAGGAGGAGAGTGTCTAACTCTCGATATAACCCATACAAACACACTGCGCTAAGTTCAGTCCGTAAAACACAGTAAAACATCGTTTTAAATTAATACCTCCAAAAGAACAGAAGACTCGATGATTGGTGTTGAATGAAGCCAGAGTATAACGTCGCTCGTTTTACAGCCCCTGCGCGTAATACGTGGTACGGCAACGTGTCAGAGGAAAGTGCGCGTAATGTAGCGCGGCTATTGTGTGATTCGGCGTGGTTATTGTGATGGGTACCCCGCTACGAAGAAAGACCAACAGTGGAAGTTAGCAAAGAAGATTGCTTTCAAGTTCGCAAGCGGGAGAAGAAGGAACATTATCCAGTCACTCTTTGTTTTTTAAAAATAATGCTCATCTCAACTCTGGCGGTAATGATATTGGCTGTTTACCAGAAGTTTGTTTCCTTTCGGACGGTGGAATCCAAATCACTGGAGCTTGAACTAGAGTCCGTGAAAACCTTCGCTCGCCACATGTTGCTTGGTGAATGAAGCACGTATACAATATTGAAATAAGTATTCTTGTGTGCGCGTGTTGAGGCGCTTGTATGGTAATCGTCACCTAAGGTGGCTATGGCCGATTACATCATAACTTAGCGCAGTGTGTTTGGTGTACCTACGTATGGCAGTTAGACACTCTCCTCCTCTTCTATTATTATATACTCTTGGTTGTACCATATCGTAAAAGCTAAACCACATACATACATACGTATGTAATTATGTAATTATTGTACAGCTGTACTGTAATTCTAGAATTTCAGACTAATGGTCATTGGAAACAAGTAGCAGTACACCCTAAACTTATTCCTTGCAAATCACAGCCACATCAATGCTTTATTCATGAAAGATCAGGGGCTAAAAGTAAGTTATACTAACTTCACAATGTTACAGCTGTAGTTATGCAGGTGTACTAGATAGTAAATTTAAATTTGTATTGATGAGCAAATAATTGTTAGAACATCTCTGTATCAATTACATTATTTTAACCCAAAATACTTTTGACTTTAATTACTTTTAACTATAATTTGATACATTTGCCCTGCATGTTGTGGATATACTTTAAATATAAATTTGTAAAAACCAGATACTACATACACGTACGTACGCATGACTTGAGGGGAATCTACGTAAGTCTAGGAGCACAGGCAAATTAGCCCATAAAAGTTATCCAGCATGTGGAACCTGAATATCGTCTAAAGTATCACTTCTCTGTAATGGAAAATCACCTTACCCACACCTATGTAAACTTAAATGTAAATACGTACGTACGGTACAGCTCAATTTAAACTTGAAGCACGCGTGCGGGTGACACGCGTGTGTTTCGTAGCTCCTCTCGAGTATTTTTCAAAATCGTGCGTGTCTGTAGACAACTGCACGAAAATTTCGCGTGCCATACACGCACGTGTGACGTCGCCATACATGCACGCGTGCGGGTGACACGCGTGTGTTTCGTAGCTCCTCTCGAGTATTTTTCAAAATCGTGCGTGTCTGTAGACAACTGCACGGGAATTTCGCGTGCCATGCACGCACCTGTGACATCGCCCTACATGCTCGCGTACGTACGTACGTGCATGCAAGCACATCTACGTTAGGAAATTTCGATCGCTACGAGTAACTCCGTTCAGTGTGTAAAAACACTCTCACCTTTATTCCAGTCCACCTCTGTGTTTTTGTCCGTCATTATTCAAAGAGAAAGACGCCCCGATTCAAAAGATAGCGACTTCAAGTGCCACGTGTTACTGCGCAGTTAATTAGAACCACCTTCGCACGTGATACGTACTGATGTAGAAAGGCGCGCGAAGTGTCCCTGTTGGTGCAGCTTCAGTTCAGCCAGTTACAAAATACGTAGCTACATCCATACGGTATTTTATAGTAATATATTTGTTATCCCTAGTCGACTGACAGGTTCACTCACGTTACGAGCTAAGTGCACGCCCGGAGATGCGGCACGCGTCTCGGTGAGCGATGCGTGTCGAGTGCACTATAGACAGACTCGTAACGAGTGCACTATAGACGGACTCGTAACGAGTGCACTATGGACTGACTCGTAACGAGTGTTATTACTCTCTACGGGCAGTTAATGCGTCATCAATCTCCAGTGCGCTCGCGAGCACGTAGCGAATATTTCTATGCTCGTGCAGTGCGCGTGCAATTGCACACGCGTGTGTTCTTAAAGTTTAAATCGAGCTGTACCGTAGTTCAATTTCAAAGAAGTTATGTCTGATAAAACTTGTGCATGTAAGTTATAGTTAGGAATTACTTACATAGGTGCGCAGACCTGATTGCATTTAATACGTATGTGATAAGATATGTTAATAACAAATATTACGTAACAATATAGGTTTTCAATACATTTATACATATTTACATACTTACATAGTACATACGTATGTAACAAGGTATGCAACAGATTTAATGCAACTTCACGCTCATGAGTAGTACACTCACGAGTGTGAGTGTTAATGCTTGGAGTGACAACTCTCGCGTGTGTGCGAGTACAAACACTCATGAGTGCTAGTAACAACATTCACGAGTATATGCACCAATAGCAAGTACGAGACAAAACTACGGTACAGCTCTCGACTAAGTTTACAAAAACACGCGTGTCCTCCGGCGTGCTTCGACAAATCTTGAAGATAACTCGCGGGTTGTTTTCGAATGCACTAGTGTTACAACGCACGTATAAATATTTCATGCACGTCAGTAGTGCTCGCGAGTAATTACTAACGAGTGGTAAATGCTCGCGAGTTAATTGTGTTGTGCTCTTCAGTGCTCACGAGTAATCACTGACGAGTGGTAAACACTCGCGAGTAAATCCAGTCTTGCGCTTTCTCGTGCAGTATAGACTTACACAAGTTTATCCGCGCTTGCTTTATCAAATCACGCCCTTTTTAGGTTCAACATATTGGAGTGCATCTCGGGACGTGTCTTCTTGTAATGATTTCGCAAATAGCGCCAGCTCCTTCACTTAAACGCCTTATCACATGCGCTTTGTGTTAGAACACGTGCGCTTTATCTAAGAACACGTGCAAGAATTTAGCTGCGTGTCCTTTCTCAGTCTCTTGTCATTTGGACTCATTCGCGTGTTTGGTATTCAGTTTGGAGTGATACGTACGTAGTATACGTAGCTACATACAATGACTCGCGTGTAGTGCACGAGGTCTTACTCGGGTGCAGCACGCCATGTCTGACTCGCGTGTAGCACTCGATGTATGACCCGAGTGCATTGCACGAAGTATGACTCGCGTGTAGCAGCAGCGCACAAGGTATGACTCGCGTGCGGTGACACGCAAGCGCCGACTAATCGCTCGAATAAAATTGATAAACACACGCGTGAATGGTACACGCGAGTGTAAACTTAGTCGTGAGCTGTACCGTATGCCGATATACGTACACCGTACCCACTTTATAAATTTTAGTACTTTGTGTTGCTACTTTAATACAAGCTTTGTTTGCTTGATATTCAGTAGGTTCCATGCCCCTCTTTATAAGCTGTAGTACATACTTCATGTTGCTACTTCAATACATGCTTCATGCGCTCGATATATTTCAGTATGTGCCATACCCACTTTGTAAACCTTGGTACTTTGTCTTGCCACTTCAATACAAGCTACATGTACTCGAGTGCCATGCAACTAATTTATACTGAAGCACTTTGCTTTGCTACTGGAATAAATTGAAGCTATTACATGGCTTATAAACTTATTCATGTGCGCTACCTGTACTTCTGGTTTCGCACTCATGAGTGATTGCTCTCACGCTCTCGGGTGATTGCACTTGCACACCCATGTGATTGCAATGTTGCATCAAATCTGTACCATATATAAAAGAGGATTGAAATTTGCATTATAATATTCAGTTAAATAGATTTATACTGTTTATTTTTCACGTTTATATCATTAAGGTATAGTATGGTTCTGATTTAATGCAACATCACACTTGCATGTGAGTGATAGTATACAACTTGAAAAGCCCTCACACTCACACTCTTTAACATTAGCAAGTATTCCACTTCACTTACTCATGGACACTACATATGTTTCAAACATGCTAGCGAGTTCATTCTGTTAAGTCAACATAGAATGCGCATTCTATAAGTAATGCTTGCTGTATAAAATAGTGCACATGTATATGTTAAATTTTACTACGTTGCAATGTCTTCTCAAAGATGTGCTTGTAAGATTTCATCTTCACTAAAAGATGTGCTTGTCATCAGTATTTATTTACGATAATAAACAACACTCCAAGTGCACTCAGCAGGATGCAGGATGAATATTATTACTAATGGCACTACATGTACAGTTACACTGTGTAATTTAACCTACCATGATGCTCGTTTTGCTTCCTTTGCTTTTATGGAATGAAATATAGGTTTTTACTGTTCAGGAAAACTACAGTACAGCTCAGTTTAAACTTTACACACGCGTGCAGGCACACACATGTACTTGCAAGTTTAACGCATGTAAAACTTCAAAAACTGGTGTATGCACGCACTGTTTTAACGCAATTTTGGCATGCGCACGTGTGCCAGTGAACACACACAACACACGAGAAATGTACGTCACGAGCTCGCACTTGGTTTGCCACACTACACGTGTGGTGTAACTACAGGTACAGTAGCTGTAGGCAATGAAATGCAACTGTTTTGCAGCTGATCAGCTTCTTTATCTGTTGTAATGAGTATTGCTCGAAAGCAGTGGCGTAGCTACAGTGGGGCCCAGTGGGGCACTGGCCCCACCATCAGCTTCTGTGGCCCCACCATCAGGATCTCAACTTATCACGTGAACTACTATCACTTTGCACATAACTAGCTAATTCATAAGGAATAACATTATAATATGTACCTTAATCCATTTGTTTTTAAAAGCTGAATGTCTATAATTTAGCTAGCCATAGGCCCATGAGATTGCTGATACAAGCGCCATTAAAATATTTTAAAAGAACATCTTGACACGCGCGCATCTAGTCATCCAGCAATAAACACGTGATAGTATTAATTTTAATATGGCGGGTAGTATGTAATATCGGCAAAGTGATTGTGAGGTGAAATGATTGAAGTACTGGAGTTGATTATTACGGGGAGACGGTGGAGTGTACACCATTTCTCCCAGAATCATGCCATTCTGATGATTCTGTCTGGTCGCAGGCTCACTGGCGCGGATGCATGAGGCTCAAGCCTAAGATGGATGAAGACGAGGATGAAAGAATAGGCTGCTACAATTGTATATAATCCTGAGTGAGTATCATCGAGCTTTAAAATAGATCCAAATACTTTAGCACACACAGTGATTTGAACTGATGCACACGTGATGAATCGTCAGCAGACTCAAAGATTTATTGATTACAAGAAAGAAGCAGCATCTTGTCGGCGAAAGTATCTGTAATGCACAGTGTATAAACACTATAACCGTGCACACGTAAATATCCTTAGCATATAGCTATATGATCACTGACTGAGCTGCAGGAACAGCAGCTAGTAGCTAGCTGGCTTTATGCATTTCTATAGTGTACAGTAGGTTACAATGCACCTTTTGTTTAAATAATGTGAATAATCATACTGACGGAATGCATGAGATCTTTGACAAATATACCCAAACAACTGGCTGGAATTGTGAACTCGCAATTATAATGTGGCCACACCATCACACTTAGTCTGGTTACGCCACTCTCGAAAGTCCTAATGAAGGGGCATGTTCATACCGAATATGCTAGGATATCTTCATGTCATGAGTGGACAAGATCGAGTATTGTACAGCGCAAAAACTATCTGCAACTTTGAAAGTAACTAAACCGTATATATAGCGATAGCTACTAATGTGTTCACGTTGTCAGTTAGCTATATACAACACATTTAGGATATCGGCATTAATTTGTCACATTGGAATTTTTATCCAAGAATTACCGATGATAATCGGTAAAAGACACACACCCAAATATAATCTATAAGCTTTAGCTTTACAGTAAGAAATTGTTTAGCAGCGTTTTTGCGTCTTGTGTCTTGATGGGATCACACCTTAGGTCAAGAACATGTTCATAGAGTTTATACCGTTATGCTCGGCTTACAATTTGTATACACGCCAAGGTGCACACAAACCAGATTTGGCGTGTACGTACCTGATATGTGTAATAACTGTCAATCATGGACTCTAATTACAACAGTACAGTAATATATAGTTCACCTAACAATCTAGAATCACATGTTTATTATAGGTGTGTGTGTCTTAATTAGTGGTCAGACAATTATGATGTCATCATACACTACATCTCCTCCCCACTTAAATGGGGTTTCCCAGTCGTTCATATCCTAATCCCTCAGGTTCCTTAATGTTCCTTCTTGGTCTGGTGTATTCATTTAATTCCAAACTTCCTTTATTTGATTGCTGTATTGGTGCGTCTACTGCTTGCCTCAACTGTTCTGCGTGTCGATTCCATGTCTGTCCTCTAACATTTACTTGGTATGAAACAGGTCCCGTTTGCTTGGTTACAATGCCTGGACTCCATTTTTCATATCCTCGATAATCTCTAGCCCATACTTTTGCTTCTGTCGTAAATTCCTTGCCTTTAGCACTTCTATCATGATTTCTTTTTTGGATTTCTTGTTTTCCGTCCACCAAGCTCCTCCACTGTGGTTGACATAAATCTATTTGACTTCTAGGAATCCTTTTCATCAGCAACATTGCTGGTGCTTCATTAGTGGTAGGATGTGGTGTCTTTCTATATCGCAGTAAGAAATCTACTAACTTCTTCTTAATATCTCCTGGGTCCCTCCTCATCTTTTTCATTGCTTACTTGAAAGTTTGTACAAATCTTTCTGCAGCCCCATTGGATTTTGGATGGTATGGAGCTGTTTTAGAATGTTTGATTCCATTAGAAAGAACAAACCTTTGGAACTCTTCAGACGTAAACTGGGGTCTGTTATCTGTAATAATTTGTTCTGGTAATCCCCAGCAGGCAAAAATGGTGCGTAATTCTTCTATGGTCCTTGTGGCTGTTGTTGCTTTCATTTGGATCACCTCCGGCCACTTTGAATATGAATCTACAATGATTAGCCACATGTGTCCTTGAAAAGGACCCGCAAAGTCTATATGTATCCTTTGCCATGGTCGCTTTGAAAATTTCAGTGGATGTAATGGTGTTTTTTACTCTACCTTCTGATGTTGCTGACAGTCCTGGCAGCTCTTACAAATAGTTTCTAGGTCTTTGTCTATTGTAGGCCACCATACATAGGACCTTGCCAGGCCTTTAATTCTAATGATTCCTGGGTGTGTTTCATGTAGTAATTTGGTCATTTTTGTCTGTAATTCTGGTGGTATAAGTACTCTTGTTCCCCAAAGTAAACAGTTTCCTTCAACTGTTAACTCTTCCTTCCTGTTTGCATAGGGTTGCATAGCTGTTGGAACCTGATCAGGCCAACCTGTTTTCACATACTGATGGACCTTGGATAGACTGGGTTCTTGCAGGTGCTGTTTGTGATTTGCTTGGCTGTTAGTAATGTACCTTCTTCTATCTGTCTCAATTGTAACAAAGACACTGCCTCAGTGCTTGTCAATTCTTTCTCTTCTATTGGTAATCTTGATAATGCATCAGCATTTGCATGGTTCCCTGTCCTTCTAAACTGTATCTTGTAACGGTAGTCCATTAAAAACAGTGCCCACCATCTCTGTATCCTTGCTGATGCCATTCCAGGGATTGCCTTGGTTGGGTTAAACAATACTTTAAGTGGCTTATGGTCAGTCACTAAGGTAAACTCTTTCAAGTAAAGGTACAATTGAAATTTCTTGACACCCCATACGATGCTTAATCCCTCCCGTTCAATTTGTGAATAATTTCGCTAAGTCTTCGTAAGTGACCTGGATGCAAAAACAATAGGCCTCTCTGTGCCGTCATTCATCTGATGTGATAGAACCGCTCCAATTCCTGTTGCGGAAGCATCACAATCTAACTTTACTGGTAACGTTGGATCATAGTGGACCAGCACTTTTGCAGATACTAATGCCTTCTTCAGTTGCTGAAAAGCTGTCTCTTCTTGGTTTTCCCATTTCCATGGTCTGTTTTTATGTCTGAGTTGATTTAATGGAGCAGCTATGGACAAATGGTTAGGTATGAATTTCCCGTAATAATTTATCATTCCCAAGAAGGATTCTAGCTGTTCCACTGTTTTAGGTGTGGGTGCTTGCTACTTTCTTCTCTAGTGGCCGTATGCCTTCCTGATTGATTTCATGGCCCAAATATTCTACTGAATCTTGGAAAAATTGACATTTACTAAGCCGTCCTCTCAGTCCATATTTCTCTAGTCGGTCTAACACCGCTGTCAGATTTTCCAAATGCTGTTCATCATTTTCTCCACTCACAAGAATGTCATCTAAATACCACACCACATGATTTAACCCATGAAGCACCTTATCCATAATACCTTGAAAAATTGCTGGGCTTGCAGCTACCCCAAAAGGTAATCTACACCAACGATACAATCCACCATGTGTGTTTATTGTGGTCAACTGTTTTGAAGCCTCATCTAGCATGATTTGGTTGTAGGCTTGAGCCAAATTCAGCTTTGTGAACTTTTTCCCCCCATTCACTGCATGAAAACACTCTTCTGCTCTCGGAATTGGGTGTTGTGGGACTTGTAAACATGGGTTTAGCATTACCTTGTAGTCCCCACATGTCCTCACACTTCCATCAGGCTTCATCACTGGTACAACTGGTGTTGCCCAATAACTACAATCCACTTTTTCAATATTGCCTTCTGCTACCATTTGTGCCAACGTTGCTTCCACTTTGGGTCTCATAGCATATGGCATTGGTCTGGGTTTGTAAAATTTCGGGACTGCCTCTGGTCGCAGCATCAGCTTAGCTGTAATACGTACCTTCCAATTTACCTACGTAGGCCTGGCTTAAAAACAGTTTTGGCATATTTATCCAACAACTTCTGCAATTTAGTTGGGACTCCCTGTTTAGAAATTGCATTAATGTTTACCAGCCTTTGCAACCAATGTTTCTCAAAAAACATATCAATCCACTCTCACCCAAATATTAAAGGATATTCCCCTTTAGCAATGTAAATCTTTACCATTTTCTTCATGCCTTTACTTTAACCTTCACCTTAGCTTCTCCTGCCAGCTCTAATGTCTGTCCGGTAGCTGATCGTAGCTGCTTTGGTGATCTTTTCATTGGAATCTTCAGATGTTTTTGGGATACCCCATATCACGCTTACGGCAGCCCCTGTATCTCTCTCCATCCACCTTGGTTGTCTATTTATGTGCACCTTGATGAGTGGTTTACTATTCAAGAGCTGCATGTCTCTTTCTTCAATTCCATTTAGCTGTGACAATTCCTTCTCCTCGTCATCCTCGGAGTCCAACTGCACATGTTTTTGCATATTAGCTTTCGTACTCACTTGTGGTTTCTGTGGATTTATTCTGTTTCTGCAAACTGCAGCTATATGCCCTGTTTTTCTGCAGTTGTGGCACTGTGCTTCTCTAAACCTGCAGCTCTGTGGCTGGTGTCCTTTTCTTCCGCAACAATAGCATGCATCCCTTGTTGGCTTAACCATTGTCTCGGTTGCCCTGTTCTGCTTATTTGATTTCTGCAGTGCATTCACAGCTTCATTTGATTTCATTTCTTGCATCGTTTTAATATCCTTGTCTGCCGCCTCCATGGCCACTGCAATTTCTGTAGCTTTGTTAAAGATAAATCTTTTTCTAACAGCAATCTTCTTCGTAAGTGCTCGCTTGTTAGGCCACATACAAATCGATCCCGCAAGGCTTGTTCCAAAAAGCCCTCAAATTTACAATCTGCAGCTGCTCGGCGCAAGGCCGCCAAATATTCTGCTACCGTTTCGCTGGAACCTTGAATATGTTGGTGAAACTTGTACCTCTCAGCTATTACTGTCGACTTGGGTTGTAAATGGTTCTGTAAACACGTTACTAGTTCCTCAAACGACTTCGCATTTGGCTTGTCAGGTGAGCAAAAGTCTTTTAGCAATTCATATGCATGGCTACCTACTGTACTTAGTAAAATTGCCAACTTCTTTCTTCCTTCTGTGATATTATTGGTTAGGAAACATTCCTCCATCTGCTCTATATATGAAACCCATTGTATAGTTGATGGGTCAAATGATCCAACAGCACCTACAATACTCATCGTCATTGTAATAACTGTCAATCATGGACTCTAATTAAAATACATTACAACAATACAGTAATGTATAGTTCACCAAACAAATCTAGAATCTTCTAGGATCACATTTTTATTATGGGTGTGTGTGTGTCTTAATTAGTGGTCAGACAATTATGATGTCATCATACACTACAACATGCACGCGTGCTTCTGCCACACGTCTAGTGTGTACACGAGTACTCTGCACGAAAGTTTCTACGTGATCAATCTTGCAAGCGCATGCATGCCTGCACGCGTGCGAAATGAAAAACGTGTCGTGTCTAGTACATGCCACACGCGTGCCTTGTCAAGTTTAAAGTGAGCTGTACCATATACAATTATCAATAAGTGCATAATACTTTGTCAATGATTCATGATATTTTATTAAAGCTCTAGGCAAAACTGATATGCGTACATTAAGTTGAAATAAAAGCCAGGACTCATGTTCCTCAGTTTAGTTACCTACACCTGCTCAAAGCAAAATTCAGTAAATAATGAGTTCAGTTTTGAGTTTCACTACTTGCGAGTGCCAATAATACTCGTGATTATATCAGTACTTGCGAGTTGCTTGCACTCAAAGTAATAACCATTACTCAATGCTCATGAGAAACAGTATTGATACATGGGAGTGCTTCATTTGTGAGTGCAATGTTGCTACTGTACATATGTAATTATGTTCATAAGCACATGCTCCTTAGTAATAGTGATATTATTGCCATTTATTTAAATACCTTATTGATCATACTTGCAAGTTGTTATAAGGATTGACTCAAAAAGCTTGGTGTTCATATTTTGTATACTTCCATGACACGCCTCACAATATATTCGTACACGAAAACCAACTGAAGTGCATTGGTAATATATATATGTGACCACCCAGTAGTATACAGACAGCCGAGATGCACATTCAATAGGTGACAGAACATGCCACAGTGGAGTTAGACCATAGGTCAGGCCAAGACGGACAGTTAGCAACAGTTTGGCACCCCATGCAGTCTTATTAATATACGGTACGCTGCAAAAAAAAGGTAACGTTGTGTAGTGTAATGTAATTGTAGTACAATTACATTTTTCTGTAATACGATTAGTAGTTTTCTGTAATACGATTAGTAGTTTTCTGTAATACAATTTGTAATTTCGCGTAGAACAATTTGTTTTGTATTGTAGCTATAGCTACGATTCGTAGTTGTATACGTGGTACTAAGTTTTCATACTGTAATTGCATGTACGTACCATAGATAGTATAACTTCATACTAAGGCTATTCTTCGAGCTATTCTTACAAACCAACTGATTATTGAAACATGCTGGTAGACTATATTATCGCCTTGCACATTAAAGACACAAATGTATAATAATAAAATGCTTACCTATGGACTTCACAATAACTAAGCAAACCACACATCTACAATTGAACAATAACAATGCCGTTCCAATTAGTGCACACTTCTTTTAGTAAATTTTAGGCGCCTAGGTTTACTGGATTATTTAGTTGTAGAAATGGAATGTTTAGGCAGCATAGTTGTAGTTTTATAGTAGTTTAGGCCTTTTACAAATAATGCAGGTTAGTTTCTAGCTTGTTTTCTGTCGTGACAGCTGTTGTAAGTTGTCACTGTGTTCGGTTTTCAGCGACGCGTGATGATGAGTTAAACTTGAACTCTATGCAGGTGATGTAGCATTGTAGGATAGCTAGCTATACCATAACAATATTTAATATACAGTGATTTGCAAATGTTTTAAGATAAGCTATAGTTAGCTGGCTATATCGACAAAAGGAATCTTGAATGGCTGCCGGCTGCATACTTATCTGGCTTTAGGATGAACTGTAGAGAATCACCTGTAAGATAGCAGAATTTCGTGCAGAATAATAAATTCATACAAATTATTTGCTAGTCAGACCTTCAAGTTTAGTGTACGTAGCTCAGATCGCGTAACACACACGCAGAACACTCTCGGGCGGGATGCTGTCACGTTGCGGCACCGTATAGCTAATGGCTTCGTACATCAGTCATCGTACTATGCTGGTTGCACAGTACAAATCATAATTTGCTCTACGCTAGATGTACCGCGGTAGTGTTGCGTATTAGCACCTGTAGTTTTGCGTAGTACGCATTGTAATTTTTTGTAGTAGGAGTTGTAATTTTGTGTTCTACGTATTGTAGTATTACTACAAAGCTCTGTAGTAGCTTCGTAATTACAATTACGAAACGTTACCTTTTTTTTGCAGCGTACCGTACCTCAGTGACTCCATAGGCTCTGTTGTGAACCTTTTTTGGCTTGACAGGGTTGAGAAAAGCCACCTGTTAAAGTAGACCTGGCTCTATAGCTACGTATATTGCCAGTGTGTCTGACTATATAGTGCTTGAGTGTAGCTGTGATATTAGGAAATAAAATAGATTTCAGTTCTTGTGCCATTATAAGGTCACATATAAGTTAAGCTTGGTTTTCAATGTACGTATTATGATAGAAATTAACGTTGTTAATTTCTATCATAGTACATACATTGAATAGCAGGCTTAACTTACATGTGACAGAAACCGTCCGTAATGGCACAAGCATTGAAATACATTTTATTTCCTAATATCACAGCTACACTCAAGTGCTAGACAGTAAGTTACATGAGCAAAGAAGTATCACTAAGGGGCACATAGCAATGCATACAAATTTAATTCTTCTGTTTAAACCGGCTTTATACTTTAGTACATTTTGATAAAAACACTTTAAAAGTGGTTGAATACTGTAAGCTAAGCGATTGTGTGAATTTTAGCATCATGATTATTGTCAGCTAGCCATCATGGGTTTTGGTTATTTACAAAAATCACGTAGGCCTGATCAATTAATTGATGTAATATAATCGTGATTATTGAGATATCATTGTGATATGACAATAATCGTAATGTCCACGATTTACATAGTTTATTAAGACATAGGCAATGTTGAGGCAAAATGCAATGTCTAAATTGTTACCAGCCAAATTAAAGATGATCTTACTGTAACACTATAGACTACTCTTCTTTTATAGGCTCCGCAACTCGTACAGTATGCCCACTTTTATAACTGAAGCTCTCTGCTTTGTTAGTAGTGTACAGCTGATAAACGCTCTTTACTGCACACACACACACACACACACACACACACACACACACACACACACACACACACACACACACACACACACACACACACACACACACACACACACACACACACACACACACACACACACACACACACACACACACACACACACACACACACACGCACGCACGCACACACATGCATGCATACCAACTTCCCAGACAAAAGCAATTTCAAAAAAGGTGAGCGCTGACCAAAGGTTAATGCGCACCTGGTTTAAAATCTTTGACATACGTAAGAGAATACTAAGGATTCTTATGGGATGAACACAATTTATAAACTTAATCCCTCTTCTCAGTTGGTTAGTATTATAAATTATGATGTCAAAAGTAAGGGATGATATTCATGTCCTTGTATCTTTCCTTTTTGTTGTACTAAGAGATCAAAACCTACTCACATATAATTTATTTTAATTTTGACAAAATGCCTTAACGTACATACATACATACGTATGTATGTACATGCAAGTTGTTACATTACGATACAGCTGTCATATAGCAAAGCTCTTGGTTTTTTCTGTATGTGCAAGTCATCTTGCATGTTCATTGCGTACTCATGTGAGTAATATACCGTAATGAGCATTTTACACTGGATGTGTATCTTGTCACAGTCCCTTAGGCCATTATACTGATTAGTGCCTTTATTGTTATATTGATAATATAATTATCATCTTTTAAGTAGCTAGTAAACTAGTAATGGTGGGCATATCCTTGTAAACAAAGCTAATCGACAAAGCTAATCGACAAAGCTAATATGTATTAGTTTCAGCTACGTGTTTAGAAGTAAATATCAAGACACACGATAGTGAGTTGCAAGGCCAAAAAGATGAGCAGCAAAGCAACCACTGAATGAGTTATTTACTCGTAGCACCACCCTCAAATTCACAAACGCTCTAGCTAAGCCACCATGAAAGCTATCCCTTAGTTATTACCAACCCACAACGTTCTTGCTATATGGAATCAATAAACCGAGAATGAAGGAAATCAGTGCCACCATTCCTAAGTACCAGCTATTGTGAGTTTATGGTGCTCGTTGTGCGACTCCGCACAACTAACACCCTTTCCCTCCCAATTCACCCATTTAAGTACCTTCATTGCTTGAAGAATCAATAACCCGCAGTTCATCGAAATTGGTTCAGCCATTCTTCTGATACGGCCTTATAAAATCCTTCCTTTCACCACTAAAATTTTTACACAGGAGTACTAGTCTTTCTTTCTTTCATTTCAATCGCACACTTTCGTGGGCTTGCTGGAGCTTGCGTGAACCTTTGAAGATTTTTTCTAACTTTCTTCTGTACATTCATTTGTTTGTCAAATACGTAACTTGCTCATTTTTTATGCATTTCAGCCAAATTTGTATCAGAACTTCTCCCATATATGCTCTATCTGTCATACTGTTATCTGCTTGAAGTAAATACTTGAATGCATTGAGAAAGGCTATTACACTACAGGTTGTTAGTTTCCATAACTTGGACCCCCTTCCAATAATTTGCATAAAACTTCAAACACGCAATATATGTTGATGTATCAACCTTCAGTAAAAGTTTTAAAATACGTAATTGAAGGGCAAAATTAAGCTTCAAAATTCAATTTACAATATTGTGTGCTAACTACGTAAGTACAAGTGATGCCCATGCAGTAGTTCTATGCTCATTTCTAGTGATGACATCTGTTTATACAAAAAGTAGCGATATACTAAACAAAAACACCCTGGGTGCAAAAATACTGCGAGGTCAATTAGAAGCAGCATTGTAAATAGATACCTATGTGTGACCAAAAACTTTGATATCAGCTAAGGCCAAGAAGTTACTTATCAAAAATCTACTTAACTGCTTGAATGACATACAATAGTTTATAGAATATTTTCACAAATTTGATTAGCTTTGTCACTTGACCACCTTTGTCGTGTCATCATTATTATAAAGGTGACCAAGTGACAAAATCAATCATACTTGTGAAAAATATTAATATACTTGTATGTCATTCATGCAGTTAAAAAGATTTTTGAAAAGTGACTTCTTGGCCCTAAGTTTTTGGTCACACATACCTACATATTTACAATGCTGTATCTGATTGTCCTCGCACTTTTTTTACACCCAGGGTGTTTTTGTTTAGCTTTTTATTAACAAAACTTAGGATGTTGGTTTTGAAGGTGGCTGTGCCATGAATGAATCAATGAATTACTAGGCTACAATGACAGGTAATTTGACTGAAAACAAACCTGCCAAATGCTGCACATATTACAGTATTATAGACATAGTCATGTAATGAAATTGATGTGCACTAGGCTACAGCTGATTATTTTAATCTTGAATAGCACGTGTGTACATTATACGTATGTACATTACTCAGCATCAATGCATGTATCACAAGCAGAATTTTGCAAGTGTAGTATACCTGTCATTACGCTCTCTTTGCAAGAATTAGTTACGTAGTTGTACACTCTCAGCTTACATGCATGTACCAGCCTTGTACTCAAGGCTGACTTGCATGAAACTTGCAAACTTTTAAGTGCGAGTATCAAATTTGAGTTGAGTGTGCCATATTTAGATGGCAAGTTTTATATCACATCCGTATTACCGTATTATCTTGAATTATCACCCAGGCATTTATTTCTTAACAACAACTTCGACCCCTGACCACTAAATGAGACCAGCGACAATACAAGACAGCCGTTTATTAGTTAATTTTTTCGTCATTTGTCAACCAGATACTGCTTACCATGAACTACACTGCATAAAGAAACTTCGACAGCACCCGGCATTTATTTTTGTTTTAGGCTCGAACCCTCCCCCCCTCCACTAGCTACTAAACGGGACCGAGCATTTATATGAGACCGGTCGTAATTCGAGGCAATACAGTATATCCTTTTGCTGCACTCTAAATATTAAAAATGCACATAATATTATTTATAATACGTAACTGTCAATGATATGTGATATATTTGTGTACGTATGTAATATTGTTTAGATGTAAATCAATACATTCCTGATATCCATGTAGCATCTGTGATAGATCACCATGCACAAGGTATTTACGTACGTATGTATGTATGTGGTATTGTATGCTGACTTTTTTGTTTTTCAAATGTATGTATGTATATCAAGACACGCGGCCATGTGTCAGCAGCCAAGAAAGACGCATAGGCACACAAGTGTGTTATTATATTTTGCAACTGGTCAAGCAATTTCAGCCTCTCATTACTCAAAGCTATTGGGCCGAATTCTTCCAAGCTTACAATACATATTTTATTGTCTATATTCTGCACCTCATATACGTATGTACCAAATCTACTCAGCAGTTCCTGTCTTCCTGAGATATGGGTTTCTGAAACTCATCAAATTTTCTTTGTAGTTTTCTTCTTCACACCAAATGATATGTAAATGCACATAAAAACAACCTTCTCGTTCTTTGATTTCCACGAAATTTGGCATACTAATAGTGCTATCTAAAATTTATTTTTCAATACGATTCCAATATGCACAATATAGCTAGTTGATACAATTTTTGCTGATTTGTTGTGACACCTACCAAAAAATGTTTGTGCTACCATTCTGAAATTTTATCAGGCATTCGTATATGTACTTGGACTGTATTGAAGAATTTGTAAACCATAGCAATTTTTGAGGTGTAATTTCCTTTTTAAAGACGCTGAGCCACCTAGTGATCTGTATGATTGATACTCACTTATCTGTTTTTGCTGTATAAGAGAGTATGTAGCTGTGCTATAGAAAGGAATCAATGAGGTTGCTGACCTTAAGCTCTACCACCATCATGGCCATCCCCTCCTCCGCTACTAGCTGTGTTGTGTTAATGTCTTACTTCTTCTTTAGTCGTTATTTCTAAAAAGGAAGTGAAATCTTAACCAAGAACACCCTACCCTGGCCTGGAAACTTAATGTTTATGGCCTGAACCATGATTATTTATAATTTTATGCTACGATCAGTAACACTATACAGACCTTGGCCACCCATTTTGATTTGTTTCTTTTTATGCAAGCCTTGTTTAGTTCTTGGCTGCTACGTAATTTTTACAGCCAGGTTGAGATACGTATAATTTGTGACTGACTCTACAAAAATCCTCCTTGTTGCTTACAAGTTTTAGACCCATTTTAGAAATTTATATTCTCATAACTCTCTAACTGCTTCTTGCATTGTTGCATAAATTTGCATACTACGAGTAGATAAATCTACATTTTAAAATACATGAACACGGAAGATTTTCACATAGCCAGTCACATTTATATTTGTATGTATATACCTACGTAAATATGTGGGATATAATGCTATGTATTTGATACACTGTGCATTTTAATCATGTTTATATAGATTGTAACGACAAAGATAAATCATGTCTATCAAATGTGATGGAGTTGGATGATAGTTTCAGTGACAGTCATAATCAAAATTGGGTAGATTATAAGGAGACTCATTGTAGCAGTGCTACCAGTGCAGCACATTGCAGTGACAAAAGAAGGGAATTATCTGTATCAAACTCTAAAAACAGACCACACATGTCAAGTAAGTTAGCTTACAGAGCATTTACAAGTGTTTTGTGATGATTATGCATACACAGTAGTTTGTGGTAGCTGTATATGGTTTATTGATCATGGACTACATTACTTACTGATAGACTGCATTACTGAAGTATCATATCATCTCACCCATACTGAATACGTATATATGTACTTCCCATAAGGACTCAGTAGAACTATATACGCACATACGTACATATTTATAGTACACTATGAGTGAAAAGAACAGAACTGCAATGGCTGTAACTTGCTAACTATAGCTGTGTTCGTATGCATAATAAGTATGTAGATGTATCATGCTCACTATTGAAATACATTTCTATACAGTATGCACCACTCCAGTTTATTGGTTATTTCATTAAATGATGAATTATGAGTGTACAAATTCAACTGTCGAGTACATACTTCCATGAATCGATATTGGTATTTGCATATATTTTTAACAACAATACTTAATAGTTGTACATTTTGGAATAAAGCAGCCCTAGTAAAAAGCACCACAGCAATCTAGCTACGTACGTATGTATGCAAACATACTTTAGTCAAACTGATATCAATGCACCTAGCAGAAGTGGCACAGCCATAC
This sequence comes from Spongia lamella, assembly GCA_963930835.1. Classification (NCBI taxonomy): domain Eukaryota; kingdom Metazoa; phylum Porifera; class Demospongiae; order Dictyoceratida; family Spongiidae; genus Spongia; species Spongia lamella. Next base: position 10,639,334 of record OZ005747.1, read on the forward strand.
ATATCCATCCTAAGTGTATTATTTTACTTAGCTACTGTTACTTCTCCATTATACGTACCCTATGTACGTAGCTCTGTTTCTTCAAACTATGACATTTTACATGTATTGTACATTTTATGCCTGACCTACATACGTACATACGTATACAGCTGAAGAATCATGTCTTATATTTATGAAATTGAATGTTACATAATTTTACTGTTGTATAAATACAATGCAATGCATGTACAGCTCATGGATGGACTAGCATGGCCTTTATTATAATGAAACCGATGGTAGGGTCTCTCTCTCTCTCTCTCTCTCTTCCATACCCACTATTTATGAATTACCTAGTAGTCAACACAAAATATAAAATGCATTCAGCTATAAAGTAATCTATAACCTTATTATTATGCACATCCAATGAAAATGTAATATGTATGTGCAAGCCATTTGTACTGCAAGAATGACTGATACATTTGTTACGAATACAGAATGTACTTCTTGCTATTACTTCTACGTATGTTCTTCTAGAGCTATATACATACGTAGGTTATAAATTTATACCTGACATACACATGCACATATATACGTACATATGTACCTACATAGCTACCATATATACGTATATATAGATTGATAAAAAATTTAAAATTCAAAAGGTAAGTAGGGATTGAATTCAATAGTGCTACAAAAAGTAAGGAAACAAGGAATAAGATTTTGGGACGAGAGAACATTCTGGCATGAGATAATTTATAAAAGTTTAATCCTTACTTTTGGCAAACCTACTGAAGCGAGCCAAAAGTAGGGATTAAACTTTTATAAATTATCTCGTGCCAGAATGTTCTCTCGTCCCAAAATCTTATTCCTTGTTTCCTTACTTTTTGTAGCACTATTGAATTCAATCCCTACTTACCTTTTGAATTTTAAATTTTTTATCAATCTAGTTTGTTTGCTTTTTATACATGCTAAGCATTCATAATAATCTTTCAGCAGGCGCACAAATGTTACAGGTACCTACGTAATAATTATGCTTGTTTACAGGCGCTTGTTAACAACGCGCTTACATGGCAAAGCAGCTGTGTGATAGCAAATAGCGCTCGACAAACAACAAAAGCTATTTGTCCAAGGCTATAATCTCGAAGTTCACGTTGTAATAAAATACACGCGAAAACATCGTGCCATGGTGCCATTGTAACTAATTATATCACGTGCAAGCCAGGTTTTTGCGTGACGTAATAAGCATAAGCCGTAACAGGTTATCATCACCTTAGGTGAGATTCACACCTTGCTAAAGGAATATAGAAGAACAAGGAAGGGAATGAAGGATAAAAGGAATCGCCATGGCGCAGTGGGTAAATCGTCTTTGGAACAACATTTTCGTAAATCCGCCGCTATTACCTTCATTGTGTGAAATTTCTGGAGCCCTACACCTAGCGCAACCGGGTCTTACGGCAGGCTGGCTGGCTTGCTGGCTGGCTGGCTGCCTGGCATACTGGCAGGCGAAATATAGGTGAATTTCTAAATTTTCAAAGTTGGCTGTAGGTCGAAGTATTCGACTTGTCGCTTCGTTTAACCAAGGTACAGCATCATTACAGCCTTACCAATGCATTCCAGTGGGTTTTTTTGGGTAAAGCCTATTGGAAGGTTGTTTTATGAAGTGCGAAAAATCGGGAAACCATACAATTTCTTACCAATCCCTACTATTAAGTACTACCGTACTTAATGATATATACATATATATATATGAATTTTGTGAATTTTTGACTGTAGTGATACAAAGAAGATTTAGTGAATTAGTTGAGATGTTACCAAGTAACTGCTACTCTACTGTTTGCAAGTTAAGAAGAATGACAAATTTCACTGATGTTGATGAGAAAATGAGTGATACACTAGCAAAATGTGATGATTCTAGAGTCATTAATAATCAGTTATTGTCATATATTATTAATAAATGTGCTGGTGATGTAGTATTGTTATGTGATGTTTTGAAGAATGTGGCATCCACTAATAAGAAAAAGCAGTTACAAGATTTAGGTACGTATGTATATTGCATTTGTGACTGACTGCAAAAATCCTCCATATCCGTGCCAGTTTTTAGAACTGTAAATTAGGGATGCAACAATATATCGATATATTACAATATCTATTGCTGCAATATAATACAATACACCTGATAAAAATATCGATATATTGCTTATTGCAATATATTGCAGAATATATTGAAGATTTACGTATGTACGTATATTGCATTTGTGACTGACTCTGCAAAAAATCCTCCATGTTTGTGCCAGTTTTTAGAGCTGTAAAGTTTCATAACTCTCTAACTGTTCTTTGTAACATCACAAAAATTTGCATATTACGTATTTGCCATATGATCCAGCTACGTACATTTTAATATACAGCAATTAATATTTATGCGAATATTAGTTATTTGTGTAAAACTATGTATGTAACAAACATGAAGGGTTTTCGTAGAGCCAGTCACGTATATTTATGAAGTGTGAATGCACATACGTACATACACAAATTTATGTAATAGATTAATAAACTTAATCTCCACCAAAATTCCCAATGTGTAAAAGCCAAAAAAGGTTGTTGCCAAGAAAAGGGCTAAATGGGCTGCCAAAGTCATGGAAGATTGTACTGCTGATGTATGGTACAGCTCAATTTAAACTTTAAACACGCAAGTGGGTAACACATATATTTTGTAACTCTACTCGAGCATTTTTTAAAGCTGGTGTTTGTACACAACTGTACGAGAAATACTATCTTTGTGATCACCACGAGTAACATGTAAGCTAGCGCACTAGGACAAAAAACACGTGTCGTTCTTTATGTGTACACAAACGATTTTAAAACGGGAAGGCTAAAGCAAACACAAAAGCATTGTTTACCTTATTCCAATCGATCCTGTTGGTCTTCATGTCTGTCAAATACACGCGCCTGCTGATAAACACACGTTAGTCACATAAAATCTCACATAAAATTATTAGAATAATGTGTGCACATGATATACATACATTTCTGTGCTTTACCAGTAAAGGCGCGTAGTACCTTATCTTAAATAAGTTGGACTTGGTAGCCTTCCCGGCTAGTTACAAGGCATGTACATACGTTGCTGTGTATTTACATGCATTAGTACTGTGCTTGAGTAGACGCCACATGTTGAGTGCACTCAGCCGGTTATGAGCTTATATTTACTCACAACCAGTTTTTGTAATCTCCACAACAGTTGAGAAGTCATCAATTTCTCGTGCACTCGCAGACACACCACGGTTTATCACTATTCGTGTAGTGAATGTGCAATGGCACATGGGAAGTTTAAATCGAGCTGTACCATATGTGAGTAAAATTTTAATAATCACAATTCGAGTTCACTACGTAATTCTTAATAAATACAACCAACTTTTAATATGTAAAGCGTTTTTTATAAGCATTCAATCATTTCTTGTAAAGATGCTGTAACTGGGTTTGGTTATGAAGGTACGTAGGTATGGCATTTGTGCATTGATACATTACTAGGCTACAGTGTGGCAGAAAATTTCAGCCTGAAATGTATATTAGGCTATGTGTGAAACTCGGATAGTATACCGGTAAATTATGTTACACATAACGTGCTTGCTCATGAGCATCAATTTGCACATGTAGTGGTATATACCTGTGGTATGATTTGCTCTCATGAGGATTGTTTTGTATACATACCAGCCATGCAATGGAGGCTAAAGTTGCAAGTATTACACAAGTGTGGGGTCTCAAGTTTGGGTGGAGCTGTATCGTATGAGCTGACACCTACGTAGTACATTAAGACTTGTCAATTACATAGTAATTGCATAGTAGGCCGCATTGTGCAGAAAACAAATCAGCACCACAACAATAATAATGTCTCCATACTACGTATATAGAGCTGAACAATACTACCATTTTGGTGATATATCGTGATATTAAATACAAATCGATATTGTGATTTTTGCTAGTAACTATCATGATACCCATTGAATAGGGCTACGCATCAGTAAAAATCAAAAATGATGAAACACATGCCAGTGGTTTTTAATAATATGATGGACACTAGTAAGGTTCAAAACTGAAGTATGAAAGCAGAAATGCTTTTCAGCCAAGAATGGCAAATACGTTGAAACGAATAAAACGAGAGTGTGTTGTAAACTTTGCAAGAGATGGTAAAGTACGTATTACAGGAATACATGAAACCTAAGAGCTTACGAAACATCATGAAATAATCATATCGTGAATATTTGACAAAGTATCAATCATGATACTAAATGACAGTATCGCTCAGCTCTACTCCATACCATAAAGATATGGTTTCCAGTTTAGTTTTATACAATATTTATTTATGAAATTATTTTCCTTATACGTATATACTACGTACGTATAATGTTATTGTTTCTGTTGCTTTGTTTGTAGCTTCATGCATACTACAAACTGTTACTGTTGCTCCAGTTAGTCCAGTAGTAACTATTGTTCATGAGAAAAATGAACAAAGTACATCATTTATATCATCATCCACAAGTTGTGTATCTACTAGTGAGGACCATCATGTACACATCTGTTCTACTACAATATCAACTGACACATCATTGAGTACTACTGAGCCTAAACGTTCTACTGATAACAATACTAGTGGTACATGTCGTACTACTAATTCAACAGGTTATCTACAACTTATATAAGTTTGATAATAAGTTATACGTATGGTACACTTCATAGAAAAGTTTATGTTTCATGATCACGGTACGACTACGATTACAAGTTACTACGAAAAATACTACGGCGTGATTACAAGTTACTACGAAACGTACTACGGCGTAATTACGATACGATACATACTTAGCTTATTATATCAGGAAATGTTAGTACTCAAACGAAGGAATCCCCAAGGGAATCTATCAAAATTCATCCCATTATTAACCGCAAGAATGTTGCTAAACATCTACGCAAGCCAAACAAAACACTTTAAATGGTAACAAAACAGCGTTTATACACTATTAATAATCATTTTATATCTTTTCTGTATGCAGCGATTATTCACAAATCTGTTTCCTTCCAGTTTCAAAATGCGTATACACGCGCATGATTAACAAACGATGCCAATCAACAATACAACCAAGTTTCAAGCCTGTTTTCTTTGTATTGCATTTCTACAACACTAAACAAACCTACGTAAGTATCGCTATAACTTTTCTCCAGAGACAACTATTTTTACCTGACACAAACAATACTCTGTGAACGGAACTCGGGTATGTTAGTAAACGACCCAATAGTGGCGTGACCTTTCTATAATAAGCGCACCGGCTACTGAAACCCACAAGAAACTTGTTAGCAAGTCCATCGGGTAAGTTATACCATCGATATGGCGTCAACAGGGGTTTAAGAATTAATAAGTACGCGTAATTACTAGTAAGTACGCGTACTTAATTACGAAAGTAAGGTACGGTATGTAGTAAATTACGTTCCTTACTACGGTACAATTACTCGTACTACGGATCGTACTACGATCGTACTACGGTACGAAACATAAACTTTTCTATGAAGTGTACCGTATGTAGTTATACCCCAGTATGAGTACAATATATTCGAAGACTAAGCTATTGTATGAGGGTTCTGGGGTATAGCTACATAACTGATATATATCTCTCTGAGCAAGCTGCTATTAGGCTAATTATGTTCTAAATAATTCATACAATTCAAGTAACCAACAAAAACGTACTGTACATACGTACGTATGTACATAAATCGTTGGTACTTATAAACATTAACTTTTCTACATACCAAATTAAATCTATTCCTTGATCAACTAAAAATATGCGGAAATCTTCCTTATCTCTAGTTACCACTAGGAGTGGGCGGTGTTGACAAATATCATACCACGGTATTTTAATTATAACTAGTGCGGTATGAAATCAACCATGACATATCTGACCGGATTTGAGAAAATGTGCATTGTTCGCACATTTGTAAATATTTAGAAATATCATTTTGAAACATTCAATTCATAATATCTCGAGTCTGCTTTATGCTACTTGCACGAAATTCTCCACAAATCTGTAGTTATACAAGATAATTCGGTGGGTCTACTGTTGAATGGCTTGCTAGCTGAATTGCCCGCCATTTTAGATAGTTTTTCAACAGTACCACAAGTGATTATATAGGGGTGGTTAGTCGGGGGTGGTGGGGAGCCACGGCATTGGCGGGCTAAACACACGTCAAGTATTCACACTTCCAAATGGGCATATTTGTGCTGTAAATAGCACAAAAAGTAGCCAAATCTATGGATAGCATCACTAGGCAGTCGTGTGGCGAGTTACAGCCGGGTGGCTTTTCATTGGCAGCCACCAGAGCCAATTGAAGATACTACGGGCACCTGTGGACGTCCGACACACCCTAGAAAGCAGCTGCAGCAAAAGCAGACTGATGAACTGTTGGCGTCCATACACACATGCACTGTTAGTTTATTGATGTAGCTATCGAATGGCGGTGAAATCTGTGTATCCACATTGTGTGTAAACAATGCACATTTTGCCAAATCTGGTCTCATAATTATTATTAAACAGTTCAACTTATTGTAATGATACATTTTTTATATTTTTATGGTTCAAGTTGAAAAGCACCTAATGATTTATTGGTATAAGACATCTAATTGTAGCCTTTATACTTGCACACACACATATGTTCACACTGAATCACACATGAATCAGACAGTTCTGGTAAGTTGTAATCACTCATATCTTTTTGATAAGAAAACCAACATATCAATCTTGTCTGGCTTCATGGTTGCCCTAAATGGTGACACAATATTTCCTGCAGTACTAAATAGTCTTTCGGATGGAGAAATTGTTGCACATATACATAAATATTTTTGTGCAATTTTTCCAACTACCGTATATTGCAAATTGTTCGAGGTGGAAAAGTTTCACGGATGGACAAGGTACATCAAATTTGCTGGAAAATTTTCGCGGTTCGCCGTTCACCCCGGTCAAAATGTGCTCACGTACGTACACAATTTCATTAATCGAACGCATCTGCTTAATTCTGAATAATTATATATGTACCGCTTAACTTGTCACTTTCTGAGCTTGGCAGATATAGCTAGGCAGTGTACATGTGGCTGTAAGATTGTATCAAGCAAATCATACAATGTAGAGTTACGACAATGCCGATGTGCGGCGTGCCTAACTGCGTGGACACATGAAATCTTAGATCAGAGGAGTTCGAAATAATCAGCTGTAAGCTTATATCGCATTGACAGTCCTATTTTCTTCCTGTAGTGTTCGACCGTGACATTCCAATTTAAAACTACGTAGAACGAAAATATTTAGCTGGAAAAGTTTTGCGGTCACCAATTAATCTGCGAAAACCGCAAAACTTTTCCACCTCGACCAATTTGCAATATACGGTATAGGAAAGACAAACTTTTGGGGCTTTCCACCACATCAGTGGATCTTCTTCAAAGTCTCGCCTGTCACCTGATAAATAGCCTTCAACCTCCTTTAATATTTGTTGCCTACGTTGCTCCTCTTGGCTTACAACAGGGGTAGCATGTTCTTGTTCCTCTTGTTCTCTAATCTTGGTTTCATTTTTTTTGAACAAAGTGCCAAGGTTACGTTTCTTTGAGGCTGATGGCTGGAGTGAAGATTGTTCTGCATCTTGTGTATCTGTACATGCTCTATTCTGCTGAACTTCATGGCACACTATCGCATCGTCTATCATTTTCTGCTTGATACACAACAACTCGCTTTCTTCTAAATGCTCAAAGTACTTCACCTTGAACCGGGGATCTAAATATGTAGCTACTTGAAGAATTTGGTTTACTGTGTCATCTAATTTGCTGTAATGGCCTTTGATATCTTCCACTACGCGGTGCTTGATGTCCTTAGTTAATTCTGTATCTGTGATGTCTTCTTTCAGCAAATCAGTATCTAATATGTGCAGCATTGGAAGGACGGCTGATACTGTCACATAGCGTTCCCCAGATAGGATGTCTGTTAAGCTTGATAGTGGGGAGATGGCACTGTCGATTTCTTGCAGAACATCAAGATCCTGCCATGTAGGTACAATATGTGACCAGGTCTGCAAAAATCAACCATCTAGTCGCACAAAAATTGCCTAGTTTTTTCAAATATATCTTACCATAACTTATGCTCTATTTATACTAACAAGCTACGTAAATGTTTTACCACAAATGCAGAATGTAATGGGGAATCTTTTAAAGCTTACAGAATAAAAATACTCCTTATAGAACTGAAGATATTCATGAATATCTAACTAGGTGTAATTTGCGCTCACATGGTTGATTTTTACAGGCCCGGTCACATATGACTAGTGCCACGGTCAGAGTTCAGTATCAATCTAATTGCTTCCTTCTGTTCCAAAATTCTTGACACCATTTTTGACATGAAACTCCATCTGGTAGGGCAATCCTACAGGTAAAAACCGTGAATGAAAAATGCTACAAGCATACTTTAGTCTTTAAAATTAATATTTCCTACTTACTGCAACTAGGGAATGTTGCTTGATATTCAGGTTGATCTGTGCTTTTGTTAGCTCTCTTTTCTCTTTCAGCTCATGGAAAAAAGCTTACAATTTTTCAACACACTCCAAGTGCCCGGCTATATCGACTATCATGGTGCACAGCTTTGGTGACAGCAAGATGTAAGTTGTGACCAAAGCAGGGAAGCCTCAGCCAGTCTAAAATCCTTGCAGCAGAAATGATGTTGCTTCCATTATCCATTGTAACACAAATTTGATTAGCAGCATCCAAGTCCCACATTGCCAGAGCCGCTTCCATTGCTTCTGCCAAATTATCTCCTGTGTGGTCCTTAGGTAAGTATTGGGTTTGCAAGCATTTATTGCATAGTTGCCATTCATCATTAATGTAGTGTATGGTGTAGCTGATATGTGGTACCATCCCCACACTTGACCACATGTCTGTAGTTGATGAAAAATACCGAATGGTACCAACTTCTTCCTTAACTTGCTGCTTTACTGTGGCATGGAGATTTGGTAATGCTATCCTCGAAAAATGATTGCGACTTGGAATATCGTACCATGGATCAAAAATGGCGATCATTTTCTTGAAGCCAGCACCTTTGACGGTGTTAATTGGAAGGCAATCTTTGGCGATACAATATGTAATTGAATCGGTTAGTTCCTTCCACTTCTTTTCCTTCTGATCGTATTGCTGTGAGCGTGCAATCGTTTCTTGCAAAGTAGGTTGGCCAACAGGTGGAACGGTGCTTCGTACTCTTCGTCCAGTAGAATTGTCTTTAGCATTCATTGTATCAATAGCTTCTATATACACCATCAAATGGTTATTCTTTAAAATTAATGAGACAAAAGATTCGAGGTGTTTCCATATTTTGCTAACACTTGTCTTTGACAGATGCGACAAACAGCGCTCCCGTCTTTAATTGGTTTTCCATCCATGCCCACCTGCAAACTGAAGTAGTCTCATGCTACGCTTTTTGTCCCACTCTTGTTAACAAGTTCTGCCATCTTTCGCATAAATATAATAATACCGTTCAAATAAATTCGATAATCAGTAATGTCAGTATTTCGATATTCGGTATTTATAAATCCAGAATATTTAATTAATTGGTTTTAAATATATATTGTGCAACAACTAAATACCGGTATACCGCCCACCCCTAGTTACCATTGATAATTGCCATAATTCCTGCAACTAACACACCTACTGGGTGATAAATGTTGCCCACTAGGTGTTGTCACTCAGTGGTTTCCTCATGCACAGGGATATAAGCTACGTACATATCTTTATATGTAGTTACGTACATGTGAAAATTATATAATTATTATACAGATAATTTGTATGGTTATACATTGTACGTACGTAATTCTAGCTAAGTTACTGATAACTAAGTAGCATAATTCATTTTCTACGTATATCAAATTCATCAGCTGGGATATCAGTAGTCCCATAATGATGTCAATAGCCATAGTAAACAATGGTCAAACAACTGTGCATAAGAGAGCATAGACTAAATACGTATAATTCGGTTGGCAGTGTAAAGTTGATATACATATGTATTTGTATGTAAAAGTAGCTACGTAGGTTAACAACAAAACGGATTCACTGTTCAAAATCCTATTATTACAGATACTCATTAACAAAATTATCTAATTACAGACACCCATTCACACTGTAGCACAAAAAATTATAGTTAGCAATTTAACATGACTAGTATATCTTTTTAATACCCATTGGCAACAAAGTAACACTGCACAAAGCTAAAGAACAAAGTATTTAAAGAATTGCAAAGATAACTTGCAGGAAAGCTACAACTGTACGTACTTTTTATGCTGATACGTAGATCTTTATGTCAGACAGGCTGGTACGTACGTACATGGAAATTATTTAGTTCATGAAAAAGGTGCATTACGAACATTCATGTACTGTTCTAGAATATTCATAGCACATTTGTAAATATTAATGATATATTCACAAATGTTTTTTGCAAAGTATCATGCAATATTTCATTAAGTACAGTAGTGGGTTATAATACATGTAATTGTACTGCATACTAACGTACAGTAGGCATACAGTGTATACTTATGTATTTCATCTGTACACTAGCTTGGGATCACAAAAATGTCTATGCTTTTGCATCAGTAAGTGCAAAATAGATTGCGCATCTAAAAACCTTTACATGCTATGTACGTACATTGTTGCGGCCTCTATGTAGCTTAATGTAGTAATTAAACATTGATTGCAAACTAGAATCTGTTCACAAGCCTACACCTAAACCATTCAAGAAGTTATTCATGAACTATACCTAAATCGGTTTAACTGCTCATGATCTTACTTGTCATTATTCATGAGGCTGTCAATAGTCACTTTGCGAATTGTTTATTCATTAAAAATATTATTTTATTAATACATTTATGAGCCGTTCGCGAAGTGTCACAACTGGTTTGCAAAATGTTCATGATTTTATTGCAAAGTATTTTTGTATTCATATTTTATTTTATGTAGCACTAATAAATACAGTATATTGTTATTTTTCTAGCTAATTCTCCCAATATGAAACAGTTGCTGTCATCAGATAAGAGTAATGCATCAGGTCTCAACAACAAACCTACCTCTTCAGTGCAGGACAAGAAAGGTGGTAATGATCAATAGTCCATTATGTAATGCAAACCCACCATGCAATATAATTGGCAGGGTTCTAGCACTCATCAATAGTGCTGAGACATAATTATGCACATTTTCCACATTTGAAGGTTCTCTTGCTAAAACTAATGAATGTTTGAACAGTTTGTTTCTTATAAGAACAAACCATTCCAACATTAATTTTGTGCATTTTATTACAGAAAACCAAACTTAAACTTACATTGTGACACTGTTTCTTCATTAGGGTAGTAGCTATTATAATATAAGTTGAAATGTAAACCTCTTCTGAATTTCTGAATCTAAAATTAGTAGCAATTACTTTATAAAGTATAATTTTACTGTAATTACCAAGGTTTAAAGGCTTGGTAAAACAAAACATTTGTCGAAAGTTACTATAACAAACAAATGTTGTCTCAGCACTACTCATCAATGCACAAAACGATTGATGGTTACAATGATGGCCAACAGCTCATTAGAGTATTAAGTTTTTTTCTTCCATAAAAGGCCATCACTACCACGGTATATACCAATACATGAAATGTATAGGTATTACTGAAATATGTACCAATGAACTTCTTACGTAGCTATTGTCATGGAAGCTTGTGTTGCTTGTTCCAGATCTGCAGGCCTACTTATATATCCCATCTGGTTGTATCACAGAGTATAGTATACAAAGACAGAATCTGTTTCTATCCAAATACTTTTAACTACCCAAACAATCCAGACAAGGTTTGCGAAGAATGCAAACTTTCTTCTAATACTTCCAAATAAATGTTCGTTTACAACTTTAAAGGCTTAAGAAAGGAGAACCAAACGTGTTACTATGTAGTAGTCATTATACCACACAAACGAGTTCAGTCATTAGCTAGCTACATACATAGCTCAAATCTCTACTGTAGTTATCAGGCATGAATACACCTTCAGTTAGAAATGCTCCATCTTCTAAAGCTGCTGTAACAAGAAGTGGCATCCTAAAGGCAACCAACTGGACCTCCCAGTTTGTTTTTCAAAGACCCTATTAATAATATGGTAGATCAGTGCTCTCTTTAACTCCACCTACAAACAATTAGTATACTACGTATTGATATGTGAGACTGAACCTCATGAATTATAATTCATAAATGGATTAGACCACAAAATGGTTGCATACTATTTGGAATTATGTGTATGAAGAAGGTGAAGTTGAGCATATCAATGGTCCCACCCCCACCATTTTTGCCTTATATCAGTGCCCAAGCTACTCAAAAACCAAGTTGTAGGTTTGATTGTAGAGTTTTACTGTCTTTGACGTCACAAGTATACAGGAGATGTAAATTTATATTTAAGTATTTCTGTATATGTACAGCTATTTTTATTTTTGGTCTTATCATTTTGTGCCTATGGTGTTTTTATTACTTTCTTTGCTTACTGTGTGTTATAGTGTTAATGACAATATCAGCATATAGTGTACAAAGTATATTACATACGTACATGCGTATGTACATATGTGTGCATTTTCATACTTATGCTTATTCTCATTATTCTAGACCAAACAACATCTAGTGATAAACTATTGTGTACATCAGTGGATGTGTTGTGTTTGCAAAACTTGTTAACTTATGATGAAGCTGTTGATATCTGTCTAGCGGATTATCAGACAAGGATGAAACTGTTAAATGATAAACTGACTACTATGTCACCAAGTGTGTAGGAAACCTACATATATATATATGTAATGTGTTGTAATTTCTTAATGTTATTAGAATTATCATCTAATACTACTACGATAAATGTAGCCAATACAGAAGTTCCAGGTATACAACAGTGTGTCAAGCTTTCTACAGGTTTGAATTAAATTTGTGGCCAGGCTTGTGAAAATCAACCATACAGTCATGTAAAAATCACCTAATTTTTGATATCATATTTTATGCTCTTTTTAGCTAACAAGCTTCACAAATGCATGCAGAAATTCTTTTAAAGCTTCATAGAATGAAACATTCCTTTTAGACATCAAGCTATTGATGAATATCTAACTTGCATTCATATATGTATGGTTGATTTTTGTACATTTCATTCTCAAATATTTAATTCCTCAATTTATTAGGGTTCAGTATTCTCAAGTCAAAATATCAGAAGATACTTAAATATTTTCCAAAAGATTTTTACCAGTCTTTACATAAGCTACAAGATAAATTGAAGGATGATCAGTTATGCAATATTATAAAGTGTTCCGATTCTAATACTGGAAACAAAATGATTTTAGATTACTTAATAGATGCCATAAAGAGTGAAGATGATTTGTTAAACATGTATGATCTGCTAGATCGATTAACTGATGTTTCACCAGAACTTAAGCACCTCATAAATGAACTAAGAAAAGGTATAACCTGTTACGTATATGCATAAATATATTCATACAATTTTATTGCCTGGTTTATTGAAATTGCTTTCATCAGTGAAGTGTGTGTGTTTGCATGTATCCACCTCCAAGGCTATGACTATTCACATGAAATGTAACCGGTTAAATGCATTCTACTGCTTATTAGCTTATTTGTGACACTTGTCATCAATACTGTTGATGGGCGCAGCTTTAGCAATGAAGTATATCATCAATTACTGCTAGAGAAGACAAAGGTAAAGTTGTATTACCTGTTCATTTCAAAGTACGTAAGAAGTATTTTACCAGTTTTACAATACTACAAAGATAGGTTATAAAAAGTAGGTGTGCCATGCAGGTAGTCAAGTTTTCAAAACGAGACTGGCCTAAAATGTTACAGTAAGAATATTGGTTATACAAGGCCAATCAGAATCATCACTGTATATGCTTATAAGCTAGCAAAAATATTTTTAATGATATACAATAGTTTACAGGGCATTTTCACAACTATGATTGGCTTTGTCACTTGGTCACTTTCATAAATAATTAGGGTTCATACAAGGTGACTAAATGACAAAGCTAATCATAATTGTGAAAATATCCTGTAAACTATTGTACATAAGGCAATCAAATAACTTCTTGGCCTTACGGTACAGCTCACGGCCAAATTTACAACTTATGTGGTTTTCTCATATGTGTTGTTCAAGGCACTAGTTAAAACTTACGTACCACATGCGATTGAGCCATTTTCCCGTGTAGGATTAGTACACGCAAGTCTCAGATTTTCTCAACTGTACAGGAGTATTTCACATGTCTCGTTACAAAGTGAACGAATCAAGCCTTGACTTGACTCAACACATAAATTTGTACATGTGTATTCTGTTACTTACCTCTTTCTCATTCCACCGTAGTCACTGTATACCATTCCAATAACTAGACACTAAACAACGGTACCAGAGAGATATAGAGATTGCACGCACCAGAGCTCTCGCATGTGTATCACAAATTGCACATGATAAGGTGCTTCAATTAAAGCCCTGGCACTACATATTGGTGTGTATTGTCATGTTACAGAAAAGGTGTATGCTCTGCAGCTATGTAAACTGTGTGATGACAATTTGATAGGAAACATGAACAGACTTATGTAGGCTTATATGTGACCGGGCCTGCAAAAATCAACCATGTGAGTACAAATTACACCTAGTTAGATATTCATGAGTATCTTCAGTTCTATAAGGAGTATTATGATTCTGTAAGCTTTAAATAATTCCTCATTAAATTCTGCATTTCGAGTAAAAAAATGTAACTTGTTAGCGTAAGTGGTCAATTATCGGACGGTATGAATTATCGGACAAGGCCTCTTGTATTGAAACATGCGTAACGTAAGCGATAGTATTACGAGAAACATAGTATACGGATTAAACTAACAATGAAAGAATGGGAATTAACACTTTTTATGCAGATCAAACCAATAACAAAGCATTTTAAAGACATCCTACGGCTGCTACTTTCACCAGTTTGGCTGATTTTCTAAAATACAGCCAAGTTTAAATACCCGTATCGTTATAACACAATGACAGAGAAAGATAACAGCACCAAACTTACAGGGCTTACTTGGCATAATATCCCTTACATTCTGCAAAAATATCTAAAGGATCCATCTAGCCTATAAGGAACTATGCCACAAAGTTTCATGGCTGTCCGATAATTCATCCTAGAAAAAGTACAGCATCCGATAATTCATACGCGTATCCGATAATTCATTGCCGACACCCTGTGCACTTTTGCATGTCACGGAAAATCTAATTACGTCACAAAGATGAATATTGGTTTCCAAAGAGACCAAAGAGTGGGCTATCGATTGGTGAAAACCGGAAGTCAGTACGACGGATACTTCTCGAGTTACAACAGTTAGTCAAAATGCATCCGATAATTGACCACTTACGCTAGTACAAATAGAGCACAAGTTATGGTAAGATACGGTATGCTGCAAAAAAGGTAACGTTGTGTAGTGTAATGTAATTGTAGTACAATTTCATTTTTCTGTCATACGATTAGTAGTTTTCTGTAATACAATTTGTAATTTTGCGTTGTACAATTTGTTTTGTATTGTAGCTAGCTACGATTCGTAGTTGTATACGTGGTACTAAGTTTTCATACTGTAATTACATGCACGTACCATAGATAGTATAACTCCATACTAAGGCTATTCTTCGAGCTATTCTTACAAACCAACTGATTACTGAAACACACTAGTAGACTATATCATCGCCTTGCACATTAAAGACACAAATGTATAATAATAAAATGCTTACCTATGGACTTCACAATAACTAAGCAAATCACGCATCTACGATTGAACAATAACAATAGAACAATGCCGTTCCAATTAGTGCACACTTCTTTTAGTAAATTTTAGGTGCTTAGGTTTACTGGATTATTTAGTTGTAGAAATGGAATGTTTAGGCAGCATAGTTGTAGTTTTATAGTAGTTTAGGCCTTTTAAAAATAATGCAGGTTAGTTTCTAGCTTGTTTTCTGTCGTGACAGCTGTTGTAAGTTGTCACTGTGTTCGGTTTTCAGCGACGCGTGACGATGAGTTGAACTTGAACTCTATGCAGGTGATGTAGCATTGTAGGATAGCTATACCATAACAATATTTAGTATACAGTGATTTGCAAATGTTTTAAAATAAGCTATAGTTAGCTGGCTATATCGACAAAAGGAATCTTGAATGACCGCCGGCTGTATACTTGTCTGGCTTTAGGATGAACTGTAGAGAATCACCTGTAAGATAGCAGAATTTCATGCAGAATAATAAATTCATACAAATTATTTGCTAGTCAGACCTTCAAGTTTAGTGTAGCTCAGATCGCGTAACACACATGCAGAACACTCTCAGGCGGGATGCTGTCACGTTGCGGCATCGTATAATGGCTTCGTGCATCAGTCATCGTACTATGCTGGTTGCACAGTACAAATCATAACTTGCTCTACGCTAGATGTACCGTAGTGTTGCGTACTAGCACCTGTAGTTTTGCGTAGTACGCATTGTAATTTTCTGTAGTAGGAGTTGTAATTTTGTGTTCTACGTATTGTAGTATTACTACAAAGCTCTGTAGTAGCTTCATAATTACAATTACAAAATGTTACCTTTTTGCAGCATACCATATATTTGAAAAAACTAGGTGATTTTTGTGCGACTAGATGGTTGATTTTTGCAGGCCTAGTCACATATGTACATTTCTTAATGCTTGACACGTTTACTCATGAGTATTTACCACACATTTACTGCTTACTCGTGAGCACTGCTATGCGTGCCTCTATATTCGAGTACCCTTGGTGTATAGTAAATATCTTTACGTGCATTCTAATATGCGTGCATAGTGTCAAGTCCCATGCGAGAACACAAGTGCAATTGTAAACTTGGCCATGAGCTGCACTATACGTACTTGATATCAAGGCTTATGATGCTGATTCTAATTTGACTTGCACTTGTTTATTGAACCAGGCATACGCCTGTGGTTTCTTGAAATTGCTTTTATCTGGAAAATTGGTGTGTACACGTGTGTTTCTGCCCCCCAAACTATTAAAAACCATTGATGTGAAATGAATCCTGAATACAAAGCTTGAATTTGTATGCATTGCAGCTATGTGTTCCTTAATGATGAGTCTTTGCTCACATGACTTACTCGTGATGTCATTAATTACTATTACAATGCATTAACTAGTGATTTAACTTACACAGTGCCTGGTAAAGCATCAACTTGTAACCAGGCTGTTTTTGTTTAGGATACAGAGGCGGCACAACCAGTCAGAAATTGGTCAGGCTGTTTATGGTTCAATCATGCCTGTACACAGGATTTTTTTAGCTTGTCGCATGTTGTGCGGAGCGCAGCCAGCATGCAAAGCATGCTATTGCTATTGCATGCTATTGCTATTGCATGCTATTTCTATTGCATGCTATTGCTATTGCATGCTATTGCTATTGCATGCTATTGCTATTGCATGCTATTGCTAAGCATGCTATTGCTCTGGGGGGCATGCCCCCCCAGGAAAATTTTGAAAATTACACGCTCTGAGATTAAATCTGGGGTTATTTTCCAAGAATTTAAGATATTACATAACAGATGTATATACATACAGTTTTCTTATACATATACATGCACAGTTTTCATCATAATGCAAGAATGGCCACTTAGCAAACCAGCTTTGTTGAAACGATCACTCAACCATTTTCGTTTTTCCAAAAGAGCGCTTCGGAAACTTAAATGATGGACCAGGTTGGTGAGGAGTAGGAGGAATGCAGTTTTCTTCCAATGCAGAGCTACTAGAAGTATTCATTACTAAACACGTGTTACAGCGACAGCATAACCACAATCACAACTAAACTATATGGAAATTTTCGATTGTGGTTTTATCAACTCGTGACTGTTTGCTAATAAGTTCTGTTATGTGTTTTAAACAAGCGATTAATAACTGATTGTGTAGTAAGTAACTTAAACATTATTTTAATAATTCCATAGAATATTGGTAATATTGGTAAAGCCAAAACCGGACTGGCCGGACCGGTTGCGCCGCCCCTGGGATATCACTACATACATCAACAGACGTTACGTACTAAAAAGGTAATTAAATTTTTATAGTGCCAACAAACAAACTTAGGAGAAACAAGTTAATTGTTTCTTGCATTTCCCCAAGTAATATACATACATCAACCTTCATGAGTCATGTAAGCATATGTAGTAGATGGTACGCACCATAAAAATTTAACAGGTCATGATCATAGTCAGAGCTTAGTTGTACATATCGTAGTAATACAATCATACTGTGATTGTACATGTGTAGCTACAGTATGAGTCATACATAGCAAAGTTAATGTTTGTGATTATAATACACTTATGATCAGTTATCCTTCCATCACGGATTGTAGAATAGTTATTATTAAAAATTTAAGCTAGTTATTGTATATACGTTATTAATAATATTCTTATTATCGTACATGTACACTATGCACTTCATTGGGGACTGATGCAGGGTGGTGGATGGGGTGGCTAGCCACCCATCGTGAATGGCCATGCAACTACTCAGACATGCAAACTAAAGCATTACATTACTGAAATGATATCATATAAAACACTTGTAGTACACAACTTGCCAGTGTTGGTTCTTTAGCTGTAGTACTCACTAGCTAGAGTTGCCAGCACAGCATTTAGCTACAGTTATATAATTTTCAGTCAAAACCACTTCCAGATTCAATCTCAGGAGGGCAAATTTTCAAAATTTTCTGGGGGGCATGCCCCAGACCCCCTAGCAAGAGCGAGTGTGCTTTGCACACTAAGCAAGCTAGGTCAACACTCTGACAAACCTCCCACCTCATATCTTTAAATTTTGCTGCCATTGTAATGCTCACAATAATATGAAAGACCCTACCTGAAACCTAAGCTGGCCACCCTCCTTGATTTATTTCTGTATCAGTGCCTGTTCGTAGCTACAATATTACATACAATATTTATTACCTTGCAGTTAAATATATGGTCTTGCAAGCCATGTGAAATAAGGTGTCCATAAATTGTTGCTTATTCTGCTTATTATATCACATGAAAACTGCTGCTTGCACACATAATTTATTATCAATGTGTCTGCAATGAATGCGATATTTTCACATGTACTTTATTACATCATGAACTTTATTTAAGCTAGTATTGTAAAGTTATAGCAGCTGCTTTGCCATGTAAATGCTATTGTTAACAAGCACTCATGAAAATCAATACCCACAAGAGATTCTAAATATGCAATTATTAAAATCACACAGAATTTCAACCCCTTAAAATAACATTACCTACGTACGTAGGTCCTAGATATTATCTTATTAGTGAACATGTCCTAGTGTATACATAATTTATGATAGGGAATAAAACACCAGAATTATCAGATCTATGCAAGAATGTCATACCTATATATGCGGCAAGATGGAGAGACCTTGGCACAGAATTAAAGATTCCTAACCACCACTTAGATATAATTCAAACTAATAATGCTAATCATCCTTCACATAGTGAAAGGTGTTGTAGAGAAATGTTAGTTAGATGGATGCAAATCACTCCTAAACCTACTTGGAATGAATTACAAAAAGCTATTGATGACTTACCTTTGATTTCTCACGATGGAAGTTCCAATAGTAAGTAGTGATAATTTATTTGTATATATGTATATTCCACATAGCTACTTACTAGCTTTGCAACATAATACATATTATAGCTATATTCAATAAAAACTAATTCAGTTCTTGCACCAAGGCACTGCATAACTATTTTATATACGTAGCATCACAGTAAAATTGAGAAAAGTAGTAAATAAATTTTATTAACTTATCTCATGCTAGACACTCCTCACTTAAATTCATTCCTAGATTAATAAACCTACGTACATACATAGCTTGAACAAATGAATTTTATATTATTTTGCAACTAGTGCTCCTTCATTATGTAGTTAATTACTATAGCTTCTGAAATGTTATTTTATCAGTCCTTGGGTTAATTACCCTAGTATACTACGCAACTACCAAACTACATACATACGTAAATATAGCAACAAATTTTTAATTTAATATACTGTATGAAAGATATACACTTAAATTAATGTTTAAATAGGGGTCAAATATTTACAACCACCATCACTACCAGCTAATCATGTTGATCGTCAAATTTTATTGGATGAAATTGCAACTAAATTATTACAAGCTACCAATGACCCTAATAAGTATGAAACAACATTAACTATTACTGGAGCTGGTGGATTTGGCAAAACAATGATTGCTACATCATTGTGTTATCATTCTGATATAGAAAAGCGATTTACAAATGGCTTTGTTTTTATTGAACTTGGACCACAAGCTACTGATCCCAGTATTAAACTGAGTCAACTATATCATTTACTAACTGGTGAAAACTTAAAACCTTGTGATGTTAATCATGCTGAACAAGAGATAAAACAAGTTACAAGCAATCATTATCGTAATCTTCTTGTCATTATTGATGATGTATGGTATGTTGAAGATGCAAAGCCTCTTATGAAGGCATTTTCAAACTGTAAAACAATCCTCACTACCAGGATGAATGATATTGAACGATATATACCATCTCAACAATCAGTTACCATTGGTCCAATGACACAAAATGAAGCAATTTCTTTACTCACCAAAGGTATTATCAACAATAGTCGGCTGTCACAAGAGGATAAGAAGGTACTTGATGAACTAGCTCAAGATGTTCACCTGTGGCCACTGCTTCTCTCTCTTATCAGAGGACAATTATCTCATTATCTAAAACAATATCAGTTGTCTTATCATAATGCCATTCAAAATGTACAAACCAAACTCTATCATAAAGGTCTAACAGCTTTTGACGCTAAAAATGTAATAAGATGTCGTGACTTAGCGGTTGAAGCTTGTATTGAAATAACCTTAGAGTTGCTGACAAAATCATTATCAGAAAAAATTAAACTATTAATCTTATGGACTGGAATTGGTACTTCATTACAAACAGCAGTATTAAAAACTTTATGGAACATTTCTAAACAAAACGCAGAAGAAGCTCTTGATGTATTATGGCATTATGGCCTAATCCAGTTCACTAATGTTACAATTCTCGACATCACACAATGTTGCGTTGAGGTTCACGCAGTCATCAGTCAATACATTGTTGATACTATAGATAGCAAAGAAGTAGATGCTCTTTCGCCATTTGTTGGATCAGTTCACGCATCTGTTCATAAAGAACTATCACTGATGTTTACGAAGTCACGTAAAGCACATAAGTTAACAAAAAAGGATTTATTGGAGCATAGATTGAATGAAATACAAAATTTAGTATTACCCGCGAGCCTTAAATTTATCAATATGCATACAATCACTAACCCTCATATGATTAAACTAACATTGCAAAGGATAAGAGATTGTCTAATGGACTCATACAAATCACATTTGTTGTCATCAGTAGATGGGGACATTAAGTTACAAATAGATGAATGCAAAGAGATATTAAAAAATGCTCACAAAATTTGTAGGAAATTAAACCAGGATGTGCAAAAGTATCTTTTCACTAGTAATTATGACAAATTAGTTGAAACAGTTGAAAATTTCTTTGATAACTATCGTTTGGGTAATGTAGCACAAAAGGCTGTAATCATAGCAAAGAAGATCATACCACACTGTGATGGTGAGGAACTATATTATATGTCAATGTGGTGTGAGGATATGCAGACAATGACAACTGAATATCATGGCATTAAAACATTGATATTACCTAATATTAACTTTTTGGTAAAAGCACTTAAACAAATCGCTACTTCATTACAGAATGAGTCACCTGATATTGAGCAAACTTTTCACTATTTTACATCTGGCAAGTATGAAGAAGAGGCACAATTACTAACTGTTAACTACCTCTTCAATCTACAGAAAGTTTCACCTAATATTATGCTTAGACTAGCTTCAGAATATGGTGTTGTATAAGAATAATTATGTTAGGATGTAATAATTATGTTATATATATATAATTATTAGCTATATATACGTACGTATACAGGACAAAATGTTTTAGTTTTTTACATTTCAGTCAATATTGATATTGATTGTATTTTTGTTGAAAAGCCCAAAATATTTAATACATAGCTAGCTACGTATAGCTAAATAATGTTGTGTGTTTATAGTATTTCAATATAGTGGATTAACTTACAACTTCAATATTATCACAGGAAAAAGGATTTCAGTTTTCCAAGGAGAATTACTATCACTTTAATACAGAAAACATCACTTCCTGTGTATGGGTATATAGCTATTACTTAGTTGGAATATTGTTCAGCCCATGGCATGCAGTCTTAGATAAATGATCTGGTTAATTTATGCTAAACAAAAAACACCCTGGGTGTAAAAAAGTGCGAGGCCAATCAGAAGTAGCATTGTAAATCAGTGGAGTAGCCAGACTAAGTGTGATGGTGGGGCCACATTATAATTGCAAGTTCAAAATTCCAGCCAGTTGTTTGGGTATATTTGTCAAAGATCTCGTGCTTTCCGTCAGTATGGTTAAATATAATTATTCACATTATTTGAACAAAAGGTGCATTGTAACCTACCGTACACTATAGAAATGCATAAAGCCAGCTAGCTACTAGCTGCTGTTCCTGCAGCTCAGTCAGTGATCATATAGCTATATGCTAAGGATATTTAATTGTGCACGGTTATAGTTATTTATACACTGTGCATTAAAGATACTTTCGCCGACAAGATGCTGCTTCTTTCTTGTAATCAATAAATCTTTGAGTCTGCTGACGATTCATCACGTGTGCATCAGTTCAAATCACTGTGTGTGCTAAAGTATTTGAATCTATTTAAAAGCTCGGTGATACTCACTCAGGATTATATACAATTGTAGCAGCTTATTCTTTCATCCTCGTCTTCATCCATCTAGGGCTTGAGCCTCATGCATCCGCGCCAGTGAGCCTGCGACCAGACAGAATCATCAGAATGGCATGATTCTGGGAGAAATGGTGTACACTCCTCCGTCTTCCCGTAATAATCAACTCCAGTACTTCAATCATTTCACCTCACAATCACTCTACTGATATTACATACTACCCGCCATATTAAAATTAATATTATCACGTGTTTATTGCTGGATAACTAGATGCGCGCCTGTCAAAATGTTCTTTTAAAATATTTTAATGGTGCTTGTATCAGCAATCTCATGGGCCTATGGCTAGCTAAATTATAGACATTCGGCTTTTAAAAACAAATGGATATTTAAGTATTAAGGTACATATTATAATGTTACTACTTATGAATTAGCTAATTGTGTGCAAATTGATAGTAGTTCACGTGATAAGTTGAGATCCTGATGGTGGGGCCAGTGCCCCACTGGGCCCCACTGTAGCTACGCCACTGTTGTAAATAGGTATGTGTGATCAAAAACTTAAATTAGTATCAGCTGAGGCCAAGCAGTTACTTATCAAAAATCTTTTTTAACTGCTTGAATGACACACAATAGTTTATGGCACATTTTTACAAGTATGATTGGCCTTGTCACTTGGCCGCCTTTATAATAATGATGGTACGAAAAAGGTGGCAAAGTGACAAAGCCAAACATGGCCGACCACCGCGGTGTCGTTTTTTACAGCTACAGCAAAGGTGTCGTGGCTTCTCTTTGACAGTACAATTCTTCTCCAATTTCAGGTATCCAGATATCTTAATAAGCATGATAACCATGTACAGCAATTGACAAAGTGAAATAATAGTACGCCATCACTGCCACGTTAAGGCTAATGAGACTACAAGATGCACGGCAACCAAGCGCGTGCAGTAATATATGGTCAAATTTTAATGCGCGCTTAAACAATATCTGCAAGATTCATCATTACTTGTCAAAATCTCTGATTTATTCATTCGTCAAAAATTTGCCCCGTCAAACTTTTGTGCCATACGGTAGCTGTTGATGAGTCAATGATACAAGGAGGTTGAGCTAAAATAATTATTATTGTTGTGTTTTGATCTGTACCTGGAAGTAATAACAAACAGCTAAAATTATACCAGATTCCAATGAGAAGAAACTCCTCCTTGGGTTGGTACCATGTAGTATCTCCTAGCAACCAGGTGGCAGGTGTATTATTTTTGTAGGATACATAAATGTTGTCTAATGTACACCTGCCTATTTCTTTTTATCTCTTAAGATGTCAGATGCAAACATGCTTTAGTCAGATTATCAAATTCTCAGTCTCCAGTACACGTAACTGCATACTGACTGACCATTATAATTTCCTCTGTGTTTAGCTACCTTGCAGCTGTACGTTTTGAAGTCTAAAAAGTATGTCAAATTTATGTACGTGTAGATAAAAATGGTATTCGCAAGCCCACTCAAATTATTATTGAAATAGATTTAAAGGTGTTTTTATTTGGGGAATAATAGGTATTTTTTTAAATATAATAGGGAAAATTAATAGACTTAAGCCTAGCTACATAATTATATGTACTTGGATCTGAATTTCCAAGTTTATTTCATAGCTACAGGGGGTTTCATTGGTTTCCACGGAAACCCCCTTTCAAATTGGTATTAATATTATTTACCATCATGCATTAATCAACTATGTGTTGCTAAAAATATACTTTGTACTGCTGTACATCCACTTCTTAATCAACTAAGAGTCCTCTTAACCACTATAAAGGTAAACAGGTTGTCTTAAACTAACCATTTGTAGCAAACATGCACAAACACGTGCGTGTATTATTGGTGGGCACCAATTAGAATATCGTGGAATGAGTTGCAAACGGAAGCAACATACTAGCAATACCTCTTATTTTACTAAGAAAAGTAGACTAGCAAGTAAGTTAATTGTTAGTTACATAAGGAAGCTTGTCAATTCACTGGAATTCGTTAAGCTAGCTCAATGGTACTAGCTATCAATAATGGAAATTCCCAGTTGAAGAAGTACACCACAGTAGCTCAACAATTTAGCCATCTCTATGAAGACTATGATATAACTACATAGTCTAGCTTCATTCCTATGCTTTTCCTGGTTTGTTGTATATAGACTGAGTGGCCTTGCTATCATGAAAATCAACAGACACTGCTGTGATAAACTTTGCATGGCAGAACTTGTAAAATCATTTATGGAAAGGCATCCCCGTAGAATCAAATTGCCATTCATTCTTTCTGACTAGTCCCTCCACATGTAACTAACCAACTGTAATTACAAATGCACATATAGTTAGCTAGCTACCCAATAATTAATGATTTATCAACACATTAAAATGTATTCTGGCATATATAGCTGTAGCTTTGAAAAGCCCACTATATACGTAGCTAACTAACTACGCTAACTAAGATTGCTAGCTCATAATTGATAATGGTCTAAGGTATAAAATGTTATAACTTTCAATAGATTGTATACTTTTAAAAATTAAAACCTATTCAGCGGCTGGTGGCTGTGCCCCCAGACCCCTGCGGCTGTGATCTACTACCAGTGGAAACCACCTTTACAAAAATCCTAGATCCGCCACTGGCTAGCTAAATAATATTATTAAAAAGTTTTTGTGTAAAATAATTTGGTTTAGAAACCTCAGAGCCACTATAGTGGCTTACGGTCTTCGAAGGGTTAATTTTGTTATTGTTGTGGAATATTTCTAAACAAGAGGCAGAAGAAGCTGTTGATGCACTGCAGAGTTGTTGCCTAGTCCAACAGTATCTCTCAACATATCATCACACAACATTGTGTTAAAGTTTATGCAGTCATCAGTCAGTACATTGTTGATAGCTACTATAGACTGCATAGAAGTAGGTACTCTAACTATACTCCTTTAGTCTTTTGCTATTTCTTGGATCAGGTTATGTATCTGTTCATCACTGATGTTTACAGAGTCACATCAAGTGCATAATGTAACCAAAGGAGTATAAATTAAATAAATAGCTATAAAGTATTTTGCGTGGGTGGATCAAAGGGCAAAAGTGTACTTTATATTCCATGAAGTAGCAAGTGTGCTGTATGGAAAATAAAATACAGTTATGCGTGAATACAGTACAGTTATGTAAATAATTGTTGTTGTTATAGGTGTGAAATTCCAGATGTTGATAGCAGTAAACCAACTGATTTCAAATGAAATCCATTACTTATCTGTTAAAAACGCGTAAAATCGAGTTCTTTTTGTTATCTACCACCTTAGTCTTGCTTGTCGAAATCACTAATCGCCGGAACTGATCAAGTTCATTCGAGTTAACGGTGTTGTCGATTTGCTTGTCGACACTATGCCACGCCGCCTCAACAGCTAGCTACGTAAGCTACATCGATAATTCATGCCTAGTTCAGTTGGTTGGTAGCGTAAACAGAGGCTCGACCTTCTAAGAACTTGAACCATCGCGCTCCACGATCTGCTTCAGGCCGTCTGCGCCTTATAGACGACTGAATCCGGCAAGAAATACTATATAACAGTTAAAGCACTGCCTTAGCTCGTCATGTACGAAAAATACAGCACTCGGGGGGTGTCTCGAGGTAAATACAGCACTCGGCTACGCCTCGTGCTGTATTTACCTCTCGACACACACCCTCGTGCTGTATTTTCCGTACATACTCGCGGCAGTGCTTTAACACACATAGCTATAACATTTTGCATTACCTGCATACCCTTAAATTTATTAATATGCACACAATCACTAACATTGCAAAGAATAAGAGATTGTCTAATGAGCTGATTGAGCTCAAGCTGAATGTAAATAAATAATTATTAAAAATGCTCACAAAATAAATTTGTAGGAAATTAAACCATGCAGGATGTGCAAAAGTATCTTTTCACTTATAATTACATGTGAATTAAATGAAACAGTTAAAAATTTCTTTGTAAATCAGTTTGGGTAATGTAGCGCATAAGGCTGTAATCGTGGCAAAGATTACGTATATCTCACTAATCGTAAAGAATTGTTAACTTTATAGCTATGTCAATGTGGTGTGAGGATATGCAGACAATGACAATTGAATATACATCATGGCATTATTTAAATTTCTAATAATTTTATTAAATTCAACTTACACAAATCGTTACTTCATTGAAGAATGGGTCAAGACAACTGATACGATTCATACGGATATTGAGCAAACTTGTCACTACTTTATGTATATAGCTAAAGAAGAG
This sequence comes from Spongia lamella, assembly GCA_963930835.1. NCBI lineage: Eukaryota > Metazoa > Porifera > Demospongiae > Dictyoceratida > Spongiidae > Spongia > Spongia lamella. The sequence continues at coordinate 10,666,495 of OZ005747.1, forward strand.
GAAGAATTACTTACCTCATCAGTCTACAGAAAGTTTCACCTAATATTATGCTCAGAATATGGTGTTGCATAAGAATAATAATTATTACGCTATACGAATATTATACAGGACAAAATGTTTTAGTATCTATGTTATACATCGCAGTCAGGATGTCAAGATTAGCTACGTAGTTGCTAGAATTATTGCATTTACGTATGTACGTTAAAGAATTTTGAAATGCCAAAATGTGTAAATACTGTAATTATACCAGGTAGGCTTGTGCCGATTATGCCGGCATAATAGGTACGTAGCTGAAAGCATCAAGCATAATGCTGGCATAATAGGCAAAATTTCTAGCGCGCGGCGCCAGTATTATAATGAAAACATACTCAAATCATGTATAAGGGCCACACGCTTACCATTACACACATACTGTACTATTATACAACTGCTAGGCTGAATTCAGCAACTATTGCAATCCCTTTATCCCTGTACAAGAGATTTAATGCTGTAGAGGTACCAGAAAGACTACTAATACTCATAAACAAGTAAGAGGTGTGATTAAAGTAAGCTAAAAGGATAGAAAGTGTTGAAATCAGATTATTTTTTGGAGCATAATGTTAATTTATGGAGCATAATTTGAGCATAATAGGAAGAATATTGGAGCATTGCTCCAAAGCACAATAGGTAATTTTAAAAGCATAATAGGCGCAAGCCTAATACCAGGTACAGTATAATTATTAGGGCTGTGCGATTAAGAGAATAATTGCAATTGCATCATCATGATTGTGCATGCTATATATTTCAAGGTAAATTCCATATTTCCAGCAATGAACTTATCATATCACATACTATAATTTGCATACTGTACGCGTACAACAAGCTCCTCACATAATACTGTGTACATATATGTGTATGTACTTAATGCACAGCCCTAATAATTATGTATTTTGGATGATTGGAAACCATCAAAAGTTATGCTAGCTAAACCTTAGTAGCTAAAATCAGCCAATTCTAAACAGTATACGTATATAGCTATAAGGCCACATCAAATGGTGTAATGACAAACCTACGTATATTATAGGTTTTTCAAAATCAAATTAAAATCAATGTGTGTTTTATACACTTCACAGAAGTGTCATCGTATTACAAAAATTTTGTAAGGAACTAGCTAGCCAAAATTGTTGGCTTTTCATGTCGCAGTACATAGCCATGTTGTGACTATTTATTTCCCTCTTAAAATGGTATAGTAGGATACGACTGTTGCAATAAAGCAAAATACTTTAATACTTTTTGTAAACAAAGCTAATTGGCTACTATATCTGGTGATTATCAATACAACCACATTATACATACGTAGTTGAAATAATCACAATGTCTAGAAAATTAGATCTCTCTGAAGAGTATATATATAATCTTGGAGTTGATAAAACAGTATCATTTTTATAGTGAGAACCAAGTCTATCTCAAAGCCCCACCATCTCTCCTTCTCGGCAAGAATGACCACAATTTTCTTCACAGAGTCTACAACAGAAGATATATCCACAATAGCTACACCTCTTCCAGCCTTTTGTTGGGCCAAGTAGCAGTCTACTGCAATAGTTACAACGAGCCATTGCTCTTAGCTTATTGGACTCCAGCATATTGGTCATTCTATCAACCTTGCTCATTGCACTTTGTATATTTGAAAAATTGGCACTGTCTATAACTAAGCTAAATTCCTTGTGTTTAAACCTCCAATTATTAAACTCTCCTGTCCGAAACACAAGGGTAACATTTGATTCACTTTGCTCAGCAAATGAATAATTGACATCTGAAGGATAAGCTCTAACCATAGAACCGGGTTGTATATTGAGACTATGTTCTCTGCTAGGTAACTCAAACATAGCAACAGTTGCTTTTTGTTCAGCTGCTAGTGTGTATCTACACAGGGGACAAGTAGTATCTTCATTGCTATCTTTATTTTCTGCAAGAAGTTTTATAGCACAAGTAAAATGAAATTTATGTTTACATGGTGCTAAAAATATAGATGCATCACTAAAGGCTTCTTGACAGATGGAACAGCTTTCCTCACTAGTACTGTCATCAATCTTTGCCCTTTTGGCATTCGGTTTATTAGTGGATTCATCCTTCAGATCCATTTACCATTTAAATTTCCTACACAACGAATTATACTAACACACATACATAACTATATTAGATAAGAGATATAATAAATTATATAGATCATTCATTTTACTCCATAGCTAGTCTGAGGCAAACCTGTACTTATACGTAGCTTAGTATTGATGTAAGAGATATGGCTATAGCTACGTATGACTACGTACATTTATGTGATTTACATAATTAGTGTCACAATAACTGAAATCCATTAATAATCTTATGACCACACTTATTAATAAGTAACTACTAATACTACCTACAGATGGTCAGGTCCCTTTTACAGACAGCTTTTGCCAACCTTCTCAAGCCATAAATGGCCACAATAGAACCTGTGGGGTCTCTGAGTGGCCCCACAGGTTCCTCAGAGACCCAACAGGGTCTCTGCTGTTCAGGGGCCCCACAGGGTTCCTGTTGTTCCTCATAATACAGCAGCATGCATAATATATGCATGGAATGCCAAACTGCTCCTCAGCTTATGATTATGTCTAGGCCCACTGTGGCTGTTTCTGTCAAATACTGAACACACAGCTTGGCTGCCTGTATTTTCTGACAGTACGTACACGCAACACTCATGATATCCTTCAAATGTCTCTCAAAACCATCAATTTCAACTTTGTTTGTATAATGCTAGGCTTACTACGTAGCTATGTACATATAAGATGTCACTCTACGTACTTCTAGTGCAAATCTAGTGGAGCTACAATCAAGCATTATATCAGATGTGATACGTAATACAGTCAGTTTTTGCAAATCCAGTCACATAATTTATTATGATTAATGCATATATAATTACTTCACTAAACACGTGCTTAGTATACATAATTAAGAAAATTACAAGCACCATCAAATAGGAACATAAAGCTACGTATTTCATTAAACAGTATTCCCTAACTAAACACCTCTATAATGTTCCTATGAATACAAACATACGTACACATACTTAACAAGAGTTATGTGAGTAACTTTTAGCTATACGTACATACCGTTGGGTTTTATTTGTGAGGATGTATACTCCATGTTAAAACTTCAGTGGTGAAAAGGTTTGGTGAATTAGAATTACATATGTATTGAAAACACCAAACTCTGCATAGCGATCTTTTTCTGTATTTAGCTATATAGGACCGGCATGTGCTTCTCCTTTAGTTAATATATAATTTTAATATGATCACTTCATAAGCAGATAGTTACTCATCAGTGTTGATGTGTATGTAACATAAGGGAGTGAGAGATAATAAGCTGGATTAATAATGGCATATTTTCTGTTTGTCATAATAGTTCTAAGCAGTTTACACATAGCCAAAATTTTTCATAATTAGTTAACACTTACTAAATTAGTGGAAATTTACACATCATAAATACTCCACCATAATACATGTATGTATAATATTGGTATCAGTTAACATAAGGTATTTTAAAAGTACTTAAGAGGAGAAGGTCAGAGAAATATTTTACACGTTTTGTGGTTATAAGTATGCATACAGTCTGAGAGGTAGTTATATATGTGACTGTCTCTGCAAAAACCAACCATGTTAGCACCAAAACAGAAATCGCTTTTATTGCACAAGAGCATACACTTGTAGTTACACTCAATAACTATCTATGCACAACGTCTCCACTGTCCAATGTGAGTGGGTCTGCTTTTCTGACCTACATACTCTGAAGAGGTACGTACTTCACTTTAAGTGTCAATAGCCCCATCAAAAACTACTGTATGGCAAATTCAGTGGAAGATATAGAGATATAGATAAAGTTGGTGTCCTCTATAAGTGAGTTATATACTAAGCCAGTTACCAATAGTAACCTATATACTCTCTGTAAAATGAATGTAAAAGAATTAACTGCTTTTACCAGACAATGACATGCACATATCTTTAGATTGCTAGTACAATCACATCAAGTACCTACGTATGTACATACATAGCTAGATGATGATGATGATCACACCTCTAAGGATAGTAATCTATACCATCCGAAGGTAATAGCCATAATTCACCTGACATTAAAGTGAGAAATAGGTAATGGTTACTACCTATGCATCTTTACTTATAGAAACTCTCTAATAGAGTAGTCAACACAACTTCTACAATAGATAATATTCTCCTCTGATACAAATGAGGGGAGGAAGCCATATTGCAAGGTCATAGGACACACAAGTTGTTTGCAACAAGTGTGTGTAAATATTTCCTTATCCCGTGCTTACAATTCCTGTGATGTTGGTTTGTTTAGCTTAATACCTACGTACGTACATTGGTGTAGCATAACAAATCCTTTAAAAATTAATTTTAAGGAGATCATTGTATGATCATTTGTAATTGTATATTAACATGGTATCAACAAAAATTAAAGTACGCAGGCCATAAATTCAGAATGCTAGCTTCTATAGATTTTAAACATCATTCCATATAATTATGTAGACTTTTAAACTATATGTGGTTGTAGCTATATATGTTAAATATTTTGCCAGTTACAAGCTCTTGTAAAACAGCTATAGGGCTTCTTGTAAATAATTTCATGAGCTTCTCCCAATCTCAGTGTTATAAAGGCTACAGTAGCAAGAGTGTAGGCTTATTTAGTTTCATAATGATTCCTTTAATATGATGGCAAAGTCTGTTCAGCTATGGTACATTCTCAATCCCAATGGCTGAGTATAGCTTTCAATTTCATGGCTTTATTCTCAGGTGATATCCAAGCTACGTAGACCCTCAGAATTGTATATTCCCCCACGACTGTATAATCTTATTGTATTAAGCTGTGTGTCACAGTGTAAATATTAACTGGATACTGTCCTAACCACAGGGTGATATCAGATTTAAAGTATGGCTTCACTGGGAAATAAATGATATATGTACAACTGAAAACATAACCACACTTTATGAAAGCACCTAGCTACCGTACGGTGCAAAATTTTGATGGGGGCGAATTTGACATATTTGTCAAATTTTATGTACCATTCAACCTGCATGTAAGGCTGATACAATTTGTCAAAATTTTCTTGACCCCTAATTTGTCAAAATTTTCCACCATCAAAATTTTGTGCTATATATACACCTACGTAGTACTTATATCTGTATACGTACGTAGTCAGACTATTCCATATACATATTCATATTCAGACAGGCAGAGGTTTAATGTCTACAAGTGACACTGTTTTTTTCTACGTATTTGAATTGCCCCCTTGTTGACTAGGCTTCCTATACAGGGATAATAAAGCAACCAGCTGTTTGTTTTACAAAGAAGGCTTTGATATGTGAAACAACCAGTAGAACCACATTATTTTGTTTATTGTAAAAAGTACAAGTAGCACTGATTGCTGTGGACCTTTGGCCTCAAATTTAGCTAAAACGAATTTACAAAAGAATTCCTAGATATAGCATCAGGTTTATGAGGTAGGGCCCCAAAGGATTGTACAGAGGCAGAGCCTGTTATAAGGTACTCTCCCATGACTCCCAACCCAACTTGAGTGGAATCCCAGTCAATAAACTGGACAAATGCAAAACCTCGATGTCACTAGTGGAGATCGAACTTGCTGCTGCCGAATACATGTCAGGTAGAAATAACTAACACCCTACCACCCACATCATTGCCAAGTAGACCAGAAAGTATGTTTGTGATAATTATAGAATATTCTTTCATAGAATCATGGCATTGAGGTAGAAAACTCTGATTAATAACATTCCTATAATTATACTGTAAAACAGGATAGCTATTTCGTTATTATAGCTTGAAAATCATGCTGAAATAACTGATAATGTACATAACAGCTGTAAACTTATGTAGTTCTATAGCTAAACATTAGCAAAAATTTATATAGCTAGCTACCCCCGGCACATAAAAATATTTACTGGCAATGGCCATGGTATGTGTATAATCATGAACTAAGCTACATTATCCATGGTTCAAAAATGTATAATTATAGGGAACAGTACGTAGATATCCAGCAATTATTCCAGTAGATATCCGCTCAAGACGGCAATGGCCATGGTACGTGTATAATCATGAACTAAGCTACATTACCCATTGTTCAAAAATGTATATAGGAATAGTACGTATATATTCAGCAATTATTCCAGTAGATATCTGCTCAAGGCTAGATCACCGTGCAGAAGGTTAGCTATAGGCTAAACTTGTTTCTGATAATTATAATAAGTTACTATAGCCCAAACTGTTAAACAATAGCTAGTTTGTATATGTGTGATCGTCTCTATAAAAACAACCATGTTCGCACCAAAACTGAAATCACTTTTAATGTACAAGAGCATAGCTACACTCAATAACTATCTCCAATGTCAGCGGGTCTGCTTTTCTGGAGGGCATTTTGTCGACCCTGTGATGTCACAGTTAACTACAGAATGGTGTCCATAGAGGCCATCAATTGGGCCGGCCATGACCTGCATCGTTAGCTTTATGCCTCCTTGGCCTTGTGGTGTGGTATGGGCTCAATGTGGCTACTTTTGGTGGCTTCTCCTGCTCTAAACGTAGCTGTATGGAAGTCTTCACCTGCCCACCCTCTCGCTTCACTGGACTGAAATTAGTGCACACCAGAAAAAACGTCTCAAAAGCCCTGAAATTGTAATTGTAATTGTAATATTTTCACAGGGAGTCCACTCAGTAGAACGGATTTTCAGTGGACCCCTGCACATACATACATACATACACATAACACAAAAGAAATAACTAACTACTTAGCTATATTATACACACAAGCTAATTACATATATAAAATACAACACAAAAGCAAACAAAAATAAAAGTACGATAACAAAACAAAAATCAAGAATTAAAGTAATTTTTTTAAAATAATGGCAATGTGGAAGCCTCAGTAACACTCAGTGATAAATTGTTCCATAAGACGGCCCCTCGATAAAAAAACTCCTTTTACCATAATTGGTAATCACTCTGGGGACAAAGAGTTGATTAATATTACGGCTAACATGACCTGTTATGTCCTTTGAAAATTGAAAAATGTCATGTAAATAAGGAGGAGAAATCTGATGTAAAGACTTGAAAATTTGAAAAGCTGTATAAAATCTGTGACGCTCGGTAAATGTAAAAGGAAATTTGGAACGAAAAGTCAATGGCAGCTTATTGACAAACCTAGAGTGTACTCTTTCAATTAAACAATTCAGTTTTGCAGTGGATTAAGACCAGACAACATCACAATAATCAAATAGTGGCATCACAAAAGCTGAATATAATACACACAGCACTGCAGGCGGCAAGGTCCCATAACGAACAACTGAAGCAAATCTTGATCTAATTCTAGAGACCATACCATAAATATGCAAGGTCAATGACAATATGGGGTCAATCAAAACACCCAGATACCGAACAGAATAAACTTAAGTCAACACATTACCACCAACTGAGACAGTTAGAGTTTAATCTGCCACTCTCTGACGGCTTACAATTAGATTTATCAACATTTAGACATAAATGAGAACTATGAAGCCAATTAATTAGCCACAGAATCCAGGTGAGACTGCAAATATGTCTCCACCACATGTAAATCTGAATGACCACAATGTAGCTCTGCATCATCAGCGTACAGATCTAACATACAGTGATGGACAACTGAGGGCAAATCATTAATATATAACGCAAAGAGCAAAGGACCCAAGATTGATCCCTGAGGCACTCCAATAGAAATAGCACTCCATTTAAACAAATCAACATGAAACGAAACACTTTGCTGCCGCCCAGCTAAATAATTACATAACAAGTCATAAGATGACCCACGAAAGCCATAGTACGTAAGTTAGTTTAGTGCACAAAATCGAATGATCTACAGTATCGAAGGCTTTTGCCAAATCCAGAAACACAGCACCAGTATATTTACCTTCGTCGATAGCTTTCAGCCATTTATCAGTTATGTGTAGTTACACATCCTGTGTAAAATAGCCTGCACGAAATCCAGATTGATGAGGACAGAGTAAGTCATATTTCATAAGGTGTGATTGAATTTGATTATGCAGCACACACTCCAAAACCTTGGGCAAAACAGGTAGCACAGAGATTGGATGAAAATGAGACAAGCTCATACATTATTTACATTTAGGAACAGGTGTAACAATAGCCTGCTTCCACTGAAGAAGAACTGAGTAAGACTCAATACACTTATTGATCAAAACAGTAACAAGCCATGCCATATAAGGAGAGGCTCTAACAAACCGAGTTGGAAGACCATCAGCTCCAGAAGCTTTTTGAACGTGTAAAGAGGATATGATCAATGAAACTGATTCAACATCAACAGGTACAAACTGCAGAGAAGGTATACTCACATCATAAAGCTTGTCCATATACCCAGAAGCTAGTACTGTACTAACCACATTAGCAACAGTCTTGTAGGGAATTGACAAAAAATAATCATTAAAAGCATCAGCCGTAGCTGAGACTTGAATCTCACAAGCAGGCTTAGAACGCCTGGACAAAGATTGAAAATGTTTCCAAAATTTGCCTGGCTTACTCTTAAGTGAAGATGCAAGGTCATGAAAGTATGCTGCTTTAGCTGATCGAAGCATAGTGTTAACTTTATTACGCAATGTTCAATATGACAAATCAGAAGCAGAGCCAGACTTCAAAGCCCAACGATGAGCAACATCACGTAAGCGACGTGCAGTAGCAAGGGAACCAAGGACATTCCTGCTGACGAACTCTTAATTTCTTAAATGGTACCAGCAGGTCCAATAGCCTAGCCATAATCATATTGAAACACTCCAAACAATCAGATATGTCATCAAATGCTGAAAACACCTCATCCCAAATATCATCACAACTAAGAAGCTCATCCAATGTATCAGTGTCAAGCTTTTGAAAATTTCTAGCAACAACAAACCGATGAGGTGGAGGATTAACACAAACACCCCTAGAGTAGAATTGACTGACAATTAAGTGATGGTCACTACTACTAAAAGGAAGTACACTAGTGGATTCAAAGCACTGAACATCAGTAGTCATCAACACATCTATCTGTGAAGAGCTACACATAGCAACTCTAGTTGGTGCACAAACAAGGTCAACAATTTTGAACTGTCTTATAACACACAACAAAAATCCAGTCATCAGCTGTTCACAAGGTAAACTATACGAAATCTAAACTGAGGGGATTACTCTATTAATACATGACGGCTAGCTACAGGCAGCAGGTTGTTTTATATAATTTTCGAAATGGTATTTTCTCGAAATATTACTAGGCCGGTTTTCCCTCAGGTCACATACATGGCGGGGTTTGTAAATAGCTTGCAATAGCACGGATATATTATATGATATAGTTAAAGCACTGCCGCGAGTATGTACGGAAAATACAGCACGAGGGGGCGTGTCGAGAGGTAAATACAGCATGAGTTAAGGAGGTGCTTTAAACACGCAAGAACAAGGTGGTAGATAACATAAATAACTCGATTTTACACGTTTTTAACAGATAAGCAAGAAACCAGTTGGTTACTGCTATCAACATCTGGAATTTCACACCTATAATTACAGTTCGCATAACTATACTGTATTTTTCATATAGCACGCATAACCGTATACTTTGTTTTCCATATACAGCACACTTGCTACTTTATGGAATATAAAGTACACTTTTGCCCTTTGATCTGCCCACGCAAAATACTTTACTACATATATATGTAACCACAATACAGTATCATATTAATACTGATCATACACCACTGACATACCAATTGATGGTGATAATAGCGAGCTGATCAGGATATCTTGGCAATCAGTCTTCAGTCAGCCGGTCCGTCAGTTTTGCCTCCGTGAAACTTCACTGAAAGTCGGTCGACCACAGACGTTTCGACGTTTCCGCTTTGAGTTAGGGAATTTCCAAATAAAATCCCCTGATCGAGCTTAATTTGTGTCACGTGATTATATGGTGTGTGAACTCTGTACGCTCTACAACTAACCCTTCTAAGGATCAATTCTACAATATTATGAAATAGGAGATGAATTGAACGTTAGCTTTATTATACTGTTTATACGTGTATAGCTACCTACTGTGTGCAAGGTTGTGTGTGCCTTCCGTTGATCAGAGGGTTCCAAACGAGCCTTCGTTATCAAATTATAATCTACTTGAAGGAGTTCCGTCTGATTTATAGGCTGTACGTGTATCACAGTGACTGTGACATGTGCCGCTATAACTGACTTGAACTTCCGCGACACCGGTCAGTGATCAGATTGTGAAACGGCATTTCAGCACTAGTGCCGATTCAGTGTGCGATACGTAGCTAGCTATATTATAGTTAAATGTAGCTGGCACGTGCATAGCATAAAGTGGATTTTCGTAGTTCACTATCGGTGTACGTAAATAAGATTATAAACTTTAATCTGATGCCTACTGATCTAGTCGCTACAACATGCATGGCTAACTGTAGATACAGCGGCTCTATATAATTATAAGGAAATCATGTGGCCCTGTAGCTATAACTGAATAATGTAACTAGCTATAACTATACGTGTATTAATCGCATTCAGCATGATGCTTTAAGTTATTTGCATGTGCACATTGTTTTCAGTCCAGCTTCCGGTCTTTTATTGTGGAACTACATAGCAATATATAGCTATATAATTATCATAGGCTACGGATTTCTATAGCTACTCGGTGTAAACGAGATGGCTAGATATTATAATTATACGTATGTAGCTAGCTACTTGTAATTAGAAAGTTTAATATTTGGATATTGTATAATCATTATCTACCTAATTGTTCAATATAGTTGATCACGAGATGGAGCAAGCCCGCACACCAATGCCTGAAATGTTTACCAAGCCTGGTAAGATTATAGCTGCCTCACTTACATATGCTATATTAGGATGATGATGTGTGTCCATGCATGTGTTTTAATTTACCAACACTGTTATTATAGCCAGCTAACGTCAGAGTGTACTGGTAGCAGCATTAATCCCAGCTGATTGTTCATCTTTATTATGCTATTACCATGTCTATCATTGTCTTGTGATGAACCCTCCTCTGCTTGTAATATCTTATTGCATGAGTTAATATGACACAAGCTAAAGCCTGTTGTAAGGTTGTTTTAAAAATGCGAAAAATTCTGAAGCCATAGTTTTTCATAGCAAGTTATTTAGAGGAAAACAATAAATACTTGTATGCCACCTATGTATAATTATACGTATAGCTATAATATAATACTTTACTTTTCCTTATGAGCAGCAATATGTGACTGGATTTGCGAAAAGGGGTCTTATACATGCATCCGATTTTGCAACTTTGATGAGGCATAACTTCGTATGCAGTTGAGCTATTAAGCTGCAATTTACTGTCACTTTAGTGTAATGATAGCAAAGCCTTGCTGCAAAGTTTCAGAGCTTTAGGTAAACCTCAAGCCCAGTTATGCCTCATTAAAGTTGCAAAATTGGATGTGTGTATAAGACCCCTTTTCACAAATCCGGTCACAATTATAATTATGCATACATAGCTAACATACTGCATTCCTTGCAATGCATGACATTACAGATAGTAGGAAAGTTTGGTAGGGGAAAGATAGGGAAACTGTTTGGTGAAAATAACTTATAACTCAGCCATACAGTAGGTTACTCAGTTGTTATTAAATGAGATACATAATACTACCTGGTACATAATTATAACCATAGATGCCATACAAATGCATTAAACATAATGTATAATTACCTTCCTACACCAAACTACCCACCAAACAAACAGTATGTATACTTTTGTATAATGAATCCCAGTATGCACTGGTGGCTTTTCTTGGAATTAGTTATGTGGCTATAATGATACATATACCAACTACTGATCTAGTAGACAACATGGCTTGTTAATAGTCAAACATGTTAGCTATAAAGGACTTTTGAGATTTCACAAATGGACAAAACAAAAAAAATTATGTATGTCTGTGACTGCCATGGTGTCTCCTACACTCATCTCAACTTTTAATGCTTAGAAATGGTACTTGTTTTATAAACCTAAATTTTTCAATCAGCCTGATAAGATTGTTTATTTACACATATTGCTCAGTCATCAAAATGACATCACAATAATATTATTATTATTATATTAGTGGTTATTCTTGGAACTATATTGTAATTTTATGCTACAAGTTTGGTGACTTTGAAGTAGCATTGGTAGCTAAGCACATGCAACATTGGTGTTTTTATGACTCTATGAAGCAGAACCTTATACATTACTTTGCATATAATATATCAGTAAAATACACATGCTCACATCAGATTGGCTGATTGCATTGCCATATTCCATCAAGTTAAAACTGCAGGAGCTCATAATTCCTATAAGTCATTATTTTACAAATACTTTTTCATAAGAAATATATGATCAAGTGATTGTGCATCTGAACCATGCAGGGGCGGATTCAGAGAGGGGTCTGGGGGGCCCAGCCTCCCAGAAGCTATAGGATTTTTTGTTATTATAACACCAAAATCATGCTTATTGTAAGATTTAGAGCATATTTAAGTAAATACAAGGAAGTATTTAGCCAAATATGGAGTAGGGAGTGTGGTGGGTGCAACCCCTTTGAATACATAGGTTGTTTTATTGCATAAAGTGCTGAAATGACACTTGCTTCAAGAAATGCATTTTAGTGTTTTTACATCAATACATCATTCTTTTGGCTTCTTTGATATATTTCTGGAGGGGAGGTCTCGAGACCCCAAAGACCCCCCCCCCTGGATCTGGCCCTGCCATGTATACTGTATATACAATAGTAATCATTTTAAAAATCATTCAATCTACATAATAATTATCATGAAGATTATACATAGCAGGTTCTAAGGCTTTGCTTACCTTTGTAACCTTAGATATTCGTATCAATGATTCAACAGCAATACCTATTATGTAGGTGAAATTTTCTGCTGGAAGTAAGTTTTGGAAGTTTCGAAAAATCCAGATGACTTACAAAAATTTTCTAATTAACATGTCAGCACTTTCAGAGTTAAATCAGTGCGCAGTTATTCATTTTCAAAAATACTATCTTTGAAATATGTATATAATATTTTCACATTCAAAGACTGCTGGCTATACGATAAGTTTCTACTAAATTAATAATAAAATCTGTGTACCTATGTATGTACTTACATTACGTAGTTACGTACTTATGTATGTATCATATGTATACTGTAACCAAATCCAGTCTGTTTTTATATCTACTAGAGTAATTTTATCACAGAATCAATATCTTTAAAGTTAATACATTTTTATTAGCTATGTATAAAAATTATGTGACTGGGAATGAGATATGAGCCTGAGCAAGCCCACACTAACTATATTTTCGTGTGATTAACTACGCACAAAAAAACTATGTACAATAGGACAATTTATGCATGATTCCATATTTGCTCATGCAATGGTCCATGCCACCATACTTCAGGAAGTATAGACAAGGCAGACAGCATAAACAGGTTAGAAAATAGTTATTTATAGCTCTATAATTTATAAATGGGTGTTACAAGAAAATGCAAATGAAAATAACCTAGTATGGGTTCTGATACCAGGAAAGAGGCATCTTTAATAGGATGGCGCAAATTTACAAAGTGCACAGCAGGTTGGTAAGTCTTTTCGGGTGGAGTCAGCTATCCTTTAGAACAGAAGTACTGCCCCACCAGATCCAACAGCCACTGTAACAAGGAATCTCGCATTGATGGGTTAATATTAGCATTCCTAAACTTTCTGTGAAAGAACTCTAATTGGTTATGCGACACGTAGATCATCTGCTAGTTTATAATATACGTAACATGCGGTGAAATGAAGCTACCTCAATGAAAATCATTGCAACGTATGCATATGTTTGTTCACTCTGCTGTTTATTGCTGCCACGGTTGAGGAATTATTACAGAATTCTTGTACCCTATGACCTTCCCATTGGCTACCTCATTTTACACAGCCCCATGAGCCTGATGCATCTGATGTCACATGTACAGTGGTCCCAGGGCTTTGGGGATGAATTAACAGGGCCCTCCCATTCTGGTGTGATGCAAAAGTATACCACCAGCTGCAGTATACGTATAACAATCTGATCTAAACTCTTTGTTCAAGCAGACATAATGATGTGGTTGGTTGGCCATTAAGGGAATTGCGTTGCAAGGAAATGTTCTCCCTGGCTGTCTCGCTGTAGCACCACGATTAGTGATTCTAATTCTCTGCATGTATAAGTCTTTTGTTGGACCCATTGATCTAAGGGTTCTAATAAATGTGCAAGCTTAAAGTTAGGCAAGCTTAGTATCTGCTTGGTTCAATCCCTTCCCGTACCAATTGACTATACACTTACTATTCATTTTAAATATTTAACTTGTAGTACCACAGATCATATCCAAGACCAGACACAGAGATTTTACAGATTGTTTAATTCATGAGCAGGGAATGTGTGTCGCCACATCCCATGCAAGTATGCCTATGTCTGCATGAGCTGCTCAGGCCAGCATCCTGCATCAGCCTGCCATAGAATCCCTTACACACCATCCCAGGCAACGGGAGAAGGCGATTCAATTTATTGACAGGTCTTTGAGTTTAAGGGTCCAAGAGTACCACTTTCTGTTACTCAGATGATTACATAACTTATTTTGATTTAGGCCACATGTATGTCAAGCTATGCTATATCTCTCCACCTTCAGGGGCGTGATCTTAAACCCGCAAGGATATAATATCATGCTTAGCACTATTAATATAACACTAAGTATAATAGGGACTAAGTTAAATATAGTCATCTATCTTTATGTTGTAGAAAATTATATAGCCGGCTATAGGGTGGCAAGGCAGCTGACCATTCAGTGCTATATGCAATCCTAACATCAAATGATCAGCGCTTACAAATACAAACGCTAAGCTTTGATTAGAAAGTTTATTCACACATTATGGTTAATAAATTATGGTTAGCACTTGAATGGTATATACATGCCTATGGTTAGCATTTAAATGTTTGTGTGCTATGATTAGCACTCCATGTGTTTTATGTAATGCTGGTTAGCGCTCCACCTGTTTGATGTAATGTTGGTTTGTATACTTAAAAGGCTTTCAGCCATATGTATAAAGGGATTTTGATGTATCAAGCTAGCAAGTAAGAAGACAGATTTCACTGTTGATCCCATATGGTGGGGCTCGCTAAGGCTAGCCCCAACAATAATAAAAATGTAGATATTTGAGAACACATGCAGCATGAGGTTATTGGGGCGAGCCTGAGCGAGCCCCACTCTAACGTGGAAAACGTACGGTGGTCCATGCGAGAAGAACCGCGGCGAAAAACGGGATTGCAACACACTACTGTAGTTTGGTACGGTGGTTCATGTACAAACAAACACGATAAACTTACGGATACTTCCATACAAGTGCTTTGGCATTGCAAAAATATCCGTCTTCATGTCCTGACGTTCCATATTAGGCTGGTACGGTCAACCATGCACGAACAATAAAACGGCACAGATTACGGCCATTCCATATTAGGCTGGTATGGTCAACCATGCACGAACAATGAAACGGCAAAGATTACGGCCACTCCATGTTAGGCTGGTACGGTCAACCATGCACGAACAATGAAACGGCAAAGATTACGGCCACTACATATTAGGCTGGTACGGTCAACCATGCACGAACAATGAAACGGCAAAGATTACGGCCACTCCATATTAGGCTGGTACGGTCAACCATGCACGAACAATGAAACGGCAAAGATTACGTCCACTCCATATTTGGTACGGTCAACCATGCCACGATGAACGAAACGGCGAAGATTACTGACTACATTAATTTGGCACGTGGACTCGATTACTGACTGCACTCATTTTGGGACGTGGACGACGATGGACAGAGAGGAGTGGCTGAGAAGAAGAAGAGAACAATATTTGGCTGGTACGGTCAACCATGTCACGATATCGTGGGGATGAAACGGCGAAGATTACTGACTATATTAATTAGGCATGTGGACTCTATTACTGACTCTGTACTCATTTTGGGACGTGGACGACGATGGACAGAGAGGAGAGGTTGAGAAGGAGAAGAGAACAACATCATGTTAGACGGAACAGAAACTGCAGAAGAGAGAGCAGAGGCTGGAAGCAAGGAGAGCACGTGAGAGACGTCGGCGTGCCATGATGTCTACAGAGCAGCGACAAACGTTGTTGCAGCGGAGAAGGGAAGCTTGACAACATACTGAATCGATAGCAGAAAACCAACCTCTCGAAATTCCATCCTTTTGTACACGTGATCGTGATTTGCCGATTCCAATGTTTCCGTATATTACTGCATTCTACTCGTTGTCCACGGTTTTACTCTCCACACTGTTAAAACTGAAAGTGAAGTCTACTATTGATGCTTGTGTTAATTATGCCATGCAAGAGTAAGTGTTTTCTCTCATGCCAATAGCTCATTGGTTGTGGTAAATCCTTCACTGCTTCAGCAAAAGAACTCATAATAACTTCATGCATGTATCCTCAGGCTCGCCCCCTGATGTTGAACATCTGTCTAGTATATCAGAATGTACAACTGTTCAAAAAATAGCAACCTAACTTGCAACAGCTTTAATGTGTTAAATGTTTAAACTATAATGATACATCACTTTGATATAGCCAGGGTTACGTATGATTTATACATACGTACGTGCATGTCAAAGACCAGAGTTCGATCAGCAAACAGTATTAAGTCTATACCAATTTTGTCAGTACTAAAGTAAATGCATCCACAAGTACAAATTCCAGTACCAATTACTACACGGAAGCACTCAACAATGTCCAGTCATGACATGATTAATTCTTGTTATTATTTTGACTGGTGCATAGAAATACAAAATGGACATAATATATCAACAACAGATGTGAAACATAATTTATCAATTCCGTTACCACCAAAAAGGATCCAATGAATACCATACATTAACATTCAGTTAAGATTTGGTGCACTATAGCCAACTACTTTAGTATTTTTCAGGAGAGATTTCATTATATACTTTATAAAACTCATACAAATGTTGTACGTAAATCTTTAGAATTTAATGTAAGATTTTTGAACGTGTATGCATAGTAATTTCTTATGTCGTCCACACAGGCTATTCATTCTTGGCCACTAAATATGATTTGTTGTACCAGTGCATTATGCCCAACTGCAGATTGACCATTGCTAACTTGCGTAAACACTGTGACCTGTCTGATGAGGTAGAAGAACATATTCTTGAAAGCAGCTGTGCAAGAATACGTTGCCAGAGACTCCTAAAATTTATGCTGGATCTTTTGAATGCTGACAAAGATTATATGAAATTTTGTTATTTGTTATTTTTATCAACAGCTGTGTCTGATGTGCCATGCCAAATGATATCAAGTAAGAATTACGTATGATGATTTAGTGTTACCATAGAATTATTTGTTAATGTGCCTGCAACAATTGACCAATTAGATTAAATCTGTTATATTGCTTGATGCTATTCCCAAACACCACCTATGGACAGTGTTAATGCTTAGTTGTTGGGTGGCATGGACCTGAAATGGCTTCTATTGCTAAGTAAGCAATTTTTGGCTACTGTAGATTCTTACAGTGTAATCTTAGTTGTTTTTTGGATTGTACATGATTCCAGTAACTAGCTATGTAGTAGCAATAGGTAGATGAGTATTGTATTTCTGTAAAACGGTTTCTTGAATATATGTATTTAGGAAAGTATAAAATAATATTTATGCAATCAAAAATGCAATAGCTGATTCAGAAATAATTATTTGTTGTGATACTGGCTAGCTATATAGCTACAATATTACTTAAAAATAATTATTATCATGATAGTGATAATAATAATATTTTCATTACAATATTGCATAGTGGCAATTATTGCACAGCACTAAATATATGCACTTAGAGCATAAAGTGTTAGCTACATGCAATGGTTGGATATATGTTATGACATAAACTACTGCAGTGTTTCAAAGTGATGGGCATTGGGATTGCACGGCTAAAGTACATCCTGAACTCGAAGCTCTTTACTCAGAGTATCAAACTACAAAAGGTAACTATATACTTGAAGTATAAGATAATTTCAGTAATACAATAACTATTATATTTAAGTAAAATATGTGCTTCATCAAATCGCAATATCAATAACAACATACACTGTAGTTGCTAAATGTTCATATTGTTATGATACCACAAGCCACAGTAAAGTTCTAGGGTTCTAGGTTTAATTGATTTGCTTTTCTAAATAGCATGTTCTTGTGATGTCAATGGGAAGATGACTCACTCAGTGTCAGCTACGTAGATTATTTCTCTGCCAGTTTTCATGTGGTTTAGGTCTGTTTTGCTGGCCTGGCTTCATGTTTCTTGTTTCTACACCCGCCCTTACTCCTCCATTATTTATGTGCACATTATAAAGAAAATATATCGGCATGTACAGGAACTCTAGCGGGATCTATGTACTGTATGTAAAAAGTAATATGACTACATTAACATCTTATCAAATCGTTGTTTCTCAAGTTAATCCTAACCAGAGTTTTACTAAGACCGTTACATTATAATTTACTTAACAATATTAGTAGCTATAAGCTATGTACTTTACGTACTAATTATATGTTTCACAACATAATAACATTATGTTAATTACATATTTATGCAGTTCAAGATAATTCACAAGATAATGTTATCATTTGTGATCACAATGCCCTAACGTGCCATACCGCTGGAGCTACTGAATTTGGAATAGCTTGTGAAGAAAGAGCAGAAACAATAACAGATATCTATGAACCCAAAAATATAACACGTAGAAGGCAACGTGTTCACCATTTTAAACCAGGTATGCATAATTACAACAGTTATTGTTTTATGCTTATATTTTAGATATGGCAATACATGACCCAGTAATACATCCTAGTGAGGTTCTACTGAGTAGTCAACTAGAAACTACATCTAATGAGGAATTAGAACCCAATAATACTGGTGATACAACAGCAATAAATGATTCAGTGTTACAATCTACATACCATACCCTCAACACTAACAGTAGCAATGCTAATGCAACAACACAGCAGTTAGATATCGCCCATGATTCAACAGTATCAGATATAACACCTGTTAACATATCTGAGACACATGATTGCATTGTCTCTGCCAGCAATTTAAGTGAAGTGGATGCTCAATCTGATTTTAACACATCTTTAATGAGCAATGATCATGCAGAGCCAGGTACAATATGTTTTGTTTGTAACAACAACAGCCTGGCTGTTGAAAATCCAAAGGCAATCAGAAGCAGCATTATATATAGTTTTAACTGTATACGGTACAGCTCAAGTGTAATGTCGCGAGACTCGCGCGAGTGACATGTAGTTGACTCGCGAGTCACACACAAGGCTCTCGCGAGTCACTCACTCGGAACTCGCGGGAATTGCACTCACGTGTACTCGCGAGCCAGCCTGTTCAATGCTAAGCAAACCAGCCCACTCCATTTAGCTGGCTGCTTATCAACTAAAACCGTGCAACAGTCGACCCCCTCCATAGATACTTTCGAATTCCCCACCTCATACGATCTATGTGGTCCTACTCAATATAGCGTGGCGGGGCCCACGTTAAAATTCAAATAAATTTCCCATGGTATTTTTCAATTTAGCCTCGGATTTAGCTACTGTTCGAAATGCCAAGATTGTCCACAGAGACCAGAAATCGTGTTATAATGCTGGAATACGTATTTCTGCCATCAAGGAAAGATTAGAAGAAGAAGGGTCAGCGATATCTTTGAGGTACAGAATATCCTTTGTGCACGTGATCACCGTGAACCTCTATAATGTTACTTAGCTAGCTATGTGCCCTTGTTTTGTAGGCCACTTCAACGCTTAATAGCAAACAAACTTGAGACTGGAAGTGTCAAAGACATATGGATATCACGTGACCTCAAGATTTGCTGTGAACTGATCCGCTTAGTCTCCCCATAGGTTTTATCGGTATATACATATACAGGTAAAGGAAACATATCTATGAAAAATCCATGGCCACACCAAACTGATATTTACGCACATGCCGGCAAGGCATAGGAGTTAGTAAATCACTAGCTACGTATATACGTACGTAGCTAGCCGGCGGATCAGGCGTGAGATGCGAACCCATAGAGGATAAACCCAGGTATTTATCACCATGCTTAATATCTCTGATCGATAAGATATTGTGCTTTGGCTTACGAAAATATCTTGAATATGACTGGTAACTCCAGAATCACTGAACTCGCGAGTACCCAAGGCACGCGCACGTGATGAATCCGAGGGACTCGCATGTTGGATTTAAGATACTCGCGTGTTGCAATAGAGCAACTCACGTGCTCCCCTTGAGTTACTCGCGAGCACACGCGACGTTACACTTGAGCTGTACCATAGCTAGGTCATACACACATTATGTATGTACATCTGCTGAATCAAATATGTCTAATTACCCTCAGTTGATGATGTAAGCCATGACCAATCTCCTAGTGATCCATCTCCATTACCTGAGAAGCTAAATACAAACAAAGGTTATTATAATTTATTTATGATTGTCTGAGTTAAAATCAGCATACGTAGTTTAAACCTCCAATTTTGCCAAGTTGAAAGCTTATAAATTGTTTTGGAATTTTACATATAGTTACTGTATAATGCAAATCGTTCTTGGTGGAAAAGTTTTGTGGATGGACAGGGTACTTCTAATTCGTTGGAAAACCTTTACAGTTCGTTGACCCTATTGAATTTTTAAAAGGTAAGGAAGTTTGCACGACTCACGTGATTACAAACAGGGGAGTTCGAAACAAGAAGGTATATACATGGATTTCTCATTCATCAAGAACATTGGTTACCCATCATTAGTGAATGGCTGTATTTGCTATAACGCTCGTTGATGGTGAGGTGCATTAGCCTCTTTGATGGCACCGTTTGAGGGACCATTACTATCGCGTTGCCAGACCCTTGCTACTGTCCACTTTCTTACTAGGAACCATTTGGATTATACGCAGAAGTAAGCGGTAGTTCTTCCTGTGATTTGGTCCTTATCTTCAGAATGAAAATGGTTCACTCGAAAAGTTTCGCGGTTACAGATTAATCCGCAAAAATCACGAAACTTTACCACCTTGAATGATTTGCATTATACGGTATGTACATACGTAACTCAAATTTTCAGCAATGATAAAGTGATGTGTAGCAGTGAATGTAGAAATGTGAATTACGTACTGGGCTGGTTTTTGCTTAGTCACATGTAGTATATGTATAGCCGGATACATTTCTCTAATTTACGTATTCGTCTTTTGTAGATTTAAAGATCCTGAAGCATAAATATACTGCTCTGTTGCAGGCATTTCCTGTAACACATTTATCAACACTAGAATGTCTCCTAGATTACCTCACAGATGACTGCATTTGTGCTGTAGTAGACAGCACTGATGTTAGTTTAGCAAATAAGATGATGTTGGATTGTATGATAACAAAGCTAACCTGTAAAGAAGATTTGCTTGACTTCCTTGATCAGCTGGAGGAAATTAAAGATGCACACAATTTGACATCTATTGTAAACGAATTACGTCAAGGTATGTATGTATATTATTTACGTATCTGGTGTACCTACACATTGTTATAATTAAACTATGTATTTAATGTTGTAATACTGTGCTTGCTAATAACAGGTTTTGGCACCTGCAAGTATGTAATAAAGATAGAAATTTATGTGTCTAAAAATTCAATGCCACAGAATTTAAAACAACCCATATTACCAGAAAATTTCATTTATTTCCTTGGACAAGTATCCATACTCTAACCAGTGAATACCAATCGTGTGATTGCATATGAATAAAACCAATAGTGGCATTGCTGGCTTATTCTATTGGGCAGGCAATTTTCATAGAAATCAAATTTATACGTAGTTTGCTTTAATACATAGCTTATTATAGACATACTTATTTATAATTATTATTATACAGGCACATGACTACCAAACCAAACCATGGCTACATTACTAAATACATAGACCAACACACATGTGGTTTAAGTTTTGCAATACGTACCTACAATGTATGTTCATTTTGTTTAGGATTGCAGCGTACTTTTGAGAAAGCCATCAACTTAGATATAGATATGTACCAACCCGTTTCAACCATTGAATCTGGAGTCTCTACATTAGGTATGTATGTAGCTATCTGTATACTTATTACCGTATGTATTACTTAAAGCACTGCCACAAGTTTGTATGGAATATACAGCACAAAGTGAGTGTTGAGTGGCAAATATAGCACGAGGCAAAGCCGAGTGCTATATTTGTCACGAGACACTCACCAAGTACAATATTTTTCATACAAAAGAAGTGGCAGTGCTTTAAGTGGTTTATTGTACTTTGCACTTCTTAAACTTAAAAAAATCACAACTTCTTTGATAAGAAATTTTATTTTTTAACACATTCTTCATATAAATGAATGGTGTTTCTTTGATATAATTGCATCAATCAGCCACAGTTCTATAACTACTCTAGCGTTCTATCATTAAGTACAGTAGTACTTAATAGTAGGGATTGGTAAGAAATTGTATGGTTTCCCGATTTTTCGCACTTCATAAAACAACCTTCCAATAGGCTTTACCCGAAAAAACCGACTGGAATGCATTGGTAAGGCTGTAATGATGCTGTACCTAGGTTAAACAAAGCGACAAGTCGAATATTTCGACCTACAGCCAACTTTGAAAATTTAGAAATTCACCTGTATTTCGTCTGCCAGCCAGCCAGCCTGCCATAAGACCCGGTTGCGCTAGGTGTAGGGCTCCAGAAATTTCACACAATAAAGGTAATGGCGGAAGATTTACGAAAATGGTGTTCCGAAGACGATTTACCCACTGCACCATGGCGATTCCTTTTATCCTTCATTCCCTTCCTTGTTCTTCTATATTCCTTAAGGAAGGTGTGAATCTCACCTTCGAAGGTGATGATAGCCTGTTACGGCTTCTGCTTATTACGTCACGCAAAAGCTTGGCTTGCACGTGATATAATTAGTTACAGTGGCACCATGGCACGATGTTTTCGCGTGTACTTTATTACATCATGAACTTCGAGATTATAGCCTTGGACAAATAGCTTTTGCTGTTTGTGAGCGTTATTTGCTATCACACATCACACAGCTGCTTTGCCATGTAAGCGCGTTGTTAACAAGCGCCTGTAAACAAGCATAATTATTACTTAAGCGCCTGTAACATTTGTGCGCCTGCTGAAAGATTATTATGAATGCTTAGCATGTATAAAAAGCAAACAAACTAGAATGATAAAAAATTAAAAATTCAAAAGGTAAGTAGGGATTGAATTCAATAGTGCTACAAAAAGTAAGGAAACAAGGAATAAGATTTTGGGACGAGAGAACATTCTGGCATGAGATAATTTATAAAAGTTTAACCCCTACTTTTGGCTCACTTCAGTAGAATTGCCAAAAGTAGGGATTAAACTTTTATAAATTATCTCATGTCAGAATGTTCTCTCATCCCAAAATCTTATTCCTTGTTTCCTTACTTTTTGTAGCACTATTGAATTCAATCCCTACTTACCTTTTGAATTTTTAATTTTTTATCATTCTATAACTACCCAACCACAGTTCTATAACTACCTAGTTGACATATTATGGTGTTATAGAATGGTTGTACCCTTTGATCTGCCCACGCAAAGTACAATAAAGAGAAAAGCGGTCAAATTTTATGTGCACATAAACGCTACTTTCTCATTCCGGGTCAAAAATATCAGCTCTATATATGTACAAGATGATTATAAAATTAAAATTGCCAGAGGTAACTACAAGGGTCTATAAACAAGTAAGAAACAGCTGATTTTATGTTTGTTAATGGTAGCATAATTGAAAGTGGGTAGCATAAAATGTATAGCACATCTTCTACATAAAGCTGAAAAGCTGTTCGTCTGTCTGTCCGTCCTTATCAGGCTGATAACTCTGCCATCTCTACATCAATTGATGCCAGACTTGCCTGAAATGAAAGCTATGTCCTCTGGCATTATCCGTCGAGTGCTCACCATTAAAACCATTGAAAGCTGCTGTGGTCAAGCATCTGTATGACGCCACAAACATCGATCCATTGAGTGCCACCAGCAGCCCCTATATCACGCTGGAACGGGTAGTGCAACATCAATATCAGCAATCAATTTGCCATCTCCACAGTGGACTTGACGAATACATACGTAGTTGATATACAATAGTTTACAGGGCATTTTCACCAACCATGATTGGCTTTGTCACTTGGTCACCTTTATAAAAGATGATGGGGTTCACGCAAGCCCTCAGTGGAAACAAGTTGATATTTTACCATCTAAAACCAGGCACTGTGTAAGTCAAACCACTGTTAATAAACTGTTGTTCAGTGTATTATAATAACATGAGTAAGTCACGTGAGAAGACTCATCATTAAGGAGCACATACACAAATTTATTTTTTCAGCTTTATACTACAATACTTTTAGTGATAAGACTTTTTAAAAGCAATTATTTTAAGCCAAAATTCTTACTTTAACACTATACGTAGGTTGGCCTTCTTTTATGAGCTTTGCTACCCTGATGGCATGCCCACTTTTAAAACAAAAGTGCTTCATCTTTATTAGTAATGTACACCTGGTTAAACATCTTTTACTGTAAAATTAAGGCTAACACAGCATTACCTTGCTCTTCTTTAGCCGTTACTCACAATGCGCTTCATTACTAAGGTTGCGCCCATCAATAAGATCGATAGCAAGTATCATCTGAAAAGCAGTAGGATTTGTTTCATTGGACATTTACGTACGTAAATGGTTTTTAATAGTTTGGAGGGCGGACACACATAAACATGCATACTGACATCCCAGACAAAAGAAATTTCAAGAAACCAGGTGCATTCCTAGTTTAATAAAAAAAAACAATTAGAAGGAAAATGTGACTTTCATGTAAACATTTTAAGGCTGTATTAGAAGGCTGGATGAATTGATTTTGCTGCGTATGTAGTTTATTGTAAGGTTTGTTTGTAAAGCATGTAAGACTATGAAAGCCAGTAATCTCTACTGTTAAGTAATTAATTACATATGTATATACACACACGTTATTCATGAAATTATAATTAATGGGAGTTTTTAATCAAATACAGAGCTGAAGTCATGGTTTTTAACCCAGACTACATTGAGCGATCACTGTAAAGGTACAGTACATACATACATATTATTAATTTTGTTTTACATATATATGTAACTACGTATATTATAGCTCAAACAAATTTCACAACCAAAACATTTTGGCTGAAAAGCTGTAGCCTAATAATATAAAAGGATGATTACAATCTTTATATGTAGCTACATACGTACATGTGTATTTATGCTATAATTATTACGAACTTTACACTTTATGAATTAGGTTCCAATTGCAAAACAATTTTGGCTTGGATTGTTTGTAAAATTTAATCACCTGGATAACAGGTTTATAAAATGAAAATAAGTACGGTTCCAATTTAATGCAACATCGCAGCGCCATCACTTGCGAGTGTAAGCAATTGCACTCGCGAGTGCGAGTAAAACTACTCGCAAGTGAAGTAGTGACCAAGAATCGGCTTATAAGCTGTGTGATAGCTTCAATTTACTCCAGTAGTAAAGCAAAACGCTTTAGTATAAAGTAATGCTAAACAAAGACACCCTGGGTGTAAAAAAGTGCAAGGCCAATCAGAAGCAGCATTGCAAACAGGTGCGACCAAAAACTTTGATATCAGTTGAGGCCAAGAAGTTACTTATTAAAAATCTTTTTAACTACTTGAATGACTCATACAATAGTTTATAGCATATTTTCACAAATACTAGATTTTTAAAAAAGTTTGAATTTAAAAAGGGAGTAGGGATCGTATAAAAAGTAAGGAAACAAGTTGTTGATCACTCACCACCCAGCATATATTGCATGTGTTTACTCAAGTATACAATTGCAGCTGGGTAAACATTCATACATGCACAAATGAAACACATTCTCTAGCACTTCTGCAAGATTTAATCCCTACTTTGGCTGCATGATGTTTTGCTTTGAATGCTGGCTGCCAAAGTAGGGATTAAATCTTGCAGAAGTGCTAGAGAATGTGTTTCATTTGTGCATGTATGAACGCTTACCCAGCTGCAATTGTATACTTGAGTAAACACATGCAATATATGCTGGGTGGTGAGTGATCAACAACTTGTTTCCTTACTTTTTATACGATCCCTACTCCCCTTTTTAAATTCAAATTTTTAAAAAAATCTAGTTTGTTTACTTTTTATAGCTAGCTGTTACAGGCACTCAAGATCTTAGCAATTGATATCTACATAGTTTACAATGGCTTGCTACGTATGTGCCACGCCCACCTTTACAACAGACTCATTTCATCACAATACCAAGTGTCTATATGGTAAAACGACTTGTACTGTGAAGGAATGACTACATTCTACTCGTAGCCAGACCATTTTATTTAATACGCAGCTACTAGGTCGTTAATAGGTGTCCGATTATAAGCGCTTAATGTTATAATTAACGTCTGGCTATGGAAGACGAAACTATAGGAAAAAACTGAATTTTTCTTCCATTACGCGTTACGGATTGCATCAGTAAGCATGCGCCTATCCAAGGTGTTTATTGTTATATTTAACACCTTGCGTAGAATGTTGACACCTTCATAATATTTCGTAATCACTTTGGTTGAGGAAGATCAATCGATGAAGATAGAACAAAGGACAAGCTATGGCGCAGTGGAAAAATCTTAATCAAAATAACATTTTCGTAAATCCGACGTGATTACCTTTGTTGTGTGAAAAATCTGGAGTTATACACCTTGCGGAACCAGGTCTTACGGCAGGCGGGTAGGCAGGCAGGCTGGCTGGCCGGCAGACAAAATACTGGTAAATTTCAAAATTTGTAAAATTCGCTGTGGATCGAAATATTAGACTTTTCGCTGCGTTTAACAAAGATACAGCCTAATTACAGCAGTACTAATGCATCTAGGTAGCTAAAGCCTGTTATAAGGTTGTTTTTAAAAGTGCAAAAAATTCTGGAAGCCATAGTTTTCATAGCGATCCCTACTATTAAGTACTACCGTACTTAATGATGATTGGCTTTGTCACTTGGCCACCTTTATTAATAATGATGGTGTGAAAAAGGTGGCCAAGTGACAAAGTCAATCATATTTGTGGAAATATGCTATAACTATTGTATGAGTCATTCAAGTAGTTGAAAAGATTTTTGATAAGTAACTTCTTGTCCTCAACTGATATCAAAGTTTATGGTCGCACCTGTTAGCAATGCTGCTTTGGATTGGCCTCGAACTTTTTTTACACCCAGGATGTTTTTGTTTAGCATATCACTACTTTTTGGAAGTATAAAAAGATGTTTTTACTGGCAAGCAGCATAGAAGTACTGCATGGGCATAACTTGTACTTGCCTAGGACACAATATTGCAAATTAAACTTTGAAGCTTAATTTTGAAAAACTCAAGCCCGAGATTTTTTAAAACTTTCACTACAGAGTGATACATCAATATAGATTGCGGAATGGGGTCCAAGTTATGACAACTATCAACCTGCAGTGTAATAGCCCTTCTCAAATACATTCAAGTGTTTACTTCAGACTGATAATAGTATGATAAGTAGAGCATACATACGTAGGAGAAGTGCTGATACAAATTTGGCTGAAATTCATGAAGAAATAACTGAGTTATTAGACAAACAAGTGAATGTATAAAAAGAGAGTTTGAAAAAAATCCGGGGGTTCACAAAAGCTCCCGCAAGCCCATGAAAAAAGTGTGCACTGAAAATGAAGGAAAAAAGTGACTGCCGTGTAAAATTTTTTGTGGTATTAGGAAGGCATTTATAAGGCTGTATCAGAAGAATGGCTCAACAGATGTCTATCAACTTTGGGATATTGATTCTTCAAACAATGAAGCTACTAATTCTCTAGTAAACTGGCGAATAGGGCGGGAAAGGATGGTTCATCGTGCGTAGTCACACAACAGGCACCATAAAATTTGCAATAGCTGGTACTTAGGAATGGTGGCGCTTATTTCCTCCATTCTCGGTTTGTTGATTCTGTATAGTAAGAATGTTGTGGGTTGGTAATAACTAAGCGATAGCTTTAATGGCGGCTTAGGCTAGAGCGTTTGTGAGTTTGAGGGCAGTGCTACATGTAAATAACTCACTCAGTGGTTGCATTGCTGTGCTTCTTCTTGGCCTCGCGACTCACTATCGTGAGTCTTGATTGTAAAATGAAGCGCTTTCGTTTTAAAGGTGGGCATGGCACCTACTGAATGTCGAGTGCACGAAGCTGGTATTGAAGTAGCAAGACAAAGTACTACAGTTTATATAATGGGCGTGGCATATATCAAGCAGATGAAGCTTGTATTGATATGGAGTACTGTAGTATATAAAGTGGGCTTGGCACCTACCAAATATTGAGCGCATGAAGCTTGTATTGAAGTAGCAACATGAAGTACTACTGTTTATAAAGAGGGTGCGCCATATATCAGCATAGTTTTGTCTTGTACTTGCTATTGGTACATAGCTGTTACTAGTACTCGCAAACACGAGCGTTGCCACTCGCACTCGCGAGTGCAACGTTACATTAAATTGGTACCATAGCTAGTACTCTAGCAGCTAGCTAGTGCTCCTATACTTTTGAAATTCAAAATGTATTTTCATTTCTAGTTTGCTTATATGTATTTATGGTACCAATTACGTAGTTTTATGTGAGATATGTACGTACCTTTTGCTAGCTGATATGTAACTATAATCACGTATGTACAGTACAGCTCAATTTAAACTTTATATATGTGTGTAATTCCACGTTTAATGTGAGTAAAAATTCAGAATTTGGCGTGTAACTATATTTTGCTTGCAGCTTTAGCATGCACATGCGTGCACACCAGGGGAACAAATTCATGTATGCACATCACAAGCACACGGGTTGTACATGCACTACACTTGTTCATGCGAAGACACTTACATAGCTATGTGTACGCATGCACTTACACTTCATGAATGACTTGCATGTACATTGAGCTGGATTGATCCCAGCAACAAATTTATCACATTTGTTTTCCCTATACATCTGACACATTTGAAATTGGAGGAACTGTTTCACTCGCTAAACAATAGTAAGAAGTCAGAGTGCTCATAGGTGGACTGTGCCTACCATTCAGATCTCGCATTACCAGTGTAACTACGCAGCAAACAAAGAAGGCTAGACTTTAGCTTCACAATAAGAATTTTGGCTACAAATTGCTACGTACATAGTTTCTCATCTCTGTGCATGTTGCAAGTGATCACAAACTGCAAAATACACATACGTACTTCTATTGTTTTATTATGGCATTCGTAGTAGTAGTAGTATAGTTCGTATATACGTACGTAGTAACAAATCAGCCATCCCTTAGAGAAGAGACTACAACTTCATGAAGAAAGCAGCATGAATCAAGTGGAGTTTTGTAAACTTTTAGTGGTAGCTTAGTTACGTACATGTGTTTATATTGCTCTACTGTTTGTACGCTGGTATATGTTTATTGTAGAATATGTATTAAATATACATACGTATGTAGAACCCATCATTCCTTTATTATACACGCCAAGGCGCACACCTAGAAGTTCGCCAATAGAACACGCAAATTCTATGCATCGGCATACAAGTGTGCTTGTACAAGGCCTAATGCATATGGCAATAGAGAACACATCAAGTGCATACACTTGTGCTAATGTAAAACATCATTGATCTTTCATGTACACGCATGCATGTACGTATGTAATATTAAACATGTGTCAAGTCATGTAGCTATATAATTATATGTAGTTACGACACACATGCACAGTCAGAGTTGTACCATACCTAGCTGTGAAATAATTAGAATTTACAAGAATTTACAATTATACACCCATTAATTACATAGCAGCTATGTATGTATGTATGTACGTATGTATGTACGTATGTACTCTACTAAGGCATGTGTATGTATGTTAGTTGTGTACCTTCTATAGATCTTTTTAAGAGACATTATCAAGCACTTTGTAGCAGCCTTCCTAAAAATGTTGAAAAAACTAAAGCAAGGTTGCTACAATACAGCAGGGTGCTACCATCTTGTGCTATTGAAAAGATTACTTCTACCATCAATCCAGAAATTGTTAACCAAAAGATAGTAAATTTTCTCATTATCAGCTGTAAGAATGATGAAGAGATTATGCACTTCTGTGACATATTTGAGAACCTTGTGGAAAATCCTCTTTTTATACACTGCGTAGAAGTTTTACGAAACGGTTAGTAAATTATATTTTGTCAAGTTTCAAGTATGTGTGTGACTGGATTTGCAAAAAGGATCTCATATGTATGTATATATTCTATCCCAGTGCGTGGACGGATCAAAAAGGCCTGCTGGGTGTTATAGACAATAATACCAGGTGTTATAAAAGTAACACCCAGTGGTTTTGGTGTCAGACAATTAGTATGCATCAAAGGTTTATTGAACTGAGCCATATATGTAGCTATCAACTGTCATAGCAATCCACTCAGTAAGCAACTGATAGACAGTTTTTGGAGAATATCAAATACCATCCTCTCTTCGAGTTTCCAATACAAATCACTGCAGATAATTACAGAATATTTTCACTAAATGTGGCTTATCAAACAGATCCATAGGAAATTTGTCTTCATTACACCGTTCATTTCTCTGTATTCATCACCCATTCATACATAAAAAACACAGCAAGCCTAAATGATTGGTCGATCGAGCGATACTGGGGGAACAACTCCTTTATATGATTTGGTTATAGTTTATATCTCAGCTTCATTAAATGTTTTATTAAATCGGTTCGACAGAAATGAAGGGGCTATGCTCTTGCCTGAGGCCAAACGAGTGTTTTCAATCGTTACCGCTCCGGTGCGTTTCATCAATGTTTTGCTTATCGATCCAAATTATCACTTGAGGCAAAAAGGTGAGTTGCCTGGGCACCGTTAAAAGTTATCTCAAGAGTAATCCATCCTTAATTTACTACTAACTAGCTACGTAAGCTACGAGTAAAACGTTAAATCTGTTTTCAGGAAAATAACCAATCATATCACGTATATACTTGCAGAAGCTGCCAGCTTGATTACAGCAAGTTGATTACGCATTGTTTACTGGGATAGTAGCCAGTTAAATCCCACTCAGGTGATATCGTTTTTATTACCCTCGTACCAGGATTTAACTAAATCTTCACATTTAATTTTTCAACTTTGCAAGAATGCAACTCCACCTTGAGCATATACGATCGCAAATTTTGACTTGTTACCTCAACCACATGCATACAAATTATATAAAGTACACCTCTTCAAAGTTGGTGTGAGTATAAGATCTTTCCCAAATCCAGTCACAAATAATATACGTACATGTAGCAGATATATAGCTATTGTACTAGCATCAAATATGCGTACATAGCTACATATTAATTTATTTCCTTGTGTATATCCTGGATAGTACTGCATGACTAGTGTTAGAGAAATATACTAAAATTTTATGTACATAGGGCTTACAATTTGTGTATGTTGCATAATCTTCAAATTTCTAATATTCAAAGTAACTAGAATCTGTAAATTGTTTGCCATGCAGACTGGCATCACAACTTGATACTACATTTAAAGTGTTTTATCAGTGTAAAGTCATTAAATTCTTATTTTGTAGTATGTGTTTCAATATTACATGTGACCAGGTATGGGAAAATCAACCATGTACACGCATTGTGTTATTTTGAGAAATCACCATTTAAAACATTCAGTTGATTAAAACGGACTGCTGCCTGTAACTTGCTGGCTTTTATTATCAGCAATAAACTTAGTAATCCGTTAGCTTTCATATACGTACATACGTAGCTAACTTTGTAAATGGCTGATGACTGAATTTCAGGCTGTTTGAGATGATTTTTTAAGGTGTGCATTAATTTTAAGACAGCAGAGCAAGGGGGTGGGCAAGTGAGAGGAAAGGGATGGGTGGGAGGTGGCTCAGCCAACCAACCATACAGCACTGTTTAGAGCTGGAAAAGATACCAAAGTAGCCAGAAGGCACCCATACTACATCACAAAGCCATAGGAGACATGTAGCTACGTAGCAGTGAGAGTAGTTCCATGTCCCATTCACTCAATTGTTGCCTTCCACTGGCGCCATTATCACATTTGTGACTTCACAGGGTCGGCAAAATGCCCTCCAGAAAAGCATACCTCTTCATACTAACTAATTGAGACACTATGTATGGATAGTACTTGAGTGTAGCTATAATCTTGTGCTATAAAATGGATATCAGTTTTTGCGCATGGTCAATTTATGCAGACCTGGTCACATACGTATGTGTTGCTTAGTTAAAAGTTACTGTTCAGGTGTTTTCTTTATTACACCACAGTAATTTAACAGCCAGATTATACGTATATGTAGAGCCTGATTCTTAAATGATAAAACATCGACTTGTTAACAGTTAATAATTATCAGTTAACTTATGTACGTAGATACTTGTTACAAATCCATTCATAATGATACCTCATATGATTTGGTATAAATGATGATATACGTATCCGTTGTTAGATTATAAATAATTTTGCAGACTTTCTTACTTTGGATTATACTAAGCCACGTGAACAAGCCACTGAAGTTACCACTAGTAATTTACTCTTGGATGATCAAATATCCTTGAATGTGGAACAAAGAAATACAGATATTCAAACTGAACAGTCCACCACTGAAAATGACAGAACACAGGATACAGCTACACCCACAGGTACGTATTTCACTCAGCAGTAAATTCATAATGGCTTCCATAATGTAAAGATACCATATCTGGGTTGAAACCAGGTCGGGTCAATCTGCATATCCAGGTCAAATGGGTCACTTTTTCTAGGTAATGTGGGTTGCTGGGTCATGCTCAAAATCTAAATTGTAAATTGATCTGCATTTATAATACTCTTATCCCTTTCCCGGCTGAATTTCCATGAGCACATAACCGATGTTATAATATAATGTATTATGTTACAAATCAACCACACCTCATACTCCGTAGAAACCACACATCAACATGTTTGCTATAGACTAAGGAATCCCACAATGTAATTACGTACATTTACTCTGGGTCATCATCTGAGTCACCGGGTCTAAGTCAATGGGTCAGTGGGTCAATGCCTGTGACCCAGTTGCAATGCTGTACCATATGTATGTAAGGATCTGTAGCATTTTTGTTAGTGCTAACAGTTAAAGGATCGGGATTTGTATGAAAGTTCTAATCAATTTTGAAGATAGATATAGGCATACTATGAAGGGTACTTAGTCTAACAATCTACCTAACAATACATAGTAAACTAAGTAGTCATAAATTGTGTTGTAGCAGTCATATCCCAATAGTAAAGAAACCTTTTAAATCAAGTGCAAGCCGTCGGCTGACGCTCACCTGATTTCTTTCGTCCACAAAGGTTGGTCGGTAAGCGTGTCTGTGTCTGTGTTTGTATATGTGTGTCCAGGCTATTAAAAATCATTCATGTGAATGAAGTCTGAATGATCAATCAAACAAGTCCTACTGCTTTTCACTTTCTTTATATGACACTTGCTATCGATATTACTGATGGGCAGGGCCTTAGTAACAAAGTGTCGACGCGAGTTAAGAAGAGCAATTTAATGCCGTGTTAGTTTATTTCATGGTAAAAGCTGTTTAACCAGCTGTACATTACTAACAAGATGGAGCACTTCAGTTTTAAAAGTGGGCGTGCTGTGCGGGTTGTGGAGCTTATAAAAGAAGACTGGCCTATAGTGTTACAGTAAGAATTTCGGCTTTTAAAAAGTTTTATCATTAAACTGGAGTATAAAGCCCAGTTTAAACAAAAGATTAAATTTGTATGCGTTAATTGTTATGTGTTCCTTAGCGATGAGTCTTTGTTCATGTGATTTACATTTGACATTGTTAATTACTATTACAATACAGGTGGTTTAATTTGGGGCATTTATTAAGTAGCCAAGTACTAATTGACGCGCATGTAGTTACATACGTGGCTAGCAAATAATCTAGTGCATGCCTCAATGACTGTTTGCTGTACAATTTGCATTCATAAAATCTGAATTTATGATTTGTGCAAGCCCTAGGTTTATGTATTGAGTCATAATAACAACACAGAGAATTTAACGACTTCGTGATTATGAATACATATCCCCATTGCCGAATACGTATGTACCTTAGAGCATGAGGCATATAATCTTGCAGAGGTGACAGGAGCCTACGCATGTTTATGTACACTGAAAAATATAGCAATTTCCTTCTACACTATAAGGCAGAATTTCCTATAGAATTTCCTTATGATAACCAGTAAATTCTATAGGAAAGAGTGCCCTACACTGTAAAAGGAAATTCCTTACTTTTTTCATATGTACGTATGTCCAGATTTATGGTAGCTAGTCAACAATAGTCTACAGAAACTATAGGTAAGCTTTGTATCTCAGTTATAAGCATCTCTATTGGTTTGTAGCTGAAACAGAAATATGTTTTGCTCTGTAAGGAATAAAATTGATTGTTGGTGTACCAAATTTTGTTGGGAAGATTGTACCATTGCTACACACTTCTACTACTACCTCAATTAATGCACATTTGTTATAAAAACATACTAAACTATAAAGACTTCCTTTGAAAGACTACCCATTTATATGACAATGTATTAAATCAACTTATAATTACACCACCAAAACTTTTGGCTACATTGAATGTATGGTATGTGCCAGCCTCTAGTTTACGTACATACGGTACAGTTCAAATGCAACTTGACACCCACACGTGGGTTGCTGGTTGAAAAATCGCGGGTAGCTTGCAGAATTCATAACTAATGGTTATAGGTGTCCGTAAAGATTCTTACGTACCTGTGTCAGGTAACCTGTAACACATGTAGGGTCTCTGCAACCAAGAAGCTATACCATTATTTTGTTTCTATACAACTATTTAATAAGAAATTAATTAAACAACTATCGACTCTTGGTAGTTCTTCCTCGATTTATTAATCTATTATAGATGGTTTTAGTGAATCCTCAACTCAATTCCTGAAGGCGTCGATTATTATCAATTGCGAGCAAAGCTCAGTCTCTTGCTCAGTCTTGCATTGGCGAGGTATGGAATGTAATGTGTTGTTTTAATGCTCCAACCAGCCCATAGTTTACCAATCATTTGCTACAAGAAATTGCACACTTCTTGCAATTTCATACGATATGCGTCATACACATGAGTGTTTTATTAGTGATTTGTATGAAAATTAAATGTATAATACACGTGTATATACATGCATTTACAGTTAGTGGAGCATATATTGAAGAATAAAATGCGTTGCTTATTAAGCAACGCATTTTATTCTACACTAATATTGCTTAGCCGTAGGCCCATACAGGAATGCTTATAGGCGATGTTTTGGTGTGGTGTTATGCGGGCGGATATCAATGTAGTGGCTGTTCTAAAGCCCTCGCTCAGATTATATCTGCTTGTGCTATTATGGTATGTTGCAAGGTATGTTGCTTATGCAACACGTTTTATTCAATAACGTAGGGCACACCTTTTGAGAGCTATAAATTTTGTGGATTTTGCAATTTCTTGAAATTTATTGCATAAAAAATTAGAATTCCACTGTATAATTTGTAACATAGATGCATTCAACTACATACGTAATTGATACCTGGTACCATGAGGATAAGAGAAACAGCATGGTCTTCCTATTACCTGGCATGATAACATTGATCCATTTCTTTTAGCAAAAACATGCTGCGAACATGCCCACCTATGGTACCAATTTAATGCAACGTCGCAATCACGCGTGTGTACAAGTGCAATCACACACGAGTGCAAGCATTGCGCTTGTGAGTGCGAGTAAAATTACTTGCAAGGGAAGTAGTGACCAAGAATCGGTTTATAAGCCGTGTAATAGCTTCATTTTACTCCAGTAGTAAAGCAAAATGCTTTAGTATAAAGTAATTGTAAAATGAAGCGCTTTTGTCTTAAAGATGGGCGTGGCACCTACTGAATATCGTGCACTAAGCTGGTATTGAAGTAGCAAGACAAAGTACTACAGTTTATATAGTGGGCGTGGCATCTACCAAATATATCGAGCGCATGAAGCTTGTATTGAAGTAGTAACATGGAGTACTGTAGTATATAAAGTGGGCATGGCACCTACCGAATATCGAGCGTATGAAGCTTGTATTGAAGTAGCACATGAAATACTGCTGTTTATAAAGAAGGCGCGCCATATATCGGTATAGTTTAGCCTTGTACTTGCTATTGGTACATGGGCTGTTACTAGTACTCGTGAGTGTTTGTACTTGCATACGCGAGCGTTGCCACTCGCACTTGCGAGCATTACCGCTCACACTAGCGAGTGTAGTACTCGCGAGTGCGATGTTGCATTAAATTGGTACCATAAGTATGAAGTTGACTTCACAAACAACCAATATATGTACGGTGTATGGATAGTATGTATAACAGGCGTAACTTCTCAGTGGGATAGTATTTATGATA
Source organism: Spongia lamella (assembly GCA_963930835.1). Taxonomy (NCBI): domain Eukaryota; kingdom Metazoa; phylum Porifera; class Demospongiae; order Dictyoceratida; family Spongiidae; genus Spongia; species Spongia lamella. The sequence continues at coordinate 10,703,077 of OZ005747.1, forward strand.
ATCAGAAGATCAATAATGGTTGTGCATATACTGGTTAGGCTACACGAGACTATGGAATATTCTTGAATTATTGCTTGCATGCGAGGATCTTTATAAGGTGAAATCCCCTAACCACAGAATCCCTTTATTCACCCATAATTTTTTCATGTGCAAGAGTAGCTTGTGCATGGCTTCACGTGCATGTAACTTGCACCTTACGCTTACTAATGTGTTTTGTGAAATTAACTAGTATTTATAACAGTCATAGCTACTTGATTCTAGGAGGCCAGTCTTCATCTACACATATAGTCCTGCAATGAAAAAGTATTTAGCTAAATTTAGCTAATGCAAATGTGTGCAACATTATATATAGTTTTATAGCTACGTACAGTACCGCTCAATTTAAACTTGACATCTGCGCACATGTCCTAGTACAGTCGCTAAAGAAATTTGTAACGGAACTCGCGAGTTTCCTGTGAGTGCACGATCCATGGCATGCATTCGATCCTCGTGATGAGATGTACGCACGTGAAGTGCGCTTGAGCGTAGTTTACTTTACTTGTGAGCAATCATGTTACATGTAATACAGCACGCATGTAGCTTGTCCATGCGAGGCTCCTCTCATGCCTCGACGGTGGTATTACCAGCCAGTGTGTGAAGTACGTAATTCGAATGGATAAAACACGGAGCTAATCATATCATCGGCATTTATTACAAGTAGCACACCTTTCATTGCTCAATGTGTAGGCCTGAGCCTAATATGCTGGCATAATTTTGAGAATAATAGGTTGCAATTTTAATGAGAATAATTCTGGAATTATAGAACATTCACGAGCATGGTAGATGTAATGAATAATCTCAAAAATGATGATGGTGGTGAAGATGTCCATGAAGGTAGCAATTTTTCGTGTAGATTCTGAAGCAAAGTCTGCACTATCAATATCCTATTCACCAGTATAATAGTCACTGTGTGTATTGTGGACATTATTATCACCAATACAACAAAAATTACAAGAATAAGTAGGAATAATAGGTGATGATGTGGGAATAAAATAAGAATAATGGGTCAAAAATTTGGGAAGTTCAGGAAGGAATTATAAGTAAAATTTGAGCATAATTATTAGGCTCAGCCCTATCAATTTGCTTATTCTATAGCTGCCACTCCTGCTAGACGTTCATTTACTGGGTGTACTGTTCCATCACGGACTATTGCGTGTTTAAAGTTTTTCTGAAAAGATGAGTTGATGTGTAATTCTAGATTATTAAAAAAAATTGAATTTAAAAAGAGGAGTAGGGATCACAATAAAAAGTAAGGAAACAAGTATAGTTAGCAAATAAGTTATCACTCACCACCCAACATTGTATACTGCATGTGTTTACTCAAGCAGCTGGGTAGCTATGTACATACATGCATGCATGCACAAATTAAACACATTCTCTAGCACCTCTACAAGATTTAATCCCTACTTTGGCTGCACGAATGTATTGCTTTGAATGTTGGCTGCCAAAGTAGGGATAGAGGTGCTAGAGAATGTTTTAAATTTGTGCATGCATGTACGGTACAGCTCAATTTTAACTTGACACTCGCGTGTACCACACACGCGTGTTACTCGTGGATTTTAGCGAGAAACTCGCGAGATGTTCGCGAGTCATTTTATGTTACACGCGAACGCACGAGAACAATACAGCTGCTATGCGAGTGCAATCACCCGCGAGTGCGAGCGAAATCACTCACGAGTGCGAGTGAAACTACTTGCAAGTGAAGTAGTGCATACGAATCAGTTTATAAGCCGTATAATAGCTTCAATTTATTCCAGTAGTAAAGCAAAGTGCTTTAGTACTAGATTGATAAAAAAATTGAAAATTCAAAAGGTAAGTAGGGATTGAATTCAATAGTGCTACAAAAAGTAAGGAAACAAGGAATAAGATTTTGGGACGAGAGAACATTCTGGCATGAGATAATTTATAAAAGTTTAATCCCTACTTTTGGCAAACCTACTGAAATGAGCCAAAAGTAGGGATTAAACTTTTATAAATTATCTCATGCCAGAATGTTCTATCGTCCCAAAATCTTATTCCTTGTTTCCTTATTTTTTGTATTACCTTTTGAATTTTCAATTTTTTTATCAATCTAGTTTGTTTGCTTTTTATACATGCTAAGCATTCATAATAATCTTTCAGCAGGCGCACAAATGTTACAGGCGCTTACGTAATAATTATGCTTGTTTACAGGCGCTTGTTAACAACGCGCTTACATGGCAAAGCAGCTGTGTGATAGCAAATAGCGCTCGACAAACAGCAAAAGCTATTTGTCCAAGGCTATAATCTCGAAGTTCAGGACATAATAAAATACACGCGAAAACATCGTGCCAGTGGTGCCATTGTAACTAATTATATCACGTGCAAGCCAGGTTTTTGCGTGACGTAATAAGCAGAAGCCGTAACAGGCTATCGTCACCTTAGGTGAGATTCACACCTTGCTAAAGGAATATGGAAGAACAAGGAAGGGAATGAAGGATAAAAGGAATCGCCATGGCACAGTGGGTAAGTCGTCTTCGGAACAACATTTTCGTAAGTCCGCCGCCATAACCTTTATTGTGTGAAAGTTCTGGAGCCCTACACCTAGCGCAACCGGGTCTTACGGCAGGCAGGCTGGCAGGCAGACGAAATACAGGTGAATTTCGAAATTTTCAAAGTTGGCTGTAGGTCGAAATATTCGACTTGTCGCTTCGTTTAACCAAGGTACAGCATCATTACAGCCTTACCAATGCATTCCAGTCGGTTTTTTCGGGTAAAGCCTATTGGAAGGTTGTTTTATGAAGTGCGAAAAATCAGGAAACCATACAATTTCTTACCAATCCCTACTATTAAGTACTACCGTACTTAATGATAAAGTAATTGTAAAATAAAACGATTTCAATTTAAAAGTGGGCGTGGCACCATCTAAATAACGACCGCATGAAGCTTGTATTGAAGTAGCAACACGGTTTATAAAGTGGGCGTGGCACTTACCAAATATATCAAGCGCATGAAGCTTGTATTCAAGTAGCAACACGAAGTACGACAGTTTATAAAGTGGGCGTGGCACCTATCGAATATCAAGCGAATAAAGCTTGTATTGAAGTAGCAAGACGAAGTACTATAGTTTATAAAGTGGGCGCAACATATATCAGAATAGTTTTGCCTTGTACGTACTTGCTATACTCATGAATGTTATTAGTAGCACTCGCGAGTGTTTGTACTCGCACACGCGAGCGTTGCCACTCGCGAGTGCGATGTTGCATTAAATCTGTACCATAGCTCGCGAGTAAATACTACTCGCGAGCGCGCTTTACGAGTGCATCACTCGTGTGGAGGATTGAATTTTGAGCTCTAGAGTGTGCGTTCGCGTGACACTCCCGAGTTGCCCGACAAATCTGTCGAGCGACTCGCGTAGGACACGCGTGCAAATGTCAAGTTTAAATTGAGCTGTACCGTACGTAGCTACCCAACTGCAATTGTATACACATGCAGTATATAATGCTGGGTGGTGTGTGATATTTTATTTGCTAACTACTTGTTTCCTTACTTTTATTGCAATCCCTACTCCCCTTTATTAAATTCAATAATCTAAATTGTTTACTTTTTATAGCATACCGTAGTATGGCTCAGTGCTAGATAGTAACCTTTACTCCATAACTTAACTTGTATTCCATAATCTGGAATTATGTTTCAGTATCTTTATGCTTAACACTTTTATAAGCACCCAAGAATAGTTTTAGGCCAGGTTTATTTCTTAGCAATTGGCATTTCCGTAGTCTAAAATGGTTCGCTACGTGTGTGCCATGCCCACCTTTGCAACAGACTCGTTTCATCACAGTACGAAGCAAAACGACTTGTATTGTGAAAGGAAGTAGCTACTATTGTAAATTTAATACGTATAGTTTACTAGGTCGTTTTATTGGCATTTCATCATAAGAGCCTGGTATAATATGTCCATATACAGTACAGCTCGATTTAAACTTTAAGCATGCGAGTGGGTAACACGCGTGTATTTTGTTACTCTACTTGAGTATTTTTTTAAAACTCGCGTGTTTGTACACAACTGTACAACAAGTTTGCATGCGGTGCATGCATATTATCATCGTGATCGTTATGAGTAACGTGTAAGCTGCATCACACGAACATACTATGACAAAGGACACGTGTCGTTCATTATGCGCACACAAGCGATTTAAATACGGGAAGGCTAAAGCAAACATAAAACATTATTACCTTTATTCCAATCTATCTTGTTAGGCTTCATGTCTGTTGAATAAATGCGCCTGCTGACAAACACGCATTAGTCGCATAAAATTATTAGAATAACGTCCCCATTTGATATACGTTTTTGTTCTTAACCAGACAATGCAAGGGCGTGTAGTACCTTATCATAAAGAAGTTAGACTTGCAGGTAACCTTCCCGGCCAGTTACAAGGTATGTACATTGTTGCTGCATATTTACATGTGTTCGTGCTACACTCGAGTCGACGCCACGTGTCGAGTGCACTCAGGTTACGAGCTTATTTGTGACCGGCTCTGTGAAAACCCTCCATGTTAGCATGCAAATTTTGACCCGTTTTAGAACTTTATAATTGCATAACTCTTTAACCATTCCTTGTACTGTTGGAAAATTTGGCACACTTGTTGACAACTAATTCAGCTACAAAGCAATTAAAAAATTTATATATAACCATCAAGAATTTATGGCCATTTTTGTGAAGCTATATAAAATACGCTAACATGGAGGGTTTTCGCAGAGCCAGTCACATTTAGACTTTGCGACAAGTAATTTTATTATCCACGGGCAGTTGAGACGTCGTCAAGTTCTCGTGCACTTGCAAGCATGCCACGAATTTTTTGCTGTTTGTGTAGTGTGTGTGCAATGGTGCACGCGAGTTTTCTTAAAGTTTAAATCAAGCTGTACTGTAATTAACATCCGGCGCTTACAATCATAATAAGTAGCTGGTGTGTAAAGTGGTTGGTTAAGACTGCAGAAGGACTGATAACCATGCAGCCCCTTCTTTCCATAACGTGTCAATTAGCAGGATAAATATGTATTAGTAAGCATGCGCCTATCCAAGGTGTTTGTTATCACATGTTAACACCTTGCTTAGAATGTTGACACCTTTATAAAATTTCATCACCCTTCGGTCAAGGAAGATCAATCGATGAAGAAGACAGAACAAAGGACAGGACAATCGAAATAGCAAAGGTTTGTGCTGACGGAAATAACATTTATTTGAAGGCTACACACCCAGTGGTTGAGGCGCTAGGTTGATCCTGGTTGACAGTCTGGCTGGCCAGCTGGCTTGCCCGCTGACTGGCCGGCTGGCTGGCTGGCTGGCTGGCCGGCCGGCTGGCCGGCAGACTAAATCTATTAGATTTCAAAATTTTTAAAACTCACTAGCAGGCAAAGTTAACAACATATGGCTACTTTGATTGAAGTTATGTATAGTGTTGTTAGTGTTGTACCAATAGAGCTGTAGTTGGTTTTTCGCATTCTGATTTTAAAAGGTTGTTTTTCAAGGTGCTTATTTTTTGGAAGCCATACATTTTCATGGCGATCCCTACTATTAAGATAGTCGTTATTATTATTTAGGAAAGTTTTAGTAAGTGAAAGAGCGCTTTGTGGTGATTGTTAGTTGGTTCTTGTGCCATGGCGCTCATGCAATGGCATGGACAAAGCCATGTGTGTTAATGCAATGGCATGGACAAAGCCCATGTGTGTTAATGCAAGTGTGTGCTGCCAATACTGTTTATTTAAAAGGTGAATATAAAAAGATTTTTTATTAATCGTTCTGTATAATTATGTGACCGGATTTGCATTGTTCGCACATGTACAAGTATTTAGAAATACCGTTTTGAAATATTCAATTTGTAATATCTCGAGTATGCTTTATGCTGCTAGCACGCAATTCTCCACAGATCTGTAGTTATACAAGATAATTCAGTGGGTCTACTGTTGAAAGGCTTGCTAGCTGAATTGCCCGCCATTTTAGATAGTTTTTAAACAGTACCACAAGTGATTATATAGGGGTGGTTGGTCGGGGGTGGTGGCGAGCCACGGCAGTGGCGGGGAAACACACATCAAGTATTCACACTTCCAAATGGGCATATTTGTGCTGTAGATAGCACAAAAAGTAGCCAAATCACTGGATAGCATCACTAGGCAGTCGTGCGGCGAGTTACAGCCAGGTGGCTTTTCAGTGACAGCCACCAGAGCCAATTGAAGACACTACGGGCACCCGTGGACGTCTGACACACCCTAGAAAGTAGCCGCAGCAAAAGCAGACTGATGAGTTGTTGGCATCCATACACACATGCACTGTTAGTTTATTGATGTAGCTATCGAATGGCGGTGAAATCTGTGTTTCCATATTGTGTGCGAACTATGCACATTTTGCCAAATCTGGTCACATACACAGAAGCAGAAAGATTGTTGTTAAGGTTCTTCTTTATACTCGTGATGAGGCTCTAGTGACGAGACTCGTATGTGTGATGGGAGTTTGTGCCATTCAAGATACACATGCGCGTGCAGGTATATACAGTACCAATATGCCACGCATGTGTGTATGCCACGCAATATGTCACGCATCTGGCATACGTGTGTAACTGTTTGAGTTGTCGGTGATTTGGACCATATTACTAATCTCTAATCAAAGAAGTACTACTCAATTAGATCATAGCAGTATATCTTGTTAGGACATCAGTATACGTACATTATGTATGGTGAAATTGTGCTATCTAAGTGCATGAAGCATTTAGTGTATATTTATTATATGTAGGTGAGCTAACTTCAAAAGGGTATCTAGAAAGACAGATACAGTATGAACAAGGTCGACTTGAACAAGGTATGGTACATGTACGTAGTAGCTAATTATGACACATCCATGAGGTTTGTATCTAATTTTTATAAACACGACGCCCAAGGGCAGAGTGTTTAAAAAATCAGATACAAACCAAATGGGTACGGTACAGCTCAGTTTAAACTTGACATTTGCACACGTGTGCTAGTAGAGTCACTCGAGAGATTTGGCATGAAACTCGCGAGTTGCGCGCGAGCGCACAATTCGAGTAGTGTGATTTGATCCTCCAGACGAGCGATACACTCGTGATGTGCTACTTTAGTCGCGAGCTACGTACGCACGTATCACGTTACATGCTCTATGGCACGAGAGCAAACACACGTGTAGTTTATCCTCTTATGCCTCGCCACTATTGAATCCAGCTCATACGCTGTTTTAGTGCACATTACACGAAGTATAAGCGTCCAAACTGTTTAACTACAGCTGGTCATCATGGACTACGTAGCTACCTATTTAATACAGACACAGTACCACATATGTGGTCCCAGCGATGGCGCTTATTATAAGTGGTAGCACATGCTCAGAATAGTTTCTATTATTTTCGGATGGTAGTAACACATGCAACATTTGTTAGCTAGCATTTGCAGCGTTTTTGGAGTCAAGTATAATGCCTACAGTTGATTGAATAAGAGGTAAGACAGTAATTATTGTGAAGGGCGATGATTCGCCAGCTATCTAGACTCCATACTTAGCCTTGCCATGCTTAGCCTCGCCATGTTGGAATTGTCCCTTAGTAGAAGCGTAAGAAGTGTGTGTGCATTGCGAATAACTTACGTACGTACAAGTAAGGTTTTTGTCGAGAGACATCTCGAGGCTCTTGTTTATGCTCGTGACGAGGTTCGCATTTACCAAATTTGCTCGTGAATAAGTTGGAATATTCTCGTGTGCTCGCGTGTGATTTCGTTCACCTGTCATTTCGTTCGCGAGCAACTCGCGCGTTATACGCAAAAATCAATGGAAAACACACGAGTATGGTACATACGAGTGTCAAGTTTAAACTGAGCTGTACCATTTGTTATAACTGCTTTGTAGTATAGTGCATGAGCAGATCAAAGGTGCCCCCAGCTTTTGTTCTGTACTAAGCATTTTTGTGTTTAGCTCGTGCTTTAGTGCTGGTGTTGTGTGAGTGTGGAAATAGATGTCCTCGTGTTTTGCGCCATAAAGGTTGAAAGGGTTTGCCACTTAATCGTTGTGTCATCATACTCGGCTAACTGCATGGCTATTGGCTCAAATATTGGTCGGCTTCAGTATAAATGTGCTGCTCGATTAATCATTACTATAATAGGCCATAATAGTGGTGACACTAATGGCAAGAAACTTGCATATTACATGCACATTATGTCAAAATTGCATAGCTTTGCTCCTCTGGCATGTACACTGCAATTTAGTGTTGTCCCATCCAACTCCCTTCAAATACAAGAACAGCATTATAGATGCCCACTAAAGCTATTATATAAACATAGCTATGGCTGTGGATAACTCGCAGAAAACAGCACCTTGCCATAGAATAATACTTGTGGCCTTGTTACTATGAGGACTTGGCCTAGTTTTCACATGTAATTAGTGGGCCAGACTATAGTTAATTAGTACACAACTGTGTATAAATTGGTTTATATACGATTTATAACATTGTGCTAGCCTTTGATCTGCCCATGCACTATGATACAAATGAGTTATAAGAAATACAGATACTGTAACTTTGTATTAAATTATATTTAATAGGACTTGGATATTTCAAGCCACCAGTGAAACCCTCTGTTCTTATAGACAGAAAGGAATTGTTAGACAAGTTTGCCACTGCTGTAGTTAAGTCAAGATTGATTCCTAATAATTGTAATCCTACTGTAACTGTTACGGGAGCAGGAGGATTCGGCAAAACTACTCTGATTACAGCTGTCTGTTATCATAAAGTAGTGACTGAACATTTTACTGATGGCTTTTTGTTCATTGAAATTGGTCTTCAGCCTGTTGATCCTGCCTCACAGTTACATCAACTCTATTCACGGTTAACTGGTGGCAAATCTTTTCCCAGGGGTAATCTTGCTAATTTAATAGAAGGAGTTAGAAGCTTTACTGACAAGTATTACCGAAATCTGCTAGTCCTGATTGACGATGTTTGGGACATCGGAGATGCAGAACCAATACTAAATGCTTTTAGTAGCTGTAAAACCGTCCTTACAAGCAGAAAGAGTGACATCTGCCAGTTCATCAGTTCTGAAGAACACATTGTTGTTGACGCAATGACTGAGTTAGAAGCAGTCAATCTATTACTATCTGATCAACCAGTTAATGTTAACTCATTGTCAGGGAATACCATGAAGTTAGTAACAGATCTAGCTCAAGATGTTCATCTGTGGCCACTTTTGCTGTTTTTAGTGCGAGGTCATATCAAGCGTAACCAACAGCTTTATAGCCACTCTTTTGAGAAAACAATACAGCAGGTCCAAATTGAATTGTACAGAAATGGTCTGACTACATTTGATAAGAATTATTTTGATAAATCAAAAGGTCGAAAGTTTGCAATAAAAGCATGTGTTGAAGTTAGCTTAGACTTTTTGCAGCCAGGTGAGAAGGACAAGCTCATAACACTTATACTCTACACTGGAATTGGCGGTTCTGTTCCTATGTCTGTTCTGTACTTATTATGGCAAGTTGGTAAGGAAGAGGCAAAGACTTGCCTTGAAAAATTATGGTCATATGGTCTTGTCATGTCAAAACAATTACTGATTCCTCCACAAAACAACAAACAAAGTTGTGCTGAAGTGCACTGCACTATTAGTACATACATCATCAACAGTTTGAACAGCAGAGAGGTAGTAAGATTATCAGAAATGTGTGAAAGTTTAAGAGATGTCACTGAAGGATTAACAAATGCTTTTATAGAATCTTATGGATGCCATCCGTCAGAACTTGATGAAGTAAAATTTCTTGAATACTGGAAGATACGTTTAGAACATGATGTATTACCATTTTACCTCCGCCGAATTAATATGTGTGCTGTTACTGATCCTCACAAGATCATATTGCTAATGGAAAAAATACTAGAATGTCTCCAGCAGATTCCAGGAATGGATCAAGTTCTAGCTGAGCTGGCCAGTGAATTTGTTACTATAGGAGATGAAAGCAAAGTGTTGTTCAAGAAGACCACTAGGTCTAGCCAAAAACTAAGCCAAGTGGTAGGAAAGCACATGTATGAAAGTGACTATAAAAGTGCAGTTTCTACACTACATCGCTACTTTAGTAACTATGAAATTGGAAAAGTTGCAAGCAAATCTGTTGAATTGTGCAGTAAAGTTATCTCAAAATTTGGTGGTCAAGTACACTTTTTCTTTGTACAACAATATCAACGACTCCTAATGCTCACACCAGAATATCACGAAGTGACTGGTACCACAATAGTATTGGCTCGCATTGAATTACATATTGACCTTTACAAGCAAATTATTAGTGCATTAGAAAGCAAATCAACAACTCAAATACAAGCTATCAATGAGTACATCAAGTCGGGAAAGTTTCATGAAGAAGAGGATCTTGTAAACATACATCACTTGATTAAACTGAAAAGAGTTGCACCAGATTTTGTTAATTGAGTAATGTGCATATATGTAGCAATCGATAGTACTGAAAAGCTGTTACCTTATATTAGCTAAGTAAAATAATTATAACATGCTAGAGTTTCAAATATTAAGTACACTATGCTAAGCAAGCCCTTACTTACCCGCACATGTAACAGTGCTGTACATGTATATATATATATACTTTTAATTTTATGCTTGATTAATAATTTTTGCCAAATTTATAGTCAAGTTTACTGCATAGCAGAAAATACAAATCCCTGACTGCTCTATTGGAGTAGCCTTAGTAAACCTGACTGCTGTGATACCATGTAGCCTAAAAATTTTGGGAATTTTGGAATACCCACGAAAATTTTAGCATTGAAAAATTTGTCCTACAGTACAATTCAATGCAGTGCTTCTGCAATCCACAAAAATTTATCCATGAAACTGCCACATAAATTCACCATTTCACAAAAAATTTAGGTTATATGGTAAAATGTTTGACTGTTCTATGTAATTATATCAATCTGCTTTATGTGACATGACCAAAGGCCCAGCTTCTTACAGGTTGTATACTTACGAGCATAATACCAGCATAATGCCACAATTACAATTCTTTGCATTATGAAATTATTCCAGGATAAACCACAACCCTAACAAAGACATAACTTTTTGAAAGCTGGTACCGATGGCTTTCAATACCATATTAGTATCTACATATACCTCAGTTCAACTTATGTATCTTAAGACAATTTATTTTAAGGTGAATCCAGTAATGATGCATGTCTTATCATGCATAGCTAAGCTTTGAGTAAAAATGTTAGCTAGTCACCTTTAAAACATGCGCCTTACAATTTTTCTGTACTACAAAGTAACACAGGTCAGAAATCTGATATGCTTTGTTACCTCTCTGACAATCAACTATCCAATTCTATAAACAAACTGCTTAGCTAAGCAAATAATAGCTTTAAAAAGATTTGCAAATAAATACAGTTAAAAATGAGCATATATAGCAGCATAATTATATCTAAAGCCAACAGCACAAAAACTTCAATTATGGCAGCTGATTGTTCAAGCCCATCTGGGTACAGAAATTTCCACATTGATGTGTTTTAAAAAACTTCTTGATTCCAGCTTCTCCATGATCAGTGAAACCATACAAACCAGGTATAGTTGAGTGTATAGCTGGATCTGTGAGGATTACGGTAGAATAAGATTGCACTCCCTGTGGATACAAAAGTGATAGATAAATACTGTGATGGATCATACTGCCAAGTATCTATGTTAATGAGCCTGCAAAAATCGATAATGATTTATCTAATCGCAGAAAATCTCCTGAAATACATCTTATGCTCTATTTATATACTAACAAACTAAATTTTTAACAACAGATGCAGAATGTAATGGAGAATCTTTACAGTTTACAAAATGAAAATAGCTACGTATTCCTTTTAGAACTCATGAATATCTAGATAACTAGGTTGTTCCTGCAGTGTGTATGTACGTGTGTAAGCTTTTAAAAGTATAAATGACACACACAAATGGTTGTACTATTACAATAACAGCACAAACCTGTAGGTCACAGATTAACAATGACCTTCCTGATTTAACCCAACTATAATGACTAAATGCTTGCATCATATCTGACTCTGCAGCTCTTGTGGAAACAATTCCAGCATTGTTGTTGTACTTCTCAACATTTCCTTTGAGAAAAGTCTCAAGCATATAAATCTGCTGAGACCCTTGACACTGGACTATTTCAACAGGATGAACCATTAGCACACTGGAAGGAGGCTTTCCTTTATCGTCATTGAATCCTTGCACATAAGTGTTGGTAATTGTACGAACCTCTAATTCCTTCATGTAGCATTCAAGGGTGTTATACTCGTCACCTTCTCGTTTGTACTTCTTTAGTACAATTTTTCTTTTGCTAGTAACATCATATCCATGATAAACAATGCATTCTTCACCTTCAGCGAAAGGATCTGGAGCACATTTGAAAGAGATGTTGGTAGCTGGTGGATCAATTTTAATGCCTTTTTGAAGATCTGCCATTGATCTGAAAGGAGGTGAGGAAGTCTTCTTTCCATATGTTTCAGGAATGGGACCCCATTCTGGAATGACTGGATTTATAGTATATGCTTTCAATGCAGCCTGCCTAGCTGCTGCAGCTCCATACACACTACCCATAATTGACCTACGTACATATAGTTTACGTATGTAAAGAAAATAGAACTAATACCTTAAGCCAGGTAATCATAATTTATTATGTTATTATTACCTAACTACCAAGTTACATAGTGACATACCGAATAAAAGGCTAAGGATATACAGCTATGTATTACATAACCATATGCTCAAGCACAAATTTACAAACTTACATCAAGAGTGTTTAGCTACGTACATAGCTACGTACCTTGTAGAACTTATAGTCATGTAAAAAAGGCATGTATGTTGGATATTATAATATATTAGCAAGTGTACCTGCCCTATCGAGTTAGAAAATAATATTTTAGTTAGTCAACTGCTACACAATGGACTGTCTAGTCTCCTATGCTTACGTACGTATATGGATATAGCGATAGTCTATATGTATGTGCTAATAAATCTATAGCCAGAGATGGACCCAAAGGGATCTTTGGGGTCTTGAGATTCCCTCCTCAACCATATACCTGTATAGTTTGTAGTCTCCTTGCTTAGCTGCTGTCTCCTATGCCTATAATATTATAGTCTTTGATGCCTATATACGTACTTAGTCTCCTATGCCTACCTATGGTCCAGCACTGGTATAGTCTCCATTGCTATATGCATATCCTTATTAACTTATGCCTGTTTAGTTTCCTAAGCTTATTGCAAACTGATTTCCAGCTATTAACATAAACTGTATACATGCATAGATACTAACACTAGTTTTGAATTAGCCTCATTGGATAATGAAATTCATAAAGTATACATACGAACGTAATATATACAGTATACGTACGTAGTATATACATTTAATATACATACTTGTTAACAGCATCTCCCATTTCTTTAGGGTCTTTTGCTTCAACCTGACAGATCAGTAATCGTCTCTGACTAATCCTTTGTAGGGATTCGTTAAATACTTGAATCATCTTGTCCGTTATAGAAGAATTAATGTATCCAAACCAGTATTGGATATTTCTTTCAGCAACATTTTTCATCATATCCTCATGACTTATGCCAGCTGGATCACCACCTTGGTAGTTGTCGCCGACATCATTATGATATTGTGAGCCATGACATGGACAATCTGCAACATGGACCATAACCTAAAAAATAAAATAATCAAAAGCTTAAGATTAAAATATGATTAAGTCTGGCCTTTCCATAGTGTTTATAGGGTTATGATTTGATACTTTTTAGCAGATTATAATTGTACCAGATTTGGCAAATGTGCATTGTTTGCACACAATGTGGAAACACAGATTTCACTGCCATTTGATAGCTACATCAATAAACTAACAGTGCACGTGTGTATGGATGCCAACAGCTCATCGGTCTGCTTTTGCTGCGGCTGCTTTCTGGAACATGTCAGACGACCACAAATGCTCGTAGTGTCTTCAATTGGCTCTGGTGGCTGCCAATGAAAAGCCACCTGGCTGTAACTTGCCACACGACTGCCTAGTGATGCTATCCATTGATTTGACTACTTTTTGTGCTATCTACAGCACAAATATTCCCATTTAGAACTGTGAATACTTGACGTGTGTTTAGCCCACCACTGTTGTGGCTCCCAACCACCCCTATATAATCACTTGTGGTACTGTTGAAAAACTATCTAAAATGGCGGGCAATTCAGCTAGCAAGCCATTCAACAACAGACCCACTGAATGATCTTGTATGACTACAGATTTGTGGAGAATTGCGTGCAAGTAGCATACAGCAGACTCGAGATATTACGAATTGAATATTTCAAAGCAATATTTCTAAATATTTATAAATGTGCAAACAATGCACATTTTCGCAAATCTGGTCACAATTTTGCATTGAAATTAAGTACGTAAACGTTTCTACTGTTCAGGTCATGAAAACTACATAATATAAAATTAATCATCACACGCGTGTATTACCTTGTGGATGCACACTTGTTATTTTATTAAAGCACTAGGCAAAACTGATATGCATACTGTACATCAAGTTTAATTGATAGCCAGAATTTGTGTTCCTAAGCTTAGTTACAGTACTGCTCAATTTAAACTTGCGTCTGCACATGAGCACTCAACCACCTGATCCACACATTCACAGTAAACTCGCGAGTAGTCAGCTTGTACTCACGAATTTTCTGCGAGTGCACGAGTTACTAATAAATCACAAAACTCGTTAAGAGCAACCTATTCATGAGTTACACTCATCTTGAGCATAACTGTCTGCAGTGCTCATCACAAACGCTTGAATAGAGTCCTGTTTCAACTAACTCGTATCGTGCCAAGTATTCATGTACCTATCTCGTACTTCGCATACGTAGACTAGACTACATCTCCACTTTCCAGTATAAACAGGACCCTGATCTGATATGCTTACGGCATTACAAATTTACAAGTTAAATGTAAGTTTGGATTGAGTTTCATTACTTGCAAGTGCCAATAGGCACTCACGAGTTGTCTGCACTTGAAATATTAACCTTTACTCAACACTTGTCAGAAACAGTATTGATACAAGGGAGTGGTTCACTTGCAAGTGTGATGTTGCATTAAATTTGCAAGTTGATAAAATACATTATACAGTCATACATACGTAGATACGTACATACGTATGTACAGTATATACATACGTAGGTCGAGTATCAACATTATAATAATCCTGGGTACGTACCTTAACGACTTCTTCATCACCCCAAGAAAGTTTGCTAAAGGCTGCTTGTAAACCTCCCATGATGTCTTCTGCAGAATCACCTCCACCATCAGCTCTGATTGCATTGACAAAATTATAGAAAGCACACTGGTCTCTATAAAGTGGAAAATTCAACATACATATATGACAAACAGTATTGTTAACCAGAACAAAGCAAGAAACATATGAAACATTTAATTATAAATCGCTTACATATGTGAAATATAGTAATATTTATGCAAAGCACTGTTAATAACAGGGTTTCTCCTAAAAGGATGTGAGCAGTGTAGCCTATACTAATTTTCTTAATTGGTTGAAAAAATAATCATTTGGCTCTGATATTGATGGAAAGAGACTACATTACTACATTTAAGGAGAACCCTATAAAGTATCTGAAATTGATATACAAATTGGAAAATCTGGCCACATTATTAAAGTGATAGTGAAGTAGACAAATTAAAAAATCATTGTTTGCACTACATAATTATTATAATTATATAACAATCATAAACTACCGTATATACTGGGTTAAACACCATGGCACTTATTACGAAAAATTGATGTGACGACTATTTAAGTGCGAGCACTACTCAATACTCGAAGACATTGTTTATACCTATAATTTTGAAATCGATTGTGGCACTGATAAAGTGCAGCTACTATTGAAGATGCTGCGTTTAACCAAGTAAATAAGGTACGTATGTAACTATAATGCTAAACAAAAACACCCCGGGTGTAAAAAAAGTGCAATGCCAATCAGAAGCAGCATTGCAAACAGGTGTGACCAAAAAGTTTGATATCAGTTGAGGCCAAGAACTTACTTATCAAAAATCTTTTTAACTACTTGAATGACATACAATAGTTTATAGCATATTTTCACAACCATGATTGGCTTTGTCACTTGGCCACCTTTTTCACACCATCATTATTAATAAAGGTGGCCAAGTGACAAAGCCAATCATAGTTGTGAAAATATGCTATAAACTATTGTATGCCATTCAAGTAGTTAAAAAGATTTTTGATAAGTAAGTTCTTGGCCTCAACTGATATCAAAGTTTTTGGTCGCACATACCTATTTGCAATGCTGCTTCTGATTGGCCTCGCACTTGTTTACACACGGGGTGTTTTTGTTTAGCATATCACTACTTTTTTGGAAGTATAAACAGATGTTATTACTAGTGAAGTACTGCATGGGCATAACTTGTACTTGCCTAGCACACAATATTGAAAAATTAAACTTTGAAGCTTAATTTTGAAAAACTCAGGCCCAAGATTTTTTTTTAACTTTCACTACAGAGTGATACATCAATATAGATTGTATATCTGACAGTTTATGCAAATCATTCGAAGGGGGTCCAAGTTATTACAACTATCAACCTGCAGTGTAATAGCCCTTCTCAAATACATTCAAGTGTTTACTTCACACTAATAATAGTATGACAGGTAGAGCATACATAGGAGAAGTGCTGATACAAATTTGGCTGAAATCCATGAAGAAATGAGTGAGTTATTAGACAAACAAGTGAATGTATAAAATGAGAGTTTGAAAAAAACTTCCGGGGTTCACAGAAGCTCCCGCAAGCCCCCAAAAAAAGTGTGCGATGAAAATAAAAGAAACAAACAAAGAAACAAAGAAGAAAAAAACGACTGCAGCTTAAAAATTTTTGTGGTGACAGGAAGGCATTTATAAGGCTGTATCAGAAGAATGGCTGAAACGATGTCTATGAACTTCGGGATATTGATTCTTCAAACAATGAAGGTACTAATTGTCTAGTAAACGGGCGAATTGGGTGGGAAAGGATGGTTCGTCGTGCGTAGTCGCAGAACGGGCGCTATAAAACTCGCAATGGCTAGTACTTAGGAATGGTGGTGCCTATTTCCTCCATTCTCGGTTTGTTGATTCTATATAGTAAGAATGTTGTGGGTCAGTAATAACTAAGCGATAGCTTTAATGGCGGCTTAGCTAGAGCATTTGCGAGTTTGAGGGTGGTGCTACGTGTAAATAACTCACTCAATGGTCGCATTGCTGTGCTTCTTCTTGGCCTCGCGACTCACTATCGTGAGTCTTGATTCCACAAAATAGACTCACATACATATAAGTACATAAATAGTTATCCCTTATAGTCCTGCATACAACAGATATCCATAGCTAACTAACAAGTGACCAGTGGGCACAATGAAAATGGCCAACTGGACACATACATAATTTGACCATTTTTTAAACTTTATTGTATCCTATGCAGAATTTAAGGAAACTTATGCAACTCGTAATATTATTTTGGCGAAGATAAATCATATACACGACAGACAGGATACATTTATGGTAATATTACCCACTCACTAACCTGTAAATTAAAGATTAAGGTTACAGGATACCCATTAATTACTTTATGGGCTCTAACTTTCATTGTCTTAAAGCAGCCTTCTTGTGTTTTGTATCGAGTGGTCTAGTTACCACCTTCAAATTACTGTATAAAAAGTCTACAGACACTGTTGATGGGCCATTGATCAATGCTCCAATGCTCCAACAAGGCTAAGTGACGGCAAGGCTTCTGTTTCTACACACAAAAACTCACTGCCAAATGCTGTGATAACAAGCAAGGTAAGTACATACCATTTTTAGGGTTTTGCCTTAATTAGAGATATATTATCGAGGGCTTATCGAAGAGTTCTTAGCTCTCAACTGGCTTCATAAGTAGTTTAGCAAATAAATATCTCACTAAAGCACTCCTAAAGTACCACTTTTTAACTTTAGACACTTACAAAATCTCTCATTGGCGTTGTATGCCTAAAACCTCTTTGATAGGCCCTCAAAAGTACTGTATATTGCAAATCATTCAAGCTGGAAAAGTTTCGCGGTTTTCGCGGATTAATTGGTGACCGCGAAACTTTTCCAACTAAACTTTTTCGTTCTAGGGAATATCACGGTTAATCGTGAGCACATTTTGACCAGGGCGAACGAACCGCGAAAGTTTTCCAGCGAATTTGAAATACCTTGTCCATCCGCGAAACTTTTCCACCTCGAACAATTTGCAATATACGGTATACCTCCAATTAAGGCGAAACCCTCAAAACGGCACTTACCTTGGCCATTATCGCTGCATTTGGCAACGAGTTTTTGGTAGTAACGGAAGCCATTGCCACGAGCAAGTAGCAAGCCTTTACACAGTATTTTGAAGGTGGTGATGAGACCATTTGATACAAAGTACAAGAATGCTGCTTTTCAAGACAATGAAAGTTAGCGAACATAAAATTAATTCACGGGTATCCCGTAACCTTAATAAATTTTGTGTTTTTATGCTTTTAGCTATTTCTTGTGGAACATATCCAAACCAGGAAAGACTCTGTACAGAAATCAGTCCATTTTTGCTGGTTTGGTCATGCATCTAATTATAATTTATGCTAGCATACGTACTTTGTAAAATCAATATGAGTAGTGCGACTGTATTCTGGCTGATCATAGTCAGTGTATCTCACAAAGGCAAAGCGAATATCACATCCTTGAAACTGCTGCACTAAATCATCTCTGACCTTTTTAACACAATTCTTAACAGCATCAATGTGAGATCCCATGGACCCAGTACAGTCCACCAAAAAACACAAATCAATCTGAGAGAAAATGAATCAATTTAAGTACAGTTACTGTAGTGCTTAACATTAAAGATTGATATTTAAAATTCATGGCTTTTAAAAATATTTACTCATAAAACCACTACAACACTATTAATACAACTCTGACCATGCTACCGTATTAGGGGAGAAATTTTTTTGAAGTAGTATACTGACTGGTAATTAACATTGGTGACACTTTCCTGTAAGGATAAAAGACATTCCATGATAGCGATAATGTCTTGATAATTTGGTATCTCTCCCACCCTTCTTAGTAAAGGTACCGGTGCCAGTTATCTATATGTTGAAGAAACTCAATTGGTGAAAATTTTGCTAGCAAATAAAAAGATATATACACCATACTGTAAACTATTTTGAGAGAGATAAGTAGTTTTTATGATATCTAATAAAACTTTTAATGAATAATCTCTATAAGATCATCAGCCTCCTAACAATATTAAAATTAACTACGGTACAACTCAAAGGCAAGGTCACACTTGTTTGCTCGACTCTCGCACGAGTATACTCGAACTTGCTATTTACCATTTCGAGTTATAAAGCCTACCACTCAAAAGTCTGTCCACACTAGGTTTAGGATGAAAGTTTTCATAAAGGTATATTATAGAAATGAAGCTGAAGGGAATTCAGTAATTGTATACTGGTGACAACAATTTGTAATTGTAATGTCAACAAATTAGCCAATTACAGACCTATTACAGCTTTTTGTATGAGCAAGGTATCAAACAAGTGTAATAGCATTCCTATTGGCTATTTACTGTACTATTACAAAATAATACATACGAGCTGTAAACTGTAATACATGTTGGATTATACAAAAAATATGATGTTACAAAGTGTTGTACGTACCACATTAGTAAGTCACCATGCATTGCCTCCACTCGCATTTGTTTAAATCTGAGCATATATCATGCTTTCCTTTGTCAAAATCACGTTACCCTATTGTTTATTTAAATTGGCATCACGTGCCGAGCAAGTAGTGTTTTCAGATCGAATAATATCACAGCTCTTGGAGACTTGTGGCTGTTTCTTCAATCTCGAGTGAGACTTGAGAATTCAGTAAGCATGAGAAATGGACTCTTGAAATGAAGAAGATTGCTGACGAAGTTTACTATTGTTAGCCCTTTTGTATACCATGGCGCAAGTATCAATATAGACTCCTTTGTGCTAGTATTGTAGAGAAGTAAATCTACTCGAAAGAGCCTAGAGGGGGATTTGTTACTCACGAGCGCTCGCGGCGTTGCCTTTGAGCTGTATCGTATAGTGGCTAATATTAAGACAGCTCCAGTATAACAGAAAATCAAAACTTTGGTGAATCTTGAGTAGGACCATTTTGATAAAATAAATTTTGACGCAATACCTAAGAACTAAGACCTTATTTTAATAATTAACTACATTGGATGATATATTTCAGCGATTAGACCTAATGCCAAAATTGTCAAAATTTCCTGTTATACGGTATAAGCAGTAACTTGGTACCTACTGTATCGCAGTCACATATGAAAAGCTTGTATGCATTTGTAATATCTTGGGTCAGGTACACATGTGTGGCACATTAACAAAGTTAAATGTTCTCTTAACATCATTATGACCACTATTATCAAATAAGAATGGTAATTTTCTATGTTGATATCATGTACCTGTACTGAACGTGTGTCACGAGTTGACCATCTGGCCAGTGGCGTAGCCAGACCTGGACCTACTAGGGCCTGTGCCCTACCATCAACTTCCCAGGCCCTACCATCACCAGCTCAGTAAGAGTCACGTGACTCGACGACGAATCAGACCAAAACTTAAAAGGAAGCAAATAATGACTTATCTTGTAATGCTAGTAGTATTATCCCAATTTAGTGGTGAATCTAGTGCTTGATAAACACTTGTACTAAAACACTCGATGACACTCCGACTGAATTCATTAGAATTAAAATAGCTCACGAGATATGCATTTAAAATTTTCAAAATGGAGGCAAGGCAGTACTGGAAATTTGCGAAATGGCCATAGAAGAAATACACGGTTCAACTTTTAAAGAGAGTTACAGAAATACAAGTAAGTGACTGAATTAGTTAAGCTTTGTTTTCTTCACTCCCGTTTATACAGCCCATTGTGTGATTCCAACGGCCGAACCCGCCAACGATATGCAACGTGGCTAGAAGAGTTAAGTGATAACTGCGCATCAACCGTCTTTGTCTACGTATGGAAATGAAGAAATTGTGGATGTATGTGACCGTAAAAGATGTTTTTCGAGAAAAGACGTCAGGCGTAGCTTTTGAATTTCTATAGCAGTAGTAACTACAAGACTGGAGCACCAATTGTTGTCTTTATGTGGCTGATATCAGTGAAGGAAAGAAGTCTTGCTCGTAGCTTAGATGTATGTGTGGCACACGTGATCATCTGGATGCGTTCCCACAATCGATAGTTAATATTTCATGCACTATATTTCGTAGAATGGCTCAAGCAGTTTGTATAGTTTATGCATTAGTTATACACCTCATGCTGTTACACTAGATTAGCTATAGCTAGTCGTGCCGTGCTGTGCACTTGCAAACAACAACTATTAATAAATGCACGTATGAACCAGTGTAGTATAGTTAGCTAGCTATATGGTGTGTTGTAAAAATTGTGTGCCTGGGCATCAGGTGAGGTCTGGCTACGCCCCTGCATCTGGCTAGTGCTAATACTGTTTGCAGTTCTTAAACTCCTTGGCTTCAGATAAATATGCACCCCGTACAGGCTTTGCCTACTGCATATGCCTCCAGCGCCTAACTGGTAAAATTGATAAATAAGAAAACTCAAACACGCGAGTTCGATACTTGAGCCATACGCGAGATTGACATGACAAACCTTCTTGTGTGTGCAGGATTATTCGCGAGTTTATATAAAATAGTCAAAGAACTATGGAATGCACATGCGAGTTTACCACACGCTAGTTTAAATTGAGTGGTACAGTCAGCGGATAGTATTACGAGAAACATAGTATACAGATTTAACTAACATCAAAAGAATGGGAATTAACATCCACATCAAACCAGTAACAAAGCATTTTAAAGACATAATAAGCTTGCTACTTTCACCAGTTTGGCTGATTTTCTAAAATACAGACAAGTATAAATACCCGTATCGTTATAGAGAAAAGATAATAGCACCAAACTTACATGGCTTACTTGGTAGCTACGCATAATTTTTTACACATAATTACACCAATGAGTCTATTCTGGCACTGATCGAACAATCAATGGAATGTATTAGGCACGCTAATGCTAACAAAAATTTACCTTCTGGACATACATTATACCAATTAAAGCACTGCCTTATGCTTGTCTGTATTTGTCTCTTGACATGCCCCCCTCATGCTGTAAATTTCATACAGATGCACGGGGTGCTTTAACATACATACATACATACATACATACATACATACATACATACATACATACATACCTACGTACGTACGTACATACATACATACATACATACATACATACATACATACATACATACATACATACGGGGGGTCTGCCACGTTCTCCTAAGATTCAAGATCCCGCGACTCTTCTCCGAGATTCAAGATTCATAAAGATTTGAAGATTCGAATTAAGATTTGAAATCCTACGAAATATTTTGAAATTTTGAAATATGAAGGAATATTTTGAAATATTTCATATTGAATATGAAATATTTTTTGAAATATGAAATATTTTGAAATATGATAGGAATACCAGACATACCGTACAGCGGGTTATTGTTGCGAGGTCCAAAATTTTGCGAGTCAGTAAAAATAGATCCAGCAGAAATTTTTGCTATTGCAAAATTTGCGAGCCAGTCCGGTGTGGGATCACGTGAATTGTAAAAATGGCCGAGCATACATTTGCGATTAATGCGATGATCCGCGGTTACCATGTTTACAAAGTTTGTTTAATGGCTTATTAGTGATTACATTGTAAAATTTTTTATCCTTCATTGTTGGCTTCAATAATGGAGCTAGTTGGAACATCTTTCGATAATGGTCCCACTGAGTCTGGTAACGGTAACGCCGTATCTTTATGTTTCCATTTAAAATACTTCAAAATTGACATGTCGCACCAAATTATAAGAACCTGACACTTCAGCAGAAATATTTGCGAACCAATCAGCCATTCGCAAATTTTGCAAAAATTTGGACCTCGTAGACATAACCCGCTGTACGGTATCCGGAAATTTACAGAAAATTTTCACTTGGATTTGCCAAAGATTTGATGATTTTGGAAGATTTGAACAGGATTCAAGATTCGCACGAGGATTCGAAGATTTAATACAGATTCGCATAGATTCAACAGATTCAACTGAGATTTAAAGATTCACCGAGATTCAGAAAGATTCGAAGGGATTGAATCTCGTGTAAGGTTAGATTCGGGCCGTGGCGGACCCCTCGCATACGTACATACATACATACATACATACATACATACATACATACATACATACATACATACATACATACATATATACATACATACATACATACATACATACATACGTACATACATACATACATACGTATAATCTAACCAATTGCATAATGTGCTTACTTTAGGATCAGTAACATTGAGAGTGATTCCAAGTTTTGTAACAACAAGGGTAGTACTGGATTTTATATCATGACCTTTTAAGGTCATCTTTTTACCATGTCTAACTCTTTCAAGTGGTTTATTGTTATACAAAACTTGACACTGTGACATGGACTGCTCAAGCTTTCCTTGTAACATAGGGAACAGGTCATCAATCAGAAAATTCTATATCAATGAATATTGCATATAATATCACAATATTCAAAGCATGTACACTATTAAACAAGTATAATAAGTACGTCTGTGTGTGTATAATTCAATTTAAAGAATTTGCATGTAACTTGTCAATATGGTTCAAATAAAAATTGCACTAAAACTTTTTGAAAATTGTACCACCTTTTCTCCCACTAGTTTACCATATAGCGGGTTATTTTCGAGGGGCACATATTTCGTGAATTGGATCTCTTTTAGAATTCGAGGGTAAAAATTTCATGAATCTTTCACCGACGCTTATAACTTGAGATGTCATAACTTGCGACGCTTACATCGATCGCCATAAAATGGATCGATTCGGTGATTAGAGGATACCATATTTATAAAGATATATGGCTCGGGGAAATTTTACGCTGCGAAACTGAAAGTTTTTATCCCAGTGATCCTATGCTGTGGCCATGTTATGTGGTGGAGTTGTAGTTGGCCACGTGCCACAAATTATTTCAGCCGCTTGTTCAGCAGCCGCTCACTTTCCAATTGCAGCCTTTTCATCGGCAGAAACCTTTCATATGTTTCTCTCACAGATTTGCCCTTATCTCTTGCCGAACTACTGTACTCATCACTTGCCTTTTCGACTAGTGGCTCCACTACACTGTTCACAACTTTAATACGAGAAGAAGGAATCGCCTCTGACAATGGTCCAGTAGGCTCTGGAAGCAGCGACTTTGGTGGTATATCTTTTCGCTTGAAATACTTAAAAAGAGACATAACTTGCACATGACATTAACACTCGAAATATCGCACAAATGGAATGAATTATTATAGAACATTTTTGAGGAGGAAATTCTCACGAATGGCATTCAATTAGTGATGTTCATGAAAATTTTCCCCCTCAAAAATAACCCGCCATACGGTATATTAATGATTAAATAATTACTACATAAATAATATCTACGTAATTTAACGTAAATGAATATGTGACCAGATTTGCAATAACCGACTGTATTGTCACAATAACTGAAATTCATTTTATTGCTTAATATTGTAGCCACTCTCAAGCACTATCCAGACACAGCAAAACATAGCTATAGATGGCTGGGTCTACTTTTACAGACTGCTTTTCTCGACCCTGTCAAGCCAATAAGGTTCCCAACGGAGACTGTGAGGACACTGAGGTGCATTAATAAGACTGCATGGGATGCCAAGCTGTACCAGCCCTCCGTCTCGGCCTGACCTATGATGTGGGCCCACTACCACCCTCCATCCTCCATCCTCCTAACTCACCACACCCACCCACCTCGACACTTATGAAGTCTCTCAAAATTCAGCATTGTTAACAAGCTAACAGCTTTGTTCACACATTGCTAGCTATAAGACTGCTCTACTTCTGGCGTGGCTACAGTCCACCACAAGAGAGCTACAGTGGCTTCAATATATTTTAAATTAGTATTTCTCGAAACACAAAATGTGACAATACAATCAGTTTTTGTGAATCCGATCGACAGATTTATGTCAGTTACCAGATATAGCCATACATACAATATAAATGTATAATCTAACCTCAGGATCAGAAGAAGGAATTTCCACCTCATGCATCCCTCCATCTAATCCAATAACGTAAAGGGAAAATCGCTCAAGAATGATTAACATAAGTGTACTGCCATCAGTAACTCCATAAGAGGTAAGTGTCTTTTGAAGGTCCTCTAATTTTGCATTATTGCCACCTGCAATGGGTAGTAATGCAACAAACAGTAAATACAAATCAGTAATACTATGAACACTAGGGCTGTGCGATAATGAGAATATTTGCAATTGCATGTGATTGTTGATTCATAATCACGATTGTGCGATTAATTGCACGCTATATATTTCAAAGGTAAAATTAATATTTCCAACCATATTTCCAGCAATGAATTTATCATTTTACATACCATAATTTATATACTGTACATGTACAACAAGCTCCTCACATAATACTGTGTACATATATGAAAATTCTTAAAAATACAGTACTTAATGGATTTGTGACTAATCGATTATTTATTGCTTATCACGATTAGTATTATTTGCATAATCGAGTTAATCACACAGCCATAATGAACACATGTATATACGTAGGCACAATTCACAAACATTATTTACATTTGCCTGAAGCCTTATTACTTAGCTAGCCATCAAGACCCTAAAGCTTACATGCATGTGTGCTTACTGATATTACTAAGTATCAATTAATTTATCAAACTTAAAGGGACAGTATGACACTATGAAAGCCGTTTAAGTTTTATGATTTCATGGGCCGATGAAATAGTGCGAATAACATGAATAAATGGAAATAAACAGAATTATACGTAACAGTGAACTATCGTAAAACATGGTTGTCCTATAACAAGATAATTATGAAGACTGGGATTCTTGGCACGTAAATGAATCGGTTTGCTAAAGCAAAGTTGAGATGGAGAGAAGAACCTGGGAGAGCCAGTGTTACAGCACATCGTTGACAGGTCCATTAACAGAAACAGCTCACCATTCATTTTTTGCGTTTCCAGCCTAAACAAAATCCATCGCTGTACTTCAGGAATGAAGTTACCCACCTCTAGTTGGCTAACTGTAGTGATAACGTGGTTAGTCTGTTCCGCCATTGGTTTAACACATGTTATAAAAATACATATTATTTTAACGTCATCTGTTTACAAGATTTTAAACGGCTTCGATAGTGCCACACTGTCCTTTTAATTAACAATCCAGCACCTAGCAAATTATCTATGTGAAGAGGCTAAGCTTGCATATTTGACTGAAATAGTACTTAGTATAATTATATAAATTATACGTATGGTTGGGTTTTGCTCAGAGAGTGATATTTTCATTCCAAAATAATATTTTATATATTTCATTTTTATACTTGGATGTAGCTCCGTATGTCTGCTATATTTAAAAATACTTTGCATATACAAAATTGATGACAACTAACTCATACCTGGAAATACTAATCGTTGTCTGTGAGGAGGTAGATGGTTTTCTTGGCATTCCTCAACTTTCTTCTTTAATTCCAAAATTGTGGTATTCTATTCCAAATATATGTACAGTAATACTAATTATAATGTAGAGATTGATAGAAAGGTAAACAAAATTCAAAGCATTGGTTACTGTAATACTATTATTAACTCTTTGTAATACTGCCACACACAATAAAAAGATCTGATCATAGGGCAAGCCCGAGGCATACAATAGTTGGTGCATAGCTACGTACCTACGTAGCTATACCAGAGTGTGCATGAACTAGATGGTATTACGAGATACAATTGTTGGGGTGCCAATATAATTGATAAAAGAACCTACCATCTACACACAAGTGAAATAATTGGAATACCTAATTTTGTGGCCCTATAACTCTAACCCACAAGGCAACCTAACAGATATAAATTATGAGGTTATATAGCCAAACAACTTTCAAGCTAGGCAAATTACTTAGAATTATTTTATGTGTCTCTTGTGTGTAGATGGTAAGTGTTCCGAAATCAGGTCACAATTTCTATCCAATTAATTGACTGGTTACAATTAATACCTTCAATTTGAAGTATAACATTCCAGTATCTTAGTGAAAAAATTTAGTATAAAGAATTAATTCTACCATAAACATTAATAAATCATGATAGCTGTATATACGTAGCTACAATAATTATTACATATCTTAGAAATTCTAAAATTGAAATCCAGATACAAGTAGCCATGCAGCCAGCTTAAAACTGAATTCCTACTGTGATATTGTAGGCAACTCTTCTTTCAACACTTCACTATGTATATACGTACCTACATGGCAAAACCACTGTTAATACTCAAGAACTCTTGTCTTTTTATGTACAACTGATAAAAACACCCTTCACCTATTAATGCATGTGATAAAAAGTATTATTCCTTCTTTGGCAGGAATTCACAAAGCACTATTACTAAAGCTATGCCTATCAATACTATCAATGGCAAGTATCATAATTATGAAGAACCATGGAGCTTGTTTAACCAGTTATTAAGGCTTCGTTACATGTAAGTAATACACACACTGCAGACAAATGCAATTTGCACACCTGGATTAAAATAATAACATTGATTAAATAAGTGATCAGCTCTTGGAAAACCTGACATGTTCGCACTTGGTTAAATTTTGAGAAATACCTTTCAAAATTGAGTGTGTGTATGATGTTTTTGTGTGTGTTTCACTGTGTGTGTATGAATGTGTGTGTAAGTGTGATTGTGTATGTATGATGGCGTTTGTATGATCCTGTTGGCTGCCTTGCATTATCAGCAAAAACTATTAGCTTTCATATAGCTAATGGCTGGTGGCTGCATTTAGGGCTTTTGAGAATACTTTTGTGAGGTGTGTACTAATTTTAAGCCAGCGTAGTAAGAGTCACAATGAATTATTTAGAGTAGGAAAGGCCACCGAAAGTAGCCAGAAGCACTTATACCACATCACAAGGCCAAAGAGGCATCCAGCTTAGCAATGGGAGCAGTTCCAAGTCCCATCCACCTAATTGGTGAAATAATGAGTACCTTGATTAAGAGAAAGGAGAAAGGAGAAATTAATTTTGTACTGTGAAAAACGGAATTATAATTTGGGGAATTGTCACACTGAGCTGGCAAATATACGTAGCTACACGCAGCACACTACCAAGTTACATGGAATGGTTCAACTACTATTAGAATTACTAAATCTTACAGGCCAAAATCTTGCATTTTTAAACCAGGCGCGCGCCTGCTTTCTTGAAGTTGTTTTCGTGAAAACATCGGTATGTGTGTGTGTGTGTGTGTCCGCCCCCCAGGCTTTAAAAACCATTCACGTGAAATTAGCCGTTCATTCCATAGTAAAAGCCGTTTGAACAGCTGTACATTACTAACAAGACAGAGCGCTTCAGTTTTGAAAGTGGGCATGCTGTGTGGGTTGAGGAGCTTATATTACAAGACTAGCCTATAGTGTTACAGTAAGAATTTCGGCTTAAAACAACTTTGTATTACATACTGTTATCACTAAAGTACTGGAATATAAAGCCGGTTTAAACAAAAGAATTAAATTTGTATGCTTTGCTATGTGCCCCTTAGTGATGAGTCTTTGCTCACATGACTTACTTGTGATGTCATTAATTACTATTACAATACACTGAATAGCAGTTGATTAACAGTGGTTTAACTTACACGTCGCCTAGTTTTTAGAACATCAACTTGTTCGGTTTAAAATAAATTATACACACTGTCAGGCAGTAACAGTATACATACGTATGCATTCCCATTTTGATGTCACAAAGTACCACACATAAAATCGTCTCAAACAGCTATTAAGTTGTTCATTCTTTTCACTACTACAGATGGTTAGCAATAACAACTGCACCATATACATAGATGGTTGCAATCCGAAGAAACAGTCATGTGATCCACAGACCTTACGATTGAAACACAGGAATAATTAATGTACACTGGTACACATCCCTGAGTAAAAGTCTTTCCTTTAAACTATAGATTTTCCTTTGATCTACTGAAAGTAGTCCACTGTAATGTGGAAGGGTTACATTGTAGCTATGTATATACAAATTCTTCTAGAAGTATGAATTTTAAAATCTAATTATTAGTATTGAAATTCACAGTGCATTTAGGACATCTGCCAACTGTTTACCAACATCTCTTAAAGATTCTGGAATTTGGAATCACCGCTTTCATTGATATGCTTGTAAAATATTGTATTTCTCCGTATATTAGTAATCAGATGATACGCATTTCCTTATTAGGTAAACAGGATATCAGGAATCTCCGAAGAATTAGTCACCATCCCAAAAGACATCGAAAAAAGTTCGGACCTCTCAACCAAAAATTATTGCTAATACTATGCAGCTACATACATCAGTTAGCTAATATTTATTTATTCTCCCTGGGTGTGTGCCCTATTATATAATGTACGCATATGTACGTAGACTATATTAATAATGTTCATCATGCTTCTGAATTTGTCATCAATAAAATTACGTTGCATAATCGTAATATGTTACAACACCTGTTAATTAAGGCAGGAAAGACTTGTAAAGGCAAGTGCCAGTTGTATGAGTTGTTGTATTATCATCTTCTCAAGTTCTGGAACAACTTTGCAGTCGAAAATGGCAGCAAAATACAACTTTTAGCCGTTTCAGACATCGTGGGGGATTTCCCAAATGATTGTGTTTGGTTTGGTGCGAATACAAAATGGTAAGATGTGCTAATGTATTATTAACTATCAACTTACAGGCCCATTCAAAGCTTGAACTTTCGTCACTTGCCCAGTAATTACTTTTACGCTTATGGTCCACTGTGACGCCATCAGTGATCGTCTCTAAGTTAATAAATTAAATTGAATTGAATTAATTGATTCTAGGAATTGTTATTGCAGGAAAATTTAAACTGGAATTCCCCGATTACGTAAGCACAAATCACGTGCACCAACTGATCATGAGGGCTCGCGGCGCTTTGTGCATGCTTTTGTGCGTGGGGTGGTGATTAGCTGTGAAGCAACGTAAATTAGCAGACGGAGGAGGACACCTGACATCCATTTTGCAACAGTGTGAGGTTTTATTATTGCACGTGTAAGATAATTCAATAGTTGAGGGAATATTTCTGACTCCCCTATACGAGCCCTTGTATTAATAGGCCCGGCCGTATGCATTCACTTGGCAGGCCCCTACTCCCTAGTGTGAATTACCGTGGGATAGTATTAAGCCCTTATCTGCGAGAGTGTTGCGAAGTATAGATTGAATGCAGCCTGGGAGGGAATTCTTGAGGGGTCCGTCACAAGCAATTTTGGCGTACGTGATTTGAAAACATCTGTGTTTTGTGCTTGATTTGTGATTTGAAAACTGGTATTCGTGATTTGAAAACTGTATTTGTGATTTGAAAACTGATTTGTCGATATTTATAAATCTTTAAATACTAAATATATATATGAGCGATGATAGATGGAGGAGTAGAAAAGATTCACGTACAAATTTCGCATTACATCAATGCACAACACACAATTATCCACTACATTGCAGAGAAATAAACACTCGTGATATAGCACCATCTATTCATTATGCGCTATCTAAAAATAAAAATATAGGAGGCGCATTAAAGGGGCTAGTCATAACCGACATAAAACGAAGTTTTACTGATCCGTATTTATGATTTGAGAACCTGATTTTGAATTGATTTCGTGTTTTGAGAACTGATTTTGTGTTTTGAGAACTGATTTCGTGTTTTGAGAACTGATTTTGTGTTTTGAGAACTGATTTCGTGTTTTGAGAACTGATTTGTGTTTTGAAAACTGATTTGAGCCAAAGTGAACGTGATTTGAAAGCGTGTCGGACCCCTCGGGAATTCTGGATCCCAACCTTGTCGGGCCTCACTGGTACATTGCCACTCACCTAGACTACTGACTCAGTAATAGTCAGTATGGTGCCAGACCCGAAGCCACACTCCATCGTTGTAAGCCTTCTCAAAGGTCCCTAGGGAGATAGTATTTATGATGATAAACAAAACAGCTTGGCTGTGGCCAGCTAACCAAGCCATTCATATACCTGTACATGTAAGTAGCTATTACTGAATATATTCAATTTTGTTTGTTGACACTAGCTATTGCTCTGCTGCACACTTGTCAGGACCTAACATCTGTTTATGCACCTATCAATGTTAAGCCCAAGTGCCCAACCTCCCCCCTCCCAGGTATAGGTGGGGATTTGTACAACTTGTTGTTCAAAGGACACACCCCAGGGGAAACAGTGCCTCTCTATAGATGCACCCAATACGCTGGGGCAATGTGGAGATTTGTATCATTAAGTACAGTAGTACTTAATAGTATGGATCGCCATGAAAATGCATGTCTTCCGAAAATATACTCCGTGAAAAACAACCTTTTAAAATCAGAATGCGAAAAACCAACTACAACTCTAGATCTATTGGTACAACACTAACAACACTATAACTTCAGTCAAAGTAGTCTAATGTTGCTAACCTTGCCCGCTAGCGAATTTTAAAAATTTTGAAATCTAGTAGATTTTCGTCTGCCTGTCAACAGGGATCAACCTAGAGCCTAAACCGCTGTGTGTATAGCCTTCAATCTTTCTGAAAATAAACATTATTTCCGTTGGCAAGAACCTTTGCTATTCCAATTGTTATACTCACCAGGCGCCATAGCCTATCCTTTATTCTGTCTTCTTTATCGATTGATCTTCCTTGACTGAAGGGTGACAAAATTTTACGAAGGTGTCAGCATTCCATAAAATGTAGCAATAAACATCTTGGATAGGTGCATGCTTTACTGATACAATTCATCTTGCTAATCGACGTGTAATGGAAAGAAGGAGCTGCATCACCTGCATCCTTCTACAGTCTTATAACCCATCTTAACCAGATCAAATTTATGCGAGCTGCTTATTCTCATTTTAAGTGCCGGATGTTAATTATATGGACATATTAATATCAGGTGCTTATGATGGAACATCGATAAAATAACCTAGTAAACTGCGTATTAATCTGGATACGAGTACAATAGCACTTTCCCAATACAAGTCGTTTTGCTTGGTACTGTGATGAAACGAGTCTGTTTTAAATGTGGGTGTGGCACACATATAGCGAACCATTTTAGACTATGGAGATACCAATTGCTAAGAAATAATCCTGGCTTGAAACTATTCTTGGGTGCTTTTGTAAAAGTGTTAAGCCTATACGTAGATACTGAAATATATTGCCTGGTTATGGAATACCAGTTTATGGTTAAATAACTATCTAGCACTGAGCCATACTACTGTATGCTATAAAAAGTAAACAAACTAGATTATTAAAAAAATTAAAAGGGGAGTAGGGATCGCAATAAAAAGTAAGGAAACATTTACAAGTAGTTAGCAAATAAGTCATCACTCACCACCCAGCATTGTATACTGCATGTGTTTACTCAAGTATACAATTGCAGCTGGGTAGCTACATACGTACATGCATGCACAAATTAAATACATTCTCTAGCACCTCTACAAGATTTAATCCCTACTTTGGCAGCCAGCATTCAAAGCAATACATCATGCAGCCAAAGTAGGGATTAAATCTTGTAGAGGTGCTAGAAAATGTGTTTAGTTTGTGCATGCATGTACGTAGCTACCCAGCTGCAATTGTATACTTGAGTAAACACATGCAATATACAATGCTGGGTGGTAAGTGATAATTTATTTGCTAACTACTTGTTTCCTTACTTTTTATTGCTATCCCTACTCCCCTAATTTTTTTAATAATCTAGTATATACGTATAATCAAGAGTATATCTTCTATTATTATATACTCTTGGTATAATTATGCTATTTGAATCCATTACAATTACAAATTTCCCACTAGTAGGGAGTATATTTCTGACAGAAGACCCACGAATCCTGACCTATGCATGGGAGGGGAGGAGTAGGGCTTGACATGGATAGGTGCATTATGTATAGCTATAACCAGCTATACTAGTGATATCCTAAACAAAAACAGGCTAGCTATAAATATGTGAGGCCAATCAGAAGCCGCAAAAATTGTAAGCAGCTATAAGTGACCAAAAACTTTATAATATCAGGTAATCAGTCTGGCCCCTTTTATACGCTAGACTAATCAAGTAAGGCCAAAAAGTTATATAACTTGAATGATCATGTCATAGATAATATATTCCCCTAGGAAGCGTATATTATCTATGATCACACGTACAATGCTTATCCAGCTTCACAGCACTTTTCATTGTATTTCCCCAAGTAATAGTTAATAGCTAGCTAGCTACCATAGCATCACAAGTCATGTACGTATGTATATGTACCTACGTATGCTAAACAAAAAATGATTGTATTTACATGCGACCAAAACCTTTGATATCAGTTTAATATCAGGCTAAGAAGTTTAGGAGTTTAGGATATAGCTACCTAGAAGTTGAGTAGCTAGTGTACTGGCTACATGCATTAGCTATTAGTCACCTAATTGTTTATCAGTATCCTTTAATTTCAGAGACGATGACATGGCTAGCTACAATAGTTTTAAGGTCTATTTCACAATTATGACTGGCTTTGTCACTTGGCCACCTTTTTACTGCTATATACTGTATAGTGTAAAACGGTGGTGGGATAAACTTTAGTGAATTGGTAACTTTAAGAATTTACCAGGGAAACTTAGGACATAAAATGAACATTGGTGTAAGGAAAACTTTGGCAAATTGTAATGTGTATTATCCTTTTCTTCTTCGATAAGTCATGCCGTTAAATTTAAAAACCACAATCATTTATTCGGTCATCATGTGCAGTGCAAAATGATAAGTGGCTGGCACATAAATTGGTCGACTAGGCCTAGTGATGATGACATTGGCCATGTTTCCCGGTTAATTTCAACCATTTGCCCAATATTCATTCGTCGAGGGGGGTATTCTTCACATTCACTGCATCTATTGCTGTCGGCGATACATTTTCACTTAAAGGGCCATTTGGATTTATCTGGCTGGCTTTAAAGGACAGATGAGCTTCAATCAACATAATGCTACCCCCACATTTTTTGGTAAAACTTTGGGGAATTGCTTTGGATTTGCCAAAGTTTTACCTGGCAACCGTTTTATACTACGTACGTATACAGTATACCTAATGACTATAGCCTACTAGGGTACAGCAAGTTGATGTTTTACCATCTAAAAGCCAGATGCTATGTAAGTTAAACCACTAGTACTGTTAATCTACGTAATAGTAATTAATGATGTCACGAGTAAGTCACATGCTAAACAAAAACACCTTGGGTGTAAAAAAGTGCGAGGCCAATCAGTGCAAACAGGTGCGACCAAAAACTTTGATATCAGTTGAGCTAGAGCGATTGAGAGTTTGAGGGCTGTGCTACGTGTTAAATAACTCACTCAGTGGTCACGTTGCTGTGCTTCTTGGCCTCGCGACTCACTATCATGAGTCTTGATATGTACCTTAGCCAAGTATTTTTAGCACAGACAAATTTTAGTGACTTTCCAGTTGGTTGGATTTAGCACAACTAAGTTTTTGCATTCTTTACCAATAACCTATGTATTAGAATATAACCTGACCAGTGAGTCAGTAATTCACAATTGATACTTAACAGAGGTAGAGAGTGGGTGTAATTAGCTATGAGATATCAAGATACAATAGTGAGTTGCAAGGCCAAGAAGAAGCAGCAACGTGACCACTGAGTGAGTTATTTACATGTAGCACTGCCCGGAAATTTACAAACGCATTAGCCAAGCCACTATATAACAGCTATCGCTTAGCTATTATACGTATATATAATATAATAGACATAGCACATATATAGAATCAATAAACCAACCAACATATATAGAATCAACATATGTGACTGGATTTGCGAAAAGGGGTCTTATACACTCATCCAATTTTGCAACTTTGAAGACGCATAACTTCATTTGTGAGTGAGCTATTAAGCTGAAATTTTCTCACGTATAACCACAATGATAGGAAAGGCCAGGTACCAAATTTCAAAGTTGTAGGTCAAACATGAGCTGAGTTACACATCCTTAAATTCACAAAATTGGATGCGTGTATAAGACCCCTTTTTGCAAATCCGGTCACATATATAGAATGTATAGTTATAGCTATTTATTTACAAAAAGTATTGATATGCTAAACAAAAACATTTTGGGCATAAAAAGTGTGAGATCAATCATTGTAAATAATTATACATGCGAAACAACACCTTTGATATCAGTCCAAGAAGTTTAGAAGTTGAATACATGCACTATTAGTTACAGAATTGTGTGTCAACATTAATTCTTAATTTCAGAGAAATCACATGATCAGCTAACAATAGGTTTTAATAGTGTGATTGGCTTTGTGAAATTGCTTTGGTCTGGGAAGTTGGTATGCATGTTTGTTTGCTTGTGTCTGCCCTAGGCTATCAAAAACTTAAAAATGGGCATGCTATGCAACTTATAAAAGAAGACTGGCCTATAGGGTTACCACTTTTAAAAAGTTAAAGCTGGTTTAAATAAAAGAATTTAACTTGTATGCGCTGCTATGTATATACGTATGTGTTCCTTAGTGATAAATCTTTGCTTACCTTAGGCCTGGTTATCATTACTAACAATATGTCAATCCAGCAGGAGGAGTAAAAATTTATACTAATTTTGGCAAAAAATATTCATAATGTAGCTACACTAATAATGTTTCTTCCACTTACTTAACTTCTGGCAAAACAGACATCTAGTGCTGTAGCAAAATTAATAATTAACACCTACCTACGTATGTATAACATAAACATATGCATTCCGTACTTTTGTTCTAGTGTGCTTTAGGTGCAGGCGTCAAGCAGTGGCCAGTGGATGACATGTACGATTATTACTACCACATAGTACAAAATTTTGGTGGTGGAATATTTGGGGTCAGGAAAATTTTGACAGGTAAAATTTTGACTTATCAGCTTTACATGCAAACAGCTATTGAAAGAAAACTTTGAATGATAAAATTTTGACAAATTGCAAAAAATTGTCAAATTTGACAATATTTCCCTCGTAAAAATTTTGTGTCGTACGGTATTTGGTTAATGTGACAAAATAAGGCTGGCTGAACCGATTTTGATGAACTTCAGATTGCTGGCTTTCCATTAAATGAAGGTACTAATTCTCAAGTAATGAGCGAATCAGGTCAATAAGGATGGTTTGTTGGGTTTGTTACACTAACAAGTGCCATAAAACTCTCACTAGCTTGTACTCAGGAATGGTGGAAATGATTTCCTATGTTTTTATGGTGGCTTAGCTACTACAGCGCCTGCAAATATTTGAGCCTTGCTACATGTAAACAACTCACTGATGATCACTAAGTCATCGTGTACTGCAGCTACTGCTTTTTCTTGGCCTTGCAACCCACTATCATGAGTTTTGGTTGATATAAATTGTATGTTTTGAAGTCAGTAAGTGTAATTATAACGAGTTTATAGTTTAGTCTTGTGTTTTGTTTTGTTTTGTTCTTAGTTATGAATATGCGTTATGCATGGTTAAGGCTATTGATTATGTAAAAGCATGTGCACGTGAAGTCACAGATGTGGCATTCAACTTAATCGTCTGGCAAAATTGTATGCTGTGTGTATTGTGTTGAAAAAAGATCAGGTGTAACTTATCCTTACCAAACCTTCTCACAATGTGAAAATCAATCTTCAAGATTAACTAGCAAACATCCTCCCAATGTTGGGCTCAGTGACAAACAGTAAAAGTCAGATTAGCGCCAATTTCTTGTACTCCTTGTGGTGGAATCTTGCTGAGATATCTGCAAATCAATCATATGACAACTTTTGCAAAACCGTTCTATTTACTGCGATACTTATTCCCAACCTTCATTAATAAGTTTACCCTATCCAGTTTATTGCAGTTAGAGTAATTGTCTAAACAGTTATATCCAGAAAAGGCCTTCAAACAGGTTGATCCTTTTGTGTAGTGTTATTATTTTATGGCTGGATAGTTTGAGCTTTGAATCTGTAGTTTAGATAGCACTAACTTTTAAAGGTGGGTTTCAGATAGCGGTCTCAAGTCATTGGTGGTAGTATAGTGATGGCTAACTTCCAGTGATCACACAGTTCTGACAAAAATTTATTTTTTACCTTTGCACCTCTGAAGCACAAAGTAGTGAAGGCAACAAAAACTTACTAGCCCAAACAAGATTGGTAACAGTTAAGCTTTTATCACAGACAATATTTTATCGAAGATGGTTTGCCATCAGGACAAATGCATTTCCACCAAAAATCACTTATATATATACTGTGGATCATCAGCAATAAAATAGGCCAAACAAAAGATTGTTACATACGTACAGTTTATGCACCATATTCATCCACTATACATACTATTTCCAGCATGGATAATTTATAGTACATTCGAAATCAATTTGTACTATGCAAGTTTTGCAATAATTATTTTAACCACAATTAAAGCTTTGTGATTATTGAATTTTGGTTTTTGTGTCACTATCTGTGAACAGTACTAATTTTAAACTCTGACTTCAACCTTTGCTTAAGCACTGAATCACTTATGTATATATAGCACAGTGTTTTCACTGGTTATATACCGGTTACAAGCTTTATTTTTATAATGAACATTTATTGGATACTCTACATATATAGTGGATGGATATATGTGTGGTATATAAATTATACATGTCACAATGCTTTTAGATCTTTTAACCCATTTTATTAGCAATGATCCACTGTGGCAGAATTAAGTAGCTGGATATCAGTGATTTTGGTAGAATTTTTGGTGGAATTGCAATTTGCCCAGGTGACTTTAAATTTAAAGGTAGAGTCCAGTGTAAAATCACTTATCCTTTTTATTAGTTAGATAGCCAGAATGTAACCTGGTTTGTTGTTACTGATTCATTACAGTGTAGCAGTATAACTTTTAACATGGTTTGTTTGGTGTTCTAAATCGTCACTGTGAAACCAGAAATGCTTTTTCTGGGGTAGACTTATAATTCACGTTATTTATTTTATGAAATTTGTGTACTCCAGGAAAGGCTTCTCACATGGTTGCTTTTTATGATTGAATATGTATATAGTACCAGCTAAGATAAGAAGAGCCAACCCTTCTACATATGCGTAGCTATAGAGTTGCTTGGTAAAAGTGAATGAGTAGCTAATGAAAGAGACCCAAGCTTTCTCACCATCCGACTGACAATCATCAAAGAATATGTAGGCAACAACTATTATATGCACATATTCATCATTATGTATTGCCATAGTTAGGTAATTCTGATGGACCGTTTCTTCCTTTTTTCCTTGCTATACTAATGCTATAACCTACATGTACCATTCAACATCCAGGTAACTCACATTATATTTTAATTATAATAACTCAAAACTATATACATAATTATTATAATGCAATTACAAACTGAAAACACAACATTTAACAATCGGCAGTCGTAGAGAAGACACACGGCCAGCTACATGTTCAGCATGGATATTAATGCTGTGAGTGAAAACTATACACACTTGAATCTTACATAACAGCCACTCACCAGACCTCATCACTTACAAATCATCGGCACGATGCCATTACAAAGCACAGTATAGCTTGTCAATCTCCAATAGATTTGATCATAGAAATGAAATTGGTCTGAATGCTACTTGACATTAACATACTGTTACAGTAACTACATATCATTTATCCTGCATGGTATGTACTTACGTACTTAAAGATTGCTCTCTTTAACAGCGGGCCTGGCTGTTCAAGGACCAGGATTAACATAGCTAGAATAAGTAATTCCCTGCTTTTGTGGCTCATGTACGTAAATGCATCCAAAACAGAATGCAATGCAAAACACACGTACATACATAGGAACTGGAGGCACAAAAGCAGGGAATTACTTTTAATGTTAGGCACATATGTACAATCCTCTAAACAATAATTTTACCTTAATACTTCCCTAATTTTACCTTAATAATATTTCCTGTAAACAAGGTAAACCATTCTGTACAGGAAAACATAATTGCTACAACTGTTATTTCATTAATCATCCTGTGTGTTTGGTTACTCCAAAGTATGTACATAAATATGTAATACAATTCAATGTCTAGATTTTTAGTTGCTGTACTTTAAAACTGAAGCATATTCAGTGGAGCCCTGTACACAATACATGCACAAAATTAACAATACAAAACATAGCTACTCCAAAACAAAATACAACACATTTTTGTCTGTCTGCCTGTCTGCCATAAAACCTATACTGGGGCTAAGAATATGGCTCCATATTTTTCACATAACAAAGTTACGAAACTGTTGTTTATCCACTGTACCTAATGTTTATTTTTATCCTTCATTAATTTTCTTCCTGTATCTATTTTACAAAGCAAGCGACTCACAAAAGAAGATGTCAATAGATTGTTAACAGATTTTGTGTCACACAAAAGTACAATAATTATTATTATAATAACAGATTATTAGCAGGCACGATAGATTAACAGGTATTATCATAGGCAATTCTTAGGGGAGGCCTGGTACACGGCCCCCTGTTGAAAAATAAGGTGTGAAATATTCAATCGTGGTGTTATTTATAGCAGTCTAGCATGACTTCCTAGGCCATATTAAAAGGAGTAAGCAAGAAATATTTAATGTAGTACGTACTTCCTTATTCTCCTGCATCAGGGATCTCACTCAAGCCTCCCTGTATCCTAGAATTGTCACTGGACATGATGTATTAAACAGACATGATTTATTCCTGTGTACTTCAAATACATGATATGATTATCACAGGACAAAATTAATAGATTTCAAATTTCTTTCACACTACTTGACCAAGTTCTTTTGTTAACAAGCACCTGTAGACATACATAATTAAATAGACACCTGAAGTGTTTTTGCTTGCCTGCTAGGTGCCTGAATGGCAATTTAAATAAAAAGTGAGTAGAGATCCATCTCTCAGTGCTCCAAAAAGAAAGAAAGTAAGAAGGTAGGGAGCAAAAATAAGATTTTGGCATGAGATAGTAACCGCACACGTTATGACATAAGATGGTTTAATCTCTATATATTATTATATGGCCTTTTTAGGTTTAGTGTAACAAGTGTATTATTATACATTGAAGTTTTCAAACGTAATACAAAGTTCCATGATAGAACTTAATTTGTATACGTATGTTTGAAAACTGCTATATTTCCTTATCAGGAGGGTAGTTATAGTCATTGTCACATACGTACATATATATAAACTTGCACATATTTTCTTTTTATTATATTCACATTTCCTTATAGTGACTGATGGCTATAGGAAATAGATAAATTAATAGAGGAATAGGTACTTTTATAAACTTATAATATAAAAGTAGAGATACCTACAGTATATAAGATCTCAAATGTATTTTTTAAGTCACTCATTATGGTAAAAATCATTGAATTAATATGGAAATGGAAGATAACAAAGGGAACAATACAATAAGCCCTTACCACCAGAGTACTTCTGATAATACTACAGGTACGTATATCATTGTAATTGTGACTGAGTCTGCAGGTAGTTTACCAAGTGAATATTGGACAGAGTTTGAACAAAATTTGTGCCACTCTGCGTATTTCTTCAGTACAATTTGTTTAGTTATCTACATACCGGGGTATTAGCTTTAAATTGCTGTAGCCTTACAGTTAATGTCAGGCAGTTGTTCAAAGTAGGCAACCCAGAAGGGACTGTTGCAAATAGGCATGATGAGTAATTATCATGGCACCCAGTACAAGTCCAAGGAGACATCCATAGCTAGTAGGGCTGAGCAATACTACCGTTTTGGTGATATATCGCGATATTAAATAAATATCGATATCGTGATTTTTGCTAGTTACTATCGTGATACCCATTGAATAGGACTACTCATCAGTAAAAATCAAAAATGGTGATACACATGCCAGTGGTTTTTATTTATATGATGGACA
Organism: Spongia lamella; assembly: GCA_963930835.1. Lineage (NCBI taxonomy): Eukaryota > Metazoa > Porifera > Demospongiae > Dictyoceratida > Spongiidae > Spongia > Spongia lamella. The sequence continues at coordinate 10,744,158 of OZ005747.1, forward strand.
CTAGTAAGGTTCAAAACTGAAATAAGAAAACAGAAATGCTTTCCAGCCAATATTTGCCAAAACAAATAAAAAGAGTGTGTTGTAAACTTTGTAAGAAAATGGTAAAGTATTGCAGAAATACATGAAACCTAAGAGCTCATGAAATATATCATGAAATAATCGTATCGTGAATGTTTGACAAAGTATCAATCGTGATAATGAAATGGCAGTATCGCTCAGTTCTAATAGCTAGGTGGGGTGTAGGAGCTAGGCATTGATGATTATATACGTAGGTAATCATTTCAGACTATGTACATAGGTATGAGAGGTTAAGCATAGGTTTCAGAGACTACGTAGATATTCTGTTGTAGAGCAGTCAACTATATATGTAGCTTACTTTACGATCTATAGCTATAATGCATATAGCATGCATTTACTGTAGCTACATACACTGACATGATAGTAGTCTGGCATTGCTATACCACTTTTACATTTTGCATTTGGATCAGTGGTGAATAGCTTACATAATTCAATTTTATTCTAGAAATCCCCATTTTCAGGGAATGACAATTGGCTGTTGATGGCTTCTGTCTGACCAGTGATAAATGACACTTGAAATCCCACTTTTGGGGGTTATTCGCTGTAATTGACACATTTAATTAAACAAGATTTAATAAAGGAAACAGGAATCAACCTCCACAACAGCTATGAATACAAATCCTACTGTGTAGTAAAATCTGCAAAATTTAATCCCTACTTTGGCAGAATAATGCAATGTCTTAGCTACATCAAGCCAAAACAGGGAGTGAATCTTATAGATTTTACTTGTAGCTCTTGTTTCTTGCATTTTAATGTGGAGGCCGATCCCTACTCCTTTTTTAGATCATATTGTATGTTTACTTATATTGTATACAGTTCTACACTAATAACACTAATATAACATTTTAGCTACGTATGTGTCACTCACGTAAGTTTATGTAACCATGTTGATACAAAGGGTACTTTGCGGCTTCACTTATTTCACATTAATATAGATATTGTGGAGCAGGTCCATTATATCATGTGACATTCCAACATAAACGCATAATATAGAGTTTACCCACGCTCTTTTATTTAACGTGAAGAAGAAAGGAAGATAAAAGTAAATAGTCTAAATACCATGACGCAGTGAAAGAATCTACATCAGAACAAGAAAAGTTAGAGTCAACTGAAACAGAGCACCTGGTTTTTAGATAGTAAACTTGTTAATGCAGAGATCACTCCCTACTCCATTTATTAAATCCAGTATTTTATACATATGTTTATACCTTATTGTGAAGTTACACACTGAGTCTGTTGTAGTGCCATAGCCAAATCCTTTATCCACTTTGGGGGTGTGGTTTTGTTTGACTATTAGACACAACATAGCAAATTAATATAGCTGCCAGTACTTATGTAACACTGCTCATCATAATGGTTTTTACCACAAGTAACACAACCTCCACATTATTTGATGGTGATCATCACATCATTATTGATGGCATGCACAGCAGCTGTTATCACATGACATCATTCATCAAGAAAAAATAAACCTGTCAAGCAAGCTGACTAATGGAAGATGAAAGTAAACACCACAAAAAACAAGAAAATTTTAAGGTGGACTGATATAACTATTATCCTGAGAAAAATGAAGGCTATAAACCAGCCAGTTAGGCGGAAAGTTTATTCTTGTGCTCAGGCAAACAAGAATCTGGTTGTTAAGAGAATTCTATAACTTGACATGTGTTTGGGTGCTTGAAAATAGATTTGTGACATTGTACCATTGTACCAATGGTTCTAGATGTATGGTATTATGAGGTTGTTTGTTTGGGTACATTTTTCATAAGCCATAGTTTTCCATGTCAATCCCTAATATTGAGTACTGATATCAAATCTTTGAACTTTTATTCGGGTAGACGGCTGAGCTAGAGCATTTGTGAATTAAACTTTGAGGACGGTGCTACATGTATATAACTCACTCAGTGGTCGCGTTGCTGCGCTTCTTCTTGGCCCAACTCACTATCGTGAGTCTCGATTGTAAAGCATATTTTAAAGGGATAATTTGTTTCTTGTTTATTACATGTGCATAGGTGCTGAGAATAATAAATCACTCCTGATAATGGAAAGAAATGCAAAGTCTACTATGGTAGTGAAACCAGACAATCTATTGAGTACATCTAAGATTAACATCATCATGCAAAAACCTGGTAAATCAAATAATGTTCTGAATAACTGCTGTTCATTTTATTTATCATACAGAGTTTTCCTTTTTGATCAGATATTACAATTTATTGTATCAAAGTCTAATACCAAATACTAAATTGACAATAAACACCTTAAAAGTACATTTAAAGTTCTCCAACTTTATGGAAAACTACATACTGAGTGGAAAAAACCCTAGGATAAGATGTCAAAGAATTTTAAACTTGCTGATTGTTCATTTGGACATAGAGAGAGATTATGTACAGTTTTGTCACTTGATAAACATGATATCAGTAATGACTACTCATCTATCCCACAGATTGAGTACAGGTACATACATACATACTGTGTATCTATGTGTGTTATTCTACTGTCATTGTTGCACATATTTTTCTTATATACATACTAAGCTTGGCTGTAAAAAGTGCGAGGTCAATCAGAAGTAGCATTGTACGTAAACAGTTATCAAAACTCACAATAGTGAGTCGCAAGGCCAAGAAGAAGCACAGCAACACGACCACAGAGTGAGTTATAAATTTACATGTAGCGCCACTCTCAAATTTGCAAATGCTCTAGCTAAGCCAGCTATCGCTTAGTTATTACTAACCCACAACGTTCTTACTACGTATAGAATCAATAAACCGAGAATGGAGTAAATTGGCACCACCATTCGTAAGTACCAGTCATTATGAGTTTTATGACACTCGTTGTGCGACTACATATGATGAACCATCCTTTCACACCCAATTTGCCTGTTACTAGACAATTAGTACCTTCATTATTTGAAGAATCAATAACCTGAAGTTCATCGAAATCAGTTCAACAAGTCTTCTGGTACAGCTTTATAAACACCTTCCTGTCACCACAAAAAATTTTATATGGCAGTCATTTATTTTCCTTCATTTTCATCACACACTTTTTGTGGGCTTGCGAGAGCTTATGTATGAACTCTCATTTTGTACATTCCCTTGTGTGTCTAATAACTCACTTATTTCTTCATGGATTTCAGCCAAATTTGTATCAGCACTTCTCCCATGTATGCTCTACCTTTCATACTATTTTCAGCTTGAAGTACGTGAACACTTGAGAAAGGCTATTACACTGCAGGTTGATAGTTGCCATAACTTGAACCCCCTTCAAATGATTTGCAGACACACAATCTATATTGATGAATCGCTCTGTAGTGAAAGTTAAAAAAATCTATTGCCTGAGTTTTTCAAAATTAATCTTCAAAGTTTAATTTGCAATAATTATTGTGTGCTAGGCAAGTACAAGTTATGCCCATGCAGTACTTCTCTGCTGCTTGTTAGTAATAACATCTGTTTATACTTCCAAAAAAGTAGTGGTACATATGCTAAACAAAAACACCCTGGGTGTAAAAAAGTGCAAGGCCAATCAGAAGCAGCATTGTAAATAGGTATGTGTGACCAAAAACTTTGATATCAGTTGAGGCCAAGAAGTTACTTATCAAAAGTCTTTTTAACCTGACATACTTGCATATTTTCACAACTATGATTGGCTTTGTCACTTAGCCACCTTCTTCATACCATCATTATAAATAAAGGTGGCCAAGTGACAATACCAATCATAGTTGTGTAAATATGCTATAAATTATTGCATATCAGTCAAGTAGTTAAGAAGATTTTTGATAAGTAACTTCTTCGCCTCAGCTAATATTAAATTAAAATTTTGGTGGCACATACCTATTTTACAATGCTGCTTCTGGTTGGCCTCGCACTTTTTTACACCCAGGGTATTTTTGTTTAAGTGACCAAAAACTTTGATATCAGGTAAGGCCAAGAAGTTATAGCTAACTTCTTTGTTTTTACTTGAATGACATACTTCTTGGCCTTAAATAGCTACAGGTTAAAGGATGTGGTTTACAAAAACAGCAGGACTTTATCATCAATTAACTTTATATTCTTAGTTGATAGTTGACTCATAGCTAGGGCTTTGATGGTATCACCAACAGCTTCACTTAGTGAAAATGACTAGGGTATCTTCCCCTAAAATATCACCACTGGTGAAGTTGTGCTATGTTTCATGTTTGGTACAGACATACATAGTATATGTTATAGCACCGCCGCAAGTGATGTACGGAAAATACAGCACGAGGGGTGGGGGCGAGTGGTAAATACAGCACTCAGCTACGCCTTGTGCTGTATTTACCACGAGGCCCCAACCCGAGTGCTGTATTTTTCCGTACATCACGAGTCGGTGGTGCTTTAACTCATTTATTGTTTTTGTTTGGGAGGATTATCAGTGCTATATTGTAGTGATAGACCCTCAGTGTGATGCTTTTAGCCAAGTTAGTATTATTGGTGATGCTTTTAAAGTATATCTAATGTGGTGCTTTGTGATAATCTGCCATTCAAGTGCATCAGAGTGGTTGTTCAACGTGTCAGGTTTGAAGCTTTTTAGCTTATTTCAAGGCTTACTGGCTAAAGCGATGTCGAGCGTGCTATGCATTGTTTTTAGCTATTGTAAGGCTTATTGTAGTTTCGCGAGCCAGATTTTTTGGTGCAGGTCGTTATCACTTTCAGTATAAGACTATAGGCTTACTGTCTGACACAATGCAGCCCTGTATAAACATGATGCTTCAGTCACAGCTTTTATTGAAACAAGTTAGTTGAATCTTTGTGTTTAGGTGTGGCAATAACCTTTGAAGATCCATTTAAGGAGTGTTAAGAATCCATATAGATGGGCAGTAATTATCAAGGGGGGTTGTTTACAGCAGCTGTTGCAGATGATAATTGAAATAACTGTACTGTATTTGCTAACCACAGTGCTGTATTTCCTATACAGCACACTTGATATCTAAAACAGCATACTAGACATTTTATGGTAAATACAATACTACTTTCTCTTTGATCTGCCCACAGATCTGCCCAATAATCTATGGAACAGACTAAAAAGAGATCTAACTTGGGAGCTGCATAGCTCTAGCTGGGCCACGATCCGATAGTACCTAATTATCAATTTATAGTACACTTTGCATTTGAGAAGCCTTTTTAGCTAGAATATTGGGGGTACAATTTAGTGATGACCAACCATCTGTATAATTATGCAGAGCTTATGACTGGCCAGTCATCGGCCAACTTTGGTAATTGACCAACCAAGACCAGACAAATTTACTATAGGGAAGTCAATCAATTTATAATAGGAAAACAAATGACCATACAATTTTTAATTCTTATCATAAGCACTGTATACATACATACATATTATAAGTTTTGCCTTTCAGGTGTCCACTTGATTATTTCTGTTTATGGGCACCTGTTAACAACAGCGTTAACATGGCAGAGTAGCTAAACATTGAAATTTATTTGTCTATATTTTATCATATGTGACTGGCTCTGCAAAACCCTCCATGTTCTCATGCAAATTTTGACCCATTCTTAAAATTTCAAAGTGTCATAACTCTCTAACTATTTATTGTAATGTTATAGAAACTTGCATATGTGTTGACAAAGTATCCTTCTACATTTTGCTATAAAGCATTTAAACATTGATGCAACTATCAGGAATATACAGCTATTTTTGTGAGGCTATGTAAATATGCAAACATGGAGGGTTTTTGCAGAGCCAGTCACATAATTATTATGAAATGTACTGATCATGAAGTGCACGCTAAAAATATAGCCTGCTTAATTACACTTGTTGTTTACATGGCAGAGACACATAAAAGTTGGACACCATGTTTTTGTGTCAATCCATACTATTACAAATACTATTGTACTTGATGATAATATTGCTTGGTTATAGAATTTCATGACAATGGAAAATGGAATATAAATGTATCAAATGAAACCAAGCTTTTACATCAGCAATCTCGTTACAATTACAATTATCTTCAATCTAATACAAGTAAGTACTCTCATACATAATGCAAAATCTAAAATCTAAATGTTTATGGTATCTTCACTTTGCCTTTGATGATAAGTATGACTGGATTTACAAAAACCGTTCTTATTGTCACAAGAACTGAAATTCAATGTATTGCCTAATATCACAGCTACACTCAAGTATAGAGGATATGCGTGGTCTAAAAACTGATACGAATTTTTTTCTAAAAACTGCCAACGGTGAACGGGCTATGGAGCTCCAGCACAAAACTACTTGAAGATAAGGGGTGTCTAAGATTTCAGGATACCAGAGGTGGTAACAGCAGGTAAGGTAGATGTATAGAAGATATGCGAAGAATTGGCTCTATGGCTGCTGCGAAATAGCCTAAATAAAGGTTGGAATAACTGACGCACGTGACCGGAATTTATTGCTTTGTACAGCATCTATATTACACCAAAGCTCGTGATACAATCTACAATAGTAAATGCAGCACTGGCGTTGTGACAGCTTCACTTCCTTCTTGTCTTTGAGTGGTTTCATGAGTGAGCCCGATAGTCGGTTCACTGTTAAGCAAATGTTTTGGTTTTTAGAAAAAATTCTTCTTGATTTTTAGGTTTAATTAGAATTTCGTATCAGTTTTTAGACCACGCATATCCTCTATTATCCAGACACACTGGAAGTATAGCTACAGATGGCCAGGTCTGCTTGTACAGACGGCTTTTCCCGAACCTGTCAAGGCACCAAGGTTTATAACAGAGCCTGTGGAGCCACTGAGAGATGCATTAATAATGCCAAACTCAGCCTGACCTATGGCCACTGTGGCTGATTCTGTCGCCTATTGAATTTACAGCTCAGCTGTCTGCTAATTACTGGGTGGTTTACCCACCCATCCACCCACCCCTTATATGCAATAGTGATCTTACAGAGATTTTTAAAAAATATCTCAGCATTGTTAACTACGTACGTAGCTAACAACTTTGTTCATATATTAATTGCTAGCTATAAGACTGCTCTACTTCTAGAGTGGATCTAGCATGGCTACAGTCTACCACAAAAGAACCACAGTTCAATATTTCAAATTGATATTTCTCAAAATATAAAATGTGTCAATCAGAACGTTTTCGCAAATCCAGTCACAAATGTTTTTAATATATACGATATATTGCATCTCATATATATAATACTTTATAGCTAATGCTTTTTGACAGCAAAATTTACTTTGCCTAACTTCTGAGGATGACATGTACAAGCTGATATATCAAAACTTTAGCAGAAAAGTTACGAATTCAACTCATAGGTGTAAGGATTGCATTAAGGGTGAAGCAATTACAGATTAATACTCTTTAATAGTACAGTCACCAATTACTAAGGCATATGTGACAATTTTCACTTATATTCACTGTTACAACTGTTGATTTTAGATCCTCAACTTCTTCATTTTATTGTAGGTTCCATTCAAAACCATGCAGTAGTTTCTGATGCCCCAAGGCCTAACAACATTAGCCAACTGGATATTAGGTGTTCATTTGTACAGTCCAATGAAGCATCAGATGGAATGGCAGACAAGTGCTTAATTAGTATACACTACCAGATTAATGGAAGAAGATTTAAGGCTAAACAAACTAGCTTTAAACAAATTGTTATACCTGATGAACAAGGTAAGCACATACATGCAATTTATAATATATACGTAGGAGTTAAGTTATGTACCATGGGCAGGGGTGATTTGCCTGATATGTATGTACGTATGAGCCTGAGGGTGAGTGCGTACATATCATGTTATAAATGTGACCTGGCATGAGAAAAAGGGCTTATGTACACATACAATTTGACCACATTTTAGATTTCAGAATTAAACAACTTTGTGTATAAACATGGGATTCTAACACAATGTTTACCATACTTACGATAGTAAGTCGCAAAGACAAGAAGAAGCACAGCAATGTGACCACTGAGTGAGTTACTTACATGTAACACTGCACTTAAATTTGCAAACATTCTAGCTAAGCCACCATAAAAGCTACGTATAGCTTAGTTATTACAGAGAGCATTCTTACTATATAGAATCAATATACCTATTATAGAGGAAATCGGTGTCACCATTCCTAAATACCACCCATTGTAAGTTTTATGGTGCTCGCCATGTGCTCACACCCGACAAATCATTATTTCAGCCTGATTCGCTTGTTAGTCAAGAATTTGTATCTTCATTGTTTGTAGAATCAATAACCCAAAGTTTATCGAGCCAGTCTTCTGATACAGCCTTATAAAGTCCATCCTTTCACAAAAATGATTTTGCAGCAGTCACTTTTTCATTTTCATCACACACTTTTCATGGGCTTGTGGGAGTTTATGTAAGTGAACCCTGGAAGTATCTTTAAACTCTCTTTTTGTACATCCACTTGTTTGTCTAGTAACTCACTCATTTCTTCAAGAATTTCGGCCAATTTGTATCAGCATTTCTCCCATGTACATTCTACCTGTCATACTATTATCAGCCTGAAGTAAACACTTGACTGTATTTGAGAAAGGCTATTACACTGCAGATTGATATTTTCCATAACTTGGACCCCCTTCATATGATTTGCATAAAATTTCAAACACACAATCTATAATATTATTGGTGTATCACACTGCAGTAAAAGTATTTTTTAAAATTTAAATTTACAATATTGTGTGTACTAATTCACATAATTTTTTATTATATAACCAAACTTAAGCTGCTAGTAATAACATCTATTTATGCTTCCAAAATGTAGTGATATGCTAAACAAAACACCCTGGGTATAAAAATTTATGAGGCCAATCAGAAGCAGTATTATAAATATGTAGGTATGTGCGATATCAGTTGAGGCCAAGAAGTTACTTATCAAAAATCTTTTTAACTACTTGAATGACATACGTACAATAGTTTATAACATATTTTCACAACTATGATTGGCTTTGTCACTTGGCCACCTTTATTAATAATGATGGTGTGAAAAGGTGGCCAAGTGACAAAGTCAATCATATTTGTGAAAATATGCTATAAACTATTGTATGTCATTCAAGTAGATAAAAAGATTTTTGATAAGTAACTTCTTGGCCTCAACTGATATCAAAGTTTTTGGTCGTACATACCTATTTGGAATGCTGCTTCTGATTGGCCTTGCACTTTTTTACACCCAGGGTGTTTTTGTTTAGCATATCACTACTTTTTTGGAAGTATAAACGGATGTTATTACTAGCAAGCAGCAGAGAAGTACTGCATGGGCATAACTTGTACTTGTCTAGTACACAATATTGCAAATTAAACTTTGAAGATTAATTTTGAAAAACTCAGGCCAGAGATATTTTTTAACTTTCACTACAGAGTGATACGTCAATATAGATTGTGTATCTGAAAGTTTATGCAAATCATTTGAAGGCCACCTTTTTCATACCATCATTCAGAGTACAATGTAATGGTCAGCCACCAGCCATTTTCCAACTAAAACAGAGGATTGGTCAACCAAACATGTAACCATTCAGCCATTTATGCTGACCAATTTTTGCAAGCTTAAAGGGGCTATGCAACAACCCATGCAAGTGTGTAGGCGCGTTGTAATATGAAATTAAGCGTGTGATTACATCATTAATTTTCTCTTCTGTTGCTATGATGGCAGCAGTTCTTCACCGGACATGAAGATTTCACACACTGTGAAATTATGTGCTTATATGGGTTGTCACATAGCCCCTTTAAGTAGAAAGTTTACTCAATTATTTTAAGAAATTGGCAATCGGTACATGCAATAACCTATCACATTGCATTAATGAGACTTATTACCAGAAGCCCAAGGAACCATTAATACAATTAAAGTTACCACAGGCATAAACTAACGATGTATAATAGTTATATTGTACTCTGTGACATTATTATATAGGTGGCCAAGTGACAACATCAATCATACGTAGTTGTGAAAATAACCTGTAAAACTATTGCATGTCTATTAAAACCATTCATGTGAAATGAAGCAATCACACAAGTCCTACTGCTTTTCAGTTTTTATATGACACTTTACTATCATTAAGTATGGTAGTACTTAATAGTAGGGATCGACATGAAAATCATGGCATCCAACTTTCACGTGCCTCTATAACACGCCTCACAATATACTTTTAACGAACAATAATGACTAAAATCCGTTTGTAACACTATAACAAAACTGTTCCTTTGTTAAACTCCGGGTGGAAAACCTAAGGATATGATCTGTAGAGAGATTTGAAAATTTTGAAATCTACCAGAATCTTGTATGACTGCCGGCCTGCCCATAAGACCTACTAGTACTAGGAGTATGGGTCAAGATTTTTCACACAACAAAGGAAATTGTGTCCGATTTATGAAACTGCTGTTCCGCTAAAGATTCATCCACTGCGCCTTAGTGTTTCTTTTCATCTATCACTATCTTCCTTTTTCTTTGTTTAGTTTGTAGAAAGGCGAGATATGAAAGAAGATGTTGATAAATTTGCACCTTCTGCTTTTACATCACCAAAACAGCCACTTACACACGTGACATAATTAATAATGCGCCCGCCGTTAAATACTATGAACAGACGAGATGTTTTGCTTGTACTTTATTACATCATGAACTATAGAGTACGTGCCGATATATAACTTAGACAAACATATTTTTGATGTTTTTCGAATGTATTTCACTACAATACAGCTGCTCTGCCAGCATTGTTAACATGCACCTGTAAAAACAATTAGGTAATGTTTTGGCACCTGGAAGGCGATTACTTTTGCAAGCATGCTATAAAAAGCAAACAAACCAGAATATTTAGTAGAGATCGCTCTTGCAATGCTAGCTAAAAAAAGTAAGGAAACAAGGTAAGATTTTTAAATACCATGAGAACACTAAAGATTCTAGCATGATATAATTTATAAAAGTTTAATCCCTACTTTTGGCTCATTTTCAGTAGGTTATTAAGAGTAAGCCAAATGTAGGGATTAAACTTTTATAAATTATCTCATGCTAGAATCTTTAATGTTCTCTCATGCCACTTGAAAATCTTTTCCCATGTTTCCTTACTTTTTTAGCTAGCATTGCAAGAGCGATCCCTACTCACCTTTTTAAATTGTAAATTTTTAAATATCAATATTACTGATGGGAATGACTTTAGTAACTAAGTGCATTGTGAGTTGCTGCCCAAAGAAGAGCAAGGTAATGCCCTGTTAGCCATTCACATCACAATAAAAGGTTTTCATTGTAAGAGTAATTAATAATGTCATGAGTAAGTCACGTGGGCAAAGACTCATCACTAAGGAATTAACACATACAATTTAATTATTTTGTTAAAAATCAGCTTTACATTCCAGTACTTTAGTGATATAACTTTAAAAAGTTGTTTTAAACCAAAATACACTAAAGACCAGTCTTTTTTATTAATTTCTCTACCCGCATGGCATGCCCACTTTTAAAACTGAAGGGCTCCATCTTGATAGTAATATTCAACTGGTTACATTGAATAGCAGTGGTTTAACTTACACTGCACCTAATTTTTAGATGGTAAAACATCAGCTTGTTTAAAGTGACTGACTCTTTGTATCACTGATCTTATACCATTTTGAATATTGGTGTTTTAAAATAGGTGTTGCATCACTAAACCCCATTATGGCAGAAGAACATAAATTTCCTCAAAATGTAAATGAGAATGAAGGTACGTACATACATATGTACATACACTCACATACGTAAGTATATTCAACAGTATAAAGAAACAATGTGTATTTTTATTATATATACGTACATGCATACTTAACAGATTTCACTGAACTCAAAGCTCATTATCACACTATATTACACTTAATGCCTGATGACTATGAACTGACTATTGGAAAATTAGTGAATTACATTAGTGATGAACAGATTTGTAGTATTTTGAGTAGTAGTAACTCTACTATTGCTAATAAGATAATACTGGATTGTTTGATTGAGAGGATGAGGTGTAGTGAAGAATTACTTGATCTGTGTGATCAATTGGAGAATATTACTACATCACATGATTTGAAGATTGTCATCAATGAAATAAGATTTGGTTAGTATTAATTATTACATTACATTACATAGTTTAATATTATAATATTCTACTATAGGAGTTCAGCAGAGCATTCAGTTTCCAATCAATACAACAGTCACTACCAATACTCAATTATTGTATAGTCAACAATATGACTCAGTCTCAACTAGTGAGTTAATAATTCAATATTTTATTGGTGATAGCTTTAAATTAACTCAGGTATGAATAGTCCAATGTATGAGATGATGCTTTCACAGATTATATTAGATCCCAACTCCAAAGGTACGTATTACGTAGCTATCATTAAGTACAGTAGTACTTAATAGCAGAGTATTTATAATACGTATGAGCTGTAGGAAATATGTAATATAGTTATAGCTAATGGATTAAGATGTATGTAATCACTTGGTATCATGATATCATTATAATCATGCATGGCACTGCAAGCTACCAGTTCTTTGACATCATAAAGCCAACATGCATGTGCACAGATGCCAGCAGACAAGGGCTTGGTTTTGTTTTACAACAGCAGTCCACAGCAGGCGAGTGGACACTAGTACAAACAGGTTCCTGTTTTCTGCCTAGTGCAGAGTCTAAGTATGTGTGGGCAATACTAAAATGCAAGTTGTTTCTAGCCGGGTTACAGCACTTCAAGATTATACAGTCCACTCATCCCAATCCTGAACAGTTACCAGTTAGATGGGATCAAAAATCTAAGGCTTCAACGCCTACACACCAAACTCTTGGCTTTTACTTTTACTGCTGAATGGTGTAAGGGAATCACAAACCAAGTACCAGATGCTTTTTCACACAACCCTGTCATGGACCCCAGTCAGCAGAAATGTTAGCAGAGCAGGATGAAGACAACAAGCCAGTCCATATCAGAAATCAGGATGTCAACAATAGCGAAAGATAAGAGAGCACACGAATGCAGAATCCTCGCAAACAGACAGAAAAGGACCACGAATACCAGCAATTCAAGGAAACCATTCTAAATGGATTCCCACATGATAAGAGGGATCTGCCAGAGTCATGTAAGCAATATTGACAAGTTTGCTATCACCTTACAATAGATGACAATCTTATTGTATATGGTTGTCGATTAGTGGGATGCGTAGAGAGATACTGAGTCAACTTTATAAAGCACATCAGGGAGCTGTGCTAAGAAGAGAGTCGTACCAGTTAAGAAGAAATACAGACAAAGAGAACAAGGAACAAGGCTAGCAACACGAACAGATCATGAAAGAAGAAAACATGCCGTACAATTAAGTAGACAAGTCTACCAACAATGAGGAAGGAAGCCCACTATCTCTCATTGTTGCACACCACTAGAAATGATGTCCCCACAAAGTGTGCGGCTTTTCTGTAGCTTTTCACTCAGCTGTAGACATTTGAAGGGCTATGTACTGCATAGCTAAGTCATTAGTACAGCTTCACAGAAATCCTATTTTCCAAAAGCAACAATTCAATCAGTACAAAATAATCTTGTAATGCAACTGACATGCAGCACTACGCACTTCATAGTGATGGTGGCTTGGGATGAGATGAAGGTGCCTGACTCAATTTTTGACAAGTCCTAAGGGAACAGGTGGAGTCGCTACTCTGGCTTGGTATATTTTGTGTACAATATTCAAATATTGCAATTTCTAAGTACGTATACATTAATCCTTGATTTGAAATTTTCTTGATATAATCTCCCATAGTTACATGGTATTGTTATTCTAGTTTGTTTGCTTACTTTAAGTACTGCATTTAACAAAATTAAGGCATTATTATGGTATTACCAATGTATTTCAGTCAGTCTTCTTGCGTATTTTAAAATCTTATTTGGTGTGTTGTGAATGTGTATAAAAATTTGGATGCACTCACATATTGTGTTATTTAGTACTACCATACTGAATGATATTGCAATGTTTATTTAGTTTTAGCAATACTAAAGAAGAATTACAGAAGATTATGTTACTGTTTACCACAAAACTACATGAAAACTGTGGAAAAAATGAAAAATTTGTTTGGAGTGCCTGATGATATCCTAAGTGCTCTGACAACTTTACCATCTGTTGATATCATCAATGAAGGAATTGTTGGATTAGTAATAACTGAAATTCAATCAGATAGAGATGGACTTCAGCTTTGTGATGTAATGGAAGTTCTAGTTGATTGTGAGCCTTCAAGATTGGAAATAGAAGCTCTAAAAAAAGGTAATTATGTAGTTTAGATACTGCCAGGAGGCAACAGTAAGTAGTAAATATAAAAGTGGATGTTTTTAAGTTTCCATTAACATAGTAGGAATCTCTATGAAAATGTAAGGTTTCCGGTGCCTTGATAAAATACGTACCTTTAAAAAGGCTACAACTCTATTGGTCTAACACTAACAATGCTATAATACTTCATTCAAAGTAGCCAGATTCTGCTTACTTGGCTTGCTATCAAATATTAAAAATTTATACTATATTCTTGCATTCATTGTGACTTGTAATTGCTACAAGAAAAGCCTTTGAAATGACAAACTTTTACAAATGATTTTTGTCATTGGAAATTGAAGCACTTCTTGTAAGTGGTTAACCACACTGTTTAATTTGTAATCATTGGATGTACACAACAGATTTTATTCAGGGAAATGACTGAACCTGAGTTTTGTCTGCTAGCCAGCATGTCAACAGGGATTGTTATCCTATTCTTGACTGTAACCTCACTTGCATTAGTAGTTGAAGCAAGCTTATAGCTATGGCTTCCCATTTCACTCGCTCAAATATTTATTTAACAATAATTAAATATAAATTATGTACAAGCTACGCTGGACCTACAATCTACAATAAACAAAATGTTTTAATCATGCACCAAACACCAGTTATGTTATCTACCCAAGGAACTAGTCACACAAAGACCTTGGGATCTCCATTAAGAACTAAGTAACCTTATATACAGGAGCGTTTTATTTTATTCATTTCTTCTTTACTTACTAGATACAGCACTTCCGGATTTGGTTTCTCTCACGTTCATTACTCTTTCTTTGTGGTATGCCATCACTGAACTGATCAAGATTTTAAGAATCGACAACTGCACATTTGTACCTAACTTATGGTCTATCCATACACAATTTGAAGGCTGTGTAGCTAAAAATACACGACCAGTTCTAATTTTAGAAGGACCATGCAAGGTTGTAGTGATGCACCGATTAATCGGCTCATTGGTTTATCAGCCTTCCAATTAAAACAATTCTATATTGGTATTGGTTTTTCTTTAGCAGATAATTCATATTCATTCATAACAATACTAGAATATTTAAATTTAACAATTTAAAAAGGTGAGTAGGGATCACTATTGCAATACTAGCTAAAAATAGTAAGGAAAAGATTTTCAAGTGGTATGAGAGAACACTAAAGATTCTAGCATGAGAAAATTAAAGTTTAATCCCTACATTTGGCTTACTCTTAATAACCTACTGTATATGAGCCAAAGTATGGTTAAAACTTTTATAAATTGTCTCATGCTAGAATCTTTAATGTTCTCTCATGCCACTTGAAAGTCTTTTCCCTTGTTTACTTACTTTTTTAGCTAGCATTGCAAGAGCAATCCCTACTCACCTTTTTAAATTTAAATGTTCTAGTTTGTTTGCTTTTTATAGCATACTTACAAAAGTGATCGCCTTCCAGGTGCCAAAACACTACAAATCCTCCTTTCAATCTTCTTCTGTTGCCCAGTTTGCTGGTACAGGTGTGCAGGTTTTACTTGTGAAGGTCAGCTTTATCTTGGAGCTGCCATAGGCTCACAGGAGTACTCTAAGAAGTTTATTGATGACAAGTTCAGAGGGTGGTCTGCTGAGGTGCTCCTGTTGGTCAAGATAGGTGAGAGTCACCCAGATACAGCTTATTCTGCTTTGACACATTGTCTTTCTAGCCAGTGGTGCTATGTGTTTCGTACCGTCCCCAATATTGCTCAGTTTTTACAACCTTTGGAAGATGTGATATGCTGCACCCTTCTTCCGGTTGTGTTAGGAATTTCTCCACCTAATGATACTATTCGTAGTTTAGTGCCTTAATTTGCCTCCTCATGGGGGGGGGCTTGGGTGTGTTCAATCTTACGGTGCAATGTGCTCATGAGTACTCTGCTTCTGTGGACATTACTGGACCTTTGTCTCCTGGCCATATGCTCGTCGCTCAGTGTTCTCATGATGCCTGTAAGCAGCAGAGAAGGAGTTAATGTTTGATGGAACGTAGGGATTGAAAACTCACACATCCATAAAGTAGCGTTCAGACCGACTCCCCCAAAAACCATTCATCACAATATCTAACCGTGCACCTTCCTGGGTGTTTGCTGTAGACAAGGAAAAAGAGTCAGGGTTACTCACAGGCTGCAGCTCAGATTCAACCTGGACCTGGTGGCACACCTCAGTCAACAGACAAACAATGAGGTCTCAAATCTCATTATGACAAAGGGAAGGAGGACCACCCTTGGGGCAAGACAAGGCGTGATCAACTGAAAAGGCGGCACCACAAGCACAGTGAGATGGTGTCTGACGCAAAGGCCAACCATAACAGAGGGCTATAGCATCATGAAAGGCAGCCTTATGTAAAGTAAAGCCGTACTCTGATAGGGTAAGAGCAGACAACCGAGCAGAAGCTCCCCTGATGGTAGCAAGATCCAATGCAGTTTGTAGTGAATGATTCAAATGGCTACAAAGACTAAAAGAAGTGTCAGAATATGAGGACTGCCTGGAATACAGATGGTAGATTTCCTAGAAAGCTGTTCAGTTCTCATCTGAAAATAATCAAACGGTTGCCCTGGAGACAGAGCATGCTTCGTTTACACCCATCGTAATGTCAGCTACGGGGCGTTTAGTTCTGGAGGCAACCACTTTCTACAGAAGGCTTGCTTTACTATTGGCTTCCAAATGGGGCGACGATTACAGTGTAGTGATGGGCAGGCTCCACTGCCCTTTTCACTTCTGTGGTCTGCCATCGCGTATGTGCGTGGTCCTTGTTCATCTATAGGACATTTTCAACGTGCTCCATCATCTTTAGACTTGATTCGGGTGGAATCTAATATTATTACAGTATTTGTGATGACTTAATTTTTCTTGTTGATCTGATGTGAACTTAATCAAAACTCACGATAGTGAGTCACGAGGCCAAGAAGAAGCAGCATACGCGACCACTCAGTGAGTTATTTACACGTAGCACCACACTAAAATTCGCAAACGCTCTAGCTAAGCCGCCTTAAAAGCTATCGCTTAGTTATCACAGACTCACAACGTTCTTACTACATATATAGAATCAATAAACCAAGAATGGAGGAAGTTGGCGCCACCATTCCTAAGTACCAGCCATTGCGAGTTTTATGGCACTGTTCATGCGCCCATGTCCAACGAACTATCCCTTCCCGCCTGATTCACCCGTTACTCGAGAATTAGCACCTTCATTGTATGAAGAATCAATAACCTGAAGTTCGTTGAAATCAGTTCAGCCAGTCTTATGATACGGCCTTATAAATCCTTCCTTCCACAAAATTTTTTTGACACGGCAGTTTTTTTTTCTTCTTTGTTTCTTTCTTTCATTTTCATCACACACTTTTTGTGGGCTTGCAGGAGCTCGCGTGAACCCCGGAAGATTTTTTCAAACTCTCTTTTTGTACATTCACTTGTTTGTCTAATAACTCACTCATTTCTTCATGGATTTCAGCCAAATTTGTATCAGCACTTTTCCCATGTATGCTCTACCTGTCATACTACTTTCATCATAAAGTAAACACTTAAATGTATTTGAGAAAGGCTATTACACTGCAGGTTGATAGTTGCCATAACTTGGACCCCCTTGAAATGATTTTCATAAACTTTCAGATACACAATCTATATTGATGTATCACTCTGTAGTGAAAGTTAAAAAAAATTGTTGGCCTGAGTTTTTCAAAATTCAGCTTCAAACAATATTGTATGCTAAGCAAGTACAAGTTATGCCCATGCAGTACTTCTCTGCTGCTTGCTAGTAATAACATCTGTTTCCAAAAAAGTGGTGATATGCTAAACAAAAACACCTTGGGTGTAAAAAAAAGTGTGAGGCCAATTAGAAGCAGCATTGCAAACAGGTGCAACCAAAAACTTTGATATCAGTTGAGGCCAAGAAGTTACTTATCAAACTACTTGAATGACATACAATAGTTTATAGCATATTTTCACAACTTTGATTGGCTTTGTCACTTGGCCACCTTTTTCACACCATCATCATTAATAAAGGTAGCCAAGTGACAAAGCCAATCATAGTTATGAAAATATGCTATAAACTACTGTATGTCATTCAAGTACGTAGTTAAAAAGATTTTTGGTAAGTAACTTCTTGGCCTCAACTGATATCAAAGTTTTTGGTCGCACCTGTTTGCAATGCTGCTTCTAATTGGCCTCGCACTTTTTTTACACCCAAGGTGTTTTTGTTTAGCATTGCTTTTACAGGCGCATGTTAACAACAGTGTTAACATGGCAGAGCAGTTGCATTGTATTCGAAAAACATCGAAAACATGTTCACGTGTGTAAGTGGCTGTTTTGGTGACGTAAAAGCAGAAGGTGCAAGTTTATCGACACCTTCTTTTATAATTTTCTGGCCTTTCTACAAACTAAATGAAGAGAAGTAAGATAGTGAGGGATGAAAAGAAACATGCACTAAGGCGCAGTAGGTGAATGTTCAGCGGAATAGCAGTTTCGTAAGTAGGATGCAATTTCCTTTGTTGTGTGAAAAATCTGGAGCCATACTCCTAGTGCTAGTGGGTCCTACGGCAAGTTGGTAGGCAGTCAGACAAAATTCTGGTACATTTCAAAATTTTCAAATCTCTCTACAGATCGTATCATTAAGTTTTTCACAAAAGTACAGTTTCGTTAGTGTTACAAATGGATTTGTCGGTTTTTTTGTGAAAAGTATATTGTGAGATGTGTTATGGAGGCATGTGAAAGTTGGACACCATGTTTTTTCTTGTCGATCCCTACTATTAAAGTACTACTGTACTTAATGATAAAGGTAGATGATGTCATCCTTTTAGGGATAAAATAATTATTGGTTATTTCAATCATAACTTTAATGAAAAGGAGTAGCTAGAATAATTAAGAATGCTATGTATGCTCCAACATGGTTAATGATAATTTCATAGCATAATGATGCCTGTTGTTGGCAGAAGCTATGTTAATATCGGACCGGTTATTGCTATCGGCCAATGTTAGAAAAGCAATATCGGTTAATCGGAAGTTCGGAACATCAGCAAAATCTCATATTGGTGCATCACTATAAGGATGTATATGCATGGCGCAAACCAGCACACCACACTCATCTTTATAAAGTAATTAGTTGTTTTAATTATAACAATCCCCAACCAAACAAGTTGATGTTCTACCATCTAAAAACCAGGCGATGTGTAAGTTAAACCACTATTAATCAACTGCTATTCAGCTTATCGTAATAGTAATTAATGACATCACGAGTAAGTCATGTGAGCAAAGACTCATCACTAAGGGGCACATAGCAAGGTACGCCCACTTTCAAAACTGAAGCGCTCTGTCTTGTTAGTAATGTACAGCTGTTCAAACGGATTTTACTATGGAATGAACGGCTAACACTGTATTACCTTGTTCTTATTTGGCAGTAACTCACGATGCGCTTCATTACTAAGGCCCCGCCCATCAGTAATATCAATAGCAAGTGTCATAGAAAAGCAGTAGGACTTATTTGATTAGTTATTCAGGCTTCATTTCAAGTGAATGGTTTTTAATAGCCTGGGGGCGGACACACACACACACACACACACACGCGCACACAAACACACACACATACTGACGTTTTCACGAAAACGATTTCAAGAAACCAGGCGCACGCCTGGTTTAAAAAGAAAATCCTGCTGGAAAGTGGTACGGCCATGGCCGTACTGGCCGTACCAGTAGAGCCAGCCCTGATGCAGAGCATATGATATACAGCACTGTAAGAAGCCTTTTATAAACTGTACTGTACCTCTTTAGCTGGTGGTTTTTGAGAGACTTCCTGAAATAAAATGAGTGCTTCATATAAGGGGGTTGGGAAGAGGTGTATAAAATATGGATGCAATTTTAGTGTGGATTCAATAGCACTACCATACGTACTTATATTTTACAGAAATTTTAGAGGCTTTTAATACTCCACCATCAACAATTGTAACAACTACAATTACAACTACTATGAGTAATATTGATGATAATCAACAAACAAGTATATCATGTGGCACTACTGAAATATGTCAAGCATCAAATGTACCTTCAGTGAACCCTACAGTGACTAATGTTATCAGTACAACAACATTATTGCAACCCAATCAAGGTACATAGTATGTTGAATGTGTTGTGTAGGCAATAAGAGGACTAGTTTTTGGCCCAGTGATAATTGTACTATAAGTTTGATAAGCATGGATCACTACAACTAATCACAAATGGGATCATACAGTAGACAGTAGCTAATTTTCTATACACACACTCATACGTACGTAATTGTGTCACAATATTATGTGACTGTCCAAGCAAAATCTAGCCTACACAGTACACAACTCTAATTTTGCCAAGTTAATGGGCAATAAAATCTATTGAGATATTACACAAACCTCAGCAATGATAATGTGATGTTTCTTCTATAAACCCTGTAGCTAATATTGAGGGGTCTGACACACAATGGTTAGATTCAATCTTTGTCAAATCTTGAAGATTTGGAATTTGAACATGGATTTAAGGATTTGAAATATATATTTTGTGTTGTTAAAATTACTGTTTGTCGGGCTTAAGCTATTGTATACAAAAGTTGACGGAAATTTACTAATTTAAATTTGGGATTAAACGATTTGAAATTTCAAGATTGTACGTAAGTAAGATTTACTCTTTTGTTAGCCTAGATTCGGTCTGTGTCGGACCCCTCGGTAAATATGGACTCTGTATGTCTTTCCTAACAAAAGTAGCTATAAAGCATTAAAGTGGCAAATTGGAAGTGTGAACAAAACTATATCTTTACAGATAAGCACCAAGTAAAATTTATGCAAGTAATTACACAACTTGATCATTTGTGACCAGATTTTGGAAAACAGTTTCAAATCACACATGTAATTCAGTGTATTTCTGCATTTTGGAAAAATATAACCAAATACAAATATGTGATTTGGAACGATTTTCCAAAATCCATTCACATTTTAATTTGCTAGCAACATTGTTTTACATGCATGTACGTAAATATTGTGTAAATATGTCTCATGTACAGATACTTCTATGTCAAATCTCCAAGAGCAACTGAGATATAAAGATAGACGCCTACAAAAAGGTTTGTGCATGTGCACAGTAATTATCGTAATTTGAGAGCACGTGTTTCATTGTTAGCTTTTACTTAACTTCGTAATAATACAATGAAAATACAACAAAAATGCTACAGTTTATAAAAGTGTGAATGGATCAGGGCTGTAGGAAGCAATTTTAAGGTGGTACAGTTATTTGGTACAGATAGCGTGGAAAGCACATTCAGCATGCATAGCATGCTGCTTCTAGGGAGGTCTGGGGGCATGCCCCCCAGGAAAAATTTGAAAATGAGATTGTATTTGAGAGCATTTTTGTCAAATTTTGCTTGTATTATTAGCTAGGCTATATAGCTATGTACATACACAACCACTGAAATACATAGGTTGGGAAGAACAGCAAACAGCTTTACATGATAGGTTAAAATACAGCCAGCCATACAAAAAATAAATGCATGCAATTATAGCTATAAGGTATTTGCTAGGTAGCTATAGTACGTAGCTATACAATCAAAATGTCACTTCACTTAGTTATATAAAAGTTCCAAACAGAGTTAACCTATGCTCACTGCCAGTAACAAAATCATTATAGCTACTTCAACCATGTTTAGATGATCCAAGTTTTGCTTGTGTATATGAAGCACCATTAAATTATTCATCCTTAGTTGTGACATACTGGTTCTTAAGTATGTTTTAATTAAACGAAGAGCTGAAGCTGAATGCTCACTGACTGCATTAGTAGTAGGCATCACAAGAAGAAGTCGCAAAAGATAGACAACCTCAGAGAAGTGACTTTGTTCAGCTTGTGATGAAGACTTAAATTTCTCAACAATGTCTCTGAAATCAGGGCTTTCCAAATCACGACAAAGTGATTCGACCATTGTCAGTTGTGTTTCTAATCTTGCTTTATCTATGTCTCCACCATAAAAATCAGTGACAAATAAAATTTCATTTTCAAACTGTTCACCCTTGGCTGATTTGAGAAGAATATCTTGTATCTTGATGTATGTTGTATACCCAGGTTGAGTGAATCTTTTCTTAACAAAATTAATGATTAAATCCAAAGCTTCTAAGTATTGCTGTTTGTAGTAGGATTTAGAAGTGTCATGAAAATCTCCTGAGGATTCACCTACTTCATATCTGCATGGTGCTTTTCTCCGCCTTGGAAGGTCTGGTTCTGAGATATCATGTTTGGATTTAATAAGTGCAGCTTTACCCCAAAATAGTTCAAAAGCATCATCTGTTCTAATTTTCTCCAATGTCTTTTCTGTTAATGAGACAACATGCTGTCCTTCTGCTGCAGAGAGGTGCTGATGTTGTAGAGTGCGGCTTAAATTATCTGTGTTTCTGAGTATTACTTCACCAAGTAATATACCAAATAGGTAATTGAAGGTCTTCATCTGTGCTTCAACACCTAAAATTCTAGCTTTAGTTTTCTGTATCCTTTGTACAGTCTAAACATTGTGGCCAAAGATCCTGAAAAACTGTGTAGTTTTCAATTACACTAGAAAGGGATGCTGCACGAACTGTCCAGTGGGTAGGTCAAAGTACACGAAAATCAATTGTACCAGGACAAACATCTTTCTTAATTTTATCAAACATACTGTCCCTACGAGGTGAGTATTTGAGCAACTCGCAGATCTCATACGTATGTCACATCTAGTGCATTTTTACTACTTTACTATCTTGGATTATCACAGGTTGCTAAATCAAGACTATACCCATAGCAATGGGTAAAAAGTGCTCTATATTCCTCAGCACTAATTTGGGTTGCAACACCTGATCTAATACCACACATAATAGCAGCGCCGTCATAACATTGGCCTCTGCAGTCTTCTAATTTTAAGTTCAAGTGTATCAAGGTGTCCTTTATAACATGTACTAGTGTAGCAGCATCTATTCGATCAACGCTGTATAATCCTATAAATTCTTCATGTAGATTTAAATGATTGTCAACCCATCTCAGACAAATTACAAGTTCCTCCTTATTAGAACTGTCAGCCACTTCATCAGCCATTATGCTATACCACACCCCATTCTGTATGCAACCTGCTATTTGTCGCAGAATTCTCAAAGCCATGATTACAATAATCTCATTCACCGCTGTAGGATTGGTATACTTATCTGTCTTCTTACTCAAATAATCATATATACGACTATCATCATTGGCTCTTAGCTTTAAAAGCTGAATGAAGTTACTGTTGTCTTCGTTTCCATCACCATGTAGCGCTATGCCTTGTCGTGCAAGGAAACAAATATTTTGTACGTGGTACCTTAAGAAAGTATTCTCTGTTCATTTGCTTCTCTTTATGAGCTACGTTCAAACTTTCACCGATGTCTTTCATGGTACTTGGTAAAATATATAGTTTTTCCACTGCATGCTTATGCACTTCGCTGTTGTCGTGCTTTTTGATTGCCCTAGTTGCATCTTTCCAATAGGAAAAGCCGTTGACTGTGAACGATGGTTCCCAGTTACCCATTGATGTAGCCACCTTCTTCATGATTAGCGCTTTACAACAAGTGTGGCAAAATACATTATCGGTACTTGCCTGATAATGTAACCATTTCCATTTCCTGAACCACGCAATCTGGCAACATCTACGAGTGGCCTTCTCTGATTGGCCAAACGATCTGTATGGCAATGTGGACTGTGATGTAGGGTGGTAGGGCTGGTCTGGAACACTCAAAACGTCCTCTAACTTGATCAGCATTGTGACACGTGCTACTTTAAAATTCCGGTAATAATGTTCAATATTAAAAAATAATTTTATCGCCTCAATAAATGATATTAGTGCCTAAACTAGCTCCTTTCTAACCTTCAAAAAGTGGTACGGCTATAGCCGTACCGGCCGTACCGCTTTCTACCGCTTCCTACGGCCCTGTGGATGCATGTTTACAATAAAATGACTTAAGCTACAATTATGCATCTATACGTACATAAATAAATTAGCATATCATATGTACAAAGTAAAGAATGTGATTTTGTATCTCATTACTACAGCTAAGCGTTGTATTCCCAAGAAGAATACCTCCATGTGTTTCAGTAATACACTCTAATTTGTGCCTACCAAGGACGTGCATGCATACATACACGCATACAATCGTACACCTATACAATACTAAGTACTTCTATTTTGTGGATCAGGAGTATATTTATCATATTCATAGGGTACAATTATCTATGGCCTCCAGCACTACCGAAAAATCATATTAATCGCCAAACTTTAATGGATGAAATTACAACTAAGTTATTACAAGCCACCATTGACCCTGATAATTATGAAACAACATTAACTATTACTGGAGCTGGTGGATTTGGCAAGACAACTACTGTAATATCATTGTGTCATCATCCTCTTGTAAAGGAACAATTTACTGATGGTTTTGTTGTTATTGAACTAGGACCACAAGCTACTGATCTCAGTGTTAAGCTGAGTCAACTATATCATTTACTAACTGGTGAAAACTTAAAACAAAGTAACTATGCTGAGCAAGAGATAAAGCAACTTACACGTGCATATTTTTGTAATCTTCTGATCATCATTGATGATGTATGGCATATGGAAGATGCGGAACCACTTGTAAAAGCATTTTCAAACTGTAAGACAATCCTGACTACTCGGATGAATGATATTGAGCAGTTTATACCATCTCAACATTCGGTTACCATTGGTCCAATGACAACAAAAGAAGGGATTTCTCTACTTACCAATGGAGTCATTGATAGTAGTCAACTTTCACAAGAGGATGTGAGCTTACTTGATGAACTAGCTCAAGATGTCCATTTATGGCCACTGCTTCTGTCCCTTATCAGAGGACAATTATCTCATAACCTGAAACAATATCATTTGTCTTATCACAAAGCCATTCAAAATGTACAAGCTAAACTACATCAAAAAGGCTTAACAGCTTTTGATAAGAACAACATTGGTACAAAAGAAAAATCTCGTAAATTCGCAGTGAAAGCTTGTATTGAAATGACCTTAGAATTAATTACAAAACCCATATCAGATAAATTAAAGTCATTAATATTGTGGACAGGAATTGGTACCTCATTACAAACAGAAGTATTAAACAATTTATGGAATATTGCTGAACAGGAAGCAACAGACACTGTTGATGTGCTGTGGGCCTATGGCCTAGTCCAATTTATTAATATCACAATATCTCTTAACAGTATTACACAACATTGTGTGGAGGTTCATGCTGTTATCAGCCAGTATATTGTTGAATGCATGGATAGCAATGAAATGATTATCCTTTCACCAGTTAGTAGTGTTGGACTAAACACACACCAATCAGTTAATGAGAAATTAGACACTATATTTCATCTGTCGTATGGAATACATGATCCATCATCACTAACAACTGTAGATTTCTTAAAGTATAGACTAAGTTACATTGAAAATCTTAAGTTACCATGGTTTCTGAAATCAATTAGTATGTACACAGTTATTGACCCTCATCAATTGATACTACAATTACAGCATATAAGAGATGCTCTAAGAAACCCGAGATTCAATGCAAATTTATTGCCATACTTTGCTAAAGACCTGGACTCATTAGAAGATGACTGTAAAAATATACTAAAAGATGCACACAAAATATGCAGGAAATTTAACCAAAGTATGCAAAAGAATCTTTTTAAGAAAAATTATGATGAAATAATTCAAACTGTAGAAGAGTTTCTAAATAGTTATCCTTTGTGCAACATAGCACAAAAGGCTGTTGCCATGGTGGAAAAAATAAAGCAATGCTGTGGTGGCAAGTTACTGGATTACATGACAAAAAAACATGACTATATACAAACTAAGACACCCAATTACCATTATCTTTCTACTTTAATATTTCCTTACATTATACTATATGTTAAAACACACAAAAAAATTTCTCATTCGTTATTAACTGGATCACCTGATATTGAGCTAACCTATCACTACTTTAGGTCTGGAAAGTTTGAGCAGGAGATGAAATCAGTGTATTATAACTGCAGTACTAACATTTTTGCAGACAAATGTACATAATAGCAAATTTGGCAACAGCAATAATTACATTACACTTTACAATATACATTAGCTACACTATTATAATAATTTTATTGTATTTTTACGATGTGCTAGCTAGTTCTTATTTTTATAAGCATAATGGCTAATGATTATGTAGGTACTCAATAATAGCATATCCTCAAGTATATTGTATAATAAAATAAAATATCACTTATCAGCACAAACATGATTATAGCATGGCATGCAATTGTAGTCCAAAATTCTTTGGAGTTTGAGTGCAAAGGCTACATGTAAATTTGAAATCATTAACTCTTATGTTTAATTATTTAACACAATATAATTGAATTATATATATGAAATACAGCTGCAGTGTGTGGGTAGTTCCTCATGCTGATCACATAGCTATGGATTTGGTATTACTTACGTATATATCACTCACTGCACAGTACATAATATGTTCCTCAAATTAAAGCAAAGACTGGAAGTACAGAAACAAGATACCTATTTCTATTAGGACTAAAACAATCACACGTATCATGTTATCGAGTATTCTTTAAAGTAAACAATTAAAGCAAGTTGATCATACCATTTATAAAAAACATGATTGAGCATGATAAAACTCTTACGAATGTACACAAAATACACCTGTTCATATTATGAATTATATACTCTTGCTATCTTCAGAATCTGTAAGTAGGCATGCGTCTATTATGCTGGAATAATCGGATGAAAAAAGAATTGAGAATAATTCCGGAATAATAGGATATTTTAATTTACACTGTGTTATAAACTAACACTTGTAGCTTAAAAGTACAAGAAACTTACTTTATAATATTGAAAATCAAGGCAGTTGTCTTGTTTTCCAAGCCATTATATACTCACACTTATATAAATTTAAACCCACAATCAAATATTTCTCATATCTGGCGACATCTGAGGAAGTCTTTTGCTGCTGACAGCTTTTATACTTAATTTTAAGGTAATTATTTGTTGTAATATAATTTATACTAGCAAGTTTGGTTAAAAGTGCAATTTTTTGTGGGAATAATAGGTGATTTTAAAAAGAATTTCCAGAAAGAATAATAGGTAAATTTAAAAGCATAATAGACTTAAGCCTATCTGTAAGTCAATACGTAATGAAAGCTACATTAATGGTGAAATTATGTTAGACTCCTATACAAAAGCTGCTGTATAATATGCAATTGGTACATAACATGCCAAAATGCAGGAAATAGATATCTGACAATGTGATTGCCATGACTATAATTATACATGTAACACTTTCACACCTCAGATCAAAGGGAAATGCCAGTGTATATATCCGATATTGCACTGGCTGTGGAATGTTAATGAGATATGCGCACTGATATCGGTGCTTAGGTTAACGAAATATGCACACTTATATCAGTGCACATAATATTATCTCATTAAGAGATTCCACAAATTCCCTAAATCCTTTGATGAACAAGGTGAAAATACCTCTCTTTATATAAGCACATGAATATTATATTGATTGTGGGTTTTAATTTTGTAAACTCAAAAGGAAATGTTATTTTAGGAATTAAAAAACTCTAGTAGTTTTTGTTTATTTATGCTTCTCTGTAGTGTACATCTACCTTTACACATACACAATAGTACATAAAGATGGGGCCCCATACTTGAGAGCAATCTGGCATAGAGATGTTTGTTACAATGTATGTGTGTGTGTGTGTGTTGAAATGGTTGGCAAATTTTGACAACTTCTAGCTAATGGTGGTGGATCCCAAGAAACATAGCAAGCTGTGATACGTACCTAGTGTGAGAATTGTGGAATTCAGTGAATCATTGAGCCTTTGAATGCAAGTATTGCTCCCAGGGTAGATGCAAGCTTGAGTATTGCTGGTACTGTAGTCTTTAGTAAGAACTTTTGGATACATCCAGCCATATTTAATGAGATAACTATGTACTATTGTGTATGTGCACATGTGAAAGTGTAAGAAGGTTGGTGTAAACACTGCAGGGTAACATGATAAGCAAAACAAAAATTATTCAGTCCACCATTCCACTATTCCAGTAGTCCAGTCCACTGTTCATACACTCACGGCCAGGGAGGGGAACCTAAGAATCAAAATTAATAGCCTAAGAAATAACAGGGTATATAGGATGAATTTAAATTAAAGGCTACTCCTTTAATGCAGGGAGTCACACCAGCACCCACCCCAGCGACGGCTACACCGACTTGTAACGATGTAGTCGTAGAGTGTATATACTAACTAAACATTTCACAATGCACACCTATTGTCTCAATTACCTGTAAAGTTTAAACTGTGTATCTACAACCTCTTGGCGAATCCCCCAGTGTTTCACGAACTCTACCATCACAGATGAGTTTCCATGGAAATAATTAAAACAAAACACGCTAATACCAAGATGTTAGAATGCGCTAATACGATGTAATTTATTGCAGTGTTATCTCGTGTTTGTATAATACGTATGTTGCGTAGGCTGTGACTTATTGCGTATCTGAAAGCTGCTGCGATCGATCAATATGCGCTCTATATTTGAGAGGGGAATGGGATGAAAGAAAAAGGGAGATGAAGGACAGTGGAGGTCGAGGGTGGAGGTAGATGCTTGTTTGAATTTGTTGTAAAACATATTAGACCATATTGTGCTTATCAGTTATGCAACCAGTCACAGGCCTAGGGGATAAGCTAGAGCTACGTATTATGCACCTATCAATGTATTGCCCTACCCCCTCGGGATTATATGGGGCTATAGTGGGGATTTGACATACCCTGATGTCAAATGCCCTATGGTGTGTCAAATCCCCCCACACAAGCCCCAGTTGCAACACAGGGATTTGACATGGCTACATATTTTAAAAGCTTTGTCTATCTATGCCTTTATCAAATGCCCCATAGTGGAGGAATAGTTTTGTGTCAATGCCCCCAGTAAAGCCCCACTTAGACCGGAGGGGGTAGTGGGGCAATATATTGTTAGGTGCATTAAACTACTGCTACAAAATCAATCACATTGTTCTGCTCGAAATTATGCTTGGCAGTTCAAACTATGCTCTGTATAGTAATGTTCAAATCTGATTTCAATGGATTGAAATCATGCTGACCGAATATGACCTTGAGTTTACAGAAAATTACTGAGTTGTAATTTCAGAATGGCATGCGAGACTTTTACTCCATTAGATCAGTGCTGCATATATATATATATATAGTCAGACAGACTACCTTTTCTGTTTTTGGGGTGGAAAAAGAGGTCTGGACAACTCCCGTTAATAATGATAACTAGATCGGCCCTTAGATATCCTTCATAGGGTTTGATTTCACATTTTGCGATGGATATCAGAGGAGGGTGGACATGTGCACTTGTGCACTGCATATTTAAAAAATATTTCATGTGAGCTCACAGGTTACAATACAAAAATTGGCACTGAACAGGATTGAATGTGGTAGATTAAATATTTGGATGGAACTCCGCATAGGCTTCAAGGCGGTGTAGGTTTCATAGTGATAGTTCTCTTATTTTGGCTAAAAGTATAAAACACGCATAATGTTGATAAGAAAAGCCTACCTGAACAGGTATTTAATATATAATGACTGCTTTGACTGTAATAGTACGTAGTTGTGGTATACAGGAAACAGAATGTATATTTTTAGCAGCACTTAGAGTGTATCCACCCTCCTCTGGGTGGATATAAAAGGTCGCTTCCCTTTATACAAATTATCAGCCACCCAAAGTTCAGTGGGTGCCAGAATCAAACGCTAATGAGAGTTGCCATACTCTTTTTCCGCCCCCACAAATGGAAAAAGTGGTCTCTATTTTATCATGACAATCACTTTCAATGCATCGCTGTTTAATAAAAACAATCACTATAGATTCACCATAAGACTATGTATCATGTATAGCGTGCTTTGCACAAAAACTTTACCTATTATACTGGCATTATTCTCAATGCTTTTGCCATCCTATTATGCTCAAGGCACATACAAATTGTTGGCTATGCCAGACTAGGGGTTACCAATGTCATCACGAACTCCCAAAAGGTGTACAGATTTTGGCATTTTATTCAATGATTTCACATGAGATTTTCCTATCAAAATCTTTAGCATCTTCTTGGTAGCCGTGTGTATGCATTTGTGTGAGTACGTATGTGTCAAGATAATTATTATTATTATTATTATATGTTGCCAATAGGCACGAGTGATTTATTGATATGTATGCCTGAAATCCAAGGGCTGAGGGCGAGCATAACATATCAGGCAAACCATTAGTACATATGGTATAATTAATATGTGACACCTCCATGCACTCATTGTGTATGGGGAACGCTAAGCAGCTCAAACCTTTAGACCCGCTTTGCATAAAATATCGTGTGTGTGTGTGTGTGTGTGTGTGTGTGTGTGTGTGTGTGTGTGTGTGTGTGTGTGTGTGTGTGTGTGTGTGTGTGTGTGTACATGTGTGTGTACATGTGTGTGTCCCCGTGTATGTATGTTTGCGTGTGTATGTGCATGTGGTCATGTATGTTTGTATGTGTGTGTTGCGTACATGTGTGTATCCATGTACTCATAACTTTTGTAGTGCATTATTGTCATCCCTGATGCAATTGCCGTACAGTGTGTATTTATGTATATTTGATCTTTTTGCAGTAAAATTATGTATTATTAATAATTGTAGGCTACAAAAATTACTGGAAGTTTATATTAGTGTAGATAAATTTGTGAATTTCAGTCGAATCACCAAGTAAACTATCTGTGTAGCCATCGTTCCATTAATGTACAGTGTAGTAAGTGTCTACCTTGGGCATTTCATCAAAGTTTATTTTGTCAAAATGTTCTGAGTCAGGATATACTAAAGTTAAAATGATACGGTCTTGTAACTAAATAATTAACTGAACACCAGTGCTCTAACATACATCCTGCATATTGGGCCACACTCAGGAGGATGCGGGTACCCAGGAATGGCCCCATCAGTCCACACCTAGGAGGTATTGTGTACCACACCCTGTTACACACTACCCATACAGGTCACGCTTCCTTCCAAAGGAAGGGGCAAAAACAATGAAAATTCAAAAAAATTAATAATGTTTTCAGTCCTGGTGCTTGCAAGCTCTCCAATGGATAGCAAGACTCTGCACTCTTAAACCAGCGGCAACAATGCTCACACTGGGCTGTATTGACTTCCAGGTCTTTGGCTAGCAATTTCAATTGGGCACAGTGTCCACCATAGAACGAATCTTCCAGGTACTAGCTGTTAAAAGAGCTGTTTTTGCCTTAAGTACAGATTTAGGTTGTTCCCCTGAGAGGCTTGCAAAACCTTGGCAGGGGCGCAAGGTTGGTATGAGCTAAATGACATAATCAAGTGGTATCCGGGACTCAACGCACAAAATTCTAAGCTTCTGAAGGTCAGCGTTAGCCAGCTATACACACCTACACGCACACACATACACACACACTCACGCATACATACACACGTGCACATACAAATACACAAATACATAATATATACACACTCAAAATATTAATTATGATTTCTACAATGAAGAACCAATTGTCATATTCTTCAATGCACTACTATTCACTCTTCACCTGCATGGTCTCACGAGCCAAGGCTCTATTGCCATGCAGGGTAGTCAACACTGATGGTATAAGTACCTGTACGTTAATAGATGATGCTATAGCTAATTGTATAAAGTAAGTGGCATAGAAAAATCTGTGTCCCATTTAAATAGAAATATATTTATAATTCACTATTAGAGAGTTTAATGATCCTTAGAGTTTTTTAAATCTCAGCTGCCTAGCAATCAGTGATGTCATGGGCAAGCATACAAGTTGAAACTGTGCACTCAGATGCACATCAAACCTATCATACATGTATGCATAATTATCAACTGGATCAATTGGAAGGACGTACCCCAACTGTGCTAAATAATGGTTATTACCCACTTTGCCCTGTCACTCAGTTTAAAAGTTTAGCTAAACTGAACAGTAGTTTTTAATTCGCTACTGGGACAGAGTGCTACTACTCCTTTGGAAAGGTAGGGGATTGCTTTGCCCCCAGTTCACATGCAGACTTATGCTGGGGCTTAAATAGTCTAATTTAAACAAAGTCAAGAAACAAAGAAAAACCTCCTGTCATATGCATAGCTAATTATAGAACTGGAAGGATATAATTTATATTGGAAAAGTTTAGCTAAAAAGTTCATACTGTGGGACTGGGTGCTGCCTGTTCATGATCATAGGGATTGGCTTGCCCCCAGTCACACCCTGACTTATGCAGGGGCTAGGGACCGGCCTATTATGCTTATTTTTTTACCTATTATGCTATGCTGCAGTGCTCTAGGCCTGGGCCTATTATGCTTTTTAAATTGCCTATTATGCTTTGGAGCAATGCTCCAATATTCTTCCTACTATGCTCAAATTATGCTCCATACATTAACATTATGCTCAAAAAGTAACATGATTTCAACACACCCTATCCTTTTAGCTTACTTTAATCACCCTCTTACTTGTTTATGAGTATTAGTAGCCTTTCTGGTACCTCTACAGCATTAAATCTCTTGTACAGGGAGCCATTCACAAAATAATTTTAATTATTTTAGTGGCGCTTGATCTAACAACTGTAAAGGGATTGCAATAGTTGCTGAATTCAGCCTAGCAGTTGTATGATAGTACAGTATGTGTGTAATGGTAAGCGTGTAGCCCTTATAAATGATTTGAGTATGTTTTTATTATAAAACTGGCGCCGCGCACTAGAAATTTTGCCTATTATGCCAGCATTATGCTTGATGCTTTCAGCTACCTATTATGCCCAAAATTATGCTGGCATAATCGGCCCAGGCCTACAGTGCTCAAATTCTTGACCTATTATGCTCAATATTATGTTCATGTAGAAACTGTTCTATTAGAGTATATTCACTTGTATCATAAAATATTTAATATGGTGACTGTTCTATTAGAGTATATTCACTTGTATCAAAATATTTAACATGGTGAATGTTCTATTAGAGTATATCTAAAGTTCTACACACTACAGTAGTACAAATAATAATTATGTTGAGTGTTCTATTAGAGTATATCGATCATTAATAATATTAATTTCTTAGCCAAACAATTCCTATTATGCTGGCATTATGCTTAATGCTTTTAGCTACCTATTATGCTCAAAATTATGCTGGCATGATCGGCCGGTCCCTACTCCCTAGCGGGGGCTTAAAAAGTTTGAAAGTCGAAAAAGTTTAGTGTTAGCTAAGTAAAGAAGAAAGTCGCTACTCGCGATACTCTGCTAATCCTGAAAAAGTTTTAAGTAAAGAAAAAGTCGCTACTCGGTGCCATTACTCCTTGGGAGGGTACCCAATCCTGATTGCCGCCCCAGTTCACACGCGGACTTGGTCATAAACTATACGGGGCCCGGCTGTGACAATCAGTGGGGCACCACATGGCCTACACTCGGACTTGGTGTTCAGCTTTCTCAGCGACGTAGAGCTTGCACCAGGGTGGGAACCCTGTTAGGAATTAAGGGAGGGAACTGGCCGTTCCTAGCCAAGGATTGAACCCCAGCAAATGAATCCACTGGGATTCGAACCCCTGCCAGCCCCACATGCCCGGTTTCCCAAGGCAGTTACCTCAGCCACGCCACTCTAGTGACAAGCTCCGAACGAGTTACATTTTAACCACTATTTAAATTCATCATAATAATTTACATTGAGAAAAAGTTCGTAAAAACGAAAAAGAAGTTAACAAACCTAGGAAACGAACCCGGTGCCCAATGACGGGTAGCCTAGCTACTATGCCGGCACCCTCATCAACAGGGTAACAGGTCCGGCCCGAACAATTGATTTTTTGGGTAGACTTTTAACTTAGAAGTTTTTGCTGAATTTTATTTTCTTCGAATAATTGAAAACAAGGGTGGAAGGGGTATTTTCTCACGCAATCTCACCAATTCTAACGCATACAACATTTCTAATCGCTTTCTACGATGCTTTCTATCAAAAGACCTTCTAGTCTAGCGTAGCCAGACCGCTATATACATCGCCTTGGTAGACGAATTCTCGCACCGGCTTTGTAAAACTTATACGTGGTGACAACTGCATATAGCTAATTATTTTCTGCCACAACTAAACTAAACAAAGGCAAGAATGGTATGTATACAAAAAGCAGCAATGAACTCCATGTATATAGAAATAAGCTTAACTAACCAATCATTCCTTCCTAAATTTCTCAAAATTTTCACCAGACCGATTACAGTATTATAAAATTATTCTTTAAATTTATTGTTCTAATGTTTATGTCCACTATGCATGCAGACACATAGCAATTATGTTGACTATTAGCTTTATGGACATTGTCAGTATTGGAAATAATTCTCAAATTATTTTTGCAAATCTATGTGCATGGATGTACGTATGTAGATAGATTTCTTCTCTCACACATATCCTAGCTGGCTTGAACTAGCTAGCTACTATATTACAGTATAGGCATGTGTATAAACTGTTAGATTGTTAAATTACTACTGTATTTATGTAACATTAATACAGAAAAAGTAAAACTTCAAGCACATAGTAGTTTCTATAGTAACTGCATAAATAAAACTCTGAAGAAGTTTCTTTTGCGTAATTCAATTGCATGGTCCAACATTTCAGCATCATTATTGATGTTAATATCAGGTTGACCAGCTGTTTTCACCTGCAAAATGTAACTGTAGTAACTGCATTAATTTACATATGTATTTAGTGTAAATTCACACACTTATATTTCTGATGTGATAAGACACCAAAACCTTTACAGGATTCAAACTTTGCAAACGATGCATGACATGGTTTTGTACTTTGTGGAGTATATCTACATAATATTATCATGCTAGCTATTTGGTTTCTTTGCACCTCAGAGCATGGTACAAGGTGGTGTATACGAGATTTATACCCCACCATAAACACATGCTAATAGAGTATAAACATACATGCATATCAGCACTTTCTACTTATTGGGGCGAGCCTGAGCAAGCCACACACTGGTCGGTAGTTGATGCGAGCATTATGAGCATCACATGTACAGGCAGTGAATGATAAAATACGATGGACAAGCCATTCAAGTCTTTGTGTGCGTTACGAGCATCGCATGTACAGACAGCGAACAGAAACTTTACTGTCTGTACCTTTAATAGTTCTTATTATCGAGCAGTTGCTGCCATTTTTATTATGCGCATGTATGGAATGTGGCCTGTAACTATAATAATTATGTCCATAAAGAAAATGAAAGTCTAGACTCTGCAACGTGTGAAGTTATTTAAAGACGGAGGCTGGCTACTTCAACGCTTATTTTTCCGACATAGCCAAGGGCATGGTGTGCACTTACCAAAAGTGAAAGCATTGCTAACTAATGCTATTAGTCATGTACGCATCTGCATAATTATTGGGGCGAGCCTGAGCGAGCCCTACACTAGTGAGTCAGCTGGTACGAGTGTCGCATTCACAAAAATTTACATCAAAATATGGCTAAATGGTACGAGTGTCGCACGTTCACAAGAGTTTACGTTTAAAAATCGAGTTAAAAACCAGATAACTTACAAATGCTTCCGGTACATGCATTCATCACACAAAGAATTACCAGAGTAGTTCACTGACAATCCATACTGATTAGGCTGGTACGTACGTTCACCACACAAAGAATAACCAAATTGATTTACTGACAATCCATATAAAGCTGGTACATGTGTTCATCACACGAAGAATACCAGCGTGGTTTACCAAGGGTCGAGTTTGCAACATGTCGAAACACATGGCTTAAAAGTTGAGCCTGAAATTATCAAGATGGATATAGAGAAAATTGCCTACGAAGGAGGGAATGGGACAGATCAAGAAGTTTAGTCGCTGTATAAAATTTGAAACATATACACTATAATAGAACATATGAAAATTACCGCAAAGTTTAGACTTTGCTGAAGAATCTGCATCACCATTGGTTAGCTGGCCTCTCATTCAATGTCTTCACTTATTTCTTACAGCATCTTATTGACTGTAAACTTTGAACTCTACCAGTCATCTAATTGTGTGTGATAACTGATTTGTAAAACGTGTAGCTAAATTGTACAAAACATGTCAGGCTCGCCCCCACGATGCTGTTAGCACATCTGTCTAGTATACAATTTTGCATGTAATCACGATCAGGCTTGCCCCCACAATGCTTTGAACATCTTGTCTAGTGATATGCTTAAGTATACCATATGTAGGTATGTGTTACATAAACTAAATTCTTACAAAACATATCAAAAACAAACTTACTGCTAAAGCTTTCTTATGAAATTCCCCTTGTTTATTCAGTGTATCTTTTAGTCTACTTAAGGAAAATTACACCTGAAAACAAACAGTCAGGACTAACAAAAAGAGCGGTAGGTATAAAGTTTCAAAGTCTCAGAATGTTCAACAGTGTATCAATCTTCAGAAATTTAATCCTGGCTACCTTACTAAACAATAGCACCTACTCTCCATAGTTCATACTATCTATGCTACGTAGTAGATACACAAGTTCAATAAATTTTTAAATTTTTACCATTGAGACTAACTCTGGCATATCAAAACTTACTGATTGAATTTGTCAATTTCTGATGTCTTTGACAGTTTACAGCAGTATATACTGTCCAGCAGGGCCCTCACTAAAACTTGGACTGGACTCCCAAGATTTTATTAATACTATATAAGCACAAAGTGTTTAAAATTTGGAGGTAGTCCTTTTTAAACCAGGCAAGCGTCAGCCGGCGCACACCTGATTTCTTGAAATTGCTTTTGTCTGAGAAGTCGGTATGCGTGTTTGTTTGTTTGTTTGTATGTCTGCCCCCAGGCTGTTATAAACCATTCATATGAAATGAAGTTTGAATCACCAATCTACTGCTTTTCAGTTACTTTATATGATACTTGCTATTGATATTACTGTTGGACGGGGCCTTAGTAACAAAGCACATCATGAGTCACTGCCAAAGAAGAATTCATTTCACAGTAAAATCCGTTTAACCAGCTGTACATTACTAACAAGACGGAGCGCTTCAGTTTTAAAAGTGGGCATGCTAGCTACACGGGTAACAAAAATTTTGGCTTAAAGTTTTATCACTAAAATATTGGAGTATATATAAGCCAGTTAGCTGGTTTAAACAATATATATATACGTTGCTATGCTTTCATTAGTGATGAGTCTTTGCTTACGTGACTTTGCTGATGACACCATTAATTACTATTTCAATACATTGAATTTATGTGCATGAATATCACATCCACATTAACTGAAGCACCTTTTTGATGTTGTATATGGTTGTGTGTAACAGCTGGAATCCTTCTTATTAGGAACTGAATGGCATCGAGTCACTTGATTTTGGTAGATATTAATGTGTTTTGTCATCTCTTAATACTATCCCAATAGGGACCTGTGAGGAAGGCTTACACCTGTTATACAGGGAGTCAGAAATATTCTATCATCATCCTAAACTATTGAATGCCAAGACCAGTGGTGACTGGAATCCCACCACACAACTAGGATCCAGGAGTCCATATAAATTCAATCTATACTTAACAGCACTGACTTCTTGTGGAAGGAGTTTATCTATCCCACTATGTTATTAAGGCTACTCCTGTTATCTGTAGAGTTATCACCACAGCAAACTGATATTAATGGCCTTCATAACAAAACACATTAATATTGCCAAAAGAAGCTATACCATGCAGTTCTTCCAGCTGTTGTGCATTAATACAACCTGTAGCAAACAATAACAAGGAGCACTGCTTCAGATATAAAGGTGGATAAGTATGTATTCACGCAACAAAGCATTTAAAAGGACCAGCTCAAATTTTACAAGCTTAAAACAACTTTGTAAAATTATCTTGGGAGTCCGACTGGGTTTTAGTGAGGGTCACAAAGTGACCAGAATCTTTCACACGGTAGTACTTAATAGTTATGAAATACAATGGTGTCCGTGCATGGAAAAACAACCTACACAAAATGACTAATGAAAAATCTCACCACAAGTCCATTTCAGTAATTGCAGCAGTGTTTATGTATGAACATAAACATACGTATGTTGTGTTTGGTAGTAGTGTTTTATTAGCATAGCTTGTTATATAACAATATGTGATGTATGGCATATGCGATATGCCATTAGGGGTATTACCAACAAATCATGAATTTCAGAACCTTCATAGTTATGATTGATTTCAAAAGGACCTACTGTAAACGTACATGGAGGTGAATATTTGTTGGGTGATCTGATTTCAGACCAACAACATCTAAGCATTAAATTTGCTCATGGATTAATTAGTGCATATGTATTAATATTTATTCATGCATGTGTACGTATGTTCTACATGAACAATAACCAAACAACATGTCAAAATTAAAAACAAAATTTTAAACGAAATCTTCTACTGTTATACTACAGAAGTATTAAGGGAAATGTTTGATAAATTTTGTGTGATCCCTTCCTCACAAAATTTATTTTACGCAATAATAAACAGTCCATCTCACCTCATTGACAAAGAAAATTTTAAAACACAAATTTTTCCTCCTAAGTTCTGATTACATCTAGAAACTTTTCCACCTCAAAAGATTCGTAGTTTACACACGTTATTAAAAAAGTTTGGTTACGTATAACACGTGTGTACTCTAATTGACACTATAAAGACATTCTTAAGCATGGCATTTATGGTACCATGGTGTATGCTTCTCTTTTTTAGTACAATATTATATGATTCTGATTGATCATCACCTTGATCTGATCATCATATTAATCTCATAATTATTAGGCATTAACATACATGTTAAACTTTACAATAAGGATACTAATGAGATACTCCAATATGACTGCATCCCAAATGTAGCAAAAGCAAGTTTCAGTAGCGTCATCACTGAAGAGACATAAAACAAACAATGTAATACATGTATAGTACACTACGTAAGTAGATAATTGGCATAAAACATCACTAAAATATGGCGGTTGTGAAGGTTAACTAGTTATAGGATTATGAAGTTTTTTGTATCATAACAATATGAAGAGTGATAAGGGAGCCATTATGGCATCTATGAAGTGAAATATCGTATTTATCAAAGTGAATCATAAACAACTACGTACTCTAATACAAATTAATACTAGAATCATTAAGTACGGTAGTGCTTAATATAGGGATCCATATGAAGAACTATGGCTGCGTCACACAAATATGATGTTATGATGTTATGTGTACATGATTACATCATAAAAAATATGATTTATGCACTTGGACAAAATTAATAGATTTTGAATGCTTTAATCCTTCGAAGATCAAATATAGTGGCTTTTATGCATGTCTCTATTTGAACCTATAACCATTCATGCTATAGACGATTTTCCAGTATAACGGACTAATTTAGTAAATTCCGGAATGCGTTACGTTGGTAGGTAAATTTAAAATGCCAACTACATGTGCGGTCGTAGGGTGTCATAACCGCCAATCAAAACATTGCCTATTAAGTTTTTATCACTTCCCTAAGGAGAAGGAGCGTCATCGAAGTTGGATTGCCTTTGTTTCGCGTAAGAATAGTGATGGTTCGGCTTGGGAACCGGGCAATGGAGACCGTATTTGTTCAGAACATTTCATCACAGGCAAGAAGTCTGATTTGTTCGCCAACCCGGATTTTGTGCCATCAATTCAGGTTAAGAATTCGCGAGCTACTGAATGTAATGCAGCCCTGTCACGTTTTGAACGTGCTAGCCATCGCGCCAATTTACAGACGGAGAGGAGAAGGCAACAAGAACGAAATGCGTTGAAGGATGAGGAGTTGATTCTTTGTACCGTTTGGGCATTCAACAATGACCACACATACGCGCGACAGCTACTAACAGAAGACACACCAAGGGAAGAACCACCAGCAACTGCATTGTAGGCATGTAGATCTTCTGGCTGTAGACGACGCGGTTGTAGTTTTGCAGCCAACATTGTCACAATCAGAACAATCTGCCAAAGATTGTTGCATCCCCGCAGAAATAGGTATGGTGGTAACCTTGACTCTGGTATTATTAAACAATCAATTAAAAGATTTATGTAGTAAACAAAACAGCTGATCATGAATTTTAATTCTGTGCACATGTCATACACTTCACTTGTAGTTGAACATGTGTAATTATACTTGTTCTTGTACTTGTACATGTGCTGTGTAGCTTGAAGCATTTAACACCATTTTAGAACAGGGCTAGCAATTTGAAATGGCTACTTTACAAGAAGTTCGAGGCTGTTTTGTGTGTTGCTTTGTGTGCTGTAATAATTTTATCCATATGTTAATTCCTGTAGAATGCCAGACAGAAGTAACGTGGTCTACAGTTGAAGAACGAATCAGCCTACTGGAAGCAGCATTACACCAGAGACCTGAATTCAGTGTGTCTACAATACTGGAGAGAAATGATAAGCTTACCCGATTTTATACAGGGATGCCAACGTATGACACTTTTGTAGCTTTTATCAAGTACCTTGAGCCAAAAGCTTTACATTTGCAATCTTGAAACGGCAAGGCTAGATGATGAAATGATCGGTGTAGAAGAGCTGAGTTTACAGAAGAAATCTGTTTGTTTTTCTTATGTCAGTGGCCAATCAATTGTTTGCAGTTTTGATTAAATTACGGCGAGGGCTAGAGTCACTTGATGTCAGCATTAGGTTTAAGATCAGTGAGACTACATACAGTAGAATGTTTACAACCTGGATTACCTTTTTATCTAAAGAGCTGAGGCTGCTCTTTCCATTCCCATCAAGGCAGCAAGTGCAGCAGGAGCTTCCTGATCATTTTAAGAATTTTAGTAACATACGTGTAATTATTGACTGCTATATATGAAATTGAGTGTCAGAGGCCATCTGGATTGCTCAATTCCTCAATAACATATTCACAATATAAAAGTCGAAACACCTGGAAAATTTTTGTAGGATGTACACCCACAGGACTGGTGAGCTTTGTGTCAGAGGCATGGGGTGGGAGGATATCTGACAAAGAAATAACGGAAAGGTCAGGTCTGTTAGACTTACTGGAGCCAAGGGACATGATAATGGCAGACAAGGGGCTTAATATTCAAGAAATGGTAGCAGCAAGAGGAATCCTAGTGAATGTTCCACCTCGATTAGAGTCCAAGCAAAAGCAAATGCCAGCATCAGATGTTGAGAAGACTAGGAGGATAGCTGAGCTACGCATTCATGTAGAAAGGACAATAGGAAGAGGACGTCGTTTTAAAATCTTGAATGACAAGTTCCCAAGCACTATGTATGATTTGGTTAGTGATATTAACTCAGTATGTATGTACGTATGTATCTCACTAATTTTGATAATCCCTTTGTTGACTAAACATTGTTACATTAGAAATTATTCAAGTGTCAATGCTGCAGGGAATAAAAACATGCTAGTTTAGTTATAAGTACAAATAATATTCACAACTTAACTCTCTAGTTTATATTGTAATCTAGAGAGCTGTCCCAAATTTCTCAATAAAGATGCGTCTTGATAACAATTCAGGTACAACGTGGTAGAGATAAAAATGTTCTAACTTCTCTTCAAGATTCTCCCAGTATTCTGCATCAGCCAAAATCCTGTCCACGACCACCATGCCATTACTGTAAACAACAAAGTCACACCACTCAACACCTAAAATCGCCATTTCACCCTGAACTTGTGTGTAATATCCATGGTCAGCAGGTAGATGTAACTGGTCATCAGATCCCTTCTTCATAAAGAACTCAGGAAACTTTTCTGCTATTTCATAAGGAGTGAGTTCAATGATAACAGTGCCCTTGATACTATATGGACACTTTATCTCAAGGCACCCATAACAACAGGTGTCCACACTCTTACATAATATCTTCCCATCTGATGATGCTCCCAGAAAGCTTTTGTCTGGCAAAAGGTGTAACCCCGTTGGTTGTACCACCATGTCTTCACTGATAGCTTGTCTGCCTTCTAAATAGTACTTCCTGGCCTTTGCTTCATTTTCTCTTCCCCACCGAATGTAGGATCTGTTGTGGCCCTTCTCCTCAATATCTCACCAAACCGTGAACTGGTAAGCCTTCCATTGTGTAGCATCACCCATAGTTCACTTTCAGACTGTGCATGGGTTGCAGCCTCTAATGCTTTTTACTTGACTATAAGAATGCTTCATGGCATTAATGAAATGATGACAATCAGCTAACAAAGGATCAATAACTTGCTCACGCATTTGCTAGTATCATCCACAACAGGCTGTGAATACCTTGGGTTTGCCAAGTCACACCAAAACTGCTGAAGACCTGTATTGGGTACGGACTTCTGGACATCCGTCAATAACGCATGCAAATGATCTAGGTTAATTTCAACACGATGCTCTGGTAAACGTGGATTGAATGAGCTTCTCTTAATTTTACTTACTTCTTGTGAATCAGGGTTGTCACTATGGCTTGGTTTCACAAACTTCATGTTCCGTGCACATTCTGGAGTGATGCTTTTTTTTGGTGGCTGATGCCAAGTCATGGGTTTTGATGTCTTTGATAGTTCTGATGGTAATTCCTCATCGTTAACACGATTCTCAATGAAAAACAGAAGAGCTGCAATGTGATTGCATGCCTCACCCAACCTACAAAATACATACATATGGCAACATTAAGATCTAGCTACTAGTTGCTTACCCTGATACACAAGAGCATTTCCCAGCATACACATCACCACTGTCACCATTGATTGCAACATACACTTTCAGTGGGG
This sequence comes from Spongia lamella, assembly GCA_963930835.1. NCBI lineage: Eukaryota > Metazoa > Porifera > Demospongiae > Dictyoceratida > Spongiidae > Spongia > Spongia lamella. The sequence goes on from OZ005747.1 coordinate 10,787,242, forward strand.
TCTCACAAGATAGGGAATGATACACAAAGGCTGTGAAGTAAAGAACTCTCAGATTCAAGTCATTGTTCACAGGACACCGATACACCCACACAATCCTTACAAACCCATCATAAAAAAACTTGTAGGCTTTCAATGACTTGTATGCCTTGAGGCTTTGCATATCAAATGTCTTGTCTCTTCCATACACAAGGTATAATAGCAGATTCATGAAGGTGAAATCCGTCAATACTCCAGCCAACTTCTTTCCCCATTCTGTCACACTCGCAAAGGCTGGTAGGCTGTGAAGGACGCGCTTGGTGTCTTCTGTTAAGTATGAAATAGTGCCGATATCGTCGGATCTCGCGTCAGATTCAGGCTGCAAGGCCCCAATGCGAGCCATTCCCACCATTCTCTCGATGATATCGTCCTTTCTAAAGGAGCCAGTTAAGCGGACACGAACTTCCTTCGCAAGCATCTTCAACTCCTGTACCTTTAGCCTATACAACGAAGTATTAAGGTTCTCTATATCGCCACCTGATAGTTCGTTGCCTTGCAGAAGCAATGCTTTCGCTTCGCATAGCGCTGTAGATACCACCATTATATTAATTATTGTTTATTATCATTGCCTACCAACATGACCATTTCCGGATTTTACGGGCAGCATCGTTATACTGGAAAATCGTCTATAGAAATATTTTTAACACCATGTGACTCACTGTAAAAGTATGACACTTTCACATGAGTTAATTCAGGCATCATAGAATATTTATATACATCTATTCTATATACGTATGTATATTCTTAAAGATGATTGGACAAGGCTTTTGTTTCGTATATAATAATAGCCTGTTTGCTTTGACAGAAGGTGGCTTTAAACACGCACACGTTCCAATTCAAAGTAAGTTGGGTTTGGAAGGGTTAATTAACTTAATTAAATGTATTTTGTTATAATACAACTGCTTTCCAGCTTGCTGTGTAAGCGCCTATTATTACAGAGTAATTATGGATTGTAGTACAAATTGTAATTGCCTATAACACTGTCAACGTTTGAATTCTTATCTTGAGAACTTGAAGAAACATGTGATTACTAATTTTTCACTGATTAAGAGAACAGCGAGGGTGTTATAATTTCCATGCACAATAATTACCGAAAAACTATGATCTATAATTACACAGTTATTACAATTACGTTATGTTAAACTTATTTTGCACTCTACTGTATAACATATGTATATGTAACACTTTCACACCTCAGATCAAAGGAATCTACAGGGATACATAAGCCATGTATCCCTATTCTCCTTCACATCTAGTATACACCAGTGTACATGATCAAAAGGCAGATCAAAGAATTCAAAGGAAAGATTTTCTCGGGATACATCTAGATGTACACCGGTGTACATCTAGATGTATCCCGGGAAAATCTTTCCTTTGAACTCTTTGATCTACCCTTTGATCGATAAGTTGGTGCATCACTAGAGCTCTTTATATAGGCGCATAAATGTAATATCGATTGTGGCTTTTAGTTTTCTAAATTAATCTTTATTTGTAGTTGAAATATATACTTTGTTACTAGTCTTAAAGTGTTTGTTTTTCGTATCCATGGAAGTTTAGAAGCCGATATAAGCCCAAAAACGCCATTTGAGGTGAGTTTCTCACGTGATAAAAATAATTTATTTACTGTGTGACTTAATGTATCTACATTAATCTACTCTATTTGTAACACACTCACCATTAGTTTATCAGCGATTAAACGTGATTTTTGCCCATTTATAAGTCCTGCAGCTTTATAAAAAGTTGTGGTAAACCCACAATTACCAGCACTACCATGCAAGAACGTCATGACAACGATGAAATAGAGTCCCACAATCACAACGAGTACCCGTTACTATATAAAGAGGCGGAAATATCAACATCAAGTTTGGGCAAATTTTTATGAGTGCCAGAAGTGTTACATATTACTTGTAACATGTGCACTCGTGATTTACTTGATATGTATGCCCTCAGCCCTCGGGCTTCGGGCATACATATCAGGCAAATCCCTCGTGCCCATGTTACAACTATTACTTGTGTACCTGACACTGCCTGCTACATGCCCAGAAGTACGTATACTATTTTAAAAGTTTAAAGGTGAGTAGAGATTGATATCTCAGTGTTACAAAAAGAAGTAAGCATGTGAGAACACTGAAGATTCTACCATGAGATTATTTTAAAAAGTCTAATCACTATTTTTGGGTTATGTACAGTAGTAGAACTAAGGAATGTTTAAGGATTCAACTTTTATAAATACGTACATATCTTATGGCAGAATCTTTAACATTCTCTCATGCTATATTCTTGATCCTAGGTTCCTGTTTCATTTTTAGAAGACTCCGTCTCACATATCAATGATGTCAGGCCTAGTTTTCAGCTGTTAGTTGTTTTGTTTCACTTGCGGGTGCTACACACATGATAACATACGGATGCGGCGATCTCGCGGTGGTGAGTGCCACTTGTGTGTAATGCTGCTGGTATTCAGACCGCCTCGTCCGACCTGTCCTGAAACACAGACCACAGAGTGCAACATGTGCATGAGCCCTTTGGTGAGGAAACCAGAAGGCGCAATGAAAGTGAAGGCACGGCCACTGTGCTGAGGTGAGAGCTGTCCCTGCACAAACAAACACGTACAAATGCTCCTCGTGGTAATACCTTTGGCTTTTTTTAAACCAGGCGCGCGCCTGGTTTCTTGAAATCGTTTTCGTGAAAACGTCGGTATGTTTGTGTGTGTGTGTGTGTGTGTGTGTCCCCGCCCTCCAGGCTATTAAAACCATTCATGTGAAATGAAGCCTGAATAATCAATCAAATTAGTCCTACTGCTTTTCTATGACACTTGCTATCGATATTATTGATTGGCGGGGCCTTAGTAACGAAGCGCGTCGTGAGTTACTGCCGAATAAGAAGAAGGTAATGTAGTGTTAGCCGTTCATTCCATAGTAAAAGCCGTTTGAACAGCTGTACATTACTAACAAGACAGAGCGCTTCAGTTTTGAAAGTGGGCGTGCCGTGCGGGTTGCGGAGCTTATAATACAAGACTAGCCTATAGTGTTACAGTAAGAATTCGGCTTAAAACAACTTTGTACTACTTTTAAAAAGTTTTATCACTAAAGTACTGGAGTATAAAGCCGGTTTAAACAAAAGAATTAAATTTGTATGCGTTGCTATGTGCCCCTTAGTGATGAGTCTTTGCTCACATGACTTATTCGTGATGTCATTAATTACTATTACAATACACTGAATAGCAGTTGATTAACAGTGGTTTAACTTACACATCGCCTGGTTTTTAGATGGTAGAACATCAACTTTTTTATATTACCAGTGGTCCTATAGTAGCTAAAATGGCAAACACATTGCTAGAATATCTGTGCTCAAAATTCGACAAGGTCTTCAAATACATATTTTGTAATTCTCTTGTTCTAGCTCATGTGTGTTGGTCACATTTTTTCATGTAGTGATAAAAGACATTCAAAAAGTTTTCTGTGGCTTGGATGAGTACATCAAGTCTCTACAAGAACACACAACACCCTTAAGAAACATGACCTTGGAAGTAAATCTCTCAGGGACTTTCTTGCTACCTCTAACCACACAGGTGGATGACAAAATCTCTACACTGGTTACTTGGGGTGGAATGAATGGAACTTGAGCCTGAGTCCTTGACTCAATTGGGTGGCAACATTTGTCCAGTCAAGGTCTGTAAGGAACCAAGCCTGTTCTACAAGAAGACTCCTGTTTTTACGCTAGTTCCTGATCCTAGTAATGCCGGTGACCACTGTTCCAAAAGCTGGTCAAAGTTATCGTTTCAGAGTTTCTTCCTGTTGGCCGATCAATCTTTTACCTCATCCTGGTGTTGATGCAGTGGGGCTACTAGTCGATCTAGAGGAGAACCTGGGTGGTACAGTATCCCTACAGCCAACACAGCTAGCCAAAGCTCTTTAGCTTTGGACACTTCAGTACGACATTGTGCTGTCGGCTAAAATTATTTTGGGTGCAACCATTCAAGTTGCAGATGAAGAGATTGGAAGCTGTCTCCAACATTTTGAGTTCCCTGGAGGTAGATTTGTTTGCATCATGTCTCTCTTTTCAGCTTGACCATTTCTTCAGCTAGACTGGCAGTAGCAACTACGTAAGCTTTCCAGCAGGACTGCGAAGCAGTGAAGGCATATGCGAAGCAGTGAAGGCATATGCCAAGTCGTCAACCCTCCCTGATGTCTAATAATTGAAACAGATGAGAGCTCAATAGCAGTGTGCGAAATAACAGCCTGACAAAGGACATTTTCCAGAGAAATACACTATTTGTCAGGGCAATTTTAAAATTGTACGGAAGAGATGTCCTGATAAATTAGAAGCAAAGGCTACTGTAACACTATTGAGAAATACATAATTTATAACATATTGTCCAAACAAATCTGCACATTTCCATGCAAATTTTATAACGTTCTGACAGTGTGTCACCTTGTACTACAAGAGTTATTTCGCACACTGCAATAGGCTCTCAAATGATAAAGGTTTTAAGGGACAACCATGATTCCCAGGTTCTGCTGTAGATGGTGTGGGATTTCTTGCTTCATCTCAGGATCTTATTTCATGAATTCCAAGTTGGTACAAAAACAGGACATGTTATAATTATAAAAACATACCAACATGTTCTATTTCTTGTCCTTTATGGTAAGTACTTTACAAAATGAAATAACCTATACCTTCTGAGGGCTTGCAGCCAACACACCACTTACTTCAGATATATACTACATACTTTGGTTAGTCTTTTTAAAGTTACTTAATATGCTCCAAGCTTGCATTAGATATATTGATATACGTAAATACTTTGTACGTATGCTGTACCCCAACAGATCCCTGCTTCAGAGATCCACCAATATCCCCCTTAGGATTAGTGACAACGCGATACACAAAATTTTCAGATCACAATATAACAACCATTTTATCATGATCAAGACTCACGATAGTGAGTCGCGAGGCCAAGAAGAAGCATAGAAACACGACCACTGAGTGAGTTATTTACACGTAGCACTGCCCTCAAACTCGCAAACGCTCTAGCTAAGCAGCCATTAAAGCTATCGCTTAGTTATTACCTACCCACAACGTTCTTACTATATAGAATCAATAAACCGAGAATGGAGGAAATAGGTGCCACGATTACTAAGTACCAGCCATTACGAGTTTTATGGCGCCCGTTGTGCGACTACGCATGACAAACCATCCTTTCCCGCCCAATTCGCCCGTTTACTAGACAATTAGTACCTTCATTGTTTGAAGAATTAATATCCCGAACTTCGTAGATATCTATTCAGCCATTCTTCCGATACAGCCTTATAAATGCCTTCCTGTGACCACAAAAATTTTTACACGGCAGTCGTTTTTTTTCTTTTTTTCTTCATCGCACACTTTTTTCGGGGGCTTGCGGGAGTTTTCGTGAACCCTGGAAGTTTTTTTCAAACTCCCTTTTTATACATTCACTTGTTTGTCTAATAACTCACTCATTTCTTCATGGATTTCAGCCAAATTTGTATCAGCACTTCTCCTATGTATGCTCTACCTGTCATACTATTATCAGTCTGAAGTAAACACTTGAATGTATTTGAGAAGGACTATTACACTGCAGGTTGATAGTTGTCAACTTGGACCCCCTTCGAATGATTTACATAAACTTTCAGATACACAATCTATATTGATGTATCACTCTGTAGTGAAAGTTAAAAAAAAATCTCGGGCTTGAGTTTTTCAAAATTAAGCTTCAAAATTAAGCTTCAAAGTTTAATTTGCAATATTGTGTGCTAAGCAAGTACAAGTTATGCCCATGCAGTACTTCTCTGCTGCTTGCTAGTACTAACATGTGTTTATACTTCCAAAAAAGTAGTGATATGCTAAACAAAAACACCCTGGGGGTAAAAAAAGTGCGAGGCCAATCAGAAGCAGCATTGCAAATAGGTATGTATGACCAAAAACGTTGATATCAGTTGAGGCCAAGAAATTACTTATCAAAAATCTACTTGAATGACATAATAGTTTATAGCATATTGTCACAACTATGATTGACTTTGTCACTTGGCCACCTTTTTCACACCATCATTATTAATAAAGGTGGCCAAGTGACAAAGTCAATCATAGTTGTGACAATATGCTATAAACTATTATGTCATTCAAGTAGATTTTTGATAAGTAATTTCTTGGCCTCAACTGATATCAACGTTTTTGGTCGTACATACCTATTTGCAATGCTGCTTCTGATTGGCCTCGCACTTTTTTTACACCCAGGGTGTTTTTGTTTAGCATATGATATACGTATATCAAAATATGCACCCGTGATCTGAAATTACTCAAGTTAAGCAAAAAACTGTTACAGTGAAACAGAGAAACTAGGATATCACAATATAAAAATTTTATATCATATAAACATATCACGATACACTATCATACGTATATTGCACGCCACTACTTAGGATCCATCCCCACATAGCCACCTACTACCTAATGTTGTTGTTGTTGTTGTTGTTGTACATGTTTTTATTGTGCGTATGTGTGTTTTGTATGTGTGTTCAGGGCTCCACTGAAAATTACGTTACTGAGTGGACTCCCTGAATATTGCAATTACCTGCCAGAAGCTTTCATAATCTTGAAAGCTAATTCATAATCAACAGGTAGTAAACACTGAGTCAGTATTAATGCCTGCAAAGGCAATTAAAGCAATATATATATGTACGTACCTACAACAACAGAATTAAAACGAAAGTATTGATTGCAACAAAAGTAAGGAAAAGTATTTAACAAATGGGTAGCTTATTATCACTCAGCACCTAACATTACAATGCATATGCATGCTCAAGTATACAATTGCAGCTGGGTGGCTATGTACATACATACGTACATACATCCACAAATGGACACATTCTGTAACACCTCTACAGGGTTTAATCCCTACTTTGGCACATAATCATTAAGTACGGTATACTTAATAGTGAGGCATAAATGTCTTTGTAAGAGATGTTAGAATGACACAATAGAAACCTCGGATACCTCTTGGTTTCTGTTGTATCATTCTGTCACCAGGCATTATTACCTTGAAGAGGCTTATACTGCATGGAAGGACTATAACCATGCAGCTTACGTACCTTCAATTTCTAAAACATCAGGAAGTCATACTTAGTATTACCAGATGTACTGGAGTTGCATTTTAACACCTTGTATACAATCTTGACACCATCGTAAAATGTCAACACTTTTGTCGAAGAAGATCGCCTATGGTGTTAAGCCAGTGTGGTAATCAGGATAGCAAAGGTATAATTTGTAAGCTATAAAAACCAGTGGTTTAGGTCGATTCCTGTTGACAGGCTGACTGGCAGATGAAGATCCACTAGTTTTAAATTTTACTAGCGGGCCAAGCTGTGTATACATAGCAGCAATGGCTACTATGAATGAAGCAATGTATGTATAGCATTTTTAGTGTTGTACTAATAGAATTTTTGGTTGTTTTAAAGTGCGTTTTTTCAGAAGCCATACATCTTCATAGCCATCCTACTACCACCATACTTAATATTCACACAATGTGTGTCAATGATATGATCGCTAATACGTATTACACGAGTAAGCTATTGTCAAGGATATCATCTAACACTTACATATGTCCTATAGAAGAGCTGCTGACAGCAGTCAATCATCCTTTGGTAGGTCTAAAAGTTGAACATAATAAATGTGCTATCCATCAAAGATTACGTATATAAAAACAAAGTGGAAATTATGAATAAAACTAAACATGCATATGAAAACTAAACATGGTGGCATGCATTATAAAAAAATTAATATACGTTATGTATCTGGTCTAAATACAAAATGAATCAACAACCCAAATCTATAAAACATGTATATATGTACACTATAATGATAAAAATTTTCAAAAGGAGAAAGAGGGATCAAAAACAACATACGTACATACGTAGCTAAAACTTTAAAAGTATAGAAATACGGTATGCAGCTGAAATTCGAAAAGCATGAAATAAGTTAAACTACATATAAAGTAGTAGCAGCCACATAGCCATGTAGTTAAAGAATTACAATCACTAATTCTAAAGCATTTATTATCCCTGTTTTGCCTGCAGTGGTTACTACCATAGTTACCACAGATAACACTACTTAGTAATTGAATATTTCACAATAAAACAAAAGTACCTGTTGACTCCAGACATTAGTAGAAATATCCTTTACAAAAACATTGATTCTATAGCACCAGCCATGACATAGCATTTTATTGCTGCCGCATAATCACCACACACTACAGAATAATAAACACAATGGTTACAGCAGGTGAATCACAATAAATTTTGATGTACGTAGAACTCCGTCCATACTACCACTACAATAACACAACATTTAAAACCAAATAAGGATTAGTCCAAATATACGTATGTTCATACGTAGGGATTGTATTTGTAATGAGAAAAATCTTGAGTCATACTTCCATCATACGTACGTATAAAGAAACCATACTTATTTAACTGGTTATTTTGAGGCTCAAATTGTTATTAACATCTTGGGAGTGGACACATACGTGCACAAAATTAATACCAACTTCCTAATTTTAAGGAACCAGGTACATGCTGCCCTACAGCTGGTATAGCATTGATCTTTATGGTATGATATTAATTGTAAATATGTATGTAATACAGCTGGCCTTTTCAAGTGACATCGGAGTCAAATTACGTACCGTAAAAATAATCAGCTTGCATTACATGCCACACTGATTGACCGGGATGCTCCCGTATTGATTGCTGCAAAATTCGCTGAAAATAGCTTCTAGCAAGGACAGTGTAAGCCTCTGATGCATTGCTAGACAAAAATAACAAAGAAACATTATTATACTGCTGCTATAAGTATGTACGTATGAGACCACAAAGAAATCACATGAGTAGAGACTTAATCAACAATGAATTAACCATAAAAACACAAACAAACTGATCTTGTAAATACTAAGTTAAGTTTTTGTTTATTGTCTTAGTAATAAAACTCTTTTACAGTAATAAAAACTCTTACTGTGAAGCGATTATGTAACTATAGTCTAACATTTAAAGTATGTGCCTACCTACATACCAATGCACTGTCTCTTAAGTAGCAAAAACTATTTTAATAGGCCAAGTATACAATCTGACATACTTTAAAGTTCACAGTGTAATGAAGTACACATGCAAAAACATAATGGATGTTAATACGTAGTATTAATGATGGGCACATAAATAATTATGTTCACATGTACAAGTGACTGCCTTCATGTAACACAGTAAGGAAGTACGTAAGCCTTTCTCACTATCTAGATCTGTATGGGGCATAAAGATAAAAACATAAAAAAGATAAAAGAAGAGACATGCATGGCTCAGTGAATAAAACTTCACCAGAGCTCCATATTCATGTTGAGGTACTGGTAACCTTTGTTGTGGAACCATATGTATGTGTAGCGCTAGAGAGTTGTGTCAGGCAGGTAGGCAGGCAGGTTATCGCAGCAGATATACGTGCTTATAGACATGATACGTATCTTATAAAGAAAGAAACGATTTTATAAAAAATAATTATAAAAAATAATTAATAATTAAAAAAATATTTATATAGAAACGACCAGAGATCAATCAAAAGTAAGTACGCAAGGTACGTATGTATATTATTCAGACTGACTTACAATAATTACAAAAGTTTAATCGCAAAATTACACACAATTACAAAATATACAGATGGTATGTACTGTATAGCGTAATTTTTTGGTGGAGAAAAAAATTGGCGAATTTGGCGAACAGTACAAGAATTGCCAAAATATTCCCCGTCAAAACTGCTAGGCATCCGCCAAATTTTTCCCCACCAGATATTCTAATAGTGGCGATTCGCCAAAGTTTTGTTCGCCAAAAAATTGCACTATACAGTATGTAAATCTTATATAGAAGTAGTAAGTGAAATTTAACATATCTGCGTACATACGTACCTACTAACTGCTGTTGGCCAGTGGTTAGGAAATTCACTAGTTAGATCTTCTTGTGTCTTCTAAGGTATTTAACAAGATGAATACTCAATTATGCATATCCACAAAATGAGGACGTGCTTACACTCATTAGCTTCCAAAGTCTTCCAAATGCTGAAAGTAGCAATGAAAGACAAGTAGGCTCCTAAAGAAATACACAAGGCTTCTTTTATGAGGATAACTCCTTACTGTCAATATACATTTTTAGAAACACAACAAACAAACAAAAAGGTTATAGGATCACTGGAATTATCATCCTGCTGCTTAGCATTTGAACATTAGAGAGCGGCATATGCTAAAAGTTATTGAATTTAGTACAAAGAAAGTTTATAGTACAGTAAATGCTTTACTAAAAGTAATGTCAGTCCACTGTTTAAAATGTGTGAATAAAAAGGCCTAATGTATTCTGCGGAATGGACTCACGGACTGGACTCTCGGACTCGACTGGGCATCTTTTGAAATCCTGCATACACATACAAACTCACCTTAAATCAAATAATTAACTGAAATTCTTAAGGAAATCTCTGTTGTCCATCAGCAAACACAGCATTTCTCTTTCGATGCTTATTAATTAGAAATTATCTTTAAGCACCTATATATTAGGTGACTATAGTTGGGTTAATTAAAACAAAGAACCAGCAAGCCAGTATCAACTACAGTGAAGTTATTAGCTAGAGTATAAATCACTCATCCAAGGCATAAATATAAATAGTATAGGGACACGCCCTCTACTATCTATGCTATCTAAGCCTAGCCTGGATGAGTGGTATTAACATATTATACTCTAGCTAATAAACTCACTGTAGTTGATACTGGCTTACTGGTTCTTTGTTTTAATTAACCCAACTATAGTCACCTAATATATAGGCGCTTAAAGATAATTTCTAATTAATAAGCACCGAAAGAGAAATGCCGTGTTTGCTGATGGACAATAGAGATTTCCTTAAGAATATCAGTTAATTATTTGATTTAAGGTGAGTTTGTATGTGTATGCAGGATTTCAAAAGATGCCCAGTCGAGTCCGAGAGTCCAGTCCGCGAGTCCAGTCTGCAGAATACATTAGGCCAAATAAAAAGTCCTATTCACAAATTTTGATAATGCTGATACTGTTTTGTAACCCTATCTGCTTCTTGATATCATGCACATTTGATATTGATTTCCTCTTATGATAAAGAGTCTTACGTATATGTATAAACCACTACATAGTACAACTTACTAACTTGTAATATATCATTAAGTATAGTAGTACTTAATAGTAGGGGGATTAGAGATGTAACAATATGGGTCAATGCCATATTGCGTATTGCCTTTTTGTGTATTGCAATATATTGCTGTATTGTAATATGGGACATTTGGAACATAAGTCTTCAGAAATTGCTTTTTAGTAGTAAAAAGTAGTGTAAACTTATACTTGGTTATAAGAGTTCCAATCCTTTTTTGTAGTATAATAATCGGCCAACAAACATACACGCATACTGACTTCCCAAACAAAAGCAATTTCAAGAAACCAGGCGCTTTGGACTTTGTATCTTTTAAAACAACACAGTATGCAATTGACTACCAACAGCTAACTGACAACTCTTCTCATAAAGAAACAAGTTGATGTTCTACCATCTAAAAACCAGGCGATGTGTAAGTTAAACTACTGTTAATCAACTGCTATTCAGTGTATTGTAATAGTAATTAATGACGTCACGAGTAAGTCATGTGAGCAAAGACTCATCACTAAGGAGCACATAGCAGCGCATACAAATTTTAATTCTTTTGTTTAAACCGGCTTTATACTCCAGTACTTTAGTGATAAATTTTTTAAAAGTAGTATAAAGTTGTTTTAAGCCGAAATTCTTATAGGCTAGTCTTGTATTATAAGCTCCGCAACCCGCACGGCATGCCCACTTACAAAACTGAAGCACTCCGTCTTGTTAGTAATGTACAGCTGTTCAAACGGCTTTTACTATATGGAATGAACGGCTAACACTGCATTACCTTGTTCTTATTCGGAAGTAACTCACGATGCGCTTCATTACTATCGATAGTAAGTGTCACAGAAAAGCAGTAGGACTTATTTGATTGGTTATTCAGGCTTCATTTCACGTGAACCGTTTTTAATAGCCTGGGGGGTGGACACACACACACATACCAATGTCCAGACAAAAACGATTTCAATAAACCAGGCGTACGCCGGCCGCAGCGCGCCTGGTTTAAATATTTGTACCACACTTACAGATGATTAACAATACATGACCAACATGTAAACTTTAAAGAATGAACACATTTTTATGGGTTGGTCGGGTCCGAGAAACATATGTAAGATCTAGTTGAAATGGTATTATTCTAGTTTGTTTGCTTTTTATGTAGTTGTAGTAATTTATTATTCTCACCTTCAGATTGTCTATAAACATAGCGAAGTGTGACCTAAAGTGATGACGTGACCATAAACATTACGTAGTTTATCTACACATACATAGCTAATCACAAAACTCAAAATTATAATCACCTATTGAACATGTTCTGACATAATTTCTGACAGCATTGGCCTTTTTTAGACTATTTATAGTCAGTATATTTAATATATCAGTTCCATAAAATTATATGAAACAACCAATCTTTTTTGTAGTTGGCTAAACACTTTTCAAGTACGTATGTACATATGTACATTCATATATTTCACTCATTATTTTGAACTCTGGGTAAGAAAGGTACCAGCAGTATTACAGTTTTTATGCCTTTATCATTGATCATGCATATTTGGATGCTGTCTGTCAGTCCCTCTAAAATACAGTATACAATAAGTTGAATATATTGTAGGGCTAAAACGAATATACCGAATATTCGAATTCTAATTCGATTCGGAATTCGTTCGTAAATAAATCGAAATTCGAAATATCGAAATCCTAGGGTTGAAAAGTAAAGTTGCATTTTTGCAGAAAGCAAGTAATGGGTGGATTGCTTTTGTGGTTTTTAGACCTGTTAGGCTTATTATATCATACTGCAGTGGATAGAAAAGGCACATTAGCAGGTGCAATATTATCGGCCGCCCACGCACTTGATTAAATGTTATGCTCAAAAAAGGTTTTTGATGTTTCTTTTAAGATTTATCTGACCAATTATGAAGACTTTCCTATACCCTTGTGATTACAAGAGTTATTAAGCTAATTGAAATTGTCTATAGAATATTCGAATATATTCGTTCCTTTAAAAAATTATTTGTTCGTTTACATTTAGAATATTCGTTTTAGCCCTAATATATTGTATAACCTTAAGTTGATGTGGTTTTCTTTCAAGTCACCCCTTGTTTCAACACTACCAGGAGATGGGATAAAGGTTCCACTGACTAGTCAAAAAATAAATGCATTACTCAACTTGTGATACATACGTAGTACAAAACTTATCAAATCATTGAGAATATTGGGATTCTTATATACAGTACATACGTATATAGAAATTTATGTAGCTTTCTACTTAATATTTCAGACTTAGTTTCACATCAAACAAGTTGATGTTTTACCATCTAAAAACTAGGTGCTACACTGTACGTATATACATATGTTAAACTACTGTCAACTATGGCTATTGTTACGTAAGAAATTACAGAGTTCAAAATAAGCAATAGAAAGTGCATGGAAAAGTGGCCAAATACTTTAAAAGTGTTTGGCCATCCACAAATTTATTCATATTATTTTATGAATCCAGTGTACGTATAAAAGATCAATTCTATAGTCGAAAAAATGGTTGAATACTTCCACAAGTGTTTGGAAATGGTTGGAAAATGGCCGATGGCCGACTGCTATTTTGAACTCTGAGAATATACCATAAGGTCATGAGGAAATCACATGAACAAAGACCCATCACTAAGGACACATAGCAAGGGAGTGGACACACACACAAACAAACAAACATGCATACTGACTTCCCAATTTCAAGAAACCAGGTGCGTGCCTGGTTTACAAGACATATGCATATTATGTACGTACGTATGTATACCAACTTGAACTACTACACTTCTAACTGGCCTCATACAGCCACGATGATTTGGTTTCGCTACATGTACATAGTTTTTATCATTAGTGTATACGTACTGGTCTGTTGTAGTCAAACTCTTTTTACCGCGCATGACCTTATCACTTGCAGTACAAGTGCCCACACTAAAAAGAGTCTGGCGACTCAACTGTAAAAATTTCATCCAGCACTCACCACTAGTCAAGTGAGTATAAATGGTTCAAAGCAGTTCTACTGTTGTCATCGTCCTAGTCAGTAAGTGTTAAATGAATACAAAGAGGTGCAAGTGTCGTCATTGTCAATTTGCGGCTTCGTTGCTGCTTTGAACCATTTAACACTCACTAGGCGAGTGGTGAGTGTTGGAAAAATTATTTTGACAGTTGAGTTGCCAGACTCTTTTCAGCGCAGGCACTTATACTGCAAGAGATAAACCCTTGCATGGTAAAATGAGTCCGGCTACGACAGACTATATGTATACAGGCATTAGAATATCAATCAGTTTTCTGTAAATAAATTTTCCTAGGTACTTACGCTGCTGATATTTTATTGTGCTACATATGTACATATACAGGGTGTAAATGGACTAAAACTTATTAATTAATTAATGACTACATTTGCTTTATAAAGTCTAAAAAGCAACCTGTTTCAAAAAGATCTCTGATAGGTTTTCTTATCTCCATTTGTTTTTGCACGTGTAGCACTGTATCAGCTAATCTTGAGGAAATCTGGGGAACATCAGTTTGCTATACGGAAGATGATACGCATTTGATGATAGGCACATGGCTAAAGTACCAGACAATATATATAATAAACATGCATGCTCAACAGGAGGTCCCTATCGCCCCCACAATCATGCTAAGGCATTCGGTAATAAGTTGTCACAATAATGAAATGGTAGCATCACTTGGCAGCTACACACCCGTATGGTCTAGTATTGAGTAATGAGTACAAGGGGTAGGTGTTAGAATAGTATGAAGAGGGAAACTCTATACTGTACACACAGTACACATACTGCCAAAGGTACCGACACGGTGACGGAGACCGTCTTGTGCCGTCCACCCAATGCAGTGCAGTACTCTTCGTGAACACGGACCAGTGGTAGTTAGACCGGGGCCACAAGGCTACATACAAACAATTTGTACAAGATTTTCTACACATATGGCATGCATCTAATAATGATGACAAGCAGTAGCATACAGTGTACGTACCTTGCTGAGAGCAGTAGCAGTGTCTGATGAACCAAGAAATGAAACCTGGGCATGATTCAGTAAAAAGGCTGTGGCCAGTTGAATGGTATGAGAATTCAGCAATTTATCTAGAAAATACATCGATATTTTATTCAGAATAAAGATCTCTGTTACAATTAAAAGTATGCAAAAAGAACAACATTGTGGTACGTATAAGATAGTTTTAATACCTACGTTATTATGGTAGACATCCTTTATCATATATTTAGCCAACTGGCCATACGTACCAAAAGTAGAGATTAAAATTTCTCATGCAAACTGCCTTGTTTTCTAATGATCCATACTCCTTCAAATTTTATGTTTACTTTTACTTGTATAAGTAATACTGACCGAAAATATATATAAAGCTTGTTTACAGGCAAACACAAACTATGGCATGTATAATAAATATGCTATTAAATCTACAAGATTTAGGGATTAAATTTTTATATAGACTGTACCGGCATTTGTATTTGTACACATGTCTAGTTATCCATTACATTTCTTATGCTTTTATACCAAGTATGTATATTATTAAAAAATTAAAATATGTGACCGTCCGAGTGAAAGCCAGCCTAGTTCACACCTCCGATTTTGTCTGGTTAATGACCTATAAAATCTTTTTGGAATGTTATATAAAGCTCAAATTTTCAGCAATGATAAAGTGATGTCTAAGCTACGTATTAATGCTGAATTAGTACGTAGGTCTTTTTCAACTAAGTTAAAAAGCACTGAAGTGGCAAATTTGGAAGTGTGAACAAGGTTGGTTTTTGCTCGTATAGTCACATATCTGCTAAGGAAATGAGGTACAAGATTCTAATAAAAGTTGTATACATATGTACATACTTTTGACCTGTTTCAGTACGTTAATATAAGAAAACCACGTAATTGTCAAAAGTAGTCTGGGATTACACACTGGAATCTTCAGTGTTCCTTTTATTATCTGATCCATAATCCTGTTCCTTGTTTCCTTACTTGTAGCAAAAGATCAATCCATACTCATTTTTTTCAAATTTTCATTTTAATTACGTGTGTAAATTACAGTAAACAATGCAGTAAATTACCTGTTTTACTTTAATTTGATTGTAATAAGCCTTTGTTTTATCAACAAGAACAGAAGATCTACAGACAATTAACACAAATGAATTTACATATGTAATTATATAATAACATGATTGTATGTGTAGTGATGTACTGATAATCGGTTCAACTTTTGGAAATCAGTTTATCAGCCTTAAAATTAAAATACTTATATTATGCAAATATTTCAGAATTATCATAACAATATACGTACGTAAAAAGAGGTGACATCATAACATCATAATGTATTTTAGTGATAAAATATTTGCATTATGATGTTAAAATATCATAACATCATGATGTAAAATATTTGCTGAACAAAAAGGATATAAAATAATTAAGGATGGCACACTCAAATATGTTTTCATAGCATGGTGACACCTATTATCAGATCAGCTATTGGCATCAGCCCATTAGGGATCTGCGATACATATCAATACGGCAATACGTATATCCATTCACTGATTGAGTATCGCAATACCATACTGTGCTTAGTGAGTTAGTGTACTACATAAATATCGAAATAACTGCAATAGCGCTGAGCATGCCTGTTAACATAGTTTACCACACCCCTTAACAAATACACGTGCAAAACTATAGCCCAGCACTAGTACATGTGAAATGATGTATCTAACACCAAACTTTATAAGAAGTCATACATTAACTGTTCTGAGTCACCTCAACAAAGCAGAGTGTAGTACATTGACATACGTATGTATGTATACATACACATTGTAACTGTACATAGCATTAAGGATGCAACAATATGGGTCATTGCCATATCGCATATTGCCTTTGAGTGTATTGCAATATATTGCCGTATTGCAATATATGATTAAATTTGAAAAAAAGAACACGTCATGTCTTTAAAACTTGTTTTCAACAGTAAAGGCTAAGTAGAAACATGTAAAATAGCAAGAAATTGTACTGTATATTTATGGTTACAAGAGGTCCAGTCATTTTTGTAGTGTAATAATCGGATACTTACAACTTTGAAGGCAATAAATGTTGCAATATATTGCAATATATCGCAATATATTGCAATAAGCAATATATCAATATTTTTATAAGGTGTATTGTATTGCATTGCAGCAATAGATATTGCAATATACGTACATATTGATATATTGTAATATTGTTGCATTCCTAGTACGTATATTCATACTTTTCAGTTTTTTCACTAGCTGGTAACTGCAATTCATGTTTAATTTCCATGGTAAGTATTTGTTCATGCAAATATGGCTCTTTGGTTGACTTTGTTTTTTGTGGGATCGCATTAGATTTTTGTCCAATTACCCACAATGAAGCCTTGTAGAACTCCATTGTCTTACTGCACTCCGGTATGCAAAACAACACAACATTCAACCATAATTCACTACAATATAAATTAAACATAATTGTGTGTACTTTGCTTAGTTATAAGTACATACATACGTATACAAATGTATAGCTAGCATCGTGAGTATCCTTTTATGTACAGTACATATAATTTTATGCGACCGGCTTTGCGAAAACCCTTCACTTACACACATCCAACTTTTTGACTTGAACACTACATAACTTTAATGTCCAAACCTGAAAATTTCCCCTAATACTGCCCTAACATTGCTTTATGACATGTGAAAATTTTTTAAGATAGTATCTTTACTAGATGTTAAGTTATGAGTTCCTAGAGTTGTAAATTTGGATGTGTGGAGGTGGAGGGTTTTCGCAAAGCCAGTCACATATTATTATGTATGTATTTACACAGATATTTAGATGTTGTTTAATCAAATGTATACCAGGGCAACAATACGTAGAATTAAATTTGCTACATACGTATATATGAATGTTGATTAGATTATTCAGCAAGTTTTAATGAGCATTTTATACAAGGAAATGACACACAATAGTTGTATGAATATATATTGAAATTACATTAGTCATTACTTCTAACAAGAGTTCAAAATAATAGCAGGCTCCCTATACCTTTTATTACAATGTAATTCTAATTATGCAATATATCAACACATAATTATTACAACATACTTCTGCATTTCTCGCTTGTAGAGCTCGGTGAATCAAAACATTATATTTTGTTTGTATTACAGGAGAAGTAATCTGATCAGATGTAGCCAAACCAAACCCTACACCAGCCCACTACAAACAGTCAATATAACAAGGTAAATGTATACCGTATAGTAAAAAAGTTTGGCGAATTTGGCGAATCGCAGCCAATTCGCCAAAGTTTTTTCCACCAATATTCACTATGAAGCACGTGATCATACAATTTGTGTCACGGAACGTACGCGTATGTTAAATATCTACGTAGCTACAAGGTACCTTATGAAATAAAGCGTTAGCTTTTGAATGATGACTTATACGATTATTAATGCAACTCTGAGTGGTTGAATCCCATCAAACAATCACTAAGTAAACATGCTCAAAAAAAAAACTTTTACGTGCTTGTGTATGGCGTTAATTGTAGGTGCTTGTCTCGCTTGATATTATAGGCTAGTAGCACTTGGTTACAATCTAGCTGGGGTAACTTCATTTCACAGTATTGCGATGGTTCACCAATTAATAATTTACTCTCGAGCGTTCGCTACGGACTCGATAAGAATTTCAATAGTCACGGAGTGCATAGCTATCGTGCACTAAAATATGCAGGTAAGCCTTGGATTCGCCAAAGTTTTTTTCGCCAATATTTCGAAAGCACTATTTCGCCAAACTTTTTTACTGCCAAAGTTTTTTACTATACAGTAATTACGTGACTGGATATGCAAAAGGGGTCTGATACGTACACGCGTCCAATTTTCAACTTAAAAGAGATGTAACTCATCTGTGGTTGATGTACGTATAGCTCGATCTGAAATTTTGTGGAAATATTTTTCTATTATATTTACGTACCTAAATTGACAGCAAATTTTGACTTAATAGCTAAACTACGTGTGTAAAAGTTATATCATATCAAAGGTGAAAATCGGATGCGTGTATGAGACCACTTTTCACAAAAATGGTAGTACACCTTTTTTGTGGGAATGTCATGTTCTGTTTTAGGGAGGGCTTCAAAATGTGAAGTAATGGCCTGAAGAAGGGCTTTGTAAGTGACAGTTGCACTAATCCTTCTTTCCAGTTCTGATGAATTCACTAGTTTGGCTTCCACAGGGGAGTGGCAAAACGACAAATCACTGAGTATTGTTGGGCTCTTTTGAACTACAAATGAACTGCGCTCTTGCTGGAGCTGTTAATACATACATTGAATATAAGATTATTAAGTAACTATTGAGGTTAATCTACGTACATTTTTATACCTACGTATAGTACATATAGCCCAGTGAACTATATACCTGCAGGCCTTTGAAAAAATTGGATGGAGTAGAACTTTGTAATTGATTTAATAATGAGCTATTGCATCCACTTACAGAGCAGATAAACCTTCAGGGATAATATTAATACACAAAAATAATGCATACAGTGTGTGTGTGTGCATATGTCTGATTTTATCACTTGGTATATATAGTACTTGAAAAGGAGCTAAATTACAAACTCCAAAAGCTGCTGTAACAAACTTAATAAATACTTTATAACTACGTACATATATATAATCAGTGCTCATTATAAGGGTTGAAAATTGTCCAGACATCTGCTTTCCTATTGTAAATTTATTGACTTCCCCATTGATAATGTATAGTAAATTTGTCTGGTCAAATTTGGTTTGATCGGTCAAATGCCAAAGTTGGCCAGAAAATGTCTGATGACTGGCTGTTATCATAAGCCCTGTATATATATACTACAAGATATTTATGTATTACAATTGCATAACATAATGTACGTGCGCACATAATCTGTATATATGTACAGTAGGAATTCCTTACTGGATAAATTTTTTCAACAATTTACATTCCTTGTTTGAAGAGTTCTTCAAAATGTACACTAAAGCCTGGCAAAGAGAACCATATGATTATGACATCATATTGTTACCACTTAAAGAAGTTAATTATGCCAAATAGTATAATATAATTATGTGACCATGGGCCTGAGAAAAACCATATCTATTATATTCATATCTCTTTTTCTATGTGTGCTATATAAATCTGTAAGTTTTATTGGAAATTCTGCATAATAATATGATGAAATTTATATTGAAATGCTATCATGAAAGAGTTATTAAATTGAAAACTAGGTCAAATATTTTATGCGTATCAGGCCTGGTCACATTTTTAATAATGAAAAAATGAAAAATTAACTAATTTTCAATCTACACTTAAAAATTAACTAATTTTCAATCTACACATACATACATTTGATTTAAGGTTATTCTTGCTCCACAACATATAATATGCATAAATTTACTTACTTCACACATAAATTGATAATTAGAATCGGTACCATGTTTCAGTAGTTTAAAGTGATGATTTGCAATTGGTTGTTCATTGGTTGCTGCCAGTAGAGAATTACACACACAAACTTCCCAGTATGTGGAATTTAAATCTATATCAGTATCTAATTTTTGTTTCTTAGCACTAGGCTCTTTAGATTCATTTTCTTCTAACAGTTGTTCAATGTTTCTTTCAAGTGATTGTCTGAAAGAAGTGGATAATTCCTTGTTTACATTGTCTCTCATTAATATGGATGGAATTTCCTATAAAACAAAAACTGATTATAATGCATATATGATATATAAACCCTGCATGTAGGGATAGAACACACTACCTAATACATAGTACATGCGTACAACTAAGGATAACAGAAAATGTAACACTTTCACACCTCAGATCAAAGGAATCTACAGGGATACATAAGCCATGTATCCCTATTCTCCTTCACATCTAGTGTACACCAGTGTACATGATCAAAAGGCAGATCAAAGAATTCAAAGGAAAGATTTTCCCGGGATACATCTAGATGTACACCAGTGTACATCTAGATGTATCCCGGGAAAATCTTTACTTTGAACTCTTTGATCTACCCTTTGATCGATAAGTTGGTGCATCACAAGAGCTCTTTATATAGGCGCATAAATGTAATATCGATTGTGGCTTTTAGTTTTCTAAATTAATCTTTATTTGTAGTTGAAATATATACTTTGTTACTAGTCTTAAAATGTTTGTTTTCGTATCCATGGAAGTTTAGAAGCCGATATAAGCCCAAAAACGCCATTTGAGGTGAGTTTCTCACGTGATAAAAATAATCTATTTACTGTGTGACTTAATGTATCTACATTAATCTACTCTATTTGTAACACGCTCACCATTAGTTTATCAGCAATTAAACGCGATTTTTGCCCATTTATAAGTCCTGCAGCTTTATAGAAAGTTGTGGTAAACCCACAAATACCAGCACTACCATGCAAGAACGTCATGACAACTATGAAATAGAGTCCCACAATCACAACGAGTACCCATTACTATAAAGAGGCGGAAATATCAACTTCAAGTTTGGGCAAATTTTTAGAGTGCCGGAAGTGTTACATATTACTTGTAACATGTGCACTCGTGATTTACCTGATATGTATGCCCTCGGCCCTCGGGCATACGTATCAGGCAAATCCCTCGTGCCCATGTTACAACTATTACTTAAATGACAAGTAATGCAAGTAAGCAAATAACTAAGATTCATTAAATAATCTTAAAGTGGTTTTTCGAACAAAGCCTTTTGCATATTTGTATGCCTTCTCAAACTTTAGAGAACAAATTCTTATTAATATTTTCAATTGCTAGCTATAGAAAATGAAATTTTAAACATAACACAGACCTGGAAGAGGTTTTAAAGATACGCCAGTAGTTTTCATTTTAGTTTTTACTACTGTAGACGAGTAAAACAACAACAAGAAGATGGAGAATTTGGGGTATTTTCAGCGATGTAAAAATATGGATACCCTATGCTTAGGCTTGGCAATAATCTTAGGAGCATTAAATGCAAGTTTTTCAAACCAAAGAAGCTTTAAGAGGATTTTTGGCATGTTTTCTATTAGGGCATTTTTACAATTTTTACTTGCGTACACACTGTATATAAAGACACATCATATAAACAAATGAGGTACATAATACATACTTCCAGTTTGTGGTTACGCGTCAGTTCTTCAACTTTTAATAGTACAGTGTTTGTAGGCAGAGACATTTTAGCAACATCGTTGGAATCTCCCATCAATAAAGAACCACATGCCAGCACAAAAGCATCCAATTCATCTTTGGAAAATGGTGATGTAAAATCCTGAAATTCACTTGTTAACTTTTAGGCAACTTCAAATGCATATTCTTACGTACTTCATAACAAGAATTAGCTTTTTCAAATGAACGCAGAGCTTCAGTAAATTTCTCTTGTTGAAAATAAAATATTCCAATCGTATACCAAGCCTGTAAATAAAATCAAACACATATATATATATACGTACGTATGTATGCATAGATTTAGTTAATAGTTAATTTATGTATTATATGTATATACATGCTAAACATTACAGACTGTATTATTATTACATACGCACATAAAAATGTATAATTTTCAGACAGGGAATAGGGATCAACTAGTTGATATTTTACTACGTATCTAAAAATCAGGCACTACGTAGATACGTATGTAAGTTAAACTACCAGACTGCTATTGTTAAGAATATACAACGACATCATGAGGAAGTCACATGAACAGCGACTCATCACTTACACCCCACTCACTATCCTGGTTTACTCGCTATGGATAGTATAGCCCGGGTTGTCAAACTCGAGTCAGCTCTTGATCTTGTTCACACTACTGCTCAAAACGTGGGTCCAACTCAAAAACAAGTGCACAATATATAATAAGTATTTGTTATTCAGTGCCTATCGGAGCAATGCTGAAGTTGAAGTCAGCAAAGTGACGAACAAGATGAAAGAAGAGCAAAGCAATGAACAAGATAAAAGAAGCTGTAACGATGGTATAGTGCCGGTGTTTTTGTTGGTGAGTGCTTCTTGAGAATTGTCAACGCACCAATAGAATGAACCAGCTGGAGTCTACCAAAGTATGTACATTGTCACACTATCAATGATTATGAAATACAATACAATGTATAATAATATAGATGTTTATTATATAGTATATTGTTAGCCCGGGTTGACAGGCCTGAAAAGCGTTCACTATGTATCCCACCACGGATCAACCCAAGCCAGCAGCCCACCTGATGCTGTGGTGCCGGGCTAGGCCCAACTTACCATGGCTTGGTCAGTTCACACTGCAGGTCTGTTCTGAGCCAGGGGTGAAAATAACGGTCGGCCATTGGCCATTGGCCATTGGCCATTGGCCATTTGCCGGTCAAATTAGCAATGTGGCCGCCCATTTCCTTGTTTGTCTGACAAATTTCAGATCAAACAAGGCTAGAAGGTAATGTATGTTTAACACCTACTAATGTTATTGTAGCCAACACAAAACAATTTTTTGGTTGCTAGGAGATAAACAAGCTAGGAGGGTTGTTTACACTATGGTATGTTGCTACTCCCTCCTACCTTGTTTATCTCCTAGCAACAAAAAAAATTTATGTTAGCTTCAATAACATAGATTAGTTTGAGCATTGGCTGGCCAACTGTTGGCATGTCAGATCAACCATAAAGCTGGTCTGACATTTGGCTGGCTACTTTTGAAAAGTTATTTTCACCCCTGTGAGCTGTCCCGCACTGTACCCAGATTAGGTGAGTAGTGCGAATAGGGTGTAAGGAACGCATACACATGCCAGTACCTTAATGATAAAACCTTTTAAATTGTAGTAGAAAGTTAAACATCTTACTGTAGCATTGTAAGCCAGTCTTCTTCATTACCGCTAGGCACACATGTCAAATTGATGTTACTGATAAGTTTGGCCTTACTAACAATGTAGGTTGCCTTTAAAGTTAGTTTAGTATGCATATGTTAACAGTTTAAAACACAATAAAGATTTTCAAAATGCTCCGTAAATAAACATTTAATCACTAATTCAATTGGCTACACATCAACTAACAAGACCCCATTTACAACCAGTCAATGCTTTACAATCTAAATACTAGGGTTGTAAGATGTATACAATTAAGTTACGCATACTAAATATTCTGATAATTAACTGAAAATAAAACTAACATATATTTACTTGAGATATCAATGCACTTTATGAGTATATAAAGTATTTTGCGTGGGCGGATCAAAGGGCAAAAGTGTACTTTATATTCCATAAAGTAGCAAATGTGCTGTATGGAAAATAAAGTACAGTTATGCGTGAATATAGTACAGTTATGTAAATAATTGTTGTTGTTATAGGTGTGAAATTCCAGATGTTGATAGCAGTAACCAACTGATTTCAAATGAAATCCATTACTTATCTATTAAAAACGCGTAAAATCGAGTTCTTTTTGTTATCTACCACCTTAGTCTTGCTAAGTTAATGGTGTTGTCGATTTGCTTGTCGACACTATGCCACGCCGCCTCAACAGCTAGCTACGTAAGCTACATCGATAATTCATGCCTAGTTCAGTTGGTTGGTAGCCTAAACAGAGGCTCGACCTTCGAAGAACTTGAACCATCGCGCTCCACGATCTGCTTCAGGCCGTCTGTGCCTTATAGACGACTGAATCCGGCAAGAAATACTATATAACAGTTAAAGCACTGCCTTAGCTCGTCATGTACGAAAAATACAGCACTCGGGGGATGTCTCGAGGTAAATACAGCACTCGGCTATGCCTCGTGCTGTATTTACCTCTCGACACACCCCCTCGTGCTGTATTTCCCGTACATACTCGCGGCAGTGCTTTAACACACATATACTTTACATTACAACAAAAGAATACTTACGTATGTAGTTACTATAAATATATACAACCATTATACAAGTTACTTTACACACATTCTTATGGTACGTACCTCACAATGAATTTGTGATTTAGGAAGATTCAAGCTTTTAGCTGTATAGCCATTTTCAGTTTTGACTTCATTACAACACAACCCAGCAACGGGATCGGGCAGTGAGATGTGTGATAAGTGCAAATCTTGATCCAGCATGATAAAATCTTCCAAAAATTTAACACAATTCCAAGCAACTGGATTAATTATAAGCTGTGTATGTAAATATTAAGTCACATAAAAGAGCATGAAACACACAGATACATATAATAGCAAACTTAGATCCAATCATATAAACTGTACAAATTAAGCATTAAAAATAAAGCCATGCAAGCTACACATTTACCATCTAAAAATATTGCAGCAGATTCAAGAAATGTAATAATTTATGCATCTCTGGACTGGATTGGAATAACAAAATTTCGAATTTAAAATAGCCTGGCAATGCTTTTATTTGTGGTGGTGAAAAAAGGGCCTGCATGGTTAGATTTTTGTGCTGTAGAATCCACAGATCTTGGGAGCATTGATTGCTCAGTAGGAAATGTTAACAAGCAGCACTTGTATATGTATGTTACGTATATAGGTTGCTACTAGTGCTGTGCGATAATCGAAAATACATATGTGATAATCGCAGTGATAAATATTATCGTTATCGTGATAATGATTGCTTCAATACTGTGACAGGTATGAAATATATTGATTCACTGTAAAGATGTTGTCTTTAGTAGAGAAATATGCTACTAAAGTTGGAATTTTACATAGATATGGCTAACTGCGTATCTATAATGAACAACACAATGAAGAGTACTTAATAGTGTTTTGGTAAATTTCATGCATACATGGAACTATTGTGATAATTGTGATAATAAGCAGCATTATCGTGATAGGTGAATATCTATTATCGCACTGCCCTAGTTGCTACGTAGTTCAAATTAATATATTGTTTAGTGTGCCATTTATTAAATAAATCTTTTCCAGCAATCAATGATCCCCAAAACCTGTGGATTTTACAGCCCAAGAATCCAAGGTAAGGTATAACCACACCCTTTCCACCACCACAAGTACGTACATAATAACAATCTGGCATGCGAGATTAGAATACAAACATGCATATTTCAAAGAAAAAAAGTAAGATTCATTTATTCTTCTTACACAGACTCTATTTACGTATCAATATACGTATAAACCAACTATCATGATAGTATTAATTACATGCCAATCAACATAAACATAATGTACGTAATACCAAAACTAACACAAGAAAACTCACAATATTTGTAATGTCCTCTTTGCTAGCAAATGTTGTATTTTCGCTACAAGACAAAACATCAAAATTCTTATTTACACTCCTTATTGCACATATTGTAATGCATTGATAAATTTTAGATAGGGAAACGTTTGGGGCAATCATCAAATTCAGCAATGTTATCATCCACCAGGCCACCAACATCAAACTTTAGTGCTACATGGCATTTTCTTCCCTTTGGTCCGCCTCTGGAATATCATTTTCAGCAAAATTTTATAAATATGTGCACATCAATTACGATGAAGACAATGATCCTTGCATAAGGATTTTTCACAGATCACTCTCAAAGTCAAGGGCCACTGTAAACTCTATGTAATTTCAAACTGCTTACATACGTATGTATGTTTGCACTAGCTTTACTAAAAATGATTTACAATTTGTTTAGTCTTAACACCCATGATTTTGAGCACCATTATGCCTGCGCAAACACTTAATCTATTAACACCTTTTGCAAATTTCATACACATAAAAGCAATAAAATTCAGATGTAAAACTACCTGATTTTAAAATTTTTGATTTTCCCTTGCTTATAAGTGATAATTACGTACGTATATGCGAACGGATTTCGGTTGGTGCTGTTGGGTAAAGCCTTACGAGGCAAAAATGGATGAAAACAGAGAGAGTTCATTATAAAGAGTACATTTTATACATCAACATTAGCTGTGTTAAAGCTTATACAATGTTGTACATGCGTACCTTACTGATAACTGACAAGCTGGTGTAGATGTACAAGTCAGAGACTGTAAAAGCCTGTGTATAGAGATTCATTACATAAAATTTTGCACAATACATATTGTATATCACTTATAAACAAAATCTACTCTCTACAGTATATGTACATATGTAGAAAAACGTTAAATGTGACTGGATTTGTAAAAATGTACTTATTGGCATGTTTTGTATTCAAGAAATCTTCCACTAGAGGTGAAATCTATATTCCTACAGAAGGCGGCAGATGGTACCTGTCTGTCCTATATATAGTTCCTATAGTTATTTCACTATGTAATTTGCACTAGAGGTGGAGTAGTCCTATAGGTAGCATTATATGAACAAAGTTGTGGCTGCTAGATGAAAGTGTTGGTAATTGAGAGGCTTTTGAACACTACTTAAGCTTGATATATCATGATAGTCTAATATAAAGGGGTGAGTGATTTAATGAGAGGGGTGAGGAGGGTGGTGATGGCAGATGGGGCCATACCTACCATTAGACTATGATATAGCGAATTTGCAGGGTTACTAAATCACTTAGTCACCTGCATGTTCACTTAGTCACCTACACATGTTCACTTAGTCACCTACACATGTTTACTTAGTGCCCTGGCCCTCAGGCAACGACCCACCGTCAAATACATTTTGACTGTACTTTCATGTACAAAACAACTTTTCATTCTTACTTAGATAAATGATAGCGCGACAAACTTCATTTCGCTGTTTGTAGTCTTCTTTGGCTTATTTGCTCGTGAAGATGTTAAGCGCGTCAACATTGTAAAAAATACACCTAGCACTAGTTGCCAAGTAGGTACCATGGAAACATTAAAAGCTTTTCGCTCAGGAAATCGATAACTAGCTCTTCCACGCTTATAATGGCGTTTGAAGGTATTATCATGTGATTCTTGTTCAGTGTAGTCTAAATAAGTTAGACGCCGCGACCTATGGGAACTAAACGATTTAGTAACCCTCAGGCCCTTAGTAGCGCCCTCGCTACGTTCAGGTGCCACAGCCTCGGGCCCTCGGGTTACTAAATCGCTTAGTTCCCTTGGTCTTGGCGTCTAACTACGTATTATGTAGACACAGGCAACCGAGCTGTCCATTTAGTATCCAATGCAACAACTTGCGATAAAAGAAGATGCAGGTGACTTTGGAAACACAATGTGTGGTACGTACTATTCGAGGGTATACTACTTTTAGCCTAAAAATAATGTTTCAGTTAATACTACACTGCAGTACCCATCGAGGATGCATTATTAATCGAGGAAATACGATATTGGTCATTATGTCCTGAAGCACACATTATGTCAGTGTACTGTATTGTGTGTGTGCTTGATACAGCGAACAGAGGCATAACAATCTAACAATATCTTTTTTCATGAGTTTCTCACGTTAAGGGAATAAAGAAAAAAGACACCACACGTATAGTGCAGTGGATGAACCAACACAAGGAGGCAATGAGATAAATATATAAAAAGAACACTGTAGATTCTGGCATGAGATACTCATTCTGGCACGAGATACTCTTTTCAATGGGTTAGTATGATTAAAGAATGTTTCACTAATAGTAGAGATTAAACTTCTACATCATTTCATGCTAGAATCCTCAGCGCCAAATCTTATTCCTAGTTTGTTACCTTACCTTTTGTAACACTGAGAAATTCACTTTATATTCTAACTTGTGATCACATACGTAATACAAAAGAGCCTCACCATATACAGTATAAATAACTAGAAGCTACAGCATTATCATCTTGACTTGTTAGTGTCAAATACTCTACACTGAACTGTAATAAATATTTTAATTATGATATACGTTCGTACATAGTACAAATTAGGTAGTAAGTTATACAAATGCATATACGTACGTATATGCATTTTTGCAAGAAAACACTTAATGCTACGTAAATAGTGAGTAGGGATCGACCTCAGTGCTCCAAAAAGTTAGGAAACAAGGATTAAGACTGATTTTGGCATGAGAGAACACCAAAGATTCTGGCATGAGATCGATCAGTAATTTACAAAAGTTTAATCCCTACTTTTGGCTCATTCATTGACAAGTAGGCTTACCAAATGTAGAAATTAAACTTATATAAATTACTGGTCGATCTCATGCCAGAATCTTTAGTGTTCTCTCATGTCAAAATCAGTCTTAATCCTTGTTTCCTTACTTTTAGAGCACTGAGGTTGATCCCTACTCACTATTTAAAATTTAAATTATTCTAGTTTGTTTGCTTTTTATATTTCATAGCATGCTTGCAGCATATAAGCACAAAAATGTTACAGGCACCTACTTAATACTTGTTTACAGGTGCTTGTTAACAAAGCGCTTACATGACAAGGCAGCTGTGTAACAGCAAATTATGTTAGAAAAACAGCAAAATCTATTTGTCCAAGGCTATAATCACACATATCTTGAAGTTCACATTGTAATGAAGCATGCGCACTTCATTACTAATTATATCATTACTAATTATATCATATGTGCAAGCCAGGTCTTGTGTGATGTATAGAAGAACAAGGAAGGATAATGAAGGATAAAAGGAATCACCATGGTGCAGTGGATAAACCTTCATCGGAACAACAGTTTCGTAAATTCGCGTCGATTACCTTTGTTGTGTGGAATTCCTGGAGCTGTACACTTAGTGCTAGTGGGTCTTATGGCAGGCAGGGTGGCTGGCAGGCTGGCAGACAAAATCCAGGTAAATTTCGAAATTTTCAAAATTCGCTACAGATCGAAATGTTCGAGTTTTCGCATCGTTTAACAGAGGTACGGTACTTTGCAAAAAAAACTTTGCACTACATTCGCGAACATTCGCGAATGGTTCACGAAGCTTCGTCAACAGCTCATGACACTTCGCGGATAGCTCACGAATGTATTAAGCAAAAACGGAAATACGTAGAGTAAAGTATCGGTATTCGGCCACCATCTATATTCGGACGCAATTGCTCATAACTTATGAGGAGTATTTAAATACCTGACATGTCCTTGGACACTTCAGGGTTGTGCAAGCTTGTACACAAAAAATCAGACTTCTATGAATCTTCATCTAGGAGCAACGAGCCTATAAGTGAGTCGTCCGAAAACATCTTTAATCGGAAAAATAAATCAACTTCCGGACAGCTCTTGCCACTTGTCAGTCTTCAAGCTAACCAATTCTTCGTTGCGTTCGTGTGAAAGGGCAACTCTTCTACTTTCTAAATATATATAGTTTATTTAATTTAAATCCTTCTGATTATGAATTACAAACAAAAGAAACCGGAGTGTCAGCGGATCAGTAATCGGACGCACGTGATTCCCTAAAAATATTGAAAAATCAGCCATTTGAATTCACGCTGGGCGTTTTTGCGTAATAAAAGTTATTCTATCTTGTAGAAAAACTCTCCTGCTATCTACTGATATATAGTTTTCAACTGTTGCTTTATACATTAACAAAAATTGCACTGATTTAATAATAAAACCCAAAAACTCCCCCACAAATTAAGCAACAAAAGGAAATCAAAAGGCCCCAATCACGTGGGCCTGTAGAGTTGTGGAAACGTATGATATTAATTAACAGTTGGCAGGTAACTTCATCAATATTAGCGTAAATAAAGAAAACTATATATCAGTAGATAGCAGGAGAGTTTTTCTACAAGATAGAACAACTTTTATTACGCAAAAACGCCCAGTGTGAATTCAAATGGCTGGTTTTTCAATATTTTAGGGAATCACGTGCGTCCGATTACTGATCCGCTGACACTCCGGTTTCTTTTGCTTGTAATTCATAATCAGAAGGATTTAAATTAAATAAACTATATATATTTAGAAAGTAGAAGCGTTGCCCTTTCACACGAACGCAACGAAGAATTGGTTAGCTTGAAGACAGACAAGTGGCAAGAAGCTGTCCGGAAGTTGATTTATTTTTCCGATTAAAGATGTTTTCGGACGACTCACTTGTAGGCTCGTTGCTCCTAGATGAAGATTCATAGAAGTCTGATTTTTTGTGTACAAGCTTGCACAACCCTGAAGTGTCCAAGGACATGTCAGGTATTTAAATACTCCTCAGAAGTTACAAGAAACTGCGTCCGAATATAGATGGTGGCCGAATACCGATGCTTTACTCTACGTAAACGATGTTTTGAGTTGAATAAACACTTCGCGAAGTGACTAATAACAGACTCACGAGTAAGTTCGCAACCAGTTCATGAACCAAGTCATGAGTGGAACACTTCGTGACTTGGCTCATGAACATTTTGTGAGAAAACTTATTAACAAACGTTCTAGTTCGCTATCTACAGCCGTACGTACACGGATTGTTATAAAAGGATGTCATGCAATCTTTGATAAATTATTTTAAATTGCCGTGTAGAGTTGTCTGTTACTGTTAGTTATTGTGCTGCTTGTCTTGTTCACGTCATGGTTATGAGCAGTTATACTAAAAAAAGAATCCTTATTTTAGATTCTCAAGGTGAAAGTGTTACCTCTATAGTTGATTGCCTCGCGCTAGAAGATGGAGTGAAAGTTTCAAAGCAAGGAGTACGTAACTTTTTAAAACACTATGCTGTACATGGGAAAATTGATAGAAAACCAGGTTCAGGATTGCCTTCCATGATAACACCTGCGATTAAACGTATTATCGAAGATGCAATGCGACGTGATGATGAAACTACAGCTACTCAAATACAAAGCATACTTGCTACGTACCTATGGCGTTTATATTTCTTTAGCTACTATTACACATGCAAGGCATCAAATGGATTGGATCTACAGAGGATCAGCGTATTGTCAACTGATACGTCATGTGAATAGAGAAAAAAGACTTCAGTTTGCCATGACTTGGTTACATGATAACTTTGATGACGCTATCTTTAGTGACGAAACCACTGTTCAATTAGATACTCATCGCAGACGCTGCTACAGGAAAGAAGGAGAAAAACCTCGATTAAAACCTCGCCCTAAACACCCCACAAAAGTTCATGTATGGGGAGGGATTAGCAAAAAGGGTGCAACAGCAGTGTGTATTTTTGAAGGAATCATGGATGCAGCATTGTTTTGTGAAATACTCCGAAAGACACTGTTGCCTTTTATTGCTGCAAAATATCCACCTCCTAGTACACACCGCTTCATCCAAGATAATGATCCGAAGCACACGTCTCGTATGGCTCAGGAATTTTATTCTAGTAAAGGGATAAATTGGTGGAAAACACCTCCGGAATCCCCGGATATGAATCTGATAGAGAATCTCTGGCACGAAATGAAAGAATTCTTACGTCGTGAAGTTAAGCCCACCACTAAAGACCAGCTAGTAGATGGTATTCGTTGCTTTTGGGCTACCATTGATGCTGCCAAGTGTTGTCGATATATCAGGCATTTAAAAAAGGTACTCCCCAAGGTGATTGAAATTCAAGGAAATGCAACGGGCTACTGAAACACTTTTATTTATTGTTACTTGTATGATTAGTTGATTATTATCTGTATGTGTTTATTATGTACTGGTATTTTTGATTGTGAAAACAAGTGATTGATTTAAAATAAAGTTTAATTTACTGTTAAAACATGAACCAGGTGTACACCCAGAGCGAATAATAATGGCCAGTCAACAGACATTTCCTTGCAACTTAGATATTTGACCAACAAACCAATAAGTTTGCATAAGGTGCTGCATGCACATCTGGTTATGGGATTTGCTTTCATCTGGAAAGTCGGTGTGTGTGTATGTGTGTGTGCGTGTGTGTGTGTGCGTGTGTATGTGTGTGCGTGCGTGTGTGTAAAAATAAAATTAACAGTAAAATAAAATTAACAGTAAAACATCAGCAGTATATCAACAGTAAATCACTCCATAATGTTAAGATTTACTGTGAATTCACTGGTCAATTACTGGAGTAGTAAAATAACAGTACACAAAGTGTTCCAGTTTTCTAGTTTACTGTAACATTTACTGTCAGTATAGCTAACTTGAATGAGTAAAACAAAAGTAAACTTGTAATTTACTGCTGATTTACCATCTGGTAAACCAACCTATCTGCAGCAGTGTAAGCGGCCCACTGTTTTAATGTCATGATCAAACTGGTATTTCATGCTGACCTTAACTAAATGTGTAGCCAGATCACTTTTAGTGTAAGGCATTAAGCTTGCAGTGTAAGCCTGGCTTTACAATAAAGGTTTCAAAACATGCTACCAATTATCACCTGCCAATTTCTGGATGACGAACAGTAAACTATACTTACCCTCTTTAGTGTGGGCTTTGTGCATTTTAATATGTGCAAATTTCTGCCAGTTAACAGGACAAGTTGAGCCTGTGAACAATAGTGCGGACACTTAGCTATACCGCAAGCAGTAACGCCTTGCACTGAATGTGATCTGGCTATGCAAGACTATATTTTAGTCTAGTGTTTAGTATATGACTATATCATCCCTCTATGAATTATTATACAATAATTATTTGTAAAGAACTAAAGGAGCCATATATAAGTCTCATAACTCACATTATACTGATGACCATGTTATATATGACCTCATTGATTATCATGAACACGTACATTTTTGCCGAGCGAATTAGCAATTGGCAAATAATCATGCAGCAGGTGCGTTGTATGTGTATGTGTATGTGTGCACAAAATTCTCGTTTTGTCGACACCTGGTTTGAAACTTAAATGTATTGTTGCTTGTGCTGTGTTGAAAACTTTACCTCTAACATTCACAGAAGGGTTTCTTATGCCCTATAGTTGGTAATTTCAGTTATTGCAAAGAAAGTTTGAAGGGTAACAATAAGGGTTGCTTATTACAGTTATACTGCTGATGTGCCCAAGGAAAATCTGCATGCCTAGTTACTTTACGTATACATACATGCATGATGTAGTAGAGCATTTTAAAGGTGGTGTGAATAGGTCAGTGCATGCATGGCCAAACTTGTAGCTACCCTACAATTGAGTGACCAGTTTTAGACAAATTTCGCTGTATACGTAGCTAATCATTCCATTTCACATTCCAGTCCTTATTCCATTCGAGACACCCTGCTCAAGGTTAAAGTAGCATAAAACCACTTTCACTTTTATAATATACTAATATGGGATAAACAGGATGCAATGTGGTAAACACCTGATTGCAACATAGCTATAGCATGTGACAGATTATGTACTAAACAGTTCATGAATAGGCGGTTTGGTAGTTTTTATGGATTTCCCTTCTACCTACTTGGTTGGCTCTCGATCTCAGGCTATAGATAGTGTCAAACTGTTCAATCAAGGAACAGTCCTTATATGCATGCCCATCAGTGCAGGAGATTGCCCTCTTGGCTGTGGGCTCAAACAATGACACTTGTAGTAAAATACAAAATACCCAACTTGCCTTGGGACTATAATTAGCTACTGTAGCTACATATACAACCTGTGTGTAGGCTTCTGTATCTTATGATTTCATTAGTGTACCTCTAAGTGAAGCTTTGCTCGTTTAACACTAAAATGTTGATGATCCCGGCTATATGTACATACACGATGCAGTTAATTGCTTGGATCTCTGGTATATACTATACTTATGTGCACTGAATTTGGTTAACTGATCCTTTATAATTGATATAGCTATACGTAGACCTACGTATACGTAGACCAGTAAAATCATGGGAATTCGGCTCATAATTAAGAACATAGCTATAAAAATTACTAGACGGGAATTGCTCAAAAGAATATAATACTCAAGTGTAGGAGCATAAGGATCACTCCTAGGGAGCTACAGAAAATCCGCATTTGCCATTTGACAATACATGCATCCGTCCAACCGATTACTGATTTCCCAACGTCGCGTAAATTAGTTGATCAGACTCCTAGTCCACAGCCCCTCAGATTTTCGTTTTTGGAGCTAAGGTAGATCGAGGGTAGGCCTATGTATAGAAAAATTGTGGCGGAGATTATACATTAAATAAAGTAGAACCAGCCCTTGTCCGAATATCGATTATTTATTCCGATTACCAATTTTTTCGGACACCTCATATTTCTTGCTCTAGCGCAAAGATGAAGCATTCGATCAGAACGAAACTTGGTATGCTAAATGCCCAAGAGTAGGTCGTTAATATGGTGTAAAGTATAGCAGCTTCATCCCTTTATCCTTTTTGCAATAGCGTCCGGATATTCATGGTGTCCGAATAGACACTATCCAAAACCACGCCCATATTTTCAAAACCATAGAAACCGCTGGGCCGCCATTTTGAATGGGGCCAGTTAATAATTTTATACTGAAGTGCCGCATAATTGTTGCTTTCTTCTTTGCCAATCCAAAGGCTATGGAAGCATAATATTGGCGGCAAGGATAACATTTCATAAGTTTTAAGAGGCTACAAGCGAATTAGGACCGAAACGGTGATTATGTCGGTCAGGTTGGCATGTCCTGTTTTTGTTAGCGTGCACTCGCCTGGTAGTAGCTACAAAGGTTTTACAAGAAAACATATTGTAGAACAACGTTAAGACAACCCGTGTAGCTACAATTTCTGTTTATACTAAAGCCTAGGGCATATTCTCGGGCTTGTTAATGTGCGCACGATATCCGAAATTCACCTGCGAACTCTAAGAGCCTCCGGGGTAACTATTACCAAAGGAAGACCCTAGTATGGCCGAAGCTATCCCCTTTCGTTTATTCACTGGCTATAAAGGTTGTGTTTACCATACAGTTGTTAACATTGTGGCCCCATTCAAAATGGCGGCATGAATATTACCATGATGATTACGTAGTTTTGGATAGTGTCTATACTGATGATTTACTCTATGTACTTATGCATGTAGCCATGCAATTTGACTCTGTTTTTAGATGAACAACCTTTGGTACTGCTTCAGCAAGTATCCTTGATAGACCTGTTACGACCGTCTCTATGATGTTTTCCATCACAAATTGTAAGTTTTTGCTCGAACTACAAAAATCCGGATATTTTCCTTACATCTTAACTGTACATGGATCACGGTGCCGTGATTTTAGGCACAGTGAAAAAACTATCTGTCCTGCGATTCAAGTTTGTATACCAGTACTGGAGTTGTTAAATCTATGGATGGCTAAACTGAACATAATAGCTTTTAATAGGCGCCTAAATTTAATATTGCCAACGTTTCACCCGCTTCGCATACCGTTTCCGGGTCAACCTATTCTCTTACTATGTATGGACAAATAGTCATATAGTGCAATGTGTGTAAGTATGGAAAATGATCATAGGAGCGCCGTTTGTAGTGTACGGGACTCAGTGTAGGTTTGTAATCTTAGTGAGTGAGAGGCGTGCCGAGCTTTCTAATGCGGTGCTACTGGGTGGTTTTATGCATCGTCGACATTTCGATGGTGGGTTTCACTTCAGCACAGTATCTACTCTATTCCAGCATTTAGCAGAGCGAGTACTCTGATGTAAGTTGGTTTATAACGATTCTATATCGCGTACTCACAAGGGCGCTTAATAGTCTCGCCCCCGCTGGAGTAGGCACTTAAGCTTAGTTGATTGGATATGTGATTATTTTGCATTAATGCATGTATATTGCGAGATCTATTGTAATCAGTCTATGTGTTAACGATGTATCAGTGTTAACCCTTGTGGGCTGCATACACACCAGGTACGATTTTAGCTTGCACCAAACAACTAGTTAATGCATGTACAGACATGTTAATACGTTTGTCATCTTATTGATATGCTTTGGAGCTGCCAACATCCAGTGCTGCTGCTACTACCAATTAACATTAATAATTATACTTTGCCTGCGCCATAGGACCTTATCAAAACCCAGCACTGGATCATGCAGTGTGTGTTTGTATTGTTTATTTTATACTCTATAGCTACATGAGATGTAGTCAATATATCACAATTTGTTGTTACAGCCAGTGGCTTATCCATGCAATGCCAGATGTATATATAGGCCCCCTACTTCCCCCACATGATGTATGTGTGTGTGTGTGTGTGTGTGTGTGTGTGTGTGTGTGTGTGTGTGTGTGTGTGTGTGTGTGTGTGTGTGTGTGTGTGTGTGTGTGTGTGTGTGTGTGTGTGTGTGTGTGTGTGTGTGTGTGTGTGTGTGTGTGTGTGTGTGTGTGTGTGTGTGTGTGTGTGTGTGTGTGTGTGTGTGTGTGTGTGTGTGTGTGTGTTAGAGTTGCAACAATATATCGATATATCGCCATATCATGATACATTAGGCAGTGATACCATATCGATACACATTTAGGTTGTATCGATTTATCAAATATCGTGATATATCGATGTATCGCCATCAAAATGTATACTTATACATACAACTGATGCTGTAGTTGTGCATTATGGTTGTGAATTTTACAGCTTTGCAACTTATAATTTCAGAAAAAAGTTCTGAAAATCAGTTAATTCACACTTGACTGTATCGTACAATATATCGCTGTATCGTGATACACAAGTGGCAATATATCAATACACCCAAATTGTGTATCATTGCATCTCTAGTGTGTGTGTGTGTGTGTGTGTGTGTGTGTGTGTGTGTGTGTGTGTGTGTGTGTGTGTGTGTGTGTGTGTGTGTGTGTGTGTGTGTGTGTGTGTGTGTGTGTGTGTGTGTGTGTGTGTGTGTGTGTGTGTGTGTGTGTGTGTGTGTACGACTAATGTTGTAGTCTAGTGATGTGCAACAATATCAATATATCAATATATTATTGAGGTACGTATAATTTTCCATATCATGATAATAATATATTTCTGATACCAATGTATCTCCACATGTGTGCACGTGATCTAGAGTTTGAAATAAGGACTTAAAAGTGCTCGGACACATGTCAGCACAACATAAAATTTGTTCTGACATTTATCAAAAATGATCTGACATTTGCTAGAGCATTAAATTTTGGCTCGGACACGTCTCAAATCAAAGTGGGAATTGTACAGGTCAACACCAAAAATGATCAGAAAATGTCAGATGTCCAACTGTCATTTCATACTCTGTGATCATTATAATGATCAATTTGTTGCATACTAAGATGCACAGAAATATACTCGCATCAGGTGCACATGCAGTGCGCACAGTCACTGTGTATACTAATACACACAAAGGCATTGTATACAATCGGATTCACAAAATGTATGTACCAATCTGGTGTATCAATATATTGCCACTTTTGTATCATGACACTGCTATATATTTTACAATGCAGTAAAGTGTGTATTAGCTGATTTTTACACAACCATAAGTTTCTATGTATATACGTATAAGCACTAATTAATTGCACAGTAGTGATGTGCGATATAAAATATTTTAGATATCGCCTATATGTCAAGATTATTGCACACCAAATTTATCACGATACGATAATTATCACCATGGGCAGATCTAGGACCTACTGAGAGGGGAGGCAACAGGGTGTCTGGGGGCACAACCATCTTAAATTTATAGGGTAATTTATGTTACAAAGCAATAATAAATTAGTTAAAGTTTCTGTGAAGGATATTTCTGTACCTTTATAGTAGGGGGCAAAAGGTGAAGTTGGGGGACATTGCCCCCTTGCCCCTCTCCAAATCTGTGTATGACCATCACGATATAATAACTCGTCATCCGTGTGTATGATAGTGGAAGCACTATGCACTAAGATACTGTGTGTGTGCGTGCGTGTGTGTGTGTGTGGCTGCATTGCATGCATGTGCGTGTGTATGTGTGAGTGAATGAGAGAGATAGAGTGAAGAGAATGTGTGTGGTATGCAATTTTGAGAACACTAAATTTGATGAGTAGAAGTTGGATCAGCCATCAGTCATACAATATCCATTATAGGGCAGAAAATGTTGAGTGATGTAAATGTTTAATATTTTCTCCTGCCAAATTTTTATACTGCAAAATATTCAGCATGTTATAAGGAGGCAACAAGGGGATTCAAAATTATTGAAACAGCTAGGTGCTAGTCTCGCTTAGCCAGAGTGCTTTTTCCTGTTTTTATTTGTGGTGGCGGAAAAACTCTTTTCCACCACGAATAAAACAGAAAAAAGCAGTCTGGCTAAGTGAGACTAACATTGTGCATGAATGCAGATCGCCACAAATTGCAGTGTGAGGTATAACCTGTTAATGTGGACCCTTGAAATAAGGGCACCTGCATAATCCACACATTAGTTGAGGTACCAAGGTATATAGCCCTTTAGTCCAATTAATACTGGCCTGAGATACATACGTATTTATAGAATAATAATATTATTTACTTTGTATATGGTACAGCGCTTGTCATGGGAAAAGGATGATGAGTGTAGGGGCAGCTGAACTCACTCAAAAATGTCGGGGCACAAATACTATAATATTATAGTAAGCACATTTATGTTGTGAAAACGAAATTCCTATGAGAAATTCAAGACGAAGTGTCCCCAGTGCCCTCCAATGCTGCCACCTAAAATGATGAGTGCCAGACTGAATGAAGCACAGATTCTGAAGTAAGTAAGTAAGTAAGTAAGTAAGTAATGTTACTGCAAGTACATTTCAGGACACAGCATGGTAGCATTGTTGTCATGATAACACTGTTGTCATGGTAAACATGTTACCACGTTACATAAGTATTAAATAGTGCTCATATAAATTATAGTTCTGCTTACCATGCAGCATGAATATTTAATGATGGAGGGATATCTAGTTAGACAGATGTTGCATGGCTCAACTCCATCTAAGCATATCTATGGTACATATATAGGAAAATATTTTTGTGGATATTACATAGCTACCAATAGGCAATATTTTCACGGCTTTGAGAAGCGGAGATATTGCTTAAAATTTGTGTATAACAATTTCAAGTATGTACCATTTTTAACCATGGATAAGGAATAAAATTTAATTAAATCCACAAAATAAATTTTTGCAATCATTAGATAAGGTACTTTGCAGATGCATGCATCACCATGGTGATGCAGTATATGCATGTGACTGTGCAGACATATACGTACGTACGTACGTACATCAATATATGCATATGGTGACACAAGTACAAAAGTTGATAAAACATGATACTGTGTTACCATGTGTTTGCAAAGTATGTAATGTGAATATACTGCATCACCATGGTGATGTATGTCGACATGCGTATGCTGTGTCACCATGGTGATGTACGTATGTGTTTGTAAAGTAACATGCATTATATACTGTGTCACCATGATGATGTATGTGTTTTCACATATACTGTGTCACAGTGGTGATGTATGTGTTTCCAAAGTAATATGCATGGACTGTGTCACCGTGGTGATATGTGTCTTGCTTTCAACTTCGATCTGGTAGCTACGTACATACGTAGTAGCAACTGTAGGTGTCTGATACATGTACGTACATATTAGTGATGGACCGATGATCGGTTCAATTGTCAGAAATCGGTTTATCAGCCTTAAAATTCAAATATTGGTATCGGTTTTTCTTTACCAGATATTTCAGCAATACAAAAGGAGATGACAACGTGTTTATTTTTTAATGATAAAATATTTGCTCCTTCCATCATTAATACATAAAGAATTTAAAGATGGTATGCTTAAATACGTTTTAATTGCCCATTGTTAGCAAATTTGGAATCTATGTTGATATCGGATCGGCTATCGGTATCAGCCAATTATGAATATCGGATAATCAAATTATCGACTAGATCTTATATCGGTGCATCACTAATACATAATAATATATATGTACGTATCACACCCCATCGATACATGTATGCACATGTCACCTACAGGCCACATGATGACTATCTGCAGGATAAAGAATGTACGTAGAATAAAATGACAAGTTAGAGAGAAGGTTGGCAGTGACAGTCACCACCGATTACAGCCACGAGGCCCACATGAAAATCAAGCTTGTCCTGACATCACCAACCTTTTAATCTTCAAATGTACTACGTATATACGTATCAAACGTACATGCACATTTGAAGAATGTGTTATTTTGTGCATTACTAAGGTGCATAGTTGCATAATCTTATTCCAGCTGCAGGCTCGGCAGGTAGCCACACACCCTGTGTACATATTGTATGTGATCAGATTGCATTGGCAAGAGAACATGTGACTGGATTTGGAAAACTGTCCCTAATTGCACGTTGTGTATTTCAAGAAAAACCAATTGAAATGTTCAAGACACTGTGGTTGTCCTGTGGTCGATAGTAGCCATGCTAGAATTACACTATAAGTAGAGTATGCCTATAGCCGAACAAATATAGCTACCATTTGTAATAGTACGTACGTATTTTTGTGGGACTTTTGAACACCTCCTGGAATATCACCCTCAAACAGCCACAGTGGCAGTAGACCATGGTCAAGAGCCGAGGTGGACATTGGGAGCAGTTTACATTAGCACCTCATGCAGCCTTATTACAAGGTCTCTCAGAGGCCTCACAGGTTTACATGTGGCCTGACAAGGTTGGCATAAAGCTGTCTGTAAAAGCAGACATTCCGTCTACGTATATCTATAACTGTCCATTCAGTAGATACGTACGTATATCACATTTGGTTACTATCAATTCTAGTGGTCAATGAAGACGAAATGTATACATAGTAATGGTAAGGATGTATCACTGTGTGTTGTGATTATTTTATTTGCCATAGTAACATAGAAACATGCGTACAAAATACTGCAAATCAGAAGGAGATCAGATGCAGCAGGACGTAAAGAAAGCAACATGAAAAAACAAATCACAGATGTAAGCCGTTAGATTGTTTTACTACATTTTATGCAATGGTTAATATGCATGTTTTGCACAGTCGTCATGGTGATGTATGTGTTTGTGCAGTATTGCCATGGTGATACATGTGTTTGCACAGTAATATGCATATGCTGTGTCACCACGGTGACACATGTTTTACTGTGATTTGTGTTTATACATCATAAATTTTACTAATGTCGTGTCCGTTATCATTGGCTCCCACTGGTAGGAGGATAGTTTCATGGCAGGAA
Organism: Spongia lamella; assembly: GCA_963930835.1. Taxonomy (NCBI): domain Eukaryota; kingdom Metazoa; phylum Porifera; class Demospongiae; order Dictyoceratida; family Spongiidae; genus Spongia; species Spongia lamella. Next base: position 10,829,256 of record OZ005747.1, read on the forward strand.
CTGTGTATGTCTGCATGCATACCAGACCTAATGGTTCCACGTATCGATTAGAGACAAATGATTACAGCTATGGGAGCATCATTAATGCATGTCAAGAAGATGCTGTACGTGTTCATGTACTGCAGGCTCTGTCATCAGGTACGTAGCTACACTGTGTACATATAGCCACTGTGATGTGCTGAGTGTCTCAAGACACTGTAACTTTATATCACCGTGCTTGAATTACCATAGAAACGTATGTGCAGTCAACCAGCAGGGATAGGATATACCACAAATGGTCACCGGAGATAGTAGCTGTAAGGATGTAATCACTGTCACTGTGTTGTTACTAAGTATGTGTCGATCGTCATTATACATATTTTAATTTATTTACATGCCATAGCAATGTTTATTACAGTATTGTTCATTCGGTCGAGAATAATTGTGGTAAGAATATACTGTACGTACGTATCACATTTGGTTACCATAGGTACAAGGGATCACTCAGGTGAGATGTATGGTAAGGGTAAGCATATGAAATTATATTGTGTACTATGTTTATTTACAACAAGGTTGAACAGCCAATGGTGCGAAGCTACCATCTGCTGGATTATGACTGAACGCCTCTAAGTCAGAATCCACGCTAGAATGCAACAATGTCTACCCCTTGGGATTGTAGACGAATAAGAATAGGAGGGAACGTGTGGGCAATGAATCAGGAGATCCAGTGGACTACCTTAAATAAGCGATACATCAGTAACTAAACTTTTTACTAATGTCATATTCTATGTACATGTTTTACAGTAATCATTAAATGGGCTGCATATATTTTACAGCTGTATAATATAAATGCTGTTATATCGGACTGATCAAGATAAGCATTGTACCAGGATGTATTTGATCATTTCTTCTGATAATTATTTTTTGCGTAATAGGAGTGCTGGAAGCTACGTATTTTAAGGTTTTGGGTAAAATAATGAAATTGTAGAACTAATTATATAAATTACTTGAATTTGTATGGGCATGATGTATATGTGTAGGTGTATATATGCACCATTGTCCTGATCCTGGCCTATTAGCAGCCGTACGCGTGTTGCATGTTATTATAATTGACATGCATAAATAATACATGTAATGCATAATAATTAATTTAAAAGGACTTCATGTATGTACACGTGCTGACACAATTGCCCACATCTTTATATAGTACTATTATATATAATTATACTAGCACTAATTCAACTCTTCTAGTCTTCATGCATATACTGTACTAGTACTGCCTCGTCTGCCTGTACACATGTATGTACAGAATTATAATAATTATGTGTCCAGCACAAGAAAACATGTACATAATCATGTAGCTACACAGGGGTTAATATTAATGTTGTATGTATGTGCACATAATTAAAGTTTTGGATAATATAATTATATAACTTCAAGATCTACAGTAATATAAACAACGAAGGAGAAACACGTGCATGCCATGATATGAGTATATGCATATAATTATGGTGTATGTATTATGTGCACATAAGCACAGCCATGCATGCATGTCAGATCAAACACATAGTATATGTGTAACTGTAAAGCCAGCTGTGGTTATAACATACATATGGTAATATTCCATATTATGCGTACTGCAGTCCATACATGCATATAATCCATGAATAATTTAACTCCTACACATTCTGACATTTACAGCTGCAGCTAGAGTTGATGTCTCTGCATTTATTATAGTGCTCACACTACAATACATGCACGTGCACGTTCCATATTAACATAACAGAACAAGCTGCAAAATATATGCAGCCCATTTAATGATTACTGTAAAACATGTACATAGAATATGACATTAGTAAAAAGTTTAGTTACTGATGTATCGCTTATTTAAGGTAGTCCACTGGATCTCCTGATTCATTGCCCACACGTTCCCTCCTATTCTTATTCGTCTACAATCCCAAGGGGTAGACATTGTTGCATTCTAGCGTGGATTCTGACTTAGAGGCGTTCAGTCATAATCCAGCAGATGGTAGCTTCGCACCATTGGCTGTTCAACCTTGTTGTAAATAAACATAGTACACAATATAATTTCATATGCTTACCCTTACCATACATCTCACCTGAGTGATCCCTTGTACCTATGGTAACCAAATGTGATACGTACGTACAGTATATTCTTACCACAATTATTCTCGACCGAATGAACAATACTGTAATAAACATTGCTATGGCATGTAAATAAATTAAAATATGTATAATGACGATCGACACATACTTAGTAACAACACAGTGACAGTGATTACATCCTTACAGCTACTATCTCCGGTGACCATTTGTGGTATATCCTATCCCTGCTGGTTGACTGCACATACGTTTCTATGGTAATTCAAGCACGGTGATATAAAGTTACAGTGTCTTGAGACACTCAGCACATCACAGTGGCTATATGTACACAGTGTAGCTACGTACCTGATGACAGAGCCTGCAGTACATGAACACGTACAGCATCTTCTTGACATGCATTAATGATGCTCCCATAGCTGTAATCATTTGTCTCTAATCGATACGTGGAACCATTAGGTCTGGTATGCATGCAGACATACACAGTTCCTGCCATGAAACTATCCTCCTACCAGTGGGAGCCAATGATAACGGACACGACATTAGTAAAATTTATGATGTATAAACACAAATCACAGTAAAACATGTGTCACCGTGGTGACACAGCATATGCATATTACTGTGCAAACACATGTATCACCATGGCAATACTGCACAAACACATACATCACCATGACGACTGTGCAAAACATGCATATTAACCATTGCATAAAATGTAGTAAAACAATCTAACAGCTTACATCTGTGATTTGTTTTTTCATGTTGCTTTCTTTACGTCCTGCTGCATCTGATCTCCTTCTGATTTGCAGTATTTTGTACGCATGTTTCTATGTTACTATGGCAAATAAAATAATCACAACACACAGTGATACATCCTTACCATTACTATGTATACATTTCGTCTTCATTGACCACTAGAATTGATAGTAACCAAATGTGATATACGTACGTATCTACTGAATGGACAGTTATAGATATACGTAGACGGAATGTCTGCTTTTACAGACAGCTTTATGCCAACCTTGTCAGGCCACATGTAAACCTGTGAGGCCTCTGAGGGACCTTGTAATAAGGCTGCATGAGGTGCTAATGTAAACTGCTCCCAATGTCCACCTCGGCTCTTGACCATGGTCTACTGCCACTGTGGCTGTTTGAGGGTGATATTCCAGGAGGTGTTCAAAAGTCCCACAAAAATACGTACGTACTATTACAAATGGTAGCTATATTTGTTCGGCTATAGGCATACTCTACTTATAGTGTAATTCTAGCATGGCTACTATCGACCACAGGACAACCACAGTGTCTTGAACATTTCAATTGGTTTTTCTTGAAATACACAACGTGCAATTAGGGACAGTTTTCCAAATCCAGTCACATGTTCTCTTGCCAATGCAATCTGATCACATACAATATGTACACAGTGTGTGTGGCTACCTGCCGAGCCTGCAGCTGGAATAAGATTATGCAACTATGCACCTTAGTAATGCACAAAATAACACATTCTTCAAATGTGCATGTACGTTTGATACGTATATACGTAGTACATTTGAAGATTAAAAGGTTGGTGATGTCAAGACAAGCTTGATTTTCATGTGGGCCTCGTGGCTGTAATCGGTGGTGACTGTCACTGCCAACCTTCTCTCTAACTTGTCATTTTATTCTACGTACATTCTTTATCCTGCAGATAGTCATCATGTGGCCTGTAGGTGACATGTGCATACATGTATCGATGGGGTGTGATACGTACATATATATTATTATGTATTAGTGATGCACCGATATAAGATCTAGTCGATAATTTGATTATCCGATATTCATAATTGGCTGATACCGATAGCCGATCCGATATCAACATAGATTCCAAATTTGCTAACAATGGGCAATTAAAACGTATTTAAGCATACCATCTTTAAATTCTTTATGTATTAATGATGGAAGGAGCAAATATTTTATCATTAAAAAATAAACACGTTGTCATCTCCTTTTGTATTGCTGAAATATCTGGTAAAGAAAAACCGATACCAATATTTGAATTTTAAGGCTGATAAACCGATTTCTGATAATTGAACCGATCATCGGTCCATCACTAATATGTACGTACATGTATCAGACACCTACAGTTGCTACTACGTATGTACGTAGCTACCAGATCGAAGTTGAAAGCAAGACACATATCACCACGGTGACACAGTCCATGCATATTACTTTGGAAACACATACATCACCACTGTGACACAGTATATGTGAAAACACATACATCATCATGGTGACACAGTATATAATGCATGTTACTTTACAAACACATACGTACATCACCATGGTGACACAGCATACGCATGTCGACATACATCACCATGGTGATGCAGTATATTCACATTACATACTTTGCAAACACATGGTAACACAGTATCATGTTTTATCAACTTTTGTACTTGTGTCACCATATGCATATATTGATGTACGTACGTACGTACGTATATGTCTGCATAGTCACATGCATATACTGCATCACCATGGTGATGCATGCATCTGCAAAGTACCTTATCTAATGATTGCAAAAATTTATTTTGTGGATGTAATTAAATTTTATTCCTTATCCATGGTTAAAAATGGTACATACTTGAAATTGTTATACACAAATTTTAAGCAATATCTCCGCTTCTCAAAGCCGTGAAAATATTGCCTATTGGTAGCTATGTAATATCCACAAAAATATTTTCCTATATATGTACCATAGATATGCTTAGATGGAGTTGAGCCATGCAACATCTGTCTAACTAGATATCCCTCCATCATTAAATATTCATGCTGCATGGTCAGCAGAACTATAATTTATATGAGCACTATTTAATACTTATGTAACGTGGTAACATGTTTACCATGACAACAGTGTTATCATGACAACAATGCTACCATGCTGTGTCCTGAAATGTACTTGCAGTAACATTACTTACTTACTTACTTACTTACTTACTTCAGAATCTGTGCTTCATTCAGTCTGGCACTCATCATTTTAGGTGGCAGCATTGGAGGGCACTGGGGACACTTCGTCTTGAATTTCTCATAGGAATTTCGTTTTCACAACATAAATGTGCTTACTATAATATTATAGTATTTGTGCCCCGACATTTTTGAGTGAGTTCAGCTGCCCCTACACTCATCATCCTTTTCCCATGACAAGCGCTGTACCATATACAAAGTAAATAATATTATTATTCTATAAATACGTATGTATCTCAGGCCAGTATTAATTGGACTAAAGGGCTATATACCTTGGTACCTCAACTAATGTGTGGATTATGCAGGTGCCCTTATTTCAAGGGTCCACATTAACAGGTTATACCTCACACTGCAATTTGTGGCGATCTGCATTCATGCACAATGTTAGTCTCACTTAGCCAGACTGCTTTTTTCTGTTTTATTCGTGGTAGAAAAGAGTTTTTCCGCCACCACAAATAAAAACAGGAAAAAGCACTCTGGCTAAGCGAGACTAGCACCTAGCTGTTTCAATAATTTTGAATCCCCTTGTTGCCTCCTTATAACATGCTGAATATTTTGCAGTATAAAAATTTGGCAGGAGAAAATATTAAACATTTACATCACTCAACATTTTCTGTCCTATAATGGATATTGTATGACTGATGGCTGATCCAACTTCTACTCATCAAATTTAGTGTTCTCAAAATTGCATACCACACACATTCTCTTCACTCTATCTCTCTCATTCACTCACACATACACACGCACATGCATGCAATGTAGCCACACACACACACACGCACGCACACACACAGTATCTTAGTGCATAGTGCTTCCACTATCATACACACGGATGACGAGTTATTATATCGTGATGGTCATACACAGATTTGGAGAGGGGCAAGGGGGCAATGTCCCCCAACTTCACCTTTTGCCCCCTACTATAAAGGTACAGAAATATCCTTCACAGAAACTTTAACTAATTTATTATTGCTTTGTAACATAAATTACCCTATAAATTTAAGATGGTTGTGCCCCCAGACACCCTGTTGCCTCCCCTCTCAGTAGGTCCTAGATCTGCCCATGGTGATAATTATCGTATCGTGATAAATTTGGTGTGCAATAATCTTGACATATAGGCGATATCTAAAATATTTTATATCGCACATCACTACTGTGCAATTAATTAGTGCTTATACGTATATACATAGAAACTTATGGTTGTGTAAAAATCAGCTAATACACACTTTACTGCATTGTAAAATATATAGCAGTGTCATGATACAAAAGTGGCAATATATTGATACACCAGATTGGTACATACATTTTGTGAATCCGATTGTATACAATGCCTTTGTGTGTATTAGTATACACAGTGACTGTGCGCACTGCATGTGCACCTGATGCGAGTATATTTCTGTGCATCTTAGTATGCAACAAATTGATCATTATAATGATCACAGAGTATGAAATGACAGTTGGACATCTGACATTTTCTGATCATTTTTGGTGTTGACCTGTACAATTCCCACTTTGATTTGAGACGTGTCCGAGCCAAAATTTAATGCTCTAGCAAATGTCAGATCATTTTTGATAAATGTCAGAACAAATTTTATGTTGTGCTGACATGTGTCCGAGCACTTTTAAGTCCTTATTTCAAACTCTGGATCACGTGCACACATGTGGAGATACATTGGTATCAGAAATATATTATTATCATGATATGGAAAATTATACGTACCTCAATAATATATTGATATATTGATATTGTTGCACATCACTAGACTACAACATTAGTCGTACACACACACACACACACACACACACACACACACACACACACACACACACACACACACACACACACACACACACACACACACACACACACACACACACAAACACACATCATGTGGGGGAAGTAGGGGGCCTATATATACATCTGGCATTGCATGGATAAGCCACTGGCTGTAACAACAAATTGTGATATATTGACTACATCTCATGTAGCTATAGAGTATAAAATAAACAATACAAACACACACTGCATGATCCAGTGCTGGGTTTTGATAAGGTCCTATGGCGCAGGCAAAGTATAATTATTAATGCTAATTGGTAGTAGCAGCAGCACTGGATGTTGGCAGCTCCAAAGCATATCAATAAGATGACAAACGTATTAACATGTCTGTACATGCATTAACTAGTTGTTTGGTGCAAGCTAAAATCGTACCTGGTGTGTATGCAGCCCACAAGGGTTAACACTGATACATCGTTAACACATTACAATAGATCTCGCAATATACATGCATTAATGCAAAATAATCACATATCCAATCAACTAAGCTTAAGTGCCTACTCCAGCGGGGGCGAGACTATTAAGCGCCCTTGTGAGTACGCGATATAGAATCGTTATAAACCAACTTACATCAGAGTACTCGCTCTGCTAAATGCTGGAACAGAGGTGGCTCTGGCAACTAGGGACTGATCAGGCCAACTGAAGCTCCCAATCCGCTCCAAAAAAAGGAATGCACAAAAATACATTGTAATTTTAGGGCAATTCATAATTAAAATGGTTACAATGCTCAATATAGCTACATGTACAAGACTAAAAATATTGCTAAATACTAAAAAACTGCATATAGCTAGCTACCTAATAAATATTGTAAAAGCTAAAACTTCCCAAATATTTCTTACCCGCTTGGATTTACCAAATTCGCGTTTGGGAAAAATGTTCTTGGTTGGTGAGGCGTAGAGACTTTTAATGAAGTTGCCCGAATGAAGTAGCAGCTGAAGAGCACACGGACGATTCCATCTTTTAACATAATCACGTGATATGGTGTGCAATAAAAAGATATCGGTAATGGCTGTATATGTTAAAGAACTGCTTTTTGAAAGGTAATTACGTAGTTGATAGCTTTTGTATAGCGATCTTATAGTTTTGGTAATTACAAATTGATGTAATATTATTTAACTATGAGAAAATGCAAAAAGTGGACCGGCCCAAACCGTACCAGCCGGTATGCCAGAGCCGCCCCTGTGGAATAGAGTAGATACTGTGCTGAAGTGAAACCCACCATCGAAATGTCGACGATGCATAAAACCACCCAGTAGCACCGCATTAGAAAGCTCGGCACGCCTCTCACTCATTAAGATTACAAACCTACACTGAGTCCCGTACACTACAAACGGCGCTCCTATGATCATTTTTCCATACTTACACACATTGCACTATATGACTATTTATCCATACATAGTAAGAGAATAGGTTGTCCGGGTTATATACCACGTATATGACTCAATTTTTGCGGTCGTATCCCGTAGTAATATGACTCATATATGACAAAGGTATTTCTATACTATTTATAAATCAATATTAAAAGCCTAGTAAATCCTGGCAACTGAATTATTTGATTATTGACCTCCTTGCTGGTCTGGTTGTGTCCTGTGTGCTGTGTGCAGGTCAATAGCTGGTTAGTTAGTTTAAGTATGTTATACTTTATAACTGATTTATTCGTACTATGCATTGCCGGAGTCGTGACGAAAGACTGAGCTGGCCAGGGTCGTTTTCTGATATATTCGGACGGGAATATATTAGAAAAAAGGGTCTGGTTCACGAGACTAGGTCGCCTGCTGGACCACTGTGCCTGCATGCATGCCTTATTCAGTTGCTCAGTTTCCAGTATCGGTCGACATCACGAGGCTGTATGAACCTACTTCTTAAAGGAGCCTTGAATCAATAATATACGGGGAAGTTTTTTGTATCATGTATTGGCTAGCCCTTATTGGTGTCACTTAGACGGTGATCTCGGTGTCGAAAAAGTTTGGGCTGGATTATGAAAACTGATAGTAAGATCAGACTGTATAATAATTGTCAGCATTGTATGTCAACCGGCCAGTGAAGTTCGGTTGGATTTCAACAGTCTACTGATTACACTGATCACTAATGAATGGTACTGACGAGCTGCAGTCAGTCAGTTAGTTAGATGTGAGCCCAGATGGCTATGGTATATACAACAGGCTGAATAAATAATACCACTAACTTATCAGTTAGCTAGCACCGAGGGGTCTGCCACTATAGGTTTTCGCCGACGTGATTCAGAATCTTATGGAATATTGGCTTGATTTCAGTGATTCCTGTTTACCAAATTAGATAATACATATCACATGATTAATATACGGAGAAATACCAAATTTCACAAAAATATTTACGAAAATTTTGATTCCTGATTCCAGAATCTTGGAAGCCATCAATATGATTCAGAATCTAGTCGGACCCCCTGGTTAGCACTGTGGTACAATTATTACCTTGCACACCGGCATTGCATGCATATGGTTATAAATAAGGTTGTCATTTAATGCAAAGTATTGCTAAATTAGAAAGTTCTCAGGGTACAAACCATGTATGTTCCCATTTAAGAACAATATAGGGCATGCAGAAATAGTGTTACAACTATATATAGCTAGGGAGTTATAATTTATAATTATCATGATAATTAAATCATATTGGGAAAATATTGTGATATACGTAGCTAGCTATACTATTTATCATCCAGATTCACTTTATTAGTAGCTTGCTACCACTAACCTTGAAAATCTACTTCCCCAGTCTACACGTGATCTATCGGTGGCAATAAATATTTGATGGCTGTGGTGCCACCAAAGCATTCATTGGTGACGGTAGTCACATTGTAAAAATTATGGCTGGTCACATTGCATAAAGTACAGCCTCATATGATGCACATTAATGCAGCTGTCATGTGGATAACACATGCAGCACTGTATAATACAGAATGCCACCGCCAAAAAATTGGTGGCACTAACACCATCGGTGTCATTAAGAGCCACAAGTTGGTTATTGACACCATCGGTGTCACCAAAGCCACACTTTAGTTATGTTGACACTGCCGATCGGTTACACCAACCCATGCCGGAAAAGCACAAGTTAATGGCTCCATCTGGCAATGTCAACATCACTTGTCAATGCAGCAATCGCTGGCAATTTCTCACCTTAAAGTTTAACTTTTGTCTTTTGTATGTACATACATAGGTATGTAGGTACATATGTACGTACACACGCACATACGTATATATGCATGGATGCATTCATGTATGCTGGTATGCTGGTTTGTACATGTGTGCATGTATGTATGTATATGTATGTATGTACGTATGTATATGTGTATGTATGTATGTATGTATGTATGTATGTATGTATGTATGTATGTATGTATGTATGTATGTATGTATGTATGTATGTATGTATGTATGTATGTATGTATGTATGTATGTATGTATGTATGTATGTATGTATGTATGTATGTATGTATGTATGTATGTATGTATGTACTATGTATGTATGTACTTATGTGTATATATATATATATGTAGCTACATGTGTGTGTTATACATACATAGGTATGTTGTACATGTAGCTATGTACATATGTAAACTAAATGGAACTTTAGCAACTTAGTTTTGCATATGTTAGTAATAGCTATAGTTTTGTGCATTTTCACTGAATAAAATTGATTAATTGATCAATTATTTTCAAAATTTCAAAAAGATTTAAACAACCGATTATTGGCTTTTAATTAAAATACTTCACTACAGATATTTGAGCAACACACAAATCTGACACATCCTTTCCCACACTTTATCCATATACTAATGAATTTCGTATTCAGCATGTACATTTATCATATGGTAAGTGTACACACATGTAATTGCACACATATGTAATTGCATGATAGCTAGCACTCAAAATCTCTCATTTTCCTTGTTGTTAGAATAAATTTCACTGGTGCTAATTAACCAATAATTGCCGTTTGTTTATGGTCATTAAACCAGTGATGAAATTTTTGCAGGTACACAGTTGTAGTTAGCTATCATGTAGCTACACAGACAGGTCAGGCAACTGCCTTACCTGTATTTCTTAATTAATGTATAGCTATCAACAAGAAGGTTATTACATCAAAATATTATGACTGGTTGTAATTGACACTATAAAATCCGTCCGGCCACTCAGGAGCTGCTTAATTTCTACATCCCTGATTAGCATTCCTATACATGATTCACAAGCAATCATTATAAAGAGCCCATAATTAAGATTAATTCTCTGTTACATATAAACAAATGTCAAACAGACCTTTGAAGGTTCCAACTTTTGAATGTAAAATCAACATTCGAAATAGTTTTATTGCATGTGTGTCTGCATGTAGCTACTGTGTTGGAAAAGTATTTTGCATAGTAGGCTATTTTTACTACATGTATATTATCACTAACATAGTACGTATAGCTATATCGCAGTTGGATACTCTATTCTAAATTATGAACTCTTGCTAAAAATGGCTAACTAAAGAGTCATGGCAGCACACTGCAGTTGTAATTATTCACCTTTAGGGTTGTATGCACCGGCATATGTACATAGCTTTGTAGCTAGCCACAGCTATAGTAGAGGTTATATAGACACTGTGTATATGTATTACATTGTTTTTAGAAGTGTTGTTCATGCATGCTTTCTACAGTAGACAAATGCTGAAGAGAACACCATATTTAGCTACAAGTTTACAAAATCGCAATAACATTTTGCTAAAAGTTCAAAGTACGTTTATTACTACAAAATAATATATGCATGGTGTTACGTAGTATATTACTGCCAAATTAAAGTAACCAGCCATATTGTAAATCATTATATGGAGCAGCATGACTATAACTACTATATATATACTGCATGCCTTCATTCAACTGACTGGATAATTAAGTAACTTCATGTAAGTGCATGAAGATGCCTTAGATGATCGCACATGGTAAAAGATGCATGCCAGTAGCCACTTGACTTTGTGCCATCATAAGATTGATTTACCTACGTACGTACATACATGCATACATACATATATACATACATACGTACATACATACATACATACATACATACATACATACATACATACATATATACATACATACATACATACATACATACATACATACATGTACGTACATGCATACGTACATGTATGTATGCATGTATGTATGTATGCATGTACATATCTACATACATGTACAAATACCAATCTGATCATATATGTACAGGGGAAGCCGGAAGGCTATACAAAACAAAGCTGAGTTCTTTATTAATACATAGTGTGTGTGTGTGTGTGTTTTATGTGTGCGTGTTATGTCTGTGTATATATATACATACAGCATGCATTTATTGTATTCCTTGCAATAAAGCTACAACTTTTACATACATATATTGCTATGTGTTGTTGTGTTGTACAGCTTAAAGCAGAGATAATAATTGTAATGGCTCATCAACAACAGCCTATGAAGGAACAGCCAAAGCCACTTAGAAAGCTAAGGGCTTTGTCTGGCTACAATCTGTGGCATTCTGAATACTTTCATTCAGCAGGTTTGCACCTTTAATAATTGTTTATCACACTATATATCATTACATATAGTGCTGAAAGGAATAATCGGATATTTGGACTATTTGTTTGCAATGGTGATATATATATTCAAATGTTTAAAAGCAATGGAATATTTGTTTTCATTTTAAAGCCTCACACTTAACCACTTTAGCAGTTTGTTTGCTTGTTTTCTATTACATAATGGACATTTAGGTCACACAAAGTAAATTATCTGTTTCTGGTTCAGCCATCCTTCAAAAATTGACCAGGTGACCAGGGTTTTTATTTTAATGTTAATTTTAAATCAACAGCTTCAACTCAACTATTTAACAAATCTAACACAAAATGTTCTTTAGTTAACTTCATAAAATATAGTTACTTCCATAATAATAGGTAAGGCAGCTGTAGCTACAATGCTACATAGCTTTGAATAATAATGTAGTAATCTTATAAATGATAGCAAATATGAAAGTAAACAATTCAAGACATAAATTTCATTTTAAGAAGTGGCTCAGCAGAAAATGACCAGGCAGGAGAACCAGAAACATATTTTTAAATTTGTTTGGCCTTAACTAAAGATATTGGATTTTGGTTGATGTTGAACATACATATGTTACACTTTTTAGCTGCATTTAGCAATGATTTTGCTAATAATGTGTTTTGCAATCAGTTATTTTAGCATATGAACACATGGTATTGGGCAACAGATTAATCGATATTTATTTGTTTTGGAGACCAAATATTCGAATAGTAAAAATTGCTATTTGTTTCAGCACTATAATTACATATATATCCCTATGGTGTTTATATACATACAATGTGGTTATATTTAGCTGGAGTTGAACCATGCGGTAACAATTTGGTATAACTACATACCTGTATGTTAAATTGTGTAGCTATTTATAACATACGTAGCTATGTATAGCTTCTCCTTGGATCTCCTTGCTTGTAATAAAAGATCCACTATTATTCTTATCCATGCACGTGTAAGATCAAATACGTGATCAGATTTGCCAAAAAATCATCCTAACAACACAAACTGAAGCTCACTTTTCACTGATAGTTATTTAGTAACTAAAAAATAAACTTACTATATTATAAGGAGTACCATTGCCAACAGTTCATCAGTGCTATGCTTTTTGGTACTGTACCTTGTGTTTTGGACCTTTCACATCTCCATGACTGCATATGTACGTATGCATGTCCATGCACATGTGGTCTTAAAATGACTAGGTGGAATTACCATATGAGTGACTGGCATTGATTTCTAATTAGACACATTTGATTTGTAGTATGTGGATTCGTTTAGCTGTGTTCAAATCTACATAGTACATACATAGCTGCTTGTTGCACAGCAAAGGTTTTTAAAACAGTGAGCATTTCTGCTAGCTATCCATAAAAATTTGGCCTCTAATAGTACAGATTAATGGAAAGTTTGTCAGCATGCAGCTTGCTTTAATTTTCAAGATCTGTATGTGTATGCAGCTCAGGTGTGTATTAATGTATTTGCTTACAGAATCTAGAACACTACCTACACTGGGAGCTAAAAATAAGAAAGTAGCTGAATTATGGAAAGAGTTTTCTACTGAACAAAAAGAAACTTATAAGCAGAAAGCTTCTACTACCAGTGTTGGCTCTAGTGATAACTGTATGACTGCTAAAAATCTGAAAGGCGAAAGTAAAAAGATTTGTAGCTATCTCCAGGATTTGGTCAGTAGTCATTTATTAAGGCATTGCACAGAGAATATATGTATATGTGCTCATAAACCCTATATAGTCTTGTTAAAGTAGCAAATGGAATGACTACGATATATTTTACTATGGTAACTACGGTACTTTGCAAAAAAAACTTTGCACTACATTCGCGAACATTCGCGAATGGTTCACGAAGCTTCGTCAACAGCTCATGACACTTCGCGGATAGCTCACGAATGTATTAAGCAAAAACGGAAATACGTACGTAAACGATGTTTTGAGTTGAATAAACACTTCGCGAAGTGACTAATAACAGACTCACGAGTAAGTTCGCAACCAGTTCATGAACCAAGTCATGAGTGGAACACTTCGTGACTTGGCTCATGAACATTTTGTGAGAAAACTTATTAACAAACGTTCTAGTTCGCGATCTACAGCCGTACGTACATGGATTATTATAAAAGGATGTCATGCAATCTTTGATAAATTATTTTAAATTGCCGTGTAGAGTTGTCTGTTACTGTTAGTTATTGTGCTGCTTGTCTTGTTCACGTCATGGTTATGAGCAGTTATACTAAAAAAAGAATCCTTAGTTTAGATTCTCAAGGTGAAAGTGTTACCTCTATAGTTGATTGCCTCGCGCTAGAAGATGGAGTGAAAGTTTCAAAGCAAGGAGTACGTAACTTTTTAAAACACTATGCTGTACTTGGGAAAATTGATAGAAAACCAGGTTCAGGATTGCCTTCCAAGATAACACCTGCGATTAAACGTATTATCGAAGATGCAATGCGACGTGATGATGAAACTACAGCTACTCAAATACAAAGCATACTTGCTACCTATGGCGTTTATATTTCTTTAGCTACTATTACACGTGCAAGGCATCAAATGGGTTGGATCTACAGAGGATCAGCGTATTGTCAACTGATACGTCATGTGAATAGAGAAAAAAGACTCCAGTTTGCCATGACTTGGTTACATGATAACTTTGATGACGCTATCTTTAGTGACGAAACCACTGTTCAATTAGATACTCATCGCAGACGCTGCTACAGGAAAGAAGGAGAAAAACCTCGATTAAAACCTCGCCCTAAACACCCCACAAAAGTTCATGTATGGGGAGGGATTAGCAAAAAGGGTGCAACAGCAGTGTGTATTTTTGAAGGAATCATGGATGCAGCATTGTTTTGTGAAATACTCCGAAAGACACTGTTGCCTTTTATTGCTGCAAAATATTCACCTCCTAGTACACACCGCTTCATCCAAGATAATGATCCGAAGCACACGTCTCGTATGGCTCAGGAATTTTATTCTAGTAAAGGGATAAATTGGTGGAAAACACCTCCGGAATCCCCGGATATGAATCCGATAGAGAATCTCTGGCACGAAATGAAAGAATTCTTACGTCGTGAAGTTAAGCCCACCACTAAAGACCAGCTAGTAGATGGTATTCGTTGCTTTTGGGCTACCATTGATGCTGCCAAGTGTTGTCGATATATCAGGCATTTAAAAAAGGTACTCCCCAAGGTGATTGAAGTTCAAGGAAATGCAACGGGCTACTGAAACACTTTTATTTATTGTTACTTGTATGATTAGTTGATTATTATCTGTATGTGTTTATTATGTACTGGTATTTTTGATTGTGAAAACAAGTGATTGATTTAAAATAAAGTTTAATTTACTGTTAAAACATGAACCAGGTGTACACCCAGAGCGAATAATAATGGTCAGTCAACAGACATTTCCTTGCAACTTAGATATTTGACCAACAAACCAATAAGTTTGCATAAGGTGCTGCATGCACACCTGGTTATGGAATTTGCTTTCATCTGGAAAGTTGGTGTGTATGTGTGTGTGTGTGTGTGTGTGTGTGTATGTGTGTGTGCGTGTGTGTGTGTGCATGCGTGCGTGTGTGTCCAGACTCTCCACCCCAGACTATAAACACATAACTATTCATGTGAATCGAAGTATGTGTACTGATTACAGCTTTCCACTTTGCACATGAGAGTCGTCATTGATTATTATTATTATCAAGTAAATGGGATAGGGCCAGAAGGATTGTACAGAAGGCAAAAGGTACTCTCCCAATCTCAGTGCAGTGCTTAAAATAGCAATTGGAAAGTAAACATTTATCTGATCATTAATATTTTTGTTTTGGTCGGACAAAATGTTTAAGCAGAAAAATACTTTTAGGTCATTGACAAGTTAATCAGTACTTCGTAATACTAACCATTTTCAATTTCAGAGGATCCGGCAGGATGTTACTACCTTAACAAATTGCATAAATGTCTGATCAAAATTACTTTTGTTCTGACAGTATATCTTAACATATTTTACTGCTTATTTCCAGCACTGCAGTAAAAACAAATGGGACAAATCCATTCAATAAAGGTAATAAAATTAGGGACGATACTAATTACTAGTATATCAGTGGACCACCAATCCCAAATAATACAACGAATATGCAAAATCAACCAAGTGGGCACAAATTAGACCTATATACATACGCATCATAAAATCGATACACTAATTTTTGACGAGTTTCAAAAGCTGAAATAGAAATTCCATTTTTGTTAGTTGAAATTATTATATCATATATGATGACTTGAAAAATATTGAAACTTAGTTTGCACATGCACTTGGTTGCTTTTTTGATATCCAGTTATAAATAATATATGGGTGAATTTTTTAAAACATCAAGTGTTTAGCATCATAATATAACAGTTTCAATACTGCATTTGTACAAATCAGCGTACAGATTTTATAATCATTTGATTGTTACCGAATAAATAGGCAGTGTTAAGCATTGATCAACTTTCTTCTTGTCTTGCTACGCAATGACTGACATGACTTTGATATGGTACTCTTACATAACCCCCATACACAGTCAAACTCATTTTGAGTCATATTTGGAACTCTAGATCTGACTACAGTTTTAATATAGTCAAGTTTTCTCTCATCTAGGCTTGAAGTGTTTTTGCGACCACTCAGGCTACATCTTACCATTTCTTCTTTACCAAAAATTGCATCCTTTGCCAGGCTCAATGCTAAATTCCGAAGTTTCACAACACTTGTGCCAGGATGATCTCCTAACACCTGCTCAATAGGTTGTAGCTTTGGCGGCGTGGTAAATGAGGGTTGTTGAACACCTGTATTGCTAGCGCTGCTGGTACTGGGTGTAGAAGAATCTGAACTTCCACTTAGTCGTAATGAATCAACAGCAGGTGTAGTTGATAAAGCATCATTATCACTACTAGATTGGTAGTTATTATTACTAGGCTGTGGGTTAAATTTCCAAATGTCTAACAGCTCTAGATCATCATCTGTACTTGTGTCCCATAACTCATCAGTAATGTTTTCATAAGACAAAATACTATCCTTTTTGGGTTGCTGAGTTTGCAATATTGATTGCTGTGCAAACAAGGACGGATATTGTTGGGGGGATAGAAATTGTTGATTCTGAGATTGGAATTGCTGTTCTGTCGACTGCTGCTGTGAAAATGATCGTTGTGAAGCTGATTGCTGCTGTAATACTAATTGCTGGTGCTCCTGCTGTGAATATAACTGCTGTTGTCTCAGAACTGATTGCTGCTGCTGTGGAACTGATTGCTGCCGCTGCTGTGGAACTGATTGCTGCTGCTGCTGTGGAACTGATTGCTGCTGCTGCTGCTGCTGTGGAACTGATTGCTGCTGTTGCTGTGGAACTGATTTCTGCTGCTGTGGAACTGATTGCTGCTGCTGCTGCTGCTGCTGTGGAACTGATTGCTCCAGCTGTAGAACTGATTGCTGCTGCTGCTGTGGAACTGATTGCTGCTGCTGCTGCTGCTGTGGAACTGATTGCTGCAGCTGTAGAACTGATTGCTGCTGCTGTGAAACTGATTGCTGCTGCTGCTGTGGAACTGATTGCTGCAGCTGTAGAACTGATTGCTGCTGCTGCTGCTGTGGAATTGATTGCTGCAGCTGTAGAACTGATTGCTGCTGCTGCTGTGGAACTGATTGCTGCAGCTGCTGCTGTGGAACTGATTGCTGCTGCAGCTGTGGAACTGATTGCTGCTGCTGCTGTGGAACTGATTGCTGCTGCTGTGGAAATTGATGTTTGTGAATATCTACGAGGTCACTTAAAAGTTTAATTATGCTCTGTTGCTGTTGTATGACTTGAGCAGCCAAGGAATTTTCAAATGAAAATTCAGGATTGCTTTTACAGGTATCCAAATCAGAAACAGTAATAATACTTCCTTTGGCTTTACCTACAAAGGTCCAAAATAGATACATTAGAATTATAGCTACATCATAACCAATTCATGTTTTGATAACACCAACCCAGTCATTTACCTGTATACTCACACAATAGAGACAATGCATCTAAAGGATCTCCCAACAAGTAAGGCGGGCCAAACAAATTAGCTGGTTATAACTGGTCCATGCATGGAAACCCATACAGTGGGTTATCAACTAACCAATTTATATATAGAAAGTGAGTAAACAGCTAAACAACTGTTGACTAATTACATACGTATACAATGTGCATGTTAAGTAAACAATGATTCAATTCATGTATTTTGGACAGCCTATTGTCATTTTTAACTCTTTCTCAATTTTGGGTGAGAATTATCTAGTGCATGTCCTACTGTTGCATTCTAGCAATAATCACCTTTATCTTTCTTGCTGGAGTTTTTGCCACTCTGTTTTCTTTGCTTGGGCTTTGTAGGCTCTAGATGTTGCTTTTTGGGGGAGGGTTTCTGGGAATTATCTAGTTCTACTACAACAGCATTCCATAAAACTGTTTTTCCTTTTTTTCCAGTCCAGGGTAGCTGAATCTGTTTTCCAGTATAAATATCTGGATCTAGCTCATCCAACCAATCTTTATCAACAAGTAACTCTTTTCCATCCCATCGTTTCGATGCATTATTTTCATAACGAATACAGTAGCTTGTAATTGTCTTCTTCTCATCCTCATTTTCCTGATTCACTCCCATGGTTGCAGCCTTTTCCCCGTCATCTTTTATTTTTGCAGGTCTTCTGCGGCTTCTTTTATCGATGTTGTTGCTGTTGCTGCTACTGCTAGAGCTTCCCTGCCCTTCTTCCAAAAATGCAGGCTGGCCTTTACAATTGTTAACCTCTTCAGTGTTCATCTCGAAAAGAAACAAAGGCGCAGACACGAGTATAAAGTTGTGGCACGATGAAGACGCATCAGTACCAGAATGTTGTTGCGGAATCGCTGTTGCAACTAAAAGGCAAAGCCGAAGTGACACGAACAATACTGACCCAAAGTTGAAAATATTCCTTAACATAACATAAACGAAGCTTAACAACACTAAAACATGAAAAAATAACGTGTATGCAGTTCGCGAACTAGTGCCACGCCTCCGTTCGCGCACGAAGCACGAATTACGTACCGGACACGTAGCTATTCGTAAGCTAGTACGCGAAGGTTTATACGTATTAAAGACTATGTTCGCGATCTGTCTCACAACTACTGGCGCAGAAGACACGCACTTGTTCGCGATCATAAAGCTGTGCACGGAAATTATTAAGTTCGCGAATATAGGGCATTACGAACATTCGCGATCATATCGCGAATGTTCGCGAGTGTGTCGCGAACATTCGCGATTTCTTTGCGAATGTTCGCCAAGTTTTTTTTGCAAAGTACCGTGAATGTTCGCCAAGTTTTTTTTGCAAAGTACCGTAGCTATATCTTCAAACATAATATATACATATACTGCAGCTGCTTGTTCATTCAAAACTTTCACAGCTACGTACGTTAAAGTGCATATGCATCGCCACTGTAATTTTATGTACACATAGTACGTATACTTGACTGCTGCTTCTAGTAAGTATTATGCTCATGTGTTCATATTGAAAGGTCAATCATTGATGCTTACCACAAATTATATGTTTTATGCATATCATTTTTATTATTAAAACAATTCTAGCAAAACTCACCAGGGGAAACATGCCAACGTAGTTGCTGTATAATTATTAGCCATAACACTTTGTTATGACCAAATTACTGTATTAACGTGTATATTATTTTGGCTTGTAGAGTGATCATGCCAACATGATTCCAGGATTTCATCTAATGTTTGTTGCTGTTTATGATGATAAACACATGGTTGGTGGAACCGAAATAGGTGCTAACTTTCTACGTCAATTGGGATCACATATTCCATATTCGTTTTTGGGATATATATCAGGTAGCTAGCTACGTATAGTATGGTAGCTATTCTGATATGAATTTTTTTGGCACATATAGGTACAATGCAGCAACAGTCAAAACCAAGTACGTATTTACATTATTGATGATTATAATAATTAGGTGTTCAGATAGACTATAAATCAATAGCTATGGTTTTACACAATAGGAACATATACGTAGTCAAATATAATTTTAAAGTAAACATAGTTAAAGTCTCTCCAAAGCTCTAAAGTTCAAAGCTACAGCCCTATGTTGCAATTTCCCAAGCTGTGGCTTATAATATAGGTAGCTGCACATGCAGTTCTGCAGTATCCCATGAAGTGGATGATATCAATGTGAAGGATGATAAAGATACATTGCGAAGATCAGTTGAAGATTTATTTAACCATCGTTATGGTTAGCATTATAATTATTTAAATGATAATTATACGTACATATATTGTGTAGGACAGTGTATAGGAGACTTGTCTGCAAAGTTGCCATACAAAAGAATAGCAGATTATGGCATTATAATGAGTGGCTTACCTTCAGGCAAGCAACTCAAGCATCCTTCTTCATATGGGAGGTTGACTTTGAAAGAAATATTGGAAAAAAAGGATAACATTAAAGTGGAAGGTGTGTACCAGCTTCCATACAAATTTGTGTATTATGTATGTACGCATGTCATTATACAGTGAGAAACTATCCACAAGCTATGATCAACCAGCCTCACAAAGTCAAGACTCTCCTATAGGTTAGATATATAAACCTGTTGCTATGGTAATAGCATAATAGTTCTGTTATGAAGTGGAGATGTTTAGCTATGGCTATACACAAGTTTGATGGTAGTGATCATTTTGCCTTCTTGCATTGGCTTAATGGTTTTACAAGTGTGTAAATTATGTACATGCACTTCTATGATGCCAGCTACATGTAGATGGTAAATTCTGAAATTCTGAAATTAATTAAGTACGTACATTATGACTGTATGAGTACGACTGACTGACTGACTGTGTGTAGCTTATGCATTCAATCAAATGTGTACATGTCACATATTGATAGGTACGACACAGAATTTGCTGGAGCCAGAACAGCCTATCACTGGAAGTACTCGTGGCAATAAAGATGTTAAGTACGTATACAAAATGGATCAATGTATTAATTTTACTATAATGGTTATCATTTTATAGCACTGGTACAGATCACTCCTATTCACAACCTATTGGAAAGACAGTTCAATTATTTGTGAACAGAAAGATAGTAGGAATGGGAACAACTAAAGCTGGAAGCAGACTGCATTGCTCTGAGATTCCACCAAATTTTGTCATTGTCTCAATTGATAGGATTGATGATAATGTGTGCCCCATGTACACTACTTCTTTTGATGAACCCTTTTTGTCAGTTGGCCAATTCACAGCTTGGCCTATAGATCAATTAAAACTTATTTAACTGTTGTCATTACATACATCTTATCAGTAGTTCATGACATACGTACGTATTATACGTATCTAGGGAACACTATGAAATTGTCATTATGTAATGCACATTATGTTCAAGCTTTACACATAATTATGTAGATAACTGCAAAAACAAAATTGCTTGTGTGTATAGTATTTACATAATACATACATATACATATACGTACACATTCAATTCGCCATAATGTGGATGCATGCACGCATTTATATGTATGTATGTACGTACATACATAACTACATACGTATGTGTTATTGTATATGTATGTATGTATGTATGTATGTATGTATGTATGTATGTATGTATGTATGTATGTATGTATGTATGTATGTATGTATGTATGTATGTATGTATGTATGTATGTATGTATGTATGTATGTATGTATGTATGTATGTATGTATGTATGTATGTATGTATGTATGTATGTATGTATGTATGTATGTATGTATGTATGTATGTATGTATGTATGTATGTATGTATGTATGTATGTATGTATGTATGTATGTATGTATGTATGTATGTATGTATGTATGTATGTATGTATGTATGTATGTATGTATGTATGTATGTATGTATGTATGTATGTATGTATGTATGTATGTATGTATGTATGTATGTATGTATGTATGTATGTATGTATGTATGTATGTATGTATGTATGTATGTATGTATGTATGTATGTATGTATGTATGTATGTATGTATGTATGTATGTATGTATGTATGTATGTATGTATGTATGTATGTATGTATGTATGTATGTATGTATGTATGTATGTATGTATGTATGTATGTATGTATGTATGTATGTATGTATGTATGTATGTATGTATGTATGTATGTATGTATGTATGTATGTATGTATGTATGTATGTATGTATGTATGTATGTATGTATGTATGTATGTATGTATGTATGTATGTATGTATGTATGTATGTATGTATGTATGTATGTATGTATGTATGTATGTATGTATGTATGTATGTATGTATGTATGTATGTATGTATGTATGTATGTATGTATGTATGTATGTATGTATGTATGTATGTATGTATGTATGTATGTATGTATGTATGTATGTATGTATGTATGTATGTATGTATGTATGTATGTATGTATGTATGTATGTATGTATGTATGTATGTATGTATGTATGTATGTATGTATGTATGTATGTATGTATGTATGTATGTATGTATGTATGTATGTATGTATGTATGTATGTATGTATGTATGTATGTATGTATGTATGTATGTATGTATGTATGTATGTATGTATGTATGTATGCATGTGGGTATGTATGTATATATTATACACGTTATACACATACATGTATGGATGTATATGTATATATTTATGCAAAGCATGTGATATACTTATTATAGTTATACATGCATGGCTTATAGGGCAATTCTATTATAATACTGAAAATATTTTCCCACAATATTAATGCATGTATGTACGTACATGTACCTTCATATGTGCGACACATCATGCAAACGATATCACATTAATATTATCACAGCAGTAGAAATGTGGAGTGTATGCGTATACATAGATCAATAATATTCATTATAATAATATTACTGTTATCAATCAATTGCAATTTACTCTTGAAACCATATCACGTACATGTGCTCTGCTGAGTGTATATAATACTTATTATTAAGCTGATCATGATCGCTCATATATTTCTAGATGTTTTACAATTTGTATGGACAATAAACCTTTGCATTTGTATATATACAGGGGACAAAATCCTGAAATAATGTTAAAAGATCTGTATGCAATAATAGAGATGACTTGACATGTACATAAACATGTTGGATGATCGATGCTATATACATATGCTCCCATGCACTCTAGATATGTATACATTATAATTATAAGCTAAGCTATAAGGTACATATATACGTACATAAGCTTAAGATAAAATTATGCAAATGCAATGTTGGCATTATTCATAATGTCAGTGCATATACATGTGTGTAACAATATAATTGCATTACATAATTGTAAATACCACCCAACGTAATGGGACATGCATAATTATAATTATGTTTACATGTGTGTGGGTGTGTGTGTATAAAATACACAATAATCACAGCTGCAAATGTTATTTATTTAATTTGAAAAACTGGCAACTTTTGTAGTCTTTCGCGTTTTTCTGCTCTCTTCTCTGCCAGTTCAAACTGTTTTATTGATTTTTCCAAAACTTCTCTGGGAATGTTCAAATAACTGACTGGCTTTATGGTAGATTCTAAGACACATTCAATAAAGTATAAGTAATCTTTTGAACAATGCACATTATTATTTAAAATTATATGTACCATGCAGATACATGTATGCATGTGTGTGCATGTACGTATGTATATATGTATGTGTATGTATGTACCATACGTATGTGTGTGTGTGTATGTGTGTGTGTATGTGTATGTGTATGTGTGTGTGTACACCTTTCTCTCTCTCCATAATCTTAATATATGTACGTACGTATGTATGTATGTGTATGACTGTGTGTGTGTGTGTGTGTGTGTGTGTGTGTGTGTGTGTGTGTGTGTGTGTGTGTGTGTGTGTGTGTGTGTGTGTGTGTGTGTGTGTGTGTGTGTGTGTGTGTGTGTGTGTGTGTGTGTGTGTGTGTGTGTGTGTGTGTGTGTGTGTGTGTGTGTGTGTGTGTGTGTGTGTGTGTGTGTGTGTGTGTGTGTGTGTGTGTGTGTGTGTGTGTGTGTGTGTGTGTGTGTGTGTGTGTGTGTGTGTGTGTGTGTGTGTGTGTGTGTGTGTGTGTGTGTGTGTGTGTGTGTGTGTGTGTGTGTGTGTGTGTGTGTGTGTGTGTGTGTGTGTGTGTGTGTGTGTGTGTGTGTGTGTGTGTGTGTGTGTGTGTGTGTGTGTGTGTGTGTGTGTGTGTGTGTGTGTGTGTGTGTGTGTGTGTGTGTGTGTGTGTGTGTGTGTGTGTGTGTGTGTGTGTGTGTGTGTGTGTGTGTGTGTGTGTGTGTGTGTGTGTGTGTGTGTGTACATATACACACCTTTCTCTCTCTCCGTAATCTTAACCTTTGCTGATTGTTCTAAATCTGTAAGCAACTTGCTAAGGTCATCATCAACATTCTATAACATTATGCATATGATATAAATGCTAAAGGTAACTTAAAGTACTCTTATTGAATCTAAGTAGGTTTCTCGTAAAAATCTGTTTATTCTCCAGTCTTGCACTACCATTTCTTCATCTGATTCCTCACTTGAAGATTCAGTAACTGGTTCATGGCTTTCAGTATCAGTAACTATAAAGTTATAGACAAAGATTAATGTATGTAATTATGTACATGTATGGATGTATTTGTGACTAGATTTGCAAAAACTTCAACCTTAAGATGACTTTTTGTTGTCAAGCCACAAAGATTAATAAGCTGGTGCAGTAAGCCAGATTGCTTCCATCTGATCATCTACCTTGGCACCTGCTATGGTGCAGGTCTGCCGTGGCTGTCTCTAACTTATTTTACATTGTTATTTTTCAAAATACACAATGTGACAATAAGGACAGTTTTTGCAAATCCAATCACGCACATCATTTCACACACACACACACACACACCACACGCACGCACGCACGCACACACACACACACACACACACGTGCACACTAACACACACACACGTGTGTGTTAACATATAAATAAATATATATACCTTGATTTGATGCTGCAGTGGAGAATCTCTTAGTAATATCATAGGTTTCCTCAGAATGTAAAAACAAAGAACTTGGACCAACAGTAAATAAATCTTGTTCTGTATTAGTATCACTATGCAAGTTATCCTCTAATAAAGAACACAGGGTGTACCACATACAGTATGATGTAGTAGGAAGAAGTAAGAGTTACATTTGATGCTTTGACATGCAATGATTCTATTCTACGCAATGTTTGCAAAAACTGTACAGTGTATATATCTGAGCAGAGAGTACTACTTGATTGGCTATATATATGTACATTACATACTTTACATAACATGCATATTTGTATATGTTATATTAGGGTTGGGCGATATTTTGATGTTATTGTGAAACCATGATATTATGTGCCATGATAATCGATATCGAAGAAAAATTTTAGCATCGTAATACTGAACATTATAATTATCATCAATATACCATGATAATGTAAGGTTTACTGCTCACAACACCTGCCTTTTGCAGTATCAATAAACTTGTTTTGGCTTATAATACCATTAGTGTAAGCCTAAAGAATATCGTGATGATTACTCTTATGATACGTATATCATGACATGAGTTTATAATATTGGCCATCCCTGTTATATAATAAGTACATAATATGTACATGTACATACCATGATTTAGAATATTATTAGCTGCAGATTGAACATCACCAGCTGCTTTAGGACTTTGAACAATGACATCATTTGTATCTGCAATCTCAGCATGATCCATGTTATGTTCAAAAAATTTACAGATAAACAGACACATCCCTTACGTACATACCATTATTCAATAGAGTGGCTACAGAGCTCCCAGAATCTCTGCTTATATTAGTAGCACTGTCAACACCAACATCACTGACTGAGTCATAATCTAACAATAAGACACAGGGATTACATGGTTATATTTTGCTGGATTAATAAATATAATACAATGGCATGTGGTATGCATGAATTTATGTAGCTACCTTGAAGTAAAATAGTGGCTGGAGATCCCTTGGTAGAAATGATGAGTTTGTCGAATCGGACATTGGGTTAACAACAGAAAATTTGTTAATGCTGACACCTGGGGACATGTCCATGTACTGTACATAACACAGCTAAGTATGTACGTACAACTGCATGTGGCTACAGTACATATGTAAACTATAATGTACATACGTAACATATACCTTGATTTGATGCGGCAAAGTTTTGATCAAGGTCAGTATCATGATCAGCACTCATATTCTCATTGCTGTGTACGCCCTGCTCAATATCATCTACAGGTATTGTAGGAGCACATACGTATCTACTAGCTCTATATAATAATAAATGAATAACCTTGATCTGGGACATATTGCACTTCATGCTCTAACTGACCAGACAATGAAGTCAGTACACCTTGCAACTGTTCCAATTCTGTATGTCGTAGCAAGCATTGTAAAGATTGCAACTGATACATACATTTCTTCATGGCTTTCTTCAACAAGCATAGTTTTCCAAGGTCATACAAATGCAGTGGATGTTCTGACTGTTCATAAACTTCAGCATGTTTAAGCAAATATTCATGTACATCAATGTAGTGATTCACACAATTACACATTTCAGTTTTTATTCTTGCTATTTCTTCTTCTGATCTAGAAATTCGATGATGCAATTTAACTGCTTGGTACTTTACTACTGTAGGAACTGATGACTCATCAAACAGACAGTCTTTGTAAATTTGACTAGATAGGCCAATTGCTTCACTCCACGATAGATGACATGATGCATCAATGCCAGAATTATATAATGCCAGAGATTTTTTCAACAATTTGCTAACTACAGCAATTCGTCTTGATAGACGGATAGCAATCTTTTGGCCATCTACACACAATAAAGTGCCTATTCCTAGCAATATAGTTACATACATGTATGTACTATGTATGCATTCAAGGAAACAAAACTGAGGTTCAAAGAGTAGAACATACATATGATACATATGTTACCTGCATATTTGGACTTCAAACGGAGTAGGAACCATCGTTCCCTAGCATAACATCTGATTTTACTTTTAAGTTTCTTTCGTAAGTTTGAGCTAAACAAAAACACCTTGGGTGTAAAAAAAGTGCGAGGCCAATCAGAAGCAGCATTGCAAACAGGCGCGACCAAAAACTTTGATATCAGTTGAGGCCAAGAAGTTACTTATCAAAATCTTTTTCACTACTTGAATGACATACAATAGTTTATAGCATATTTTCACAACCATGATTGGCTTTGTCACTTGGCCACCATTATTAAAGGTGGCCAAGTGACAAAGCCAATCATGGTTGTGAAAATATGCTATAAACTATTGTATGTCATTCAAGTAGTGAAAAAGATTTTGATAAGTAACTTCTTGGCCTCAACTGATATCAAAGTTTTTGGTCGCGCCTGTTTGCAATGCTGCTTCTGATTGGCCTCGCACTTTTTTTACACCCAAGGTGTTTTTGTTTAGCATATCACTACTTTTTTGGAAACAGATGTTATTACTAGCAAGCAGTAGAGAAGTACTGCATGGCAGAGGCGTAGCTAGGGGTGGGCATGGTGGGGCATTTGCCCGACCATCACTGATCTTTGCCCCACCATCAAGATTTATTTATTTAAAATATATAATGTAGCTATTGTAAAAACAACGTTAGCTACTTCTGTTAAAATGCACTGAGAGGAGTGGTATTAGCAGTGTTGTTACGCTGGTGACAAGTCGCGTGACAAAAGTAAGGTCATTTACAAGGGTCATATAGAAGAATTACTGATGAAGCCTCCAGCCTTCAACATGCATGCGGACTGGAGCTTTGAGACAGCTGGATATCAAGGTCAAGTAATGCATGTATAAACGTGTGTCCCAACACTCAGGTTATAAAAGTAAGCACTTGTGTGAAAAACAGGGTGCCTCCTTACTGTTGGCCTTGTGTATACATGCGATCTTGTGTGGTTGCAAAAATCTAGTATTATTTCAGACATTATATTGCTGATATATATTTAGTAGATGCCCATTCAAGTAATCCAGAGGCACGTGAGCTCGTATAGTCATGATCATCGCTGGATAGTTTCCTGGATCTTTTGATCGAGTACCTATAGCTTCATGCAGCAGCATTTGTTATACATTACATCATAGCTAGGATAGTGTGCATACACTTTTCAAAAGAAGTAAATGCTCACATGAAAGTGGGCATATGTATGCATTAATATATAACAATATACTTAGTTACATGCTTGAACCATTGCCCGACCATCAAGAAATGGCTGGCTATATATGCCCCTGCTGCATGGGCATAACTTGTACGTACGTACGTACTTGCTTAGCATACAATATTGTAAATTAAACTTTGAAGCTGAATTTTGAAAAACTCAAGCCTACAATTTTTTTTTAACTTTCACTACAGAGTAATACATCAATATAGATTGTGTATCTGAAAGTTTATGCAAATCATTTCAAGGGGGTCCAAGTTATGGCAACTATCAACCTGCAGTGTAATAGCCTTTCTCAAATACATTCAAGTGTTTACTTCAGGCTGAAAGTAGTGTGACACATAGAGCATACATGGGAGTAGTGCTGATACAAATTTGGCTGAAATCCATGAAGAAATGAGTGAGTTATTAGACAAACAAGTGAATGTACAAAAAGAGAGTTTGAAAAAAAACTTCCGCGGTTCATGCAAGCTCCCGCAAGCCCACGAAAAAAGTGTGCGATGAAAATGAAACAAAGAAACAAAGAAAGAAAGAAGTATTAGAAGAAAAAAAAAACGACTGCCGCGTCAAAAAAATTTTTGTGGAAGGAAGGACTTTATAAGGCTGTATCAGAAGACTGGCTGAACCGATTTCGACGAACTTCAGGTTATTGATTCTTCAAACAATAAAGGTACTAATTCTCGAGTAACGGGCGAATCGGGCGGGAAGGAATGGTTCGTCAGACGTGGGCGCACGAACGGCGCCATAAAAATCGCAACGGCTGGTACTTAGGAATGGTGGCGCCGGCTTCCTCCATTCTCGGTTTATTGATTCTATATAGTAAGAACGTTGTGGGTCTGTGATAACTAAGCGATAGCTTTCGTAGCGGCTTAGCTAGAGCGTTTGCGAGTTTGAGGGCGGTGCTACGTGTAAATAACTCACTCAGTGGTCACGTTGCTGCGCTTCTTCTTGGCCTCGCGACTCACTATCGTGAGTCTTGATTTCATTATGTCTTTTGTTGCTACATATTCCTGACAATTAGGTGTCCATCGCCTTACTAATTCGTGGCTTTCATCGGTTTTTTGCAACAACATTTCTGTTCTAACATATGAGTAAATATCAAAATAAGTATCCACACATACTTAGCTACACATGCATGCACGCACTCACACACACACACACACACACACACACACACACACACACACACACACACACACACACACACACACACACACACACACACACACACACACACACACACACACACACACACACACATACACACACACACACACACACACACACACACACACACACACACAACAACAACAACAACAACAATGTCAACAACAAAAATAAAATAACTTATTATTCATTTATCTATCAAACCTACGTATGTATATACTTGTAATTTTACACAAATCTATAGATAGATCAGTAGGTAAAAATTACCATAGCCTGAAATGAATATGATTTTATTAGATTTGGTGATATTCAACAAGGTACGTATGTAGCTACGTACTAGAAAACTCTAACACACATGTTTCAGCAGTATACTATACATACGTACTTACTTTATTAAATTACAAGTCAAGGTTTGTACACTAGCATCGTCACCTACTGGTTGTTGTAGAGCATTCCTAAAACATTAATAGGTTGATTGGGCATGGATATGTCAACGTAGCTATACCTGAAGGTCTGCAAAGTGTCAAGGTGTGTTACATACATCTCTTGCCATGTAGGAGGAGGGTCTTTTGTAGTTATAGCTACATGTATAATTAAACCATGAGTAGCTAACTGTACAGTATATGTAAAAACCATTCATTGTCTTATATTATATTACAGGACACAGGTATGTAGTTAATGAACATCAACAACTGCTTTAAGTTGATTCAGTGTCTACAAATACATGCATTCATTATACCACTATATATATATAACTACAGGTGTACATATATATGTACATGACTTACTAGATTCATTAGACAATTGAATTTTAGCTTCACTTGCCCAAGCAACAATATTAGTCTCTGTCACTGGTTCTAAATATAAGTGATCAACAACATGGTAAGTTTCATTATAAATCTGTACGTAACTAGCATAAATACAAATACATGGCACACACACACACACACACACACACACACACACACACACACACACACACACACACACACACACACACACACACACACACACACACACACACACACACACACACACACACACACACACACACACACACACACACACACACACACACACACACACACACACACACACACACACACACACACACACACACACACACACACACACACACACACACACACACACACACACACACACACACACACACACACACACACACACACACACACACACACACACACACACACACACACACACACACACACACACACACACACACACACACACACACACACACACACACACACACACACACACACACACACACACACACACACACACACACACACACACACACACACACACACACACACACACACACACACACACACACACACACACACACACACACACACACACACACACACACACACACACACACACACACATCCATAAATGCATGTATCATTCATAAACTTAATTATGTTTGTATATAGCAATAAAACAGAGTGTATAATTATCCACAGTACGTACATGCCTAAATGTGTGTTAAAACAACTGGATTTCTATTTATTTAAATTTATTCACCTGGGGATTCCTTTAATAAAATCTGTAGATTTTTCTTTGCCTCAGATAATGTATTAACTGCATTGTCCATTCGTTTGCACAGCAACAACCCTAAGTAGATACATATGTATATACAAATGCTTCTTGTAAAAGTTTGTCATAAAATTATGCATTAAAACTTTACCAATATGTTCTGCAGCACACCTTCCATAATACGAAAGTCCATGTGTTAATACATCAATTCTATGAGCAGGCCTCATTTCTTTTGTCATGGTACTAAACCTTCTTAAATAGGACCACAAGCGCTCCACTACCTCACCGTCACTTAAGCCATACCCCTCCATATTACGAGGATTCATTGAAATCTGAAATACAGATGTATTACATTATGTAAATCATGCAAGTACATGAATACTTATATTTAAGTACACACTTGAGAGTACTAGTATTTTCAATAGTACTTGGTCCTGGTCCATGCTAGGCAGGGGGCCAAGTACATGAGTACTTGTACTTGAGTAGTTTTAAGTGAATTGTAAATTATGTGAATTTACAATGCAGCTATACCTACATAAGTAGGTACATGCATATTATGAACTATGTACGTATATGATACGTACCTGACATTCAGCTTTATGCCCATAAGCATGAAAAACAGGAACAGCAAACGAAAACTTAGTTAGCAAATCATCACGTTTCTTTGCCTGTACAGCACTTACGTATTTTAATACATATTAAAGAATCTACTAAGTTCTCACTTTCAAATGCTTTGTCAACACACAGGCAACATCATACATCACTTGTACTTCTTGATTAGGGAACATTGCTTTTAGCTGCTCCAGGATATACATACAATATGATATCCTAAAACATAATTAGAAATAATAAATTTATTCAACACACCATAGGATATACGTACATACCTTTCTCCATGAAAGAGATTTATAAAGCATAGAGGGAATTCATGCCGGCACACAACACCCATTATAGCAGTTTCGCTTAATGCAGCAAATCTACTCCGAGATCTAAGGGCATGTCCAGCCAAAAATTCGCTGCGATCCTACAATTTCAAGCATATACGTGCATGAAAAAAGATGAATACCATAACAAATAATTGTGTCAGCAATTAAAGATGATAAAGTCAACAACTAAAAACAAATCATTGTGCTTGTTTGTTTGCATGTAGGTACGTATGTATGTATGTACTCATACCCTAGTATATATAATGGATACATGCATACTTACACTAGAAGTTCCTAAACTAGAACCATAATCAGCGATAAAATGGTCAACATCATCCTGATCAAAAAACATCATGGTTCCTGATAATGGTTCATGAACACTATTTCCTGCTGCCTTTTTTCGGCATAAACCAAAATTTGCATCGATAGATAATGTCAATTTGCCTTGTTCCTAACTTCAGAATTGCAACAACAAAACTAATATAAGCAAAAGCCTACCTTAGGGCACGCTGGACATTTAAACAAATCCTTCTCAACGATTCCCTTGAGGTGTTGTAGTTCTTCTTTTAAATTCCAGTCATAGATGATTTATTATATATTTATTTATACATAAGCTACCTGAATTCCTCAAATGTATCGATTAAGACAGGATAAATGCTGCAGGGCATCTAAAAAGCCACCAAAAGTATATACATACGTACATACATACATACATACACACATACATACATACATACATACATACATACATACATACGCACATACACACACATACATACATACATACATACATACATACGTACATACATACATATGTACATACATACATACATACATACATACATACACACATACATACATACATACATACACACACACACACACACACATACATACATACGTACGTACATACATACGTACGTACATACATACATACGTACATACATACATATGTACATACATACATACATACATACATACATACATACATACATACATACGTACATACATACATACATACGTACATACATACACACGTACATACATACATACACACATACATACGTACATACATACATACACACATACATATGTACACACATATATATGTATTATGAGTTTAGTTGTGACTGCAAGTCCAAAAAATTGATGTGTCATATGTACCATAGCTACGTATAATAGCTACCAAGTGGTATTAGGTGGAATCAATTATACATATATACATACATATGCCTACACTTTTGGGTCTGTGGCTCCCAGGCCCTCAGGCTTGAGCTTCTTGTTCATGCTATATACAGATCACCCAGTGTAATATTTAGTATAAATTTGTAGACACTAGCCACTATGCAGTGAGTTGCTATAAACCAACCTTCATAAATTTTTCCTTTATAATCATTTCCACTGCACTAGAGAAGTCCTGTACAGACACCTGGCACTCCAACAACAGTGCTTCCATCCACTCCATAAAGGAATGAGTAAAAGCTAGAACTGGGCGGGTGGGGGTTGCTGGCCAATATCCTAGCTTTATTAATCTCAGCGCATCAGGTACACATTTGCAGAACTGGATATTAAGCTGATATGGTATACCTGAACATTAGCATGTACGTATGTGTGTATATATCTGTGCAACAAAATAGTTTGTACTTAGTTACCTTCTATGTGAAAACAAGTTATTAATCGGAAAAATTTGCTAGCACATTCATGATCACTAATCCACACAGTAGATGTTGGTAACTTAAATGGAATAAAACTGTTATCCTACATATTGGGACATAGCAAATAGTAAAACAGAAATTTTACAATTTTTACCTGCCATATCTCTGGAAAATGATGATGATGTGATTTGCTGTGAATGCTAATACAACAGTTGCTACACATATATAGTGCCGGACCACATTGTTCACATCGTACATTAGCATTGTCACTATTGCATGTGAAACAACTCTGATTGGGAAACAAGGCATGAGCTTGTATCATTACTTTATAAGCATCACTTCTCAGGGCATTCCACCTCTCACTTAGCTTTTGTTTACGTTTCGTGTGTGCACTAACGGAAGTAATTATAGTATCATCAATTACGTCCTCTTGGTATGATTCACTTTCATCATTATTTGGCCAAGGTGAATCAGTTGTAACTACATTATGACTTGATAAAGGAACATCCACAATTTCCTTGGTTATCTTTAATCTACATTTTTTATTTCCTTTTTTAGTAGACGCTAAATTGAGGGGAATCTTATTTCGCCTTCTTTTACAAAGTGAAGAAGAATGTCGCTGATGTTGATCCATATATTATTAGTGATGTCCTACAATAAAAAGTAGTTATGAGGAACCTACTTCATAAATGTGAGTCATGTGAGTCATGAATAGTATATGTATATGTCAGGTGAAAACCAGCTTACACCCCAAGTGCAAGCTGGCCTCACAGCCATCTACCTGTTTTAAGGATTCAAAAGGTTCAGCAAAAGAGATAGAACATGTGCGTACTTATATCCAGTCAAAGGCTCTACCATAGATGACTACATAGGCACTGATTCAGAAGGGATGTGGCTATAAGCAAGGCATGGCAGATCCATAAAATCTTTAGTCCAAAGGAACTACGGAAGTCGGCATGCATGCATATGTACTATAATAGCTGTTACACTACTGGCATATCACTAAGAGAATAATCATAAATGGTGGGGGTAAATCTATGACTACAGATAAGAGGGACAATTTTCACTGTCATGCTATTCATGAATAAGGTACATACAAAGTAGCACCAATATTTATAAGATGTGTATATATAACAGTTGGACTGACAGAAGTTAACAATTAGTTGTAGTCAAAACCATCCACAACAGTTTTGCAACCGGGTCACACAGTGACCTCGATCCAAAACATTTCATCCGTTTGAGTCGATTTGACCAAATGACCTAAAAGTGACCTGGGTTCGACCCAGTTGCAATGCTGATCCACAATACTTGACAAATACACGTTGTTGCTTTTAATCATGGTTTATACACCTTGTAGTTATATATTATAAACTCACACAAAGCTATCAGTATTCACAATTGTGAATATTACAGTTTAGATTTATTCTAGCCAACCATATAGCTACTGACAAAACCAGCCAATTCACCCCCTGGATCAGCCCTTGCTACATCTTGATAACATAGTAATTTACACAAACCGCACAGCAAGTTTAACTTAACGTATACAGCAAGGTATTTGCTCTGCCTCGGACTTACCAGCTGCAGAAATACTGAAGAGCTCGTTGAAGGGTCACGGAGTCTGAGTCTGGCTAGGAGTAAACTGTCATGGAGTGAAGATGTTGGTTAGCCGCCAACGACAGTCGTTTTGCTGTAGGCACTCGCCGAAGCGTAAGTAAGTACTCGGAAAGCACAGTTCCTGGTCAGCCTGCTGCCTGTATAGATACTGTATTTCAACTGAACGGGAAGAATTACTGATTTTCGAGACTGACTTGCTTAGACTAATATTGATTTATAAATAGTATAGAAATACCTTGTCATATACGTGGTATATAACCCGGAAACGGTATGAGAAGCGGGTGCAACATAATAGCTTTTAATAGGCGCCTAAATTTAATATAGCCAACGTAAGTCGGAAGTAGTACTGTAGTTCTATTAAGTCGTATGAAATTGTGGTACTGCAAATTCTCCTATTGAATGTGATTGTTTTGTACTTGGCAAAGAGACGGAGGAAGAGACGAAAAATCTTGTAATCAAGACACTGAATTTGTGTGTAGAAACCATAAAAACAGACGAGACTGATCGATAGAGGTGTAATCGTCTTTTCCCATCGTTTGGTGTCTGGCCGAGTGAAGCGAGAATAACATTGTACGCGTGTCAGTATCCAGATCAGTGTTTATCCGATCAGTAGCTACGAAGCCACATAGGTGAACAGGCGAACAAGGCGGTGAACTTACAGTAAGGTCATATTGCTCAACACATAATGATGGTGTACATATATCTGACTATGTATAGCTTTCTCAGTGTTTAGCTTGTAATATTGAACTAGTCAGCAGCCAGTAATTTATGTAGGTACTTTCCAAATATATTTCCCTTTACATTAACTCATTATGATTAAAACTTTAGTTGAAAACATAAGATGTGGTTGCCTTTTGAATATACTTAACCTTCAGTTTTCTGTCAACATGTATCATACATATTATACTGTATGTAGGTTGGATCCTTTTATGGCACTTACCTTTATTTCATGCCTATAATGGTAATAGTGCTCCCCAATCTTTAAATATTGAAACATTGACTAAAATTCAGACATTTACACCCTGTTCATACTACTTACCTAGCCCGGGTACAGCACGGGACGGCTCGGAATAGACTGCAGTGTGAACTGATCGTAATCCCAACATCTCAAAGTAATTTCAATCATAATTGCTGTGCAATCGCCCCATGCCTGTTCGTGTTACTGTAGTTGATGTGCTTTGTAAATATATCAGTGTATCATTCTAGCGGCTATCATATACATAGTTTTGCTGATACTTTAAAAC
This sequence comes from Spongia lamella, assembly GCA_963930835.1. Lineage (NCBI taxonomy): Eukaryota > Metazoa > Porifera > Demospongiae > Dictyoceratida > Spongiidae > Spongia > Spongia lamella. The sequence continues at coordinate 10,866,163 of OZ005747.1, forward strand.
TTAAATTATGTACTTAACAAATATATAGCGTATATATACGTATACGCAGGTAGTGTTTGTGCTCTACAGCTTTATTAAATTATATTATAATGTTTGGTTCTCTCATGATCATTGATTGTACATATAAGTGGTGAGATTCTGGACAAACCATGTACTGTATGCGTATAAATATGAGGAATTTAATTTGGCAGTTTTTGCCAAATGTAATGTCGTCATAATTTGATTTGCATAATATTCTAACTATTTAATTTAATTGCAGCTGGCTATATACTCAATAGCTACGGTACAGATTTATTGCAACGTCGCACTCGCGAGTACGAGTGGTGATGCTCGTGTGTGCGAGTGAATGCGCTCACGTGTGTGAGTGTAAACACTCGCGAGTGCTTCATGAGTATATGTACCAATAGCAAGTACAAGACAAAACTATGCCGATATATGCCATGCCCACCTTATACATCATAGCACTTCGACTTACAAGCATCATGTAAACGATATTTGGTAGGTGCCACGCTCACTTTATAAACTGTAATACTTTGTGTTGCTATGTAATTCGATACAAGCTCCTTTGTGCTTGATATATTCAGTAGGTGTCACGCCTACTTTATAAACCCTGGTACTTCGTTCTGCTTACTCAATACAAGCTTCGTGCGCTCGATATTTGGTAGGTGCCACGCCCACTTTTGACGAAATTGCTTTATTTTACAATTACTTTATGCTAATGCACTTTGTTTTGATAAATTGAAGCTATTACACGGCTTACAAATTGATTCCTGTGCACTACTTCAGTTGCGAGTAATTTCACTCGCACTAGAGAGCGCAATCGCTCGCACTCGCGTATGATTGTGACTTGCACACACACACGATGGATCAAGTGGAAAGAACGGCAGAAGGAGCTCTTAAAATTATAGGCGCCTAAAATAGCATCTTTGCCATCCCCGTTACTTGTTCAGACCGGAAGTGATGACATTCATTGGTATCACGTGATGTACAGTGGTGGTTTGTTCTTTATTCAGCTGGATTATCTGTGATTGAAATAATTGGATTACTCAGGAACACACTTCCCGCAGCCATTGATACATATCAATTGCGCAAGGTATTGTTGAATACATCAATAGCAGCCACTTTTGTAATGACACTATGACAGGCGAGATTTGGAGAAAAGGCTACCATCTTGTTTTGTTTTACGAGTATAGCACTGAGGACAGTACCAGCTCACACCATCACTAATTCCCTCTCTTGCATTGGAACACTATACATCTATTAATAAGCCCTGTAAAATTTTGTGTACAGTGTACCTTCATTTTCTAGGTAGCTATATACGTACGTACCTTGTACAATTCTTTGAACCAGATAACTGCAAGCTATGGCTGCGTAGAAATGCCAAAAATAATGAATCAAATGTATAACAGAGCCGTTGCAAGAATTACAAACTTTCCCTCCACTAAAGATCACATGAGCATAATTATACATCACACAACAAGATAACAATGAAAAAGGCAAATATAAATGAACGACGTCACTTCTAGTCTGAACGAGTAATGGGGATGACACAGATGCTATTTTAGGTGCCTCTAATTTTAAGCGCCCCTCCTGCCGTTCTTTCCACTTGATCCTGCGCAATTGCGACGTTGCATTAAATCTGTACCGTACATACGTAGCTAAATTAGTGATAAAATTTTTTAAACTGGCACTGTAACTCAGTAAGCCTGCATTCTTTTATTGCAAACGCTTCGCTATCGGCGTGGTTGTACACCCACTTTTATTACTGGATCCCTCCGTCTTAATAGTAATGTACAACTGGTAAAACGCTTTCTACTGTTGAATGAATGGCCAATATAGCATTACCAATTTCTTTGATAGGAATTCATGAGGTACTACTACTAAGACCACGTCCTCGGGCAATATCGATGACAAGTGTCGTATAACGAAACTGAAAAACAGCAGAACTTGTTTAACAAAGGATATTATCATTATTATTATTATTATTTTGGAGTGAGCCCCATCATATGATTTGGCGATTAGAGATGGTTCCCAAAGTTCATGCCCAAAGCCAACACGAGAAGACAAGGAATTGATTATTGCACGTTTCACCCGCTATTATGTATGGACAATGGTTCCATGGTTCATAAATCAAACAGACACGAACAGAAACGATCATCACGTGCTGAACCCCCTACTGTTTTGCTTGATAATGGTTCCATGGTTCATGAATCAAACAAACACGAACAAAAATGGTAATGATTATCATGCGCCAACTCTGAATCGAACAAACACGAATGGATATGGAAAACTATCATCTCACGTGCCGACCCCCATATTGTTTTGCTAGACAATAGTTCCATGGTTCATGATTCAAACGAACACAAACAGAAATGGAAAAAGAATGGTTCCATGGTTCATGATTCAAGCAAACACGAATGGAAATGGCAATGATTATCTCATGTGCCGGCCCCCTACTGTTTTGCTGGAGAATGGTTCCATGGTTCATGATTCGAACGAACACGAACTGAAAATGGCTCCATGGTTCATGATTCAAACAAACATGAACGGAAATGGCAATGATCATCTCAAGTGCCGAACCCCCTACTGTTTTGCTGGAGAATAGTTCCATGATTCATAATTCAAACAAACGCGGACAGAAATGAAGCAATCACAACCCTCTGTTTTGACTAGAGAATTTTCTATGGCTTCATGGATTAAACCAAACAGCAACACTGCAAAAGGTAAGTAAAGAAATGACTGATATGAAAATCAAAATAAATAGACTCGTAAAAGCATCGCAATAATGTTCCTAAAGGTTAGAGCGACACAAGAATGACTGAAAAAGAGGTATAGCTGGCACAAAGAGTGGCTCAGTAGAGAGAACACTGATGAAAGAGGAGGCTAACGAAGAGGAAAACGAACGAGAACTGTTGAAGGAATGCAAGAATTATTTTAGTGCTGATCATATTATTGTCACTACCTTATAGCTAATTTGTTTAGTTTACACCATGCATAGACTAAGCTACGGTACAGCTCAATTTAAACTTTACACACGCGTGCAGGCACACGCTTGTGATTGCACATTTAATGCATGTAAAACTTCAAAAACTGGCGTGTGCACGCACTGTTGCATGTAATTTTGGCATGCGCACATGGGCCAGTGAATACACGCGACACACGAGAAATGCACGTGACGAGCTCGCACTTGATTTGCCACACTACACTATAACTACAGGTACTGTTTTGCAGCTGATCGGCTTCTTTATCTGTTGTAATGATTATCGCTCGAAAGTCCTAATGCAGGGGTGCTGTTCATACTGAATATGCTAGGATATCTTCGTGTCATGACAAGATCGAGTATTGTACAGTGCAAAAACTACCTGCAACTTTGAAAAGTAACTAGACTGTATATAATATAGCGATAGCTACTAATGTGTTCATGTTGTCAGTTAGCTACGTATGTACAACACATTTAGGATATCGGCATTAATTTGTCACATTGGAATTTATCTGAGAATTACCGATGATAATCGGTAAAAGACACACCCCCAAATGTAATCTATAGGCTTTAGCTTTACAGTAAGAAATTGTTTAGCGGCGTTTTTGCATCTTGTATCTCCATGGGAGTGATATCACACCTTAGGTCAAGAACATGTTCATAGGGTCTATACTGTTATGTTCGGCTTACAATTTATATACACACCAAGGTGCACGCAAACCAGATTTGGCGTGTACGTACCTGACATGCACGCATGCTTCTGCCACACATCTAGTGCGTGCACAAGTACTCTGTACGAGAGTTTCTACATCATCGATCTTGTGAGCGCACGCATGCCTGCACGTGTGCGAAATGAAAAACGTGTTGTGTCGAGTACATGCCACACGCGTGCCTTGTCAAGTATAAATTGAGCTGTACTGTATATATAGCTACTTAGCTAAAAATGCACTGAAATTTTGTTATATGCCTATGACCTTGCACAAATCGGCTCGCCCGATGATACTATAGCATCTGCCTAGTTATTATTATTACAAGCCTGCGGACTACATAACCATAAACAAAAACCAAGATATAACCATGCAAGAGGGAAAGATACCTGCTTCGTCCAATATCACGCCTGATGTGTGATAGGATTGTTCTCAAATTACCAAGGAACCCAGTTGAGTAAAAGATAATCTATATATGCAAAATGTAAATTACATTGAATGTTAATTACATTGAAGGTAAGCACATCCCTGGATCATAAATGAAGACACAACATCTTTAAGTACACAATGAATTAAAACCATCTAATAGAGCAGTCAATTCCAACCTATATAGCTTTCAAAACTGAAATCTAATCTTTTAATATCCCATCAATTGAAAGCTGCTCACTGACACATGAAGTGAACTCTCAGAAGTTTTATAAAGGATTTCCAGGTCCGAAAACAGATTCCTCTCATATACTAACGTATGCGTGTTAGCAACACTTAACACAGAATTCCGTTTATTCATACACTTAGAGACGAATCGAAACGTCTGTTTAAGCTGTGTTTTCGGGTAAAACCCTTTCGTTTTATACCGAAAGGCTATGTTTTATAAATCATATGCTTAAGTAGGCAAGCATTAGTACTTACGTTTGAGTCAGCTTTTTCGAGCTGTTTTGATGACACGCTGGCATAGTCGATGAAATGGCTTCATACTATTTAAACAAATTTGCTGGTGCATTTGTAACACACATCAATCCATTCAGTAGAGAAAGGCAAATCTTTTAAGCCATATTGTAAAGCCATATAGTGGGGCGGCATAGCAAATCCATTGTGCAAATTGTGATAAAAGCACCAAATCTGGCACACAGGTTGATAATTATATTATGAAAAATTTAGATATTGGGCCATTGTAGGTTTCATCCCATCTCTGAAAGACCCCACCCCCTTGTCAATATTCCTACCGCTGCTAAATACAAGATTCAAAATATTCTAAAATGAGCACATTAACTTGCAAAGTAGCTAGCTGTACATTTAAGTGTAGCCTTCTTGCATTTACACTGTCTCACACATCCCTTTTTGCACTTGCATGATACCAGCTCATAGCAGACTTGGGATGCTTCTGGAAGGGTTGTCCAATTTGGTTCATACAGACCATCTTCTGTCTTTGTCCATCCCCAGCTACGTAGTTGGGGAAGGAAGTACAGGGGTTGTTAGTAGTGACTGACCCCATACATGTCCTCCCTGGTAGGTTGCTCTTTTTACATGCTGTTCTAGAGCTGCCCTGGTTGGTGGGATCTGCTTAATGTTATTTCTTTTGGCAAAGAGTTTTTGTCGAGCTTTGTTAATGTCTGTACTTACGTATACTGGTCCTGTCATACAACAGGATGACAAACCTCTCAATGGTAAGCATTACATCTTCTGGAATGTCACTTGGTGCACAAGATAATTGTACTAAAACATCAGTGAGTCCTGGCAGTACGTTCCAGGTATTCCATGCTGTCTTCTTACCATGACCAACAAAACTGGACACAGTGTCACAACCAGTAAGTGCATGAAACATTGGGAGTGCCAGTGATTTCTCTGGTTCAAGTCTATTGGCTATTTTATGAGCTGCTATATACCGGAAATATTTGCTAGTTCCAAATGCTAGTCAGAGTTCATATTCTGAACCTAGACCTTGTGCCACAGACACTGCTAGTACCACAACATCTGTATCTACAGTCCGGATTAATATTTTGTGATGACCACAGTGTGCTGCATGGCTTGCATGTAGCAACATGCGGCTATCAGCTTCTTCATGGCTACAAGGAGAGAGGGAGGCAATATCATGCAGTGGCGGCTTGCTCAGAACTAATTCTCCATCAGCGATAACAAGCTGTTTCTCCTCCTGATTGAATAAATCAAACAGAGCATGAGACAAGAATTTGTATAATTCAGTCTTGTTGCTATCCACACGAAGAAAATCTTTCCAATTTCCTGGAATAAGTGCCCCAGCAACTACACGTCTACGTACTCCTTTCCCACGTTTTGCTCTGGTTGTACCTTTCAAAGTATCTTCTAAGTACCTGTCCCACACCAGGTCCACACGTGATGCATTTTGAAACTGTGAGAAAATGTAAGGAATAAAGATTTGAGAGGCATATTCAGCAAAATTCTTGATAGCAGTAGGCTTCAGCATTTGGACAATGACAGCTCCATCAAGTATTACAATATACGTAGCTACTTGCCACTGGAGCCTCAGACTGAGTCTCAGAGAGATCTTCCAAGCATTTATCAAGTCACTTTTGGTACCTAGATAGAGGTTGCTACAATCAGATAGCGCTGGAGGATATGCTTGATTTTCATGACGAAAGAATTCTTCAAGATTTCCATCTCTAGTCTGTAAAGTCGTGAGAAAAATCCTACATCAGATTTTAGTAAGGTCAACTGCTGTTTACCTTTACCCATATTCGTTTTAGCCATGTTTTTAAACAACTTTAGCTTGTTGCGATAAATCACATCATCAATTGATTTTGATTGATCAACAAGACATTCTTTGGTGAAAGCTTGAAATTGCTCTTGGCCTATCCTTTGCACATTTTGAATTGTCTCTATTACTGTGCGATCTGCAATCTCCTTGCTGTCAAGAACTAAAACATCAGTACTTTCTTCTTCAAAGGGATTACCGAGATCCTCCATCACACTGACAAGAGAGCAAACATCTTTAGCAAATGAAGTTTGGACACTTGGTGTTTGGTCATGATGATTTGTATTTAGTTTACTCCCAAAGTGATGGTGGTCATCATGAAACTCTTCTATTATCCTAGCAACTTCTGGGCCTGCTATCATCCAACATCGGAGGGCATTTGGATTATCAGTTAGGCCAACAGCTCCTCCATCTCCTTTGATGTAGCCATTATTTTGCTCATGTGCTTGATCAATAGGGATAGCAGAGAACACTCTGTTGGTCTTCTGAATAGTGAAATTACCATCACTGAACCTTTTGGCTATCTCTGGGTGTTTATTTAGTTGGAAGTTCAGCCATGTCTCTGAGATGAACAGGAATCCATCGAGCATAGTTGGTGTGATCTAGGGTAAAGAACCAGGGAGTGAGTTCTGTTAGAGCATCAAGGTACATAGTGAAAGATGCTTAGCGTAAAGAACGTACATAGACTAATACACAGAGTTCTAGTTCCATAACAGTCGCCCAGTATTGAAAATGGGGACAGACTTGTTCTCTTTGATTACACCATTGTTTAAACTCCAATATCTCTTGTTCACCTTCTATGGATGTTAGACAGTAGTGATCATAAGCGTGATGCTTTAAAATATATAATGCGGTAACTGTAACTTGATGGGCTCTTATGGTTCGAGCAACGTGTGCTGCTTGCAAAAAAGAGACAGCTATCCCTGGTATTGTAACATTAGCTTGTACCAGTGATTGCACCCAGCCACTCCCTTTTAACCAGTCCCCGAGAGTCTTCAAAGCTGCCATTTCAATGTGAAGACCACCAAACATAATGACAAACTTATCTTCACCATAGCTTTCTGGCCATTTCCATTGGATTTGTTTTGTTAAGGCATATAGTGGCTGATCAAAAGTGACTAGTGGTGTCTGCTCAGGATTCAGATGCTCAATCGCACTCTTGATTACATGCAAGGAGTGCTTGATCATTGCTACTGTGTGAGCAGATTCAAGAAACAGTTGAAGTAAGGTAGTGGGACAGATGACATGACTCTGCGGTGGCTGATGACTTGCGTGGTATGCAGCCCAAGATATATTACTAAAAGTCTCGTTTTTGCTGTCTAGTACTTCTCTTGCATACTTAAGCCAGCAGTATTCTTGCTCAGTTTGCTGCTTGTAGCTATTCCTGTTCAAAGATATGTTACTGGTAGCTGGAACAGATGACTTCTTAATGCTTTCATTAACAGGGGGCACATCAGTGTAGAAGTGTGGCAAATCATCAACTGATTTAGAACTTGCATCCTGAGATACTCTATCAATGACAATACTTCGATCCACTCCTTCACCATCATAAGTGGGATGCTGAAAGAGAGAAATGCCAGTGCCATGAAAAGACTCTTTTGATGTTGTTGAACTAGATTGTGGTCTATATTATCTACAGCAGCACTGGTGAACACACTGCCATGTAACTTGGGAGGACAGACTACTTGCTCTCTATGGAATTGTTCACAAACTCTATTACCTATATCTGCTGAGAGACGAAGAACACGGTCATAGGATATGCTTATGCCTAAATGATTAAGCCTATCCACCAGTTCCTTTTTGCGTGTGTGAGCATGTAACATCAACCCTATGTATATAGGGACTGGTGTCTCCTGGGCAGTCATGTGTTTCACAGTGACAGAATGAGAGGTACCTTGTGTACATCTGTGCTTGATGCTGTTGAACTTCAAAAGTTGGGCAATGGATAGTGCAGCAGGTGTTGTGTTTTCACTCTGTTCTTTAATACTGGGACCTTCAAGTATCATATTAACTAATGCACGCAATAAAGGTGACACAGATTCTTTCTGACATCCCAATGGAAACCCAGTAAAGGATTTAGCTTTCCCAAACATATGGTTACGTACAATCTTTGCAGCACGTGCAAGGTGAATTGCATCATTGTCACTGTCCAACTCACAGGCTTTGGCCAGTGCAGTGCTAATGTCTTCTTAAAATGCCAATAATACATCTCTCCTGTTTTTCTGAGCCTGCATGTCTGTAAGGTAACCTAAAAGACGTTGTTTGAGCCGTGTTGTGTGTACTTTAACATCTAGTTTCACTCCAAGCTGCTCCAAATGTGATGTGTAGAGTTATGCCAGATCATTAAGTTTGAATACTGGTGCTCTCTCTTCATCCAGTTGATGCATTTATTCTATGTACATAACCAGTTCTGCAAATGCAATTCCTGATAGTGCTTCTGTTTCATCTGTATCTCTATGTCCTTCAGCCTTGGCTTTTCTTGCACGGTTGTATAAACTCACTAAGCACTTTGTATGATATTTGGCTTCTAAGGCCACCATATCTGCAGTACTGAGCTTGGCTAATAGCTCTGTGTCTTCAAGGAGTACAGCACAGGCTTTCACTCATTTGTCCACCTGGAATGTGGCTGCTTTATGTAGACCACTAGTTCCTGGAGATTTTCCATAGAAAAAGCATGCAAGGATACTGTTATCAGTAATTTGTGACCTCATGTATTTGCATGCAGTGTCAACATTGTGATCTTCACTGGTTGCTGTTCGTGCTCTTTTATCTGCTCGCTGCAACTTTGTGTTGTTGTATTGGAGTCTGCATGATTGGTGGTATTTAGCATCGTTAGCAACCATAGTCATTTCAATTCCATTTCCTTCATCTAATCTTTTTAAATGAATTGGTAATTGTTCAAGTTCATTAAACCTTTCAGCAAGTGATCTATACCCACTGCCTACATCTTTTCTTTTGGACTGTGATGGGCATGTTAGTAGTTCTTCTTTTTGTTCTTGGCAGATCAAACATAGCTTCCAGTTTGTCATAGCTACATATTGAACATTTGTTGATGGGGATGGGAACTCTGATTCAGTGTCAACCAACTTGAAGATTTTTGACATAATGTCTCTAATTAAGTAACACCACCTTATGTACTAAGTCACAGTACACTCTGCAATGAAACATTGGATGGTAAAATCTCATTAAAATAAATAAACCTCAAAGATGTAACAGCTCCATTATTACAAGCCACTTACTTGACAGAAATGGAATTCTCCTTCACCTCTAAAAGTTTGCTAGGCAACTAATTAGCAAACAATTATATGGGAACATACAAGATTACACAAAAACACAAGATAAGTACATAAAAACACAAGATAAGTACATGAAAACATGAAATAAGAAATAAAATTAGGACCATTTTTAAATGGTTGCTAATGGCCCCAGAGGTAAAATTTATAATGGCGCAAATTCAGATTTGTGTATAATGCATTTTTCAATACATATACCAAATTTCGTGCTTTTATCACAAAGTGCACAATTGTTACTAATTTTTGCTATGCCGCCCCACTAATAGGACACGCAAGTCATTTGCTACATGTGTTTTTCTTAGTTGTTGTAAATATTTTCTTTATAATATTATGGCGTCAACAGAAAATTTGCATGTCAGTAGAAATTAGGCCATAACTTCAGGATGCTAGCTTCTACAAATTTTAAACAAACATCAATTTCCATATAGAACAGTGATTCTTTTAAGCTATGTATATTAAGTGATTGTATGTTTAGTACTTTGACAGTTACGTACTCTTTTAAAGTAGCAAACGGTGGCTTCTTCTTGGCAGCCATGAGCTTTCACATTTTCACTCGTAAATTCCATTTAGAGGAGGCCTCAGTTGCAAGAGTTAAGGTTTGTTTAATTTAAAATCAACATAAATCGATTTGCTCAAGCATAATATTAAATAAATCCTTTAAACTTTATTTAAGCTTCATAGAGGCAACGCAGTGGTTTTTATGAGGCCATTTGTAATTGCATGTAATCATGGCACTAACAGCGATTTAACTTACTTTTGCATGTCAGTAGATAATAGGCCATAACTTATATATTCCAGTTTGTACAAAGCTGAAACAAAACCAGTGTATTCCTTATATAATAGCGATTTTTGAATCTAAATTTCAATGCTGTAGCTCAAATGCTTTGGTAATTACAGGTTCTTGTAATCATTTCGTTTTCAAAATGATGGAAAAATAGCATCATTTTTGAAGAAGTTGGGATATCTCAGCAATCAAAGGTCTATTAAAAAACCCGTTGTTTTAATTTCCATTTGTATCAAGTCTTTTCATTTGGTAGTGGTATTATAAAGCCAGTTTGCCACACATTAATAAATTATTTAATTAATTGATTAATTATTTATGAGATTCTTGTTATAATATTATTATGTAACTGGCAACGATGACATACAACCAAGTACAGTAATTACGAATCAATCACCTAGCAGGTTAATTTACGTAGTCATATTAAAGCTATGGCTTGCATATATACTTACTCACAGCAATAACGTCTTTATATCACAGACTATTTTACAATGTATACATAATCCAAGGGGTCCGACACATGAAGGTTAGATTCAATCATTGTCAAACCTTTGCTAAGATTTGGGATTTGAACATAAGGTACAGCTCGATTCAAACTTTAAACACACGTATGGGTAACACATGTGCATTTTGTAACTCTACTCGTGTATTTTTAGAAAACTTGTGTGTTTGTACACAACTGTACAAGAATTTCACGTGCAGTACACACACGTTATCTTCGTGATTGCCACGAGTAACCTGTAAGCCTCACCACACAAGCGTACTAGAATAAAGGACATGTGTGCATTCAGTATGCGTACGCCAGCGATTTAAAGATTGGAAGGCTAAAAAGCAAACACAAACATCGTTACCTTTATTCCAATCGATCCTGTCAGTCTTCGTGTCTGTAAAATATACATGCTTGTTGACAAGCACGTGTTAGTCATAACAATCTCGCATAAACTTATTAGAATCACATGCGCATGTGATCTGCGTTTTTGTTCTAACAAGCTGAAATTATAATGGAAGGGCACGTAGCACCTTATCTTAAAGAAGTTGGACTCGCAGGTAACCTTCCCGGTCACTTTCAAGGTACATACATACATGTGTTGCTGTGTGTTTACATGCGTATCGAGTAGATGACACATGTGGAGTGCACGAGCTTATTTAGACTTGCGACGATTTTTTTAACTCTGCACGAGCAGGTGAGATGTCATCAATTTCTTGTGCACTCGCAAACACTCCACGATCTTTTTGCTGTTCGTGTAATTGCACACGCAAGTTATTTTAAAGTTGGAATCAAGCTGTACCGAAGATCTAAGGATTTGAAATACATCTTTGAGTTGTTAAATGTACGGAGCTTAAGTGATCGCATACAAAAATTTATGGAAATTTACTAATTTTTAACAAACTTTGTGATTTAAAGATCTGAAACCCCAAGATTTAAAGTAAGATTTAATCTTTTGTACCTAGAATCAATCTGTGTCGGACCCCCTAGACATAATCAAGTGCACCCTTATGTGCTGGAGTCATATATTTAGACCTTAAGCAACTAACTACATGCATACCAGTCTGAACTGATTTATTGTAAATAGCTAATTGTTAAAGATTCAGCAACTTTCAAAGCAACCTCCTGATGGTTTGGTTTAATCGCCTTTAGTACACCTCTCTTCTTTCAGCAATAATTCTAGAATCTCCTTTTTCGGTCCATCACAACTTGTTCCACGTGCTCAAACTGTATAAATCCGGATATTTTTGTTACAACTTCACTGCCATTACTCTAGCAAAAATAACAATGATCAAGATGCCTTGAGTCTAGACACAGCATTGTACATACATACAACCCACATGTACAGCTAATATCGACCCACACTGCATGTAAGAAACTAGGCTGGCATTGTTGATCCTTTTGCATGCTCACTAAATTAACTTGGCAGGCATCTACCTGCCTAAGCGATGGGGTCTGACTGCGCCAAACTTGTAAGAAACGTACCGTTGTTAACCAAAACTCTGATTCACTTTTAATGAATTCACTTGACTGACTCGCATGCACATTCAAGCAAAAGCCGTTTCAACCAGTAAAGCTTACGTAATGTGCAAAACAATTGACATTTATTAGAATCAAAATTTGTTATGGATTAAGTTAGCACTATTGCATTATATTAAATGCTCGTTATGATATGGTGAATTGCTTCAAGGCATATATGGTGCCTTTGAGCAGTACTGTATGTAATGTTTCATTTCTATATGCATACTAGGGCTGGAACGAAATTTAAAATTTAACCTTCGAACCTTCGTAGATAAAATTCACCGAAGGTTGGAAGCTTCAGTGTTACACTACGTATTTGATAAGTTTATTAACTTGAAACAACATTTCAGAACGATGCTATCAATCGATCGCAAAAATGGGCATGTCCATACAGCAATCATGCATAGCCAAAAGCTAACTAATGGCTAAAATGATGATTTTCATGAACTACGTAAGTGTCGTATGAAACGTTTTAAGCCTTTTATTAGCCATTTTACATTAGATTATAAGTGGGCGTGGCACACGATCCTCGATTGCTCAAAGTGTATAAGGTCCCATGATAGCCGCAATAAAGAAAATGATGTTTGCTAGTAATCCTTTCGTATTTATTAGTGTGTAGCAGGCGCTTTATGAAGCTTCGATGGATAGTTTTACCTTTCAAAGTTTGCTTAGCCTTCGAACCTTCGAAACATTCGAAGGCTTCGTTCCAGCTCAAATGCATACGTATGTACGTACGTAGCTTCAGAAATTATCCATATACATTATATTTTTTGATAATTGCTTTTTATGTATGTAACATACGTATGTACCTATGTACGTATGTATGTACGTATGTATGTATGTATGTGTGTATGTTTAATGTTAATAATTATATTATTTAACACAATTATTAATGACATTAATAATTAGGTGTTACCTTACCACAGATCCATCATGGATGATGATGAAGATAATGAGAACACAACACATCATCACACTGTTACGTATGATGGTTAGTTTTTATAGACTGTAATACATACAAAGTTCATGAATAATCTATACCTTTATGAGGTTATCAATAATTAATAGTTGAATCTGTGTTCACATAAATACCCCATGATAATTGCTATCACAGATAAACAACTATTCAGTGTTCCAGTACAAAGAAACATCCAAAACTGCTATATGTGTACAGTGTATAGCTAACAATCCATTAGCTGAGGGTTTAATTAAGTTACGCTAAAGAGTGCTACATACGTACGTATTTAAAAATTCAGCCTGTAGAATACATATCCATGACTCAAATCTTTCTTGTTTATCCATGTATGTGTTTACGTATGTATGTAAGTGGTTTTTCCTGGAGTCATGTGCTATCTAGTTGCTACATCTCTGGCCTCATGTTATTTACACTTACGTAGCTGATTTTTTGTAAATGTACAAGTAGTATATATGTAGATGTAATTTATTATTGTAGTATGCACATGAATACATATTCTATGTATGTAGATGGGATTCCACCTGGTACACTAACAAAAATGGTTCTAGTTCTACGTTTGGTCCATCGGTTGCCCAGTTATCACTTGATTGTATTTAGTTTCTTAATGTTACGGAATACCCATTAAAGGGGCAATGCGTCGCATTTGTTTTGTTATGAAGCCGTTTAAGTTTTTGATGATGCACGTGATTTTTTGGGCCTAAGATAATCATGTGTCTCATTTCTGAATGGTGGGTAGAAGTAAAGTGTTGTTTTCAAATGAATAGCGACGATGCATGGCTAATCATCTGCTTGAACTTGCTACCCGCCGTTTACGGTTTCAGTGCTTACCGTTTCAGTGCTTACCGTTTCAGTGTTGGAGCTACTTCCACTGGTATATTGCCATCTGGTTCGTCATCACTGCTTGTAGCCATTTTCTCCGTAATATTTCGCGGATACTTCTGTCCCTTACATAACGTCATTGTTTATTACTTGAATGGCTTCATATCAAAAACAAATGCGACGCATTGCCCCTTTAATATATTTTACTGGAGCTAATTTTCCTGTTCTTGAAAGCAGCTTCCTTGTGCTTAGTGTCGAGTGGTCTGGTCACCAGCTTCAAAGTACTTACACTGTTGATAGGCCATTAATCATACTCCTAGTGCTCCAACAAGGCTAATAGATGGTAAAGCTTCCATTTCAACACACAAAAACTCGTGCCAAATGCTGCGATAACGAGCAATGTAAGTACCATTTTTAGGGTTTTACCTTATTTAGAGATATATTTTCGAGGGACTATCAAAGAGTTCTTAGCTCTGAACTGGCTTTCTAAGTACACAGTTTAGTCAAAAAATATCTCACTAAAGCGCTCTTATAGTACCATTTTTTAACTGTAGACACTTATGGTCGGCATAGTATGCCTAAAAACTCTTCAATAGGCCCTTGAAAATATATTTCTAATTAAGGCGGAACCCTTAAAATCTCACCTACCATGGCTGTTATTGCAGTACAGTATTTAGTGGCGAGTTTTTGGACAGGTGCAATACAATTCTTGTCAGGTTTGTAATTATGTCACATTCACGGTGACCCAGTGATCCACTGACTCATTGACTTAGATCCGTGACCCGGATGATGACCCAGATTTGACCTTAATTATAAAAAGAAATTTTAAAGGCAATATTACTATTATGAAGTACGTACTAGTTTATATGAGACTAGCATTAATAACTGTTTTTCCTCGATTAGTAGCACATACGTACGTACTTACTTTGATTAGTACTGCAGTACGGAGTACGAACAACATTATTTTTATGATAAATTGAACGTCGAGTAATACCACATGTTATTACGTATATAAAAACATTGAACATCTTTTACTACGTAATAATACTTCCCAAAATCATCTGCATCTTCTTTTATCACCATTTTGAAGCAAGTTGTTGTTACCTTGGATTCGGACAACACTACAACAACCGGATATTATAGGAAATTATCACATAACGATAATAATCTTGACAGTGTGAATTTACTAAAATACAACTTCAAACTATGTATCTGCACGTAACATTTAGAGTGTTACGTACGTACATTGAATTGCTGACTCCATCAAAAAATATTTAAGTGAGGAGCTACATACGGTAGTGAGCAAAAAAGTCAACGTTTCGTAATTTATACATACGATTACGATTACGCGGAAAATGACTGTATTACGAAAGTTTACGAATTGCTCCTACGCACTTATTACGACCGTAATACGCATCGTAATACGAGATAACTACGCAATGGTGCGCGCCCGCATGTGTGTAATTCCTTCGCAACTACGCATGGGTATGCGCCCGCATTCCTTCTTACCAATAACATTGTTGTGCATGGTAGGCGATTTGATATTTACGATGACTTTATGTGCTAGGTTGAAAGCTTTGCAACAGTCTCTAAAGAGTAACGGTAAGTTCCTCGTTAATTCTGATTCGTTGGTTATGTTTTCGCACTCATAAGCGCTGCATTAACTATATGATCGCCTTGCACATTCAAAGACACAAATGTATAATAACAAAATACTTACCTATGGACTTCACAATAATTCATTATATCTAAAGCCTCTAACAAACCACGGATCTATAATTGAACAATAACAATAGAACAATGCCGTTCCAATTAGTGCACATTTCTTTTAGTAAATTTTAGGTGCCTACGTAGGTTTACTGGATTATTTAGTTGTAGAAATGGAGTGTTTAGGCAGCATAGTTGTACGTAGTTTGCTAAATTTATAGTAGTTTAGGCCTTTTACATATAATGCAGGTTAGTTTCTAGCTTGTTTTCTGTCATGACGGCTGTTGTAAATCAGTTGTCACTGTGTCTTCAGCGACGCGTGACGATGAGTTGAACTTGAACTCTATGCAGGTGATGTAGCATTGTAGGATACGTACGTAGCTCAGCTATATACCATAACAATAATTGTAATATACTGTGATTTGCAAAATTTTATAATAAGCAAAAATAAGCTATAGTTAGCTGGCTATATCAACAAAAGAAATCTCAGTTGAATGGCCACTGGCTGCATACTTGTCTGGCTTTAGGATGAACTGTAGAGAATCACCTGTAAGACAGCAGAATTTCATGCAGAATAATAAATTCATACAATTTATGATTATTTATATTTGCTAGTCGGACCTTTTAGTGTAGCTCAGATCGCGTAACGCACACACAGAACACTCTCAAGTGGGATGTTGTCACGTTGCATCTGAGCACACCGTATAATGGCTTCGTGCATCAGTCATCGTATCTGTAGATAGCTACGTAGCTGGCATTATCGTGTTAGTATATATAACAGTGTAGCTATACATACGTACTATGCCGGTAGCACAGTACAAATCATAACTTGCTCTACGCTAGATATACCGTAGTGTTGCATACTAGCACCTGTAGTTTTGCATAGTACACAATGTAATGCATAGCTAGTATATGTAGCTACATAAAAATAATGGGCGGCCGTAGTACGAAAGCTATGCGGCCATAAACCAAAGCCATTGGTACTATGCGGCCGTAGTAAGAAAATCATTAGTACTACGGCCGCCATTAGTACGACTGATGGCCGTAGTACGAAAAATTACGAATTGCAGCTACGCAGTTATTACGCTGTTTTTACGTTTTTCCCAGAGTACTACGGCGCTACTACGACTACGAAATGTTAACTTTTTTTGCTCACTACCGTACGTATGATCAGATACGTGATGATACCTTCTTAGCCCACATGACACCCTAGCTGTTACAGTGCTCTCGATAACGTCTGGACATCGGACATTTTCTGGCTAAAATTTAGGATTTCCGGAGAAGTACACAAGTGTTTGGAAAAAGTGTCTGGTTTTAAGAAAGAGACTATAAAGTAGGGATTAAATCTTGTAGCCCAGCTGCAATTGTATATTTGAGTAAACACATGCAGTATACAATGCTGGGTGGTGAGTCATAATAACTTACCGTATAGGTGGTAATTTTTGAGGCATGAAAATTTTGCTAAAAGCTTAAAAATAGGATTTTCACATTTATTTGTTCGCGAGACACCTGAAGACTGGAGGATGGACGTTACACAGGCAATAGTACGTATAATTGATAATGCACGAAATGTTCGCAGTTATATTTTCACGAAGCCTATTTTACTTCCGAAATTCGTGAAAATTTCATCCCTCAAAAATTACCGCCTATACGGTATTTGCTAACTACTTGTTTCCTTATTTTTTATTGCAATCCCTACTACCCCTTTTAACTTCAAAATATTTTAATATTTCTAATGAAGCTGATTTTTCTGGGTTCGCAATAATTTGGACTCGTAATATATACCCGTTATACGTATGGTGCATACCCGTTATATGGTACTTACGTACGTACGTAATTTAGGTACGTAGCTTGTCATAACAATCAATAAGTTTATGTTCTAATTCACACATAATCACTGTATTCTTAACAGATGTTGAGGTCATTGGAGAATTAGTAGTTGGAGACAATTCAACTACAGACTATACAAAAGTGATTGATCCTGATCAGTTGATTGGACCTCAAGTGATTGATATGATCATGAATAAACCTGGTATGATAATATGGATTAAACTGCGTTATTTAATATATTATTTCTCAATAGAATTTTCATTTCTGATCAGATACTACAGTTTGTTATACCAGAGTTTAATTCCTAACTGTAAACTGACTTTACATACATTACGTCAGCACATCAGCATTAGTGATAATATAGAACAGTATATTATAGGTGCAGCAAGTCACAGAACTAGATGTCAAAGACTCATTAATTTTCTATTAAACCGTCTTAACTCTGGAAAGGACTACATGCAATTTTGTTATTACCTCAATATGATCTCAGTGATAACTGATCTCCCATACAGATTGATAGCAGGTAGCTACGTACATACATTATTCTCGTATGTGTTAAACACTACCCGACACATGTCTGCATAAAAGTAATGCACGATGGGTTGTGTCTAGGGCTCAAACAATTATTTGAATATTCGGACTAATATTTGATTTACCATTATTCGGTTACTAAAATAGCAACCAATTATTCGTTCATTGTTTTGTAGTAGGATAAAATTTGAATAGTAAGCTGATGTAACTTTCCAATTATACTAATAGTGCTATCAATCAAATAAAGTTATTTTATTTTATCAGAAAACATTGCCATTTTAGCACTTCTTCTATTGAAAAGCATATTCGAATTATTGTTTGAAAACAAAAAGAATATTCAAATACTAAAAGTTACTATTCGTTTGAGCCTTAGTTGTGTCAAGAGACAAATACAGTATTAGGCGAAGCCGAGTGCTGTATTTGTCTCTAGACATACCCTTATTGCTTTATGTTTCATACAGACAAGCGAAAGGTGGTGCTTTAATTGTTATAGTGTATGTACGTAGGTCCAGAAAGTAAATGTTTGTTTGCATAAGCAGCCTAATCCATTGTATTGATTATTTGATGCTGGAATAGACATGTTAGTACGTATATATGCATAGCTACTTCCTAAAACTATAACAATATGATTTTTGTGAATATTCCTGCTTCATCAGTGTTATTACTGCACCCTGTAGGTGGGCTGAGGAATGCTGAAGGGAGTGTGTTGTTTACTGTTTGCAAATTCACACTGCTTTGAAGCTATTCGGCCTATCTATATACGTACATACGTACGTATAGTGGTTTGGAATCTATTTTTCATAAAGCACACTTGCAACTTTATGATAAATAAAGCACTCTTTGCCCCTTTTATCCTCTCACGCAAAGTACATTATCTACATACGTACATATATAAGCCCTTGTATCTGCAGAAAACTGTTGTGGGCAGTTAAACTACATACGTTACAGCTCAATTTAAACTTGACATTTGCATGCGTGTCCTAGGTGAGTCGCTCGACAGATTTGTCGGGCAACTCGCGAGTGTCACACGAACGCACACTCTAGAGCTCAAAATTTGATCCTCCACACGAGTGATGCACTCGTAAAGTTCATTCGCGAGTAGTATTTACTCGCGAGCTACGGTACAGATTTAATGCAACATCGCACTCACGAATGGCAACGCTCGTGTGTGCGAGTACAAACACTCGCGAGTGCTAGTAACAGCATTCACGAGTATAGCAAGTACGTGCAAGGCAAAACTATGCCGATATATGCTGCGCCCACTATATAAACTGTAGTACTTCGTCTTGCTACTTCAATACAAGCTTCATACGTTCGATATTCGATAGGTGCCATGCCCACTTTATAAACTGTCGTACTTCGTGTTGCTACTTCAACGCAAGCTTCATGCACTTGATATATTCGGAAAGTGCCATGCCCACTTTATAAACAGTGTTGCTACTTCAATACAAGTTTCATGCGGTCGTTATTCAGAAGGTGCCATGCCCACTTTTTAGACGAAAGCGTTTTATTTTACAAATACTTTATACTAAAGCACTTTGCTTTGCTACTGGAATAAATTGAAGCTATTACACGGCTTATAAACTGATTGGTGTGCACTACTTCACTTGCGAGTAGTTTCGCTCCCACTCGCAGAGCAGTTGTATTGTTCTCGTGTGTTCACATGTAAAATAAAATCACTTGCGAGTTTCTCGCTAAAATCCACAGATAGCACGCGAGTGTGGTGCATGCAAGTGTCAAGTTAAAACTGAGCTGTACCGTATGCAGGGATGCGTCGATTATGCCAGAAAAATTGTGCATATATAGGAAAAAGCAAAATGCTAGCATAATAAGAGCAAAATGAGCTGATAACAATATATTTATAATACTAATGCACTATAGCAATAATTAGTAAACATGTACCTTAGTTTCATTGGTTGAAATAACATTCATGAACTATACGCATGGAACTTAATTAGAATACAGTACAGTTCAACTATAACTTCACACTCACGTGGCAATCCACGTGTGATACCACGCAGCTATCGCATGTGAAATGCAAAATTTTTCGTGGAAGTCATCATTTACACGACACGGATACGTGTAAATTCACACGAGACGTGAAGTTTCACGATACGGGTGCGTGTAAATTCATATGAGACGTAAAGTGCCACGATGAAGGGGCGTGTAAATTTACGCGAGACGTGAAGTGCCATGACACTTGTCATTTACAAGTCAACGTGTGGTCTTGGGCTCGTGTCCATGTACGTACAAAGAAATCCACAAGAATCATTGCTCAAGCCACACGATAATGCAGCTGCACAGGTTATTCATCGAACTATTTTGATAGCCCTTATTATACGACTGACTCATGTGCGTATTCAGTTGTCAGCCATATTGAGTGTCAAACAAAGAGCAGCCTCTCCACATCTCTTCTCCTGATTCACTTCGTGCACGTGTGCCAGACAATAAAATTGGCTGACCTTGTCGCGTGACGCATTGATTTTCATAAACTCATACAAGGTGATTAACAGTACATGAAAAGTGCTGAAGAAGCAAAGTAAACAACAGGCTATAATCTACTTATATCTGTGCTGTACATAGGGATACAGACTGTTCAAATTCAATCAAGAATTCCTCTGTAATTAAATTGAAATATGAAATATCGAAATCCCAGGATTTGAAATGAAAAATTCTATTTTTGCAAAAGCCAAGTTACAAACGGATTATTAGTGTGATTTTTTAATCTGTTAGAATTATTTTATCACACTACAGTGGATAAAAAAGCATATGAGCTGAGTAATATTGTGATCCGCTGCCCACGCAAGACTAATTGTTTTCCGCTATGTGAGTGTATAGAATATTCGATTATGAATATTTTTGTTTTAGCCCTAGCTGCAGCGCCCTGTGTAGTTGATGTACTTTTTGTTCTCAATCACCTATGGCATGCAACAATAAGCGTCACTAAATATATTCGTTAAGATTTCATATGTGCGCTACTAAAGCATTGCTTACTTTACGTGATATTGTACAGTGTTTACCAAAGGACTGCACGTATTACTTTAATATAGCTGTGGTAGTGCTCGAAAATCCGTGAGTAAAGTATATTTACTTACCTGTACGTGTACGTGCACGTGTGTACTTCCACATGTATAAATTACACGAGGCGTGCAAATTACAAGCTACATATGAGTAAGCATGGTCCACACAGGCACGTAACGGGATGCAGTGTAGTAATTTTGTGGTACCACGCGTGTGAAAATGAAGTTATGGTTGAACGGTACTGGATATACATCCACAATGAAAACTTTACGTATCTTTGATGATAGTTTATTATGCAGATGGTCCTGTATACATATTTAAAAGCTATGCTTTATAAGTAAGATAATATGTTTTTTGATATAAAATTTCTATAGATTTAAGGTAGCTAAATGGATGTTTCTGAGCAAGCAAAATTTTGATTATAATAGGTGAACTTTAAGAAAATTGCTGGAAAGCAAAATATGTACGTAGGTAAAATTAAAAGCAAAATTCACACATCCCTATACATACGTATGTAGCTGTGTACTGAAGACTGGTGCACTGAAAGACTCCGTAGTGAATTGCATGCAAACTTGATATCATACATACATTTCATGTAACCATTTATTTATGTTATGTTATTAGAGTTTCGTACTAATGGTAACTGGGATTGCAACGTACCAGTTCATCCTAAACTGTCACTTCATAAACCACAACCTGACTATTTTGATGTTAGCAAGCATGATTTGGGTAAGTTCCTATTACTTTTATTCATGGAATATCACTTACATAATATGTATGTATATGTGTATATACCACAGATACTGTGGATATCAATATTGAAGCAGAAAACCTTAGTGCTTTAAGCAGTGTTTTTCACTTGGATTATAGTCCAGTGGACAATTCCAATCTTCAAAGTCATGTTGTTGATGATAGAGCATCAGATGACAGAGCAGAGAAGTGCTATATAATTTGTGGCTATTATTATAGAAAACGATACCTAGCTTTACACAGTACTGCAGCTGATAAACAATGTAAGTACATAGCTACGTAGTTAATAAGTAAAATCATTATATACATATAATTATAGTATATGTACATATGTATGTTAATATGATAGTGTTGTAATAGTAAACACGATTGTAATTAATGGTGTATTATGCACATAGTTACGTACGTATGTAGATATTACCCATTTGCTAAGAAATAATTTCTGGCTATGCTTGAGTGCTTGTACTTAAATAAGTGAAACTTTTTATGATGTCAGTTTTGCGTATATGAAATTACGTACATATGTACAGTAGCTACGTACGTAGCTAGCTAGTAGCCATATTACACTATAGCTACGTACATACGTATAAAGCAAACAAAGTAGTGTTATAAAAATTGAATTTAAAAAGGGATTAGGGCACAATAAAAAGTAAGAATACAATTACGTAGCTAGCAAATAAAGTTATCACTAACCACCCAACATTGTATATTGCATGCACATACATATATATTTTTTCAAGTACTTAATACGTATGTAGCTACGTACGTATGTATGCATACATGCACAAATTAAACACATTCTCTAGCACTTCTACAAGATTTATTTTACTTTGGAAGCCAATTTTCAAAGCAATGAATTATGCAGTCAAATTTGGGTTTAAATTTTGTAGATGTGCTGGGTAAGTGTTTAATTTTGCATGTACCTACGTATGTACCCACGTATGTATCCATTATATGATTAAATACATATGTCCATAACTGATTACACTACGCAAAGGATCTGGAAACATTTTGAAAAGGCACATGTATGTCCCCACTATCGCAAAATTGTGCAGACAAGAATGGATAATTGTAAGTCCTACAGTACAGATTTAAAATTAGAGCTACAACAAATATTCGATTCATTCGGATATTTAGTATGGTTTTTGGTATTCGAATAGTAAAATTAACATTCAGTATTCGCTTATCTTGTATTTTATATAGTTTACTGTTGGAAATAACCTTGTCTACCGGTTTTAAAAGGCCCATCTTACAATTTGTAAGCTTGTGATACGGACATGTACATACTTACGTAGATCTGGATGCTAAATATGGTAATCTGTAACAAGCTGTGGCAAAATTCAGTATGTATTTAGTGTAAACAAATAGTTTGGTATTCATTCGTTAAGACATCCAAATATCCAGATATCAAAAGCTGGTAGCTATTCGTTGAAGCCCTATTTCAAATGCAATTAAATTTTAATTGTGGCAGTTACAGGTCCCTCAGATAGATACATAATGTCCTGTTAGCCATTCATTTCACAGTAAAAGTCGTTTAATGAGCTGTACATTGCTAACCGTGCGAGTTGCGAAGCTCATAAAAGAAGACTGGCCTATACTTTTATAGCATGAATTTTGGCTTAAAACAACTTTATGCTACATACTTTTAAAATTTTTTAACACTAAAATACTGCAGCATAAAGCCATGTGAAAACCAAAAAATTGTTGTTATACGTACATTCCTTAGTGATGAGCCTTTACTCACGTGATTTATCCATAACGTCATTAATTACAATACATTTAATAGCAGTTGATTAATAATAGTTAACTTACACTTTAGAAGGTAAAAAATCAACTTGTTTCCTTTTTTTGGGATCGGAAAAAAGGGTCAGGTCAAGTGAGCAGTATGTATTTGTGATGTACGTATTTTATAGGATTTGGAATACGTAAGTGTTGACTTTGCTAAAGGTTTTTAACACTTGTCGCTGTTGTAATACGTGATTGAACATGTAAGAGGATGTGTTAATTTTTATTGGTTTGCATTCCAATATAATCTCGGTGTGTGACCTTCAGTGTTCACCAATCCATAGTTCTCACTTGACCAGACCCTTTTTCTCATGCCATTATAAAAGGAAAGAGGTGGTCTGGTCTGCAAGACTATAGATTATGAATCTATGGTTTTATATACACAATGTTTTCATTACAACGTGAGCTTCAAGATATGTGTGATTATAGCCTTGGATAAATAGCTTAGAACATAATTTGCTAAAACACAGCAAATTTGCCATGAAAGCACTTTGTTAACAGGTACCTGTATACAAGCATAATTATGAAGTTCGTACCTGTGACAATTTTTTAGCGCCAGCTAGTGACCTGAATGCTTATGTATGCAACCATGTTACATGCATATACAGTACCACTCACTTTAAACTTGATGACACACGCATGCAGCAACTGCACGGCTCGACATGTTTTCAAAAACGCATGCAACATTTTCCGCGTGCGCACGACAGACCTATGACGTATTACCATTTGAAATTGCACGCGTGCATGCACGAGACGTTCGTTTTGTTGGCGTGTGTAGCTTGAACTGCACGCGTGCATGCACGAGACGTTCATTTTGTTGGCGTGTGTAGCTTGAACTGCACGCGTGCACGCACGAGACGTTAATTTTGTTGGCGTGTGTAGCTTGAACTGCACGCGTGCCTCGACGCGGCATTAACTGTTTGCACGAACTTCACTTGTGCATTTAGACACGTGTACGACTCTCAAGACTTACCATACGTTGTACACAGTAGTAGATTTCGCGTGTCATTATTGTCCTTGCCATACACGAGTAGTTCACACCATAGTTACTACATTATGGAAAATTATAGTATCTTCAATTTTGAGTAAATAACAAAAATTTACGGCGAGTTATGGAATTACACAAGTGGACACGTGTATTCTAATACTTTGAGTCGCCATTCAGTCATGTTGCACATCTATCCTGCACTGCTGCACTGCTGCGTTGCTGTTAACATTATGGCACATCCAAGGTTAGCACCCTCTTCCTCGTCTCTAGACTCATCCTCGCCATTTTTAAGAAATGAATTTCCGGTAAGTGTGGTTTTAATATACGGCAAAGGCACGTGATCAGTGGGTTCAATCAGCTGACTGGTCAGTTGTCTGATAATGCTGCCGGGTGCCGTTGTACTGTAGGATTTGTAGTATTGTGACGTGAACCAGCTGCATTTCCTATGCCAATATACTGTACGTGCATGTGTAATGATAAAACGTGCGCACGTTAGGAGCATATTAGTTTGGTGCACGTCTAGAGTGCCACGCGTGTTAGATGGCAGAACGTGCGCACGTAGCGGGCATATTAGTTTAGTGCACGTCTAGAGTGCCACGCGTGTGCACGTAGTGGGCGTATTTGTGTCGTGCATGTCTAGTGTTCCGCATGCATTTATGCGCGCGCCAAATTCGCGTGCAGCACTGACGATACACGCCAAATTATTTACTTTTACACGCGTACACGCGTGTGTCAAGTTTAAAGTGAGCGGTACTGTATATAAAAACAAACTAACAAAATAATAATTATTAAACTTAGCTAGTTAGTAGGAATCGACTTCAGTGTTCCAACATAATATAGAAACAAGGAATAAGATTTTGGCATGAGTGAACACTTAAGATTCTGGCATGAGATAATTTATAATACGTACATACGTAGTTTAAACCCCTTTTGGCTCAATCCAGTTGGTTTGCCAAAAGTAGTGATTAAAATTTTGTACTGTATACGTATATTATTACGTAACTATCTCATGCCAAAATCTTTAGTGTTCTCTTACGTACGTATGCCAAAATCTTATTCCTTGTTTCCTTAGTTTTTTGATTTTTGAACCACTCAGGTCAATCCCTAATTCTTATTTAAACATTTTTAACATTATGGTATACGTACGTACATATACGTATTTACTGTAAGTACAATGTCATTACAACTAGACAGATGCTCCTAGCATCGTGGAGAGAGCCTGAGATTCGTATGCAAATATGGCTTAGCTAACTGTTGTATTGGAAAACAGTATTTCTTACACATTCTGGATTTTCTAGCCTTTCAAATGTCAAAAAGCCTTGAGAAAGTCGTGTGCACCTTGTGGGGCACCGTCGCTAGCGATGTCCCAGAAAGACTACTGTTTACTGTATGAATTTGTGTATAGCATGCGCATGCATGGCTAGTGTACCGAAACACTTCAATTGGAAGAACACGTGCAAATTCACATAAAGGATGGATGAGAAATGGATGGATGTATCAGATGTCGAACCGTCTACTTCATGCGGGACTTTTCATGCACGTAACAGCCTTATTGGAGTGTTTAGTTCATCCAGAAGTTTTCACGCACGTATCAGCCTTATATGGAGTGTCAGTAAACTACTCTGGTAATTCTTCGTGTTATGAATGCATTTACCAGTCTTATATGGAGCGTCAGTATACTATTCTGGTAATTTTTCTCGTAATGAAAGCACATACGTACCTGAAGCATTTGTAAGTTACGTATCTGGTTTTTAACCTGATTTTTAAATTTTAAATATAAACTCTTGTGAATGCGTGACACTTGTACCATTTATCCATATTTTAATGTAATTTTTTGTGAATGCGATACTCGTACTAGCTGACTTGCTAGTGTGGGGCTTGCTCAGGCTCGCCCCAATTACCAACCTTACCATTTATTGATACATACTGTACTTTTCATAATAATGATAATCAAACTAGAATATCATCACTTACATGCTACGTAGTTGTACCATACTGTAACTAAAATATATAATGTACATACATGTTTTTTTGAAATTAATTGTATGTGTGTAACTGATTTTTCTAATTATTTACATATGCAGTTTCAAACCTTCCTCAAGAAATGCAAAAATTGGATGTTGAGAAAATTCCTGTTAATTTCAGTCCAAATGTTGATACAATGGATTTGTCTTTTTTGCTTTGTTCTTCAGGTAACTACGTACTTAGCTTTGCAATAACTATTGCCTAATTAAAGATGTATGTACGTATATCCAATAATCATTAAGTACGGTAGTACTTAATAGTAGGAATCGCTATGAAAAACTATGGCTTCCGGAATTTTCGCACTTTTAAAAACAACCTTATAACAGACTTTAGCCGAAAAAATCTACCTGGATGCACTAGTACTGCTGTAATTAGGCTGTATCTTTGTTAAACGCAGCGAAAAGTCTAATATTTCGATCCACAGCGAATTTTAAAAATTTCAAAATTTACCTGTATTTCGTCTGCCGGCCGGCCAGCCAGCCAGCCAGCCAGCCAGCCTGCCTGCCAGCCTGCCGTAAGACCCGGTTCCGCTACGTGTATGGCTCCAGATTTTTCACACAACAAAGGTAATCACATCGGATTTACGAAAATATTATTTTGATTAAGGTTTGTCCACTGCGCCATAGCTTGTCCTTTGTTCTATCTTGGCATCGATTGATCTTCCTCAACCGAAGGATGACGAAATATTACGAAGGTGTCAACATTCCACGCAAGGTGTTAAAATGAAACAATAAACACCTTGGATAGGCGCATGCTTACTGATGCAATCCGTAATGCATAATGGAAGAAGAATTCAGTCTTTCCCTATAGTTTCGTCTTCCATAGCCAGACCAATTTATTTGCACACAGCTGCTTTATCGATCTTCTGAATTGTAAGCGCCGGATGTTAATTATAACATTAAGCGCTTATAATCGGACACCTATTAACGACCTAGTAACTGCGTATTAAATAAAATGGTCTGGCTACGAGTAGAATATAGTCCTTCCTTCACAGTACAAGTCGTTTTACCATATAGACACTTGGTATTGTGATAAAACGAGTCGTGAGCGTGGCACATACGTGGCGAGCCATTGTAAACTATGTAGATATCAATTGCTAAGAAATAATTCCAGTCTTGAGTGCCTGTAACAGCTAGCTATAAAAAGTAAACCAACTAGATTTTTAAAAAAAAATTGAATTTTAAAAAGGGGAGTAGGGATCGTAGCTCAGTATAAAAAGTAAGGAAACAAGTTGTTGATCACTCACCACCCAGCATATTGCATGTGTTTACTCAAGTATACAATTGCAGCTGGGTAAGCGTTCATACATGCACAAATGAAACACATTCTCTAGCACTTCTACAAGATTTAATCCCTACTTTGGCAGCCAGCATTCAAAGCAAAACATCATGCAGCCAACATAGGGATTAAATCTTGTAGAAGTGCTAGAGAATGTGTTTCGTTTGTGCATGTATGAACGCTTACCCAGCTGCAATTGTATACTTGAGTAAACACATGCAATATGCTGGGTGGTGAGTGATCAACAACTTGTTTCCTTACTTTTTATACTGAGCTACGATCCCTACTCCCCTTTTTAAAATTCAAATTTTTAAAAAAAATCTATTTTATATTGTTTACGTACATAAGTATTTGTAATATAATTTATTGTTTAATACTATGGTACAGTTTGATTAAACTTGACTAATGCTTGCATGCGTTACTACCATTACTCTAGTTATTCATTGAACTACTCCAGATAAATTTTGGAGCACACAAATAATTCCTTGCTTGTGATGAGCATACGTAAATGCTCATTAAGTGCACTATTGCTATGCAAATGCACGTGCACAGTTGATACGAGCACCTGTGTGTAGACTCTCTACTTGCACTTGCTAGTATAGTGCCGTAATTCAGGAAAATTTTGCCATTAAACTTTTTGTCAGTGATGTGCAGCGATGAACATTAAACAAACAACAAGTTGATGAAAGGCAGACGTTGTATAGTTAAACCAATGTTAATCAAATGTGTTGTAGTAGTTACTAATGACATAACAGGTAAGTTAAGTGAACAAAAACTTGTAACTAAGGAACACATAGCAACGCAAAAAAATTATATTGTTTGTTTTAACCTGCTATATACTCCAGTACTTTAGTAATAAAACTTTTTAATAGTGGTATAAAGTTGTTTTATGCCGAAATTCTTACTTTACACTATGTATATTGACCAGTTATCTGTTATATACGTAAGCTGTGCAATCTGTATGGCATGCCCACTTTAAAACTGAAGCGCTCTGCCTTATAAGTAATGTACAGCTGATCAAACGGCTTTTAGTGCAGTATCTCACAACGCACTCCCTTACTAAGGCCCCGCCCATCAGTAATATCAATAGCAAGTGTCATATAAAGAAACAGAAAAGCGGTAGGACTTGTTTCATTGGTTATTCAGGCTTCATTTCACGTGGATGTTTTAAAATAGCCTAGGGGTGGACACACACACAAACACACATACCATCGTCCACATGAAAACAATTTCAAGAAACCTGGTGTGCGCCGGCTGAAGGCCGTTGCACGCCTGGTTTAAAACATTTATCATGTGCTCACATGATTCCAATAATTTTATATGAGATTTTTGGTGACTAAAACCTGTTTGTCAGCAGGCGCATTTATTTGATGGACACAAACACTAACAGGATTGATTGGAATAAATGTAACAATGTTTATAGCCTTAAACCACTTGCATGCACACGTGTCCTTTGTCCTAACACGCTCATGTGGTACAGCTTACAGGTTACTTGTGGTGTTCACGAAGATAACAAGTGTGTACTGCGCACCAAATTCTCATGCAGTTTTGTACAAACACACAAACTTTTATAAAATACTCCTTTAAAGTTACAAAAACACACATGTTACCCACTTGTGTGTTTAAAGTTTAAATCGAACTGTACTGTATCGCAGGAAAAATTGCCACAGATGGTCTAGGAAACCAATTTTGGGGGGACTATTAGTGGTATAACACACCACTGTGACTGAATCTAGGGGCCATACAGAGGTCACCTACGTACTTGAATTATGTACCTGCAAGGATAATTATAACTAGAATGATAAAAAAATTAAAAATTTAAAAGGTAAGTAGGGATTGTATTCAATAGTGCTACAAAAAGTAAGGAAACAAGGAATAAGATTTTGGGACGAGAGAACATTCTGGCATGAGATAATTTATAAAAGTTTAATCCCTACTTTTGGCAAACCTGCTGAAGTGAGCCAAAAGTAGAAATTAAACTTTTTTACAAATTATCTCATGCCAGAATGTTCTCTCGTCCCAAAATCTTATTCCTTGTTTCCTTACTTTTTGTAGCACTATTGAATTCAATCCCTACTTACCTTTTAAATTTTTAAATTTTTTATCATTCTAGTTTGTTTGCTTTTTATACATGCTAAGCATTCATAATAATCTTTCAGCAGGCGCACAAATGTTACAGGCGCTTACGTAATAATTATGCTTGTTTTCAGGCGCTTGTTAACAACGCGCTTACATGGCAAAGCAGCTGTGTGATAGCAAATAACGCTCGAAAAACAGCAAAAGCTATTTGTCCAAGGCTATAATCTCGAAGTTCACGATGTAATAAAGTACACGCGTACACGCGAAAACATCTTGCCATGGTACCACTGTAACTAATTATATCACGAGCAAGCCAGGTTTTAGCGTGACGTAATAAGCAGAAGCCGTAACAGGCTATCGTCACCTTCGAAGGTGAGATTCACACCTTGCTAGGAACATAGAAGAACAAGGAAGGGAATGAAGGATAAAAGAAATCGCCATGGCGCAGTGGGTAAATCGTCTTAGGAACAACATTTTCGTAAATCCGCCGCCATTACCTTTATTGTGTGAAAGTTCTGGAGCCCTACACCTAGCGCAACCGGGTCTTATGGCAGGCTGGCAGGCAGGCAGGCTGGCAGGCAGGCAGACGAAATACAGATGAATTTCGAAATTTTCAAAGTTGGCTGTAGGTCGAAATATTCGACTTGTCGCTTCGTTTAACCAAGGTACAGCATCATTACAGCCTTACCAATGCATTCCAGTTGGTTTTTTCGGGTAAAGCCTACTGGAAGGTTGTTTTATGAAGTGCGAAAAATCAGGAAACCGTACAATTTCTTTCCAATCCCTACTATTAAGTACTACCGTACTTAATGATAAAATTCATTTTGTGCGTAGCTTTTGAGTGTAATTACACACATAGTTATTACGTACGTAATTACACTTGTAGTACAGTCATATTACGTGCATATTGAATGTCGTAATTATGGTGTTCATCAACCATAAATTGAACGTAATTACAATTACAAATGTTGATGCCTACCTTACATACATACGTAGGAACTTTAGTGAATTTACCAATGTATATAACATTTTCACTATGTGTACATTATTATACACTCTCTAAGGTATTGCATTTCCTTATCTATAGATTGGAGAGTTGTAGAAGAACATTTTAACAATATTCTACGTCACAGTAACCAGGGTCGACTGAAACCAGGATTATTAAAAGATGGAGGAGAACAGCTCAGTAATCTGGTATCAACATCCTCAGCTAATATTAGAAATATCAATGAGAGAATCATAACTTATCTTATTGTTAAATTATGCTACAATGATACTGATG
Source organism: Spongia lamella (assembly GCA_963930835.1). Classification (NCBI taxonomy): domain Eukaryota; kingdom Metazoa; phylum Porifera; class Demospongiae; order Dictyoceratida; family Spongiidae; genus Spongia; species Spongia lamella. Next base: position 10,897,731 of record OZ005747.1, read on the forward strand.
CTGGTTTAGTAAGATTATGTGATGTAATGGATGAATCGATTGACAGACATACAGATATGCAGCAAAGTAGATATGGTGAGTGCATATGGCTTATGCAACTTTGCACATTTTTAATGCATAAACACATACGGTAGTGAGCAAAAAAAGTTAACGTTTCGTAATTTATACATACGATTATGATTACGTGGAAAATGACTGTATTACGATAGTTTACGAATTGCTCCTACGCACTTATTACGACCGTAATGCGCATCGTAATACGAGATAACTACGCAATGGTGTGCGCCCGCATGTGTGTAATTCCATCGCAACTACGCATGTGTGTGCGCAGCATTCCTTCTTACCAATAACGTTGTTGTGCATGGTTGGCGATTTGATATTTACGACTTTACGTGCTAGGTTGAAAGCTTTGCAACAGTCTTTAAAGAGTAACGGTAAGTTCTTCGTTAATTCTGATTTGTTGGTTATGTTTTCGCATAAGCGTTGCGTTAACTATATGATCGCTTTGCACATTCAAAGACACAAATGTATAATAACAAAATACTTACCTATGGACTTCACAATAATTCATTATATCTAAAGCCTCTAGCAAACCACGGATCTATGATTGAACAATAACAAAAGAACAATACCATTCCAATTAGTGCACACTTTTAAAGTAAATTTTAGGCAACTAGGTTTACTGGATTATTTAGTAGTAGAAATGTAATGTTTAGGCAGCATAGTTGTAGTTTACTAAATTTGTAGTAGTTTAGGCCTTTTACATATAATGCAGGTTGGTTTCTAGCTAGTTTTCTGTCGTGACGGCTGTTGTAAGTTGTCACTGTGTTCTTCAGCGACGCGTGACGATGAGTTGAACTTGGACTCTATGCAGGTGATGTAGCATTGTAGGATACGTAGCTCAGCTATACCATAACAATAATTGTAATATACTGTGATTTGCAAATTTTTATAATAAGCTATAGTTACTTAGCTGGCTATATCGACAAAAGGAATCTCAGTTGAATGGCCACTGGCTGCATACCGTGACTTGTCTGGCTTTAGGATGAACTGTAGAGAATCACCTGTAAGACAGCGGAATTTCGTACAGAATAATAAATTCATACAAATTATGATTATTTATATTTGCTAGTTGGACCTTTTAGTGTAGCTCAGATCGCGTAACGCACACGCAGAACACTCTCAAACAGGATGCTGTCACGTTGCATCTGAGCGACACCGTATAATGGCTTTGTGCATCAGTCATCGTATCTGTATAGATAGCTACGTAGCTGGCATTATCGTGTTAGTATATATAACAGTGTAGCTATACGTACTATGCTGGTAGCACAATACAAATCATAACTTGCTCTACGCTAGATATACCATAGTGTTGCGTAGTGGCACCTGTAGTTTTGCGTAGTATACATAGCTACATAAAAACAATGGGCGGCCGTAATACGAAGGCTATGCGGCCACATTACGAAAGCCATTGGTATTATGCGGCCGTAGTAAGAAAGTCATTAGTACTACGGCCGCCATTAGTACGACTGATGACCGTAGTACGAAAAATTACGAATTGCAGCTACGCAGTTATTACGCTGTTTTTACGTTTTTCCCAGAGTACTACGGCGCTACTACGACTACGAAACGTTAACCTTTTTTGCTCACTACCGTATATATAGCAAGTTAATCAAATTGCACATAGCCAGTCGCTATCTCCTAATGCTTATCGCTACGTACATATTTAGCAAATGCTAGATACGTATACCCTACAATATGTAGTAAAATAATACTTACGGTACACTTCATTAGAAAGTTTACGTTTCGTGATCACAGTACGACTACGATTACAAGTTACTACGAAAAATACTACGGCGTGATTACGATTACAAGTTACTACGAAATGTACTACGGCGTAATTACGATACGATACGATACGTACTTAGCTTATTGTATCAGGAAATGTTAGGACTCAACCGAAGGAATCCCCAAGGGAATCTACCAAAATTCATCCCATTATTAACCACAAGAATGTTTCTAAACATCTACGCAAGCCAAACAAAACATTTTAAATGGTAACAAAACAGCGTTTATACACTATTAATAATCATTTTATATCTTTTCTGTATGCATCGATTATTCACAAACCTGTTTCCTTCCAGTTTCAAAATGCGTATACATGCGCACGATTAACAAACGATGCCAATCAACAATACAACCAAGTTTCAAGCCTGTTTTCTTTGTATTGCATTTCTACAACACTAAACAAACCTAGTATCGCTATAACTTTTCTCCAGAGACAAGTATTTTTACCTAACACAAACAATACTCCGTGAACACAACCCGGGTATGTTAGTAAACGGCTCAATAGTGGCGTGACCTTTCTGTAATAAGCGTACCGGCTACTGAAACGCACAAGAAACTTTGTTAGCAAGTCCATCGGGTAAGCTATACCATCGATATGGTGTCAACAGGCGTTTAAGAATTAATAAGTACGCGTAATTACTAGTAAGTACGCGTACTTAATTATGAAAATAAGGTACGGTACGTAGTAAAGTACATTCCGTACTATGGTACAATTACTTGTACTACGGATCGTACTACGATCGTACTACAGTACGATATGTAAACTTTTCTATGAAGTGTACCGTAAAATAATAAAAGGTGACAGTCTTAAAAGGTGACAGTGTACAAAAGGTGACAGTGTACTGTAAGTGTACCACCAAAAAGGTGACAGTCTCAAAAGCAAACAATATAACCAAGATATGGTTACAAATTAGTCTGACGTACTGTATCTATTGGGTTAATTAATTCCTTAGCATAAGTGTTTGTACAGTAACACAATTGATCTATGGTCTGTGAAAAATAGCTGATTAATGCCATCACTTACACAATTTTAGCAAGCTATGTACCAATTTAATGCAACGTTGCAATTGTGAGCATTCACGAGTGCAATCACACATGAGTGTGAGCGCCATCACTGGCGAGTAAAACTACTCGCAAGTAAAGTAGTGACCACAAATCGGTTTACATATAAGTCGTGTAATGGCTTCAATTTACTCCAGTAGTAATGCAAAATACTTAATTGTAAAATAAAGCGCTTTCGTCTTACAGGTGGGCATGGCACCTACTGAACATCAAGCGTATGAAGCTGGTATTGAAGTGACAAGACAAAGTACTACAGTTAATATAATGGGCGTGGCACCTACCAAATATATCGAGCACATGAAGCTTGTATTGAAGTATTAAAACGGAGTACTGTAGTATATAAAGTGGCCGTGGCACCTACCGAATATCGAGTGCATGAAGCTTTTATTGAAGTAGCAACATGAAGTACTATTGTTTATAAAGAGGGTGCGCCATACGTATATCAGCATAGTTTTGCCCTGTACTTGCTAATGGTACATTGCTGTTACTAGTATTCGCAAGTGTTTGTGCTCGCACACGTGAGCATTACCACTTGCACTCGTGAGCGTTACCGCTCACACTCACGAGTGTAGTACTCGCAAGTGCAACGTTGCATTAAATTGGTACCGTATTGTACCTACGTACATACATGCATACATATGCATGGTACAGCTCAATTTAAACTTTACACATGCATGCAGGCACACTCGTGTGCTGGCACGTTTAACGCTTGTAAAGCTTCAAAAACTGGCGTGTACACGCACTGTTGAACGCAATTTTGGCATGCGCACGTGGGTCAGTAAACACATGCGACACACGAGAAATGCATGTGACGAGCTCGCACTTGGTTTGCCACACTACACGTGTGGTGCAATACAGGTACAGTAGCTGTGGGCAATGAACTGCAATGTTTTGCAGCTGATTGGCTCCTTTATCTGTTGTAATGAGTATCGCTCGAAAGTCCTAATGAAGGGGCATGTTCATATCAAATATGCTAGGATATCTTCGTGTCATGAGTGGACAAGATCGAGTATTGTACAGAGCAAAATCTATCTGCAACTTTGAAAAGTAACTAAACTGCATACGTATATAGCGATAGCTACTAATGTGTTCATGTTGTCAATTAGCTATATACAACACATTTAGGATATTGGCACTAATTTGTCACATTGGAATTTATCCAAGATTTACCGATGATAATCGGTAAAAGATACACCCCCAAATATAATATGTAGATTTTAGCTTAACTGTAAGAAATTGTGTAGAGGCGTTTTTGCATCTTGTGTCTCGATGGGAATCATGCCTTAGGTCAAGAACATGTTCATAGAGTTTATACTGTTGTGCTCGGCTTACAATTCGTATACAAACCAAGGTGCACGCAAACCAGATTTGGCGTGTACGTACGTAACTGACATGTACGTGTGCTTCTGTCACATGTCTAGTGGTACACGAATACTCTGCACGAGAGTTTCTACGTCATCGATCTTGTGAGCGCACACATGCCTGCATGGGTGCGAAATGAAAAACATGTCATGTCAAGTACACACCACACGCATGCCTTGTCAAGTTTAAATTAAACTGTACCGTAGCTACTTACGTATATGTATTAAGGTAAGGATGTACGAATTGCCCTTACATTGCTAATTAGCATAAACCTGGATATCAGCATGAGATAATTAATTATTGATGGAACAAATACGGTGAATATTCAAACAAACAGATTCATTTGTGCTGCCAACTGGTCCACAAGACTTCTAGCTAACCGCATCATGCCATGGTGTTTTAGCATACAGGCATAGCCATAACTGTTGATGAAGCCATGTGTCATCCTGATGGTATCACTAGGATACGTATATCTTCATCAATGTACAACAACTTGGATATTTCAGCAGCCAATATGCTTATTCTACAAAAGTCACGCCTGTCTGTGGTGGATACTAGGATAACTATGCACGGTGCAGCTCACAACAAAGTTTACAACTTGTATCGTTTTCTTGCATATGTAGTTTGAGGCACTAGTCAAAATTCAAAAGCTCACGAGTGAGCCAATTGCCTGTGTAGGACTAGTTCACACGAGTCTCAATTTTCTCAAGTGCGTACGGGAGTATTTCACGTGTCTTATTACGAAGCTAGCGAATCTGACCTTGACTCCACTTAACACGCAAATCAGTATGTATTCTGTTACTTACCTCTTTCCCAATCCACCATAGTCATTCTATACCACAACAATAACTGGACACTAATAATGGCACCGGAAAGATAGAAATTGCATGTGTTTAATCACACGGTGCTTCAATTTAGGCACAGATGCCATTTGTGGGATCCTCACCTTATAGAAAAGGCGTACAAGTTAAAACTCAGAGGACGTGATGGCGATGTAAGTATTAGGAATTGCAAACAGGCTTATGTCATTTGTTGATGCATGACACACCCTCGCACCGAGTATTTACTGCTTACTCACAAGCACTACTATATGGTATGCCTCTATATTCGAGTACCCTTGGCGTGCAGTAAATATCTTAATATCTTTGCAAGCATTCTACTATGCATGAATAGCTCTTGTACTCGAACGAAAATCGTGAGTTTTATTTGGGTCCTGCACAAGTGCAATTGTAAACTTAGCTATGAGCTGTACCGTTGGTATATCGCAGACCATTGTGTAAATTAGCCTGAAATAACTTGCCGATGGAAAATAGTTATGTAATACGTATATTGATGAATGTAGGTTTTTACAAGAGGTGTTGTATGTAAATATGCAGCAACGTATGTATGGTAGAGAGCAAAAAATGTTAATGTTTTGTAATTGCAAATATGCCATAATCGTAGTACTGATGCATAATATTACTGTAATCACAATATGTAAGCTTTGCATAATTACACCATACTTACGTTGGCATAATTACGTAGAATTTACGTTTCGTAGCTGCAAGTGCACAGTACAAATCAGGCTTGTGACATGCACACAGCAACGCAATGCAAAGCGTGGCATCGCAAGTTGGCTACGCATGCCATAATCGACACACCCATTTAAAGCTGACTATAATAAAAGGTTTATTCATTTGTTGCATTAGTTGTAGAAGATACTCTTTACGACCAGAGGTGCCTTAGTCTTTACGAGAGTTTAATAATATATCCTTTCCTTTGCGGAAATGATTAGCGATGAATGGGTAACTAATGAGCGTTAGTACCGATATCTTTACTAGTCTCGTGCGCCAAGAGTCGGGCGCACGAGACTAATATCCCAATAATATAAACAATTGTACTTTGGTTTGCATTCATCTAGAGTCTATAAGGCTATTTACGTATATGTTAGCTTATCATTTTAGGTTGTGTGCTGGCCGTCTTGATATGGATAAAATTACTAAGACAATATAAGACCAATTGGTTGTTTATTAGTGCCACTTGGAATATCTTTAAAATACGTAATAATATTATGAAGAAGTTGTGTAGTTTTCTGTAGGTACGGGCTAAGTAACACGCGTTGGACACAAAGGCACAAGCTAGTTCGGCAAATTCATTTTCGGTACACGTAAATTGTGAAATTGGCTTGGTACCTTATATCAGTATGTTGTCACTTCAGGAAGGAAGCTGTTTTAGTATGTAAGAGCATTGATAGACTTTCTTATAATAATTAAACAGCTGTACGACTTGCTACTTTGAATTCAGAAGGCTTCTACCATACGGTATAGTCGATGGTGTAGTATCTATGTAGCTATTGCGAATTGTTCTGCGTATGTACGCATATAATTTAACACTCAATTCCATCACGTCGTTCCTAAGTTATAAAAACAAGCTTGCTTATGTACGTATATGAAAAATAGCTATAGTTACGTACGTGGGCCGTAATACGGAAACAAGTACGTGTGTGTAATATTTTGGTAAATACGATTTGTAATTTTAAGGTAAAATCTTCATTACAACCGTATTTACAACGGTAACTACGATTACAAAATGTTAACCTTTTTTGTTCACTACTTTAAACTGGTCAAAAAGGTTACATGCAAGTTCAAGATAACGTGCTACGCGGCCTTATATTATCTCTTATTAAGAACAAAAATGTATGGTATAGTAAAAAACTTTGGCGGTAAAAAATTTTGGCGAATTTGGCGAATCGCAGTCAATTCGCCAAAGCTTTTTCTGCCAATATTCACAATGAAGCATATGATCACACAATTTGTGTCACGGAACGTATGCATATGTTAAATATCAACGTAGCTACAACGTTCCTTATGAAATAAAGCGTCAGGTTTTGAATGATGACTTATCAAAGGGCTACCATGGGATGCTGCTCCCAAGGCTTGCTTAATTCAGCTCCAGGAATATCGGAAGGAACCAAATCCACTGTAGAACTATCGTTATCCATAGCGGCTTCGGAGTCTTGTATATAACGCTTCGTAACTTCGTCGCTGTTTAACCCACCGACTTCGCATCAAAACTACTGTGCGCGGAAAGAACTACTCTATGTTATGCCGTTCGAATAATTAGAAAAACTGCATAGTTTTTTTATCAACCGGACATTAAAAACGTCATGGCAAAAGTTTTCCATTGCTCGCAATACATTGCGTGAGGTAACCACAGCATCCAGTCGTGACGTAACCGCAATTAACATTTCAATCAAAATATTTTCGCTTGCGTGCAAGTGGTCTATTAGCTTTTGAAGCTTAATTAATTTTGAAAAACTCAGGTCTTTCACTAGAGTGATACACCAATATAGATTGTGTATCTGAAACTTTATGCAAATCATATAAAGGTGTTCCAAGTTATGGCAACTATCAACCTGCAGTGTAATAGCCCTTCTCAAATGCATTCAAGTGTTTATTTTAGACTTAAAATACCGTAGAGTCTGGTTATTAAGCGCATATTACCATGGATGATAAGGCACATGCATATTTCTTGATAGTTACCATGGATGATAAGCGCCCAAACACGTGGCAAAGTTACACCAGCTGGAGAAGAGAACTATGGATGATACGGTACAGCTCGATTATAACTTTAAAAAAACTCGCGTGCGCAATTACACATGCACTACACGAACAGCAAAAATATCGTGGTGTGTTTGCGAGTGCATGAAAAATTTATGACGTCTCAACTGTTCGCAGAGTGTTAAAAAACTCCTCGCGAGTCTAAATAAACTCGTGCACTCGACACGTGGAGTCTGCTCGAGTATAGTACAAATGCATGTAAATGAGCAGCAAGGTACGTACGTACCTTGAAATTGGCCGGGAAGGTTACCTGCAAGTCCCAACTTCTTTAAGATAAGGTGCTACGTGCCCTTCCATTATCTCTTGTTAAGAACAAAAACGGATATCACGTGCGCATGTGATTCTAATAAGTTTATGCAAGAGTTTTTGTGACTAACACGTGCTTGTCAGCAGGTGCATTTATTTGATAGACACGATGACTGACAAGATCGATTGGAATAACGGTAACAATGTTTTATGTTTGCTTTTTAGCCTTCCCATCTTTAAATGACTGGCGTACGCATACTGAACGCGCACGTGTCCTTTGTCCCAGTACACTCGTGTGGTGCAGTTTACAGGTTACTCGTGGCGATCACGAAGATAACGTGCATGTACTGCACGCGAAACTCTCGTGCAGTTGTGTACAAACACGCGAGTTTTTTAAAAATACTCGAGTAGAGTTACAAAATACACGCTTGTAGTTGACACGCACGTTTCAAGTTATAATCGAGCTGTACCGTACGTGTCCAAACAGGCGAAGTTACACATGCGAAGAAAAGCTAAAATGGTATTGGATTAATGAAGTGATGCCGTTTTGTACAGAAGCTTATATATTATATAGCTATGTATGTAGCTACGTAGGTAGCGATGCCGTTGCTCGATGAAGTGCCAAACAAGGTGCGAAACTTCACGTGGCAAATGGCCAACTGTAATGTCATCCTTTACAACGGCTACAGCGAACCGATCTTGTACATTCTGTGTTTCTTATTCCACACGAAGAACTTCACCTATAAAAGGTGTCCAAATATCCTTATAAACATGATGGCCATGAATCACGCTATCCCAATGCAGTGAATCCATGGCAGCAAATGACCAAGTATTATAATCGTTTATTAAGCGTATGCGCTTAATAAACAATATGGTAATGAAAGAAGCTTTTCTCTGAATTTTATAAGTGTATGCGCTTAACAACCAGTCTCTACGGTATTATGACAGGTAGAGCATACATGGGAGAATTGCTGATACAAGTTTGGCTGAAATCCATGAAGAAATGAGTGAGATATTAGACAAACAAGGAATGTACAAAAAGAGTTTAAAAATCTTCCGGGGTTCACACAAGTTCCTGAAAGTCTGCGAAAAAAGTTTGCGATGAAAATGAAAGAAAGAAGAAAGGAAAAAAATGACTATAACGTAAAAATTTTTGTTATGACAGGAAGGACTTTATAAGGCTGTATCAGAAGAATGGCAGAACTGATTTCGATCAACTTCAGGATATAAATTCTTCAAAAAATGAAGGTACTATGTAATTCTCTAGTAAGCGGACGAATCAGGTGGGAACACAACGAGTGCCACAAAACTCGCAATGGCTGGTACTTAGAAATGATGGTGCCGATTATCTCCTTTCTTGGTTTATTGATTCTATTATAGTAAGAACGTTGTGGGTCTGTAATAACTAAGTGATAGCTTTCATGGCGGCTTAGCTAGAGCGTTTGCGAATTTGAGGGCGGTGCTACGTGTAAATAACTCACTCAGTGGTCGCATTGCAGCCTCGCAACTCCCTATCGTGAGTCTTGATTAATATTGTTTTCTAAAGTGATAAAAATGAGTTATCAATTGTAAATGTTTCTTCACAATATTATGGCATAAAAGAATGAAATGCTTGCACCAGATATAGTTGGTATCGGGTCTATATGAATCGTGTATAACTATATGCTCATGTTACACGTGCATCCACCGTGATCCAGTGAGGATGAGGTCAGTAGACGAAAGCAATAATATAACTACCCTGTGCTTACGTATACTAAGCACTCGTGTTTATATAAAACATAAATATAAGCTATAAACTGATCCTTCTCTGCTGATGTAGCATACAGTAGCTGAACTTCTTGTGGCTACTGAAGAAATCCGCCATGTGACTTCATCGTACTATTGTATAGTAGCTACTTTGTTCCTACAGAATAATATTCAGGAGCATAGTTCCTGCAGTTATTGTGTGTGCAGTGCCGATGTAATTATGTAGGTATTACGCATGTATATTTTGAAGAAAAACATGCAATTACGACATATGTAGTTTCTGAGTAATTACGTACGTTTACGTTATGTTAACTTTATTTTGGTGTCTACCATATGTACTACGTAGCTAAAGGTAAAGTTAAAGGTACATGGGATCAGTCTATATAAGTTTTTTGAGAAGTACGTATGTATTTCAGAAATTGGTAGCTACAAACACGTATTTACTGATTTTATGTAATTTGCTATCGAGATAAAGTCACAAATTTTTAAAATGTGGTTTTTTCTTTTCATGGTCATTTGAAGTCTGTAGCGAGTGAACCATGTAACCACGTGAAGAAATTTATTATGTGTTTTCCTCTATAGCTGTTGCATCACAAAACTCACCAGGCCGAGAGTATCTAGTGCCTCAAATTATAAGTACAAACAAAGGTAGGTATCTTATATATAATGTATATGTAACTTTTGAGTTACATAATGTTTGTGATACTTGTGTTAGTATACTAAGTCTATGAATATTCTATTCATTTTGCCATTGCAGCACGTACATTTTGTAGACTGTATCAACACTCACTACTTACATACGTATGTATATAATTAATAAATTGAATAGGTGAGAAGGGATCGCTCTGGAGCCATACTCCTAGTGCTAGTAGGTCTTACGGCAGTCAAACAAAATTCTGGTAGATTTTGAAATTTTCAAATCACTCTACAGGATTGTATCATTAAGTTTTTCACAGAGTTTAATTGTACAGTTTTGTTATAGTGTTACAAACAGATTTTAGTTGGTTTTTTCGTGAAAAGTATATTGTAAGGCATGTTATGAAGGCGCATGAAAGTTGGACGTCATGTTTTTTACGTCGATCCCTACTATTTAGGACTACCATACTTAAAGATTAATATATATGTACATGCGTACGTATGTACATAAAATTAATTATGTATAGCACTGCAACTGCATTTTATGTACGTATAAATATTTCTATAATAGATTTTATTCAACTTAAAGCTCATTATCACAGTATATTAAACTTAATGCCTGATGATTATGAACTAACTGTTGGAAAATTAGTGAATCATATTAGTGATGAACAGATTTGTGTTATTTTGAATAGTAGTAACTCTACTATTGCTAATAAGATAATACTGGATTGTTTGATTGAGAAGATGAGGTATGGAGAAGATTTGCTTGACCTGTGTGATCAATTGGAGAATATTATTATATCACATGATTTGAAGATTGCGATAAATGAAATACGATTAGGTTAGTATTTTTAATTATTACATTACTAACATAATAATCTACTAGGAGTTCAGCAAAGCATTCAGTTTCCTATCAGTACAACAGTCACTACCAATACTCAGTCATTGTTATCAACTGATCAACAACATTACACAATGTCACCTAGTGAGTGAATAGAAGAATACCTGTAAACTATACATCATTCCAGTAAAATATTCTTAATAAAAGTTGGCCTTAGCTACCTGATATCAAAATCACTTGTGACCTTTTGCAATGCTGCTTCTTATTGGCCTCGCACTTTTTTTCAGCCAAGCTGTTTTTGTTTAGCATATCACTGCTTTTTGTATGTACGTAAGTAGCTCTACATAAACAGGCTGTTAACTACGGTACAGCTCAATTTAAATTTACACACGCGTGTAGGCACCCTTGTGTGCTTGCACGTTTAACACATGTAAAGCTTCAAAAACTGACGTGTGCATGCACTGTTGCACACAATTTTGGCGTGTGCACATGGGCCAGTGAACACACGCGTCACACAAGAAATGCACGTCACGAGCTCGCACTTGGTTTGTCACACTACATGTGTGGTGTAACTACAGGTAGAGTAGCTACAGGTAGAGTAGCTGTAGGCAATGAAATGCAACTGTTTTGTAGCTGATCAGCTTCTTTATCTGTTGTAATGAGTATCGCTCAAAAGTCCTAATTAAAGGGCGTGTTCATACCGAATATGCTAGGATATCTTCGTGTCATGAGTGGACAAGATCAAGTATTATACAGCACAAAAACTATCTGCAACTTTGAAAAGTAACTAAACTGTATATATAGCTATAGCTACGTACTAATGTGATTCTAGAGTTATATGGATCAGATCATTTTGCTGATGTAATTGGGCTGAGCTGAGAGAGGCATTATCCTATGCTCCCTGGCATTTGATGTCTTTGTTTGACGATATTGATGATCAGTGGAATTTTTTCTACTATACCCTTCAGAGACATCTCGATGAATTTATTCCTCTTAAAAGGGAGCGTTCAAGGAAATCAAAGTGACCAACACCATGGTTCTCTGACGATATTCAGATTAAGATCAAAGAGAAAAATCGTGCTAAGTGTGGTTTTGAACATGCCGGTGATCTGGATGATAGACTTACATTTCGGAGACTTAAGAATGATTTGAAGCATATTATACGTAAAGCAAAATTAGACTTCCTTCAGTCTACGTTATCACAGAGTAAGTGTAATACAATGAAAGCTGCCTATATGTGGTCCTGTGTTAATGATAAAATTGGTCGCTCTAAAGCCCGTAAGCTTGTCTCTGAAGATATCTCTCTGGATTCCGTCAATTATTTTATTTTAGTTCTGTTGCTTTAACTCCTAAACATCAGAGTGCTGAGTCATTCATGTTATCCCCCTGAGACGTCTGATCATTGGTTCGTATTTAGTAAAGTCACCACTTCAATAGTTTTGTTACATCTCCAATCACTTGACATCAGAAAGTCTGCTGGTCCTGATAATTTGTCTGCCAGGTTTCTAAAGGACTTTGCTGATGAGATTGCTGTTCCTCTGACTCGTTTATTTAATTTTTCACTGCAGCATGGTACATTTCCTGCTCCTTGGAAACAGTCGAACATCACCCCAGTTCATAAAGGTGGGCCTGTGAGTTACCCCTGCAATTATCGTCCAATATCGGTTGTTCCTGTTATTGCTAAGATTTTGGTAAAGATAGTGTCTGTCCAGTTAACTAGTTGTCTTGAGACCAACCATTTGTTTCACCCTCATCAAAGTGCTTACCGACCTGGTAAATCGACTGAGGATATTTTACAATTAGCTGTCGATCATATTATTGGCTGTCTGGATAGTAGACGAGTAGTGTGTACCGCATTTTTGGACCTGCGTAAGGCTTTCGATTCCCTTGACCATTGCTTGCTTTTACATAGACTTCAGGACCTGGAAGTTAGTTCTAATGTATCACGATGGTTTCAGAATTATTTAAGTGGTCGACGGCACAGAGTGAAGCGATCTGATGCTTTTTCTGACTGGGTGGAAATGCAGGGTGGAATACCTCAGAGAAGTGCTCTGGGTCCGCTCTTGTTTTTGGTTTATATGAATTCATTGCCTTCTCAGGTGACTCAGGGTTTGCTTTTGCAGTATGCGGACAATACCACACTGATTTGTAGTGGCTCTTCCCCTGATATTGTCGCCACCATGATGTCCACACAATTGTCACGCATTCAATCCTGGATTGACAAGAGTAGAATGAAGTTAAATTTCACAAAATCTAGTGATCTAGTGTCTTGTGGTTTTCAGTTAAAGCCTCAACGTAGCTTACTTTTCCACCTGTCACTGTGAACAATACAGTTTTACCTGTGGTCACTCAACAGAAGTACCTAGGATTAGTTTTTGAAAGTCAGCTCTCTTGGAGTTCACATGTATCAGGTGTGTGCAAGAAGATGTCATACTATCTCTATCTGTTGAACTCTCATCGTCATGTGTTAGGTGATGCTATCATGAAATTACTTTGGACTCTTTAGTGTTATCACATATACACTATGCATTACCTGTGTGGGGACCACCTTTAAGTGCATAATTGTTGTGCCGCTTGAAAAAGATGCTAAATAGAGCAGTTCGTCTTGCATTTTCATAGTGAAATTTAACCATGTCTCTTACTATTATACAAAATTACAATGGCTCCCTTTAAACCAGCTTATTGAATGTCATTCTCTATGCTCAATGTATAAACAGTTTCATCACAGATGTTGCATCCTACTTGAGCCACCGCTACAGTTTTGTGCGATCTCATTCCTACAGTACTAGAACATCTTCATCATTTGCAAGGATTGTTCGCTGCAACTTAAATTTCTTACAAAAATTTTTTCATTCTTGAGTGACTCATTGGTGGAACTCTTTGCCATCCGGGTTCGCTAATCTTCCCTTCAGCCCTTTTGTTGATGCAGTTACATCGCATTTGGAACATTGTGACATTCTTGGTACTTGATTTTTGTTAGTTTTGTTTTGTTGTGTTGTAGCTAGCTATGTGTATGTTTTTGTATCATTAAGTACGGTAGTACTTAATAGTAGGGATCGACACGAAAAAACATGGCGTCCGACTTTCACCTTACAATATACTTTTCACGAAAAAACTGACTAAAATCCATTTGTAATGCTATAACAAAACTGTACCTTTGTTAAACTCCATGGAAAACCTAACAATACAATCAGTAGAGAGATTTGAAAATTTCAGAATTTACCAGAATTTTGTCTGACTGCCGGCCTGCCTGCCTGCCACACTGCCTGCCGTAAGACCCACTAGCACTAGGAGTATGGCTCCAGATTTCTCACACAACAAAGGAAATTGTGTCTGATTTACAAAACTGCTGTTCCGCTGAAGACTCGCTTAGTGTTTCTTTTCATCCCTCACTATCTTCCTTTTTCTTCGTTTAGACTGTAGAAAGGCGAGAAAATTATGAAAGAAAATGTCAATCGGCTTGCACCTTCTGCTTTTACGTCACCAAAACAACCACTTACACACGTGACATAATTAGTAATGCGCCCGCCATTAAGTACTATGAACAGACGCAATGTTTTTGCGTGTACTTCATTACATCGTGAACTATAGAGTACTGCCGATGTATAACTTAGACAACATATTTTCGATGTTATTCGAATATATTTCACTACAATTCAGCTGCTCCTCTATGTCAACGCTGTTGTTAACATGCGCCTGTAAAAACAATGCTAAATAAAAACACCCTGGGTGTAAAAAAAGTGCGAGGCCAATCAGAAGCAGCATTGCAAATAGGTATGTACGACCAAAAACTTTGATATCAGTTGAGGCCAAGAAATTACTTATCAAAAATCTACTTGAATGACATAATAGTTTATAGCATATTGTCACAACTATGATTGACTTTGTCACTTGGCCACCTTTATTAATAATGATGGTGTGAAAAAGGTGGCCAAGTGACAAAGTCAATCATAGTTGTGACAATATGCTATAAACTATTATGTCATTCAAGTAGATTTTTGATAAGTAATTTCTTGGCCTCAACTGATATCAACGTTTTTGGTCGTACATACCTATTTGCAATGCTGCTTCTGATTGGCCTCGCACTTTTTTTACACCCTGGGTGATTTTGTTTAGCATATCACTACTTTTTTGGAAGTATAAACACATGTTATTACTAGCAAGCAGCAGAGAAGTACTGCATGGGCATAACTTGTACTTGCCTAGCACACAATATTGCAAATTAAACTTTGAAGCTTAATTTTGAAAAACTCAAGTCCGAGATTTTTTTTAACTTTCACTACAGAGTGATACATCAATATAGATTGTGTATCTGAAAGTTCATGCAAATCATTCGAAGGGGGTCCAAGTTATGACAACTATCAACCTGCAGTGTAATAGTCCCTCTCAAATACATTCAAGTGTTTACTTCAGACTGATAATAGTATGACAGGTAGAGCATACATAGGAGAAGTGCTGATACAAATATAGCTGAAATCCATGAAGAAATGAGTGAGTTATTAGACAAACAAGTGAATGTATAAAAAGGGAGTTTGAAAAAAACTTCTGGGGTTCACGAAAGCTCCCGCAAGCCCCCGAAAAAAGTGTGCGATGAAGAAAGAAAAAAAAAACGACTGCCGTGTAAAAATTTTTGTGGTCACAGGAAGGCATTTATAAGGCTGTATCGGAAGAATGGCTGAATAAATTTCTACGAAGTTTGGGATATTGATTCTTCAAACAATGAAGGTACTAATTGTCTAGTAAACGGGCGAATTGGGCGGGAAAGGATGGTTCGTCGTGCGTAGTCGCACAACGGGCGCCATAAAACTCGCAATGGCTGGTACTTAGTAATGGTGGCGCCTATTTCCTCCATTCTAGGTTTATTGATTCTATATAGTAAGAACGTTGTGGGTCGGTAATAACTAAGCGATAGCTTTAATGGCAGCTTAGCTAGAGCGTTTGCGAGTTTGAGGGCGGTGCTACGTGTAAATAACTCACTCAGTGGTCGCGTTGCTGTGTTTCTTCTTGGCCTCGCGACTCACTATCGTGAGTCTTGATAAAGTAATGTTTTGTAGCCTGGAAGGCGATTACTTGTGCAAGTATGCTATAAAAATAGAACATTTAAAAATTAAAAATTTAAAAAGGTGAGTAGGGATCACTCTTACAATGCTAGCTAAAAAAAGTAAGGAAACAAGGGAAAAGATTTTCAAGTGGCATGAGACTCACCTTTTTAAATTTTTATTTTTTAAATATTCTAAGTATTGTATACATTGTTATATGTTGTTTGTACTTATGTAATATAATTAATGTGTATGCGGATGTTGTATTGTGTGTGTTGTATTATATTTTCACTCTGGCAAGAAAGAACGGCTCCTGCCGATTGCCGGAGTTTAAACTATAAATCAAATCAAATCAAATCAAATCAATGTGTTCACGTTGTCAGTTAGCTATATACAACACATTTAGGATATCAGTATTAATTTTTCACATTGGAGTTTATCCGAGAATTACCAATGAGAGACACACCCCTAAATATAATCTATAGGCTTTAGCTTTACAGTAAGAAATTGTTTAGCGGTATTTTTGTGTCTTGTGTCTCGATGGGAATCACACCTTAGGTCAAGAACATGTTCATAGAGTTTATACTGTTATGCTTGGCTTACAATTTGTATACACGCCAAGGTGCACGCAAACCAGATTTGGCGTGAACATACCTGACATGCACGCGTTCTTCTGTCACACGTCTAGTGCGTACATGAGTACTCTACACGAGAGTTTCTATGTCATCGATCTTGCGAGCGCATGCATGCCTGCACTCATGCGAAATAAAAAACGTGTCGTGTCAAGTACATGCTACACACATGCCTTGTCAACTTTAAATTGAGCTGTACCGTATATCACAGTAGTCATGGGATATCTTTGATATTAACACTCTTCCTCGGCTTCGCCTCGGACTCGTGTAATAACAAAGATATCCTACTCCTACTTTGATATAACTATAACTAAGGCCCCACATATTATCGATACTGAAAAGAAGTAGGATTTTTATTCAGGCTTCATTTCACGTGAATAGTTTTAAGCTTGTGTGTGTCCTCGCCCCTAGGCTTAAAAAACCATATTATGAATAGCTGTGTTTTGTGTACATAACCCCGACAGCACAGATGTTAGAAAGTTTGGAGTAATACAGAGTCAGTTTGTTTATTCTGTAATGGATCAAGCAGTTCCAATATGGAATAATAGTCTGGTAGTTGAAGGAAAAAAATACATCACCCTAGAAAAAATGGTAGAAAGCTGATTTTGGTATCGTGCATGCAGAATTTCCATCACAGTAACATATCCAAAATCCTCAGAAAAAAATTTTTAACACTTTTTGTATTAAAAAAATCTTCAAATTATTGTTCTTTACCAATGATAAATTATTTGTCAGTTGAAAGAAATCTGTTATTAATTAATATTGTGACAAATCAAAGAAATCAAAATTAATAATATTGTAGCTAATCAACACTCTAACATATAGGTTACAGCTGCCAAGTTTTTATTAAGAATAAACTGAATTACGTATCAATTTAACAGGTTTCTGGCATTGCTTTTGAAATTTAATCCACCAGTAAACATTTGTACGTAGTTTGGCTTTGGACTGTTACAAAGCATTAGTAACATAAAAAAGTGAAAATGTATGTACGTACGGTAGTGAGCAAAAAAAAGTTAATGTTTCGTAATTTATACATACGATTACGATTACCCGGAAAATGACTGTATTACGAAAGTTTACAAATTGCTCCTACGCACTTATTACGACCGTAATGCGCATCGTAATACGAGATAACTACGCAATGGTGCGCGCCCGCATGTGTGTAATTCCTTCACAACTACGCATGGGTGCACGCCCGCATTCCTACTTACTAATAACGTTGTTGTGCATGGTAGGCGATTTGATATTTACGATGACTTTATGTGCAAAGTTGAAAGCTTTGCGACAGTCTTTAAAGAGTAACGGTAAGTTCTTCGTTAATTCTGATTTGTTGGTTATGTTTTCGCACTCATAAGCGCCGCGTTAACTATATGATCGCTTTGCACATTCAAAGACACAAATGTATAATAACAAAATACTTACCTATGGACTTCACAATAATTCATTATATCTAAAGCCTCTAGGAAACCACGGATCTATGATTGAACAATAACAATAAAACAATGCCGTTCCAATTAGTGCACATTTCTTTTAGTAAATTTTAGGCGCCTAGGTTTACTGGATTATTTAGTTGTAGAAATGGAGTGTTTAGGCAGCATAGTTGTAGTTTGCTAAATTTATAGTAGTTTAGGCCTTTTACATATAATGCAGGTTAGTTTCTAGCTTGTTTTCTGTCGTGACGGCTGTTGTAAATCAGTTGTCACTGTGTCTTCTGCGACCTGTGACGATGAGTTGAACTTGAACTCTATGCAGGTGATGTAGCATTGTAGGATACGTAGCTCAGCTATACCATAACAATAATTGTAATATACTGTGATTTGCCAATTTTTATAATAAGCAAAACTAAGCTATAGTTACATAGCTGGCTATATCGACAAAAGGAATCTCAGTTGAATGGCCACTGGCTGCATACTTGTCTGGCTTTAGGGAATAATAAATTCATACAAATTATAATTATTTACGTATATTTGCTAGTCAGACCTTTTAGTGTAGCTCAGATCGCGTAACGCACACGCAGAACACTCTCAAGCGGGATGTTGTCATGTTGTATCTGAGCGACACCATACAATGGCTTCGTGCATCAGTCATCGTATCTGTAGATAGCTACATAGCTGGCATTATTATGTTAGTATATATAACAGTGTAGCTATACGTACTATGCCGGTAGTACAGGCACAGTACAAATCATAACTTGCTCTACGCTAGATGTACCGTAGTGTTGCATACTAGCACCTGTAGTTTTGCGTAGTACGTATTGTAATGTGTAGTATACGTATGTAGCTACATAAAAACAATGGGCGGCTATGGTACGAAGGCTATGCGGCCGTAAACAAAAGCCATTGGTACTATGAGGCCATAGTAAGAAAGTCATTAGTACTACGGCCGCCATTAGTACGACTGATGGCCGTAGTACGAAAAATTATGAATTGCAGCTACGCAGTTATTACGCTGTTTTTACGTTTTTCCCAGAGTACTACGGTGCTTCTACGACTACGAAACGTTAACTTTTTTTGCTCACTACCGTACGTAGCTATACTGTACGTATGTATAATACATATACTTTCCTGTTATAAAGACAACAGTCAATATAATTATAGCTATTCTGATTCGAAGTTGTTTTTGTTATCTATAAAAAAGTATTAGCTAGTGGTTGTATCAAGAAAAAAGTGAGGGGCCAGGAACAGTAGTGTAGGGCTTATGATAACAGCCAGCCATCAGATATTTTTCGGCCAACTTTGGCAATTGACTGATCAAGCCAAATTTGAGCAGACAAATTTACTATGCATTATCAATGGGGAAGTTAATAAATTTACAATAGGAAAGCAGATGTCCGGACAATTTTCAACCCTTATTATAAGCACTGGTAGTGTATATCTGAAGGGGTCTCTGGGGCCACAGCCAGTGAAGTCCAGTGTGTGCATCAATTAAAATTTTGCAAACTGTAGGGACAAACCACAGTAAAGTATTACGTAGCTAGCTAGCAGGGAGTAGGTGGGAGGAGCAGAAATAACACTTCACAAGTTTACTGATGCAAAAAATTAGGGCTGGAGCAAATGTTCGATTGTTTAAATTAGGGCTGTGCGATAATGAAAAAAGTTATATCTCGATATGTTGTGTTAAAATTATCTCGATAAACGATATATCTCGATAATGTTGTCAACGTGAAGTTTTATCATTATTTGCCTCAACATATAAATTTGTCAGGCAAAAGTATCAAATAGCTACCAGGTAACTGCTTTTAATAAGTCTATAGAGGTAGGCTGGTTCTTGTTTAAGTGTCAAACCTCAGTGTTTGTATAAGGTATGGCTTCCTGGCCACCTCTAAGTGACAAAAAAATTTAATTAAAGAACCTCAGTAAACACACTAATGTACATTGTGATAGTATCGATATGTTATCTGCCATTATCGTTATCGCAATAATATTTAGATATCGATAATTATCGTTTTATCGTTATTATCGCACAGCCCTAGTTTGAATCTACGTATTTTTCTATCTTACTATTCATTTGCTAAAATCGCTATTCAAATATTTGTTTTCGCTATATCAAGCCATATTTTAGTCTCTAAAGATGATTCATTTGTTTGTTTGGTCACCAAAAATTGATATTTGTCCCAGCCCTACGTATATAAATGAAGAATGAAAAGTTATGCTGAGGTAAAGATTGCATGTTATGCAGCAAATTTAACGAAGTTGATACACATCATCACTGAAGAGGAAATAGCAGCTGGTACACGAGTTGGTCAGAAATTCTGGCAAGTAGTGTGGCATCTCTATAATTTTTGGTTAAATGCACTTTATGTCTTAATTCATATCATTCTGTTTATATCAAATGCAGCTTTTACTATTTGCTGCAGTGAGTATGATACATATTTAGCACATAACGTTTCCCGTCACTCAACTTCCTACACTTACACTCAAACTTATGAAGAGATTTTAGAATGCTATATGTCAGAAGAAAGGACTGTGGCATGGGCTTTAGAAGTACAAGATTGATTACACTGATACTTATATGGTTACTGTAAAGTTTGTATAAGTACCTTGATGATGGTTTCAAATCAACCTGGCACAGTTACGTACACTATAAAAAAGTAAAGTGGCAATCTTTAAGGAGTATTACCGGTGGCTTAATTGATTTGGGAGCTGGTTTAGCTACAATTCATACACATGCAATTGTATGCCATCTCCTGCTCCATGCAGAGGTTTACTCTGTCAAAAGGCTAAAATATATAACTTATGTACAACTGCACAATCTATTATTAGTCATAATTTTATTAAGGCATTCTTAAGTGTTGAGATGGAGGCTAATTTATGAGTTGGTACATTTGGGATCATGAGGTGTGTACAGGTGTCATGACTTATGAGGACAGCAAAGGAACTGGCCAGGGTTGCAGGGTGGGCTGTATAGGTTGCAGGGTGGGCTGTATAGCCTCCTCAAATGCTTTAGAGATTCTGCATTGTCAAGCTTTTCTCTTTGCATGGGTAACTATAACTGAAGAACTTGGATATACCACCCCCAAACGTTTCTATGCATAAACTAATACATAACTACTGCTTAATAATAGTCACACACAAGATTTCTATTACATTAATATTAATACAGCCAGTAACAAATTATGACAAATTGTTAGCAGCTGCTACTACGAATGCAACAATATTTCAATATATCGATATATTGCAATGTCTATTGCTGCAATACAATACAATACAATGTTGATATATTGCTTATTGCAATATAAAATTATTGTGATATATTGCAACATTTATTGCCTTCAAAGTTTTAAGTATCTGATTATTACACTACAAAAATGACTTAACCTCTTGTAACCATAAATATACAGTACAATTTCTTGGTATTTTACATGCTTCTATTTAGCCTTTATTGCTAAAAACAAGTCTTAAAGACATGATGTGCTCTTTTTAAAATTTGCAATACGGCAATATACGTACATATTGCAATAAACTCAAAGGCAATATGCAATATGGCAATGACCCATATTGTTACATCCCTAGCTACTACTGTACAATTCCAATGACAAAAACAATTTGTCATCATAATTGGACTTTGTAAAATGTTGAGCAGCCATTAAACCGTTACCCCAAAAAGATCCAAGAGAATTTTGGATATGTTATTCTATGAAAAAAGATGCTTCTGATGATGTACGTAAGATATGCTTTTCTACCATTTTTTCTGGGTTAAAGCTTCAACTACCAGACTATAATCAGAGTAATTACGGAGCAGCATTAATATTTATGTGTTTATATTTATGTGTAATTATATGTTTTCCTCTATAGCTGTTGCATCACAAAACCCAACAGTACAAGATTATCTAGTGCCTCAAATTTTAAGTACAAACAAAGGTTGGTATGGTATAAACAATACATATCTATATCTGGTTAAATAATGTATTTGTTAACTTCACATTACAATTGGAGTTACATAATATTTGCAATGCTCGTGTTAGTGTCAGAAGTTACTCATTTATCTATTGTATCACTTATGGTACAGATTTAATGCAACGTCACACTTGTGAGTAGTACACTCACGAGTGCAAATAGCAACGCTCACATTTGCAAATACGAACACTCATGAGTACTATCACAAATATGTATATGAGTATGTATATGTACCAATGGCAAGTAGTTACCAAGACAAAACCATGCTGATATACGTATGCTGTGTCCACTTTATAAATTGTAGTAATTCAAATTCCTAGCTTTGTGTGCTCAATATTCGGTAGGTGCCAAGCCCATTATATAAAATGTTGTACTTCATGTTATTACTTCAATATAAGCTCGATATATTGTACGGTACAAAATTTTGATGGTGGAAATTTTGGCAAATTGGGAGTTGGGAAAAATTCGTAGAGCAAAATTTTGATGAAATGTATCAGCCTTACATGCAAACAGCTAGCTATTGGAATAAAAATTTGAATGATAAAATTTTGATGAATTGCTAAAAATTCGTGAAAATTCTCCCCTGTCAAACTTTTTCACTGTACGGTATTTAGTACGTAGGTGCCACACCAACTTCATAAACTATAGTACTTTGTCTAGCTAGCTTCATGCACTCGATATTATGGTACACTTTATAAAAAAGTTTACGTTTCATGATCACGGTACAACTACGATTACAAGTTACTATGAAAAATACTACGGCGTGATTACGATTACAAGTTACTACGAAACGTACTATGGCGTAATTACGATACGATACGTACTTACCTTATTGTATCAGGAAATGTTAGGACTCAGCCGAAGGAATCCCCAAGGGAATCTCCAAGGGAATCTACCAAAATTCATCCCATTATTAACCGCAAGAATGTTGCTAAACATCTACGTAAGCCAAACAAAACACTTTAAATGGTAACAAAACAGCGTTTATACACTATTAATAATCATTTTATACCTTTTCTATATGCAGCGATTATTCACAAACCTGTTTCCTTCCAGTTTCAAAATGCGTATACATGCGCACGATTAACAAACGATGCCAATCAACAATACAACCAAGTTTCAAGCCTGTTTTCTTTGTATTGCATTTCTACAACACTAAACAAACCTAGTATCGCTATAACTTTTCTCCAGAGACAAGTATTTTTACCTGACACAAACAATACTCCGTGAACGGAACCCGGGTATGTTAGTAAACGGCCCAATAGTGGCGTGACCTTTCTATAATAAGCGCACCGGCTACTGAAACACACAAGAAACTTGTTAGCCAGTCCATCGGGTAAGTTATACCATCGATATGGCGTCAACAGGGGTTTAAGAATTAATAAGTATGCGTAATTACTAGTAAATACGTGTACTTAATTATGAAAATAAGGTACGGTACATAGTAAAGTACGTTTCGTACTACGGTACAATTACTCGTACTACGATCGTACTACGGTACGAAACGTAAATTTTTCTATGAAGTGTACCGTAAGTTGGTGCCATGCCCATTTTTAGACGAAAACACTTCATTTTACAATAAATTTGTACTAAAGCACTTTGTTTTACTACTGGAATAAATTCAAGCTATTACACAGCTGATTAACTGATTCCTGTACACCATTTCACTTGCAAATAGTTTCACTCACAGTCGCGAGCAATTGCACTAACACCTTAGAGTGATTACGCTCTCAAACATGAGTAATTGCAACAGTACCGTGCATATTTTAGCCTTTGTCAACACTCGGGCTGGAACGAAGGTTAAGATTTAACCTTCGAACCTTTGTTATTAAATGCTCTGAAGGTTCGAAGCTTCGGTGTTACGTAGCTTACAGCTATTTGGTAACTTAATATGTATTTGTTTAACATACAACAGCAGTTCAGAAAAATGGGTGTGTCTGTATAGCAACCACGCATATATAGCCAAACGCCATGTAAAGGCTAAAATGATGTTTTTGTGCAATACTAGTAGAAAAGCCAAATTGATTGGCTTAAAAGTGGGCGTGGCACACAAACATCGATCACGCAAGATGTATAGACTGTCGCGGTTGCCACAATAAATAAAACAATGTTCACTTCTTATTAGTGTGTTACGAGTGCTTTACGAAGCTTCGAAGATTAGTTTTACCTTTCGAAGTTTGCTTAACCTTCTAACCTTCGGAACATTTGAAGGCTTCATTCCAGTCCTACTACGTACATACATAGATATGTAACACTTTGTGTTGGCGACATCAAAGCCTCGAGCTGTGATATACGGTAGGCTGCAAAAAAAAGTTAACGTTTCGTGATTGTAGTTACGATTTGTAATCACGATAGTACGTCGTAATTACGTTCTACAGGACATCAGTAATTACGGAGGTACCGTAATTACGTACGTACCGTAATTACGTCACTGTTAGCGGCCAAGTGTATGGCTACTACGTATCTACCATTGTACTTACCTACGTAATTACGTATAATGTGCGCTGTTATATGTTTCAGGAATGTTTAGAAGAAGACCGGTCGCAGCTGAGAGTGACGGAGTTCTACCGGCGACGAACTGTTAGCTCAGGCAACGGCAGAAATAATCAGTTACTATAGTTAGCTATATAGCCATCTAGTTAGCCAACATTATTATTATGAATTTTATGTGGTGAGGCGAGTGGTAAAGTCACTGAATTAGCATGCATGCATCCGGCGAGCGCCATGCATGCCGAACACTAATGGTAGCTACTCATCAGATGATATAATGCAAATTATGGAAGGTAAAGTACATATAATTAATATACCTTAGGCTTAGACAGCTGGCTTGCGATGGTGCTAAGACTACGGAAACATCAATGTACACGTTTGCTGCGCATTAATTTAATAGAACCATTAAGTTGATTAAATCTTTGTGTTGACCGGTGTTGACTGCATAATGGTATTGTCGCAGTACGCTAAGCAGAGAATTTTAGTGTATTACTTTGATGGAACCAAGTCGTCTACACGTCTCAAGAAGCTTCTTGAGGGGGAAGGTATACACATTAGCAGAGTATCGGTGTGGAAATTTATTCGCCATTTCCGTGAGACGAATTGCCTTGCTCGCAAAGAAGGTTCGGGTCGTCCTACGAAAATAGCAGCGGAGGTTAAGCGATTCGTAGAAGTCCAGATGCAGGACGATGACGAAACTACAGCTTACCAGCTCCATAAGATATTAACGGAGAATGGCTTTTATCTATTGCAACCGTTTTGAGATGTCGACTCGAACTGCATGGGTTGGACTTTTAGAGGTATATGGTGTGTCTAAACATAGGTTTATAAATGTACGGTTTAAGCTTGGAGTTGTTAACTAAATAGTGTTGTGTATGTTTATAGTCGCTGTACTGAAACTGCACTACACACGCGTATCCTACGTCCCTTCCATCGCCTTCTTCCAGTTCGACAGAAGGGTGCATGCTTACACCCTCTTACTCCCCCAGTATACTAGGAAATATATTTCTGTGGAAAGAAAAATAGTTAGCGATTAACACGGAACACAACTACATACCTTTGTCTTTGATTGTCTGGCTTACAGCCCTCGTTTCTGCCCTCAACGCCATAGTACGCTACTACGCTGTCACGGCTCCTGTAACGTGAAAAAATCACACGTAGCAACTCCCGTAATAACGAATTCAACACATTGCGTAATTACGCAAGTAATTACCTGGTACGGGACGTAATACGCACGTAATTACAATCACAAAACGTTAACTTTTTTCTGCAGCCTACCGTACAACTGATATACCACAGTTTGCCATGGTATATCAGAACATACCGCAGTTGCAAAGTTATATACAACAGTTGTCTTGTACAGCCTGTCTGCCTTTAATGAGATTACAAAGTGTATAATAAACCCATTATGTGACATACGCATTTGCTTATGGGTTTCGTTTTTAGGCCTGAAATTTAATTAGTTTTTAGGCGATTATCTTCGAGATGGCAGTTTAATAATGTTGAAGAAACTAATAAAATATTAAAGAAATCTTGACTGATATCATGCTGGAGAGCATTTAATGTAGCAACTCACAATGTTCGCCATTCTACCAGAGGCGCCTTCGACTTTTCGCCAGGTAGACCTAAAAAAGTGTAACATAAATGTTATAACACAGCTTTGCTTGGGATTTCACTTATATATACGCACTCTCCCTCGGGCGCTTAGCGCCCTCGGGAGTCGTGCGTATATATCAGTCAAACCCCTCGCAGCTGTGTTATAATATATTAATATACATACGTATAGAATTGCAACTATTGCTGATGCAGTTTATGTATACATAGCTAAATATGTATTTTGTATAACAGATTTTACACAGCTCAAAGTTCATTATCACGCCATATTACACTTAATGCCTGATGACTATGAACTGACTGTTGGAAAATTAGTGAATCATATTAGTGATGAACAGATTTGTGCTATTTTGAGTAGTGGCAACTCTACTATTGCTAATAAGATAATACTGGATTGTTTGATTGAGAGGATGAGGTATAGAGAAGAATTGCTTGACCTGTGTGATCAATTGGAGAATATTATTGCATCACATGATTTGAGGATTGTGATAAATGACATACGATTAGGTTAGTATTTTTACTGTACATTAATTGTTACATTACTAACATAATAATCTAGGAGTTCAGCAAAGCATTCAATTTCCAATCAGTGCAACATTCACTACCAATATTCAGTCATTGTTATCAACTGATCAACAACATTCCACAATGTCACCTATTAGTGAGTGAATAGAAGAATATCTGTTAACCATTGTATGTACGTATGTATATCACTCCAGTAAACATTCCTAATAAAAATTGGCCTTAGCTATCTGATATCAAAATCTCTTGTGACTTTTCACAATGCTGCTTCTTATTGGCCTCGCACTTTTTTCAGCCAGACTGTTTTTGTTTAGCATATTATTGCTGTTTGTACACAAGTAGCTGTACATAAGCTGACTGTTAGCTACGGTACCGTTCAACTATAACTTCATTTTTACACGCGTGAATACGCGTGGTACCACTAGAAATATACACTGCATCCCCGTTACGTGTTTGCGTGGACCACGTTTCCTCGTAGCGTGTGTCGTGTATTTTATCACGGGAACTACACGCGTGAAACAATTACTTAGTTTACACGCGTGGAACAAGCCACGCGTGCACTCACACGTTTAAATTATATACTCACTGAGTATCGACCACCACCACAGCTGTACGCATGTAATTCATTGGTAAACTACCACAGATGTAAGCAACACGCGCGTAGTACGTACATTGGTAAACTGTCAGCCAGCTTCCATCACGTAATTAAGCTACGTACGCTTTAATAGCGCACACATAAAATCTAACGAATAAATTTAGTGGCGCTTTTTGTTGCACGGATACTTAGGTGGATGGTGGATACAGGAAGTACGTTTAACAATGCCAGACGAAGTACGTACAACGCAGGAGATGTAAGAAAATGGTAAGTAGATTTAGGGCGTTAGAGCCTATTATTAACCAAAAGACCACGTGACGAAGTCAGACATTTTGTAGTCTAACTTACGCGCACCAGGTGAAGCACAAGGAGAAATGTCTAGACGCTGTTCAATGCTTGTTGCTGACAATTTTATTACAATATTGCGAAGGGTATCGTTAAAAAGTTACACTACGTAGAGTCTATTTAATGTATATACAGCAGTGGATGTTGACACCAAATCAGCTTGTGTGAACACGCGTGCGTGCATCAGTACCTTGCTTGGCGTCGTCGGCTATACCTGCAATAGACAATTCACGTAAACTAAAAGTATATACAATTGCCTATGAAATCGTATGGTTGTTTGGCTTGTGCTACGTATATGGTTCTCGTAAACTTCTATGTATGTAATTAGCCACGAAAACGTGTCGTGTAAACACGAACACGCGGGAGTCTTGTCATGGCATTTCACGTGTCGTGCAAATTTACACGTTCCCGTCTCGTGTAAATCATTATTTCCACGATAATTTTTTGCACTTCACACGCGAAATCTTGCGTGATATCACGCGTGAAACGTCACGCGTGTGTGAAGTTATAGTTGAACTGTACCGTAGGTCCTGACAAGAAACTTTATACTAATTTTATACTAGAGTATGTCTGTAGGTAAGTGACATTAATATGTACGTAGCTATACACTACTAATATTTTCCACTTTATATGTACGTACGGTAGACACCAAAATAAAGTTAACGTACCGTAAACGTAATTATACAAAAATTACGCATACTGTGATTGCATAGAATTCATAATTTTTTCAAAAAGTATGCACGTAATACCTACATTTTCTAGCCAGTATGCACATGTATGTAAGTACTGTGGGAAATACGCTACCTGAATAGTTAGTTTATTCTGTAGGAACAAAGTAGCTACTAGAGATGCAACAAAATATCAATATATCGCCATATGGTGATACATTAGGCAGTGATACCGTATCGATACACATTTAGGTCATATCGATTTATCGAATATCGTGATATATCGATGTATCACCATCAAAATGTATACTTATACATATAACTGATTCTGTAGTTTTGCATTATGGTTGTGAATTTTACAGCTTTGCAACCTATCATTAAGTACGGTAGTACTTAATAGTAGGGATTGGTAAGAAATTGTATGGTTTCCCGATTTTTCGAACTTCATAAAACAACCTTCCAATAGGCTTTACCCAAAAAAACCGACTGGAATGCATTGGTAAGGCTGTAATGATGCTGTTTCTTGGTTAAACGAAGCTACAAGTCGAATATTTCGACCTACAGCCAACTTTGAAAATTTCGAAATTCATCTGTATTTCGTCTGCCTGCCTGCCAGCCTGCCTGCCAGCCAGCCTGTCAGCCTGCCGTAAGACCCGGTTGCGCTAGGTGTAAGGCTTCAGAACTTTCACACAATAAAGGTAATGGCGGCGGATTTACGAAAATGTTGTTCCGAAGACGATTTACCCACTGCGCCATGGCGATTCCTTTTATCCTTCATTCCCTTCCTTGTTCTTCTATATTCCTAGCAAGGTGTGAATCTCACCTTCGAAGGTGACGATAGCCTGTTACGGCTTCTGCTTATTACGTCACGCTAAAACCTGGCTTGCACGTGATATAATTAGTTACAGTGGCACCATGGCACGATGTTTTCGCGTGTACGCGTGTACTTTATTACATCGTGAACTTCGAGATTATAGCCTTGGACAAATAGCTTTTGCTGTTTTTCGAGCGTTATTTGCTATCACACAGCTGCTTTGCCATGTAAGCGCGTTGTTAACAAGCGCCTGAAAACAAGCATAATTATTACGTAAGCGCCTGTAACATTTGTGCGCCTGCTGAAAGATTATTATGAATGCTTAGCATGTATAAAAAGCAAACAAACTAGAATGATAAAAAATTAAAAATTTAAAAGGTAAGTAGGGATTGAATTCAATAGTGCTACAAAAAGTAAGGAAACAAGGAATAAGATTTTGGGACAAGAGAACATTCTGGCATGAGATAATTTATAAAAGTTTAATCCCTACTTTTGGCTCACTTCAGCAGGTTTGCCAAAAGTAGGGATTAAACTTTTATAAATTATCTCATGCCAGAATGTTTTCTCGTCCCAAAATCTTATTCCTTGTTTCCTTACTTTTTGTAGCACTATTGAATTCAATCCCTACTTACCTTTTAAATTTTTAATTTTTTATCATTCTAGTAATTTCAGAAAAATGTTCTAAAAATATGTTAACTCACACTTGATTGTATCGTAAAATAAATTATATTGCTGTATCATGATACAGAAGTGTCAGTATATCGATACACCCAAATTGTGTATCATTGCATCTCTAGTAGCTACTATGCAATAATGTGATGAAGCCACATGGCGGATTTCTACAGCAGCCGCGAGTAGTTCTGCCATGCTACATGGACAGAAAAGGATCAGTTTATAGCTTATATGTTTTTATAAACATGTATGCTTAGTATACGTCAGTATCTACAGGGTAGTTATAATTATTTCTTTCGTTATACTAGTACCTGGCGGCTCTACTGACTTCATCCTCACTGGATCACAGTGGATGCATGTGTAACATAAGCATATAATTATATATACACGATTCATATAGACCTGGCGATATCGTACCAACTATATCAGGCGCCAATATTTCATTCTTTTAAGCCATATTTTGTGAAGAAACATTGACAATCGAAAGCCCATTTTTTATCACTTTAGAAACTAATATTAATGTTTATGATGTATAGCTACTCGCATGAAACGTATTATTATCAGGGAATGATTGTCGGCTTGTGTAAACATTGACATTGGTTTCAGCAGAGTCTTTAGACATTTTGCAGAGTATAAAAGGAACTTTGCCCAGTAAGCTGCGTGGTTTTGATGTTATTCTGTTTCCTTTGTGCTTGTGATACGTTAGCTTTGCCGTGAATTATTGGTATTCATGAATACTGTAGGCTGTGTAATATGAGTAAAGTGGTTTGTGGTTATAGTTGTTATTTCTATATCGGTATTTATATCGACGTATATATTTTTAGTAATACTTTGCTTACCTTTAACCAAGACGAAAATTGGCGATACTACGTAAATGCTATACTATACCCTTTCTCAAAATTAATCATTACAAAATGGGTGCATGTATGAAAATACTATAGTTAACTACGTATACAGTTACAGTGTTAGTTCCAGTTTAATTGATGATCATTGGAATATCAATCTTCTGTGTTGCTTCGGTTTTCCTCCTCTACCTGTAGTAACTTCCTACTTTATGTATAATAGAAAAATAAAATATAATTGTAAAACGGCCGTACTGAGGGCTGTACAAGTAATTACACAAGTGCGTGTTACGTGCATAATTACTAATCGAGTAACACACGTAATATTGTTCCTGAAGCATAAACAAGCAGCATAATTTTTGCGTAATTACATTTACGGTAGTTAACTTTACTTTGGTGTCTGCCGTACATAGATGATGTTAGGGGCAAATAGCAGCAACTATAATGATAAATATATCCATGCATGCATGTACGTTTATATGTAGGTAGTTATAACCTTATAAAATAATTTGTTTTATTGTATTTTGCGTGGGCGTATCAAAGGGTTTAACAGTGTTATATATGCCATAAAGTGTGAGCAGGTAGTTATAGAACTGTGGTTGGGTAGTTATAGCACTGTAGTTCGGTAGTTATAGAACGATAGAGTACATAGTTATAGAATGGTAACTCTTGACACTTTTCATCAAAGAAAACCATTCATTTGTGTTTTATTCACACATCAGTAGTGTAAAATACAATAAAACACTTAAGGCACTGCTGCTTCGTTTGTATGAAATTACAGCTCTTGGTAAGGGTCTCGTGACAAATATAGCACTTGGCTTCGCCTCGTACTGTATTTGCCACTTGACTCTCACCTCGAGCTGTATATTTCATACAAACTGGCAGCAGTGCTTTAAGTAATACATACTGTATGTATACGTATACAGTTAGCTATATGAAGTATAGGTGCACAGAGGTGCCAAAGCGGATGGCATGTACGTACGTACATACGTATTTGCTTAGTTACGTAGTAGCTAGCTATACATTATGGCTATACACTTATGTAATGTTTAAAACTTAATTTAACAAACTCCCTTGTAACAATTTCTTTAAACTTATCACAATTTCTACTATTATTGTTTCAATGTAGTTTGTGTATCTGAAATTTATGCAAATCATAACTTTTGAGTTACCTTTAAGTTATGGAAACTTGTCCTGCTACATATGTAGCTAGGTAAAAGTTGGTCTCCAGTGCACTAATGTATTTGCTTAACCTGAAGATTGCTTGACTTATGGAGTATACATAGGAGAAATGCTGGTGTAAGATTGATGAAAGAATGACCAAGTTATTAAACAACAAAGTGTTATGTACAGAATGAGAATCTATAAATATTCTAAAGTTCATGCAATCCCTCGTAAAGTGTGCAAAGAAATATTTGAATTAGAAGAAAAACAAAGGACTGTAAGGTAAAACAAGTTGATGTCTTACCATCTAACATCCAAGTGTTGTGTAAACACTAATCAAATGCTATTTTTAATAGCATGTTTTAATGGGATCATTGGTTAATCACGCAAGCAAAAAGAGCTCAATTTAAACTTTTAAAAAATTGCGTGCACCATTGCACACGCAATACATGAATAGCAAAAAATTCGTTATGTGCTTGCGCGTGCATGAGAACTTGATGACGTCTCAGCTGCCCGCGGAGAGTAAAATTACTCGTCGCGAGTCTAAATAAGCTCGTAACCTGAGTGTACTCGACACGTGGTGTCAACTCGAGTATAGCACGGACGCATGTAAATACGCAGCAACGTATATACGTACCTTGTATCTGGCCGGGAAGGTTACCTGCAAGTCTAATTCCTTTAAGGTAAGGTATTACACGCCCTTCCATTGTCTGGTTAAGAATAAAAACTTATATCACGTGCGCACGTTATTCTAATAATTTTATGCGACTAACACATGTTTGTCAGCAGGCACATTTATTTGACAGACGAAGACTGACAAGATCGATTGGAATAAAGGTAACACTGTTTTGTGTTTGCTTTAGCCTTCTCGTCTTTAAATCGCTTGTGTGCGCATATCAAACAACACGCGTCCTTTGTCCTAGTATGCTCATTTGATGCAACCTACACGTTACTCATGGCGATCATGACGATAACGTGCGTGCACCGCATGCAAATCTCTCGTGCAGTTGTGTACAAACACGCGAGATTTTTAGTAGAGTCACAAAATACACGCATGTTACCCACTCGCGTGCTTAAAGTTTAAATTTAGCTGTACCGTAAAGGGTTGTTTAAAGCCAAAATTCCAGTCTTCTTTTAGAAGATCCGCCACCTGCACGGCACGCCCACTTTTAAAACTGATGCGCTCTGTGTTGTTAGTAAATTACAGTTGGTTAAAGGGTTTTACTGTGGAATGAATGGCTAACACGTTACCTTGCTCTTCTTTTAATACCAGTAACTCACGACTTATTTTGTATTATTGATACTGAAAAAGAAGTAGGATTTGTTTGATTGGTTATTCAAGCTTCATTTCACATGATTGGTTTGATGGTTTTTTATAACACATGGGGCGAGGACACACACACACACGCATATTATGAATACCTGCTGTATTTTGTGTACATAACCCGACAGAACAAAAGTTAGAAAATTCGGAGTAAAACAAAGTCATTATAAGCATTACTCTGATTCCTCTGTAATGGATCAATATGGAGTAAATGGAGTAATTATGTAGTAGCATTAATATTTATATATACTGACTCAGTATTACTCCATATTTTCTTTAAAAGTTTTATGCTGTGCCCGGTTTTATCATTCCGGGTCACATTTCTTCTCCAATCTGTGGGTTAATAATGATGGAATAGGAGTGTTTATTTCTTATGATTTTTCATGAAGGATGGTTTATATAGAAAATGTTGCTGTTTTGACTGAAATTTCATGTTGACAGAATGTTAACAGTTCATCATTACATGTACTAAAAGCCACTCTAGTTACGCCTTGATAAATCATAATTACAGTAGGTTAAAGTTATTGGTAGCTATCTACGTAGCTGTATGTATATTTCAGTACCATTTTGTTCCTCAATCCTCCTGTGATTTATATGTTACGTATAATTATTATGTTAAAGATGACATGATAAAAAATGTTCCTCCAGAGGATTGATAATGCTAATATTTTGTAATGAACTTCACTGATATTATCCTATCGTGTGAATGTCTAATTTTCAGTAGCCTTTTTGTTTCATGTCTCATAACGGTGTATCGATGTCCAATGCTTGGCCTTCATACACTGACCTGAATACAGTTTATTACATCTTGTGAAGTTAGGACTTTTAATAGTTACTCTGAAAAACCCATAGATATAATTATAATTAATACAGGTGTATTATTTCAATTAATTACTCTTTTATTATTATTTACAGGAATTTTAGAAACATCAAGTGTATCATCTCCAATACCTGTCATGACAACTGATCAGACTATTAGTACTGTTAGTACTACTGTTACTAGCTCTACTACAGTACATCACATGTCAAGTGTTTCATCAGTGAAACCTACAACTACTAGTGCTACTAGTGTAACACAACTTAGACAAGGTGTGATGTTGGATAAACTACATAGCCAAGTGTATACGTAATTATACGTGTGTAATAATAGTACAATTACCAGTTTGTGAATATCACAACTTTTAACAATATAAGTGTGTCATACTGTATATAATTTTATGTAATGCATATGGAGCAAAATCTTGACAGGGAAAGTATTGACAAATTTGTTGAATTTTAAGCACAATTTTACCATTCAAATATTTAAACCAGATGCACGCCTGGTTTCTTGAAATTGTTTTCATGCAGATGTTGGTATGAGTGTTTGTGTGTGTCCGCCCCCAGGCTATTAAAAACTACTCACGTGAAATGAAGCCTGAATAACCAATCTAACAAGTCCTACTGCTTTTCAAGTTCTTATATGACACTAGCTATCAATATTACTGATGGGTGAGGCCTTAGTAACAAAACATGTTGTGAGTTACTGCTAAAGAAGAGCAAGGTAATGCCGCGTTAGCACAGCACAAGCCATTTAACTAGCTGTACATTACTAACAAGACGGAGCGTTTCAGTTTTAAAAGTGGGCGTACTGTACAGTTGTGGAGCTTATAAGAGAAGACTGGCCTATAGTGTTACAGTAAGAATTTTGGCTTAAAATAACTTTATACTACTTTTATCACTAAAATACTGTGAGTATAAAGCTGGTTTAAACAACAGAATTAAATTTGTATGCGTTGTTATGCATTCCTTAGGATGAGTCTTTGCTCATGTGACCTACCCATGATGTAATTAATTACTATTAAATAGCAGTTGATTAACGTTGACCTGAAATGACCAGCAATGACCTGGAACTGCTCCCATCGTTAGCTAGATGCTTCCCTGGCCTTGTGGTGTGGTATTGGCTCAATGTGGCTACTTTTGGTGGCTTCTCCTGCTGCAAACGTAGCTGTATAAAAGTCTGGGCCCCTATCCCACCCCTCCCCTTCTTCCCATCCGCCCACCCCCTCGTGCCGCTGGACTGAAATTAGTGCACACCAGATAACATTGTCTCAAAAAAGCCCTGAAATTCAGCCATTCATAAGGTTAACTATACGAAATCTAATGGATTACTCTGCTGCTAATACATGACGGCCAGCTACACGCGGCAGGTTGTTTTAATTAATATAATATTTTGAAATGGTATTTCTCGAAATACTACCAAGTGCAAACTAGGCCGGTTTTCCCTCGGAAGGTCACAAATATGACTGGGCCCGAATAAACTTGTCTTATCTATACACAATATACCGTATACGTCAAAACATTCGAGGGGGAAAATTTTCACGGTTTTCGCGGATTTTAGCAAAACGCGAATGTTTTACCATTGAAACTTTTCCTTCTTCACAATTAGAAAATAATTACCGTTCGCAGTGAAGTCGTTCTCCAATCACAGGTGTCCAATTGTATTGATACACATGATAACCACGGACAGAACTGTCGGTTTCGAATTCGGCTTCAGCCATGCGCCCAGCGCGCGTGTTAAACTTTATTCTAATTTGCGCACAATCTAAAATCCGTATTGCAGAGGCGCGCGTGGGCTTTAAGGCTGCAAACCGCGAAAGTTTTCCCTACATAATGCACATTGTTGATGAACCGCGAAAGTTTTCCCCCTCGAATGTTTTGACATATACGGTACCTACAGTTATTTTATTATTGTATCTACCTCTTTGTGTATGCTATACAAAATATGCAAATTTTATTGAATTCCTTAGGAAATTATGTATATATGATGAAATTTATATTAAATTACAATGAACACGGTGGAAACTATTTGCCTTTGTTGAAAGTAAATGCCATAAAATTGCTCAAAATGACTAAAATCTTGAAGCCAACTCTGTATATAGCTACTATGTAGGGAATTTGTTTATAGCATGACCAGTGCACATTATTTGCATAGAACGTACTGTTTTGGTTCTATTGCATATTAATACGGCGGTTGTTATGCATGTCACATAAATACAATATATAAAACAGATAGTGACTTTGTCCATGTATCTTGTAATTCTTGCATATCTGGAAAGCCACAAAAAGGTTTGTTCACAAATTTCTGTATCAACCTATGCAAAAATATCACAAACCAATATTAATAATTAGGTAGCTATTTGGTAATTAATATCATAAAAATAGCTATAGCTGGTGTACTCATGCAATAACCCATATTGAAGTGATTTTTTGATGATCAATGTTGTCATAATATAGCCAACTACTAAAATTATGATCAAGTGTAATATTTGTTAATTTACAGCAATAAACTTCACGATAATCACGGTATTGACAATAATATTGTGGAAATATTAAAAAATTTTCACAGTACGATTATCATGGGACCATGATGATACAATTATGATCACGGTTTCACTTCAGTATAGGTGACAGAAACAGCCACAGTCCACAGAATTGTCAATGAAGCAGTTTGGTACTACATGGAGTCCTATTAATGCCCCTAGTGCCTCTGCAGCCCCTGTAAATTGATTGCACTTCTGCAGTTTGATAGGTTGATAAAAGGCCATGTGTAGCCATGTGCTTAGTGTGTCTGGATAGTTAGTCCATGAGTGTGGCTTTCATGTTCAATTTCAGTTCCTGACATTTAGGTCAGTTTTCGCAAATACAGTCACATATATATGTAACTTGGTGCACACGGCAATGCAAGTATGTGGCTAGATGTACTTATAATCACTTTACATATATTTTCAAGCTGCTCCAGTGAATTTGGATCACAGTTAGTCTTGCACCAACTGTCAGTAT
Source organism: Spongia lamella (assembly GCA_963930835.1). Lineage (NCBI taxonomy): Eukaryota > Metazoa > Porifera > Demospongiae > Dictyoceratida > Spongiidae > Spongia > Spongia lamella. Next base: position 10,935,010 of record OZ005747.1, read on the forward strand.
GTCCTGCAAAGTGTATCCTATCAATTACGATGTTCCAGGTCAACAACTTTGTAGCTACATCAGTGATACAAGATCGTATGGGATTCCTGGCAAATTTTCGAAGATGACACCCGTCATCAGCAAAGAACATCTAAGTGCAATACAAAAATAGTTATTGAGTATACCGTAGCAGGTGATACTTACAGCTTCAAGATTTGGCTAACAGTTGACAATTTTTTTAACTTTATGGAACATATAGCTATTGTGTGCTGACTTCCCTGATAAAAGCAAATGCATGAAAGCAGATGCACACTAGTCTATTACCAGTGCACACATTGTTGAATAAGTAATCACAAGATAAAAGGCATGTATTATCAAATCAAAAGAGAGCTGATCAGGCCACGGTACAGTTATTGGAATAAACTGTTTCCATTGCTGTAAGTTACAAAGCTAAAAATCAATTTTGAATAAATATTGATGCATCATTACACTGGTATTGTTTGCATTGAAATTATTTTAGTAACAGTCATGATTATTGGGGTGAATTTATAGTAGCTAACTGTATGCTCCGCCTCTACCTACCAATATTAGTAGCGTTTACAGGATTACAGTGAACAAATCCATGCAGGCATTCATATACTTGTGACTTGCTTTCAGTCTTGTATAGCTCATCTATCATGGTTATGATGCCACATGGCCAAATGCCAGCAAGCAAGCCTACTTTCTCATAAATGACAATTAAGAACATTATCATCAAAATTGGCATTTTTCAATCAGACAAAGTTGGACACATTTTAAGCACTATAGTCTGATAGCATGCGTGTGCATAATTAAATCGATTGATGGTTGTTCCATAAATTTCTTGAGTTTATTATTTGCACAGTAGCCTGACATTTTAGCATACAATTCCCTCAATCTATGGTACAGCTCAATTTAAACTTGACAAGGCATGTACTCGACATGACACGTTTTTCATTTCACACGTGTGCAGGCATGCGTGTTCTCGCAAGATCGATGACGTAGAAGCTCTTGTGCAGAGTACTCGTGTACACACTAGACGTGTGGCAGAAGCATGCGTGCATGTCAGGTACGTACACGCCAAATCTGATTTGGGTGCACCTTGGCGTGTATACGAATTGTAATCTGAGTATAATGGTATAAACTCTATGAACATGTTCTTGACCTACAGTGTGATTCCCATTGAGACACAAGTAGGCTGTGCGATAATAACGATAAAACGATAATTATCGATATCTAAATATTATTGTGATAACGATAATGGAAGATAACATATCAATACTATCACAATGTACATTAGTGTGTTTACTGAGATTCTGTAATTAAATTTTCTGTCACTTAGAGGTGGCCAGGAAGCCATGCCTTATGCAAATACTGAGGTTTAACACTTAAACAAGAACCAGCCTACGTACCTCTATAGACTTATTGATAAAACTGCATGTTGACAACAGTATCGATAGATAAAACTGCATGTTGACAACAGTATCGAGATAATATCATGTATCGAGATAATATCATTAATCGAGATAATTTTAATACAAATTATCGAGATTTAACTTTTTCCATTATCGCACAGCCCTAGACACAAGACGTAAAAATGCCGCTAGATAATTTATTACTGTTAAGCTAAAGCGTATAGATTATATTTGGGGGAGTGTCTTTTACCGATTATCATTGATAATTCTCAGATAAATTCCAATTTGCAGTTTAGTTACTTTTCAAAGTTGCAGATAGTTATTGCGATGTAAAATACTCGATCTTGTCCACTCATGACATGAAGATTGAAGATATCCTAGCATATTCGGTATGAACACACCCCTTTATTAGGACTTTCGAGCGATACTCATTACAACAGATAAAGAAGCCGATCAGCTGCAAGACAGTTGCAGTTCATTGTCTACTGCTACCGTACCTGTAGTTACACCACACGTGTATTGTGGCAAACCAAGTGCGAGCTCGTGACGTGCATTTCTCATGTGTTGCGTGTGTTCACTGACCTGCATGTGCATGCCAAAATTGCGTGCAACAGTGCGTGCACACGCCAGTTTTTGAAGTCTTAGTACACACGTGTGCCTGCACGCATGTGTAAACTTTAAATTGAGCTGTACCGTAAGTATCTGGGATTTAGAGAGACCTGCCTCTGGCTATGCCAGATATAGCCAGGACTAACCCAGGATGGCCATATTATGCTGGGATACTTAGGTATAGTCCAGCTAGTCTAAACAAGTTAGACGCCACGACCAATGGGAACTAAGCTATTTAGTAACCCTTAGACCGTTAGTAGCGCCCTCGCTACGCTCTAGGGTTATCTGGAATAGTAGGTAGCTTAGTGGCTATTTAGAAATCACTGGGATACTTAGTTAAGCTTGGGACGTCCCTATCGGACTTACCTCAAGGCTTATTGTGAAATTGAACATCTGACAATGCCATGTGCTCTCAGTTGTCATGTAGCTAGCTACATAGTTTAGTTATTAGTACAGGATTGTGCATGTGTAGCATTTTATAAGTTTTAAAGAAATGATGACTTGCAAGCTCTCCTTCAGTAGTTAACTATTTAGCTATGGGAGCCTATAGATGACCTGCAAGGCAGCTCTTCATTTAACAGTTAATTTGACTCTGAACATTATATAATATATTGACTCTGAAATACCCCCAGATTCAATCTCAAGGCATCTATTTTTCAAAAATTTCCTGGGGGCATACTAGCATTAATGGCTAAAAGGCTACACTTTAACTATAAGCTTTCTCTGATGCCCTCCCTGACCACACAAAAATAGGCTCCTACGACCCTGCAATTGCTATTCAATATAATTATTGTAATTGTATTTAAAGACGTCTTGAGTGTACGTATAATGTGAGGAAACACTCATCACTAAGGAACACATGGCAATGCATAGTTAATTTATTTTGTTTATCCTCCAGTACTTCAGTGATAAAAGTAGTACGTAAAAAGTTTCCAGTCTTCTATTATAAGCTTTGCAAACTGCATGGTACGCCCATTTTTATATCTGAAACACTCTGTCTTGTTTTATAGCTACTATATAGCCGTTAAATGGCTTTTAATGATAAATGAATGGCTAATACTAAGTCTTCTTTGGCAGTAACTAATGTGCTTTGTTACTAAGGCCACGCCCATTGACTGTATTGATAGCAAATGTCTTATGAAGAAGCTGAAAAGCAGTATAACTTTTTTAATCAGTTGTTCAGCCATCATTTCACATAATAGTTTTAATATCCTGGGGGGACACACATACCGACTTCCCGGACAAAAGTAACTTCAAGAAACCAAGAACGTGGCGGTTTGTGGTGGCAAGTGCCTGGTTTATAAACAAGCTATCTTCATTAAATACTAATGATGTGATGTGTTGAGAAATTAAAGTTTTCCTCTGTTCAGGCCTGCCTGCATATTATGTAGCTAGAAGCACACGAGAATTCCAAAGGTATATACGTAATTTCATCAAAACTGTTGTTTAATTTATTATCTTCTACAATTACTTAGACAAGGAGCAAATTTACGAAAGATATACTGTTATGGCTTCTGTAAACTTCATTAATACTATCAACTGATGCAATGTTTTTGTGTGTAGTTATGTACATCATTACAAAATGGTTCAACCTTTTGATGACCATTATTATGATTAATTACGTATACACATATATATATGTATATATATATATATATATATACATATGTATGTATATATTTTAATTGTTTTTACCATGTATGCACAGGTGGTTCACAATTGAATATGCAAGAGAATTTGAGATATAAAGAAAGACGTTTACATAAAGGTTTATATGTGTAGTGTAGCTGTATCTATTTAAGCATCATCATTCATGGGTGCCTTAAAAAATGCGAGGCGCCTACATTTATGTATGTAGCTGTATTGTGTCTAACAATGATAGTACTGATGTACTCTTAAGCTTTTTATCGACTTACGTTGCAAAAGGTAGGTAATTTGTGTATTTAACTGTCTTTAAATGTATAAACACCAGCCTGCACACTTCTGGCGATCCTAAACAGTAGTTTACAGCAAGGTTTCATGCATACATGTTTAACTTGAATAGAAGCTTATCATGTATGAGTACATCAGTAAAACTAAGCAATGATCTGTGCCTAAGATTACCTGTATAAATAAGAGGGCCTGACTCGAAGGGACTGGCAGTATCATCCGCTGCCTACATGCCATGTTCTAAAGCACTTAGAATACTTGTAATAGGTTTCTCCTCAGATTTAAAAACCCTCAGTAAAGTCAATAATCACCTCGGCTGTGCTTTGACGTCACCTTGGGTTTTTAAATCCTCAAAGACACCTCTAACTATTACTAAGTGTTTATTCAAATATACTAGCCTATCCTTGACTATAGCAGCTACCCCTGCAGTTTTTTATCAAACAATGAGTACAGTCCTTCGGGATTGTATGTTACCTTGATAATATTATTGTGATGGGCAGAGATAAAACTGAACACTTGTGCAACTTAAAACGAGTAATGAACGGAATCCAAGAAAATGGCTTACGCGTACACAAAGAGAAGTGCTCCTCCATGCAAGATTCTGTTGAATACCTAGGCCATACTGTAGACAAACATGGAATTCAGATGTCACCCAAGAAAGTTAAAGCAGTTGTTGAAATGCCGAGAAAAAAGAGATTGCGAGCATTTCTATGTATGCTTAACCACTATGGAAAATTCTTGCCCAATTCATCAGACTTGTGTGCATCACTTAATCGAAAGCAGCAAAGTGGAAGTGGATTATAGAATGTGATCAAGTCTTTCTAACAATCATAGAAAAAATTGGATCTGCAGAAGCATTATTAGTTCATTTCAACCCATCATTACCCATTGTTCTGGCTGCTGATGCTTCATCAGTTGTCATTGGGGCTATTATCTCTCACCATTATCCTGATAGTTCTGAAAAGGCTAAAATATTGCTCATGCTTGGAAGACACTTACACCTACAGAAAAGAACTACTCACATATCGAATGGGAAGCTCTTGTCATGATCTACGGAGTAAAAATATTTCACCGATATCTCTGGGGTAGAGAATTTGCGCTACAAACAGATCACAAGCCCTAAACCACTATTTTTGGAAAAAAGAAAGGCATACCGCCAACCATAGCAGGTCATCTTCAAAGATGGGCACTAATACTGATGGGCTATTCCTTTTATTTAGAATGCAAGAGTACTAAAATATTTGGTAACGCAGATGGATTGTCACGTTTACCTGTTGGACCTGACCAAGGTTTTGGCACACAGATTATGGCTTAATTAACGTGAGTGAATTGGTAATTGCCACAAGTGGAGAAACTGGAAGAATTACCAGTTAAAGCCAGTGTATGGCCCTACCAAAGAAACAAATAAGGAAACAATAAGGATCCAATACTCATACAAGTGAAGCAATTTACTGTAAAGGGATGGCCAGCACAAGTAACACAGAAGGCTTTGCAACCTTATGCATGCAATAAAAATGTACTCATAATTCAAAATGAATTTATACTTTATGGCATCAGAATGGTGATTCCATCATTTATATTTCATACCAGTATACCTTCTTCATGAGACAAACCCTGGCAAAGTGCGAATGAAATCTCTAGCCCAATCTCACATGTGGTGGCCAAAATTAGACAAACAAATTGAAAGTATCAGCGATCATAGTAGTAAACCTTGTGCAGAAATGGCCAAAGATCCAGCAAAAACGTCACACCACAAATGGGAGTTACAAGAAAGGCCTTGGAAGCGTCTGCACATTGACCATGCTGGACCTTTCCTTGATTACATGCGATTTATCATAGTAGACGCACATTCTAAATAGTCGGCTGTGATTCCTACCAAAAATTCCTGTGCTGAAAACACTATAAAATGTTACTAGGCACATTCATGACTCATGAGCTCTGTGAACAAATACTTTCTGATAATGGAAATCATTTCACTTCAGAGATCTTCAAGAAGTTCTGTGAAGCCAGAGTTATCCAACATATCTTCACACCTCCATATCACCCCCAATCAAACGGCGAAGCTGAGAAATTTGTGCAGACATTTAAACAACAATAATGAAAAGTAAATTGAGTGGGGAAAAGATGAAACCATCACTTAGCTAGATTCTAGGAAGATACAAAGTTACTCCTCATTGTACTACAGATATAGCGCCATGTGAATTGTTGATGACACAAGTTTATCACAGTAAGCTGTGTTTTTACTGCATTTATACACGAGACAATTACTTTTTGTAAATATAGCTAGATATCAAGATATTTTAGATAATCGAGTTATCTGTGTAATAAATATCGAGATATAGTTTGTAGTCTTATCGCACACCTCTATTTAAGACATTGATTTTCCAAGCCGAATCTGGCAGCGGCAGAAACATCAGAATCCAATGAAGCAATGAGCAGACCACTCAACATCATCTGAAGAAATGAGCACTAGATGATACCCCTTGTGAGACATAAAGCCCACAGAGAGATATGGTATTCCAACTTAAGCAAGGAGGAGATGTAGTGGATTGCGTCAGGACACGTGATTACAGTGCACACATATAAGTTGTAACATACGTATTGTATGTACTTTGATAAAAGAGTACAATAATCATAAAATTTGTTAGGACTTAGAATTTTATTAGGTTTTTGTTATGTAATCATGCACTTGATAGCTATAGATTGTTTGTGAATTATAAGCGTTACCATGTGAAGTATGGAACAAAGCAAGAACTCCAGTAGATAAGTGTTAATAGCTCATGCTCTGAACTCGTTAAAGTTGTGAGCTTTGCGACATCTGGCGCCCATTGTGGGGCTGCGAACATTGAGAAGAGACGATTAAGCTAGATAAGTCCTGTTGTTGCCACTTCCCCACTCCAGACTGACTGCCGAAAAGGATTCCTTACATGTGAATTCCTTGGTGCCGGGTGTTAATAGGTACCACAGAAGGCAAGTGTGTTTTTCTAAGATATCGTTGTTTGCATATACTGTATTACAGCCCGACAGCGTTCAATTTGTGGAAGTCACAGAGGAGTTGTCATGAGGATTGTCAGATAAATTGACGATTTATAGGGACCAATGACTGCAAAACAGTAAGAGAAATTGAATATTAAATCACAACAGCTAGAGGAGGCAGGGGCGGCTGAAGCTCTCTGTGAGTGGTAGGGCACTTGAAGCTGTACAAAGTAGCTATAGACATTAAGGGATCTGGAGGCATGCCCCCAGAAAACTTTTGAAAATAGATGCTCTGAGATTGATTTTCAGCATGATTTCAGGTGTATATTCCAGGTTGTAACTCAGTACGATAGGACTTAGCTTTATGCAGGCAAACTACATCAAATTACCAGCAAAAAGTGGTGGGGTTCTGGCTCCATCAACCCCACCTTCTGAGCCACTCTTAACTAGAGGCTAAATTGTAGGTACTTAGTGATATTGATAAAGATATACTTAGTGTGATGTGGATGAAAATAAACGAGTCAGAGGCAATAACTGCCAAAATTATGAATTGCCAATAAAGGATTCAAGAAGCCATTAGAACACTCACAGACCCACCTGTTGTATCTATACCAACACCTGCACCAACCTCAACTGCCATTCCTAAATTGAACTTACCAAGGTTTAATTGTGTTCAGACATCATGGTCAAACGTTTTGAGATCTTTCAAATCTACTGTTCATGAGAATCCAGAAATGTCAAAGTTAGAAAATTCATTTACCTCAAATCCCTCATGGAAGGATATGCTGTCAGTTGTATTCAAGGGTTAACCTTTCAGAGGCTAACTATGATGCTGAGAGATTCGGCAGACCTCAACAAATCATAACAGACCATATGGAGGAATTGCTGAGAATCCAAGGCTCTGTTGGAAATCATCAGTTTCTCATTGTGTTCTACCTTTGATAAGATCATGGCGCATGTCCATGGACTGGAGTCACTTAGAATTAGTTCAGGCCAATATGGCAGCTTACGTACTTATTCCTGTCATAATGTCAAAATTTATCTAAGGGCTGCACGTGAAACTAACAAGGAAGCATGGGATGTTGAGGAGTTACTGCAAATTATTAAGCAAGAAGTGCATGTCAGGGAAACGTGAAGGAACACTTGTTAACCCTGGTAATCATCCCAAAAGAACTCTCACCAATTCTAATCTAACTACAAACTCAATTGTTACTATATACGTACTAGCACTGGAATCCCATGTGTCTATTGACATTGCTTAGCTTCAGTGTGTGTCCCCGTGTGTGTGTACATGTGTGTGTGTGTGTGCGTGTGCATGTCTGTATGTGTGTTGCGTGCATGTGTGTACATTTGTGTCTGTGTCCATGTGCGTGTGTGCGTGTCTGTGTGTTTGCATGTCCGTGTGTTTGTGTGTGTCCGTGTGTGCATGTGTCCGTGCGTGTCCTTGTGTGTGTTTGTGTGTGTTTGTGTGTGCGGGTCTGTATGTGTGTGAGTATCTGTGTGTGTGCGTGTCCATGTGTGTGTGTGTGTGTGCGTGTGTGTGTCCGTGCATGTCCGTGTGTGTATCCGTGTGTGCATGTCCGTGTGTCCGTGTGTGTGTGTGTGTGTCTGTATATGTGTGCGCATGTCCGTGTGTGTTTGCGTGTCCTTGTCCATGTGTGCATTTCTGTGTGTGTGCGTGTCCATGTGTGTGTGTGTGCATGTGTCTGTGTGTGTCCGTGTGTGTGTGTGCGTGTCCATGTGTGTGTGTGTGCATCTCCGCATGCATGTGTGCGTGTGTTTGTGTCCATGTGTGCGTGTGTGTGTGTGTGTGTGCGAGTGTGTGTGTATGTCCACTGCCCAGGCTATTAAAACATTCACATGAAATGAAGCATGAATATCCAAATCCTAGCTACATACATAGATGATGTGTGTGGCCTTAGTAACAACGTACATCATGAGTTACCATCAAAGGAGAGCAAGGTAATGCTGTATTTGCCATTCATTTTACTGTAATAGACATTTAACCAGCTGTTCATTACTATCAGGATCAGGGATGTGCCCACAGTGGTCAGCACCGACCACCCCTCAGATAAATTAACCACCACTACTAATTCACTTACCAATACTAGTATGAATGTAAATGCTTAGTTTTGCCAGCCACTTTACACAAAACAAAGTATCTACAAGGAATCTTAGATGCAGTGGGAGTATACATATTATAGATCACCAAGTAATGGAGATTTCAAACCTCATTTTGTAACCACCACTCTCTTAAACCTGGGCACATCCCTGCAAGATGGATCGCTTTTGTTAAGTTGGCATACCCAAAGTAGACTGGCCTATACATAGTGTTACAATAAGAACTTTAAACAAGTTAATACTATTATTAAAAAGTTTTATCACTAGTACTCAGTAAACAGCAGAAATTTGTATGCATTGCTATGTGTTCCTTAGTGATGAGTCTTTGCTCGTGTGACTTACTCATTAATTACTTTACAATAGAATGATAAAAAAATTAAAAATTTCAAAAGGTAAGTAGGGATTGAATTCAATAGTGCTACAAAAAGTAAGGAAACAAGGAATAAGATTTTTGGACGAGAGAACATTCTGGCATGAGATAATTTATAAAAGTTTAATCCCTACTTTTGGCAAACCTACTGAAGTGAGCCAAAAGTAGGGATTAAACTTTTATAAATTATCTCATGCCAGAATGTTCTCTCGTCCCAAAATCTTATTCCTTGTTTCCTTACTTTTTGTAGTACTATTGAATTCAATCCCTACTTACCTTTTGAAATTTTTAATTTTTTTATCATTCTAGTTTGTTTGCTTTTTATACATGCTAAGCATTCATAATAATCTTTCAGCAGGCGCACAAATGTTACAGGCGCTTACGTAATAATTATGCTTGTTTACAGGCGCTTGTTAACAACGCGCTTACATGGCAAAGCAGCTGTGTGATAGCGAATAACACTCGAAAAACAGCAAAAGCTATTTGTCCAAGGCTATAATCTCGAAGTTCACGATGTAATAAAGTACACGCGAAAACATCGTGCCATGGTGCCACTGTAACTAATTATATCACGTGCAAGCCAGGTTTTTACGTGACGTAATAAGCAGAAGCCGTAACATGCTATCGTCACCTTCGAAGGTGAGATTCACACCTTGCTAAAGGAATATAGAAGAACACAGAAGGGAATGAAGGATAAAAGGAATCGCCATGGCGCAGTGGGTAAATCGTCTTCGGAACAACGTTTTCGTAAATCCGCCGCCATTACCTTTATTGTGTGAAATTTCTGGAGCCCTACACCTAGTGCAACCGGGTCTTACGGCAGGCTGGCAGGCAGGCAGGCAGGCAGGCTGGCAGGCAGGCTGGCAGGCAGGCTGGCAGGCAGGCTGGCAGGCAGGCTGGCAGGCAGGCTGGCAGGCAGGCAGATGAAATACAGGTGAATTTCGAAATTTTCAAAGTTGGCTGTAGGTCGAAATATTCGACTTGTCGCTTCATTTTACCAAGGTACAGCATCATTACAGCCTTGCCAATGCATTCCAGTCGGTTTTTTCGGGTAAAGCCTATTGGAAGGTTGTTTTATGAAGTGCAAAAAATCGGCAAACCATACAATTTCTTACCAATCCCTACTATTAAGTACTACCGTACTTAATGATACATTGAATAGAATTTTCTTAACAGTGGTTTACACCTCGAACATGTATTGATAATAAGTGATTTAGAAACCCTCGGGCCTTCAGTAGCAACCTCATTACACTCAGGAAGATACAGCCTTGCACCCTTTGCTTTCTAAATCACTCACTTACTTTGGTCTTGATGTCTATTATTTAGGCCTATTTGTGGTTTTTCTAAATAACTTAGTTCTGCTAGTAATTTGACAACTTAATGAACTACTAAAGATAAATTTGATCGGCTGAATCAATATCTTCACAGCACTTTCTACCTGGTTGCTTAGCAATGCTACAGCAATGGTTACTAGGACTGGTTGCCATGGATCTATGTCATAGCAACCATTAACATGGAAATATTTCTAAGATAATTCATAATTTGACCTGTGGCAACCAGTCCCTAGCAACCATTGCTATGGGCGAAACACAAAATTCTAAATCAATTAGAAACATCGTAACTAAGTGATTAATGCTACACTTGCGATGCTACAACCTCGGGCCCTTGGGGTTCTAAATCACTTAGTTACCTTGATCTCTATGTCTAACTTACATATAATGTATTTATATAATATCACTTTGTTGCATTATAGGTTTTAAGTATCAACGACCTCCACCATTACCATCCAATCTTGTTAAACGTCAAATTTTATTGGATGAAATTGCAACTAAATTATTACAAGCTACCAGTGACCCTAATAAGTATGAAACAACATTAACTATTACTGGAGCTGGTGGATTTGGCAAGACAACTACTGTAATATCATTGTGTCATCATCATATTGTACAAGAACAATTTACTGATGGTTTTGTTTTTATTGAACTAGGACCACAAGCTACTGATCCCAGTATTAAACTGAGTCAATTATATCATTTACTAACTGGTGAATATTTAAAACAATGTGATATTAATCATGCTGAACAAGAGATTAATCAACTCACCAGTAATTATTATCGTAATCTTCTTGTCATTATTGATGATGTATGGCATGTTGAAGATGCAGAGCCTCTTGTGAAGGCATTTTCAAACTGTAAAATAATCCTCACTACCAGGATGAATGATATTGAGCAATACATTCCATCTAGAAAATCAGTTGTTGTTGGTCCAATGATAGAAGAAGAAGCAATTTCTCTACTTACCAGTGGAGTCATTGATAGTAGTCAACTGTCACAAGAGGATGTGAGCTTACTTAATGAGATATCTCAAGATGTCCACCTGTGGCCACTACTTCTGTCCCTTATCAGAGGACAATTATCTCATAACCTGAAACAATATCATTTGTCTTATCACAAAGCCATTCAAAATGTACAAGCTAAACTACATCATAAAGGTCTAACAGCTTTTGATAAGAATAACATTGAAACTGTAAACAGATCTCGTACCCTAGCAGTGAAAGCTTGTATTGAAATGACCTTAGAATCACTCACAAAATCATCAATAAATAAAATTAAAATACTAATATTATACATTGGAATTGGTACTTCATTACAAACAGCAGTATTAAACAATTTATGGAACATTTCTGAACAAGAAGCAGAAGACACTGTTGATGTACTATGGGCCTATGGCCTAGTCCAATTTACTGATATTACAATATCTCCTAACAATATCAAACAATATCATGTGGAGGTTCATGCTGTCATCAGTCAGTATATCATGGAGTGTATGGATAGTAATGAAGTTGAAAATCTTTTTTCATTTGTAAATACAAAATCAATTTCTAAAGGATTATTATTAACATTTCAACAATCATATGGAGTACATGATCCATCATCACTAACAGCTATGGATTACTTGAAGTATAGACTAAGTGAAATAGAAAATTTTATGTTACCATCCAACCTTAAAAGAATCAGCACTTGCACATATTTTGATCCTCATCATATTATACTAACATTACAAACCATAAGGGATACTCTAATGACCTCACCATACACTATAAATTTGTTGTCATTGTTAGGTGATGAAATTAATTCATTAACAGTTGATTGTACACATATATTGAAACATGCTCACAAATTGTGCAGGAAGTTAAACCAAAGTGTACAAAGAAATCTTTATGAATACAATTATGATAAATTAATTCAAACTGTAGAAGAATTCATCAAAAACTTTCCTTTGTGTAATGTAGCACAAAAAGCTGTTTCCATGGTAAAAAAGATCATACCATACTGTGATGGTGAACTACTACATTATATGATGATGATGTGTGAGGTTTTGCAGATGAAGACACATGATTACCATGACATCACTACATTAGGATTACCTGTTATTAAGTTACGTATTAAACTACATAAACAATTAACTAGTTCATTACAAAATGGATCACGTGATATTGAACAGATTTATCGTTACTACAAGTCTGACAAGTATGGTGAAGAGGTAGAGTTAGTGTATACTAATCGCCTCATCAAACTACAAGAGGTTGCTCCTAACTATGTACATCAACTAGCTACACAACAATAAGATTACATACACTAATTACATTATACTAACTATTTTTTAACTGATTTTACAATGCAAGGTGTAAAATATGGTCTATTTGGATATTTAGTGTTTTGCATATACGTAGAAGGAAAGTAACATGTCAGCAACACCATGGTGAAAAATATGGCAAATCAAGATTAGAAAATGTTTGCATATCAATGGTTGCATTGCTTGATTTTTTACTGCTCTTACAGCTTCATTTCAACCCTTTAATTAACCTTTCGAACCCTAACTTATTTTAGCATGCGCAAATATGGTGTAACATAATTATATTGAAAGCCAACTGCCATAATCTTCTGTCAAAGGAAATACACTAAAACTATATATGAAATAAAAACCACTTAACCTATATACAACATGGTATTAAAAGTTATTCTGTGATAAAAACCTCACTTGTCACGAAGCGATGAAACAGCAAAGTTGCGTTTTTACTGGAATCAAGCTGCGTTATTGCCACACAATTGCAATTCAACCATTTTGTTATCACATGATTTTTCATATACCATTCGAACCGGAAGCGCATGAAGATTAATATGGTGCTTAGAGATATTTTATAGGAAGAAGTATGAGAGAGTTAAGGCCGTTTATTCGTGTCAAGGTACAGAAAAATACTTCTACACCATATTTTGCAGGTTCTTCTCCACTTTCGCACTTATTCGAGGAAGATTGTTTTTAACAGAAGCTTAAAATAAAAGTACCGAAAGGTCCGACACTAACTGAAATCTTGTATGCTCTGCCAGAAATCAATGACTAGAAATCAAAAATCAAGCATGAAAATCTGGTATTACTCCGTAAAATGCTGTACTTTTAAACAAAGCAGTGTTTCCCACGCAATTAATTGATTTCTGGAGCTTTTGAAATCAGAAATCAGTTTGAAATCAAGTTGATTTTGAAATCTCATACACAATTTCAACAAATGTCGGACCCCTCGAAAAGTACCGGAAATGTACAGTGAGTTAAGGAATCTTATATAGGACGAATGTTTATAGAGATGTGGCAGATTAAACTGAGGCATACGTTCGAAGCTACTGTCTTTGAAGAGTTAGAGACTAAGTAACCATATATCTACAAATAATCGGTTTTATTTTGTTTGATTTCTTCTTTACTTACTAGATACAGCACTTCAGGTTTCTCTCTCGTTCATTATACTCCTTCTTTGACGGGATGCTATTGCTGAACTGATTAAGATTTTACTACACATTCGTACTTAACATAGGTCACCCATACAAAACCCTATACATATACAGCACTCTGAGAAGTTTTTATAACTGTACTGTACCTCCTTAAACAACAATATGTGACCGGGTCTGCAAAAATCAACCATCTAGTCGCACAAAAATCGCCTAGTTTTTTCAAATACATCTTACCATAACTTATGTTCTATTTATACTAACAAGCTAAATGTTTTACCACAAATGCAGAATTAAATGGGGAATCTTTTAAAGCTGACTGAATAAAAATACTCCTTATAGAACTGAAGATATTCATGAATATCTAACTAGATGTAATTTGCACTCACATGGTTGATTTTTGCAGGCCCGGTCACATATTTCAACCAATGAAGAGTCAGGTGATCACAAATACAAGCATGTGGCCAAGTGAGGCATTAAGAAAAGAAATTCATGTCAAAAAGTCTAAATACATTTTCAATATAAAACACTTCAAAGACCACGCCCACAAAAATTTATAAAATACCTAAAATATATTGGGCCTATTGAACAAACTATAAATGTGACCCAGCATGAGAAAATAGGGCTTATGTGCACATAAAATTTGACCACATTTTTGCATTTAAAATTTAAATAACTTTATAATTAACCATAGGAGTCTAGTAAAATTTACATGATTTGTGCAGCATCTCATTGGCAATCTGATGCAACATGTAGAATTTTAAAATCTTAACAGTAAAGGAGTTACATATCGTAATATGAATAGGTGTAATTTGTGCACATAAGCCCGGTTTTCTCATGCCGGGTCACAAATAATATTGCACTTTTGTTAAAATACATTTCCCCATTACTGTAACTTACCTTATATCGCTTAGAAACTAAAATTATAAAATGTGACCGGGCCTGCAAAAATCAACCATGTGAGCGCAAATTACACCTAGTTAGATATTCATGAGTATCTTCAATTCAGTATGGAGTATTTTTATTCTGTCAGCTTTAAAAGATAGCCCATTAAATTCTACATTTGTGCTAAAACATTTAGCTTGTTAGTATAAATAGAACATAAGTTATGGTAAGATATATTCAAAAAAACTGGGCGATTTTTGTGCGACTAGATGGTTGATTTTCGCAGACCCGGTCACAAATGTAGCAAACCTTTTCATCGACAATACAGTAGCCTGACCGGCCTTATAACAACCGCCTTTGGGCAACGAAGTACAAGTACCAGCATGAAACGCCTGATATATAATGTATTGTGGGATTCGCCCGGAGGGGAAAAGGGTGGCTTGTGAAGGCTGGATTACATAAATATCGGTCAGTAATACATTCTACAATAATATTTCATTATACTGGTCCTATGAATGGGCTCAAAGAAGTGGGCTAATACACCACCAAAACTACATTTAGACTCGAGTGCGTAACTAATGGTGATTTACGTACCTTTCCTTGCTCGTGTCAACAATCCTCGCAACAGTCGTTTTAATGGCTACATGCACTGCTGATGATGTCTGCTCGCTGGATATTAACAAGTAAGTAACCAAATTTACTTTAGTTGGCATTCTAGGGGAGGAGCGTACCAATTAGTAAACAAACTTGTGGTTAAGAAACCATATAGTTAAGTGTAATAGTTTATTTCATGATGTATATTTACAAATAATACAATTGCAAATAACAATTACATTTCCAGCCATTTTCTATACAATATCAGTCATCCAACAAAACATGGTGTTCCACAAGTTGACCTGTCAGATGATGAGGATGAGGAAGTGAGAAATGCAGTGCAGGAGAATTTATTGTCATGCAAGCAGTTGTTACTTGAAAGAGTAATTTGTAAGACCTTCACTTACCATTGATGCAATGTAATTATAACTGATCAAATATGTTCACTATTCGCCAACAAACTGCTTATATAGAATGGAAAAACCAATGCACAAACTAGGTAAACGAGGGCGAGCAAACCAAATCGAATCCTGGAAGGGAACGACGTGGACAATAGACTTGAAGCAGAATGAAATTGTTCTCAAATCTAAGAAACGCATACAAGAAAATGTGTTGGTACAAAATCAAGACGAATCGCTCAAATGAAAGCAGATTTGGGGAAGTACCAACAGTTACTAAAGGCTGCTAATGCCAAACTAACAAAAGTAGAAGAAACAAATGCAAGGCTTACATCATCACTTACACTTAGTGTCCCCAAACATAATAAATCTTGGTCTGAATACAGCACTCAATATAAGAGAAAACAAAAGAGCAGATAGCAAGCAAGGTGAGTACAGCTTTGAAATTTACTGACAACACCTTCTTCTAACCAGTAAGAATCAACCTGGTAAATAAGGAGACCAATGAACTACTATTAGTTGACAAAGACGGTTCAATAACACAGCCACAGAAACAATTGAACTTGCCTGAAAATAAGGACAGTATTATAAGCAAACACTTATGTTAAGGAAAGATTTAATGTCTCCAATACAGCATACCATGAGTTGAGTTATCCATGGTTAACCCATCACTACCACTGGAGCAACATTCACATTTTGTTGTGTAGGAAAGCTGCAGTACACATGTTGGAAACATGAAATGACACTCAAATTTTCAGTGTATAGGAAATTTCACACATTATGCAAAATTTCTTAAAGAGGATAGGGCAGCATTTAGGGTATCGGAAATGTGTAGGAATCATCAAATTTTTAGTACAAGCTTGTGTATCAGAATAATGTATGATTCATCACATTTCATAGTGTATGGTTTATCAAGTGTTTGACATAATTTCCAGTAGCTATTAGGATCACCAATGATTTTGATGATATTTCATATTGTGCTACACAGATGATATTTCATGCACATGCCCTGCACACATGTTTCCTAATTCTATACAAATCAATGTAGATTAATAACAGTACATGCAAGGTTGAATAGGAACTAACTTACCTATCTATAATAATTATAGTTTTCGTTATGTATAAATAACCTGTGATTCATAGTGAAACATTTAATTGTGGGCTTGGGATTTGAAATTTCTGACACTAGACATGTGCAGGACACATCAAATGTTCTTGAGTATAAAATTACAAATAATGCCGTAAAGCATTAATTAAATTAATTGTGCCAATAACATGACATTTCCTATTCATTGAAAATTTTCTGTAGATTTCCTGCAGCTTTTTAAGGCAGGAAATTTGACTTTTCCAATGATGTAGGTACATAAGATGTCCCTGTACTTCAGGATTCATTCAGTTCTAGGTGAACTGTCCTACAATAAAGGAAAGGTTTATAAGAATTCCATATATCAGATGCACGCTAGGCAAAGGAAATTTGATGGCTACATGTCCTGCATATTTCCTTACCTTGCAGAACTATAGGAAATGTTATTTTTCCAGTGCATGAAATCTGAAAATTTCATCCAGTATTACGTAGCTATACTGAAAATACAACATTTCATATCACATGAAATATGAAAATTTCTCTAGTATTGTAAAGGTATTACAAATATGACATTTCATATCACATGAAATATGAAAATATCTCCAGTATTGTAAAGGTACTGAAAATGTGGCATTTCATGGTGTATAAAATTATTTGAAATCTCAACAGTGCATCCCCTACAGATTTTATGCAACGCCTTTGTGTAGGAAATGTAACTTTTGTTCCAGTGTACCGCGTTGGTCTGCTTTACACAAAGTTTCAAAACAAATAGATTCTAAATGTGATATCTACGCAATTCCAGGACCAATCTTAGGCATACAGCAGTAGTGTTGTGCGGTATTACCGAAAATATATCGATAATTCGGTAAATTTAGATATACCGTGGTGGGCTCGATATCGGTATCGAACTGTGCTTATATCGATAAATACCGCTGCATCGATATAATCAATAAATCCGGTAAATACCGATGCTAGCTACTGGTACCGCCAACTCTCGATATGATCTTTCGTTCGGTAATCCATAGATATTATATACTATACCGTACAGTATACGTAGTATATAATATCTATGGGTAATCGCCACGGTAATTAAGTAATAGAAGCTATAACTGCAGCTGCTGGTTACTGCCCGCTGCAGTGGCTGCAAAGCAAAACCATTAGTCGTGCAATTGCGTTATCGTATCCCTCAGATTGCACCACGACACGTGACCACTTGAAAATGGCGTCAAATACATAATCGGAACTTGAAGACGAGGTTGAAGAGACGGAAGAGGCTGGGCCTGATGTTATAATAGTAGAATCGGTTAATGCAAAAGGGAAAAGTAAAGAGAGTGCAGTATGGCTTTACTTTGAAAAGACAGAGGAAAGGAGTGGATCTCAGAGTCAGGCTCAGCGCGTGGCCAATTGTAAGGAATGCGGGAAAAGCATTAAAGTTGTGAAAGGAAATACTTCTAATTTAATGAGCCACCTGAAGACAAGGCATTCTAAAATATATGACGAAGTGAGACGGAAGACTGATGAAAAGCGCAAAAGTAAACAACCAAGCAGTCAGTCCAGGGTGCTGAAGAGACACACGCAACAATGCCATAATTGTTATTACATGATTATAATAGTATATTAACTGATACATTAAATTAAATTAAATTATAATATTATTACAATACAATAATACCGATGTTGATACCGATACCGAACATTGACAGCAATTATCGTACCGGAAAAATACCGACTGCCAAAATCCAATACCGCACAACACTATACAGCAGTCACTTAAAGAACGACTACAACTACGGCTACAACAGTTGGTTAAAAAAACCCTAGCATTAAAGAGGACATGTGTATAAGGGTCAAAATTACTGGAGATGGCACACAGATTAGTCGTAGCATGCACATACTGGTCATAGCATTCACTATCTCCAATGAAAGTGAAAATCCTAATTCACCTGGGGGAAACCACGTAATTGCACTACTAAATTCACAAGAAAAGTATGAATACCTATCAGAAGCTGTAAAGGATATTGCCAGTGATATAAACTTCCATAAAATCTCTCACAATTGATGGACAAAATTTTAACATAAACTTTTTTATGTGTGCAGATATGAAAATTTAATGACTTGCAATATGTTTAGGTATACAGGTCGTTAATGCTACCTTTCATGTGTATGGTGTAAATGCCCAGCTGAGCAAAGACATGATATCTCAAAGTCATGGTGTACCATAGAAGATGGAACCAGAACAATTGAAGAAATCAAACGCCTTGCCATTGTAAAAAATATGGATTTAAAGTATGCTGCATCCATCAACCTCTTTTTCCCTCCATACCAATCAATCACATTATTCCAGACATCTTACACCTGTTCCTGAGGATCAGTGACATACTTATTAATCTTTTAATCCTGGATCTCTGAAGGATGGATGGAATTGAAAAGTTCAGGTCACAGGAGTTTAAACAAACTACAGCACAAAATGTAAATAGGTACATTACATACCGTAGAGTCTGGTTGTTAAGTGCATACGCTTATAAAATTCAGAGAAAAGCTTCTTTCATTAACATATTGTTTATTAAGCGCATACGCTTAATAAACGATCATAATACTTGGTCGTTTGCTGCCATGGATTCACTGCATTGGGATAGCGTGATTCGTGGCCATCATGTTCATAAGGATATTTGGACACCTTTTATAGGTGAAGATCTTCGTGTGGAACAAGAAACACACAATGTACAAGATCGGTTCGATGTAGCCGTTGTAAAGCATAACATTACAGTTGGCATTGTGCCACATGAAGTTTTGCGCCTTGTTTGGCACTTCATCGGGCACGATGGAACTGTAAACTGTGAGGTCACTGGGAGAAGAAAGCATGGTTTGGATTAGAAGTGCCTTGCACTTATATTTTTATCTCAAAGAAGAAGATAATTAGAAAACTGCGCAATAATCTACCTGTTCACAAAAATTTGTTAAAGTGACAAAAGTGTATATCGGTATTATATATAAGTATAAATACAAAACTGGTAGCTAAATGCACACATAATACAGTATAGTACAGTCATGTATAATGTAGGGCTGAGGTATAATAGTAACTTCGCCTGTTTGGGCGTGTATCATCCATAGTTCTCTTCTCCAGCTGGTATAACTTCGCCACGTGTTTGGGCGCTTATCATCCATGAAAACTAACAATAAATATGCATGCGCCTAACACTTAATAACCAGATGCGCTTAACAACCAGACTCTACGGTATTTAAATGTCAACTGCAAAATTTCCTTCCACATATATGTGGACCAAGACTCTAAGAATCTGAAATGGCAGGATTTAACAGGTCCAGAAAAATTACGACTGTTTAAAGCCATCAAAATAGTGAAGCTTTTCCCGAAGCTAAAAATGCTGAAAAAATTCAACAACTATGGAATAATTTCAAATACATATACGTATGATCTGACAAAAATATGAGTGAAATGGAAATCAAGGACTTTACAAAAAAGGCTACAGATTGGATGACATTGTTTACATCAGTATACGTATCAGACAAAAAATGTGACACCGTACATGCATGTACTTGGGGCACACTTACCTACATTTATAAAGGACCATGGAAACATTTGTATGTTTTCCCAACAAGGACTTGAGAAGTTGAATGACAACATCACCAAAGATTATTTCAAAAGCACCAATCATGAGAGCAGCGAATTAGAGAAGACTCACTATGACAGATATTATTTAAACTAAATAGATTGGAACATCTGACGGATGAAGAGCGCATCAGAACCAAGCACTCATATGTTTGTTTGTTGATAGGCGTTGATATATCAAAGAGAGGAGTAAAGCTCTTAAAGTGTACCAAGCATTAGCCACTGCACTCCTTTGTGGCGCTATCGTCAAGATGGTGGCTTCATCCAGCAAAGGCCGTAGAGGCGTTCAAGATTGCAACGAAGGTGAGTGGAATGGTGGCCACACGAGGCCCAGGATAATGATATGAATGCAACTAGATGGATTACTATGCGCTAACAGCGTGACTGCAAGTCTTCCTACTATTTATAGCCCACACGAGTCTTTAGGGCCGATGCAGCTGAATAATTGAATCGTCACATACCTTTTTCGTCTTCGTCATGAAATATAGCAGCATCTTCTATTGCTCTCCACATTGTCAATGCGCACAGAAAAATTATCCCGCACTAATTATGGTTTTTAAATGCACATTACATAGAAATAATACGTGCATTGGCACGCTCATAGGACTTCAAGGAAGTTAACACCATTTGGTAACAATGGGTATACATAATAACTTGACGCAGTGTGTTTTGCATGGGCAATACAGCGTTAGACACTCTCCCTCTCTCTCTATAATTATTATGAACTCTTGATTACATTAATTATTATCACAGATGTTAAAATGCTTATTTCACCAAAGCTTATAGAAGTACAACACTGATATCATGTTAACTACTTATTATACAAAGGAAAGAATAACATAATATCGTTCACATCCTCACCTTTGAAAAACTGAGCGAACTGCAATACGTCTTGATAGATTGTTCAACAATATGGCGTAATAACCGGGAAGTTACGGATGTTATTTAGTTGCTATGGAAATGGAAAAGCTATATAAGCAAAAATTATTACAGCACGTGATACCAATATCTTACCTATGATTGCCATTTCTTTGCTTATGCTCTGCATATCTTGCTCGCTAAGTGATAAATCGCTCTAGAGTGGAGCATTGAAAACCTGAGTGGATTCTTCAGAAGCAAAGAAGCGCTTTCTCGCTCCTCTGGTCTCTGTGTCGTCACTACTGTCGTTTTCGCTATCATTGAATTCATATTCACTGATGTTACATCGTTAGTGATAACGCTTTCGTGATAGAGCAGCCATTTTAACACATGATAACACAATCACGTGATGCACAGCACGTGCATTATCGCGGGAAAAATATTCAACATGTGTACAGATAGCGGTGTTGGTGTACACAGCGATGTTGGACATAGTGAAGTACTATACTCGAGGTAGTGACGCCCACCAGTCGAACACCGATGGTTTTATTACTGTAGAAACCTGACGCAATTCGGCCACTTGTAACGTTATTCAGGTAAGATGTGAGAGATGTAGTGTTGTATATTGAGTGTGCTATATTATTTGTATGAGGGCACTGCTGAACATAATAAATATTAAACAAATATAAATTTACTAATTAACGGATATCTTCCGCATACTCCAGGTTTCAAAGTTTATAAACCGAGCAATAACATCAGTTAACAAACTTTCATTGTTAAAAAAGTCATAACTAGCCCAGTGACCGCCTTTGTGCCATGGTATTAATCCAAAACAGGAGATAAGTTTTGACGCACTGTACCCAACTTCTTCATTACCCAAACAGGCCTAACATCCATACTCACATGTTCATAAAACATTAAAAAACTTAGTTACTCCATAAGCCCGCTTTCCTTTGTCTGACAAGTAGTACATCCACTTCAAAATATGTAAATACAAAAAGCAAGATAGCGAATAAGGAATTCATAGTTTTATAAATACCAAATCATGGAGAAATTTATATAGAATTCTAAGAATTCAATTCCGACCGTATGTTTTGTATTACTCTCTTAAATATTTCTCTGGAAGAACTTTTCTCAAGACTTACCTGAACCCACAATACATTTTGTATTGAAACTAGAGCATGCATGGCTGACTTAATAGCGGAAAAGCAGCAAGTCACTTCCTCATGCTGAACTGAAATTTTCATGAAGTATGTATTGAAGTTAGTTTTATTTAATACCAACCATATTTTTTGCATTACAAATTGTGTGTCTAGTTTTAAGTTTTGTGTAAAGTTCTATGGATTTCCAATAGAAATGGGCATAAAAACTTATTTTTGGGGTGTGTACTTTATTAAGATAATGTATTGTAAATGTATTGCGTATTTTTGACATGGAGTAATTTTCTTGTAAACTGATGTCATCATTCAAATATATAATCAAATAATCATAATCAGATGACAGTTTCAGTAGCTACACTTTTAATGTTATTCGTGTAACACTGCACATTATCTTATTTTCAAGGGCTGGCACTACAATTCTGTACACTGAGCTGCTACCGTGATCAATCTGAAAATCAGGCACTGTGTAAGTTAAACCACTGTTATTCAATGGATTGTATTGATAATTAGTGAGTACATCACATGAGCAAAGACTCATCACTAAGGAACACACAGCAATGCATACAAATTTAATTCATATATTTAAACCGGCTTTATACTCCAGTACTTGAGTGATTAAACCTTTTATAGTAGTATAAAGTTGTCTTAAGCCGAAATTCTAACTGTAACACTATAGGCCAGTCTTCTTTAATAAGCTTCGCAATCACGCAGCACGCCCACTTTCAAAACTGAAGTGCTCCATTAAGTTAGTAATGTACAGCTGGTTAATGTGAAATGAACAGCAAATATAGTATTATCTTCAACAAACTTACAACGCACTTCATTACTAAGGCCAAGCCCATCGATAGCAAGTGTCATGTCAAGAAACTAAAAGCAGTAGGACCTGTTTGATTGGTTATTCATGTTTCATTTCACATGAATGGTTTTTAATAGCCTTGGGGGTGGACACACACATACCGACATCTGCATGAAAACAATTTCAAGAAACTAGGCACCTAGTTTAAAAATCCGTCAGTTTGAAAGACAAACCATATTGATAATTGTCGTTTAATTGCATGGAGCTAAATGAATATAATAATGGATACTTAAGTAATGTAAGGATTTTTACGGATTAGTTTATGGAGAACGACTGATCATGTGCACAAATTTGGTCTTAAGAATATTATTACAGTCAAAGTTCAAGAGGGTAGTGCAGCAGTTAACAGTCAAACATTATGTGAAAATCAAGAGTCAAGGGATATTTTTCATGTTGACAGATAGAGCTTGGCCACGGTTGCAGCTTTGAGCGCAAGTACTATTTTCTTGAGCTCACATGACTAACCTAGTCACCTCTTCTGCAAGTTAATTAGATGGGTTATTAAATTTTTTAGTTATTGATTTAGACAACTAAAGCATTCTGAGCAGTATTTTAGTTATTACCTTGGTATCTAGTAGTCAACTGTTGGTTTAATCAGAGATGAGAGCTTGCAAGCTAATCAGAGAAATCTGTGTTGTACCAATTGTAAACAAAGAGGGAGTTATTTGATTATTTGATGACATATCATGCAAGTGTTTACACCAACTAATGTTGAGTGTTTTGTGTGGGCTTAGTGGTCTTATAATGATCGACACTTTCTAAAACATTGAAGATGAATATATGATTACAGAGATATAGGATGGGGGTTTCCAAGGGTTGTTGGAATACCCTTAGTCTACAACTTGTCAATAACATATTTTACTTGAGACAGGAATAGCTATGGGATTGAGATAGAACTAATATTATAGATTGCAGGAAATATCCTTCATGAACAAAAAAGTTCAAAAATGAGTCAAATTTTGCATGAGAACATCGAGGGTTTTCACAGAGCTGGTCACATATAGCAGTGAAACGATCTCTTTGAATTTGCAGATACAGTCCCCAGGTTTGTTGTACTTGTACATTACCTATGGAAACTACTAAAAATCCTAGCTACACCCCTAGATTATTGTATATAGCTAGCTATTAAGCTGGCTATTAATGTAATTGTAAATATTCATACATAATAATTATATATCCAGTCAAATTGAAAGCATCTCTTATACAGCTGAAGAGATTAATACTGTGCAGGATTACATACCCATGTATATACCATTGTCGTCCCGAAGCATCTCTTGCTTGGGAAGTATTTTTAACCTTGTTAATTATAATGTGCTATTCTTGCTGATGATATATCTACCATACTACCAAACATCAGTTAATTTTGTGAATATTAACCCTTGTCTATGTATATATGGGGACGCACATATTATACTGGAATAATTTCTGGAATAATAAGAACCTCAAAGAATAAAGAATAATTCTGGATAATTTCCGAGAATGAAATGATATCATGAAGTGTTGGACAGTAATTTTGATGAGGAGCAACACAATCCACTCTCAGATGATGATCATCATAATGACATACAGAGTCTCAGTAGTGAGTGTAATGACGAACACAACTCCACGCCAAAGTGATGTAATGCAAGTGACTGCTCTATTAGAGTATCTTGATCTTTATGCTAGTTTTGTATTTGCTTGTCTAGCTATATAGCTATCTAGCTAAAATTGCAACAGAAAACT
Organism: Spongia lamella; assembly: GCA_963930835.1. NCBI lineage: Eukaryota > Metazoa > Porifera > Demospongiae > Dictyoceratida > Spongiidae > Spongia > Spongia lamella. The sequence continues at coordinate 10,960,390 of OZ005747.1, forward strand.
GAACATGCTAAGTTGCCTATATCTGGCATCACTCCAGGGACCAATTTTGAAAATAATAGTGGAAGAAAGAAAGAATTGCCAGAAAGAATAATTGGAAAATGTAATGCAATTCCCTATCTATGTACTCATACAAAATTCATGAAAAGGTTATATATAAGCTTGGAAATAAGTCGCTAGTTCAGAATATGTATATAGTTTCATGTTGCACATCGCTGTTGTATTAATAATATATATCTGAATTAGGTAATGAACTTAAACTTGACATGTACATGTTGGCAATTATTCTAGGATTTCAGTCAATTGATGACACAATAAAGAGTATCAACTTTTTGTACAGAGAAAGGGAAACAAGGTAAAAATTGTTCAGTGTAGAGCATATTGGACTGTTTGAACATTTGTTGTTGCCATAGTGGGACAGTGTTGGACATGTCCTGTGATCCTGCAGGTATGTGTTATTGAGATGTGTGTCATTCAGATTTCCTTACATACTAAATTTGTCAGTACATGTGACTGCTATCCCAGGCATGGGTAGATCAGAGTTATCCAGAGGAAGTAGATCATTTCATAGTTATTAATATAGTTAAGACATGCAGGAATCTTCAGTGAATAAACAACCTGAAGGAATGACACAATAATAATCACCAAGGCTGAGCCGAAGTGATTATTGTATCAATCCTAAACACTGAAGTATTCAAGCAATGCATGTCTTAGTTGTTTAGACAATGGTAGGGTGTCTAGTTACCAGTAAGACACATGTTTATATTTGTCTTACTGTTTTTGAACACCTAAACATCTCAAATATCAAAGCATTCTCCACATGCCATATTGCCTAATAAAAATTATGTTAATTTTCTTATAGCAATATTGTGAGATCCAATGGTTTTAATGCAAAGAATCTACTTTGATATGGATTGTAAATAAGTTATTGTCTGAGAGACACAGTAGCCTAGTTTTCAAGGTGTATTTAAAAATCATGCTGTTGTATTCTTCTTTAAACTTTGATGTACAATTGTCCAAAACCTCCCTTTGCTAAGGGCCTGGTATATTAGGATAGAAGTGCTAATGTTATGGAAAGGCAACATCGCACTCGTTCGCTCAACTCTTGCATGAGTATACTGGAACTTGCTATTTACCAATTTGAGTTGTAAAGCCTGCCGCTCAAAAGTCTCTCCACACTAGGTTTAGGAAAGGTATATTATTTTGCAAAAAATACGACGTTACAAAGCGTTATACCATACTAGTAACTCACCATCGCCTCCGCTCGCGTTTGTCTAAATCCGAGCATGTGTTGTGCTTTCCTTTGTCAAAGTCAAGTTACCCTATTGTTTATTTAAATCGGCATCACGTGCCGAGCAGGTACGTAATATTATCAGATCGAATAATATCACAACTTTTGGAGACTTGTGGCCGTTTCTTCAATCTCCAGTGAAACTCGAGGATTCAGTAAGCATGAGAAATGGACTCTTGAAATGAAGAAGTTCGTTGATGAAGTTTATTATTGTTAGCCCTTTTGTATACCATGGCACAAGTATCAATATAGAGCCTTTGTGTTAGTGTTGTAGAGAAGTAAATCTACTCGAAAGAGCCTAGAGTGGGTTGCGAGTGCTCGCGACATTGCCTTTGAGCTGTACCATATATAGAGGAGAGAGATATAATGTCCAGTTCTCATTATACCCCATACAAATACACTGCGTCAAGTATATCGCACAGCTTGTTGATTGGACTGTAGAATCCTTAGTCGGGTATGATACGTACCTACAGATAAAATAAGTGTTATAAAATACGTATATGACATGATATTGAAAAACCTACTATCTATATACACACAATTGAAATAATTACTGTGTATGTAGCCTTGTAACTCCAACCCACAAGCCAACCAAAAGTATTTCTGCAATTATCCTATCCGGATATTTGGACGTATTAACGAACGAATACCGAACTATTTGTTTACACAAAATACATACTGAATTTTGCCACAGCTTGTTACAGATAACCATATTTAGCGTCCAGATCTAACTCTCACTATATACCAACAGGTTATCAGTCAAGACTGGGACACAGTAAAAGCCAACAATGCCTCTGTGGTCCCTCCAACCAATCCCTCCACACTCTCTCAGTTTAGTACAGAGCTTACGAAATACTCTAATATTTGAAACATATCATAACCCTAACACCACCTACTCTAGTACCAAGAGTACATAATATGTAGAGGAGATACTCCCATAGAACACACAACATCAAGTAGTGATGCAATAGTCTGTTAACAAGAAAGGTGACGATTACCTGTGATCTTCGTTAAGTGCACCTGTTTATTTAATGATTGCTTCGTATCTGCATGACATGACTTAACAAGTTGACATTTTTGATGGCAGTGACAGTGAGGAAAACATGGAATCAACAAAGCCGCCTCCAACAAAAAGAAAGAAGAAAATACACGAGGTGGGAAAGGCAAGGAACCGGCGAAGACAAGACGGCAGGTTGTACAAAACAAGGCAGAGAAAAAGGATGTTACAATGCATCTCTTGGCGTTGAAATGTGAAGAGATCACGCTGAAGTGTTTGGCAAATTCCACAAAGCAACTTATACTGGTGAGTGATTCCTTAAAGTTAAGCACACCTTTCTGGCGGTCACTATGTTTAGAAATGATGTACCTCAGTTTTAAGTATATTTGCACTCATGGTAAGTTCATAAATGGAAGAAGTTTTTTGTAACCTTTGCTCCGTATTTGTAGCTATGACTACAATTGAATTGTTGTGTTATGTCATTTAGATAATTTTGTTCCTATGGCTTTACTAGGAATTAATCTTAAGCCATTTGGTTTTGCTTGAATCTCGAATTGAGTCCTTTGGTAATTTGACTAGGGAACATAATTCTAATCTGTAATTGTGGGTTACTATAGTGAAGCATTGTGATTTTCAGGTCCGTAGCTACTGACCCTATTACTGTTATCTTAGTACATTGTTCATATGCAGTACTCTATAATGAGAATCATTCATTGTAGCTATAAATTCCAACCCACAATGAAGAAATTATTCTTGAAAATATATTATCGGTGTTTCCGTATGTTAGAAACCTTACAATGAATTAAAAAGCTTGTTTTGATTTTTTACCTTGAATTTTAGACTGAATCCACTAAGATAGTATGACTTTATAAGTTTCTAAGGTTAGGCAATATTTCAGTATTACAGACTATTGTGATATTAAGTACCATGATTAATTGATGTCAAAAAATAGTGATATCATAGTCACATATACTATGAACTATGATACATACGTAGCTATGTGACCAGATATTGGAATACCTACCATCTACACACAAGTGACACATAAGAAATTTTTAATATAATTATGTTTTGTCATAGATATCTATTAATACGTACCACTAAAGTTAATAGCAAAATGCTTTCTGCTAATACTAAAGCCATAAGGCACACACATAATAGTCTTGTGCATCCAAAAAATGAATTCACCTAATAAATACATAGTTGTGTTTTGTGTACATAATCCTGGTTTCCTCATGCTATGTCACAAATACTGACAGAAATGGTGTTGTATTACAAATACTGTCACCTACTGTCTAACAAAAGACAGTGTGCCAATTAATACTGTTGAGAAGATCAGCCCCGTATTTCCATGTTGAGCACACCACAGTGAATATTGCTGGGACTTTGCACAATATTGGCTTTAGAATCCCAAAATAAACATGTACGTATAACCACCGATAATGGTAGTAATGTTCTTGTGCAGTTCGATCACACCTTATTTGGCCTTATCTGTCCTATTTGGGCCATAATCTTCATTTAGTCATTGGTAACTCAAACATATTAGAACAATAACCAGCAATTCAATAGGTTCCTCACAGTTGTTCACATTTGATTCTGACGTTGCAAGATATTGTGGTGCTGCAATCAATACATGCTCAATGCTGAATCCAGAAATTACAACTGGAGTAGGGGTAAACTGAAGTTTTTTTGAAATTCAGTGGGGCATATCTTGTTAGCACTAATGCTATTATAATCTATAACCTGTTAACATTGTTATTATATAGAATTTTAATTGTATATTCTAAAACCTAAGTGGGCAAGAATTAATCTACGTAGGAGGGGTGAATGCCCCTACCCCTTAGATTTAGCCCTGATGATGTTCTAAGTCCATTGGGAGATTTTGCTGATATACTGTCAGGTGAAGAATGTGTTACCGCTTCAGCAATTACCACGCGGCTACATGTGTTATGAAAAAGGTCATCTCCTACAGATACCACATTGGTTGCAGACATCAAGGAAAGGATATGGAATTACTAGGAATCAAAATAGTTCCTACATGCAAACTTTGATGATACTATTAATATTGCTAGCTTCCTTAATCCAAGGTTTAAGGTGCAGCATCTGGATCATAATGAGTTGCCACTGATCAAGCAACGTGTGATAAGGGAGAGTGTGAATTAATGGGATCAGGAAGTATCAGTGAAGATAATCACATTCAGCTATCTGAGACTGAGAGTAGTGATAGTGGTGTTCCACAAAACAAAGGATGTAATGTAAGTAACTATTTGGTTAAGAGAAGCAACACAGATTCACAAGTTGTTTCAAGCACATCAGTGACATCAGTGATACAAGTATTAACACTATATATTAGTATTTCATGAGACGTATGTTTAGCTTATTGGTTACTATAGTACCGTATTATCACCAAGCACTAGTGCATATGTGTGTTTGTGTATGTGTGTGTACATGTGTCTGTGTGTGTGTGTGAATGCATGTGCATATGTATGTGTGCACGCACGCATATGTATGTGACTGTGTGTGTGTATATATGTATGAATATGTGCATGAGTGTGTGTGCGTGCATGCATGCATGTGTATGTGTGAGTGCATACATGTGTGTGTGGGCATACAGGTAGTCACTGAGGGGAATTATATAAAAATATAATAAAGATGTTTAAAACGTTTAAGTCATGGTTACTTATAAAACAGTTTCATATAAATCCAATCCTTGAAACTTAGACCATACATGGGGTCTGGTACTTCATTTTATGTCCATGCAACATCAAAAATAGTGTAGAGTTGTATCACTTGGCCAACTGTACTGACATACCTCACCACAGTCACTTGGCTCTTGTCACCCGTAGTCCTTATTCAAAGTTTTATGGCCTTATTTAGCTGCAACATTTGGTGGATGATGATTCAGTGGCTCATCTACAGTGTACATCTACCATGGAGGTTGTTGCCTTTTAAGATGCCTTTAAGCAAATCAAAGTAGTTTTTTAATGCTGGACTTTGCTGGTTTCATTTAAGCAATCCATAATTCCATGTGCACATTGGCTGTAGGATCATCATATTCTCTTCATATGAAAAGTGCTGCATTTATTTTTATATACGTAATTTTGAAATCAGGCATAAGTGATTTTGTAAGACTTTGCGACTTTTTCATTTTCCCTTAGCCAATAAACATTCTCTGTAATCATTTTCATATCCTGCATTGCAGGTGGTTACTATAAAACCTGACAGTTTATTCTCTTCTGTTGAGGTTAAGTACATAAGGCATATTTGTTGCTGTGGATGATGAGGCCAGTGATCTTGTCCTGTAGTGTTAACCTTGGTATGCTGTGTAATTTAGCAGCAATATAGTATTCCCTCGCCATTTTTCACTGCTACCATAAGAACGATCATTTATTCTTCAGATCACTACTTTCTTTATTGATACAGTGTTTGCTTTGTACAATAATTATTATTACGTATATCTGATTTTGATACTACGTACGTACTTTGATTTGTTATCTTAAAGGCGTCTTTACTAATCAATTCTGTTCTTATTGAAGGCTATAATATAAGCACAGTAGCTAAGACTAGTGGAGATGAGAAAACTGGTTGCTATTATCCTTACCTTAATGTCTCTTTTGTATGTACATGCTTTACCATACATGTAATATCATTATTATGCTATCATATTCAATGTAAAGAACTGACTTGTTACATACATCATCAATGTCTATAAGAAGTGCAATACTGGATACTCTAGCACAAAGATGTGAATCTCACAATGTAGCTAGCTATTGTGTAACCTTGTGAGGTGTTTTAATGTTGATAATTACATAATAGTTGTGTTGCATGTAGCTAAGCTGTGTGCATGAACCTAAGGGTGCCACAATTGAGTCATCACATGTATATACATACGTACGTACAGTATGCTATGTATGACACATTTTGACATAAATTTCCTTTAACATTAGTTTATGGAATAACTCTTAATAGTGCACATTGTGTCATTCATTAGGATGTAGCTAAGATGGCAATAATAATGCTGTTGTTATCATCATTAAGCAGTTAATATATTTTGTACGTAACACTGAAAAGTGTTATGTTGTGACATAATTATGACGTGTTGTAACATTCTCTGTAACATATACGTAACATTGAAAATTGAGCAACAAGGTCTATGAAGAGGGGCTTCTATATAAATTATACAAAAGCAGTCATTCTTGTTACGTATATCTAAAATTTATTGGTTAGCACATGCCTGAATTTGCTTTTGTCCACCATGTCAGTATATGCCCACCCTTGAAGGTACCCACATGAATCTACGTATCATATAAACACTTGCAGCTCCACACTATACACAAACATATATATGCACACACACAACGTCTTATAATTAAGGCATTGTAATGCAATAAAATAATCAATATTAATGTTGGATGTACCATATGATGCAAATTTTGATGGGGGAAGATTTGACAAATTGGCAATGGTGCTAGGAAAATTGACTAGTCAAGTTTTAACAAACTGTATCCTTACAGGCAAACAGCTACTGAAAAGGGAATTTTATAATTGTAAATTTTGATGAACTGCAAAAAATTGTCAAACTCGTGAATATTTCCCATCAAATTTCTGTACTGCCTGTATGCATGGACAATAGGAATATGTGGCATATCCTGTATGACACACCATTCTGTAATAATGTTACTAAGTCATTGGAAGTTGTACACACGTACTGGATTATATCCAGGAGCAATCCCTAGCTGAATATGCAGAGTAATGTGTCTGTGGTACAGTAGTCAAAGATACTTAATGGTTAATAACACTTTAACACATTATTAAACACTGACCAAGTACATTTTGATTCCCTGTTGCTATGGTGCATCATGATTATTTACATAATAATTATTGTTGTTAGAGTAAATGTCCATTTTATGCATGCAGTGGAACTCCTTTAATTAATTAACATGGACACCATTGTGGGATTCAAATTTGTCCATTATAAAAAGTTGTGCTTAATTGAAGGGTAATTAATTAAACAAGGCCGTAGGAAGCGGTAAGGCTGGTAAGGCTTTGGCCTTACCAGATTTTCCTCCCTCAGAAAAAATTTATATTAATGTTCTTGTATACATTTTCTATAGCTATTCCTTCTTTGAGAAGGAATAGCTATATTGAAAGAAGGAATAGCTATATTGAAAGAATTAAGGAATAGCTATATTGAAAGAAGGAATAGCTATATTGAAAGAAGGAAAAGCTATATTGAAAGAAGGAATAGCTATATTGAAAAGGCATACAGAACATGTAAAATTATCGGCCTCCCACGCGATTGTTTTCATGGAATCATTAACCATGGATTAGTAGCAGAAATGATAACTAGTTAGTGACATAGAGCTAGTAGCTACTAACCTATTATGTTGTGATAGTTAGAAACAGCATGCAAGCAGATGCAAATTATAGGCCGCCCACGCAGTCAATTGCGCTATGCTTGTAAGTTACATAGATGGCCACTGTGGCCGTACCACTCATAAATTGCTTCCTAAGGCCCTGTTAAATACTATATTATAATACTTTTGAGACATAAATTAATGTTGATTATACAGCAATGTCCACATTTAATGGCTGTCCTTTAGATGGTTTCACTCTATGCTTATTTCAAGCCAACAACAACACAATGTCATATCATTCTTCAATACATAGCTAAGCCTGGAGGTATAAATATTTCAAATGTACCATAGTTTCCTAATCTCCAAATCTAGGATTGCACATCAGTAGTTATGAAATAAGCCTGAATTATCTGTTAAACAAGTTCTCCAGTTTTTTCAGTAGTGCTGCCGTGATAGAAAAATTGTTTTGTGTGACATATTACAAAAACAACTTAAATTTTAAGCTACAATTGGTTATCTCTGGGAATGGCTATATATTATAATGCTAACAATCATTATTGTGATGAGGATTCTTTACATATCTGGGTTGAAGGATTGATAACATCATCCTGTCATCCTCAAGGCTATTCACTTTAGGAGATTAATATTGTGTTGTAGGGTAATACGTATAATATGTATGATTATATACTGAAGCTGTAGCTCAAGGTAACAAAGGAGCATGAACATGACAATATAAAGTAGCGACAATTGAAATTTGATATGTAGCTATGGATGTTTAACAATTAATGTGACATGGCATGAGAAAACTGGTCTTATGTACACAAAATACACCTGTTCATATATTATAGCTAGTATGATGTACTAATGTACGTATGTAGCTATCTCTTCAGCTGTATAAGATTTACAAAATCTGTAAACAGCAAGCTAGTATGATATGTTCCAAAACACAATAATACAAGTCATGGCTATCCATTGGGGAGAAACACATAAACAATAAAAATCTATTATATATTCATTACCACCTAAGTGCTAAACATGGCTAAATTGATACAGTAAAAACAAACAAATGAACATTCAAATAAAATAGTATTTTCAAGTCACGAATAGTAAGAAAACAAACGAATATCTCATTTTGTAAACGTTTGTCCTAGCCCTAAAATAAAACACCATCATGCAGTAGCTAGCTACGTAGCTGATTGTGGAAAACATGATGATTAGTTGACACTCTGTGTTTGATATTGATATAACCATTATAACCTGTAAGGTTAAGAGAATTAGGACTCGATATTCACACTAAACAACACCTCTAGAAGTTAATCTCCCCCTCCAATACTCATCAAGGTTATCAAATGACTCCCTACAAGATCAACAGGATTGATAAGTTGAGCAAGACTATATACACCGTAGGTGAATATCCACAATATAATAATATCTTAATCATGACCAGTGACCATGCTCCCCTCATTTTTGTAGCTCCTCCACTAAATACGTAGCTATAGATCCCAACAACTGTCACTATTACCCACACTAAATATTTCTCAGACAAATAGCTACTACTTCCATTTCTTATTAGAATATTATCATTCTTTATTATTATTATTATTTTATTGTCATCTTTAGATTTCAAAATTAAATAATTTTATACCATATAGCGTAACTATGCGGCGAAGGAAATATTGGCAAATTTTGCAAATCGACTGCCATTCGCCAATATTTACCTACAGTAGTTTCTACCAGCTTACAATCTTTACAAATATTTCCCTGCCAATTGTTGGAGATAAACCTATTCTCCAATATTCCCCTGCCGCATAATTGCACTATACAGTATATATACATAGAATTCTAACACAATTTTCACCATTTACGTAGCTATGCAAATTTTACTAGGGAATCTCAAAACCTTCTTACCAATTTTCGCACAAAAGAATGTTCGAACATTCAGCCAAAATGTTCAATAACCAAAAATAATTGATGTTCATCTCTGCCCTACTTTAATTTAAACAGTAGCTACAAGGTTGTGCCAACTAATTATAAGGAAGACCTAAAAGCAGCATTTGTTCATTAAACAGTAGGTAAAAAGTAGTAAATTTTGAACAAGTAAATGTTTTAATTACTCAAAATACTGGCCTGCACTAGAAATTTTACCTTTTTTATGCTGGCATTATGCTTGATGATTTTGCACACATACGTATATATCCAAAACTCTGCTGGCAGGCCTTTGCGATCACCATCTTTTGTGTCATTAAAATAATGTGAATTAACCATCTGGGTAGGATCTCTGTTGTATATGTGAATGCATGGATTTGCGAAGAGGGGTCTTATACACGCATCCAATGTTGCGACTTTAAGGATGTGTAACTCAGCTAATGTTTGACCTACAACTTTGAAATTTGGTACCTGGCCTTTCCTATCATTGTGGTTACACGAGAGAAAATTTCAGTTTAATAGCTCACTCACAAATGAAGTTATGCCTCTTCAAAGTTGCAAAGTCGGATGAGTGTATAAGGCCCCTTTTCGCAAATCCAGTCACATATATTCATGATATAAAAACAAGCAATGAAACCTAAGTAAGATATTAATGTTAATAGTAGATACGTATGCTATACGTGATAGTAGCTACATATATAATCTCTTTGGCATCGAACAATGCTAAATGCTTAGAATAATAGCTACGTATGTCTTTTTCTTGAGCAGTATTCAAAACAATATTAGGCAATTTTAAAAGTATAGCTAACTGGTACAGCAATAGACCATGTTGTCACAATGTGTTATTGTAATTCTATTGTAATCATCATACTAAACAGAATAAACTAACATAATAGTTGTTGTACATAATAGCTAAATAGTAATAGCTACATAATATTATTATTGAATGTTAATAGGTTGCTACTTTCTATACAAAATATGAAATCATTTAGTTAAAATGGAGCTTTGCAGAAAGCCTTCAGCATGGCAGCACAGGATAATTCAATACTAGAGAAATGGCATAAGTTATCATTCAATGCAGATGCTCAGAAGTGATATAGGTGGAGAACGGAAGCTAGCTATAGCTACACTCTTGTTTGAGGCAGCCTTATCTATTATTGAGAAAGAATGATTCTAGTGATTGCTAATGTAAATGTGTATGATAACTGCTGCAAAGGCTTGTTGCAACCCCTTCTTGTTTGATTGGACAATGGACAATTGAAGTCATGGATAATAACATTAATTAAGTCTCCAGCTCCCCGATCACCAAATTTTAAAACCATCTGGATTCTAGACGGGAAACCACACTCTCATTTGGATTGGCCTAATACAATAATAGCTATTGGATTAGTAAACACTCAGTTAGTATAATTTTATTATTGTAAATTATTCATATAACATGCGCCTAGCTACAGCTACCTAAGCCTACCTTGCAGTTCAGAGTTTCATGCTAATCTTAGATTCTATCTAATCTCGTCCAATGCCTTCAAATCTATATAACTATATCGAGACATACTAAGTATAGCCTTGTGCCAGCCACTGCACTGCACTGATGAGAACCTCAGCCAGTAGCTTAATTAAAATATTCTTCGCGTTATTCGCGGATTAAAGTAAATATCAGGCGCCTAAACATTAGGAGCCTAAAATATTATTGTTGATGTCATCAATCTTTACCGCGGATCTTGTTGAGGACTCTATCGCCTTCTGTGGATCAATCGTTTAGTCTGACTAGTGTGTCTCTTGATGCGTAGTATTTTAATCACTGATACAAGTGAGCCCTTCACCCGAAACAGAAGTCGAGACAAAAGTTACAAACGGGCCACTCGACCCGCCATGATATTGTTGAGTCATCGGTAAGGTATAGAGCTGTTCTGTATAATATTATGTTACTAAAATAAGTATGAACATGACAATACACAGATTTCTATAAACGAATAATTAGTCAAGGGTGTTTATAATATCCGCACATGCACAAATTGTAGATTTATCTGCGACCGCGGTCAAAACCGGTGTCACTGTTCAGGGCATATCAAAACTTATCAATGGGATTTGTCAATTATAAGATTGTTTTTTCACAGCATAAATATAAACAATACTATTCTTTTATTTAATATCGTGTGCCATTATATCACTAAAATGAGCTAGTAGACATGGAGTTTTAACTTCAAGCTGTCATTCCCCATAGCAAATATATACAATCTTCTAATTTAAGAAAATGCACTTTACCAATGCCGATAAACTTAGTATATCACTTATGAATTACTCTATTTAATGTCGGCCGTACCTTTTGATAATCGCTATGGTCACCGAGTAATGGTGCTTGTTAATTAGAACATGACCTGTTTTCTAAATGTATTGGAATTTCTATTGTGTAAGCTACTCTTAGTAAAAGTGCAGTGTTAATGCTTATCAATAGTCTTAACTGTAGTATAAAAACATACTGAAGAGTTTATTGTTTATAATTCTGTCCGTACCTTTTTTGTAATCATTTCAACTGAAGTTAGGGATAAAAGCATGTGTTACAAAAATTTTGTCTCCATAGGACCCTGTATATTTATTTTACGGGTAATAATTATTTTACAGGTAATAATTATTTGTAACAAATATAATGTATGGCAAATTCGACAAATGTTTTGATATGTGACCCTGAGAAATACTTTTGAATATTTCTTCTTGACCTTTTACTTTAGAATTGTTCTTCCTCTGATGAACTGATTCACCTTGTGACATTTATAAAGTGAAGTATATGCAGGTGTAGCTAACACATTACACTAGTAGCTTTATCATCATCAGCCTCTTTTGTTGTACAGTTTTACACTCAAAGATACACAACCATATGTACTAAGTGTGATAAAATATAATTCGGAGTGGCTATTGATACTGGTCAGTCGGTGGTAATCATTCAGTTTTGGCTATTGACATTGACCACTATATTTTATGTCTTTCTTTATGTAATCTTTTAGATAGTAATGTTTTCTAATCCCAGTTCGTGTTGACCCTTTGCATGCAGCCCGGCTGGCATGCCAGGCTACTGTACAAATATTTACACTTGGTCGGTGCCACCTGGCTTAGCGTTTTATATAACTACTTCACTGTTTCAAGGTACGCAGTCTACTGTTTTATGCGCCTCCTTTATTTTCAGATTTGTCAGTGAATATAATCAATGATAACATTTCTGTCATTAGATAATATGTACAAAGGTCACATGCACTTCTTGGAGTGTGCCATATCAAACATGCTTGGTATATTAATTACACAATGTGTAACACTATTATATTCTTATTGCAAAGTATATGGGTAAACAGGTACTTACAGTATGTGTATGTATTCATAATTATTATAGCTAATATGATTCATAGTTAGCTAATATACTTAGTCTATGGAGGTGCTTTCCCTATGAAATCCCCATTACATTATCTCAATAGTTATAATTAATTGCATGTTACACAATGTTAACTCATAGGTATGCTTTTATCTTCAGTGAAAAGTGGATTTGTGTACACAGTAGAAATTCATGTTTCCCAGTAATGTCTATTTTACTGACACAATGACAAAACACAAAGTTGAGTGTACTTTACACATGACTGAATGTTGTCCCAGTGAAATGATTTGGAGTGAGCATATATAGGTAGAGGCTATGGGATGCTGGGGAAGGTTTTCAAATTACGTACCTCCTTTTCCTTGTTATGTAGTCTGTGCAATGTTAATATTGCTCTAATACAGGTAGCTATAGCCAAGTCTGTCTATCCATTAAGATAGATCACTTTACTGCATCCATTATGACCTTCCCTTCCCTACCTCCTATACGTACATATGTATAACTATCGATCATCCTAGCCATCGGTAACAACATCTCATAATTTACCTTCTGTTCATATCTCTGTTTTAGTCTCATAGTAGAAGCCTTGAAGTGCCTTATACATGGAAAACATCATTTTAGTTATTGCGTAGTTAGTGTTTGGCTATGCATGATTGCTGTATGGACATGCCCATTTTTGCGATCAATCAATCGTGTTATTCTGAACTGCTGTTGTATTTGTACCAAATATTTTTAAACTTATCAAATATATAGCTGTAATGTATGTAACACCGAAGCTTCAAACCTTCAGAACATTTTAAACTAAGATTCATTCATACAGCAGAAACACTCAGATAACAGATTTGGATTTAAGTTTTATGAATCAAACATTGTGTCCTGCCTTTGTACACTGATGTATACATGTAAAGAACATACATACATGTATATGTCATACGGTACAGCCTAATCTAAACTTGACAAGGCACATGTGTGGCATGTACTCGACATGACATGTTTTTCATTTCGCATGCGTGCAGGCACGCTCGCAAGATTGATGACGTAGAAACTCTCTTGCAGAGTACTCGTGTATGCACTAGACGTGTGGCAGAAGCACGCGTGCATGTCAGGTACGTACGTACACACCAAATCTGGTTTGCGTGTATCTTGGTGTGTACAAATTGTAAGCCGAGTATAATGGTATAAACTCTATGAACATGTTCTTGACCTAAGATGTGATTCCCATCGAGACACAAGACGCAAAAACATTGCTAAAAATTTCTTACTGTTAAGCTAAAGCCTATAGATTATATTAGGGTGTGTGTCTTTTACAGATTATTATCGGTAATTCTCAGATAAATTCCAATGTGGCAGATTAATACCGATATCCTAAATGTGTTGTATATAGCTAACTGACAACGTGAACACATTAGTAGCTGTTGCTACGTATATGTACAGTTTAGTTACTTTTCAAAGTTGCAGATAGTTTTTGCACTGTACAATACTCGATCTTGTCCATTCATGACACGTAGATATCCTAGCATGTTCGGTATGAACACGCCCCTTCATTAGGACTTTCGAGCGATACTCATTACGACAGATAAAGAAGCCAATCAGCTGCAAAACAGTTGCAGTTCATTGCCTACAGCTACTGTACCTGTAGTTACACCACGTGTGTAGTGTGGCAAACCAGGTGCGATCTTGTGATGTGCATTTCTCGTATGTCGCATATATTTACTGGCCCACATGCGCACACCAGTTTTTGAAATTTTACACGCATTGAACGTGCAAGCACACGCGTGTGTAAAGATTAAATTGAAGTGTACCGTATAATATGTCATGTATGTAGCTACACAGAAAGCTACATAATAGAGTTAGGGTTAAAGGGGCTATGCGCCCGTGCTTTTCTGTGATAAAGCCATTTAAGGTCATTATTGGGGCGAGCCTGAGCGAGCCCCACATAAATGGTGTATCGAGTCGAAATCACTGCATTCCGATGGTACGACGTACGTAAGTACGTACGTACGTTACTCTAATTGTAAGCGCTATGGTAAGCAGTTATACACGCTTACTTAGCTATTTATAAATTATAGACTATAGTCTACGCGCCTATGCAAATATAATGTGGTTCTTCAGTTAGACACCGTCATGCGGTCTCTTTCTATCGCTACTATACTCACGACTGTCGCTGTGGCAAACAGTTATGCTAACTAGCTACTCCACAGTTATAGCGTCTACGCGCTTACGCTGTCGCAAATTAATATGTATAGTAGCTACTTCAGTTAGACACCTATCACAAGGTCTCAGTATAGATATATCACTACTCACGACTGGCAAAGAAATAAAGTTATGACGAAAATATTTCCAATCTAAGCGCCATTATATAAGCACTTGCTATAAATAGATATATGCGCTTATATGCATAGAGACAAAGCGCTTAATTAACAAAGTGGACTAATTGCACTAACTTAATACAAAGTTCTATACATCAATAGCTAATGTAATTATGCAAGAGTCATGTAGTCTAACTATAGAGTGTGCTTCATCAAGACTATAGACAATTATAAGCATCACCATGCAGTCACTGATCTTGTCACTTGTGATTATTGAAGGAGTCATGATCATTCCAATTTCATCACTTAATTTTTACACAAAAGTGTGACCTTACTTTTAAACTATATATAGCCAGGCTATATCTTCGCCTTAGAAAACAATTAATAATATCTCACTAACACAACATGACCTTGGCATGTATAATGTTAACTATGCATACAGCCATACATGTCGCCAAACTTCGCGAAGGCTCGCCCCACGATGTTGAAACATCTGTCTAGTAAATAAATGACATGTGCGAACTTATTATTACGTAATTTCAAGAAACATGGCGACTGGTACAATGGAAGCACGCGTGAACCACAGAGTGATTCCTTGCGATAATCTTTATCCGGAACAGATAGCGAAGAGGTGAACATAATGTTGTAGCAATATTCCAGCAACTTTCCAAGGAGTTGATTGAATTGCAGACTTGCACATGCAAGTTTTTCATCCTTTATACCTTTCCACTTCGTGTATGCAACTTGACTAATAAATATTCACTTAATGGACTGTTCCCATCCATACTGCTGCTGTTTTGGCCTACCAGGAAGTCCGCGAATAGGTTGCACCATGTTTATTCAATTATGTGCGTAAATGGAAATATACGCCATGTTTATGATTTCACTGGCAGTAAAACGTTCAACGGCTTCATCGAGCGCATAGCCCCTTTAAAGTAGTGTTTACAGCATGAACGTATATGAAATTACATGTTTGTATACAATATATACGTACGTACATGTGAATATTATTTAATGGGTTTAATTTTTAGCAGATTAACTATTCACTGATGATGGATCATGATAACATAACCAGCCTCCATCAAGCAATGGTAGATACTGAATATTTGTATGGTCCACAAGTTATACGGGCAATGATAAAGAAACCTGGTATGTTAATGTAGACTATAATAATGTATTTACTATGTACACATGTTTTACTTTTAAACAGAGTATCTGTTTCTGAAAAGATATTATTATCTTCTACACAATAGCATTATACCAAATTATAGAATCACTCTACCTATATTACACCAATATTATAATATCAGTAGAGATGTGGAGGATTATATAGTAACTGGAACTACAGCAAAAGTTTGTATTCAGAGGTTACTCAACTTCTTATTAGTCAGTCTTGATAATGAAAAGGATTATATGAAATTTTGTGTTGTGATTAATTCAATATCAGTGATGACTAATTTATCTTACAGGATGATTGCAGGTAATTTGATTACATCATCCTTAATCATAAATGCAAAGTCATTTGAGTTTTCTGTAACTCATGTATCATTATAGTAGATTCGTCTGTATCATATATGTGACCCGGCATGAGAAAATGAGTCTTATGTGCACATAAAATTCAACCACATTTTTGGATTTCAAACTTCAGTGACTTGTTATATAAACATATAATTCTAACAAACTTTTTATCGTTTATGCAGCTTTTAGTAGGGAATCACATGCAGCTTACAGATTTTAATTATCTTATACAGTAAAGAAGATACAAGCTATAATATGAGTAGGTGTATTTTGTGTACATAAGCCCGGTTTTCTCATGCCGGGTCACATATGTAGTGGGCTATTGTAGGGGCCAAAATAAAGGTAACGTACATAGCGTTTTGCCTGTGTCTTCTATGTACCGTAAAGTACGAAGAGTTTTATTTGTGAAAAAATTCAAGCATTTTCGAAATATTTTTCGAAATACCTTATATAGCTACATAATAATTCTTTAATTACGAGCAGTTTCGCGGTGATGGCGCTTCTAAAGTATTTCAAGCGTATATTGAACCCTCCAATGAGGAGAAGATATTAGAGTGTTCTGACAGAACCGGACGGTCTGTGCCAAGCTCAGCAACAGAAGCCACAAATAGTGCTGTTTGTGAAGTCCTTAGCATTGTTACCAAGAGTTCTATCAATGAAGTTTTCGTCATATATTTTTGTATACGTGGTGTCCACGAATAACCGAGTCCATATCGAATCTGTAAGTCTCCAGTGCTGTGCTAGTGTACGCCATGCCGTAATTATTATTATTATTATTGCGCACAATCCACTAAGAGTCTCGTCTTGAAAAAATTGTAGCTAAAGCTATACTGCTAGCTAAGCTTAATAAGAAAATCATATCAATTGTTTCAGTCTTTTTGAAATGCTATAGTTGTACGTTTCGAAGGTATCGCAATTGCGATATGATATCAGACAATCATTAAGCGAAACAAAATTGTTCTTTGCTATAGCTATATAGCTGATTTTTGAAATTATTTTTTAGAAATCCTTTAAACCCATCCTTTTTCGAAATTTTCCACTATGCGGTATGCCTACGTACCTACGTATTTATACGTAGTCTATGTATATGCCAATATACTTATAGTCTCCTATACCTATGTACATACGTATGTACTTATACTTATAGTCTCCTATACCTATGTATGTACATACGTATGTACTTATAGTACACTACGTATACCTGCAGTAGTCCTGCATGTGTTACTTGTCTACTTAGCCCTTGGGACCTAAAGCTACTGACGTACGTACGTAGTATCTTGAGCCTATCGGTCATGCGTATGTACATTGTCAGCTATGTATGCATAGAGTCTCCTATTCCTATACATACGCTATAGATTTAAAGCAAGTAGTGCACTCGTGAGTGTGAGTGGCTACGCTCGCGTGTGTAAGTACAAACACTCGCGAGTGCCTCAAGAGTATATGTACCAATAGCAAGTACCAGACCAAACCAGCCGATATATGCCATGCCCACAATATAAACTGGCAAGGGCGTTACATCTAGCCCGGGCAAAAAAAATAACAATATAAGCTGTAATACTTTGTCTTACAAACTTTATGCGCTCGATATTAGGTAGGTGCCACGCCCATTTTATCCTTCATATTGCTACTGCGATACAAGCTTCATGCGCTCAATATATTCAGTAAGTGCCACGCCTACTTTACAAATAGTAGTTCGTCTTGCTACTTCAATACAAGCTTCGTGCTCTCAAAATATTCACGCCCAAAGTGCTTTATTGTACAATTACTTTATGCTTAAGCACTTCACTTGCTACTGGAATAAATTGAAGCTATTACACGACTTATAATCTAATTCCTGTGCACTACTTCACTTGGGAGTATAGTTTCACTCGTACTCGCGAGTCGGTATACGCTTGCACTCGTGTGTGGTTGAGCTCGCATACTTGCGCAATTGCAACCTGCACCGTACCTTGTCAGACAGCCTATAGGTACACTACTATTCTCCTATACATGTATGTCTCTCTAGTCTCAGTCCAATTAAGTGATCAAAGTCTATTTTGCAGAGGATTATTAAATTTGAAATTGTATAGAGAGGCGTAGCCAGACCCCGGCAGTTGCCTGAGAATCAACTTACTTTGCCCTACCATCACCAGCTCAGTAAGAGTGACGTGATTCCACGACGAATCAGATCAAAACTTAAAAGGAAGCAAATAATGACTTATCTTGTAATGCTAGTAGCATTATCCTAATTTTAGTGGTGAATCTAGTGCTTGATGATAAAAAAATTAAAAATTTAAAAGGTAAGTAGGGATTGAATTCAATAGTGCTACAAAAAGTAAGGAAACAAGGAATAAGATTTTGGGACGAGAGAACATTCTGGCATGAGATAATTTATAAAAGTTTAATCCCTACTTTTGGCAAACCTACTGAAGTGAGCCAAAAGTAGGGATTAAACTTTTTTAAATTATCTCATGCCAGAATGTTCTCTCGTCCCAAAATCTTATTCCTTGTTTCCTTACTTTTTGTAGCACTATTGAATTCAATCCCTACTTACCTTTTAAATTTTTAATTTTTTTATCAATCTAGTTTGTTTGCTTTTTATACATGCTAAGCATTCATAATAATCTTTCAGCAGGCGCACAAATGTTACAGGCGCTTACGAAATAATTATACTTGTTTTCAGGCGCTTGTTAACAACGCGCTTACATGGCAAAGCAGCTGTGTGATAGCAAAGAACGCTCAAAAAACAGCAAAAGCTATTTGTCCAAGGCTATAATCTCGAAGTTCACGATGTAATAAAGTACACGCGTACACGCGAAAACATCGTGCCATGGTGCCACTGTAACTAATTATATCACGTGCAAGCCAGATTTTAGCGTGACGTAATAAGCAGAAGCCGTAACAGGCTATCGTCACCTTCGAAGGTGAGATTCACACCTTGCTAGGAATATAGAAGAACAAGGAAGGGAATGAAGGATAAAAGGAATTGCCATGGCGCAGTGGGTAAATCGTCTTCGGAACAACATTTTCGTAAATCCGCCGCCATTACCTTTATTGTGTGAAAGTTCTGGAGCCCTACACCTAGCGCAACCAGGTCTTACGGCAGGCTGGCAGGCAGGCTGGCAGGCAGGCAGGCTGGCTGACAAAATACAGGTGAATTTCTAAATTTTCAAAGTTGGCTGTAGGTCGAAATATTCGACTTGTTGCTTCGTTTAACCAAGGTACAGCATCATTACAGCCTTAGCAATGCTTTCCAGTCGGTTTTTTCGGGTAAAGCCTATTGGAAGGTTGTTTTATGAAGTGCGAAAAATCGGGAAACCATACAATTTCTTACCAATCCCTACTATTAAGTACTACCGTACTTAATGATAAACACGCGATAACACTCTGACTGAATTCATTAGAATTAAAATAGCTCACGAGATATGCATGTAATTTTTTTTAAAAATGGAGGCAAGGTGGTACTGGAAATTTGTGAAATGGCTATAGAAGAATACACGGTTCAATTTTTAAAGAGAGTTACAAGTAATTAGTTAAGCTTTGTTTTCTTTACTCCCATTTATACAACCCATTGTGTGATTCCAACGGCCGAACCCGCCAATGATATGCAATGTGGCTAGAAGAGTTAAGTGATAACTACACATCAACTGTATTTGTCTAGAAGAAATTGTGGATGTAAATGAGACTGACCCCTAAAAGATGTTTTTTGAGAAAAGACGTCAGGCGTAGTTTTTGAATTTCTACAGCAGCAGTAACCACAAGACTGGGGTACCAATTGTTGTCTTTATGTGGCTGATATCAGTGAAGGAAAGAAGTCTTGCTGTAGCTTAGATGTATGTGTGGCACACGTGATCATCTGGATGCGTTCCTACAATCGATAGTTAATAATTCATGCACTATATTTCGTAGAATGGCTCAAGCATTATTTTGTAAAGTTTATGCATTAGTTATACACCTCATGTTGTTACACTAGATTAGCTATAGCTAGTCATGCCGTGTCGTGCACTTGCTAACAACAACTATTAATAAACGCACGTATGAACCAGCATGGTATAGATGGCTAGCTATATACAGTAGTATATTATAAAAAATTGTGTGCCCGGGCATCAGGTGAAGTCTGGCTACGCCCCTGTTCGTATACACAGCTACGTAAGAAAATAGAATTGTAATTTTTGTAATCTGTATACATAGAATTTCGAACTAATGGTCATTGGAAACATATACAAGTCCATCCTAAACTCATTCCAGGCAAGTCACAATCTTATCAACATATTGCTCATAAAAGATCATGTGCTAAAGGTGAGTAACTAACTGACGTATTATGCACCTGTGTGTAGTAACCACATAATAAGCCACTATCACCAAGTATGTATGTATGTATGTATGTATGTACTCTGTATGCATGCAAGATTAGTATATTTTATGGTCATTATTTACATCTACATGTAACAATTTTTGATTTGCAATTTGTATCGGTGACAAGCTCAAATTGTTATATACATATTCTTATATATGTACATACGTATACATATGCAAATGCAAATGTGCAATACAAATTTCAAACTACGTATATGCATTGTTGTATATACATAAAGACTAGTAATTTTTACTTGATCAGAAACAGATATTTAACTATAACCCAAACAGGAAGTATAAATTAGCTAAACTGAATCAATTGGTGGTAAAATTGGCAACTGAGTTGGCTTGGCTGAATATACGTACATGATTTTTAAAAATATATAAGGAGGTGTGTAAGCAGTAATAACACAAATTACATGTTTTTAAGTCAAATTTCCAGTCATTTGGTAGTCGATAAGATGTAGCTACGTACTGAATACTGTATACATATCTTGTAGTGCCATTGAATGATATTTATAACTTTACTTATGATACAGCAAATAACAAGAGCAAGTGTTTTACATGCAAAAATTGTGTTATCCTTGCTTACGCCTTGCATGTGACTCACAGCATGCTTTGCTACGAGTGTACACTACGTATACGCTGCGTTTGAATTAGTGGATAATTACTTGTTTTCATGATGCCACTATTGTTTTGTAGAAGCCCAAGCTGTCAATCCTCCTTTATGGAAAGTGATATGTATGTTGACCATCACACAAGTTTCAAATGCAATTAAAAAGTGGACAACACCTTACCAAATCTTTTTGAGGCTAACACTAAGTATTTCACATACGTATGTAAAAACCATCTCCTCATAGCCACTAGCTGTATATAATAATGGCAAAAAGGCTTAAACTTTCTAATACTGCGCATTTAAAAAGTTGTATTACTAAAGCACTGGAGTAAAAAGACCATTTGGACATATAATATAATTGTATAGCTACATATACGCTGCTATGTATAGTCCTTAGTGATAAGTTTTTTGTTTTTTGGAATTCTTCATGTCATTGTATATTCCAATAGATAAACAAGCAATGTGCAATGTTAATCAACTGCTATTCAATGTATTGTAATAGCAATTTATGACATCAACGTAAGTCATATGAGCAAAAACTCATCACTAAGGAACACCTAGCAATGCATAGAAATTAAATTTTTTATAAATCAACTTTATACTAACTTTTAGTGGTAAAACTTTAAAATTAATAGTTATTGTAAATTGAAATTTTTACTGTAACACTATAAGCCAGTCTTCTTTTATAAACTCCGCAACTTGCATGGCACACCCACTTTTAAAGCTTAAGTGCTCCGTCTTATTTGTACTATACAGCCAGTAAAACAGGCTTTTAATGGTTAGTATAGTGTTATCTTAATCATATTTGGTAGTAACTCACAATCTGCTTCATTACTAAGGCCACACCTATTGACTGTATTGATGGCAAGTGCCATATAAGGAAACTGAAAAGCAGTGGAACTTATTTAATCGGTTATTCAGCCTTAATCTGCCATTAGTGTTAGCTATAGCTACGGTATATGTAGCTCAATTTAAACTTTACACACGCGTGCAGGCACACGCATGTGGTTGCACGTTTAATGCGTGTAAAACTTCAAAAACTGGCATATGCACGCACTGTTGCACGCAATTTTGACGTGCGCACGCAGGCCAGTAAACACACGCGACACATGAGAAATGCACGTCACGAGCTCGTACTTGGTTTGCCACACTACACATGTGGTGTAACTACAGGTACAGTAGCTGTAGGCAATGAACTGCAACTGTTTTGCAGCTGATCGGCTTCTTTATCTGTTGTAATGAGTATCGCTCGAAAGTATACCGAATATGCTGGGATATCTTCGTGTCATGAGTGGACAAGATCAAGTATTGTACGGCTCAAAAACTATCTGCAACTTTGAAAAGTAACTAAACTGTTTATATAGCGATAGCTACTTCACATTGTCAGTTAGCTATATACAACACATTTAGGATATCAGCATTAATTTGTCACATTGGAATTTATCCGAGAATTACCAATGATAATCGGTAAAAGACACACCCCAAATATAATCTATAGGCTTTAGCTTTACAGTAAGAAATTGTTTAGCAGTGTTTTTGCATCTTATGTCTCGATGGGAATCACACCTTAGGTCAAGAACATGTTCATAGAGTCTATACCGTTATGCTCAGCTTACAATTCGTATACACGCCAAGGTGCACGCAAACCAGATTTGGCATGTACGTACCTGACATGCATGCGTGCTTCTGCCACACACCTAGTGTGTACACGAGTACTCTGCACGAGAGTTTCTACATCATCGATCTTGCGAGCGCATGCATGCCTGCATGCATGCAAAATGAAAATTATATCGTATCAAGTACATGCCACATGCATGCCCTGTCAAGTTTAAATTGAGCTGTACCATATATATCATATTTATTATTAATAAATTTAAAAATTATTAAAGGAAATAGGGATCGAAAATGCTACTAGAAATCAGCAACCATATAGAGATCAAAAGGATAGAAAAAGTTAAAGATCAGATAAGTAAGGAAACAAGAAGGATAAAGATCAAAAATGTATGGCAACAAGAAGGAGGTTGTAACTACGTAGATGCGACTGTTATTCTAAAGCATTTGTGATCCCTATTCTTAATCCTGATGCAGTCAGAATAGAGATCGCAAATACTTTAGAATAACAGTCCTATCTACATAGTTACAACCTCCTTCTTGTTTCCATACTTAACTTTTTCTATCCATTTGATCTCCATAGTGCTAGGTTACTGATTTCTAGTAGCATTTTTGATCCCTATTCCCCTTTTTTGAAATTGAACATTTTGATTTTTTTTGTTTTTTCATGCCCACTTTGTCTGGAGCATATTGTAAGCAATATAGCTAATATTTCTAAAACAGGTAGCTATAAGGCAGGTAAGTATTAAGATGGGTATATGGTTATAGGCTGGTATATAAATGTAGTAATATATTTGTTTATATGCGCTAAAAAATTAGAAGCGACGGAAAGCATAGTTATATGATAGTATTGATTATATTCAGGCTTAATCTTGCTATTTACTATATGGTTATAGTATATAGTATTATGTTTTACCTCAAAGAACACTCTACTTCAAACAGTGAATGATGTAGAATGGGATCTAGAGCGCACGCGGTTGCACACTATTTAGATTAACGGGGTGGGCGGTACAAGGTAAGTGACGAAGCGGATAAAAAACATAAATTTTCAGACAATGGAAATTATTTATCGCAGAAATGGACTTAAAATGGTTCACCATGATTTACAGAACGTTGTTAAGAAGATCAGAGTAGTTTTAGCACCATATCGTATTCAGAAAAGCTTTTCTCAGGCAGGGCATTGTCCTGCACTTGTATGGCTTCATGCTCAATCGCATCCTGCAAGAAGCTGTTTTGTGACACATCTTGTATATGCATTAGAAAATGAACTTCTAAACAAATCACAGATCTGGGTAGGGACATTTTAAAGATAAGCCGGTGGTTTTTATTCTTATTTTCTACTTCACGTTGACTGTAAACATGCGAAACAAGAAGAAGAAGAGGAAGATGGAGAATTGGAGGTATTTTTAGCAATGTGAGAAACATAGATACCTTATGGTTAAGCTTTCTATACTTCGGCGATAGTCTTATGGGCATTAAAAGTGGATCTGTGTGAGTTGTTTTCAAACCAATAAATCTTTGCAGATGGTTTAGCGTGTGTTCTATTGGGATGTTTATATAATTTTTGCTCGATCCTTATTATGAACCACTGACATGGTTCATGATACAGTAATTGAGTAAATGCATGTTAATTACAATTACGTTATTCAGCCTTCATTTTACATGACTAGTTTTTAATAGCCTGGAGGCAGACACACATACACACACAAACATACCTGTGTGAATGGTAGTGGACTAAAATACTAAAATTAGAGCACAAGGTATGGTGGTTAACTAATACTTTCCATTATAAAATGACAGTAAATACCCTACCAAAGCTCATGAATATAACAAATTGACCAATATTTTCATATGAAATGATCATATGCACACATGTGGTGATATATCGATATCAGATATTTAATATCATTATTGCGATATCAAAACTATTTAATAGTTGTAACACAAGCACGAGTGGTCTGCCTGATATGTACACCCGAAGCCCGAGGGGTGAGGGTGTACATATCAGGCAGGCCACGAGTGCCTGTGTTAAAACTATTATGTACCACTTCCTTAGCGAGCTGACTCAACAGCTCAAGCTAAGAGTTCGGTCAATTTGCGGTGATTGTATTTATAGTGTGGCTTGTGAGTTTCAATTGTGAGTTTTAGATATGATGTTTTCATGACGTTCTTGCACACATAGTCGCAATGATTGTGGGTTTATAAACAAGTTTACAAGCTACAAGCAAGACAGATTTATTTCGGTTGAAAATTTGCTTTAAATTGCTTCGATGGATAAATTAAGGTTAGTGGTGTCATTTAAATAGAATAACGAGCACATGGTAACACATAGTTTTTGTCGTGCAAGTAACTCACCTCAAACTGAGATCCCTTTGGTAAATATACTTCTAAACTTACGTAGACAATAAACTAGAATGATTTTAGGCCTAGAAATGACGACTAGAAACCTGCCTAAACTTTAAAACTAAAACCCACAATCGATATCGAATTGATGCGCCTATATAAAGAGTGTAGTTCCACTTCGGTTTGTATATCAGAGAGTAGATCAAAGAGTTCAAAGGAGCAACTTTCCCAGGCAATATCATTATAATGCCCTGGTGAAGAGGGAATATGAGATATATTGCCCTGTTGTTTCCTTTGATCTGAGGTGTGAAAGTGGTACATATTGATATATTGCACATCACTACATCTGTCCCCAAGTAAATCATCAGGTTTGGTGAGAGAAGTCAGAGAATAAATTTCTCTTGATGTCTTTGTTTCCTTTCTGGTACCTCGTACCATCAAGGAATTAAAAGGCCACACACCCAGTGGTTGAGGTGCTAGGTCGATCCCTAGCTGGCTGGCAAGCAAAAATCTACTAGATTTAAAATTCGCTAGCTAGCAACATTTGGCTACTTTGATTAAAGTTAGTGTTATTAGTGTTGTACCAATAGAGTTGTAGTTTGTTTTTCGCATTCACATTATAAAAAGATTGTTTATCAAGGTGCATACTTTTGAAAGCCATACATTGTCATGGAGATCCCTACTATTAAGTACGTACTACTGTACTTAATGATTACATGTTTCTACTTACTTTAAATATTCAACCTTCCTTATATAAGTCACATACGTGTTGCAATATACCAATATATGTACATATTGCAAAACACTGAAAAACAATATGCAATAGGACATTGACTCATAATAATTATTGTTTCACATACATATGTATGTACATACACATGTGTGTATCCATACATGTCCGTATGTACTTCGTTGTTATTATTATTTGTATTTTATAATTTTAGATTCATATGAATTCACTGATGATTTTCTTGTAACATCCACAATAGATCATTCTCCATCAGGTATGATATACCTTAGGCCGAGTTATTTTACGATACACTAATTTTAGCGATTTTTGTAAGCATGGATTTAGCGCATATCAACTTTAGCGATTTCACAAAAAAATTATTCACTAATTAAACAATAGCTAGCTAATTATAATTAATTTTTATATTTTAACGCGTATAAAATTTAGCGTTTGTGAGGGCACTCGCTAAAATCACTAAAATTAGTATATCGTTAAAATAACTCGGCCTAAGGTAATATGTAAGTGTATTGATTGTTTATTATTGTAAGTTCCATATTACACAAACTATGGCAATGTTTACACTACACATATTTATTCACATATAGATTGTCATGATAAAGATAAACCAAGTCACTCGAATGTTACAGGATTAGATGATATATCTTGTGTTAGCCACAATCAAGATTGGTTAGATTGTACAAGGAGTCAACATGCCCTTGGTGCTGTACATGTCTGTAGTAATAGAAGAAATTTATCTTTATCAATTGCTAAGAGCAAAATACACATATCAGGTAACACTAACTACGTATATGTACGTATGTATAAATGTACAGATTTAATGTAACATTACAATTACATGTGAGTACAATTGCAACCGCTCACAAGTACAAAAGTAACCGCTCACTAGTACAAGTGCAACCAATACCACAATGAATATTAGCACTTGTTTGAAAGGTTACATAATACAAATTTAAACCTTCTTCGTATATACGTAGATGAAGTTGGTAAGTTACTAAATGTTGACTTCTCCATGCAAACTATCACTAAAACTACATACAGAATGTATAATTGTTCACTGCATTCATCGAATAAGCATTACCCACCTACATATGCCATATAAAGAATTGTCACAAGGTTATGACCAGATTGTTACAGGTTTAAAAACATGGTTGTCATAATGTGGTGACAATTTTGTGACAAGGTTGTCACTATGTTGTAGCAAAATTGAAAACAACCTTGTTAACAGTGTTGTAGTAGCTAATCTTGATTTTTATATGGGTGTTATTTTACGTACATAATCTTATAGCAATAAAAGAAAGATTTAGTAAGTTTGTTGAGTTATTACCAACTAACTGCTACTCTACTGTTTGCAAGTTAAGAAAAATGCGGACTTTTACTGATGTTGATGAGAAAATGAGTGATACGCTATCAGAATGTGATGATGCTAGAGTCATTAATAATCAGTTATTATCATACATTATTAATAAATGTGCTGGTGATGTAGTGTTATTATGTGATGTTTTGAAGAATGTGGTATCCACTGATAACATAAAGCAGTTACAAGATTTAGGTACGTATAATAGCATATCTAGCATATACGTAAATAATGAAGTGTTAGCTACATACATAGCTGTGTATGTGACAGGGTTGAAACCGGGTCAGCATCACTGACCTGGATGACCCACTGACCCGGATAGTAATCTGGGTCAGACCTGGATGTGACCTGGTTTAATTAAAGTAGAGGCATGCGCCGAAACCTACATTCTGGGCACTACTAATTGGTTCTGCGTTACAGCATGTAGATCCAGGCTATATATTAACCAAACACAGCTTTATTCATATGTATTCTCGATCGTACGCATAAACTGGGCGTGGCTCCTACTGGACAACTTGTGCAGCATTTTCATGCGGCATTAATCCTAATTATATCCCAATTCCCAACGACTGATCACTGAAAAGCAGTATTTGAATTTTATATAAATAAACTTTTGAGGTGTGCGACTGTGTGCAGCGGCTTTCACCTCCAGACGCCATTAATATCGCACGTGATCCAATCCGGGTCAGACCCGGATATTCTATAAAGCAGGTCGGACCCGGATGACCCAGTTTCAACCCTGGTATGTGACCAAGTCTGTGAAAATCGACCATGTCAGCACACAAAAGTTGCCTAATATTTTTAAATTATACATAACTCAGTGTCTTGTTACTAACAAGACACATTTTTTGTAATACATACGTAGCTATGCTAACAATATACGTACAATTTTACCACAATTCAGTAGCTAGCTAGCTAGAATCATTTTAAAGCTTACATAATGAAAATAGCTTTTTAGAACTAAATATGTGACCCGGTCTGACAAAACCAGTCTTATCGCCGCAAAAATTTTGAGCTAATATTCAGTCTTTCTAATTTAACAACTCTTTTTCTGAACACAATATTTTAGCACAAACTTCACCATGTATACAGAAAATCCTAAGCAATTCAATAAAACTTACAGAACTCAAATAGCACACACAGAATAAGAGATAGATACCATAATATGGATGGGTATATTTTGCGGTGATAAGACTGGTTTTGTCAGACCGGGTCACATATTATATTAATGACTATCTAAATACATGAAAATTGCACTGACATGGTTGATTGTAGCGAATACGTACTAAGCCTTATATGGAAGTTAACTTATCAATTTTGAGGATACAAGTGGTAAAGTATTATAGCTAATAGTTGGAGCATACCTTTTCAAAGATGCATATTTTCAAGGTTTTGTGAATTTTCACGAATCCCTTGAAATTTTTTATCTTCGACAATAAGTCGTTTTACAGTATCTTGATCATTCTATTTGAATGACAAAACATTTAAAGGAAGACTGCCTTACAAAGTGACAGACATCAAATCAACAGTAGTAGTTACAGTCCCGAGTTGATGTTCCCATGAGAGTACCTTCACGAGTACATATGCACACAGATGAGCACCTGTACTCCTATTAAGGATACTATTGCTTGACATGATACCCCACACATATGACAAAGGCAAAATTGCATATATAGTGTTTATGAATTCACTATAGTAAACTAGTTTATCAATTAGATGGTTTAGGCATTTATACGTAACTAATAATTACATGGGTGCTACTTATTGTATTCTGATTATAAAATTATTTATTTTGTAGCTTTGTTCCTACAACCATGTTTAAGAACTGTAGATCTGGTCCAATCACCACTTCAGTGTAGTGCATCACTAGCTGGTCCAGTAGTCAATGTAGTTCATGAGGAAAATGAACAAAGTACATCTTTTATATCATCTTCCACAAGTTGTGTATCTACTAGTGAGGACCATCATGTACACATCTGTTCTACTACAATATCAACTGACACATCATTGAGTACTACTGAGCCTAAACATTCTATTCATATCATTACTAGTGGTATGTACGTATGTATGTATATGTCATAGCACTAATTTTTATAGTATGTGTAACTAACCAGTTCATAAGAATTTACATTATTAAATTAACTCTGTATTGTGTATTATTATTAATTGTCATATGTTTCATTATTATGTTATAAAATCTGTAGATGTTCCTTCTGATATGCAACAGTCGTTGTTTCCTAATAAGGATAACAGTAGTAAACTAAGCCCTTCTTTACATAACAAAAAAGAAGGTATAAAATTAATTACGAATATATAATATATGTACATATCTATGTTATATATATTTAAAGGTGATAATGATGAACGAGTTGCAGTAAAACTCTCATTATTTGAAGGTATGTATTACGTACATATGTATATAGCTATACTCATAATAGCTGCGTGTACGTACGTATGTAACTATGTACATACATATGTTAGGAAATAATAATGCTAAACAAAAACACTTTGGGTGTATAAAAGTGCAAGGCCAATCAGAAGCAGCATTGCAAACAGGTGCGACAAAAATTTTGATGTCGGTGGTGGCCAAGAAGTTATTTATCAAAAATCTTTTTAACTTGCGTATTGAATGACATACAATAGTTGCATATTTTCACAACTATGATTAGCTTTGTCACTTGGCCACCTTTATTAAAAATGATTGTGTGAAAAAGGTGGCCAAGTGACAAAGCCAATCAGAATAATAATGGTATAAACTATTGTAAGTCATTCAAGTAGTTAAAAAGTTTGATACGTAACTTCTTGGCCTCTACCGATATCAAAGTTTTTGGTCGTACCTGTTTGCAAAGTTACTCTGATTGGCCTTGCACTTTTTTACACCCAGGGTGCTTTTGTTCAGCATATCACTATGTACTTTTTTGGAAGTATAAACACATGTTATTACTAGCAAGCAGCAGAGAAGTACTGCAGGGGTATAACTTGTACTTGCTTAGCATACAATATCGTAAATTAAACTTTGAAGCTTAATTTTGAAAAATTCAGGCCCGCAATCTTTTTTAACTTTCACTACAGAGTGATATGTCAATATAAATTGAGTATCTGAAAATTTGTGCAAATCATTAGAAGGGAGTCCAAGTTATGGCAACTATCAACCAGTCCATCTCAAATACATTCAAGTGTTTACTTCAGACTGATAATAGTATGACAGGTAGTGCATACATGAGAGAAGTGCTGATACAAATTTGGCTGGAACCCAGGGGCGGATCCAGGATTTTCTGAGAGGGGGTCTGAACACAGAGGTGTATCTCTGATGCAGAAGTCTAGTGGCACAGCCTCCCAGAAGCTATAGGGTTTTTTGTTATTATAATAGCAAAATCATGAGATTTAGAGCATATTTAAGTAAATACAAGGAAGTATTTAGCCAAATTTGGAGTAGGATGTGTGGTGGGTGCAACCCCTTTGAATATGTAGGTTGTTTTATTACATAAAGTGCTAAAATGACACTTGCTTCAAGATATAATGCATTTTTTGTTTTTATACCAATACATCATTCTTTTGGCTTCTTTGATATATTTCTGTCTCAAGACCCCACTGGATCTGCCCCTGGTCAACCCATGAAAAAGTGAGTGAGTTGTTAGACAAACAAGTGAATGTACAAAAGGAAAGATAGAACATAACTTGCGGGGTTCGCAAGTCCACAAAAGATATGCGCGATGAAAATAAAGAAAAATACGACTGCTGTAAAAATTTTTGTGGTGACATACAGGAAGGACTTTATAAGGCCGTATCAGAAGAACAGCTGAATCGATTTCGATCAACTTTGGGTTATTGATTCTTCAAACATTGAAGGTACTAATTCTCTAGTTACAGGCGAATCAGGCGGGAAAGGATGGTTCGTTGTGTGTAGTCGCACAACAAGCACCATAAAAGTCGTAATGGCTGGTACTTAGAAATGGTGACGCCGATTTCCTCTATTCTCGGTTTATTGATATATAGTAAGACCGTTGTGGCTCTGTATAAACTAAGTGATAGCTTTCACGGTGGCTTAGCTAGTGCTTTTAGGAATTTGAGGGTGGTGCTATGTGTAAATAACCCACTCGGTGGTTGCTTTGCTGCACTTCTTCTTGGCCACACAACTCACTCTTGATGTATACATTAAGTTGACCCTGTGTAGGTACACGTGCTTAACAGATTAGGTAAATAACTGTAAAAACGTTATTGTGTATTTTATTTTTCTAGAATCTACAACATCTAGTGATAATCTATTATTATATACATCACTGGATGTGTTGTGTTCACAAAACATGTTAACTTATGATGAAGCTGTTGATATCTGTCTAGCGGATTATCAGACAAAGATTAGACTGTTAGATGATAAACTGACTACTGTGTCA
This sequence comes from Spongia lamella, assembly GCA_963930835.1. Taxonomy (NCBI): domain Eukaryota; kingdom Metazoa; phylum Porifera; class Demospongiae; order Dictyoceratida; family Spongiidae; genus Spongia; species Spongia lamella. The sequence continues at coordinate 10,992,547 of OZ005747.1, forward strand.
CCAAGTGTGTAGGGACCCTATACAAAGTGTTTGTAATTATTTTGTAATCTTAGAATTAACATCAAGCTCTAATACAAGAAACGTAGATGACAAAATTATTCCTTTTCAATGTAAATTACCACAGTCTATTGAATTATCTACAGATTTGTATATACGTATGTACGTACATGTTATGCAATAGATGTGTTATTCTTTAAATTAGATTTTGATTTACTCAAATTAAAATATAAGGAAATTCTTGAATGTTTCCCCAAAGAATTTCATCAGTCTTTACAGAAATTGCAAGATAAATTAAGTGATGATCAGATGTGTAGTATTTTGAACTGTTCCAGTTCTCATACTGCTAATATAATGATTTTAGATTGTTTGATAAATAATATGAAATGCAGGGAGGACTTGTTAGATTTATGTGATCAACTGGATAGATTAACTGATACTTCACCAGGTCTTCAACATCTTATTAATCAGATAAGAGGAGGTTGTTAACTTACATTATGTATATACGTACATGCATAGCTACATAGTGGCTCTGGCGGGTCGAGCCTGTTCAGGCTCATCTAGTCTAACATAGCCAACCTGAGCAAAACTGCTAGAATTGGCATGCTCACCTTGCATTATTCTGCCCATTCATAATAGCATAAACTATACCGTATAGCGGGTTTATGTGCGACGTCCAATTTTTGAAAACTTTGTGAATTAGCACGTCATTCACATCCACAATTTTTGTGAAGTACTCTTCATATATTCAAGTAGACTATTCGCATAGCAAACTTTTCTGCTGAAACTGATTTTTCCTGGTTCACAACTCATAATATGTACCCGTTATACAATAACTTGGTGAAATGCACGGCATTGAGGGGCGAGCCTGGTGCTTTGATTCAGATGCATGTATACACTTAGCTACCACTGATGACCTTCACATGCAATTTGTCATTGTAATAATTTAGCACAGAGAACTAAACATGTGAGTTCAGTCTTGGTGTAGCTATAAACAACAGTGCATGATGGTCCTAAAAATTAGTACCGGTGCGTATTTCATGAAAACTGGAATATTCCTGGAGATATTAGTAAAGTAATTTCAGCAGATTGAGATAACATATGTAGCTAATAACATCAATTCATCACAAAAGGTATCACAGGCATGCATAATAAGCAAGAGACAGATGTTATTGGCTATTATAAAGAAAAGTAAACAGTGAGGCCCCGTGGCTTTTGACAAAGTGTTATTATATTTTTTATAAACAACATGTAATAGTCATCTATCTTTCGCTGGCTATAGGGCAGCAAGGCAGCTGATACTTCAATGTATCTATCTAACCATTGCAGTGCTATATATGATAATTTTATTCACACGTTGTGGTTAATAAATTATGGTTAGCACTTGAATGGTATATACATGCCTATGGTTAGCATTAATTTTAATGGTTCGCATGCTATGGTTAGCATTTAATGGTTCGCGTGCTATGGTTAGCACTCCACGTGTTTTATGTAATGCCATGTAATGATTGATATAATGTTGGTTTGCACATAAACGGCTTTCAACCATATAAAGGGATTTTGATGTATCAAGCAAGCAAGCAAAAAGACATATCTCACTGTTGATCCCATATGGTGGGGCTCGCTAAGCTCGCCCTAATAAATGCCTGTAAAATAATTAGAATACGGTGGCGTTTGTGCATGAAAGTGTTATAATACAGTAGCTTCCAATGTTTTCACACAGTTCCAGAAAGGAAATAAGCATTTCTTTGTATTACAAGCTGCATACCTAATCACAAGGTAAACAATGAGATACATACAGTCACTTATTTAAAAAGTGCACTGGCCGAAACTAAACCAGCCAGACCATCAGAGCTTATGTACATATGTATTTAACTACATATAGTTATGCATACGTATGCATGTGTAGTACATACCTAGTGTGCATAAGATTGTATTTAACAGATTTACAGGGTGTGTACATTAGGGATGCAACAATATTACAATATATCGATATATTGCAATATCTACTGCTGCAATACAATACAGTATGCCTGATAAAAATATCGATATATTGCAGCATTTATTGCCTTCAAAGTTGTAAGTATCAAATTATTACACTACAAAAATGACTGGACCTCTTGTAACCATAAATATAAAGTACAGTTTCTTGCTGTGTTACATGTTTGTACTTAGCATTTACTGTTAAAAACAAGTCTTAAAGACATGATGTGTTCTTTTTTCAAATTTAATCATATATTGCAATATAGCAATATAGCAATATATTGTAATCCACTCAAATGACCCATATTGTTACATCCCTATGTACATTGTATGGACAATTTGATACCATATAATATTATGTGACCGTCCAAGCAAAAACCAGCCTAGTTCACATCTCCGATTTTGCTCAGTTAATGAACTATAAAATCTGTTAAGAATGTTGCACATAGCTGTAATTTTCAGCAATGATAAAGTGATGTTAGTTCTACAAACCCTGTCAAAATGAACTCTCTATGTCCTTCGCAACAGAAGTTATGAAGCATCAAAGTGGCAAATTTGGAAGTGTGAACTAGGCTGGTTTTCGCTCGGACATTCACATATATGTACGTAGTTAGCTGGAATTTTCGAAAGTGAATATTGAAATTTGCAGTTTGAAAATAATATACGGTACACTTCATAAAAAAGTTAACGTTTCGTGATCACGTTACGATTACGATACAAGTTACTATGAAACGTACTACGAAGCATATTTGCGTAATTACGATACGATACGATTCGTACTTAGCTTAATGTATCAGAAGGAATCCCCAAGGGAATCTACCAAGATTCATCCCATTATTAACCGCAAGAATGTCGCTAAACATCTATGCAGGCCAAACAAAACACTTTAAATGGTAACAAAACAGCATTTATACACTATCAATAATTATTTTATATCTTTTCTGTATGCAGCGATTATTCACAAACCTGTTTCCTTCCAGTTTCAAAATGCATATATACACGCACGATTAACAAACGATGCCAATCAACAGTATAACCAAGTTTCAAGCCTGTTTTCTTTGTATGGCATTTCTACAACACTAAACAAACCTAAGTATCGCTATAACTTTTCTCCAGAGACAACTATTTTTACCTGACACAAACAATACTCCGTGAATGGAACCTGGGTAAATAATGTTAGTAAACAGCCCAATAGTGGCGTGACCTTCTATAATAAGCACACCGGCTACTGAAACACACAAGAAACTTGATAGCAAGTCCATCGGGTAAGTTATACCATCGATATGGCGTCAACAGGGGTTTAAGAATTAATAAGTATGCGTAATTACTAGTAAGTACGCGTATTTAATTACGAAAGTAAGTTCCGTACTACGGTACAATTACTCGTACTACGGTACGAAACGTAAACTTTTTTATGAAGTGTACCGTATTCAAAAAATGCTATTGACCATGCATTGATTCAAGTTTGGTAAAGAGTGACAGCACCCGACATTTAAAAAAATTATTTACAAAAGTTGTCAGGATTTTTGAAATTTTGGAAGATTCCTCATTGAAAATTGCTATACATCTTATGGTTGTAACTATCAACAGCAAGAAGATAGAAGTGCACCAATAACTGTATGTACGTATGTATCCTACATATATTGGGTCATATCGGTTATCAGACTATATTAATTGCTGGGCAGTACCACTCTATTGTTAATTAAATTGTTGGGTGGTTATAGTGGCCATACCTTACACAGACAGTGAGGTTACTGTAGTAGCCTGATTTCATAATATTGTTAATATGTATTTATATACTAACAGATGATGAAACCTGTAACTTGTGGGATACCTCCTACCTTATTTTAGATGACTTTTGTGAAGCAATAGTGACTTATTGATTATATCAGATTGGTTGTGTTTTATCAGCTTTAACATTTTATTTATAATGGCTATTGGGATATCGGTAAAAAGTCATATCAGTTCACCTCTATAAGAATAAGGTACGTACGACAATATGTTCATTACCAATCCACAGCCATACTGACAGTCTGTTATGATGTGTAGGTGGTACACAGTCGTGCTGCCACAATATATCGATAATAGTGGTATCAACAGTACATAACATACGTATAAAAAGAGGAGAGTGTTGAACTAGAGTTTGGCGGTATACCGGTAATACCGTATACCGAGAAATGAAATCAATACCGGTTTCCATTATTGTGAATACCGGATATCGTCATAGCAGCTATTTACTTTTTTCTGTGGCTTACAGGTGACCATGAAGCCACACTTTATGTAAACACTGAGGATATCATACTGTACGTATACACTTTTTGGTCTACGTAGTCCAGCCTACTTGTATATATGTACTTATAACCAGTTACTTGATACAAGTTATGACTTGTGGGATATATATAGCCATAAATTTAAATGATTATTCATACATTGAGTAACTGTAAATGGAATACCGGATATTTAGGTATACCAAGGTATTTTATAACAATACCGTATCGTTTTGTATTTTCTGATACCGTTCAACCCTATGTTGAACTACCAATAGGGCTCTGAAATACACTGCGTAAAGTTATGATGCAACACACAATTAACACTTCCAAATGTTGAAACCACAAAGGGACAAAGCGCACAAATTAAATTTCTATGTACACATAGCTCATACTAAAGTTTCTTGCTGTGTTAAGCTTTGGACCTGTTTCATGATGATAAACACATGAAGCGCTTTATTTTCTGAATAGTGAAGTTCACTAATTTAGCGCAATGCCGGATATTGAATCAGATGACCAGCCTCATGTATAGTATATGTACAGTAGTGAGCAGAAAGGGTTAATGTTCGGTAATTGTACTTATAATAATACGGAAAAATTCTCACAATCCTTTTATTGTTGTTTTACGAATTGGAAGCACGGTCGTAATATAAGCATACTATGCATGTTCGTACTTTGAGGTGTACTATTTTCATACAAATTCAGTATGTTTGTCTTTAGCAGGTGGCTTCATGGCTTTAACAATTACACAAATTTAAAGCCATTTAACAGTTCATGAGGTATAATGGTAAATATTTGTTGATTAATTCTTATACTTTTAACATGCATATGTACGTACATACGTATCATTCCCTTTCTGTCTGTCGTCCATTACTTGTAGAGTAAACTTTGTACTTTGTAGGTCTTTTGTATCTTTCCTTTCTTGCTAAAATGCCTGTTTCTACATATCAGGATATATAGTTTTAAGCTGACTCGACTAAGATGCAACAATATTACAATATATCGATATATTGCAATATTTATTGCTGCAATACAATACGTACAATATGCCTGGTAAAAATATCGATATAATTATTGCTTATTGCAATATATTGGAACATTTATTGCATTCAAAGTTGTAAGTATCCGATTATTACACTACAAAAATGACTGGATCCTTATAGGCACTTATAAATATTGATTAAAATCCTTAGCGCTCTGGGGAAAGAATTCACTCTTAAGGCTATAACTAGCCAATGAACATACGTAGCTATGTGAGCAACTTACAGTAGCACAGTCCAACTGCCTTCAGTGATAGTAGCTAAGTGACAATTCTTTGTACATCATTAAATTTTTTGCACAAATTCATAGCTATTACAATCCATCAGTGGTGCCAAGTAACTATAGCGACAAAATGAATAGCATAGGTAAATGCAGTGCATTATACACTTACATAGCTATAACTACAATTATAACCACTATTTGTACACATGTACATTTGTATGAAAATAGTTCATTGCAAATTAATTTAGTCATAATAATTGAAACATGGGAAACACATTTTCACATTACCATTACATTTCCTTGAATTCCAGTTGTAAGTACGGTACAGCTCAGTTTAAACTTTACACATGCGTGAAGGCACACACGTGTAAACTTCAAAAACTGGCGTGTGCACGCACTGTTACACGCAGTTTTGGTGTGCGCACGCGGGCCAGTGAACACACGAGAAATGCACGTCACGAGCTCGCACTTGGTTTGCCACACTACACGTGTGGTGTAACTACAGGTACAGTAGCTGTAGGCAATGAAATGCAACTGTTTTGCAGCTGATCGGCTTCTTTATCTGTTGTAGTGAGTATCGCTCGAAGGTCCTAATGAAGGGCGTGTTCATACCGAATATGCTAGGATATCTTTGTGTCATGAGTGGACAAGATCGAGTATTGTACAGCGCAAAAACTATCTGCAACTTTGAAAAGTAACTAAAACTGTACGTATATATAGCAATAGCTACTAATGTGTTCACATTGTCAGCAACATAATTATTTTGGTTAATTTGTCACATTGGAATTTTTATCCGAGAATTACTGATGATAATCAGTAAAAGATACACCCCCAAATATAATCTATAGGCTTTAGCCTTACAGTAAGAAATTGTTTAGCGACATTTTTGCGTCTTGTGTCTCGATGGGAATGACGCATTAGGTCAAGAACATGCTCATAGAGTTTATACCATTATGCTCGGCTTACAATTCGTATACACGCCAAGGTGCACGCAAACCAGATTTGGTATGTACGTACCTGACATGCACGTGTGCTTCTGCCACACGTCTAGTGCATACACGAGTACTCTGCACGAGAGTTTCTACGTCATCGATCTTGCGAGCGCACGCATGCCTGCACGCGTGTGAAATGAAAAACCTGTCGTGTCGAGTACATGCCACACGTGTGCCTTGTCAAGTTTAAACTGAGCTGTACCGTAATTCTTTCCACAACTTAACGATGTGTTCACGCACATCACCTGAAAGTTTCTTATAAGTTGTTCCCAGGTTTCTACGTATTTTAGGATTTTTAGTAAAATTAATTCCACAACCCACACATGTCATAGAACCAATGAACAGGCATATTCACTCAAAGATCTGCTATTTTTACTGAAGTATGCATGTGCAAGTAATTAAATCAACATTCCAGCAGAACGACTGAAGTGTTGCAATGTGACAAGACCATATTACAGCCGGCACTTATAATAGGGACATCAATAGGCGGCTGATGCGTAAATTTGGGTGTGTTACACGAGACTATGTAGCTAGGTGGAATGTTTTTGCATTTGGTCACAAAATTGATGTTGAGTCATTTTTTATGAGCAATGTTGTGTAAATTGAGAAACCTTAATGTGTTAAAACTCCTGTAGTAGCTAAACCAAGTGGAATGTCATCAAATCACACATGCCAATCTTCATTACTAACACTAATGTAAGATATAAGCCCCAGTCATTTTTCCACTGCAGACTACTTTTCATTTTCAGTAGCCTTTCTGCTTCATGTCTCATAACAGTGTATCCATGTCCTTTGCTGGGCTTTAAATACACTTATGTCAATACTTTACACAAGATTATATTTCACCTTAAAAAGTTAATAATTATACAATAGAATTTTAATAGTTAGTCTAATTACAGGCTTATTGTTTCTATTTTTATGTGCAGAATTTTTAGAAACATTCAGTTCTTCATCTCCAATGCCCATCATGACAACACCTAATCAGACTATTAGTACTGTTAGTACTACTACTACAGTACATCACACACCAAGTGTTTCATCAGTGAAACCTACAACTACTAGTGCTACTAGTGTAACACAACTGAGACAAGGTATGTTGTTGGATAAGCTACATACGTGTATAACAACTACCAGTTTATGTGTATATCACAACTTTCAACAAGAATAGCTATAAGTGTCATAGCTACTAGTATGTAATAAACACAATCTGTGAAGTATTCATTTAAACAGTAATGTTACAGCTTTTAATAGCTGAAATACCGTATATTGCAAATTGTTCAAGGTGGAAAAGTTTCGCAGATGGACAAGGTACTTCAAATTCGCTGGAAAATTTTCGCAGTTTGTTCGCCCTGGTCAAAATGTGCTCATGTGCGTGGACTATGCGATTTCATTAATCGAACGCATCTGCTTAATAATTCTGAATAATTATATTTACCGCTTAACTTGTCGCTTTCTGACCTTGGCAGATACGGCTAAGCAGTGTGGCTGTAAGATTGTATCAAGCTGGAAATCACACAGTGTAGCCTGAGCTACAGTTATGGCAATGCCGATGCGTGGCGTGCTAACTGTGTGCATGGACACGTGAAGTCTTATTAATGGCAGAGGAGTTCGAAATAACCATCTGTATATTGTATTGACAGTCCTATTTTCTTCCTGTAGTGTTCGATCAACCGTAATATTCCAAGAATGACAAAGTTTAGCTGGAAAAGTTTCGTGGTCACCAATTAATCCACGAAAACCGCAAAACTTTTCCACCTCGAACAATTTGCAATATACGGTATACGTATACTGTAAACCAGCATATTTAGCTGATAAAATATTTAATTTTTAATCATTTGCATGATAAGTAGTGCATGTACTTATTGGCTTTTTTGGTTTGCTAAAGATTAATATTCAAATTACATAGCTACGTACATATCAATATTCAATTCCTAGATAGGTAACACATTAGTAGCTACAAGATTGCTTTACATAGCTAGTGACTTTGGTTCAATAGGGATTGATATGAAAAAAGTTGTTGTTTTTACATTAATACCAGGAGCTGTGTAAGTTAAACCGCTGTAAATCAACAACTATTTAATGTATTCAATTGAATGACGTCACAAGTATATTATGTTAGGAAACACTCATCACTAAAGAGCACATAATTTATTTCTTTTGTTTACACCCCATTTATTTGGTGATAAGATTACCAAGATTCTAACAGTAAACCATAAGCCAGTCTTAAAGCTTCACAAACTACACACTTTTAAGTCTGAAATGCTCCATGTTGTTTGCACTATACAGCCGGTAAAATGCCTTTTAGTGATAAATGAATGACTTTACAGTGTTATCTTACTCTTTTTGGAAGTAACTCATGACGCTTTGTTACTAAGGCCACGCCCATTGACTGTATTGATGGCAATCGCCTTATGAAGAAGCTGAAAAGCAGTATAACTTTATTAATCAATTGTTCAGTCATCATTTCACATAATAGTTTTTAATATCCTGGGGGGACACACATACCCACTTCCCGAACAAAAGCAACTTCAAGAAACCAGGATGTGGCGGTTTGTGGTAGCAAGTGCCTGGTTTATAAACAAGCTATCTTCATTTGATACTAATGATGTGATGTGTTGAGAAATTAAAGTTTTCCTATGTTCAGGCCTGCCTGCATAATTACATATGTAGCTAGAAGCACACGAAAATTCCAAAGATATATACGTAATTGCATCAAAACTGTTGTTTAATTTATTATCTTCTACAATTACTTAGACAAGGCAACAAATTTACGAAAGATATACTGTTATGGCTTCTGTAAACTTCATTAATACTATCAACTGATGCAATGTTTTTGTGTGTAGTTACGTACTTCATTACAAAATGGTTCAACCTTTTGATGTTAACCATTATGATTAATTACGTATACACACACACACACACATATATATATACAAATGTACATATTTTAACTGTTTTTACCATGTACGCACAGGTGGTTCACAATTGAATATGCAAGAGAATTTGAGATATAAAGATAGACGTTTACATAAAGGTTTGTATGTGTAGTATAGCTGTATCTATGTAAGCATCATCATTCATGGGTGCCTTAAAAAATGTGAGGCGCCTACATTTATGTATGTAGCTGTATTGTGTCTAACAATGATAGAACTGATGTACGCTTAAGTTTTTTATCGACTTGCATTGCAAAAGGTGGGTAATTTGTGTATTTAACTGTCTTTCAATGTATAAACACCAGCCTGCACACTTCTGCCGATCCTAAACAGTAGTTTACAGCAAGGCTTCATGCATACACGTTTAACTTGAATAGAAGCTTATCATGTATGAGTACATTAGTAAAACTAAGCAATGATCTGTGCCTAAGATTACCTGTATAAACAAGAGGGCCTGACTTGAAGGGACTGGCAGTATCGTCTGCTGCCTACATGCCATGTTCTAAAGCACTTAGACACTTGTAATAGGTTTCTCCTCAGATTTAAAAACCCTCAATAAAGTCAATAATCACCTCAGCTGTGCTTTGACGTCACTTTGGGTTTTTAAATCCTCAAACACACCTAGTACGAGTGTCTAACTATTACTAAGTGCTTATTCAAATATACTAGCCTATCCTTCACTATAGCAGCTGCCCCTGCAGTTTTTTATCAAACAATGAATACAGTCCTTTGGGATTGTATGTTACCTTGACGATATTATTGTGATGGGCAGAGATAAAGCTGAACACTTGTGCAACTTAGAACGAGTAATGAACGGAATTCAAGAAAATGGCTTACGTGTACGCAAAGAGAAGTGCTCCCTCCATGCAAGATTCTGTTGAATACCTAGGCCATACTGTAGACAACCATGGCATTCAGATGTCACCCAAGAAAGTTAAAGCAGTTGCTGAAATGCCACAACAAAATGAGAAAAATAGAGATTGCGAGCATTTCTATGTATGCTTAACCACTATGGAAAATTCTTGCCCAATTTATCAGACCTGTGTGCACCACTTAATCAAAAGCAGCTAAGTGGAAGTGGATTACCGTATAACGGGTAATATTCGAAGCAGAAATTTTCGTAGAACAACTAATAAATTAAATTTGAAGGTTTTATTTTCGTACTCTTTCTAATCTTGTCAACAACATTTTCCGTATGCACGATATTGCGAGGTTTATTTTCGTAGAAGGCATGCTGTTCGAAAAATTCGAAAATAAAACTCCTTCGAAAATAACCCGTTATACGGTATAGAATGTAATCAAGTCTTTCTAACTATCATAGAAAAGCTTGGATCTGCAGAAGCATCATTAGTTCATTTCAACCCATCATTATCCATTGCTCTGGCTGCTGATGCTTCATCAGTTGTCATTGGGGCTATTATCTCTCACCGTTATCCTGATAGTTCTGAAAAGGATTGCTCATGCATTGAAGACACTTACACCTACAGAAAAGAACTACTCACATATCGAATGGGAAGCTCTTGCCCTGATCTACAGAGTAAAAATGTTCCACCGATATCTCTGGGGTAGAGAATTTACACTACAAACATATTACAAGCCCAGACCACTATTTTTGGAAAAAAGAAAGGCATACCACCAACCACAGCAGGTCGTCTTAAAAGATGGGCACTAATACTGATGGGCTATTCCTTTTATATAGAATACAAGAGTACTAAAATATTTGGTAACGCAGATGGATTGTCACATTTACCTGTTGAACCTGACCAAGGTTTTGGCACACAGATTATGGCAAAATTGAATTGGTAATTGCTACAAGTGGAGAAACTGGAAGAATTACCAGGTAAAGCCAGTGCATGGCCTTGCCAAAGACACAAATAAGGAAACAATAAGGATCCAATACTCAAACAAGTGAAGCAATTTACTCTAAAGGGATGGCCAGCACAAGTAACACAGAAGGCTTTGCAACCTTATGCATGCAATAAAAATGAACTCATAATTCAAAATGAATTTATACTTTATGGCATCAGAATAGTGATTCCATCTAAATTCCATACCAGTATAGCTTCTTCATGAGACACACCCTGGCAAAGTGCGAATGAAATCTCTAGCTCAATCTCACATGTGGTGGACAAAATTAGACAAACAAATTGAAAGTATCAGCGATCATAGTAGTAAACCTTGTGCAGAAATGGCCAAAGATCCAGCAAAATCGTCACACCACTAATGGGAGTTACCAGAAAGGCCTTGGCAGCATCTGCACATTGACCACGCTGGACCTTTCTTTGATTACATGTGATTTATCATAGTGGACGCACATTCTAAATAGTCGACTGTGATTCCTACCAAAAATTCCTGTGCTGAAAATACTATAAAATGTTACTAGACACATTCATGACTCATGGGCTCTATGAACAAATACTTTCTGATAATGGAAGTCAGTTCACTTCAGAGATCTTCAAGAAGTTCTGTGAAGCCAGAGTTATCCAGCATATCTTCACACCTCCATATCACCCCCAATCAAATGGCGAAGCTGATAAATTTGTGCACACATTTAGACAACAATAATGAAAAGTAAATTGAGTGGGGAGAAGATGAAACCATCACTTAGCTAGATTCTAGGCAGATACAAAGTTACTCCTCATTGTACTACAGGTATAGCGCCATGTGAACTGTTGATGAAACGAGTTTATCACAGTAAGCTGTATTTTTACTACATTTATACATGAGACAATTACTTTTTGTAAATATACGTAGCTAGATATCAAGATATTTTAGATAATCGAGATATCTTTGTAATAAATATTGAGATATAATTTGTAGTCTTATCACACACCTCTATTTAAGACTTTGATTTTCCAAGCCTAAATCTGGCAGCGGCAGAAACATCAGAATCCAATGAAGCAATGAGCAGACCACTCAACATCATCTGAAAAAATGAGCACTATATAGACGATACCCCTTGTGAGACATAAAGCCCGCAGAGAGTTAAGCAAGGAGGAGATGTAGTGGATTACATCAGGACACATGATTACAATGCACACATATAAGTTGTAACATACGTATTGTATGTACTTTGATAAAAGAGTACAATAATCATAAAATTTGTTAAGACTTATGTTAGGACTTAGAATTTTATTAGGTTTTTGTTATGTAATCATGCACTTGATAGCTATAGATTGTTTGTGAATTATAAGCGTTACCATGTGAAGTGTGGAACAAAGCAAGAACTCCAGTAGATAAGTGTTAATAGCTCGTGGTCCGAACTCGATAAAGTTGTGAGCTTTGCGACATCTGGTGCCCATTGTGAGACTGCGAACATTGAGAAGAGACGATTAAGCTAGATAAGTCCTGTCATTGCCACTTCCCCACTCAAGACTGACTGCCGAAACGGATTCCTTATATGCGAATTCCTTGGTGCCGGGTGTTAATAGGTACCACAGAAGGGCAAGTGTGTTTTTCTAAGATATCGTTGTTTGCGTATACTGTATTACAGCCATGTCCGAAAGCGAATGACAGCGTTCAATTTGTGGAAGTCACAGAGGAGTTGTCATGAGGATTGTCAGATAAGTTGACGATTTAGAGGAACCAATGACTGCAAAAGAGTGAGAGAAATTGAATATCAAATTACAACAGCTAGAGGAGGCAGGGGCGGCTGAAGCTCTCTGTGAATGGTAGGGCACTTGAAGCTGTACAAAGTAGCTATAGACATTAAGGGATCTGGAGGCATGGCCCCAGAAAACTTTTGAAAACAGATGCTCTGAGATTGATTTTCAGGTGTACATTCCAGGTTGTAACTCAGTACGATAGGACTTAGCTTTATGCAGGAAAACTACATCATAACAGTAATACAGCAGCTACAAGTGCAGGTGTTGATTTTATACAGATGCTGATCTATTAGTCAATTATGACTGTTATATTAGAATATATCAATCAGTGGTATGTATTACCAAATTACCAGCTAAAGGTGGTGGGGCTCTGGCCCCACCAACCCCACCTTCTGAGCCACTCTTAACTAGAGGCTAAATTGTAGGTACTTAGTGATATTGATAAAGATATTTAGTAAGTGTGATGTGGGTGAAAATAAACGAGTCAGAGGCAATAACTGCCAAAATTATGAATTGCCAATAAAGGATTCATGAAGCCATTAGAACACTCACAGACCCACCTGTTGTACCTATACCAACACCTGCACCAACCTCAACTCCCAATCCTAAATTGAACTTACCAAGGTTCAATGGTGTTCAGACATCATGGTCCTTCAAATCTACTGTTCATAAGAATCCAGAAATGTCAAAGTTAGAAAATTCAGTTACCTCAAATCCCTCATGGAAGGATATGCTGTCAGTTGTATTCAAGGGTTAACCTTATCAGAGGCTAACTATGATGCAGAGTGATTCGGCAGACCTCAACAAGTCATAACAGCCCGTATGGAGGAATTGCTGAGAATCCAAGGCTCTGTTGGAAATCATCCTTCCTCATTGTGCTCTACCTTTGATAAGATCATGACGCATGTCCGTGGACTAGAGTCACTTAGAATTAGTTCAGGCCAATATGGCAGCTTGTGTGTGTGTGTGTGTGTGTGTGTGTGTGTGTGTGTGTGTGTGTGTGTGTGTGTGTGCGTGCGTGCTTGCGTGTGTGCGTGCGTGCGTGCGTGCGTGCGTGCGTGCGTGTGTCCACTGCCCAGGCTATTAAAACATTCACATAAAATGAAGCATGAATATCCAAATCCTAGCTACATACATAGATGATGTGTGTGGCCTTAGTAACAAAGTGCATCATGAGTTACCATAAAAGGACAGCAAGGTAATGCTGTATTTGCCATTCATTTTACTGTAATAGACATTTAATCAGCTGTTCATTACTATCAGTATCAGGGATGTGCCTATAGTGATCGGCAGTGGTCGGCACCGACCACCCCTCAGATAAATTAACCACCACTCAGATAATATAACCACCGCTACTAATTCACTTACCAGTACTAAAATATCAGTATGAATGTAAATGCTTAGTTTTGCCAGCCACTTTACACAAAACAAAGTGTCTACAAGGAATCCTAGACACAGTGGGAGTATACATATTATAGATCACCAAGTTATGGAGATTTAAAACCTCATTTTGTAACCACCACTCTCTTAAACCTGGGCACATCCCTGCAAGATGCATCGCTTTTGTTAAGTTGGCATACCCAAGGTAGACTGCCCTATACATAGTGTTACAATAAGAACTTAAAACAAATTAATACTATTATTTAAAAGTTTTATCACTAGTACTCAGTAAATAGCAGAAATTTGTATGCGTTGCTACAGTATGTGTTCCTTAGTGATGAGTCTTTGCTCATGTGACTTACTCATTAATTACTTTACAATACATTGAATAGAAGTTTCTTAACAGTGGTTTACACCTCGAACATGCATTGATAATAAGTGATTTAGAAACCCTCAGGCCTTCAGTAGCACCCTCATTACACTCAGGAAGATACAGCCTTGGACCCTTTGCTTTCTAAATCACTCACTTTCTTTGGTCTTGGTGTCTATTATTTAGCCCTGTCTGCTCTTTGTTGCATTGGGCAGGGAATTCGGGACATTTACTTAGAAAAAATTAGAGTGTTCAAAGCAGGCTGTGGTTTTTCTAAATAACTTAGTTCTGCTAGTAGGTAAAACTAGTTTGACAACTTAATCAACTGCTAAAGATAAATTTTATTGGCTGGATCAATATCTTCACAGCACTTTCTACCTGGTTGCTTAGCAATACTACAGCAATGGTTACTAGGACTGGTTGCTATGGATATATGTCATGGCAACCATTAACATGGAAATATTTCTAAGACAATTTATAATTTGTGACTGGCTCTGCAAAATCCCTCCATGTTAGCATGTAAATTTTGACTCGTTTTTAGAATTTTATAATTGCATAACTCTTCAACCGTTCCTTGTAATGTTAGTAAATTTGGCTTACTTGTTGAAAAATGATTCAGCTAGATTTCAATACAAAGCAATTAATAATTGATATAGCTATCAAGATTTTATGGCCATTTTTGTGAAGCTATGTAAAATACTCTAACATGGAGGGATTTTGCAGAGCCAGTCACATTTGACTTATAGCAACCAGTCCCTAGCAACCATTACTATGGGCGAAACACAGAATTCTAAATCAGTTAGATACATCATAATCAACTGCTAAAGATAAATTTGATTGGCTGAATCAATATCTTCACAGCACTTTCTACCTGGTTGCTTCAATACCACAGCAATGGTTACTAGGAGTGTTTGCTATGGATCTGTGTCATAGCAACCACTGACATGGAAATATTTCTAAGATAATTCATAATTTCACCTATAGCAACCAGTCCCTAGCAACCATTACTATGGGCGAAACTCAAATTACCTTGTAATTCTAAAACGGTTAGGCAAATGGTAACTAAGTGATTAATGACCCCTTGCTATACTTGGGATGCTACAGCCTCTGGCCCTTGGGGTTTCTAAATCACTTAGTTACCTTGATCTCTGTGTCTAAACAATAGTTAAACTTCAAAACCCAGGGTCTACGGAATTTATAACCCGAAGGCCCTGGGCTGTGGTGCCCAGTAAAGCAAGGGTTCTACTAAGGGCCTGAGGGTTATAAATTATGTATACCCCTGAGTTTTGAAATTTAGACTATAGTTTGTACCTTTGCAGTTGCTTGTAACAACTAAACAGCCAGAAAATGTAATTAGTAATAGCATCACCTGGTAATCATTTTACTTTTTAATGCTCACCCGTAACCATGTTACTAAATGGTTGCTACTATGCACACCAAAATGTGTAAGGGTCTAAGTAAAGATGAAAAGGGTCTAAGTAAAGATGAAAAGGGTCTAAGTTATTTAGACCACTCCAAAATGTACAGGAAATTAACCCTACTATAGTCTAACTTACATATAATTTATTTATATAATATCACTTTGTTGCATTATAGGTTTCAAGTATCAACGACCTCCACCATTACCATCCAATCATGTTAAACGTCAAATTTTATTGGATGAAATTGCAACTAAATTATTACAAGCTACCAATGACCCTAATAAGTATGAAACAACATTAACTATTACTGGAGCTGGTGGATTTGGCAAGACAACTACTGTAATATCATTGTGTCATCATCATATTGTACAAGAACAATTTACTGATGGTTTTGTTTTTATTGAACTAGGACCACAAGCTACTGATCCCAGTATTAAACTGAGTCAATTATATCATTTACTAACTGGTGAATACTTAAAACAATGTGATATTAATCATGCTGAACAAGAGATTAATCAACTCACCAGTAATTATTATCGTAATCTTCTTGTCATTATTGATGATGTATGGCATGTTGAAGATGTAGAGCCTCTTGTGAAGGCATTTTCAAATTGTAAAATAATCCTCACTACCAGGATGAATGATATAGAACAGTACATTCCATCTAAAAAATCAGTTACCATTGGTCCAATGACAAAAGAAGAAGCAATTTCTCTACTTACCAGTGGAGTCATTGATAGTAGTCAACTGTCACAAGAAGACGTGAGCTTACTTAATGAGATATCTCAAGATGTCCACCTGTGGCCACTACTTCTGTCCCTTATCAGAGGACAATTATCTCATAACCTGAAACAATATCATTTGTCTTATCACAAAGCCATTCAAAATGTACAAGCTAAACTACATCATAAAGGTCTAACAGCTTTTGATAAGAATAACATTGAAACTGTGAAGAAAGGTCGTAAATTAGCAGTGAAAGCTTGTATTGAAATGACATTAGAATCACTCACAAAATCATCAACACATAAAATTAAATCATTAATATTATTCAATGGAATTGGTACTTCATTACAAACAGCAGTATTAAACAATTTATGGAACATTTCTGAACAAGAAGCAGAAGACACTGTTGATGTACTATGGGCCTATGGCCTAGTCCAATTTACTGATATTACAATATCTCCTAACAATATCAAACAACATTGTGTGGAGGTTCATGCTGTCATCAGTCAGTATATCATTGAGTGTATGGAGTCTAATGAAGCTCGTAATCTATATTTAATTATGGGTAAAAATTTCAATTCAGTAATTGATGGATTAGTATTAACTTTTCTTCGACAATCATATGGAGTACGTGATCCATCATTACTAACAGCTATGGATTACTTGAAATATAAACTAAGTGAAATAGAAAATGTTGTGTTACCATTCTACTTCAAACAAACCAACATGCACACAGTTACTGACCCTCATGCTGGTATAATAACATTACAAGATATAAAAGATGCTCTAATGACCTCACCATACACTATAAATTTGTTGTCATTATTAGGTGATGAAATTAATCCATTAACAGTTGATTGTACACATATATTAAAAGATGCTCACAAATTGTGCAGGAAGTTAAACCAAAGTGTACAAAGAAATCTTTATGAAAACAATTATGATGAATTAATTCAAACTGTAGAAAAATTCATCAAAAACTATCCTTTGTATAATGTAGCACAAAAAGCTGTTACCATGGTGAAGAAGATCATACCATACTGTGATGGTAAACTACTACATTATATGATGATGAAATGTGAGGAGTTTCAGATGATGACACATGATTATCATAACATCACTACATTAATATTACCTCTTATTAAGTTACATATTAAACTACATAAACAAATAACTAGTTCATTACATAATGGATCACCTGATATTGAACTGACTTATCATTACTACAAGTCTGGCAAGTGTGATGAAGAGGAAGAGTTAGTGATGACTAATCGCCTCATCAAACTACAAGAGGTTGCTCCTAACTATGTACATCAACAAGCTACACAACAATAACATTACATACTCTAATTACATTATACTAACTAGTAAAACATTATTACATTAGTATTTTAATTTACATTCAGGCCATGTACATGACTGTGTGTTACTTTCCAGTCATTTCTTATTAAGGATACATAAAGTATTCCACTATGACATTGTCATGAATGACTTTACTATCCAGCAGTCATTAATGAACTGTCATCACATTATCATGTATACATACATCATTATGCATACATAGCTTGCAATATGCATGAATAGGAGCATGTTAGTTATGTTAGTATCGTATAGTGTAAAAATTTGTTGGTGGAAATTTGACGAATTGGAAGACAAGAAAATTTGACTTAAATTTTATACATAATTATTGCTATTAATGGCTGTAAAGCCTTTGACAATTTAATAATCGATATAACTTTGGCTGGGAAAATCTTTTATAAATGACTATTAATTCTCCTAACTTACTCCATCATACGTACTTGATTATAATTAATAAAGGTTGATTTTGAGTATAATATTATAAAGTGTGCTAGTAAATTCACTGGATAGAACACTAGTCTTACAATGTGTGTAGCTATAGTGGGATAATCAATCAGTGACATATCCTCATTGTGTGCAGGGCTTTGTTGCTTGTGGTGAAAACTGATTATACAATGCAAGGTATAAAATATGGTCTATTTGGATATTTAGCATTTTGTAGAAAGAAAGCAACATGCAAGCAACACCATGTTGAAAAATTTGACAAATCAAGATTAGATGCATCATTGATTTTATTGCTCCTGCTGCCTCATTTTAAGTACTGCTATAAGTATTATAATTATTATTATATAGCAATGCAATCAACATTATTACAATGCATGTGCATTATACGTAGTAATTGGTATAAACAATAAAGCCAGACCCTTTTGTATGTAAATCTGCGATCATTGATATTCTGCACAAGGTTCCGCCCAGAGTGTTAGGTTAACATGTTAACATAGACTCATGTGTGTAGGGTATGCATCATAAATAACCGTATAGCACAAAAGTTTTATGGGGGGAAAACTTTGATGAACAACCAGTGATTCATCAAAGTTTTCACTTCCACCATTTTCCCTGTTAATGCTTTTCTTATGAAGCCTATATACAATCAATTCATCAAAGTTTCGTGAGCGTACCATTCGTCAAAGTTTTCCCCGTCAAACTTTTACGCTATACAGTATATAATTATAGGACCCGGCACAACAAAACCTGGCTTATGTTCACAAAACACACCTATTAATATTATAGTATGTATTTTCATTACTGTACAAGGTTTCAAAATCTGTAAACTGCATTAGATTCCCTATGAAAAGCTGCATAAATGGTAAAAATTGTGCTGGGCCCATGTGTATTCATGAAGTTATTTAATTTTGAAATCCAAAAAATAATTAATGTGGTCAAATTTTATGTGCACAATAGCCCTATTATCTAATGCCGGGTCATCATTTACTGTATAGTGCAAAAGTTTGATGGGGGAAAACTTTGATGAATTTGACGAATGGCCAGAGATTCATCAAAATTTTTCCTTCCAACCTTTTCCCTTTTAATGTTTTCCTCTGAAGCCTATAATCAATTCGTCAAAGTATTGCTCATCAAAGTATCGTGCGCACACTATTCGTCAAAGCTTTCCCCGTCAAACTTTTTCTGCTATACGATATGTAAGCATTTTGCTGATCAATTTTAAGAGGTCTGATCGATTTTAAGAGGTACTGGTACAACTAGTGTAATCACAAGTCTCAGAACCCTACTTTTGTAAAACTAAAGTGCTAAGGTAACACCCATCATTGCGACTATGCCACTTTCACATCATTTTACTGGAGTTACCTAGTTTACAATATGGGCTTCTAGAATGTGTGTCTTATGACTCACAAATGCAACTTAAAAGCTGCTTCTGTTGTAGTCAAAGATATTTGTGACTCGGAATGCAAAAATGGTTCTTATGTGCACATGAAATTTGACCACATTTTTGAATTTCAAATTAAATAACTTTTTATGTAAACACAGTAGTTCAACAAATGTTTCACTGTTTATGCAGCCATTAATAAGGAATCTCATGGAACTTACAGATTGTGAAAATCTTAAACAGTAAAGGATATATTTACTATAGTATGAACAGGTGTATTATGTGTACATGAGACTGGTTTTCTCATGCCGGATCACATTTTAAAAGTAATGGCCCTGATGAGCCTGGCAGGCCATTTGAGTCATTTCTAGTTGTTTTACACAAAAAATAATAACTATTATTATTAATAAGACACAGTATGGTTCAACTGTGGCTTCCTGGTCAATATTCAATTTGCTCTATATATAACTTAGCAAATGTGACCGGATTTGCGAAAAGGGGTCTTATACACGCATCCGATTTTGCAACTTTGAAGTGGCATAACTTCTTTTGTGAGTGAACTATTAAGCTGAAATTTTCTCTCGTATAACCACAATGATAGTAAAAAGGCCAGGTACCAAATTCCTAATTTGTAAGTCAAACATGAGCTGAGTTACACATCCTTAAAGTCGCAAAATTGGATATGTGTAATGAGACCCCTTTTTCAAATCCGGTCACAAATATTTATTTAACAACAGTTAAACTAGCTACGATATCCAAGCTATGCTGAACCTATGTACGATTTGCCACAAACAAAATGTTTTAATCGTGCACTAAACACAGTTATATACGTTTTTGTAGCTTTCCGAAGGAACTACGTACATAGTCACATGAAAAGCCATCCCGGACCTTGGTATCTCTGTTAAGGAATAAGTAACCATATATCTACAAAAGATTGGTTATATTTTATTTATTTTCTTCTTTACTTACTAGATATAGCACTTCCGGCTTATTATATTTCTTCTTTGACAGGACGCCATTGCTGAAATGATTAAGATTTAATAACAACTGCACATTAATTTTGTACTTAACGTAGGTCTACCCATACAAAATTTGAAGGCTGTGGAGTTAAAAATACATGATTAGTTCCAATGATAGAAGGACTATGCAATCATATAGCGGAAATCAGAATTTATAATGTAATTAGCACCTAATATTGAACCCCATACATATACAGCACTCTGAGAAGCTTTTTATAACTGTACTATGCCTCCTTAAACAACATTTCAACCGATGAAGAGTCAGGTGATCACAAATACAAGCATGTGGCCAAGTGAGGCATTAAGAAAAGAAATGTATATTTACTATTCATGATTAGTGCTATACCATACAATAATAACAAGATGGTTGTATAGAGTGACAGGCCTGTGGACATTTTGATTTTAACAATGTACCTCTAATTCTAATACAAGTGGCGATTGACAGAAACCATAATACTAAGTACTTAAATAATATTAAGATATTACTTATAAATTGTCAAATTCATCAATGTTTTCCTTTGTATAAAAATTATGCCATACGGTAAGTCAACTTAGTAAAGTCTGCACTGCTGAAAACATCACACTACGTATGTGACTGTACTTGTCCGAACAAAAACTAGCCTAGTTTACACTTCAAAATTCAATGCTTTATAACTTTTGATTAGACATCACATTAACATGGATGAAATTTTAATTTGAGTTTTGTTTTAAACACCCAATAAAGTAGATTATATGGTCCATTAACTGAATTGTGGACTACACCAGCTTACGTAGCTCAAACAGTCACATAATTATGGTATATACGTACATACATTCATACGTAGCTCTATACATGTTACTGGAAAATTAACCTTTTACAAGGACTGTTATTGTAAATCCTTATTGATGGTGCTAGTAGAAAGCCTCTTATTACTATTAAGTACCACTGGAAACAGTAGAGAGCTTGATGGTTTCCTTTGTCTGCATGTTTCCCTCTTTCTTTGCTTCCATATTCTCCACAATTCTGAATATCCACTCTACTCTGGTCCTATGCATAATAAAAACTTTAATGCATTCACGAAACAATTTTAAGTCCACAAATCAACAAATGGCTACTCTCCGCATACTACAGATTTTATGGGTATAAATCAAGGACAAACCTTCATTATATTATTACACCTTTATTGTCATTCCGTATATTTAGTAGCGGTGTAGTCAACAATTTCAGTTAATGGATCATAGAATCTACTTCTTTGGGTGTTTAAAACAAAACTTAAATTAAAATTTCAGCCATAACAATGTGATGTCTTATAAAGCATTTAATTTTGAAGTGTAAACTAGGCTAGTTTTTGCTCGGATTAGTAGTCACATAAATGTTACTGAAAAATTAACCTTTTACAAGGACTGTTATTGTCAATCTTTATTGATAGTAGAAAGCCACTATTGATAGTGCTAGTAGAAAATAGCATCATGAAAATACCCTAATGGTTCTTATTGTACGTACCTTTTCAGTTTGAGTATCATAAAACCCAGGTTGAAATGAAGAGATAGTTTCACAAAAACGTTTTGGTGGGAAAGCTATTCTGATATGATTGTTAGCTCTTCTCAACAGGTCTGCTTCTGTGGTCATGGAATACGTGACGTTAGCAATTTCTCTGGTATCAACGTCAGCCCAATATGGTGCAATCATTTTATAGTTTGTATCTGTAGGAAATTGACCACGATCAGAGTTGAACATAGGAATCTCAGTGGCAAAGCTCAGAGCCTCATTTGTGTTCACCTGTAAAATACAAAACATCAATAATCATTTAGTTAGCACCTGTTAAACTATTTAGCAGGTGCAGAATTACTATTTGACATTCTGCTCCACAATGTTATGGGAGAAAAGTATTATAAACAAAAACCCTCTATTGCAGACTTTGCTATGCCAGCACACCGGGCTTTGATAAAAAGTTGATTAATTCAGTACTCCCCTGGGCTATATAATTATAAACACTACAGTAATATACTCACAGTCAACAATATCTTCTCTGCACTGCTACTTCTATTAAACTAAATCCTTATTGATAGTGCCAGTAGAAAGCCTCTTATTACTATTGGAAACAGTAGAGAGCTTGATGGTTTCCTTTCTCTCCAAGTTTTCCTCTTTCTTTGCTTCCATATTCTCCACAATTCTGAATATCCACTCTACTCTGGTCCTATGCATAACAAAAACTTTAATGCATTCACAAAACAATTTTAAGTCTACAAATCAACAAATGGCTACTCTTCACACAATATAGATTTTATGGGTCAAGATTTTATAGATCAAGGACAAGCCTTCATTATATTATTACACCATTATTCTTATCAAAATATATAATTTGCTACGGATTGCTTTTGAGCCACATTATAAATCAAGGTGTCAAAAACTACTGTATAAGACAAAACATTTGAGGGGATAACCATTTGCAGTTTTCGTGATTTTTACTCAACTGTGAATGTTTCATGTCATTGAATAGTTTACCATAATAGTCATTCTATTAAAAGAAGCTGCTACCATAAAAGTGTCCTTGTGAATTTTCATTTTTATTCTAACCTCTAAAGTTTCCCCCTTAAGTATTTTCTTGTATACGATATT
Organism: Spongia lamella; assembly: GCA_963930835.1. NCBI lineage: Eukaryota > Metazoa > Porifera > Demospongiae > Dictyoceratida > Spongiidae > Spongia > Spongia lamella. The sequence goes on from OZ005747.1 coordinate 11,016,283, forward strand.
ATGGGGCACCTTTATCATAATATTATTTTGGTGCACCATTACCAACTCTCTGTTGTCGAGTATTCACTCTTACATAGGAACAACATGTAAACAGTTATTAACTTACGTACTTCTTCACCAAGCTTAATGTTCTTATCTTTGTCTAACAAGAATACTAGCCACTTCATAATGTATAAATCATAATAGCGGAGGTATGCCATGATGATTCAGAAGTTCTATTGAATTCCAAACATAAAGAACATTTTTAAAACTTACAAAAATCCACAATATATTATTTTAATATTGAAGGTGCATATGTATAGCCTAACTTTATATGAAAAGGTGAGCAGTTGCTGTCTACACAATGGACTGATATTTTGACAAAGTAGCTCATAGGTGTAGGAACCGGGGGGGGGGGGCTAAGGGGCTATGGCCCCCCAGATTATATAACTTCTCCATAGGAGTTAGATTTTTGCCATACAAATCAATCCTGTTAAGTCTCTGTGGCCCCCCCAGACTTGAGTGCTTTCCTACGCTCCTGAAGTAGCTAGCTATGTATTAAAGGTAGTTTACTAACCGTAAATTATTGGGTTTTCGAGAGTTTTAATCTTCTTTCTTATGGTTATTGTTTTCAATATAAAAAAGTTTGAGTGTTAAAATAGTTTTGTTTCTTTCTTTAGTTCCCAATTTTACCAATAAAAGCGCTCCAGCCGAATCATTAGACTATTTAAGGAATCTGCTACTACTCTATCAACCCAAGACTGGACCATTGTAGAGTAGTTCTTCAGAATACAGTAGAGTGACGAGCAACTAACAGCATTGGTACTTGTAGTACTGGTTAAGGGTCATGTGATGCACCACAAACAGATGGATCCATGGAGATTGTATCAAGTTGACCCTGCTGATGTTGATGCCAACACCTGCAAAGTGTTTTCATACGTTATAGACATGGTTTGCGTGCAATAGAAGTATGCTAAACACTATTATGTTGATTTTAATAAAATTAATTTGATTGTATTTAAGAAACTACGCATAAGAATTCTTTGAAAAATTGTTGGAATTACAAATAACTACTGTAGTTTTGATTCTAATTGTAAATAAAACCTACTTTTGAAGTATATGTGCATGATTTCCACTCAATAATATCAAAATTTGCCGATAATCGATGTACAAGATGCAATGGCTGGCTGATATTAGACGTAATCGATTTTTACACTATTCTCTTCAGAGAAATGTAGCGTCTCGATATACACACTTAGGAAATGGTAAGTTCTTGTAGACATTTCTGGTTGGAGCAAAAATTATGTTTGTGCTCCAAACAAAAGTTATACATCTTTGGGCTTAATACTCTTATCAAAAGTTATTATCTGCTTTGGACTGATTTTGAGCCATGTTATAAATCAAAGTCTGACAAGTTACCGTATATGCAAAACATTTGACTTTCACACTTTTCGTGATTTTTACTCAACAGTAAATGTTTTACATCACATAGTTTACTAGATTAGTCATTCTAATAAAAGAAGCTGCTACCGCAAAATTTTTCCATACACTTTCATTTCTATTTTAACTGTGACAGTTTACCTCTTGACTGTTTTGTTGTAGCTATATGACATTTTGGCACATAATTACTAACTTCAAATATTCACTCTTACATAGGAACAACATGTAAACAGTTATTAACTTGCGTACTTCTTCACCAAGCTTAATGTTCTTATCTTTGTCTAATAATAAGTAGACTAGCCACTTCATAATCTTTAATCAATATACCGGAGGTAAGACATGAAGATTTAGAAGTTCTATTGAATAAAGTACTTATAAATCATTTTTTCAAAGCTTACAAAAACTCACAATACATTTTATATTCAATGCATGTATATGTGACCAGCTCTGCAAAACCCTTCATGTTCGTGTATTTTACATAACCTCACAAAAATAGCTGTAAAATCCTGATAGTTGTATCAATTTTTAAATAATTTATATTGAAATGTAGCTGGATATTTTGTGAACAGACAGGCAAATGTCTACATCATTATAAATATGATTAAGGAGTTATGACAATTGAAAGTTCTAAAATTGGGTCAAACTCTGTATAAGAACACGGAGGGTTTGTGCAGAGCTAGTCACATTGTATAGCCTTATTTCAACAATAGTGGGGTGACTGATATTTTGACAAGGTAGTTAGCTATGTAATAAGACAACGCCCATCAGTGATATCAATAGCAAGTGTCATAATTATAAAGAAACTGAAAATCAGTACGATTTGTTTGATTGGTTATTCAGGCTTCATTTCACATGAATGGTTTTTGATAGCCTGGGGAGCGGACACACACACGTACCAACATCCACCTGAAAACAATTTCAAGAAATCAGGTGTGCCAGCCTTTGTGCGTCTGGTTTAAAAATATTAATTGGATGAATTATGTATAAAGTTTCTAAGTTTTGGTTAAAGAATTTCCCAAATTAAATGTGTAAAACAATATTTTGGAGGCAATAACTTACAGTAGTTCACATAATCATACATAGATTGTCCAGTTATTTGTATGGAAGTTTTCGATATGATGCTGCTCCTGATTGGTCTCATAACACAGGGAGTTTTGTCTAGGACAACAATCATATCAAAACATTTGTCTCCTCTTCCATACATTCAATAATAAGTTACGATACGAAATTTAATATGCGTAAAAATAAATATACACCACCCTATGGAAATGAAACAGTTATAATGTATACTTTTAGTCATAACTTCAGTTCAGGAAGCGATATTCTTTAAGTAAGGCCACCATTATAAACAGCAACATCTACACTTTCCATCAGCACTAAATAAGACTATGACATAAGTATTTATATTCTGTTATTTTACTATAAACAGCAATGAGTGATAACTTGCATGTTGGAACTGAATACAATACATTTTCGTCATAAAATTTGCATTCTAATTTAATAGTGCCATTACACAGAAATCATAGCAATTACCTGATTTGTTTGAGTGGCATTAAATAGAACAATTTATAACAAGTTGATTGATACTAAGTTTGATTTTTTAAAGGTTTAGCATGTGCATTTTCTTAACTTTAAAAGTGTATACAATACACTAGGGAAGATTTGTTGCTTCATAATAGAGAATCCAAGTCTGTTGAACACATGTGACGATCTAATGGAAAATCATCGAAAAAACTTGTTGTAAAATACAATGCGTAAATTTCCTGGACATGTGTAAATTGACAATTTGTATTGACATGTATACAAATATTATCATAGCACGTGATACAAATATCTTACCTAGTCTCGCGTGGCCAGACCGCTATTTCCGCGCAGGGCGTTTATCGCTTGCAGTATAAGCGCCCGCGCAGAAAAGGGTCTGGGAGGCTTCACAGTGCTGACTGGGTTTTCACACCTTCAAACGTGTCGATATATTAACTTTGTAATAGCCCTGTATGTTAAGTTTATGTGACGTGTAATCAATCAACGTGTCACGTGTAATCAATCAACGCCCAACAAAATCTGTTGGGCTCAAACCGAGTTGATACTGTGAAGCCTCCCAGACCCTTTTCTGCGCGGGCGCTTATACTGCAAGCGATAAACGCCCTGCGCGGAAATAGCGGTCTGGCCACGCGAGACTATATCTTACCAATGTTTGCTATTTTATTGGTCTAATTCTCTCCATTGTCTCTGGTACTTCTTGTGAATTACTCAAGAGTGGAGTACTGGAGGCTTTTCAATAACGTGATTCGATTCTTTAAAAGAGAAGAAACGCATTTGCTTTCCTTTGGTCTCAGCGTCCTCGCTGCTGCCATTTTCGCTGGTCCATCTCATCCTAACGAATTCATCTTCACTGTCGTTACTATCTTCGCGTAATCTCGCGCGCGAGACTAATCTTCGCGATAAGTTCCGCCATTTTTTACAAAATCACGTGATACACAGCACGTGGATTTCGCGGGAAAATATATTCACACGTGTACATAGTGGTGTTGGGTATAGTGAAGTACTACTCGCTGTATTGCTTCCCTAGAGGTGGTTCCTCCCGACCGGTCTATCGTTATTGGAAACGTGATTGGGGTAAGGTATAAGAGGTGACAGTTTCTGTGTATGTTAATTTTATTCGTACAGTGCAATGAGTGGATTCTCTACTCAGAGCTGAGACCACAGCCAAAACCAGTCAAGAGTCAAGTACAAAAAATCCAGCAGGTCAAAGGACAAATGAAGGTCATTGCTAAAGCAGTACAGTTTCATGAGTATGATTTCTCTACAGCTATACTGATAAGGTTGGAAGAGGATACTTTATACAGTATAAATGTCCATAGCATCAGTCATAATAAAGTCAGTGGACCTACATAGCAATATGGTATCAGCAAGTATGGACTACTGGTAAGTACAAAAGTGGCTATAAATGTTTGTACATATGTTTGTATGTACAACTTTTCTGTCATCTTGGAATATAATTACTAGCTAGCTACACAGATTTTTAAATCATATGAAAGCTGACGCAAGAGTGCCTGGTTTATAGAGATCACTTTCCCAAAAAGCATTTGTTAGTATGATGTATCTGTGTGTGTGTATCCTTCCCCGAGGGCATGAATAAAATTAATAGTGGTGTGATATGTGTACTGTGTGATTGGTTAAACAAGTCCAACTACTTTTCAGTTTCTTTATACATCACTTGCCTTTGATATAACTGATGGGCATGGCTATAGTAATGAAGCGATAAGTTACTGCTAAAGATAAGCAAGGTAATTCTGTGTGTTAGCTATTCATTTCACAGTAAAAGCCATTTAACTAGCTTTACATTACCAACAAGACAGAGCATTTCAGTTTTACAAGTTGGCATGCCATGCAGGTTTGGAAGCTTATTAAAGAAACTGGCCTATAGTGTGTTACAGTAAGAATTTTGGCTTAAAACAACACCATAGCTATTAGGTTTTATCACTAAAGTATTGGAGTACAAAGCAGAAACAATTACAGTTGTGTTCAGAGCTATGAGTTCCTTGGTGTTGGGTCTGTGGCTAAAAAACCAGCCCATTCTCTTTTGCTTAGTGGTTGCGATTTTAATATTTGCACAATTTTGTTTTCTGGATATCCTATTGCTTCTAGTTATGAAAATCATAGCAGAAGCAGCTACAACTATGTAAGTTCTTCAAAGGTGTTTCTGATGATATTAAACTGTATGATGATTAGTGGTAAGGTGACTGGGGCTTCAGTATAGTTACTCATTTGACTGTTTTTGGTTGCATGTACTTGTTTGGTTTAGGTAGTACATTATTTGTATACATACGTAGTAGATTGCAATTTAAATTGTAACTGCTAAATTTGTTGTATTAAAATGTATATTGGCTATTAAAATTGAAACCCACTATCAAATTCTTTTTCTTTCAGTATATAAGTAATGTGAGATATGTGTCTTGGTTTTCTGGTATTCTTTACAACAACAACAACAACAACAACAACAACAACATACCATTGGTAGTTGTAGCATAATTATGTGCATTCCAGTTGGAAGTTGTAGCACATTCCAGTGGGAAGTTGTAGCACACCAGAGAAGTTGTAACACACCAGAGAAGTTGTAACATACCTGGAGGAATATGCTGTGTGCTACATGACTTTTGTAGTACAGATCTTCTCTTAGATCTTCCCACACAAAGTGATACATTAATATCCCTGCATTACATACGTAAGTTCCAGAGTAAAAACCTCTACCTGTAGAAAAAGGACAAGACAGTTGGTCATATCATGCCAGCTTGCAATTCCCACAAGTAATCTTTAATATGTATCTACAATTGCATGTTGTAATAATGCACGATACAAAATTTTCAATTGTGGTATTGTAGCAACTAAAGTTATCTTGCCAGTGATATGCATATGAAATTTACGTAATCAAACTACTAAGTTGTAGAGTAAATACTATTGTATGTTGTAGCTACTGGTTTTCTGATACATTATAATTACACTATTTCATTTAATAGCTCCAACTGCTGTACCACAGAATGTTACTACACCTGTTGTCAACACTTCATCATTATTGATGTCCTGGCTACCTCCATTACTCATTGACCACAATGGAATCTTACTGCAGCTACAATAACATACAGCAGAGTTGCTCTAACAAAGTATGCTTCCTTTTCCACCACCATTGTACACACGTATGTACACATGTGACCTGGCATGAGAAAATAGGGCTTATGTGCATATAAATTTTGACCACAGTTTTGTTTTCATAATTGAAGAACTTCATGTATACAAATGGGAGTCCAGCACAGTTTTATCATTCATGCAGCTTTTCATAGGGAATATAATAAAGTTTACAGATTTTGTAAAATTTATATAATAATCAAGATACATACTATAGCTAATATCAATACGTAAGTGTTACATAAGCCTAGTTCTCTCATGCCGGGTCACAAATATGTTAGAATAAACTTATTGTTATCTCCAGACAACGCTTCAATGTAATCACTAATAGAACAAGTACCATTAACATTAATACAGGCTACACTTGAAATCTGTATTTTTTGATAGTACCAATTGAGTGATTCTATACATTGTAACATTAGCCAACAGTTGTAGTACGTACATCCTTAATTTTGCAAATACAGGTAGTGCTGGGTGATAGTGGCGATAGTACGATATATTGCGATAGTAAAATAATAACGATATCGTGATAGTTGCTAAAATGACAATAGCGATTGCTTTGCATTTTTGGTGGTTTTATGGGTGGGTGGTTGGGAATCCATTATTTGTACAAACACTGCAGTTAACACTTCAAGCTTTTCAGACAAGTCCAACCTACTTGTACAGAAGAAACTATAACTTGTTATCTGATAAAAATACTTCTAACTATGACATAAAATATTACTTCTGTTGTGATACTAGGTATACATGTTATAATTATCCCTTCATTCAACTTTCAAGGACTATCGGGATAATATCGACTATCGGGATATTTTCAGAACAACTATCATGATAGTAAACTTTTTACTATCGCCCAGCACTAAATACAGGCCATATCTCCAACAATGTTACATACGCATGTCATATGCAGTCAATATATGTACCCCTGAAATAGTATTACTATAACAGTCATTAACTCCTAATAGAGCAGTCAATATCATAACTTTTATCAGTAGTCCCAAAACCTTATTTAGTTCTGCTGTTTCTTATGTAGATAGAATGTGTAATATAATGTTTAACAAAGCAAGTGCATGTTTAACAAACATAGTACTGTTTTTTAGTTTTATGGCACAACTTGTTAACATGCACAAGCAATTTTATTATTCACTGAATACAGTGAAAATGATAAACTATTATACTAACATGACTTGTGTATATTATGTGCATATTTAAAAAGAAGAAAATTATACGTACATGTAAATGCGTAGCCACTGTATTTAAAATTATCACAATTACTTTTGTATTTATAGAAATTTGACAAGATGTTCATTCTGTAAAAACATAATGGCTAAATCACTTACAGTGACCACCTTGTGCTGACACAGCGAGTTATCATTGTGACAATGGCTATTCTATTTATGGTCCTAATCTAAGGTATTGCCTTGCATCAGGAAGGTGAACTGGAAAAGTTACAAGATGTGAAAGTAAGTATAAGTGGATTAGCTGTGGATAATTGTAGTGTTAAATTAAGTTTTTCTGAAATTGTAGTTTGTATATTAAGTGCATAGAAATATGTCCACCATTGATTGATCCATCAAATGGTCTTGTCAACTATAATAGTACCACTTTTTCATCACTTGCCTATTACAGTTGTAATAATGGATATAGAATTATCGGAACTAACATTGTTCGATGCATTAAAGGAGGGTTATGGAATAGTACTCCACCAACTTGCCAAGGTATTGCATTGGTTTTGTTCACCTTACACAAGCCACATACCTATGTATATATCTATATTACATATTAATTATACAAGAATGACACATGTATAGAGGTGTATACTCAGTGCATACTATGATTGAAACTGTGTCAAAAGCATTGACTCAGATTACCTCCTGCTTCATTGGCTTAGATTCAAATCTTGTGAACCATATAACATATACATATAATTGGGGCGAGCCCCACAGAAGCGAGTAATCGTAGGATTGTTCATAACATGATAAGTCCGCGATAAAAACATGAATAACAAACATTACAAGTCCTCGCTTGACATAAAATCACCCAGTAGTATCTCAGATCTTTTTATATGTTTGTAGGATAGTTCATGACACAGTATACATAGATCTACTGTGTAGAATTCAGAACTTCCATTTATGTTTGTAGGATATATAATTCATGACATAGTGTATAATTAATCTACTGTGTACGTCACTGAGTAGTTCCAATTGCTGCTCATCCTCGCAAGTACGTGCTACCATGTGTCCGTACGTTGCTTTCTGATAGCATTAGAAAATTTTGTGATGGATTCAACTCAACAAGATTACATTGTATGTACGCATGTTGAATACTAACAGTGAGGCTACCCACATATTTTGGATGGTCGCATGGGAGCACCGGACTATATGTGACCCTGCATGAGAAAATAGGGCTTATATGCACCTAAAATTTGACAACATTTTTGGATTTCAAAATTAAATAACATCATGTATACACATGGTAGTCCAACACAATTTATACCATTATTATGCAGCTTTTCATAGGGAATCTAATGCAGTTTGCAGATTTTGTAAATCTTTTACGGTAATGGAGATACAAACTATAATTTGAATAGGTGTATTTTGTGCACATAAGCCAGGTTTTCTCATGCCGGGTCACATATGATCTGGAAACTGGCGATGAGAGCGATGATGCCCTGTACAGATACTGAGATTATCAGTGACGCAGTGGGGCAGGTTACCTCCATGCAGCCAATATCACATTCACACCACTTCAACTTTGTAAATTGTAAATCATTTAAAATTTGCTACATACCAGTAAAAGCTTAGTGACAATAATCAATTGTAAATGTTATAACTTTTTTTCTTGATATAACGAGCTACCTGCTCTAACAGCAGCCATAGCTTTATGTCTGATCACCTCAACATCAACACCATAAACTGATTTGTTGCCTGCATAAGAAAAAACACATTGCAGTTGATACATTTGTACCATGCTACATGTGTAAGCAATATACATTATTCTCAGGCTCACCCCATGATGCTGATAGTATTATCTGTCTAGTTATGTAACTTGACAAACACAACTATCATTAATACACTCTAACTGAACAGTCAATAGTATTATCTGTGATTGCTTTCATACATTAGAAAGTGTTAGATTTGTTAGCCTGACCCCTAGTAGCCCAGGTGACCAAATAAAACTGACATCTGACCTTGATTTGCTGTCCTACGTGTGTGTGCATAAATGCTTTAGTTTTGTATATGTGACCAGATTTGGCAAAAGGTGCATTTGCACACAATGTGGAAACACAGATTTCACCACCATTCAATAGCTACATTAATAAACTAACTGTGCATGTGTGTAAGAATGCTTCTTTCTGGGGTGTGTCAGAAGTCCACGAGTGCTCGTAGTGTCTTAATTGGCTCTGGTGGCTGCCAATGAAAAGCAACCTGGCTGTAATTCGCCACACGACTACCTAAGTAGTGATGCTATTCATTGATTTGACTACTTTTTGTGGTAACTACAGCACAAATAGGTCCATTTGGAAGTGCGAATGCTTGACGTATCTTTAGCCCGCCAGCTGCCATGGCTTCCCATCACCCCCAACCAACCACCCATATATAATCACTTGTGAAAACTATCTGAAAAGGCGGGCAATTAGCTAGCAAGCCATTCACCAGTAGATCCACTGAATTATCTTGTATAACTACAGATTTGTGGAGAATTTTGTGCAAGTACGTAGCATATAAAGCAGACTTGATATATTATGAATTGAATATTTAAATATTTCAAAATGGTATTTCTAACTATTTATAAATGTGCGACCAACACATTTTAGCAAATCTGGTCACACATTTGTGGATGGGTATTGTTTTATAGAGTTGTGTATTCATCTTTCCAATGGTAAATTTTTTCATCTGATTGTTTAATTAGAGTGTATCACTAATATATTAACGAGTACATCCCACCATTTGTTGCTTACAATAGTTTGTATGTGTGCATACAAAACAGAGACCTTACAGACTGTGGTATCGTATAGCTGGTTTTTTTGTGAGTTCCTAATTTGTGTGAACTTTGCGAGCTAACGAATTTTAAACTGTGATAAATACAAATAACAGATTTCTATGTAGCTGTCATGCAGTTCACAAATTATATATAATAGCAAATATTACTGCTAGACTATAAGAATAAGTGATTTGCAAAAATTGTGCCTTGCAAAACCCGCTATATGGCATTCCTCCATAACTCATCAATGGATAGGTAGAATTTTCTTCTGCTAATATTTACAGCAATGCTACATAATTATCATTGTAACAAAATCATGTATTGCTTCGATATGACTCAGGAGTAATTCTCTTGTGTAAAAGTATTATAAGTACTAGTTTGTGTTCTGCATGAATCTTGCTCTAATGACTACGTATAAGTGAGAGACTGTTACTGTATATGCATGCATACATTATTGATTTATTGTAGTAATGATTTTTAGGCCACTTATGTTTTTGAGTACCATAATAGATTCTTTATTGTGTAAGTGACTTTTAGAATGTTACTTGTTGTTTTAAGTGTTATGCATGCATTTCATTCACCACATTACACTATAGGATGTTTTGTCATACTATGTTATACCATATGTACAATGACAAACAGATTTTTAAGATATTTTAAGGAAGTCATAGTGAAAGGTTGTGTGTCGACTACACCTGCCAATAGTCTGTGACATTTTGGTGTCAGAAGTGGAATTATGTATTATGAATACTGTATGGATGGATATACAGCTGCAATAACTTGTTACTGCAGCTGTGGTGGCAAGAGTTCATATTACATAAAATACTAGGGAGTATAAGGGAATTATAAAATGCCCCAGGTTACGGAACACCAACAACACTGCACACCATTGAGGTCATGATTTTTCCTATTATTACATTTTTTTATACTTGGTTACGGATGTAAATAATCAATAATTTATAATACTGAACCTACAGTACCAGTATCAATGCTGCTACTTACGTTGGAATCACAACTGTCATAATATTAATTATTATGGTGCAGTCAGTTAAACTATAATGTTACAAGTGTATGCATTTCACTCATGAGATATTCACTTAATCACACAGTGCCTCACAAGTGATCTGTCAGTGCATACAGTTCTCCTTGTTGTGAGTATGTGCTTCCTTGCCTTTGGGAAGGCACATAGACAGTTATATTATTTTAGTTATGGTGCGCATACGTAGGCAGTTCAACCTGTTCTGTTCTACGTATTATGCTGTGTTCAACTGTTCTGTTCTGTTTATTGCTTAGCAGAAGCGTGACCTATCAATCCTCCTTCATGACAGCAACATAGTTTCAAACACATGCTATCAGGTCTAGGGAGGCTAATGCTGGCTAATGTAGTGCCAGCATTAGTCTAATGATACCTCACAAAGCACTAACTCCTTGCAGCAACTAATTGAGAAAGATCTTGTTTAGTTGTACGGTACAGATTTAATGCAACGTCGCATTCATGAGTACAAGTGGTGATGCTCGCATGTGCGAACAGTTGCGCTCGCGTGTGTGAGTGCAAACACTCGCAAGTGCTTCATGAGTGTATGTACCATTAGCAAGTACAAGACAAAACTATGCTGATATATAATATTATATGCCGCGCCCACCTTATAAACCGTAGTACTTCGACTTACAAGCTTCATGTGCTCGATATTTGGTTGGTGCCACGCCCACTTTATAAACTGTACTGTAGTACTTCGTGTTGCTACGTACTCTGATACAAACTTTATAAACTGTACTGTAGTACTTCGTGTTGCTACGTACTCTGATACAAACTTCATGTGCTCGATATATACAGTAGGTGCCCTGCCTACTTTATAAGCACTAGTACTTCGTCCTGCTAATTTAATACAAGTTTACTCGGTCGTTTTTGGTAAATGCCACGCCCATTTTTGACGGAGCCTTTTTATTTATAATTACTTTATGCTAAAGCACTTTGTTTTGCTACTGGAATAAATTGAAGCTATTACACGGCTTATGAACTGATTCCTGTACACTACTTCACTTACGAGTAGTTTCACTCGCTCTAGAGAGTAAACCTTGTCCGGTACGCATGCGTGGAGTGAGTTGCTCTTTGATTATTCTCTAAACTTCTTTACCAGAAAACGAAGCTGTGGTACCGTGGTATTTAACTAATAGCTAACGGTGCCCAGTAGGTTTGCTAATATTTGTTACTGAATAGTTGTTTTCATTGCGTCTTTCTAAAGGCTGGGCATTAATTGGAATACCAGTGTGTAGCCAATGAAACGATTTAGAAGTGGATCGATTTCCCCATCAAAGGTTGACTCGGATAAATGCGTTTTATGTAATAAAGTAGCCAATGAAGATGTACTTGAATGCAGCTGGTGTGAACGCAGTGTACCCAGAGATTGCACTAAGATAAGTCCCAGTCAATGTGTTGTTATAGACGAAATTGTTGATGACGTATTATTATTATTATTATTATTTTGCTCACCCTGTATGCACAAATTACCAACAGCTTTAATATTCTATGACACAACTAATGAATTGCACACTGTTATTGATTCAAAACTTACAACAATAGAATCAGCACTTTCCACTAAGTTTACTGACCATGAAGCTAAACTTACAAAGATAGTTGAGGACAAGCTCGCTGATCACGAAATTAAGCTTAACAAGATGGCAGAAGATATTAAATATGACTTGAAACATGATAATTTACTGGCCAGTAATCCAATGCTACTGAATCTAAGCTAAGTTCGCTGAGGATATACATCTAAAGTTAGCAGACCACTGCAAACAGGTTGAAACCAACCTTGCTTGTGTGTGTCTTCAGACAACACACCGCTTCACCACCAATTAGTGCAAATCTAGTACACAAAGATATATATGTTACACATGCAGTATCCTCAGTGTTTAATGAGGAATAAGTAAAAGGAAACTAAATCTTATCCTACACAATATTCCTGAATCTAGTGTAGACAATGTAGAAACATGGAAGCAGCATGACACATACAACTAGAGCTATAATCAACCAGCATTTAAGCATCCCAGCTTCAATCTCAAATGTTGTTAGACTTGGGACAAGCTAGAACAGAAGATCACAATAAGCCAAAAGTATTCAGGATCACTGTTGACTCAGATCAGACTAAAGCTAAAATTCTTCGAAACTGTACTAAGATTCGTAACATTGAAGACCCAGAGTACTTGCAACAAGTCTACATAGCGTAAGCAATCATTTATCGACCAACGTCTATTATCGGCCAGGTCGATGTCTATTATCGGCTGTATAAAATCCATTATAATTTACGGAATTTCGTATTACCTTTTTGTCTTCATTTGCCGTTATTTGATGGCTTTAAGGGTTTTCAAGAGTTTTAATCTTCTTTTTTATGATTTTGTTTTCAATAGTTGTCATCATGGTAGCCATAGTTGTCATCATGATAGCCATAGTTGTCATCATGATAGCCATAGTTGTCATCATGGTAGCCATAGTTGTCATCATGGTAGCCATAGCGGTCATCATGGTAGCCATAGTTGTCATCATGGTAGCCATAGTTGTCATCATGGTAGCCATAGTTGTCATCATGGTAGCCATAGTTGTCATCATGGTAGCCATAGTTGTCATCATGGTAGCCATAGTTGTTATGGTATGAGCTGTCATAGTAGCCATTGTTTGTAGACTGAGAATAGTTAATTGATAGTAAAAAGTCCTGTAAAAATATAATGGATGCAATACATATACAGCTATTTGTGTAAAAGTATAACTACTTGGCTTGAAGAGCTACTGCCTCCTATCCTGCAATAAATAATTGAACTACGTACTATGCAATTAAAAATTAAAATCTTACAGTTTCTTTTTGGTACCACTGAGTGTGTTAGATGGAATTTCATGTCATCAGCAGAATTGAGGCTTGCTGTTGTTGGCAAAAATTGAAGTGTATGTAAATATTATTAATCTTGTACATGTATGCATGACTTACAGGATCCTAATCTTTCATGCCTCTCGAGCTCTGTAGTTTTACTCGGCATTCTCTACTTTGGGAACATCGTGATTCACAAGACCTTTTGCTTTCTCTATAGCAGATAGTATAGTATCTCCTTCTCTTTCTCTGTGTTTTTTTCCTTGCTTCTGTACGTGTTTCTCTTACTACCTCCATTTCCTTTTCCTTTGTTCCCCCCAGCATGTACGGTAGCTCTCTCAGATCCTTTGTTTTTTAGCTTTTGCTTTAGGATAACTTTCTGAGCTGCAGCTGGATGATACAACCTTTTCTGCCTCTTGGAGATATTTCTCTTTTGTAACTGTGTACGTTGCCAGATCATCAGTCTCCTTTAGCAACATATGATAATCTTCTGCACAATAATCAATAATGATACTTCTACAAGTGTATCCTGTAGCTAGTGTATGCATGAGCACCATGCAAAGACTTACATTATCATCATCCAGAGGCAGCTGAACTTACTCAAAGTTATGGGGGCACAATAAGCTAGCGAGACACATTTCTATTGTGAAAAACTAAATTCCTATGAGTAATTCATAACTTTGTGGAGGACCTTGTTCCAGTATGAAGATATTTTAGATTGTTTAGTTTAGTATTGGTATAAAATTTTCAAATTGTATTGCCTGGCTAGCTTAATATTATAATAAGAGTGGAACAGCAATACTTTTCAATATTAGTAACTGGAATAACACTAAATGCCACACATGGACAGTCGTGAGATAATTCATTACACTAACTATATAAGGAAAAGTTATCCAAACTGAATGCATAATTTTATAGTAGCTATAGCTATAGGCTATTACGGGGGCAGGCTATGCACTGGCTACTTAAAAATTTCTTGACCACTGCTTGGCGTAGCTACCAATTACCCACTGAACCATATGCCTGCCTTACCTACATGTGCAACTATCTATATACTGATTGTTTTCATCAATAACACTCCTGATATCTTCAATATTTCTACATCATACAACTATTCCCCGTGTCCATTTCATTTTAGTCATACATCCAACATATAGCTTATCCGGACTAATCATTGTGGTGGAAGCTGGCATTATGGTAAAACTATCTTCTTCTACCCAGTGTACTAGAGTGAAGCTCTTCAACATAGTTTCCTTCTAAAGGTCCCGCTTCTTTATACAAATGCACATGCACAACATGGATCAGTATCATGGATCAATACTTTAGCTGTATAAACTGATTTCCGTGATGTTAACATCGAGGCCAGTTAGCATGGCTTGAAATTCATGAAAAAGAATGTTTGTTAGCAGAACTACAAGATATAGAATACGAAAGGAAAAGAATGACTTAGAGAATTACAATGACAATTTCACATACGTGGAAAAAACAACCTGCAGCATTTCATCCCAGACAGCCAAGCAGACAACATCAGAAGCAGCGGAGACAGATAATCACTATGAACCCAACACTTTTGTTGAAGATAGATTTGGTGATGAAAACGATACTGATGACACTGTCAATGATTCAGATGGATACTGTGACGAAAGCAATGATTGTGATGAAACAGCTTCGCCCGGCATGAAAGTGGATAGTGGTCACGGTTCCAAATCTGCAGAACATGATGTAAGTCGTGTAACACAGGCTATTCCTGACTGTCCTTTATTTGAGATATCTTTGGTTAATACTTCTGCAACACAATTTAACCAATGAAGCACTTGAAGATTTACTTAAGTTGCTGAAGCTTCTTTTACCATCCCCGAATAATTGTCCCAGGTCTACATATCTCTTTAGGAAATTGTTTAATGATTATCAATCTTTTACTTTCAGTACATATTACTTTTGCTTAATGTAAGTTGACCTAACTCTAGAGTGCCCCAAATGCAAATTTATATTAACCAATCATACATCATCATTCATTCAAATTCCAATGGAGCAACAATTACAAAAGGTTTTAGCAAGTGAGTTAACATACATATGTACTTACGTATATAGTCTATGCTACAATGCATAACCCATGGCAGTACCATGTACGAGCTACTTTCACAGTGTTAAATACATAGCAATACGTAGTGCATTTACGCTATATGGTATACATGTTTTATATTGAAAAATACGTATTTATATTGTAAGAGTATTTGTGTATTACATAATTATGTATAATATTATATCAATGATGATTTTTCAATTTATAAAGATCATGATAATATCATGTAGGGATATACCCACTGATTAAATTGCACCTTCAAGAAGCTAAAATTTCTGCAAGCGATGAATATTCAGATGTCATACATGGGGATTTATATAAAATCTATCTACCCGTTGTGTACTCCAAGGAAATTATGTGACTTTGTCCATGAACACTGACAGTATACCAGTCTTTGATTCTTCAGGATATTCCTTTTGGCCAATTTTCTTGCTATAAATGAGATTCTTTTTAAGTTGCGGTATATAAAGGCTATATACGTAGTATGCCTTATATGGTTCAATATAATAAAATTATATACTAGGTTGTTTTCACTATGTAAAACTTCAATTTGCAAACACTCAGAATTAACTGTTGCATGAATATACCTATAAGAAATATATAGCGTGTGGGGCTGTAAAGCCTAATTGTTATAATACATCAATTACATATCACTCCTGAAATCATTAGTAATTTGTAAAAAGGTATGTAGATAGCTACGTAGAAGTGTTTGAGTTACCATGAGCATATACTTGTTATATATGTATCATATGTATAGATATGTAAAAGAAAATCGTCTTTTTGCTGAGCTGTGGTACGGTTCAGTAAAACCTGACATGACAGTGTTTTTAGAGCCTATTGCTAAAGAATTTAGTAAACTTTTGTTTGAAGGTTAGATATATGAGTATGCTACGTACATACTGTACATATGATACGTAGCAATGTACAATTTTAATATAGGGTTTAATGTTCATCAGTCAGGATCAGAATCCCTCTTTTGCAAAGCATATATTTTAAGCTTTGTTTCTGATTTGCCTGCAAAGGCAGGAGTACTTAATTTCATCCAGTTCAATGAATATTATGGCTGTAGTAAATGCAAACAAGAAGGTACGTTTAATACACAGTTTACAATTATATTCCCATGAACTTATAATTAACTTACAGACTGCAGAATCAGTTTCCACAGTGAGAGCAGCCAGGATATAATTCATGTGTATCCTTATATAGAATCCAATCCATGTGGGCCAGCAAGAACACACAAGGGAACTATTGATGCAGCTGCATTGGCTTCTCAAAGTTATAACGTAAGCATGATATACATACCAGTTTTGCAAGGAAATATACGTAATTACCTTTCACACAGGTTAAAGGAATA